>BSBN01000047.1:25267500-26517500 GCA_027924645.1 Cunninghamia lanceolata
GGTTGCCAGCTGGCAACCTGTGCCACAATGAAAGAGTTGACTTGGTCAATGAAGTATGAACCGTAGATCTTAATAGATAAATCTTGATCGTAGATCAATTGTAACCGCTCCCTCACCTTGTTCTTTAAAAGGTGCAGGGATGCCTTTTTTGAATCATTCGAAACTTAATTGGAATCTATTTGCTGAAATATTCAGGGCTTATTTCAAAGTTGTATATGTGAATGGGAAAAATAGGATTGATCAATAATGATAAATAAACCCAAACATCAATGAAATATGCAAGTAACAAGAATAAACAAATGAAAGCACAAAACTTACAAACTTGTTACCCTGCGGCTTCCATTGCTCACCTATCTGTTCTCAACCTTGATGATGATGAAGATTGGCCCTCGGAGAGCTTGCTTGTTGATGGTGACAAGAACGGAATGACTATGATACTTGTTGTGTTGAAGATGAACTTCAAACACAGGGACAATGAAGGATATGGGATGGATAGATTCACTGCATTCAATTGATATGGATAGGCTAGAATGAATTTAGCATTAGGAGGGTATGAAGAGGAGAATAGAGAAGAAATTAGGCATTATGAGGATGCCAGAAGAAGATTTCCTAAAGGAAATTGGGCATGATAAGGATGCCAGAAGAAGTCCCTCCAATTGCTTAGAGAAGGGTCTTATTTATAGATTTTCTGAGAAGGCAATGGAGGGTGAGGATCAAAAGATGAGATCAATGGCTCTCATTTTTTGTGAATCTTTAATTCATAATGGATGAATTAAAAATTCTTTTTTGAGAAGAGTGGGTTATGACAATTGAATTAAGAATTCAATAGTGGAGGATAGTGGGTTATGACAATTGAATTAAGAATTTAATAGTGGATGATAGTGGGGAATAATTGAATTAAGAATTCAATAGTGGAGGATAGTGGGGAATAATTGAATTAAAGATTTATTTTTGGATTTTGGAGGATATTAGCTAATTAAATATTAAGAATATTTAATTATATATGCAACATGGTGAGGTGGAAGGGATGAGGTGGATTGATGAGGTGGATTTTGTGAGGTGGATTTAGGATTTGAGACTTTAGAAGAATTTAGGGAATTTAATTAAATTAAATGATTTTATTTAATTGTAGGATAATGAACCAATCAAATAAACTTATAATATTTATTTGATTGACAGAAGAAAATAAGAATTAAGATAAATAGCAAAATATTTACTTAATTCAACCTGAGCCAATTTTAGGTGTCTACAGTATACATATATGTTCTTGCATACTTAATGAATGAGAAGACTGTTTTGATTACAATACATCATAAATCTTGAGTAATCAATGTATGAATTCTTGATACATGCTTTGATTTGTTGCATCCCTTGGAGTGCATATCAGCTTGCGTGTGTTGTTTTCATGCCTTTCCTTTGAAGTTAGCATCAACTATATCTAGTTATGGAATGTCCCGGTGAACATATGGTTTGATTTCTTCTCTTCATTACTGTATCTGATGTGTATGTGGCTCAATAACTAAAGGTTCAACATTAGTTTGAAGTATTCTTTTCAATTTCAGAGAATTTCATCATCATAATTACAAATAATTGACAATCTTAAGCACATAATACAAATATGCAGACATCCTGAAGATAACTAAACATATTTAGTATATTTGAGGTCAAAGCATGTCAAAATGAAAGATATCATGCAAAGATTTAAAGATAGACACACTATTTGAAGCATATCTTGTGTAGAATAACTATCTATGCAGCATCATTATAGGAAACACTATCTTACAGATGAGACTAACGTAAGGCCCCAAAATGGAAACAGCAACACACATCAACCTTTGAGTAATGTCAGAAGATTAAGACCTAATTACCGAAGACTTGAGATCATGAATTATCTGAATTCATCGTATCTTTCAAGATGAATAAAGGTTAATGTGTACTTTTATTCTATGTTTGTTTATGACTAACATCATGATCAACATGACAGTCATGGTTTGCTACTTTGATGACAATCATTCCATAACTATTATTTCTCTACAACCCTTGTGACTGTTTAGGTAGAGTCTCACCAACAAAACATAGGTCTACTATAGTTTGCAATGGAACTATCCTTATTTATTAACAACAAAGCTTCCTCATCAGGAACTCTATCTCTGCCCACTATTATCCATGACTACCACATGACCCTTTTGTGACTAACTACAGTCATTTTATATGACTGATCCTACTCTTGACTGTTGTGACAATTATTTAAACCTCTTTTTCCTCATTACCTCTTGTAATGACCTCCATTCCTAGATCTGTACCTTGCCTGTCATGCATGCTAAAACCTGGTAACCTTCATTCCTTCACCATATTTTTCTCCTAGCTACCTCTATAAGGTTGGGGTTTTATGACCGTTGATAGAGATATTTTGTTGCTCTGCTGACTGGTAGATGACTACTTCATAAGAGCATGTGACTGTCCATTGTTTCCACATTTAACCCTGCACTCTACCAATGTTCCTCTAAAATCTTCTATGGTTTCTTTGCCCTATATGTTTTCTTCTTTGAACCTTTGTAGTCTTCTTCCACATGCTCTTGGACTATCTTTAGTCCCTTATGTCATTGTAAATCATGATTGTCCCTCCACATTGTTGAATGTCACAAGCTCTGCTAACTGGTATATGACACTCATGACTGCTCCATGCATAATTGAGACTGCTCCTTGAATAATTGAGACCTCATTATAGATTGTGACTAATGGTTCACTATTTTGCATGTCAAGAGACTACTCTCTTCTTTATATATGACTAATTATAGTCATTTTAATGATTGTTTACCTTGTTGTCATGATTGTGTTCTTGACTAGGTTTTAACAACCATTCTATATGACTGTCCTCTTGCTTATTTTGGTTGCTCCACCTTTTGACTATTTAAGACCTTGAAAGAGGTCTCATACCTTATTAAATTCATTCTAGTGATGATACTTTCACTTTCATAATAGTTTCTTTGTGGTTTGACTAACTGCTCTTTAGGAGTGATACCTGCTATATGATTGTGACTACCTTTTCTTCACTCTATGACAGTTCCATACTTCCCTTGGTTGTCTTATGACTGTTGTTCATGACTTTGCTCTTTACTTTTTGGATCTATGTGATTGCATGGGCTTCTTTGTCAAGAGTATTTACACACTTTTAAAAAAAGCATCCACATAGTTTTGAGATATTTGTAGAGGCCTTAACCGCCAAAGACCTTTGTTCCATCTTGAAAACAATACAGACCATCTATATGACCCAATGCTTCTTAATAACTATGGACTATTGTTTATGGTATCCTGACTATTATAGTCTCCTTTCTGTCATGACAGTGTTCTTGACTGTTGTTCCTATACCTCTCTGTATCTCATATACTTCTTATCATTCTTTGTCAGTCTTGCCTCATTGCTACTCTTCTTTTGATAGTGTCTACTCCAAACATTTTATTTTGTGATTGCCTCTTGAAACAGGTGGTTGTTCTCTCTTGCATGCTCAAAGTCTCTATTGATTCAATGATATTATTATTCTCTCTATTTGGGTCTTGATGTTTCTTTGTAAGGATCCCTGTCAGTATCTCAAAAAACTCCTTAATTTTTTTGGGTAGATTTAGCTGATTGTCCTTCTTGTAGGGTTAGGCTCAATGCATGGACTCGTTCTTGCTGAAGTTGTGAAGGCTTCTCAAGACTTCAAACCTTGAATCTTCTTCCCTTGGAGATCATCCTGACCCCCTCTATATCATGCACTTTGTACTGTCCTTATTTGTAAGGTATAGTAACTCTTTCTCTGCTAGATCTCTTCATTGCTTCTTATGAAGATGACTATGCCTTTGCTTTGATAAATCTTCTTGTTATAGATGCATGCATAGACCATGTGATCTTTGTTTCACTATCATCTGTAGGCTCGTCTTTCATTGTTTCTCAAAACTTGATGTCTTTTCTTAAAACTTCATGATGAGAATGCTGCCACCATGGTCAATGGATAGGAATACTGCCTCCATGGATTGATCTCTGAGAGACACAAGACCAAAAACCCTAAGAGATGACCTAACTAGACTCAAACTCAACCTAACCCTTAAAAACTTTAATCTAAACACTCAACCATGATCAAAAATTTCAAAACTCTTCCCTCCATCATGGAAATGCGTGGGTCTTTGTAGGTTTTAAGGTAAATAATTACATGGAACATGAAAGCTTCCCTCTTAGATGTGGGAAAAAGAAAATTCTGAACTATGACCCATTTAAAGAACATTAAGGAATGTGGAGAGTCTTCTTGGATGTGGGAAAGTCATTGAAACCTCCTTTGATTTTATGAATAACAAACAAGTATACATGTGCCACATGGAGATGATACCTTTGATCATGAAAAAGACCCTTGTAAAAAAATGTTGAAACAATTGTTTAAAAGACTTTGACCTTATAAAACTCCTTAAAGATCAAAACACCTAAAAGATACAGGAAGACACCTTATTTGTAAAAACCTCGACAAGATATGACTCTAAAAATATGATCAAAAGATGAACTCAATCTTTGAAGAGATTAGTTACCGATTTGAGTCGAGTAGAGAAAATAGGTAACATCTCCCACAAGAAAAGTCAAGTCTTTGAGCAGACCATCCTCTCCCCTACCCACAAGAAGTGCTACTAGTTCATCTTTCCAAAGCATTACCCTATATGGTACTATCTTACCTTTACAAGGAAATTTCCTTCCTTTAAATATGGCCCATCCACAACCTCCACCTATTCCATGGGGTGTAGCCATTGGACCGTTCAACCTTGGTGCTAACCTACATGATCTTCCTAGAGGATCAGGTAATATTTTACCTAGGTTTAGAGTTGATGGCAAGGTTACTCTGGAAGAGCACATCAATTCCTTCTTTGCTGCATGTTGCATCCTTGGATTTCAACATGAAGATGTATCTATTAGGCTATTTGTTGAGTTGCTAGCTAACTTAGCTGTTGAGTGGTTTTACCACCTTCCCAATTCTTCTATTAATGATTGGGCTACAATAAGACAAAGGTTTGAGGAAATATTTAAAACCACTGATAATGAACATATGCTAGTAGCCCAACTATCCACTATGAAGAAGGAGATTCAAGAGCAAATGATGGAGTACGTGGCTAAGTTCAATAGACTAGCAAATAGAATTCATGTAAATGTCAGACTCGGGGATGGGTTAATCATGTGTTTATTTATCAATTCATTGCCACCGAATGTTAGTTATGCCACTAAAAGACAAGGAGTCCATAACTTGGTTGATGTACAATCATTGGCTATAGCTGTGGAAGATAATTTGATTACTATAGGGAAGTGGAAAAGAGAGTTACAAACTAGAAAATCTTTAGCAACTAGTTCTACTGATCCTGTCATTCAAAGAATGGCCAATGACATTATCACTATAAAATGATAGATGCCTAAAAGTCCTCTATAATCTCCTCAAGGAGGTTATAATAGGACATTGCAATTGCTTGACCCTAATCAGTAGTTAGCTATTGAGGGACCTTCAGCTAGTAAAAGCAATCATATGGTTTGCGATTTTCATCTCACCTCTGACCATGATGGAGCCTCCTGTCCTAAGATGATGCGGTTTATGCAAATGCTTTCAATGAATGAACATGCTGAAGAACCCTTAGTGGAAGAACCTCCCACACCCAGTGATGCTAGTGTGAATTTCTTTGAATATGAATCAGATGAAGAGAATGGAGAAGATGTATATACTGAAGTGGACAATTCCAACTGTGCAGTGTTTACTCAAGGTTAGAAAGCACAGAGAGGGTAGAATACTCAAGGCCAATCCAATAATTTGAATCTTGCCCCTAAGTATATCCTGGTAAGACAAAACAATGCAAAGAAAGTAGAAGAGGTGCCATCCACACCTGTAGCCGCTAAGGTACCATCTACTTCATCTTCTAAAACTCATGTCTCAAGTTCATTTGATATTGTAGAATCATGTAAGAATACTAAGATTGAGATTTCCCAAGATGATTATTTGAGGTTTAACCCATATAAACTTGATAGACTGGTTAGATATGTCAGATAGGATCCTTCCCCTTCCCATTGTAATACCCAAGTATCTAGTGATGCTGAAATACATGTGAAAAGCCAAAACTGTTCAAACTTTAGTTCTCTAGACACTAGTCCCCAAGATCCTTTTAACAAGCCATAGCCTTTTTATATCTCTCTTTATATTGTTGGTTTTAAACTCAGTAATTGTGTTATTAATTTTGGGGCCTTAGAGAATGTTATGCCTGCACAAGTTGCTAAAGCTTTAGGTTTGTCTTATACACCCTCACATGACAAATTTTTTTCAATGGATGGCTCCTCAGTACCTATCTTGGGTCAGATTAAATATGCCCAAACTGCCTTAGCTACTTTCCCAAAGAAAAGATTGAAGTTGACTATTCTTGTGGCGGACATACCTACCAATTATGGGATGCTCTTAAGTCATAGTTTGTGTAAGGATCTAGGAGGAGAAATTCAAATGGATTGGTCACATGCCCTAATACCTATTGATGGGAAGAAAGTTTTCCTTAACCCTGAACCTAAAGCTAAGTTCACTATGCTTAAATCTAGAGACCCTAGAGCGAACATTTTGTTTGTGGAAACTAGACTAGGCACTTACATGTGCACATCTATAGAAGATGAGAATATGAATTTAATCAATCCCAACCTGGTTGATGAGTTATGGACTCTAGAGTTTGATGAGAGTTGTTCTATCATAGGGTTTGGGGAAAGGATTGTCTTGATTTCACCTAATGGTTACTCTTTCCCTTTTGCTTTCAAACTAGAGTTTGAGAACACAAATAACACAGATGAATATGAAGCCTTGTTATTGGGCCTAGAATTGACCAAAGAAAGGGGTATAAGATAGTTAAAGGTTAAAGGTGATGCCAAATTAATTGTTAAGCAGGTGAGAAACTTGTACATAGTCAAAAATGGTAGACTAAGGCATTATCGTAATAGGGTATGGGATTGTAATTGAAGAATTTGATGCTTTTTCTATAAAAGCAATACCTAGAGAACAAAATTCCAGGGCTGATTCTTTAGTTGTTTCGGCATCCCTCCTCCTGCCGCATCCATATTTTAAAGACAAACGATATAGGGTTGAAGTGGTGTATAGGCCAAACGTCCCTAACAATGTTAATCACTGGCAAGTTTTTAATTCTAATAAGCAAATTATTTCATTTTTTGAAAAGGATGAATCTTTTGCTAGTATATTTTTCAAAGGTAGTAATGATGACAGTAATGATGTTCTAGAAGATGAAATGAAGTCCCTTGATAATTTAACCTCAAAAATCATACAAATGAAAGGAAATAAGATCCCTAAAGGGCTAGTCTCTCTCGAAGATCTCTTTAATCGACATGATCAGTACCTCAAAAAGAAGAATAAAGTTTCAATAACAACTTCAGCTGATTATGATAGGGTGAATATTGGTACTGAGGCTGATCCAAAGATTGAATGCATTGGTAAATGTTGTTCTAAAGAAGAAAAAGAACATTTGATTTCTCTTCTTACTAGATACAAAGATGTTTTTACCTGGTGTTATGCTGATCTTAAGAAGTTCAAGAATGGAGAAATGCAACATTATATTCCTTTGAAGCCTGGCACCATACCTTTTAGACAAAAGCAAAGGACTTATAATCCAAAAATAGTTGAATCGGTCTTCAATGAAATTGACAAAATGTTGAAGGCTGAAATTATCTATGCTATTCACCACTCTACTTGGGTGGCAAATATTGTTCCTGTTAGGAAGAAAAATGGGGAGATTCGGATTTGTGTTGATATCAAAAATTTGAATCAAGTTTCTCTAAAGGATAATTATCCCTTACTAGTTATTGAAAATATTTTACAAACTGTGTCTGGTTCAGAGATGATGTCCATGCTTGATGGGTTTTCAAGATACAATCAGATTGAGGTAGCTCGAGAAGATCAACATAAGATAGCTTTTACTACCCCCATCGGTGTGTTTGCATATAATAGGATGCCTTTTGGTCTCATCAATGTTGGGGCCACATTGCAAAGAGCAATGGACCTAACTTTTGGTGATTTAAAAAATAAAATCATAGTAGTGTATCTTGATGACCTGACAGTTTTCTCCAAGAAAAGAGCTAATCACTTGCACGCTGGGAAGTGGTTTTACAACGATGTAAAGATAATGGTATTTTCTTGAATCCTAGGAAGTCAATCTTTGCAGTCACTGAAGGAAAGCTATTAGGTCATAGTGTCTCAAAGGATGGGATAAAAATTGACCCAGAGAGAGTCAAAGTGATTCAACAGTTAAGTCTACCTACGACTAAGAATAACACGAGGTCCTTTTTCAGTTAGGTATTTTTTTTGAGAAGATTTGTCCCTAATTTCACTGAGCTAACTAGACACATTGTAGAAATGATGAAGAATAATCCTATCTTTAGTTGGAGTGTTGAAGGGAAGAAGGCATTCAAAGACATAAAAAAGGTCATTTCTAATGCGCCCACACTTGTGTATCTTGATTTTTGGAAAGATTTTATTATCTATTGTTACACCTCTGAGCATACTTTACTAGCCATCTTATTACAGAAGAATGAACAAGGAATCGAAGCTCCCATAACTTTCATGAGTGTGTCATTGAAGAATTATGAGCTTAAATACTCTGCTTTGGAGAAACATGTGTATGCAGTGGTGAAGACATTAAAGAGCTTCAGGTTTTACATCCTACATTCACATACTGTGGTATATGTTCCAGAATCTAGGGTAAAAAGTATACTCACTCAACAAGAAATTGGATGTAACAATAGGGGATATTGGATTACTAAAGTGCAAGAATATGATGTTGAGATCAAACCCACTAACCTAGTCTAGGGTAAAGGATTGTGTAAGATGATTGATGAAAGTAAGGTTGAAGGTAAAGAGGAACTACCCTTGGTTCTTTTCACTAGCAACACTAATGAATGGTTCTCTAATGTTTCTTATTTCTTAACCTATGGTGATTGTCCATCCCACCTTTCCACAAAGGATAGGAGAAATATGAAACTCAAAGCACACAGGTATGTTATTTGGGAAGGTAATTTGTATAAAAGGGGAGTTGATGGAACTTTTCTAAGGTGTGTAGACAAGGATCAATAGAAGAAGTTACTGGAAGCTTTCCATAATGAAGCTTGTGGAGGACATTATTCTGTGTCAGTAACGATTTTCAAGATATTGAGACAATGCTTCTATTGGCCCGGGATGTTTAAATATGCTTATGAATGGGTATCAAAGTGTGAAAAGTGTTCAAAATTTACAGCCAGACCACAGTTAGCCGGCTTGCCTTTGAGGCTAGTAATCATAGATGAACCTTTTTAGCAATGGGGTTTAGACTTCATTGGAGCAATCAATCCTAACTCAAGTGCTGGACACACTCATATCTTGACTGCAATGGATTATTTTACCAAATGGGTAGGAGCTATACTAGTGAAGAGTACTACCTCTCAGGTGGTTTGTGCTTTGCTTAAGGAGAACATTATAGTTAGATTTAGTGTACCTAAGAAACTGGTGACTGATAATGCTTCAATTTTTTCATTTGTAGAAATTACTCTCTTCTATTATGACTTTGGTATTAGCTTATCCCATTCATCTGATTATTACCCAGAAGGTAATGGCCAGGTGGAGTCTAGCAACAAAAACCTCATCTCTATCGTTAAAAAGCTAGTTGAAGAAAATTAGAAAGGATGGCATAAACATCTATACATTGTTCTTTGGACTGATAGGATAACATATAAAAGAGCAATCAGTATGTTTCCTTTTCATCTTGTTTATGGAATTGATAGTGCAATTCCTATTCCCTTAAAACTGTCTGCATTAAATCTGTAAAAAAGTAATTGAAGACAAATAGTTTCAGTCAGCCCTAGAAAAGAGGATATTGTACTTGCACCAACTAGAGGAGTAGAGAGAAATTGTTGTGGATAGGATTGCTAGGCATCAATAGACTGTAAAGAAGATTTTTGACAAAAGGGCTAAGCAGAGGACCTTTGTTATGAGAGATTCTATACTCTTGTGGGATAGAAGAAGAGAACCAAAAGATGCACACATGAAATTTGATTCTTTATGGAAAGGCCCCTTAAAAATCAAAGAAGTTGTGGGAGAAAATGGTTTTCTATTGGCATATCTTGATGGAACACCATTATCTCTTGCCTATAATGGGCAAGATTTGAAATTATGCAATTGGTAGGGTTTTTGAGTCCAGTCCTGTACCATAGTGTTGTGTGGTTACACAACATGCCCCATTTTGCATTAGCAAAACAAGGACCCAACTTTGCTGGCTTGTTCCCTTGCTTTTGTGCTCTGGGCGGTAATGGTAAAAGAAGCATTAGTTAGTATGCATAGGCCTAATGTCAGGTATATTTGTGATCTTGAAGTCTGAACCTAAATTTTAAAGTCTGAGTCTATCCCTAAAAAGCTTACCATGTGAAAGAGCTTGAAATTCTAGGCAGGTTTGCCTTTTACATTACCCTGAAATTCGTCCAAATGAGAAAGTTGTGACAGGTCAAAGGTCTGGTAAAACATGATTTCTAAAGAGGGTCATCTTTCTGTCAAAACATTCGCATATTCAATAGGGGGTCATATTTGCTGATATGACTGATATTCGCTAATATGATGGTGATGTCATCCTATATCCTCCTGATCTCCTTTGATATGATCATGAGGTCATCCTGTAGCATGTTAATGAAATTTGTCCACGATGATGACATCATCATCCTAACCAGATATATGGGAGGGTTACTTTAGTCACGAGGGTCATATTACATTTATCCCCTGATCTTACCAATATGACGGTGATGTCATCTTTCACATTTTAATGAAGTCCAGATATGATGGGCACGTCACCACCATATACCATTCAATGAGGAGGGTCGTATTTGTTAATATCCCACATATTGATAATGTGCATCAAGCAGACCTGAAATGTCAATTAAACGGAAGAAATCCATTGTATACATAAGCATACAAGTGGACATATAATACTGTATGCATTGGGACAGGATCAAAAGGTTTTAAAATGGGTTAGGGCTTGTATCACCCGAATGCATGTTCATAAGATACAACGTAATATGCATGATACAAGGCGAATAAGGTGGTCATTGGTGTAAGGTCTGTATCGGTGGAGCTCTGTGTTCTCTCGCTGACTAAAGGTGTCACCCCGATGGAAACTCATCGATATAACTTTTACCATCGGCAGTGTTTGGTATTTTCTCCCTAATGGGTGTGGTCTCCGATAGGAAGTTTGGTCATCAGCCTAGCTTAAGCTGGTCGGCCTTGTTTAATATTGTCTCCCCGATCTCATGTCTTTCACCGATGGAGATAGGGTCTCGGCCTAACTTTTGGCATCGGTGAAGTTTTGGATAGACTCGGTAAAAGGCTTGGTCTCGCTGATGGAAGGTGATCGGTGTAGTTTGAGACATCGGATTCCAGTGGATTTGTCACGCCGAAGGCTTGGTCACACCAATATACAAGAACAAGATGCAACTGAATATGCAAACCATGGATTTGAATAGAAAGTAAGGAACGGTATACTCCTTGTACATTTTGACGCTAGCATGTGCATGAGATGCTACCTGATATATATAAGGAGCATGTACATGGAAATTTTGGAGCCCGAATGCATTTTTCTGGTTAACGTTGGTTGACTCGCTTGTTTCTAGCATTGTGTATGCATTTAATGTGTGATTTTCATGGATTTGGAGCCTGATTGCCTGTATTTGCACATTTAGGGCCTGTTTAATGAAATGTTTATTTTCCTGCTATTTATTAAATGATGCTGTGCTTAATGTTTGTTTGTTTATTGCAGGAATCTTGGAGCTGTTTGAAGCTAAAAATTGTAGAGTTGCACGCAGATGCAACATGAACCTGGGTAATAGAGGATATTGACAAATGCACGGTTTGCCAGCTAGAGGATAAACTTGAATCAAAGATGCTGGAATAATCTATACCAGCTATACATTTGCCAGTCTAGCAAAGCATGTGCTTTTCATCTGAGCTGTTGAATGTTTTGAGATGATCTTGATCATTGGATCATTGTAACTATTTTTTAGTTTTTGTCCTATATAAGGGCTAGAACTTGTCATAAAGATATACACATATAGATAGGGGAGATATATAGAGAGAAATAACATCTGGCAAAATAAGGCCAATTACTGTACAATTTTATAGGAGGTCGAATTGTTGAGACTAATGAGGATCGAATTGTTGAAACATCAAGGTTCTTTCTTCAGATCACTATAAATATACCTGTTCTTGAGCATACTAAATGGAGATGAAGCTTTAGATTACATCCTGATTGTAAACTTTACGTAATCTTCAAGTTGATTTCTAGCTATGTACTGGTGAATGTTGTGTTCAAATAGAAGCACTTTCATTTCATTACATGTTGTCAACTTTTCCTTTGAAGATCTGCACTGGATCATGCGGATTTGTGGAATGTCCTGGTGAAGTATGATTCTAGTTTCCTTCTTTTCATTGCATGTATGGGAGTATGTATGTGGATCAGTGATCTAAGTCAAGTAATTTTGGGAATCTCATCCTTTAACCCTTTTTCTCTTTTTAATTTCATAAATTCACTTCCATAACTATAAATCATGATAAATAATAAAGCAAAACAGAGGAATATGCTGACATCCCGTAAATAACTGAAAATCCTTAGCATATTCTAAGCAGAAGCATGTAATGTTGAAAATATCATGCAAAGAATTATAAATAATGGTAGAAATCATGCAAATATCAACCTGTAGGCACATTATTTGAGTGAATTCATAGTGCAGAGGTAGAATTATTGGAGATTTATGCAGGGCAGATATAAAGAACAGGATGTTTGGAGAAATATTGATGAACTTTATAGAAATTACTGAAGAATGTAAGACCCCTGAATGATTAATAGCAATACACATCAACCAATGAGTAACGTCAGTAGATTAAGAACTAATCAATGGAGACTTGGGATCATGAATTCTCTGAATTCATCATATCTTTCAAGATGAGTAAAGGTTGTTGTGTAACTTTTATTCTATGTTTGGTTATGAATAACATCATCATCAACATAAATTGGCACTAGAAGGAGGGCATGAGAAGGAAATTTCTATTTTTCTGCAAATATTTCATAAATACTTCATCATTTGAGTTGAATGTCTGCAAATATCTCTTATCTGAGAGGTCTTGGTTGCATCTTTGCAAAGATTGAGCTCAAAGCTTAAAAGATTTGGCCAACATTTTCCAAGCTTTCAAAGTTTTATTCCGAGATATGATAGATCTCATTAAAATTTCAAAATCCTACAAAAAATTGAAAATAGTGTCTCATTTCAATGAATGCATATGAGGGCAATTATCAAATTAACATTTTGTTATTTTAGGAAACTTTGAATAGGCAGCTTTATCCTCAGAGTTTATTTGACTTTGGTTTATCCACTTGCTGCAGGATACACAGGACTGTGGAACATAGTGAAATTAATTGTCTAACTTTTCTTACAAGGTTGGATTTATATTTGAAGGGACTAATATTTTTCTTAGATGTGTTCAGGGCTGAAGTTTGGTAGGAAAATGAAGAGATTTAGAACAACAAGCATATGTAGCACCAGAAGTTATTAGTTGTCCAGACACTAAAGTGGACTGCTTTAAAGATTTTGAATTATACTTGTCTAGAAATATACAGTGTAGTCAAATATTAGGTTTATCCACTGATGATGTCCTGATTGAAAGTTGGTGCAGATTACATGACGAAGAGCATTCAGAAAGGGATTATGAAGCTTGCTTGGTCATGTTGGAGAAGGCTCGAATTCTGGATCAGCAAGAAGATGCAACACCCATGATCATGAACTGTTTAGAAAATACAATAGCTAAATCAGTTCTAGAGGGTAAAGAAGAGGAAACTTCTTTCCTTGAGTCCTTTTATGGTGACATTGATAGGAGTTCTTCAAAAGAGGAGTGCAGGTATGAATTTTTTGAAAACCATGGAGAAGAATGTACTTCTTGTTTCACATCATTAGACCATTAGCAAGAAAGATTTGATGAAGGGGAAGATAAATATGAAATTGATCTTGATACACTAGACAAATATATTGAATTATTGAATTCCTATCAAGATAATGTTTCTGGATCTAAGTTCAGCAGTTTTGATAGAAATGAGTTGATAAGGAAGTGTAAACAGGTGGTAGAACAATTTAAATGCACTACTGATGATGAAGTTTCTATGATAGTAACTCACGGAGTTATAGAAAAGAAAGTAAATGCGGATTTCATAGATGACTTGTTTAAATTGAATGATAAAATGCAAGAATGTTGCAGCTTAATGGAACCAGATCCTCTACTAGATAGAAGATGTGAATTATTTAATGTACAATTCCTGAAAGATGAAGATGCAAAAGACTTTGGAGTTGTTGTGTATGATCAGATGCCAATCCAACATTATTTTGAAAATGAAATAGGGAAGTATTCTTGTCAGTTGAATGCCATTTCTCCACTATAGTCAAATGATTTAGAAATGATAAATTTCTATATAATAGGTTATGATGATAAAGATACTCATTTATGTGCTGATGTGCAAGAAATTGAAGAAAATATTGAGAAGTTTCCTGAACTTGAGGATAAACCATACATCTAGAATGAAGGAACAAATATGGATAAAGATGAAGAATTAATACATCAAGAGTCATACATCCTTCAATTTGAAGTGAGACCAGACGGTCAGCCAAGCAATGAAAATATAGAGTTAAATGGAAGATCAGCTATCATCAAACAAGCATGTCCAACAATAGAACCAGAGATACACCAGGTTGTATTTTTCCTTTCCACAATAAATGATGTTGATTATTATTTTGATTATGGAGATTTGAGAGATAAAACATGCATATGGATTAGTCATGAACATGATGAGCTCCCTCAGTTGCTGATCATCTTGCTTGGAATGACTTAGTTGGAGGTTCTATTTGTTCCTACAAGGGGTCTTACATGCAATATGATAGATTTGACAGATTGGGATAGCAATACATGCAAACTTTTATGATTGATCAGCTAATATCTCTTTGTAAATTATTGTTGAAATCTAAATCTAACAATTAATTAATAGGAAAATGCAAAAGGAAGTAGGGTTTAGAGAGATCTAAGTGACATTCACAAAGTAAAGATTGTTGTATGTAGACAAACATTTAGAAATTAAACCAATTTTCTATTTTACCAAGCCAAAGACTTAGCTACAATGCTGCAGAAAAATAGTGCTATCTTCAATGGATTCTCTAGATTTTCAAACTATATTCATTCATTAAATACCCAAGTGCTGGTGTGATTTAACTATTGAAATGTAATCAAACTTAGTTTCATTTAATAGCCAAGGCTAACTATACAGAGTTACTTACAATCAACAAGTAACTAATAGTATGGACTTAAATGCTCATCAAATACCTTCAGCAAATCAATAACATTGCAAAGCACGATTTAACTAATGTAGATCAAGATGTGAACTATGAAACCAAATTGAAAATACAAGAGACAAATTCCTAGAAAAGCTGCAGTAACTTGCTTTGCATTAATCAAAAAATTTGGCAGAGTGTCAACAATTCATCATCAAGAGTCTTACAAATGAGAGAATGATGGCCATTTATATAGGAGTGGCACCATACTAAGTTTTTGAATGTACAGTGGAGATTGAATCAACACTGACAGTCTAGATTTGTCAACATTCAATACATTTATAACAACATTTTGCATTCCCAGATTACAATTTGTCCTATAGGAAAATGATGAAGAAAGACCTCTAGATACATTGAATTTGGACAATTTAAGTACCCATTAAGCTATATATGGGGAAAAGACAATTTTCAAAGCATAATAATGACAAAATAGCGTCACATGACTTTCTAAATATAGCATTATTTACAAGTGATGGGATTTACATTTTCAATTTCAAATAATTCATCATTTATTCATCTCCTTCTAAATCTATCTTGTCTTCTTTAGCTTTCTTGTTGACGTATGCCACCCAATCTGCTAATACTAGATTTATATCAGTAGGCTCCAAATCTTTAATATAATCTGTTCTAAATTGGAGATTCTCAAGGTCATGGTAATATTAAGTGTATACATCTTCTATTGATCTTCTACTTTTCTAGAATGCGACAAAGGAAGCCCAAAGATCACTGATCTTTTCCAATTTTCCCACTATACTCAACAGAGACTGCCCATAAATAACTTGAGATAGTCTATCTTTACAATGATGTTCATCCAATGGGGCAAGGTCATCAAAACTGGGATCCAAACACTCTCTTAAAGTATCATTTATCTCATAGATAACAGAAAGTATCTGGTCATTTGTTTCCTTGTAAGCCTCTTTAACCTTATCAAAAGCTTCCTTCCTTAAGCTTATTTGTTGATACCACTCAAGGAACTTATGCAGCCTCTCTGATGTAACAATATTCTCTGATAGCAAAATTTGGTTGGGCAGCTTTTTGATTGCTTGTATTCTCGGGAACATATGAGAGTAATATTCTTCGTAAGGCTCACATTCCTCATATAATTCATCTCAACCTTCCTTCAATGACTAGAAGTCCCAATGCAACATCACTGCAAAATTAATCACCTCTTATTCATCATTATATACTTTATCAAACCATTCCTGCATGCCAGCAGCATTTGTTTTGATGTCATCAAATTTGGCTAACTCTTCTTTAGATGGCAGGGCTAAATTGGACCTTGGTTTTCCTTCTAAATTTAGGGGCCTTATTAGAGACCTTATACATGCTTTCAATTCTTCATTCTACTTCCTCAATTCCTACTTAGTCATTTCATCTTTATTCAACTTCTCCATTATCGAGGATACTGATCCTTTAAAATCCTTGATTCTTTGCTCTCTTGATCCTAGACCCAAATTCATAGTGGAGATGACATAATCTTCAGTTCTTACTTCTATTATATTCATATTAGTAGGAGAGACAAAAACTTCTACTATTCTTGAGCTTGATGCATCTTTGTATATTCACGGTTGAATCTTTGCCCTTTTTGGCTTCCTGGGCCTTTCTACTTGTGCTAGTAGTGCACCTAAATCTAACTACATAACCTCTATCCGAGGTGCCTTTTCTACGAGTCTTTGTTGGAGCCAATTTGGTGCGATGGAAGAAATCTAAAGAGTATTATCAAGGGAATCTTCTTTATCAAGTGATTCATCATGAATTTCCTCTTCTTTCCCAGATAACTTATAATCTTGACTTTCATCTATAGCATGCCCAAGGTTTTGTGAAAGGAAGTTAGGTGTGTGAAAATCGCTTCCTACACTAATATAATGAGGATATATGAGTGCAAATTCTTTTTAATATTTACAATTATAGTGTTAATAACCCACTAACAGAGATATTACAAAAAACACATACACAAGAATGTAAGATAGAAGAAGAGAGAGACAAGATATACGTAAGGAAAACCCTTACGGGTGAAAAACCCCACACTCCAAAACATAGCTCAAATGTATTCCGTAGACAATGAAGGTTACAATACAGTCACAGAGTCAATGCTCTTGTAAGAGTCCTTGACACTCATATCTGGAGACAATTAGACAATATAACAATACATGTCAATCATATAATACATCTCCTCTACAAAGCACCTGTTTATAAAGAAAATATAAGGTAAAAAGGAGTCCAACTTGGGATGGGCGTCCAACATGGCTTCATGGCCCAAAACCCATGCCTATGGACACTTGTCCAACATTGTAGGATGTTCCTAACACTTGTCAAGTCACCCCATTCCAAAGAGGTAACCTATTCCCAATTTGGGTAATGACAGATGCTCTTACAACTCTTACAACCATCATAGAATCCGTCATACTGACATATCTTACAGCTGTAAGAGAATCTATCATAAATAGGCTATAAATAGCATATTCCCTTACAACATGTCATAACCCTCCTTGGGGTGCCCAAAGATGCCTTTTTCAAAGATACTTCTTGACACATGTCTTCACCTGTCATAGAATCTTCCATTTCTGACTCTTGCATGTCATAAAACTGTCATAGGAATCTATCATGACCTTTTTGGTCAATATTCCCTTACACAACATCCAAGATACCAACACATGGAAAAATATTCCTACCACTAAGTGGGATGCCTATGTCCTCATGTGAGGACAAATTTACAACTTGTCATCTTCCATGTAGGATGACACATCACCATGTCAACTCCCACAAGATGACAACATAGGATTTTCATCCTAAATACACAATAGGCAATAAATAAATAAATACAATGAAATAATACAAGGAATTACCAAGGTTCTGACACCTTAATTCCCAACATTCTCCCACTTGTTGAACATCTTGTAAGAGCCAATGGAATTAACAGGATTTAACTGCTATAGGCCAAGAGGCGCATAGACTTCGAACACCATCTAAACTTCTCTGTGCCCACTAGTTTCGTCAATGGATCTGCAACATTCTATAAAGTGTCTACCTTCTCCAAATTCACCTTCCCATCCTCTACCATGTCTCACATGAAGTGAAACTATACATCAGTATGCTTTGTTTTGGCATGGAAAGTTGGATTCTTTGCTAGGCAAATTGCACTCTGATTGCCACAACAAATCGTAATTTGTCCTGCATCAACACCAATATCAGAACACAATCTCTTAAACCAAGTGGCTTCCTTGCAAGCATAAATTTCTGCCATATACTCAGCTTTTGTTACGGACAAAGCAATTATAGGTTGTCACTTACTCATCCAACTAATTGCACCACCAAACATTGTGAACACATATGCACTAGTGGATCTCCTATTGTCAATGTTACCCGCCCAATCAGATCCACAAATCCATGAATACTAAAAGAATGTAAAGGTCCTATAACATTACCATGATAGCATATGGAATAATTGGAAGTATCCTCAAATATCTGAACACTCACTTAATTGCATCCCAGTGTACCCGTTTAAGATTAGCCATAAATCGACTAAGGACTCCCATTGCTTGGGTAATGTCTAGTCTTGTGCAGACCATAGCATACATCAAACTACCAATAGCACTAGCATAAGGTATCCTACTCATTTTCTCCACCTCACTAGGAGATTTTGGAGAATCATTAACAGACAAATTTGTTCCCAATGAAACAGGAACACACAATGGTGTACAATCTACCATGTTGAACCTATCCAACATGGTCTTCACATACTTACTCTGGCTGAACCAATGTTTTCTCTTTGCTCTATCTCTTCTAATTTCCATTCCTAGAATGTACCTAGCTACCCCTAGATTTTTTATCTCAAATTGTACTGACAACTGAGACTTCAAATCAGAAATCATATTCTTACCATTCCTAATTAACAACATATCATCAACATACAATGCAATATTGAGAATGCAATCATTGTCAAACTTGTAATACACACAATGATCTAATTTTAATCTCAGATATCTAATCAACAACACAAAGGCATCAAACTTCAAGTACCACATCCTAGGAGACTACTTCAAACCATAAAAAGACTTTTTTAACTTGCAAACCAAAGTTTCTTTACCTTTCTCTATGTAATGCTCTAGCTGTGACATGTAGATTTCTTCCTCCAAATCACCATGAAGGAAAGTTGTTTTCACATCCATCTGCTCCACCTCTAAGTCTCAAGCTACTGCAAGAGATAACAAGAATCAAATAGATGTCATCTTTGCAATGGGAGAGAAAATTTCACCATAATCAATTCCCTCCATTTGTGAATACCCCTTCGCAACCAGTCTAGCCTTGTACTTTTCAACACTTCCAACTGCACCAAATTTCTCCTTGAACACCCATTTGCATCCAACAGGTTTCTATCCTTCAGACAAAGGCACCAAGTCCCATGTTTTATTCTTCTCCAAAGAGGCCATCTCATCTTCCATGTCCTCCTTCCAGGAACCTGCATCTTTCATGCCCATAGCCTCTGTCATAGTTCTAGGCTCATCAGTGTTAGTAAGCAAGGAAAAAGCACAACTAGAATCAAGTAATAAATAACCAAACCTATCAGGTTGCTTCCTTGTTTGTGTAGACCTCCTCAAAGGCTGAGGTTGAGGTTTTGCTTCTTCTTCTGAGCTTTCAGAGCTTCTAGAGCTCTCCTCATCATCAAGTCTCACAGGGTCTATCGGTTCAGTCTTCTCAGGGGTAGAAGGAAACTGAACCACATCTTCTTTCATTTCTGTCTGTTATGGCTGTAAAACAATGAAAGAAGGTGTTAGCTCTTTGAAGATAACACTTCTTCTATACAACACTTTTTCAGCTATAGGATTCCAAAGCTTGTATCCTTTCACACCAACACCATAGCCAATAAAGATACACTTAACAACCTTGTTCTCCAATTTAGACCATTTCTCCCTATGCACATGTGCATATGCCTCACAACCAAAAACATGAAGATTTCTAACTGAAGGCTTCTTACCAGACCACACCTCCATAGGTGTCTTACCAACAAGAGATGATGTAGGAGATCTATTTACCAGATAGCAAGCAGTGTCTACAACTTCAGCCCAAAACTTTTGTTTGAGGCTTGCTCCACTAAGCATACTCCTAGCCTTCTCCATTAGTGTCCTATTCATCCTCTTTGCAGTTTCATTTTGTTGCAGGGTGTATGGAGCTGTCTTATGTATTTCAATCCCTTGCTCTTTATAAAACTTATCAAACTTTGCCAAACAAAACTCACCACCATTATCAGTTCTCAAACACTTAATCTTTTTACTAGTCTAATTTTCAACAAAAGCTTTAAACTCTTTAAACTGACTAAAGACTTCAGTCTTACTTCTGATAAAATAAACCCATGTCCTACTATAATCATCTATGAAAGATGCAAAATATACAGATTTGGAGATCGAAGAACATTAATTGGACCAAACACATCAGAATTAATAAGATCCAATATACCAAAAGACTTGTGAGAACTAGAGTAAAACTAGACATGATTTTGCTTTCCATATACATAATGTTCACAAAAGTCAAACTCGAGATTACAATCATTTAACTCTTCAATGAGGTTTTTAATTTTCATGGTTCTAAGACCCTTCTCACCAATGTGGCCATATCTCAAATGCCATAACATAGTCTTTTCAATAGGAAGTTTAACTTCTAAAGCATGTGCACTACCATCAAAGTGTTACAACAGATTTCTTCACTGCTTGTTTAGAAGGTGGGGATGAAGTGACTACATCTCTTTTCTTCAAGTCAGAAGAACTATTGTACTATGAAGTGCATGTCTCCATATGAAACAAAGTACCTCTCTGAGTACCCTTTGCAAGAAACTTATATCCTCTAGTTATCTTGCATCCATCCTTCGAAAAGACAACCTGCACACCTGCATCATTCAACATACTTATAGAAAATAGGTTCCGTGCTAGGCCTGGGATGTGCATAACCCCAGTGATCCCCTTCACTCATCCATCACAAAATTAGATTGAGACTCTTCCATGACCAACAATCTTCAGATGAGAATCGTCACCCAGATACACTCTTCCACCATCAAACTCTTCATATTTCGTGAACCAGTTTCGATGTGAGGTCATGTGGAATGATGTACTAGAATCTATCAACCACACATAATTAGATGCATGGGTGGCCAGGGTTGTGATGAAAGCATCACCATCATCTTGAGACTTGTCAGAATCTGAATTTGGGGCATTCTTCTTCTTTTTCTTTTCCTCCTTGCATTCCTTTCATAAATGCCCAGTTTTTCCATAGTTCCAGCAAAGAGCCTTAGACTTTACAGGAGATTTGGATCTACCATGGGATTTGGATCTACCCTTTTCAGCTTTCTTGTCCTTCTTTTTCCCTTTCTCCTTGGGTCTTCCACGAACCGCAAGAGCCTCTTTGGCTGCCTTAGAAGACTTTCTCTACATCTCTTCAGCTAACAGCAAAGATACCACTTCATCCATTTTGAATGTGGATGTGGTGCTCCCAATAGCCATAACAAGATGATCCCACGAGTCTGGCAAAGAACAAAGCAAGGTCATACAATGATCCTCCTCCTCCATCTTCACACCAATGGATGTCAATTGTGCAACTAACATGTTGAAAGCATTTAGGTGATCTGCAACTAATCCTCCATCCTCCATCCTCAGAGAATACAACTTCTTTCTCAGAAAAAGTTTGTTCACTAGGGATTTGGCCTGATAAACATCTCCCAACTTCTTCCAAATATCTTTTGTGCTTTTCTCCTCATGGACATTTATCAAGATAAAATCAGCTAGACTGAGTCTTATGAGACCCTTAGCCTTCCAATCTTTGAGATCCCAATCTGCTTGTGATATTGCAGTTGGTTTTACACCGGATACGGTTTCCCATAGGCCATGATCAACAAGCATGTCCTCCATCTTAAGTTTCCATAACTCAAAATTAGTGCCATTGAATTTATCCACCTCTAATCTTCCAGATGTGCCTACTATCTCTTTCTTGTAACAAGATTATAGAATTCTCTGTACAAAGCTCACACTCAACCTAAGATTATCTCAAAAAACCCATACCCAACAACTAGGACCAAAGGTGATCAAGCTCTGATACCAACTGAAAGGAAGCTAGATGTGCGGAAATCACTTCCTACACTAATCTAATGAGGAGAGGTGAGTGCAAATTCTTTTTAATATTTATAATTACAATGTTAATAACCCACTAATAGAGATATTGCAGCAAACACATACACAAGAATGTAAGACAGAAGAAGAGAGAGACAAGATATATGTGGGGAAAACCCTTGTGGGTGAAAAACCCCACACTCCAAAACACAACTCAAATGTATTCCGTAAACAATGAAGGTTACAATACAGCCACAGAGTCAATGCTCTTGTATGAGTCTTTGACACTCGTATCTAGAGACAATCTGGTAGCATAACAATACCTATCAATCACATAAAACATCTCCTCTACAAAGCACCTGTTTATATAGAAAATACAATGTAAAAAGGAGTCCAACTTGGGATGGGCATCCAACATGGTGTCATGGCCCAAAACCCATGCCTATGGACACTTGTCCAACACTGTAGGATGTTCCTGACACTTGTCAAGTCACCCCATCCCAAAGAGGTCACCTATTCCCAATTTGGGTAATGACAGATGCTCTTACGACTCTTACAACTGTCATAGAATTCATCATACTAACATATCTTACAGTTGTAAGGAATCTATCATAAACAGACTATACATAGCATATTCTCTTACAACATGTCATAACCCTCCTTGGGGTACCCAAATATGCTTTTTTTAAAAATGCTTCTTGGCACATGTCTTCACCTGTCATAGAATCTTCCATTTCTGACTCTTACATGTCATAAAACTGTCATAGGAATATGTCATGACTGTTTTGGTCAATATTCCCTTACACAACATCCAAGATGCTGACACATTGAAAAATATTCCTACCACTAAGTGGGACACCTATCTCCTCATGTGAGGACAAATTTACAACTTGTCATCTTCCATGTAGGATGACACATCACCGTGCCAACTCCCACAAGATGACAACATAGGATTTGCATCCTAAATACACAATAGGCAATAAATAAATAAACACAATGAAATAATACAAGGAATTACCAAGGTTGAGACACCTTAATTCCCAACATTTTTGAGATTTTCTACTACTGCCTGCTAGGCCATTTGTAAAATTATTTCGGTGGTCTCTTTGTCAACTAGGCTTTCCTAAATTTCAATTATCTAAACCTTAGTGGAAGGTGCAAGAAGAGGTTTGTCAGAGATTTATGTTATTTTCTCTTTCTCTTGTGATTCAATTTGTTCCAACATCTTCTCAATTCTTGTTAGTGTTGGGACACCTAGAGGAAGGGAATCTTGCACACTATATGGGGCCAAAGAATTGGTGGTTGAAGCCAATGAATATGCAGCAACTGAAGACAAATTGACATGTGTTAAGTTGCAAATGGAGTAAACCCCAAAGGAGGTGGGATGGAAGAGGTAGGTAGTGCAGATGAAATGACAATTGGTGAAACTATGGAGGAAGAGGGCATGGAGAAAGAGGATGCAAGAATAGATGAAATGGGTGGCAGGGAGAAGGAGGTGGAAAATGAAATAGAGGAAATGGAAGGCATGGATATGGTGGAGATAGGAGGGAATGAGGAGGTAGTGATAGAAGGGGTGGGGCCAATGGGGCTACTTGAGTCAATCATTACTGAAGATGAGGCAATAGAAACTGTGACTACTAGTGGAGAAGAAGCAAAGGTAGTTTGTTGAATAATGGTGGTAGCAGTAGGAGAAAGTGGGACAGCACTGGTGATTGGAGTAGTAGGAGGTGAAGAGGTCACTAGAGTTCTTGTGTTATCAGATGTTGTTGTAGTGGGGGCTCCTATAGTTATGCCAGTCATCTTAATCTTTTGCCTTTTAGTTTTGGACCCTTCTCCTGGCCCACTTGGCATGCTTTTCTTTTTGGATGCCCTTGTCCTTGTGGCAAGAGGTATATCCTTCTTTTGGGCTTTTGAAATAGCCTTCTTTTCTTTTCCCTTCTCTGCCAAGGGTACATGTTCTTCACTGTCAGAATTTATTTGGGGCTCTTGAACTTGTTCTACATCATTCGGTACTTCTATGGGTGTGTCTTCCTCATCCCCAGATTCCTTTTTAGATTCAAGTGTAGTGTAAGTAAGTGGTACTCCTTGTCTCTCCAAATTTGCAATTTGATTCCTTACCCATATTTTGCTCAATCTTAAAGTCTCTTTCTTTATTGCATCTAAAGAGATTTCCTCTACATTAGCCTAGTTAAGTAGAGGTACTGGTTGTTGATATTGAGCTTCCCAAGCTCCCTTTTGTACCACATCTTCATCATCATTCAGCTGGTCTGGGGCTTCTATTATATGAAACTTTCTTATGAACCCAAGGGATAGCCTTGAGTGAGTTCTCTTCAAAACTTTGTAGTCATCCACACAATTTGCCCAAAAATCCTCTAAATGCATCTTATGGAATAGCCTTTTATTGACATATCTCTCCATTACCCTTTGTGGATCAAAATGGTCTCTCTTTGTGTAGAAATGAAGGTTAAGTAATTGCAGCTTTTTATCAAAATGCTCAGATGCTCCAAGAGAGACACATGCATAATTGCCTTTACCCAGTCTAATTGGAAACTTGAAATTTGTTCTATGGAGGTGTTTTAAACTTTATATACAAGTTATTAACTATCTTGACAACTCCAGAAGTACCACCTTATCTATTGGGTAACAAGGTAGCCTATATGGCAAACCGGTGAAGCCTTGGATCCTCAAGTAGGTGAATTTCTAAAACTATATGTACCACCTCCCATATTGCATTATTTCATTCATTGCTTCGAGAGATATCTTGAGAGTTGTGGCACCTTGTAGTAATCTAGTGATATTGTGAATACAACATTTACCCTTTTATAATGAATGAGGGATTGGGATAGCACCACTTGATCATAACATTCATATACTTTGACCTGGTGTTCACCATTACCAACTTCTCCAATTTTAGACAGCCCGACATATTCATTCCACCTGGCCAATGAATATACCACATAGGAGGTCCACCTGAATGTTTGTTTTTCTCTAAAATTTCCAAATTCCTCATGCATGTTATCATTCAATATTTGAGCCCAGTGGAATTTAGTTCCTTTACTAATTATCTCCTCAATCATCATGAACATCGAGCCTTCAAAAGTTGAGGCAGTGGCCAATCCATTTATTCTACTAAGCAAAGTCACTAAGTCTCCAATTCCATCATGAAAGTCACTCATGTACAATGTATGGGGAAGGTTGATGATGGTTGATCTCTTAGTTTTTACCTAGTGGTCATTTATGTGCTTCTTACATGTATCCAAATTCTTCTTGAATGTTTCTCCTACACCCATTTTATCTGGCATGGTCAACACTGGATACCATGGAATACCATAGGTCTCCACTAATGATGGAGGAATTAAGTCTGCTAATACTTCTCCATTGAAAGTTTGTATGGTTCTGGTTAGTGGATCATATCTTTCAGCACAAGCCACTATCAGTTCTGCACATTGAGCTAAGGTTGGGAAGGTAGTAGCATTTGTAATCCCACTGTCCTTTATCTTCTTAGCCATTGGAGTTAGATTGGATCCAAATGTTTTGGTTCTGAAATCATCTATGTCAATGTAACCTAGATCAGTGTCCCCTATGTCTTTTCATCTGAAGGTGATTCTGGTTTTAGGAGGGATACCTTTAAACTCGTAATTCATGTTTTGAGCTCTTGCAGTCATTTAACCTGCATGACCGGATGTTATAAGTTATGGTTGTCTTGATGGTTTGATTCTTAAGTCTAATTTGAGTGAGTCAATAGTTATCCATCTAGGTTGCTATGTTAAGACTCCACTAGTATGTAATTGTTATCAAGTCCTTTGAATTCAAATGTAGAAGTAAACGTGTAGACTTAAATGATTTATACTACTCATTACATGGCATAATCAAACAAGACAACATTTAAAACTCACTAACCATGCAAGAAATACTTGAAATTTCAAATGGAAATATGTAAAAAATGATACAATTACTTATGCAACATCCATTTTACCTTAACTTATCATTCTGACTTGGAAAGATTGAAGAAAAACATCACTAAAAGCATTTTACGTAGTTTTCGGAGGTCTCCAACCTTCTAGACAAAAAGTGTTGATTCTCGTGAGGATTGACCTTGCACTAGATTTAGGTTCATCTGACCCTTTAGGGTACAAAGTGCTAAATTGAGGGTCAGTCAACCTTCCACTAAATTAGAGGTCATCTGACCTAGAAAGTGAAGAGGCACAATGACGCAAGGTCTTTTATAACATTTGGAGTGGGTTTTGATGATGTTTGACCTCACGCTAAATCTTGATGTCACCAACTAAGTCCATAGGTTAGGATTTCAATGCAAGTCAAAGGGAATGGATTTCAGCACTAAGTTATTGTTCTTCTGCACAGATTTTGAGCTTGTCAGACTTAGCAAAAATTTTGAGTTTAACCGACAAAGTCGGTGACGGCATTGTCTAGTGCAAGTCGGATGAACTTCCTTTTAGCGCAAAGCAATTCCCTATATCTGGTAGAGTTTTTCAAGGGATCTGACTGACTAATTTATTTGGGGTTATGTCTTGGGTCAGTCAGAGGCACTTTTAGCACAAAGTCGAGAAAATTAGTTTTTGGCGCACAGACACTTAAATGGATTTATCAAGGATTAAACAAGGTCTAACTAACTTATGATTTTGTATGGTTACTTCAAGTCTATAACTAATGTTTCCCATGCCAAGAATTTGACATGGAAGTTGTTAAGGGTTTTGGCATATTTCACAGATAATTTCCGAGCTTTGCATAAACAAAGGGTTTTACTAGTTTTCATTGAAATTAGGGCAGACAACTGAGAGGGGGGGTGAATTAGTTGTCTAAAAGAATTTATTTTCTTCTACAACTTATCTTCTTTATCACTTATAAATAGATTAATAATATAACCATGAAAGCATGAATCAACAACACATGAGCAAAAATAAGATTTACACACATAACACCAAGATTTTTAACTGGAAACTTGGTTAAGGTAAAAACCACGGTGGGGGTTAACCCCCAAGATTTATTCTCTATTAAAAGAATAGAAAAATGGGGAAGGAACTTACCTTCAGGGCACACTGCCTAGAGCTCGCTGCTTAAAGAGGCTCAATGCCTACAAGATAATTATATGATTAACACAGAAAAAATGAACTAAGCAACAACATCTACTTCATGCAAAGTTAAGTTCTATTGATGTGCACAATACTTCTATTCTACCCCCAAACACTTATTCACTATCTCCTCATCCTTTACTACTCTTCCTTTTCTTCTCTTCCTCTTCTCTGCTCTGCCTTTCTTCCCTTCTTAGGATTTTATCATTTTTACACAAGAACACTTTTCCACAATTCAACCATTCATATTTATATGCTTCATCAACCTTGGAATAAACATCAAGGTCAGAACTACTTAATGTGAATCACTATATTGTCGGCCAAACATAGCTGGGACCCCAAATCTTCCTCAAAAAAGACACCATACTTCATAGAACCTCTCTTAGAACATCTGCAACAAGCACAAAGTATCCGATCAGCTAAGACTGGAAAAGAGCAGAAACATCCAAAGAGAAATCTTCAACCATGAGATCAAATCTCAATATGGATCACCATCACAACAGGCACACAATCCAGATATCTCCACAAGCACAATGAAATCAACAAGAATAACTGCACCACCTCAAATCACCAGAATCACTTGCATCTTCATATTGGAATGTAAGAACACCAACTGCCATGACTATCACACTAGAAAGATTGCTTGTAGACCTCCAAACCACAAACCACTTGAGTTGAGAATACACACTAACATCCTAAACATACCTCTAGATCTGCAGATCATAGTATTCTAATGCAAATCAATATGGACCAATTTTCTATCACTTTGTCACCTCTGAACAACTGCAAAACCTAGTTCTACTCAGATGGCCATAACCTCATAAATTCTTCATGTGGATCCTTCAAATCTTAACTGGAGAAACTTTAGACAATCCTTTACAACACTCTTTGGTCCACAGACTCTAATCTTCATCTCACTAGGAATGCAAATAAATCTACTTCATTAAACTGTAATGTCTTCATTGTCTCTTACAGAGAGATATGTAACTCACTTGTTTCATCTGAAGAGGCTAATTTTCTCAATATCCTCAACATACAAGTCTTCTAGAGTGGGATACAGTTGACAGCAATGATAACAAGGATATGTTGACATCAATGACAACACCGATTAGGCACATATTTGCAACAATCTCCTCCTTTGTCATTGATGGCAACATATGATGTGAAAAACTATTTTCACCATCAAGACAAGAACTTCTCCCCCTTTCTCTTATCTGGTGCAGGAACACCAAGATATCCAGGACTTGTTTGATTTTCAAGTTGTTTTGTCTGGTGCAATAAGGTCCTTGAGACCATTCAATGTTGTAATAAGGCTTGAAAGCCATGCTTGTAATGGACTATGTCCAAATAACTAGAATCTACTGTCATGTTGTAAGTCCTAAAGAGGACAGTCATGTGGTAAGAGGTAGTCATAGGTTTCTTTGCATTTGTAGCCCTCCTAGGGTATGTAGGAGGCTATCTTATTGGTTGTTAGCATGAAGAAGGTTAGGAGGAATGTTAGAACCTTGTCCAAGGTTAAAGAGCATCATTTAAACATTAAAATAGTTGGTGTAGTCCAAAAGTTAGGACAATTACAAAACTGTAATCTTGTGTAGATCAGGTAGTTGATGGTTTGGGGACAGTTTTCTTCTCCCTCCATCAATTCATCTACTCTCCATTATGTACAAGGCATCGGGGCAGGCTTAAAGGAGCCTTGAATCTATCCATTTTTGGTGTGTGAAGAAAGATTGAAGAAAAAGAAATAAAGAAGTAAATTGTTCTCTTGCATTTTCCTGTATTTTTCTGAGTTTTCTATGCATAAAGCCC
Organism: Cunninghamia lanceolata; assembly: GCA_027924645.1. Taxonomy (NCBI): domain Eukaryota; kingdom Viridiplantae; phylum Streptophyta; class Pinopsida; order Cupressales; family Cupressaceae; genus Cunninghamia; species Cunninghamia lanceolata. The sequence goes on from BSBN01000047.1 coordinate 25,296,911, forward strand.
GTACTTCTGTGTGGTACGGTTCTGTCATGGAACCTTGAACATTTGGGGGTGCAGTGTGATGCGTTAACTAGCAAACAAGACAAGTTTGGATCCTTGGTGTTAATCAGAAAGCATATTATAATTGTGGGACATCAAACTGCCCTCTGAAATTGTTGTCTTCTAAAGAACTTCGTTGTTTTAATGTGTTGTCCATCCCTATACAGCCTGGAGGTGGTCAGTGTCCATGTTGGGTGATTAGAGGGGTGAGTTGTCTTTACTTTGCAGGTTATTTGAAGCCTTGATAGTCTTCTATAGCACTGTATTCCCTCTTTATCTGAAAGTGGTCTACTAACCCTAAGTTAGGGTTCCTCTGAGCAAGCCGATGGATTTCTTCCCATTCCACTGATCTTTTCTATTTATGATCAGTGGAATGAATTGTAAGATAGTGAGTTCATAGGCTTATGAAGGTCTTAGAGGTAGGAGAATGGGTTGTGTGGAGTCTACCATGTTGATGACCCTACAAATCCATGTGCTGAGGGTTTGGAGAAGGACAGCATCAGAGGAGTGATAACTAGTGACTGTGGAAGTGGAAAGTTGGTGAATGATAAGTGTTGAGACCTGTAGAAAGGGTTCTAGTTCAGATCAAGGACTTGTGACAAGAAATGAGGGGAGATCCTCTGAGGAATAAATTCATTCTACCTTTTTTTATTGTTGACTCTGCTAGTCTTCTTGGAGATAGTCACCAGAAGAAAGACAATAGGTATGTTTGACATGTTGTTGATTTTTCAAGGAAGGCATCAGATGTCTGTAGTATGTTATTGATTTGGATTGTTGTGTGAGACTGGGTTTGTCTTACTAGAGACCACCGTAGGAAAGATATTGTGACTGTCATTCTAATGGAGCAATAGTATTGTGACTGTCTATGGAAGACATAGTGGAGATTGCTGCCCTACAAACCCTGCACAGTGGGTTGGTTGGTATCTTAGACTGAGTTAGGAATCTAGTGAGATGTGTCCTAAAGTCCCCTCACTCTTGTGTCTTGAACATGCATAGTGTTGTGTTAAGCCCTGCATTATGAGAAGCCTAATTTTTGTCAGAGACAATGAACTTTGAGAGTCATTTCATGTGAAGGTTTGAAGTGTCCTCCTCTATCCTAGATGCTCTGCATCATTTGTGGTATCAGAGCAAGCAAGTAGATCCTTGAGGGTGTAGTAGGGTCTTGTGAAACAATAAGGGTTTGTGAAAGTGCAAGGATGCCTCCTAAGAATCAGATGGCTAGGGAGAATAGTGAACTGAGGGAAGCCTTAGAGGCTAGAGAAAAGGAGTTGAGGGATAGAAGAGAGTAGGATGCTGCAAGGGAAAGAGAGTTAAGACAAGTGAGAACAAAGAATGCATCAATCTTGGGAAGATTGGAAGCATTGGAGAAAAATCCTAGAAGGGATGAACAAAATGATTCAGAAGGAGATGAGGAGATATATGAGAATCCTCCTAAGGATGAGTTGGATGCTAAAGAAAAGAAATTTGTGAGATTGCTGAATGCAGTCCAAGGTAGTGGAACGAAGGCAAACATAGAGTTACCTATCTATCAGGGGAAGATGGATAGTGAAGAGGTATTAGGGTGGATAGATGCCCTTGAAAATTTGTTTGAGTATGAGGAGATGAGTGATGAGAAGAAGATTAAATTTGCAAGAACAAAACTGAGAGGAACAATACTTACATGGTGGAGTAGTGTGCAAACAGAAAGAGTGGCTAGAGGTGCAACAAGAATCACTTCTTGGGGTAGGATGAAGGATATGATGAAGGATCGGTTTCTTCCATCTAATTACTCCATTCAAACAAAGAGGATGAGGTAGAATTTGAAGCAAAAGGACGTGGATGTTATGTCCTATACTAATCAATTTCATAAGCTTAGTATTAGAGGAGGATTGGAAGATGAAGAAGAGAAAGTGGCAAGATACCTTAATGGGCTTAGGTATAATTTGCAAGATGAGATTGGTTTGACAGTACCAAAATCACTAAGAGAATGTTTTTAGTTGGCCATAAGGGCTGAAGAAAGGGTGAAGAGGAAGCAAGAAAGACAAGGAGGTAGTGGAAGAGGATATAAGGGTAGGGGCAGACCTACTAATGAAGTACAAAATAACAATGAGAAAGGCAAAGAGTTTTCTGCAGATTAGAGAGGTGGATATAGAGGTGGAGGTAGGTTTGGATCAGGAAGAGGAGTATTTACAGGTAGATGTTATCATTGCAATGAAGTGGGACACATATCTTTTAAATGTCCTATGAAGGATGATGCTGATAAGAGCAAGGATAAAAGAGTTCATTTGGCACAAGAAGAGGAGAAGCAAGAAGAACAGGAAATGTTATCAACCTCTCCAGTAATGGTTAGAGAAATGCTCATGGTGGAAAGAGGTAAAATGCAGCAAGCACCATAGGTATCCATTTTTAAAACAAATTGTTTAAGCCATGGAAAAATATGCAAGTTGATTATAGATTCAGGTTCACATGATAATCTAGTTTCTTTGGAAATGGTGCACAAGATGGGATTGAAAACATCTGATCATCCTAGTCCTTACAATGTCACGTGGGTAAGTCAAGAACAACAAGTAAGGGTTAGTAAGAAGGCATATGTTGATTTTTCCATTCGTCCATATCAAGATTATGTTTTGTGTGATGTCATTTCAATGACATGTGGACATATCATTTTGGGTAGACCATGGTAGCATTTGAGAAGGATAGTTCATGATGGTTATACTAATAACTATTTGGTGCACAAAGATGGTAAAAACTTCAAACTAGTACCTTTACCTTGTGAAGACAAGAAGGAACATGTTACTATTTGTTTTGGAGAGAAATTGCAGTTGAATGTGTAGGTTAAGGATGATGGGAAACAACTGGAACAGTTGCAGCAGAGGAAGGTGGATGACAGTCCTAAAGAACAGCAGGTTTGGGACTTGAATTATGTCAAGATTGGGGACATTGATTGCCCTATAAGGAGGTAGAAGAAGGAATCTAAACAATAGATAGTACAGGGAGGAATAAAGCAGAACCTCAAGATGGGAAGAACAGCAGCAGGGTCCTAGGCAAGGACATCCGAATATGTTTTGGAATACTAACACTTTTGGTAAGCATCATACAGGCTGGAGAAGGAGGAAGATAACTCTTGGAGAGTTCATGTTTCCTGTCACTAGTCAAAGGAACATTCCAACAAAATGGAAGAATGTTTGGAGCAGATCCCATAACTCTTGGGACAAGAGTTTTCATCATGTCGGGGAGTATGGTGCAGGAGCACCAAGATATCCAGGACTTGTTTGATTTTCAATTTGTTTTGTCTGGTTCAATAAGGTCCTTGAGACCATTCAATGTTGTAATAAGGCTTGAAATCCATGCTTGTAATGGACTATGTCCAAATAACTAGAATCTACTATCATGTTGTAAGTCCTAAAGAGGATAGTCATGTGGTAAGAGGCAGTCATAGGTTTCTTTGCATTTGTAGCCCTCTAGGGTATGTAGGAGGCTATCTTATTGGTTGTTAGCATGAAGAAGGTTAGGAGGAATGTTAGAACCTTGTCCAAGGTTAAAGAGCATCATTTAAACATTAAAACAGTTGGTGTAGTCCAAAAGTTAGGATAGTTACAAAACTGTAATCTTATGTAGATCGGGCAGTTGATAGTTTGGGGACAGTTTTCTTCTCCCTCCATCGATTCATCTACTCTCCATTATGTGCAAGGCATAGGGGTAGGCTTAAAGGAGTCTTGAATCTATCCATTTTTGGTGTGTGAAGAAAGATTGAAGAAAAAGAAATAAAGAAGTAAACCATTCTCTTGCATTTTCCTATATTTTTCTGAGTTTTCTGTGTATAAAGCTCGTACTTCTATGTGGTACAGTTCTGTCATGGAACTTGAACATTTGGGGGTGTAGTGTGATGAGTTAACTAGCAAACAAGACAATTTTGGATCCTTGGTGTTAATCAAAAAGCATATTATGATTGTGGGACATCAAACTGCACTCTGAAATTGTTGTCTTCTAAAGAACTTCACTATTTTCCTGTGTTGTCCGTACTTGTACGGCCTGGAGGTGGTTGGTGTCCATGTTGGGTGATTAGAGGGGTGTGTTGTCTTTACTTTGTAGGTTATTTGAAGCCTTGATAGTCTTCTATATCACTGTATTCCCTCTTTATCTAAAAGTGGTCTACTAACCCTAAGTTAGGGTTCCTTTGAGCATCCCAATGGATTTCTTCCCATTCCACTGATCTTTTCTATTTATGATCAATGGAATGGATTGTAAGATAGTGATTTCATAGGCTTATGAAGGTCTCAGAGGTAGGAGAATGGGTTGTGTGGAGTCTACCATGTTGATGACCCTACAACTCCATGTGCTAAGGGTTTGGAGAAGGACAGCATCAGAGAGGTGATAACTAGTGACTGTGGAAGTGGAAAGTTGGTGAATGATAAGTGTTGAGACCTGTAGAAAGGGTTCTAGTTCAGATTAAGGACTTCTGACAAGAAGTGAGGGGAGATCCTCTAAGGAATCAATTCATTCTGCCTTTTTTTTATTGTTGACTCTACCAGTCCTCTTGGAGACAGTCGCCAGAAGAAAGACAATAGGTATGTCTGACATGTTGTTGATTTGTCAAGGAAGGCATCAGATGTGTGTAGTATGTTATTGATTTGGATTGTTGTGTGAGACTGGGTTTGTCTTACTAGAGACCACCTTAGGAAAGATATTGTGACTGTCATTCTAATGGAGTAGTAGTATTGTGACTGTCTATGGAAGACATAGTGGAGACTGCTACCCTGCAAACCCTGCACAGTGGGTTGGTTGGTATCTTAGACTGAGTTAAGAGTCTGGTGAGATGTGTCCTAAAGTCCCCTCACTCTTGTGTCTTGAACATGGATAGTGTTGTGTTAAGCCCTGCATTATGAGAAGCCTAATTTCTGTCAGAGACAGTGAACTTTGAGAGTCATTTCATGTGAAGGTTTGAAGTGTCCTCCTCTGTCCTAGATGCTCTACATCATTATCACACATGCAACCATTTTATTTACTACTCCCCCTTTCATCATCAACTACTTACTTCCAATTTTTTTACATGACTTCTCTCCCCCTTTGACATCAATTGCAAAGGGCACATATTTGCAATCATCTCTTCATCTTTTTGTTTCTTAACTAGCATACTGAGTACTCCCCCTGAGTAGCAACTCCTTAACACCAATTCAGATCACAAGATATGATTGTGAATTCCATCAGACTAATGTACCTTAGTGCACCTTGGTTCTAAATAGGAGGGGTAATAACCCCTAGAATCACTCTAAGATACTCAAAAGTATCCTTAGGTAGAGGCTTAGTGAAGATATCCGCAATCTAATCCTTTGAAGAGACAAACTCCAATTTGACTTCATTCTCATTTACCTCCTCTCTCAAAATGTGAAACTTGATGGATATGTGCTTTGTCTTTGAATGCAACACCAAATTCTTTGAAATGTTTATTGCACTTGAAGTATCACAGAAGATTGTAACAGGTTCTTTAAACACAACTTTGATATCCTTCAACATTTGCTTCATCCACAAGTCTTGAGTACAATTACTTGTTGCTGCTATGTACTCTACCTCTACAGTAGATAGAGATATTGCCTCCTACTTTTTGCTCAACCAAGAAACCAAACTCTTTCCCAAGAAAAATGCACCTCCACTAGTACTTTTCCTATTGTCCACATCTCCTGCCCAATCAGTATCTATATATGCATGAAGAGTGAAATCATCACCCTTAGGATACTATAAGCCATAGTTAGATGTTCCCTTCAAATATCTAAAAATTCTTTTGACTGCTACAACATCAGATTCTCTAGGACCAACTTGAAAGCTAGCAGCACGGCCAACTACATTCATAATATTAGGTCTGGTATGAGTCAAATAAAGTAGTCCTCCAATCATTGATCTATACCTCTTTTGATCTGCCTTAGGGGAGTCATCATCTTTACTCAACTTGCATCTGGTGACCATAGGAATACTCACTAGTTTTGAATCCTCCATTCCAAACTTTTTCAACAACTCTTTCATATACTTAGACTGAGATATGAAGATTCCCTTTTCTAACTGAATGATTTGCAGACCTAAGAAAAAGTTCATTTCACCAAGCATGGACATCTCAACTTCACTTTGCATCTAATCATAAAAATTTTTACACATGCTCTCATTTCCACCAAAGATGATATCATTAAGAAATACCTCAACAATCAAGATGTGTTCCTGATCAATTATGAAGTAAAGATTACTATCAGTAGTGCCTTTGCTAAAGCCTAACTTTAGTAGATACTTATCTAATCTTGCATACCAGGCTCTTGGGGTTTGTTTAAGTCCATACAATGCTTTCTTTAGTTTGTAGACCTTATCTCCTTGATCAGACAACTAGAATCCTTTTGGTTGTTCAATGTAGACCTCTTCTTCCAACTCTCCATTCAAGAATGTTGACTTGACATCCATTTGGTAAACTTTGAAATCTTTGTAAGTAGCAAAGGCAAGAAATAATCTGACTACTTAAATTCTTTCCACTAGAGTAAAAGTTTCTTCAAAATCAATTCCCTCTACTTGAGAGTAACCTTTGCACACCAATCTTTCTTTGTTTATTACAACTTCACCATTTTCATTCAATTTATTCCAGAAGACCCATTTAGTTCCAATTACATTTTTGTTTTCAGGTCTAGGAACAAGATCCCAAGTATGATTATTTTCAATTTGCATTAATTCTTCTTCCATTGCTTTTACCCAACTTTCATCATTACAAGCTTCATTCACTGATTTTGTTTCAATCTTTGAAATTAGACAATACTCCTCTTATTCTTTAGAAATTCTTCTTCTAGTTTGAACACCTTCATTTTTATCTCCTATGATCTAAATTTTAGAATGATTCAATCTTACATACTTGGGAGTTTTGGGATTTTCTTCAATTTCTAATTCTTGAACTTATTCCTCAACATCTATATTAACTTCTTGAGTCACTGAATTCTTCAGGGTAAATTGAAATTGCTTTCCTTCATTTGGACTTTCATTTTGATCATCTAATTCATATCCACAAAACCTTGAAGGTCCCTCCTTGCTTTCATCAACCTTGACATTAGCACTTTCAATAATCTTTTTCAATCTTTTGTTAAAGCACCAGTATGCCTTGTTTTGATTAGAATAACCCAAAAATATTCCTTCATCACATCTTGCATCAAACTTTCCTAGATCTTCATCTCTTTTGATATAGCATTTACTACCAAAAACTCTAAAATATTTCATAGAGGGAGCATTACCAAGCCACAGTTCATAAGGTGTTTTACTATAATTACCTTTGATTTGCACCCAATTAAGAGTGTAGACAATAGTACTTACAGCCTCTCTCCAATAGACATGTGGAACATTTCCCTCCATCATCATGGTTCTAGCAGCCTCTTGAATAGTCCAGTTCTTCCTTTCCACAACTCCATTCTGCTGAGGAGTCCTAGGTGCAGACAATTGTCTTCTTATTCCATGCTTTTCACAAAATGTATTAAACTCACTGGAGGTAAACTCTCCACCTCTATCAGATCTGAGACACTTTATCTTCACACCAATCTCATTCTCCACCCTAGCCTTAAATACTTTGAATTTGTCAAGAGCCTCTAATTTCTCTCTCAAGAAGGTGACCCACATCATTTGGGAGTGATCATCAATCAGCAACATAAAGTATCTGTCTCCATGCAAACTCCTAACCCTAGCACAACCACATATATCAGTGTGCTCAAGTTCCAACAATCCACTTGAAGATTGTTCTTTACTCTTTAATGTAGTTCTGCTTTGTTTTCCTAACTGACATTCCTTACAAATGTTATTAGTAGGTTTTACAAGCTTTGGAAGATCTCTTATAGCCTGAGTAGTACTTTTCTTGATAATGTTATGAAAGTTTACATGACACATTCTCCTATGCCATAGCCAAATCTAATCAATCTAAGCAATCAAACAACTTTTACCAGTACCACTTAAATGAAAGATGTTACCTCTAGTCTATGTACCAGGTGCAATCTCAGTTCTGGAGCTTTCCAAAATTCTGCACTTTCCATCCTTGAATCAGAGATCATATCTCTTGTCAACCAACTATCCAACACTAAGAAGATTATACTTCAACCCTTCTACATACAAAACATCATTAGTGTTGTGCTTACCATCAAATGATATGGATCCTCTGCCACGAATTCTGCTAGCTAAATTGTCTCCAAATTTTACAATTCCACCTTCATACCTTTCCATACTTAGAAACTTATTCTTATCACTTGTCATATGATGAGAGCATCCACTGTCAATCACCCATTCATCCTTTTCTTCAACCTGAGCAGCCAAGGATTTTTTAACACTCACACAGCTAGCAGATTCAGTAGGCACAAGATCTTCTTCTTTGATGGCAATGAACACCCATTCATTTCCTGAGGTACTTCCCTTATCAGATTCATCATCAGTGACTCCTTCTTCAATAGCTTCTTGGACATAGTAGCATTTCCTATGAACCCTAGGTTTGTTATGGTTTGGATTTGAAGCCCTCTCCAAACATTTTGAGGCAAAATGCCCCATCTTATTGCAAGCAAAACATTTGAAAGGCAACTTTCCTTCATACTTACTGGATCCTCTTGGTAGTCTTTTGGCAAAAAGGGCTTCAAGTTCTTCAAGATCTGATTCATCTTCTTTAAGATCCTTCCTTGCCTTCTCAAATCTAGTTAGTCTTCTAGAAGAGCTTTCAGCTAGATCAAATCTTTACTTTCTAAAAACACTGGCCTTAAATGTAGATTTAGATTTATGAATAGAATCACCAAACTCACTCATTTCAAATGCTGAGAGCTTGCCAACCAATTGATCTCTTGTAACAGTTGTCACAGTCCTGATTTCCTCAATAGAAGCAACCCTATGCTTGTATGAAGCAGGTGAGGATCTAAGCACTTTGCCAACAATCTCTGATTCTTCTATTGTTCCACCAACACACCTGATACTGTACACAAGTTCATCCACTTTCTACATGTAGGAAGTGATGTTTTCATCTTCACTCATCCTCAAATTTTCATATCTACCCTTCAAGCTCTGCAACTTGGCACATTTGACATATCCATCACCTTCATATAAAGTTTCCAATTTCTTCTAGATTTCATGAGCAGTTTTCAATTCCAGGACATTTGTCATTTCTGTATCAATCAGGGCACTCAGCAAAGCTTCTTTAGCTTGAATGTTGTTTTCAGCATCTTTGCGTTGATTCACAGTTGAGGGACCTTTCTCTGGAGGCTTATACTCATCCTTAGTTATCAACCAATAAGCATAATCCATGCATTGTAAATGGCATTCCATGCAACTCATCCAAAGAGAGTAATTTGTTCCATCAAATCTCATACTGTCCTTCTTATAAGTTGGCATCCTGGATCTCCTCAAGCGGTCAAGCTTCTTTTAGAGGAACTGGCTCTGATACCAATTGTTGAAATTAGGGCAGACAACTGAGAGGGGGGATGAATCAGTTGTCTAAAAAATTTTATTTTCTACTGCAACTTATCTTCTTTATCACTTATAAACAGATTAATGATATAACCATGAAAGCATGAATCAACAACACATGAGCAGAAACAAGATTTACACACATAACACCAAGATTTTTACGTGGAAACCCAGTTAAGGGAAAAACCACAGTGGGGGTTAACCCACAAGATTTATTCTTTGTTAAAAGAATAGGAAAATGGGGAAGGCACTTGCCTTCAAGGTACACTTCCCAAAGCTCACTTCTCAAAGAGGCTCACTACCTACAATATAATTGTATGATTAACATAGAAAAATGAACTGAGAAACAACATCTACTTCATGTAAAGTTCAGTTCCATTGATGCACACAATACTTCTGTTCTACCCCCAAACACTTCTTCGCTATCTCCTCATCCTTTACTGCTCTTCCTCTTCTTTGCTCTGCATTTCTTCCCTTCTTAGGATTTTATCATTTTCGCACAAGAACACTTTTCCACAATTCAACCACTCATTTATATGCTTCATCAACCTTGGAATAAACATCAAGGTTGGCACTACTTAGTACAAATCACTATACTGTCAGCCAAACATAGTTGGGACCCCAAATCTTTCTCAAATAACATTCCACGCTTCATAGAACCTCTCTTAGAACATCTGTAACAAGCACAAAGTATCTAGTCAGCCAAGACTGGAAAAGGGTAGCAACATCCAAAGAGAAATCTTCAACCACGAGCTCAAATCTCAATGAAGATCACCAACACAATAGGCACATGATCCAGAGATCTCCACAAGCATAATGAAATCAACAAGAAAAACCACACCACCTCAAATCACCAGAATCACTTGCATCTTCATATTGGAATGTAAGAACACCAACTACCATGACTATCACACTAGAAAGATTTCTTGCAAACCTACAAACCATGAACCAATTGAGTTGAGGATACACACTAACATCCCAAACATACCTCTAGATCTGCAGATCATAAAATTCCAATGCGGATTAGTCTGAACCAATTTTATGTCACTCTATCACCTCTAAATAACTACAAAACCTAGATCTAGTCAGATGGCCATAACCTCATAAATTCTTCATGTGGATCCTTCAAATCTTAACTGGAGAAACTTTAGATAATCCTTTACAACACACGTTTGTCTGCTGACTCTGATCTTCATCTCACTGGGAATGCAGAGCAATCTACTTCACTGAATTGTATTGTCTTCACTATCTCTTATAGAGAGATATGTAACTCACTTGTTTCTTCCGGAGAGGCTAATTTTCTCAATATCATCAACATACAGGTCTTCTAGAGTGGGATACAATTGACACCAATGACAACAAGGATATGTTGACATCAATGACAACACTGATTAGGCACATATTTGCAACAGTTTTAAAGATCAAATTTTAAGTCTTGTTACCCAATTTTTGCATACTAGGGTTTCTAAATGAAGGGTTTCCCAAATGGAATGTTCTCATGCATGATTTCAACCTTAAGATTACAATTTTAACTAAACAAATTTGTGAACATCTGAGAACTGAATTCAAATTGACACACGAAATCCTTCATTGCAATGTATTTTTAAATTCAACACCAAACCCTAGTTTTAGAAATGAAATCCCAAGCTAAGAATGGCCACCTACCTCATCATAGAGCCAGGAAGTAATCAAAATGTGTAGGACATACCATTCTCATTATTCAAATTTACCGGTGATTCATGGTTAACCAGCTTCTCGATCTGGCCGTAGAGCTCTTCAATCAATTTTTGCTATGCAAATGAGCTCAAATGCTAGTTTAATGACCTTTTATCCCCCTATTTGATTTCCATTAATGCAGGAGGTACAACATGGTGTTTTGGCACACTACAGAGTTCATGCTAGTGTTTGTGCAGAAAAATAACATCGTTGACTTAGCACGAGTTTTGAGTCTTACCGACTTAGTCGGTGGTAGTGATTTTTGGTGCAAGGTCAAGCTTAGATTATGCCTAGATAGTTCTTTGTGTGTGTTTTGACATCTTCAGACTTAGCATGGGATTTTGAGACAACTGACTCAGTCAAAGGATCAGGCTTTTAGTGTTAAGTCTGTGAACATTGATTTCAGTGCTAAGTCAGTAGACTTAGGCTTTAGCGCTTGGTGAGTTGGATTTAATTTTGGCACTAAAGTCAGTAAGCTTGGTTTTTAGCGTAAAAGTCTGCCAGAGTGATTTTTAGCACAAAAGATAGTTTTGACTTGGTTTCTAGTGAAATGATGATTTGACCTCAACCTTAGGAAAATTTAACAACTCATTTTTCACTCCATTCCATGAAGAATGCAACTTTGGTCATCTGATGGAGTTTTTTTGGGGGTACGTGCAGTGAAGACTTTAGGAATTACACAACTAATATGACACTCTAAGCCAAAATTTACAAGAGGGGGTCCCTATTGGCGAAATGAGGCATGTGTACAAGGCAAAACAAGTCCCTAAGAAAAGAACAAACAAGTCAAATGAGACATCCACATCACAAGCATCCCAACCATACACCTCAAAAATCCCAACCATCCACTTTCATCCAAAATTCTCACTCCATTCAAATATCCCAAAAATCCCACAAGAAAAATAAAAGACATGAAAATACTAAGTCTATGTGGGTTCCTAAAACACTTCGTCACCCATCCCCTAAGCAAACATCTCCATTGCTTCCTACACCACCTTCCCATCAAAATCTTAAATGTTTATTATGGTGTGTGCAACTGTTGGTCATGGTTCCATTCCATTCTGCAACATTTCCACATACCTCTATCTCCCCACCTTTCATCTATTATCCTACATATCTTACCCATCACCTTCCTATGGTCCATGCTTTTGCATAAGTCTTTCACCCATCCTCATCCATAAGTCCTACATAATCCACTATCATTCCCATCATAATCCACTATCTACCTAATCCATCTCCATCTACATCTTTCATTCATTCCCCTACCAACATCTATGAGCACACTTGACATAGTCCATGCGACGACACCCATCTAGTAGGACTATCACCTTTCATGGAACTAGACACTCAAGTCTCTCCCATCCAAATATTTAAAAAAAAAAAAATGAAAAAAATAAAAAGAAATCCCTTTGTTCAATGGTGAAAACTTGGTAAACATGCGCCTTGGATAAGTACCATGATGAAAACATGGCAAACAAGTGTCATGGATAAGTTGATCTTCTTACACTTGGGGGAACCTTGTCTCATCCAACCTATCATTTTCCCATCCTATCATATCCTATCATACCATTTCCATCCTTATCCATTCCACATACATACACCTATCCCATGGCATCCATTCATCCTCTCTTCCTCTTTTGATCTTGATAAAGGTTGGGGGAAAAAATGTTGAAACATGCCTTAGATATCTCTTGATATACCTCATCCTTTCCATCAAGCCCTATCATCCCATTGTCATAAGCCTAATTCTATCATAAGTCCTATCGTCATAAGCATTGTCTGAAAAAATCCCAAGCATACTATCTAGAATGGGGCATGTTTATTCCTACATGACATAGTATTTTGAGATCACATCCTTTCTCTTATGCATGCATCCTCTCCATCCCTTATCACCCATCCTTTCATCCATCCAATCCTACCTACCTATCTCTTGGTACCTAGACTTGGCCCTCCCTTGTCATTGGTATCTAGAACAAAAGGCTACCCAAATTGTAAATCCATTGACATCCCAAAACATATCAAAATACAAAAAAATCAAATATTCCCAAAATACAAAAAAAATCATAAAAAAGCACTCAAAAACCAAAAAAAAAAATCAAATATCTTCAAAAAACCAAAAAAAAAAATTGAATATCTTCAAAACACAAAAAAATCAAAACATTTACCAAAACACAAAAAAATCAAAACATATCAAAATCCAAAAAAAAATTGAAATATCCCAAAAACACAAAAAAAATCAAAAAGATTTCAAAATTTGAAAAAAAATCATAAAAAGTCCTGAAAAAAATCTAAAAAATAAAAATACTTTCCCAAAATACAAAAAAATCAAATACCCAATCAAAAGCCCACGTAATAAAAATTAATCCTCATTATCAAATCAACTCACATTCTTTAAATCATTCCAATCAAACAATCCACTCAATTCTTCCAATCCAATCATCACTTTGATTCTTTCATTCGAATCATCTATCCAATCTAATCCCATCATCAAATCAATTCTTTTAAATCATTCAGTCAAAGCCAATCACTCAATCCATCAAATCAACTCATCCAATCATCAATCAAATCACATTCTTTAATCAAATCCAATCATAGTTCCAATCAATTGTGCCCACTCATCAATTCACTTCCTCAACTCCATTCATCCAATTCATCAAATCAAATCAATTTTTCTAATCAATCCATCAACTCAATCCAATCAAATCACTTCTTCAAATCAATCAAAATCATATCTATCCATCCATCTTCATCATCACCATCAATAAAACACAAATTAGAACTACATGTCATCTCTATCATTAAGTGCCTTGATCCCATGGACACGAGTATGTAGACAGTCTGGAGTATGAAGGAAATATCCAAACTCGGGCATAGGTGATATTCCTCTTTCTTCCATCTCTCATCTTCTTCTATAATCTATCTCCATTAATTCATCAATCTTTCAAAATCAATTCTTCCAATCAATCATTCCAATCAATTTTTTCATCACTTCTAATCAATTCTCCATTCATTCATCTCAATCAATTTCATTCAAATCAAATCTTTAATCACTTCTTCTTCATCCAATCATCATCCTAATCAAATCAATCCAAGAAATAAACTCAAATGCAACTCATTCTTTGTCCATACCAATCAAGTCAATCAAGCTTGTCAAATTATCCAACCAATCAATGGTCTTGATCCTAGCCTTGTTGTAAACCCAATCAGTCATCAATCATTTAATCAATCATCCTTGTGTTGCTCTAGGGATATATCATTCCCCACAATGACAACACTATCATCAATCAATCCATCAATCACTTAATCATTGGTTTACAGCTTGACAGGGGCAATATCTTGTTTGTTTTTGTATCATTTATGAATGCTTTCTTGGTTGCTTGTGTGTGTTATCTTTTTATCTTGCATTTACATCCAATCCAACCTAGCTAATATTCATATCTTGTATCTAGACAAGGTTGTATTATGCTAGGGCATGAGACACATCGTTACCTTGGTCCTTATACCTTTGTGCATAATGTCTAGTGCTATATCAAACATATGATTGCTCACTTTCATTGCAGCATAACATATCGTTCATCTTGTTTCCTCCACTTCCTATCTTGCATCATTTATCTTATCCCTCATTATTTCATTTCATTTCTTCTATCCATTTCCTTATCTTTCTTCCTTGACCCATCCATTCCATTTTGAGAGCATACCCATGTTCTTCTAACCTGCCTATCCTCTCGAGAGGGCATCCTCATCCCATTTCATCATCCTATCATTTCATCATCATCCTATCTTTCCTTCATCATCTTTCTTACTCTACCTATACCTTAGCTTCTTTGAAATGATGTTACTCGACACAAATTTTATCATCTCGAACATCATCTCAAAGAGGGGCAAAATGTAGACATCCAAAAATGTCCATCTCTTGTAACACCTTATGTTTTTCCCTAGGTACCCATGTCTTCATCCTAGCACTTACTCTAATAAATTAAATAAATCTAACATTTATTTAATTTATCCCATCCCTTCGCATTATTAAATAAATAAATTTTATTTATTTATTTAATCCCCTTTTCTCTTGAATTAAATAAAATAAATCTTTTATTTTATTTTAATTTATCACTTTATCTCTCCCCACTTAAAATAAATTATGATAGGTAAAAATCAGGTCAATAAGATCAATCATGCAAATGAAAACCTAATCCTACCACCATCAAAGAATCAAATCCAAGTGAAATCAAAAGCATGCAATTTAAGAACAAGATCACCTAGATTGTATGATTCCTTGTTTATGATGTGGACTGCTTCTCAACAATGAACAATTATGAAGATAAAAGTTGCCATGATGGATGGATGTTAAAATGCTCAATATGATAATGTGTACACTATATGAAAATGATGGATATATCTAGTATGGAATGAGAGGGTGTTTATTTAGACCTCAACTAAAATCAATCAATGGTAAGATTTGGTGGCTATGTAAATGGTTGAGATGAATTGATAATCATAGGTGAATGTGTAGATGACAAGTGGAGGGAAGATAAGGTTCATGTGTGATTGTGTACATAAAAAGTACTACATGTGAAAGATATTAAATGAAAGATGTAGTACCACACATGTTTCAAATAAAAGATTCACACATGTCATCTCATGATGAAATATGAAGATAAGTGATAAGAGAAATTAATTAAATAAAATAAAATTTATTTAAATAATTAGAAAGTGGGCTTAAGAAAAGATTTTAATTAAATAAATAAGATTTATTTAAATAAAATAGATAGAATAGAGATAATTAAATAATTAAAGATTATTTAATTATAGCTTAGAGAAAATAGAAGAAAATAGATAACAAATTAACTAAATAAATACAAATTTATTTAATTAATAGAAGAAATAGGTAATTTAGAGGAAATAGAGAAAATGCTTGTGTGTTAGATAAATGCAGATGATAGATAATGCGATATTTGATGCTAAAGATAATTAGGTCAATTTTGGGTGTCTACATAAATAAATAAATAAGTTTATTTAATTTATCCTCACATGCCTCATAATTTAAATAATTTTTTAAATTATTTAATTATGACTTCACTTACCTTCCATTTCCATCTCCCGAAATGACTCAACTCATCTCTTAAATTAACTCTAATCATCTTCTAATTCCCTCTCTAGTGAACTCTAATCATCTTCTCTCCATCTCCTCTTCATAATGGAAACCTTCCCCAACCCACATCACTTAACTTGAGAGGATCTTCCACTTCAAAATGGAAACCTTCCCAACTCCTCTTCCACCAAAAATCTATTTAAACACCTCTTTTTGATTTTTTGAGGATCCCACCTCTTGCATGCAATGTTACTCTATCAAAATTCTATCTCGCATCTCCATCTATCTATCTTTCATCAATCATCTTCTATCCTTTATCTTCATCTTCATCATTATGTTGTGATTATGAGCAATCAACATCTAATCATTTGAGCAAATCGACATGCATGCATTTATCTTTTAAGGTATCAAGGTGTTCAGAAGGTTTGGGTAAAAAGGTATTACATGTAATTGTTTTTTCTTCTGATTTATCCAAATTTCTCATCTACACAATGGTTATCACTAGATCCGGATTCAAGAAGTGGATGATTGGAGGACAACCTTCAAGACTAGGGATAGATTATATGAGTGGATGGTTATGCCATTCAGGTTATCTAATGCACCCAATACCTTCACGAGGCTAATCAATATTGTACTGCATCCTTACATTGGTAAGTTTGTGGTGGTTTATTTTGATGATATTTTGGTTTTTAGCAAGCAAAGAGGAGCACTTGCAACACTTGAGGATCATATTGGATGTGTTGAGAAAAGAGAAACTATATACAAAATTGAACAAGTGTAGATTCATGCAAGAAAGTCTAGTATTTTTGGGCTTTATCATTTCTACAGATGGTGTCAAAATGGACACAAAAAAGGTCAGGGCAATTCTAGAGTGGCCTAGTCCAAGGAGTGTTGTTGTTATATGGAGCCTAATCAGACTTGGAGGTTATATTTACCCCACTTTTATTGGCGTGGTTTCCCCCCAAAATCCTATGGGGTCAAGGGGCAGCACCCCTTGCGGGGTCCAGGGGCAGCGCCCCCGAAACCTCACAATTTTTTATTATTTTATAAAGCACCGAGAGTTATTTTTTCATTGACCGACATAAGAAAACCCTATTTTTGTAACCGACAAAAAGCTTGATAAAACCGGCTAAGGGTTAGGGTTTTGGGATATATTGTATTGTAGCATTTGCAGCGGTATTGAGTTGCAGGGATTGCTGATTGTAATTGGTTTGATTTACTGGATAATAATATTGGACTCTCTGTTTGGTGGATGTAGCCTGAGTTTGGGTGAACCATGTTAAAACTTGTGTCATGCTGTTATTATTTCTATGTATTTCCATTTCTCTGTTTAATCTTTATTTGCATTTAATTGATATCTTCTTCCAGCTAACCCTAACAAGTGTAACAGAGGTAAGAAGTTTTCATGGGTTAGCTAAATTCTACCAAAAATGTATTCAAATTTTTAGCAGTATTGTAGCATCCATAAAAAATTGCACCAAAGGAAGGGAATTTATGTGGACCAAGGAAGTTGAGGAGGGTTTTAAGTTTATAAAGAAGAAGGCGATAGAAGCTCCTATTTTAGCATTACCAGATTTTGATAAAGTATCTAAAATGGATTGTGATGCCTCACATGTGGAAATTGGAGTTGTACTTAGTCAGGCAGGTAAACCCATAGCCTTCTTTAGTGAAAAGTTGAATGAGGTCAAGAAGAACTATTCAACCTATGATGTAGAGTTTTATGAAATTGTGCAAGCATTGAGATATTAGAGGCATTACATAGTGCCCAAAGAGTTTTTGTTGTTTATAGACCATATTGCCTTGAAATACTTGAACACACAAAAAATTGAATAAAAGACATGTAAAATGGGTCTCTTTCCTACAAGTCTACAACTTTGTTCTCAAGCATAAGTTAGGAAAATAGAACCATGTTGTAGATGCTTTAAGTAGATGTGCTATACTATTGACAACAATGGAAAAAGAGGTGATTGGTTTTATGCCATCAAATATCTGTATGAATCTGACAATGATTTTTGGGATATTGTGGAACAATTGAAAACCCTAGTAGTGAGTAGCATCAAGTACATCTAAGGTGAATATCTTATGCAAGATAGATATCTCTTTAAAGGAAAGTAATTATGTAATCCAGTTGGGTCTATGTGAGTAATATTATAAGAGAGATCCATAGCAGTGGGTTGGCTAGACATTTTGAGAAGGATAAGACTATAGCTTTGGTAGAAGACAAAAATTATTGGTTGAAGATGAAAAGAGACATAACAAGATATGTGACAAAGTGTAGGATTTGTTAGATGGATAAAGGACACTCAGAGAATACAGGGTTGTATATGCCACTACCAGTACCTACTGGACCATGGATAGATTAAAGTATGGACATTGTGTTAGGGTTGTCAAACACACAACAAGGTAATGATTCCATTTTTGTGGTTGTTGATAGGTTCTCTAAGATGGTTTGATTTATTGCTTGTAGAAAAACTAGTGATGCAACTAGGGTGGAACAATTATTCTTTAAAGAAGTTAAATTGCATGGTGTTCCAAGAACTATCACATCTAATAGTGTTACCAAGTTTCTGAGTCATTTTTGGAGGACCTTATGGAAGAAGATGGGATCTAAGCTCTAGTTCAGTAGTGCTTATCATCCCAAAACATATGGGTAGACAAATGTCATAAATTGGAGTATGGGAAACTTGTTAAGATGCATCATTGGAGAGAAACCCAGATAGTGGGACTTGGCCTCACCACAAGATAAATTTTCATATAATAGTTTAATAAATCAATCAATAGGTAAATCACCATTTCACATTATTTATGGTAGGAATCCTAAGGGTGTTTTAGACTTAATGCAACTACCAATTGGAGATAGGATTAGTGATGATGGAGAAGCATACACAAAACATATTCCACAATTGTAGCAAGAGGTGAGGTAGAAGCTCCAAGAAAGTAATGATAGGTATAAAACTATACTAGATGTTGGTAGAAGGCATCAAGTATTCACTGAAGATGACTTAGTGATGGTTTATCAAAGAAGATAGAGGTTTCCCACGGGAAGTTACAGCAAGTTAAAATACAATAAAATTGGTCCTTGTAGTATTACAAAAAAA
The DNA here is from genome assembly GCA_027924645.1 of Cunninghamia lanceolata. Classification (NCBI taxonomy): domain Eukaryota; kingdom Viridiplantae; phylum Streptophyta; class Pinopsida; order Cupressales; family Cupressaceae; genus Cunninghamia; species Cunninghamia lanceolata. Next base: position 25,316,276 of record BSBN01000047.1, read on the forward strand.
ATCAATGACAATGCTTATGAGGTAGATTTACTAGAGCAGTTAAACATTTCTCATGTGTTTAATGTTTTTGATTTATATGCTTTTCATGGTGAGGATCATGATGAAGAAGGTGAGGATGAAGTAGATTAGAAACAATAGGTTCCAAGCAAGAAAAAGGAAAATATTGCATAGATTCTAGAGAAGCAGACCATATACACACAACAAGGTCAATATAAAGGCTAGAGAGCAAGAAAAGTGACTTTTCAAACTCTGATTGGAAGACAAGCTAGAAGGTGTGCAAGACTACAAAAGGTTAATTCAAAGGTTAGGAAAACACAAACAAAATGAAAAATGAATCAAAACATGTCACCAGGAGGAATATTGTTGAGAGTTGTATATATATTCATCCTTACATGTATGTGATTAGGACTATAGCTCATCCTCAAACTACCATGTAGGCATGTGCATATTTTTCATACTTACAGACCAACTAGATATTCAAGCTCCTCTTACATATTATAATCAAACGATATATTATCTACATCATCAAGGGGTGTGAGGAAATCCATAGTAGGATCATTTAGGAATGGAGAAATATGTGTGTCTCCATAAATCCCCTAAATTCTAGTCCAAAGAGTGTGTGGGCACTCAATATTTGAGATGGAACACATAGTGCCAAAATCAACGTTGGAACCAATAAATCCTAGGATATGATTGAATTCTATTTCCTCATGAAAATTTCCTCCAAGGTGTATGTAGTTAAAGTATGAGTTCATAAATATAAGGCAAAAGATTGAGCTACTTGAGATGTGTCAGGATGTATTTTCACCAAGACTCGTAATTGTCCTTAGTCAAGGTTACCACAGAAGGATGAATAGAAAAATCCATGATATCTCCTCAAATGATAAAATAATAGATCAAAAACATCTAATATATATCAATGATAATAAATGAAGCCCACCTAAGAAAACAAAACCTTTCCAAGTGCTAGGATGTCTAGGATATCAACCAAAATGCAAATATTTGACAAACTGAATAAAAAAATAACTAGGGATAAATCTAGAAAAAGTACATGGATGGCTATGTAGAGCTTGTCAATACCTTTTCCAACACCTATTCATTTGCAAAAAAAAAATATTTTGAGAGAAATTTATGAGCTCAGGAGACAAAAATGGGTGATTCAAACTTCAAACAGTAATAAAAGTGACCATTTGCAAAATCTAGAAAAAATACTAGCACAATTAGAAAGTGCTCATAACTTGCTTTTTTCACCCATTTGTTTGTAAAATTATGACTCGATATGTGCAAGATATAGTCATTTCCATAGAAATTATCTAATAGGGCATCAAAGGAAAAAATTACCCCCCTCGAGATAAGGTCTTGCTCACTCACGTGACCAGGTGCTAGTAGCTATGGGGCTAGCAACCTGTAGTTAAGGCCCTAGTCCTATGGGTGACCAAGGGCTTAGCATTTGAATGTTAGGAATTGGTTCTAGGTGCTGGGAGTAGACGAACTAGGCCACATGACCTAGGGTGTCAACAAGTGGAGAAATGGTACCATGGTGGTGTTCAACGAGTGGTGGGAGTACGCTTTATTAAAGATGTGATATTGTTGAGGCTAGCAGTAGCCTTTGTGCTATTAGCTAAGCCCTTTTTAGGGTTGATTGTGGTGGTCAGGATTGGATTTTTGGTTGGCTTAGGCCAAAAAATAGGCATATGTGTCTACTTGGGCACATAGTGCCTTAAAAACTTTAATTTTTATGAAAAATCATATAGTATGACACATAGGGGGTTGTATGGCCCAAAAATTAAAAAATTTCCTCTGAAACTTTTGAAACTAATTTTGATGAATTGACAGTTGATTTTAGGGATTTTGGGCCTTCTGAGCATGATGACAAGGTCATAATTGACCCAAAATGCTCTGAAAGATCAAGTACCTACCAAATCTGGCATGCACCTCCCAACTTCAAACCCTCACAAATCTATCCTCTAGTGCTCAAATTGAGTCAAACAAAAGGCTAACCTAACTTTCTCAACTACTTTGGATATAATGAAGAGGTCTACTTTACACAGAAATACACCTAGAAAAATACTCTTACCTAAATTTTCCCAGATTTGAGAAGGGGCTTGTAGATCTGGAGCTTTGATACTATGTAAGAGTCGCCAATAGACTCAAGCTTCTAGGATCACCTGCAGAACCGGAAATACCTTTCATAAGATAGAAACAAGAGGATAATTTTCTTGATTTTGGATAAAATAATGATATTATGGTCTCAATAATACAGCGATTACATAAGGGACCTTTCTTATATAGGTAAGATAAAAACCCTAAGTAAACTTTGTTTTTGGCAAAAGGTGTAGAGCACCTAAACTATTATATTAATATTATATAAATATTTGAAAAATACAAAAAGCCCTTGTAGGGTGATTAGGGAGCAGAATAAACCTAAAGCCAACCCCAAATAAAAACCAACAATATAGACAAAGCCTTCTCAGAGCATAACAAAAAGAGAAGAAGATTTTACAAAAAAGAGAGGTATGCTATTAACCTCTACATATACATTGTATGCTATACATAAGACTATTCAAATATACCCCCATTAATTAATAACATTAAGATATTTAAACACGAAACCCTATCAATTAGGATTAGCTAGAACAGCATCATCAATAGCAAGAGGAGGAGGTTGGAAATGCACAAGGAAATGCAAATCTTGAAAGACATCACAAGTTGCCTCCTCTAATTCTTCACCCAGCTCAGTTGCATGACAATGAAGAAAATTTTTCACAGATAACACACAATTGTTTTGTAGCCCGTGAAGAAGGGCACTATATGCATAGTGCATCACCAGATGGTGGTTGATATCCTTGTGGAGAAATAGACCTCCAATAGGCACCGTCCCCATGTGAAGATCATAGATTTCCATAGCTTCAACAAATTTTTCAATTGAGAATAGGAAATCTTGAACACATTTAATTGCCAAATTTCATACCTTAAGTAAACTTAATAAAGTGCAATTAAATAAATAATTACACCAACAGAAAATATTTATTGAAATATCTACTTGTACAAATAACTTGTGAGTGGGAAATGAAGGAAAAGGAAAAAAAGAGGTTCATGGAGTTTTGAAAAATGAGAAATAAAGATAAAAACTCATTTTTTCATCATTCTACCTCTTTTCTTAAAAAAAAAAAGAAAATTGCTTTCCTCCTCTACTTTCTTGTTGGGCTTGATTTAAAGGTTGATTTGGATTACTACACTTGTGGGGAAGGTAGAGGTGGGGATTGTTTTCTCCTTGTGTGTGTGTGTGCGTGTGTATGTGTGTGCATGTGTGTGTGTGTGCGTGTGTGTGCATGTGTGTGTGCATGTGTGTGTGTGTGTGTGTGTGTGTGTGTGTGTGTGTGTGTGTGTGTGTGTGTGTGTGTGTGTGTGTGTGTGTGTGTGTGTGCATACTTGTGCATGCATGCATGCGTGAATGTGTATGTGTGTGTGAGAGAGAGAGAATTCAAAATATCTCTTCAACTTTGTGTGAGGATATTGCATTTGCAACATCAAGGTATTCATCTATTCAAATTCTTGAATTATGCTTGTTGTTCCTATTTTAAACCATGTTCATATTAGGTGGTTTGCATATGGTACTCTATTGTTCATTTCAATTGGGATTTGAATCTAGGATAGATTTATTTTATGTAAGTATTAATTTATGCATTTAAAATTTGGAAATTTTTATTTTCATGTCATTATGCTAACAATTTTTTCCCAATTTCTTATGTGATGTAAAAAGTGTGATGTTGTGAACGATGAGAGCATAAAGGTATTTTTTTTGGAACTTATGATATTTTATTTTCAAAAAAAATTTATGGTTTATCAATAGTGAAATGTCAATAGTGTTTGTGCTTGAGACACGAATTTACAAAATTCAAAATATAGGACTTTATGTTGTTTGTATTATGTGGGATGAAGAGTCTCATGTTTCCTTTGATTTTCTAAGCCTTTTAAATATGAGTATCATGAACCTAAACCTCGTCCTCCATCCCTTGACTTTTTGGGTGAGGGAACTAACTTATGGACCTAGGATTAATATTAAGGTTTGGAGTAGAATGGAACCATGTCGTACTTGCAAAATTGGGGTTGTCTCTATATGAAGTGTTGTATGGGAAATATAATGAGATAAAAATGAATTGGAGATTCAAACATTTAAAATGAATTAAACTAAAAAGCTGAGAACTTTTGAGCAGGAGCATCTATGGTTCAAGAGCAATATTGCATCAACCAAAAACATTTGTATTTCAATTTGTTTGCATCTTAGTTTGTTCTCTTTCATTTTCCTTTTTAGTTCACTCAATTCAATCAATAGTAGTTTCCATATAGATACATTTTAGACCTTGTGGAGATGGACTTAGCATCTAGATTCAGTAATGCACATCATATCCAAAATTTAGAGCATTTGGATCAGGTACCAGTTGTTGAAATACACCAGACAACTGAGAGGGGGGTGAATTAGTTGTCACAAAAACTTAGCTTCATGTGAACATAAACCATCAACAACTTAATTAATTATAATCAGATTTAACCATGAAAGCATGAAACCATAAACTTAATCACAAACAAACATCCAACACAGTATACACCAAATTTTTACATGGAAAACCCTAAAAGGGAAAAATCATGGTGGGTGTTAGCCCACAAAAATATATGAGTTATAACAATACCAAAAAATAGAGGCTCGCTGCCTATAGGGCTCACTTCCCAAATTGTTCACTACAAATAATGACTCATTACCAAAGGGTGGCTCACTACCAAGAGGTGGTTCACTGCCAAAGGGGTGAACTGATTAGGTAGCATCTACTCCATGCTAGGATTTAGTTCTATTGAAGCACAATATAACTTATCTTCTCTGCTCTTTCACACCTTAACACTTATCTCTTCATATTCACACACACCCACTTTTTTGCAACTCTATTACATGCTTTTATACAATTCATCAACCTTGGAATGTACATCAAGGTCAGCATTACATTCATCAAGCATTAGAACATTCTCCAAGGTTAGCATTTACAAAACATACACATAAATAGGTCTAAACCTATTACAAAATTTAGCTAAGGAAAGATGTAGAGAAGTATGATGAACATGCCATGCCTTAGCTGGGACTCAAATGCAATCCTCCACACCACAACACACTTGTACAATCTTCAATGCATCTCCAAAAATAGTAACTAAGTCAGCCAAGACTGGAGTTAACACTAGGTTTTCTAAGAACATTCTTCTTTGACGATCCACACTTCTCTTTATGGACCAATCCAAAGGTAGAAACATGATCAGGAGACATCCACAAGCACATTGTAATCACTAGGAATAACCGCACGATCTCTAACCACTCTGTCAAGAAGATTCTTCAAACCAGAGCACAAGAACAACACTATCAACTACTGTCACAAAGAAAGGATAGCTTGCGGACCACCAAATTATGAACCATTGGAGTTGAAAGAACTTAACATTATCTCAGACTTATCCCTAGAACCATAGATCAAAATACTTTAATGCGAAGGAATGTGAAACATAACACTTTCTCCCTGTCTTAACCAAACATACAGAAAAAGCTATTTTCACTCTAGTAAACATAACTCACTTAATTCTTCATACTGGAGGCTCAAAATCAGAACAAGGCATCTTCAGATGGACTTGTAAATAACTTCCAATCTGTAGACAATGATATTCATCCTACAGAAAATGCGGAGCATTCTTTTGGATTGTTCTTCTATATGCAATACATTGTTTCCACTACAACTCACTATTTCTACCGGAGAAGCTAATTTTCTCAATATTCTCAACATCAAGATTACTTACATAAGTAAATATAAAGCATCTTATTCATTACAAGAAAACAACAAGATAGGAGCATAGTTGACACCAATGGCAACATAGATATGTTGACATCAATGACAACACCGATTAGGCACATACTTGCAACAATCTCCCCCTTTATCATTGATGGCAACATATGATGTGAAAATTTGTAAAGGCCATCAAGAGATGATTCTCCCCATTTCTATTTACACATCTCATTTCTTCTTTATTTTTTCTTCTAATTTTTTCACATGATTTCTCTCCCCCTTTGACATCAATGACAAAGGGCACATACTTGTACTCTACTGTTTTGAACAAATTTGAACTGCAACCAACTCTTTTGTCATCATTCAGCTACTCCCTCTGAGAGGTAGCTCTCAGAACATCAATCTAGAATAAAGAATGAATCTTTGTGCACCACTGGACTGATGCATTCCTTTGCATCTTAGTTTAGAGTTAGAGGGGTAATGACCCCTAATTTTTCCCTGAGATACTCAAAAATATCTTTAGGCATAGGCTTAGTGAAAATATCTACAATTTGATCCTTTGTGGATACATATTCCAACTTAACTTCATTTTTTGTCACCTTTTCCCTCAAAAAATGATACCTTATAGATATATACTTTGTTCTTGAGTGCATCACTAGATTCTTGGAAATATTTATGGCACTTGTATTGTCACACAAGATTACAATTGGATCTTCATAAACAACTCTTTTATCCTTCAAAGTGTTGCAACTATGTGCCTAATTGGTGTTGTCATTGATGTCAACATATCTGTGTTGTCATTGGTGTCAACTGTGCTCTTACTTTGTTGAGGTTATTGAGAAAATTAGCCCCTCCAGTGATAACAATGTGTTGCAGTAGAAACAATGCATTACATGCAAAAGAATAGTTTAGAAGAATGCTCCACATTTCCTATAGAATAAATATCTTTTCCTGTGGATTATAAGTTATTTAGAAGCCTCTTTGAAGATGTTATATTTCAATTTTGAGCCTCCAGTATGAATAATTGAGTGAGTTATGTTCACCAGAGTGAAAACAACATTTTCTGTATGTTTGGTGGTGACAGGGAGAAAGTGTTTTGTTGCGCATTCCTCCGCATTAAAGTGTTTTGGTCTGTGGTTTTAGAATTAAGTCAGTGATGATGTTAAGTACCTTCAAATGCAATGGTTCATGATTTGGTGGTCCACAAGCTATCTTTTACTAATGACAATCACTGACAGTGTTGTTCCTGTACTCCGGTTTGAAGAATCTTATTGTTAGAGTGATTAGAAATTGTGTGATTGTTCCTAGTGATTACAATGTGCTTGTGGATGTCTCTTGATCATGGTCCTACATTCAAATTAGTCTACAAGGTGTAATTTAGATCATTCATGAAGCGTATTCTTGAGAACTCTTGTGTTAACATCAGTCTTGGCCAACCTGGTTGAATTCATCATCTGCGGAGATGCATCAAAGATTGTGATAGCATGTTGTAGCATGGAAGATTGTGTTTGAGTCCCTACTAAGGCATGGCATGATCTGAATTCATTTCTTTTCTTTGGAAATTTGTTTAGGTCCAGACCTATTATGATGTGACATATGTTTTTTGACCTTGGAGATTGTTCCAACAGTTGATGATTGTAATGTCGACCTTGATGATCATTCCTAGGTTGATGAGGTGTATAAATACTTGTAATTGAGTCATGAAAATGCATCCAAGTGCAAAGATGCAAAGATAAAGTGAAGTAAGGTAGTAGAGCAGAACAGAGGTATTTGTGCTTTAATGGAATTGAACCTTGGCATGGAGTAGATGTTGTTATCTCAATTTAGCCTTTTGACAGTGAGCCTCCTTTTAGCAGTGAGCCTCCCTTTGGCAATGAGCCACCTATAGGCAGTGAGCCTTTCTTTGTAGTGAGCAATTTGGGTAGTGAGCCTCTAGTTTTTGGTATTGATATAACTTATATATTTCTGTGGGCTAAAACCCACCATGGTTTTTCCCTTTTAGGGTTTTCCATGTAAAATTTGGTATCACCTGTGTTGATTATGCTTTTGTGTTGAAATTCTCATTTTATGTTTTCATGGTCATATCTGAATATAAGTAATTGATAAGTTGATGATCATAATTGGTTAAAAGTTTTAGGACAACTGATTCACCCCCCTCTCAGTTGTTCATTGCAGTCCAACAATTTGTATCAGAGCAAGGTTCCTCAGAAGAAAGTCTAACAGCTTGAGGAAGATCCAGGATGTCTTATAAGAAGGAAGCTTCACATTTTGATTGGACAAATTATGCTCTTTGGAAGCTACAAATGAAAGGCCATCTCCTCTGTCTTGGTTATAAAGTATGACTAGCTACACAATCATAATTTGTCATGCCTTAAGGTGGCTTGACAATTAAGGATGATATCAAAGAATATGAGTTGGATGTCAAAGCAAATAATGCTCTATTAAGTTCCTTAAGTGACTCAGTGTTGACAAAAGTTGTGGACCTTGAATCTACAAATGAGGTATGGGAGAAGCTGAAAAATTTGTATGAAGGAGATGATTTTGTAAGAGAAGCCAAGATACATAGCATGAAAGTGAAATATGAGGGTTTGAAGATGAATGAAGATGAAAACATAACAGCTTTATGCAAAGAGTTGATGAACTTGTCATTGGAATAAAAGGTATGGGAGGAACTCTCAGTGATAAGGAGATTGTGATGACAATTCTTAGATCACTACCAAAATCCTATAGTCACAAGGTAGCTTCTATTGAAGAATTTATGACTATGAAAACTATTGACAGAGATTAGTTACTTGGAAATCTTACAGCATTTGAGATGAGAGAATTTGGTGATGCCCTACTGAAAGTTGAATCATCTTTTAAAGCCAATACTTCAAAAAAGATTTCCAGAGCTAAGAAATACAAGGTTGATGATGACTTTGATGAAATGAAAGCTAACATTTTTGATAGGCTACAAAGAGTCTCTAGTAAGTTCAAAGGTAAATTACCTTTCAAATGCTTTTCTTGTGGTAAAGTAGGTCATTATGCTTCCAAATGTCCTGAAAGAATTGAAAGAAATAAGAAAAAATATGAGAGTAGGCCAAGAGTTCCAAACAAATGCTACTATGTTAGAGATTTTGATGATGGAGTGACTGATGATGCTAGTACTAGTGCAAATGAATTCCTATTTATTGCTATTAAAGAAGATCCTATGTCTACTAATTCTGCTAGTTGTTTGAAGGAAGAAAAACTAGTGGAAGAAAGTGCTTTGGCTGTCCAAGTTGAGAAGGATAAGGATGAATGGATTATTAATAGTGGATGCTCACATCACATGACTAGTGACAAAAGTAAGTTTGTAAGTTTGGAAAAGTATGATGGAGGGCTGGTCAGGTCTGGAGATAATGCAGCTGGTAAGATTTGTGGAAAAGGATCTATTTTATTTGATGGAAAGCATAATACAGACAATGTTCTATATGAAAAGGGTTTGAAGCATAATCTTTTGAGTGTTGGTTAGATGTGTGATAAGGGATATTATCTGAGATTCAAATATAATGGGTGCAAGATCATGGAAAGCTCCAGAACTATAATTGCTACTGGTAAGAAGACAAAATGTAACATCTATCAATTGAGAGGAACTATTTGTTATTGTGTATTGGCTCAGGCAGATGAAAATTGGTTGTGGCATAGAAGGATGTGTCATATAAACTTTGATAATCTAGTAAAGATAAGTTCAGGTCAGATTGTAAGAGATTTACCAAAACTTGTGAAACCATCCAACATAATCTGCAAGGAATGTCAGCTAGGGAAGTAAATAAGAATAAAATTCAAGAACAAAGAGCAATTCTCTGTTGGTTTACTGGATCTAGTGTATATAGATCTCTATGGTCCTACAAAGATAAGAAGTCTACAAGGTGACAGGTACTTCATGTTACTTATTGATGATTATTTTAGAATGACTTGGGTTACTTTTCTAAGAGACAAATTAGAAGCCCTAGAGAAGTTCAAATCTTTCAAAGCAATGGTTGAGAATGAAATAGAATTGAAAATCAAATGATTAAGGCCAGATAGAGGAGGTGAATTCACATCAAATGAATTCAACATTTTTGTGAAGAGCATGGGATAAAAAGATAGTTTTCTGCACGTAGGACTCCTCAAAAAAATGGAGTTGTGGAAAGAAAAAATAGGACAGTTCAAGAGGCTGCTAGGACAATGATGAAGGAAGCAGATCTACCAGAAGTTTTTTTGAAAGAGGCTATTCATATTGTTGTTTATATCTAAAACAAAGTTTAAGTCAAATGTAATGGTACTCAAACTCCTTATGGATTATGGTATGAAATACTAATTTCAAAATATTTGGAAGCAAATGCTATGTCAGGAGAGATGAAGATCTAGGAAAGTGTGATGCAAGGTGTGATGAAGGAATCTTTCTTGGATACTCTACCAAGAGTACAGCCTACTGGTGCTACAACAAAAGGCTCAAAAAGATTATTGAAAGTGCAAATATGAAGGTATATGAAGGTAAGGAAAAGATATCAGACCTGGATTACTATGAACTAAACAAACTTGCGACTATATTGAATGAAGAAAAAGATGAGCAAGAAGACAATCAAAATGAAGAAGAGTTTCTAGAAAGTGTTGTCAAGACTCCCAGGTATGTAAAGATCAATCATTCTAAAGATTAGATTATAGGTGACAAAAACAAAGGTGTGCTAACAAGGAGAAGATATGTAGAGGAACAAGTCAGTTATCTTTTACTTTTAAAGATTGAACTAAAGACTGTGAATGAAGCATGCAATGATGAAAATTGGGTAAAGGCAATGGAGGAAGAACTATTACAGATAGAGAAGAATGAAACTTGCGAATTAGTTCCTAGACCTACTGACAAAAATGTTATTGGAACTAAATGAGTCTTCAGGAACAAGATGAATGAAAATGGAGAAATTGTAAGCAATAAATCAAGACTTGTATGCAAAGGATATTCTCAAATTGAAGGGATAGATTTTGAAGAAACTTTTTCCCTAGTAGCTCAGATTGAAGCAATCAAGATGTTTCTGGCATTTGCAGCTCACAAATATTTTAAGGTATATCAGATGGATGTGAAATTTGCCTTCCTGAATGGTGAGTTAGAAGAGGAAGTATACATTGAGCAACTAGAGTGATTCCAATTGTCAAATCAAGGTGATATGGTATGCAGGTTGAAGAAAACATTGTATGGACTCAAACAACCTCCTAGAGCCTGGTATGCAAGGTTAGACATGTATTTATTGCAATTGGAATTTAGTAAAGGTACAGCAAATAGCAATCTATATTTCAAAATCAATGATGATTAGATCTTCATTGTTGAGGTCAAGATTGTTGATGACATTATCTTTAGAGGAAATGAAGGTATGTGCATAAGGTTTGCTGGTGAGATGAAAAGTGAATTTGAAATGTCCATGTTTGGTGAAATGAATTTCTTTTCGGGTCTACAAACTAATCAATCAAATAAAGGAATCTTCATATCTCAATCTAAGTATGTGAAAGAGTTGTTGAAGAAGTTTAGAATGGAAGACTCTAAATCGGTATGTACTCCCATGGTGACTAGTTGCAAGTTGAGCAAAATTGATGAATCACCTAGGGTTGATCAGAAAAATACAGATCCATGATTGGAGGATTACTTTATGTAACTCAAACTAGACCTGATATTATGCATGCAGTTTGTCTTATTGCAAGGTTTCAAGATTATCCAAGATAATCACATGTGATGGTAGTTAAGAGAATATTGAGGTATTTGAAAGGTACTCTAGATTATGTCTTATGGTGTCCAAAGGACAATGATTTCACTCTCAGTGCTTATACAGATGCAGACTAGGCCGGAGATGTTGATGACAGAAAGATTACAAGTGGAGATGCCCTCTTCTTGGGTAATAGATTGGTCTCATGGCTAAGAAAGAAACAAGATTCAATATCTTTGTCAACTACAAAAGCAGAGTATATTGTAGTAGCATGTTGTTGCACTCAAGTATTATGGATGAAGAAAACTTTTAAGGATATAAGAGTTGTGTAAGTCCACAAAGGATCAAATTGTAGACATTTTCACTAAGCCTCTACCAAAATATACCTTTGAGTATCTTAGAGAGAAGTTAGGGGTCATTACCCCTCCTGTCCTAAACTAAGATGCATAGGAATGTATCAATCCATTGGAGCTCAAAGTGTCATTCTTTGATCTAGATTGATGTTATGAAGGATACCTCTCAGGGGGAGTAGCTAAATGTTTCTAATAAAGTAAGTGGATCAGATCAGCAACATGTAAGTATGTGCTATTTTCCATTGATGTCAAAGGGGGAGAGAAATCATGTGAAAAACTTAAGGGGAGAAAGAATGGAGATGTGTAAAGAGAAAGGGGGAGAATCTTGTCTTGGTGGTCTTTTTCATTTTTTCACATAATATGTTGCCATCAATGACAAAAGGGGAGATTGTTACAAGTATGTACCTAATCAATGTTGTCATTGGTGTCAACTGTGCTCTTACTTTATTGAGGCTATTGAGAAAATTAGCCCCTCTAGTGATAACAATGTGTTGCAGTAGAAACAGTGCATTATATGCAGAAGAACAATCCAAAAGAATGCTCCACATTTCTTGTAGAATAAATATATTTGCTTATAGATTGGAACTTATATAGAAGTCTATTTGAAGATGTTATATTCCAAGTTTGAGCCTCCAGTATGAAGAATTGAGTGAGTTATGTTCACCAGAGTGAAAACAACTTGTTTGTATGTTTGGTGGTGATAGGGAGAAAGTGTTTTGCTCCGTATTCCTCTGCATTGAAGTGTTTTGGTCTATGGTTTTAGAATTAAGTTAATGATGATGTTAAGTGCCTTCAAATGCAATGGTTCATGATTTGGTGGTCCACAATCTATCTTTTACTAATGACAGTGGCTAATAGTGTTGTTCATGTACTCTAGTTTGAAGAATCTTATTGTTAGAGTGACTACAGATCATGTGGTTGTTCCTAGTGATTGCAATGTGCTTGTGGATGCCTCCTGATCATGCTCCTACATTCGATTGGTCCGCAAGGTGTAATTCAAATCATGCATGAAGCGTGTTCTTTAGAACTCTTGTGTTAACATCAAGCTTGGTCGACCTAGTTGAATTCATCATCTGCAGAGATGCATCAAAGATTGTGATAGCATGTTGTAGTGTGGAAGATTGCGTTTGAGTCCTTACTAAGACATGGCATGATCCACATTAATGTCTTTTCTTTGTAAATCTGTTTAGGTCCAAACCTATTATGATTTAATGTATGTTTGCCAACCTTCGAGATTGTTCCAATGGTTGATGACTGTAATGTCGACCTTGATGATCATTCCAAGGTTGATGAAGTGTATAAATACTTGAAATTAAATGGTGAAAATGTATCCAAGTGTGAAGATGTGAAGATAAAATCAAGTAAGGTAGCAGAGTAGAACAAAGGTGTTTTTGCTTCAATGGAACTAAACCTTGGTATGGAGTAGATGTTATCTTAATTCAACCTTTTGGCAGTGAGCCTCCTTTTGGAAGTGAACCTCACTTTGGTAGTGAGCCACCTATAGGCAATGAGCCTTTCTCTGCAGTGAACAATTTGGGCAATGAGCCTTGTAGGTAGTGAGCCTCTGGTTTTTAGTATTGACATAACTTATATATTTATGTGAGCTAACACCCACTGTGGTTTTTCCCTTTTAGGTTTTCCATGTAAAAATCTAGTGTCACCTATGTTGACTATGCTTTTGTTTTGATCTTCTCATTTTATGCTTTCATGGTTATATCTAAATATAAGTAATTGATAAGTTGATGATCATAATAGGTTAAAAGTTTTAGGACAACTAATTCACCCCCCTCTCAGTTGTTTGTTGTACTCCAATAAAAAGTTTGTTTCATCCATAAGACTTGAGTACAACATGCTACTACAATATACTCTGCTTCTAGAGTTGTCAATGAGATTGAATCTTGTTTCTTGCTTAGCCATGAAACCAATCTATTTCCCAAGAAGAAAGCACCTCCACTTGTACTTTTTCTATCATCAACATCTCTTACCCAATTAGTATCTATATAAGCACTGAGAGTAAAATCATTATCGTTTGGATATCATAAGCCATGATCTGGAGTGCCTTTTAAATACCTCTAAATTCTCTTTACTGCCATTACATGTGATTCTCTTGGGTCAGCTTGAAATCTTGCAACAAGACACACCGCATGCATAATATTAGGTCTAGTTTGAGTTAGATAAAGTAATCCTCCAATCATGGATCTATACTTTTTCTGATTAGTGTTGGGTGATTCATCAGTTTTGCTCAGTTTGCAGCCAGTCACCATAGGAGTACATATCAGTTTAGAGTCTTCCATCCCAAACTTCTTTAACAACTCTTTTACATACTTAGACTGAGATATGAAGCTTCCTTTATCTAATTAATTAATATATAGACCTAGAAAGAAATTCATCTCACCAAACATAGAAATCTCAAACTCTTTATGTATTTCACCAACAAATTTCACACACATACCTTCATTTCCACCAAAGATGATATCATCAACAAATACTTCAACAATCAAAATTTGATCACCATTAATCTTGAAATAAAGATTACTGTCAGCAGTGCCTTTACTAAATCCTAACTATAATAAGTACTTATCAAACCTTGCATACCATGCCTTGGGAGCTTGCTTGAGTCTATGTAATGCTTTCTTCAACCTGCATACCATATCACCTTGATTTGATAGTTGGAATCCTTCTGGTTGCTCAATGTAGACTTCCTCTTCTAACTCCCCATTTAGAAATGTAGACTTTACATCCATCTGATACACTTTGAAATCTTTTTGAGTTGCAAATGCTAGAAACATTCTAATTTTTTCAATCCAAGCTATTGGAGCAAAAGTCTCTTCAAAATCTATCCCTTCAATTTGAGAATATCCTTTGCATACAAGCCTTGCTTTATTCCTTACAACTTCTCCATTTTTATTCAGCTTATTCCTTAAGACCCATTTGGTTCCAATGATATTTTTGTCAGTAGGTCTAGGAACTAATTCCCAAGTTTCATTCTTCTCTATCTACATTGGTTCTTCTTCCATTGCCTTAACCTAATTTTCATCATTGCAGGCTTCATTCACAGTTTTTGGTTCAACTGTAGAGAGCAGATAGTAATTCACTTATTCTTTTACAGCTCTTTTCCTTGTCATCAATCCTTTGTCTTTGTCTCCAATAATTTGATCTTCAGAGTGATTGATTCCTACATACCTAGGAGTTTTAGCAATTTCTAGAGCCCTTTCTTCTTCACTTTGATTGTCTTCTTGTTCAACTTTTTCTTCATGACTTATATCAGCAAGTTCATCTGACTCATAGCCACTCTAAATTGATGTTTTTCCTTTGCCTTCATCCACTTTCACATTTGTACTCTCCACAATCTTCTTCAACCTTTTTTTGTAGCACCGGTAGGCCTTACTCTTGGTAGAGTATCCAAGGAAGATTCCTTCATCACATCTTGCATCAAATTTCCCTAGGTCTTCATCTCTTCTGATATAGCATTTGCTTCCAAAGACTTTGAAGTATCTTACTGTTGGAATTCTTCCATACCACAATTCATAGGGGCTTTTAGGTCCATTATCTTTCACTTGAACTCTATTTTGAATGTAGACAATAGTATGTATAGCTTCTTTCCAAAAGACTTTCGGCAGGCCTCCTTCCTTCATCATTGTTTTGGAAGCTTCTTGAACTGTCTTGTTCTTCCTTTCCACAACTCCATTTTACTGAGGAGTTCTAGGTGCAGACAACTATCTTTTTAGTCCTTACTCTTCACAGAAAATGTTGGTTTCATTTGATATGAACTCACCTCCTCTATCAGACCTCAAGCATTTGATTTTGAGTTCTATTTGTAACATCACTTTTCATAAAACTCAAGATTTAACTTAAGCAAGTCATAATTAAGAATGGATTACAATAATCAAAGTTTGAACATAAAGAAACATATTCTTTACCATCATTTAAGCATGTTTATGAAATCAAGATATAACATAACTTACAATCTAGTAAATCATTACAAACTTTAGTGATTAACATCCACTAATCAATTACAAAATATGCACTAGGCATCTTTGTCAATTTTTACATTACAATGGACCAACTGGTCAAAATGCAAATGCTATATCTGGAACCATTGACATATCTCTTCATAAGCCTCGGCTTGTCTCATGCTTGGGAAGGAGAGCATCATCTTGGTGCTTTTCCTCCAACCACAGACCTGCAGTCCCCCGCTCATCTTCCTAACTAGAATATGCCCTACCCTTCACAAAAATGTTAGACAATGGAACCCATTGGTTAGCCATCTGAGTAGTGTTGTGTCATTCCTAATATCTCACAATAACACACTATAGATCCACTCTAACTTGTATAACACTATTGGAGACACTAGGCCATTTGGATCACTGTGGACTGATAATGCATGCAAAGATGGATGCATTACTTTGGCCAAAGTTTTCATACAAAGACATGACACAATGAACATAGTTGAATGTCCACCACTCTAACTTGACTTTTAAGCTGTCATGTCCTATAGTTAGTTCTTACCGACCTTGTCCTTTAGGTCTAGTATGAGTGTGAGATCAATTCGAATCACAATCCAAACTTGGACATTTGACTCCCTACCAAGGTTAATTATAACAAAATAGGTTACTTAAGAAATACAAAATTAGTGACTCCACGTCACCTCGTTCCATTCGATTCATTTCAATTTCAACCTTAATGGCTGTCTTGGTCACCCATGTTTTCATATCAATAGTATCCATTACATATGATGAAGTTGATTTCATGATAATTAAGTCATGCCCCGCCTTAGTAAATATATTAGTTTCTTAGAGTCAATAGCTCCTATTTTCCAAATGTGCTCATGAGTTATTCACCAACCTAATAGTTTCAAAAGTAAAAGAATTTATAACTCATAATGTTATTCGTTAAGTCATAATTCAGTCCCATATAGATCTAGTCTATAATCTATTTTAAACTTATTCTTAATTGTCTCATACAGAGACTGTGACCATACTCTTTCAATTCAAAGGTTCATTTAACATACATAAAAGTTTTAACAGTTCTAAATGTAGTTCATTGTCAGCTACTCAAGTAAACCTGACTGAGTTTAGTTTGGGTGTAAGATACACTTTGATTGATAAATGCTTACCTAGAAATCTTCATAGTTAATGGACTATAATTAAGTTATTACATGCTTCCACAGTTAATAATACAATCAAGGTATTAGACTTAGGGCATACAACTGAGAGGGGGGGTGAATCAGTTGTGTGAAACTTTCTCCTTTTAAACACTTGAATCTTCTTTAGTGATTAGCATAATATTAATCATGAACCATAATGCATTCAAATCAAAAGCAGAAACATATCAACACACATGACACCAAGATTTTGACATGGAAAACCCAGTTAAGGGAAAAACCATGGGGTGATTAACCCAAGAATGTGTTCTTTGTTAGAAGAATAGAAAGAACAAAATGGCACATGCCAATTAGGGCTCACTGCCTGAGCACACTGCTCACAAGAGGCTCACTACCTACAAGAGACACACTATCTACAAAGGAATAAGTATCACCTTTATGAACTGGAGAATAGCATCTTCAGCATGCTTGAATCAGTTCCATTTAAGCTGAATACTTCTACTCTGCCTTTCGCACTTCTCTTCGCTACCACACACTCATCACTGCAAGACACACTTCAAAATGAATTCACAATTCCTTATTTATACAAGGCATCGACTTAGGAATAATCATCTAAGTCAGCAAACACCTACAAGAACATCTGCAAGACGTGTAATACATCCGGTCGGCCAGTCTCAAGAAGAACACCAATATCTGTGGTTATTCTTCAAATGCAAACTCTAACTTTAATGCGGACTATCAACATTAACTGGACATGATCCAATGATCATCATAACCTTCCCTGAATCACCAAAAACATCTGCACTTCATCATCCTACTGGAATTCTTCTCTCCTTCATCCAGAGCTACAAGAACACAGTTTATCATCACAGTCACAAATGAATAGGCTCTTCCAGACCTTTAACCCACAAACTAATCTAGTTAATACTTCATAGGGATGTCCTCAACACTCCCTCAGATCTACAGAACAGGATAATGAGATACCAGATCTCACCTGGCCTATCTGTGGCACTCTGTCACCTCTAAACACCTACCAGAACTGGTTCTACTTGAGTGACCATAACTTCTTCATATCTTCATGTGGACCTTTGAAATCTTTATTGGAGCATCTCAAGACTTATATCTACAAACCCTTTAAACTGTATCCTCTGATCCTCAACCTATTGAGGACTTTTGCCTTCTTGTCATCACTGTTCTTCACTGTTCCTAATTAAGACTTATTTCTCAATATCCTTAGCACATAGCTCATCTAATCCTTCTCATTAATGCAACATGAGTATGTTGACATCAATGACAACACCGGTTAGGCCCATACTTGCAACAATCTCCCCCTTTGTCATTGATGGCAACATATGATGTGAAAAACCATCAAGACAAGAACTTCTCCTTGCTGTTACAACTCCCCCTAATAGCAACAACTATTCACATGTCTTCTCCTCCTTTATTGCTCCCCCTTTGATCAGCAACCACTTGTTTTTCACATGTCTTCTCTCTCCCTTTGACATCAATGGCAAAGGGCTCATACTTGTAACTTAACTACTTCATAACATACCAGTTGCTCCCCCTAAGTAGCAGCTCCCTTATCATCAATCTGGATCACAAGATATGACTGTGATATCCACCAGATTGATGCACATCAGTGTTAGTTGCCATTGCACCAAAAGATCGACCTGTTAATGCCCGATACAACCACTTGACTTAACAAGCACGAGAGGTGGTTAAGCCCTTGTCGTAAACCATCACAGTGCAACGCTGAACAAGGCGACCAAAGGTCACACCTTGCAACAATCCA
The DNA here is from genome assembly GCA_027924645.1 of Cunninghamia lanceolata. Classification (NCBI taxonomy): domain Eukaryota; kingdom Viridiplantae; phylum Streptophyta; class Pinopsida; order Cupressales; family Cupressaceae; genus Cunninghamia; species Cunninghamia lanceolata. The sequence continues at coordinate 25,335,034 of BSBN01000047.1, forward strand.
CCCCCAGTGCAAGCGCGGGGTTTGAACCTATGACCTCGGCTCTAATACCAACTGTTAGTTTCCATTGCACCAAAAGATCGACCTGTTAATGCCCGATACAACCACTTGACTTAACAAGCACGGGAGGCGATTAAGCCCTTGTCGCAAACCACCATAATGCAATGCTGAACAAGGAGACCAAGGGTCACACCTTGCAACAATCAGTGCATCCTAGTTCATCACCAAAGGGGAAATAACCCCTAACTTCTCCCTAAGATACTCAAAAGAGTCCTTGGGAAGAGGTTTAGTAAAAATATCTGCAAGCTAATCCTTGGAGGGTACATACTCCAATCTGACTTCACCCTTGTTCACTTGCTCTCTCAGAAAGTGAAACTTGATAGATATATGCTTAGTCTTAGAATGCAACATCAGATTCTTAGAAATATTTATTGCACTTGAATTATCACAGAAAATTGTGATAGGCTCCTCATATTCTACTTGAATATCTCTTAGCATATGCTTCATCCACAAAACTTGAGTGCAACTACCTACTACTGCAATATATTCTGCTTCATTTGTAGACAGGGATATTGCCTCTTGTTTCTTGCTTAGCCAAGAAACCAACCTTTTTCCCAAAAAGAATGCTCCTCCACTTGTACTCTTCCTATCATCCACATCTCCTACCCAATCTGCATCTATATATGCATGAAGAGAAAAATTATGATCTCTAGGATACCACAAACCATACTCAACTATTCCTTTTAAGTACCTAAAAATTCTTTTGATTGCCATGACATGAGATTCTCTGGGATCAGCTTAGAATCTCACCATAAGACCAACAGCCTACATTATATTTGGTCTAGTTTGAGTGAGATACAATAATCCCCCAATCATTGATCTGTACTTTGTCTGATCTGTCTTAGGAGAGTCATCATCTTTTCTCAACTTACATCTAGTTGTCATGGGAGTGTTCATTGGATTTGAATCTTCCATTCCAAATTTCCTCAACAATTCTTTCACATATTTGGTCTGAGAGATAAAGATTCCTTTCTTTGTCTGAGTAATTTGTAGACCCAAGAAGAAATTCATTTCACCGAGCATTAACATTTCAAACTCACTTTTCATTTGATTTGCAAAGGTTTTACACATATTGTCTCTTTCTCCAAAGATGATATCATCAACAAATACTTCAACAATCAAGATGTTTTCATGATCAATTTTGAAATATAGGTTACTATCAGCAGTACCTTTGTTGAAACCAATCTTCAAAAGATGTTTGTCTAGTCTTTCATACCATGCTCTTGGGGCTTGCTTTAGACCATACAGTGCCTTCTTTAATTTGCAGACCATATCACCATGGTCAGATAACTGAAATCCATCCAGTTGTTCAATGTACACTTCTTCTTCTAAGTCACCATTTAGGAAAGCAGATTTGACATCCATCTGATACACCTTGAAATCCTTGAAGGCAACAAATGCAAGAAATGATCTTACTGCTTCAATTCTTGCCACCGGAGCAAAGGTTTCTTCAAAATCAATTCCTTCTATTTGAGAGTAGCCTTTGCAGACCAATCTGGCTTTATTTCTGATTACTTCACCAACTTCATTTAGTTTGTTTCGGAAGACCCATTTGGTTCCAATCACATTCTTGTTTCTAGATTTGGGAACAAGATCCCAAGTGTGATTTTTCTCAATTTGCATCAACTCTTCCTCCATTGTTTTGGTCCAATTTTCATCATTGCAGGATTCATTTATTGTCTTATGTTCAATCTTTGAAATCAGACAATATTCATCTGAATTTTGAGTAATTTTCCTTCTAGTTTGCACACCTTTGCTTTTGTCACCTATGATTTGATCTTCAGAGTGGTTCAGTCTTACATACCTTGGAACTTTGGGAGTTTCTTGCACTTCTGCTTCTTGATCAAGCTCATTTAGACCTATCTCTTCTTCTTGATTTACCGGATCAGTCTGAATCTGACTTTCAGGAGAGGATTGAGCTCCTTGAACTAGAACACCATTCTGATCATCTTCATCATACTCATAAAACCTTGAGGGTTTCTGTATTCCCTCATCGACCTTCACATTTGTACTTTCTATCATCTTTCTTAGTCTCTTGTTATAACACCGGTATGCTTCACTTTGAGTAGAGTAACCCAAGAATATTCCTTCATCACTTCTAGCATCAAAATTACCTAAATCTTCATCTCTTTTGATGTAACACTTGCTACCAAAGACTCTAAAATATCTTACAGTAGGAGTAATGCCAAACCAGATTTTATAAGGGGTCTTACCGGTATTGCTTCTGATTTGAACTTGATTAAGAGTATAGACTGCAATGCTGACAGCTTCTCTCCAATAGAGCTGAGGAACATTTGCTTAAATCATCATACTCCTAGATGCTTCCTGGATAGTTCGGTTCTTTCTCTCCACTACTCCATTTTACTGTGGAGTCCTAGGAGCAGACAACTGTCTCTTAATTCCATGTTTCTCATAGAATTCTATGAACTCACCAGATGTGAATTCTCCACCTCTATCAGACCTTGAACATTACAACTTTATTCCTATTTCATTCTCTACCATAGCCTTGAATATTTTGAATTTCTCAAGAGCTTCTGATTTCTCCTTTAGAAAGGTTACCCACATCATTCGAGAATAGTCATCTATTAGTAGCATGAAGTATCTATCACCTTGAATACTTCTAGTGCTTGCCGGACCACAAAGATCAGTGTGAACTAAGTCCAATAGTGCAGTAGAAGACAGTTCCTTACTTTTGAATGTGACTCTGCTCATCTTACCCAATTGACATTCCTTGCATAAGCTGTTAGTAGGTTTCACCAATTTTGGAAGATCTCTTATAGCCTGAGTATTGCTTATCTTGATGATATTATCAAAATTCACATGACACATCCTTCTATGCCATAACCAACTCTGATCAACTTGAACAAATAAGCAACTTTTACCAGTACCAACCAAGTGGAAGATATTACCTTTAGTTTGAGTACCAGATGCAATCTCTATTCTGGATCTTTCAAAGATTTTACATTTTCCATCCTTGAATCAGAGATCATAGCCTTTGTCCACCAACTGTCCAACACTAAGAAGATTGTGCTTCAAACCTTCAACATACAGTACATTACCAGTTTTGTTTCTTCTATTAAAAGAAATAGTTCCTCTTCCTCTGATTCTACCAGTAGAATTATCACCAAACTTCACCACTCCCCCTTCATACCTTTCCAAATCTATGAACTTATTCTTGTCGCCTATCATGTGGTGAGAGAAACCACTGTCAATGACCCAATCATTCTTTTCTTCAACTTGGGCAGCCAGAGCTCTTTCTACAACTTTATGATTGATAGATACAGAGGATATTGGTTCTTCTTCATTGATGGCAATAAACACCCATTCACTTCCAGATTTGTTTCCTGTCTCTAATTCATCATCTGTTACTCCTTCATTATCATCTTCTTCATGAATATAGTAACAATTCTTTTGGAACCTTGATCTGTTAGGATTTGGCTTTGAAAATCTTTTTGGACATTTTGAGGCAAAATGACCAATCTTATTGCAGTTAAAACACTTAAAAGGCAATTTTCCTTCATACTTACCGGATCCTCTTGGCAGTCTCTTTGCAATCAAGGCTTCAAGTTGAGCAGTTTCTACTTCTTCTTCTTCCAGGTCTTTTCTTGCTTTTTCATACCATGACAATTTCCTTGATGAGTTCTCTCCCGAATCAAATCCTTGTTTACCTTTCATAGAGGCACTGGCTTTGAATGCAGATTTAGTTTTGGGGGGATCATCTCCAAATTTGGTCATTTCAAAAGTAGCCAATTTGCCAGCCAATTGGTCTCTTGTGACAATTGTATGGGCTCTGAATTCATCAATGGCAGTAACCTTGATTTTGTAAGAGGAAGGAAGGGATCTGAGAATCTTACCAACAATCTCATTTTCATCCAAGACTCCACCAGAATTTCTAATTCCACAAACTAGCTCATTCACTCTTGGCATAAAAGTGGTAATATTTTCATCATCTCTCATCTTTAGTTTTTCAAATTTCCCTTTTAGACTCTATAACCTTGCACATTTAACATACTCATCTCCTTCATGCAAAAGTTCCAGTTTAATCTAGATCTCATAGGAAGTTGGTAGGTCTATAACATTTGAGAGCCCTGAGTCAGTTAATGTGCTTAGAAGAGCCTCTTTGGTCCACAGATTATTTTTAGCATCTGTGATTTCATTTAGGGTTGTTGGACCACCCTGTGGAGGTACATACGCTTTTGTGACCATGGACCAGTATGCCTTTCCCATACACTACAAGTGACATTTCATGCGACCTTTCCAAAGAGAAAAGTTGGTTCCATCAAACTTCAGACTATCCTTCTTATATGACGACATCCTGGATCTCCTCAAGCGGTTAAGCTCCTTTTAGAGGAACTTAGCTCTAATACCAATTGTTAGACTTAGGGCATACAACTAAGAGGGGGGGTGAATCAGTTGTGCAAAACTTTCTCCTTTTAAACACTTTAATCTTATTTAGTGATTAGCATAATATTAATCGTGAACCATAATGCATTCAAATCAAAATTAGAAACATATCAACACACGACACCAAGATTTTGACATGGAAAACCCGGTTAAGGGAAAAACCACGAGGTGATTAACCCAAGAATGTATTCTCTATTAAAAGAATAGAAAGAACAAAATGGCACATGCCAATTAGGGCTCACTACCCAAGCACACTGCTCACAAGAGGCTCACTGCCTACAAGAGACACACTGTCTACAAAGGAATAAGTATGTCATGCCCACATTTTCCATGTGGTCACAACACGCATCACACATGTCATAGCCACATTTGTCATGTGGTTATGACACGAAATATCAAAAATTTTCTCATGCTTCCCTAGAAACCCCCTCACATGCGTAAGCATGCTCGGTGGTGTACGCTCAAGGCAAAAACACTACAGTTGTCGGCGAGATACAAGTACAATTGTGTGCATCCAGACACAAGCAGACCAACAAGGGGGTCTCCTCGACACAGTTAACATCGCTACAAGGTTTGAAATTTCAAGGTTCCCAACTCTATAACTCGGTAGATTCTGACAGCATAACACCTCACGACGTAAGTGGGAATTATGCAACACTATACTTCTTACAGAGTTCCCTGATGGATTAACAACTTCCCACGATGCCTTGTTCATAATGAACTTACAATTGATCTTTCTTATTGGGTCATTTTTCAACAAAGCACGATTGTCTACCTCCTTTCTTGTTTCCTGAAATATACTCCTACTTCAAAATTAGCGTTCTCGACAAAGCAGTTCGTTTGCCCTCTCTTCCGTTTCTCTGGATCTTAATTTTGATTGTATTTCTATCACGCTCACCTTAACTATTTCTCTGAAATTTAGTTTGTTTATATTTCGGTCTCTCTCTTTTGGTTTCTATGTTTTCTTTATGTTTATCCTGACCTTTCTTCATATTCTACATCAATCAGAGTTATCATTGTATCTATATTTAACATTATTCCTAACTTCTGGATGGTCCAGGTCACATAGGCTGGTTTACTACTTCCCTGGACTCAGTCTCCTAGTTTTCCCTGATCTAGGATTCTCCTCTACATTTGTATTAATTAATCTTGTTCCTAAGCAAAGTTGGCAGAAGGGTACATCTACTTAGTTCTCTTATCCCAGGTGGGAAATGCCACACATTTTCTCCTCTGTGTTTTCCAATGTTAGTTTTTCTTCTTCTTTCTCTCTTTCATGTTTCCTCCATTGGACGTTTACTAACTATAGTTGAGTTTAAAATGGCCTCACATGGAATGTCTGTGATGGCTTCTTTAAGTTTATTTCTAGTGTTCTTTTAAACAAGGTGACGCGTAATTTTTCCTCTTCATTTTCCTGGTTATTAAATTGCATTGATAGTTGAAACTTCCGAGAAACTCTTCCAGGAATATTATAGTATATTCCTTTATGCTCTCTTTAAGTTATAATTTTATTTTCTCTTGTTGTTGTAAAGAGAACACAAATGGCCTCTCTGATAGACTTATCAATTAAATAATATATGTATGTATCTATATATATATATATATATATATATATATATATATATATACATATAGGATTATATACATACATATATAAATATATATACAATTATATTTATCTTATTGTTATTAATACTATTGTTATTATTACCATTATTTTTGTTACTATTACTATTATTATTATTGTTATTACTTTTTTTTATATATATATTATATAGATAATATTGAGTATTCCTTATATAAAAACCCATACCAATTATCTTCATTGAAGGGCTGAAGCCCTAATATCATTTTGCTATTGAATTGTGCCCTAACTTTTTTTTTGTTTTTGTGTTGGAGGTTATATTCATGGCGGCGGCCATGGGGAGGGTCGGCTTGAGAAGGGAGGAGGGTTTTATTTTTGTGTTCTAAGTGTGAGGCAGCGGGTTTGGAGGTGGCCGAAGCCATGTTGGGGCCGCGGACAGGGAGCATGGGGAGCCGCACAGAGGAGGTGTCACCCGAAATGGAGGGCGGGAGGTGGAGTTTGTGGCGGGGGAGCCGCGGTCGCAGCGCTGCATTTTTACAGGGGAAGGGGTGTGGGGAGGGGCGAAGCCCCCACCCACACCCCACTACGCATTGACAGGGGTGGCGGGAAGGTTCAAACCCTACCCACCACCACTTCACATTGTTTTTTATTTGTGTGTTGTGTAATACACAGCGATCATCTGCAATTCATTGTATTTTATTTCCTTTTTTAAAAAAATATAATCTCTCTCTGTCATTTTAATAAAATCTCCAGTTATCATGAGATATATATATATATTCTCAGACTTAAGTCTTCTTCAGAGGAAATAAAAATACAGAGAGTTAAAATAATAAAGGTAAAATACAGAGAATTAAAATATTATTCTCAGAATTATTTCTTCCACAGAGAAAATGAAATACAGAGAATTAAAATAATAAAGCTAAAATACAGTGAAGTAGAATAATATGGCTATTAATTATAACTCTGTTTAACCACCATCCACAATCCTATTTATAAATTTCTTTCAATCTTATAATTACAAAGAAATAAGAAACGAAAAAAAACAATTAAAGCTAATTTATCTGGTACTCACAATTTCATATAATAATTGCACATTTCAAATACAGAGAACAAATTATAATCTTTTCTAAATGCGATTTATAATTACCACTCCTTTAAGAATTGAAATTTTAAAAAAAATGAGATTGAATTATATTTCTATTTAACAATTCTAGTTCATCTAAAATTTTTTTTAAAAAAAATACAGGGAATTAGAGTTAAATCTCTTAATCTGCCATTTATAATTTTTTTTTTATTAGGATATGTATAAATGCAAATATAAGAATAGACTTCATACACATAATGTTAAGATTGATTTTTCTTTGCTTTTCTTCTCTTAATTCTAACTTGCTAATTTCAATTTAATGCATATTAGTTTAAAATTGGAATGGAAAGAATACTTAATATCGCAGTGGCTCACAACTAGTTCAAATTACAATATCCAAACATTAACAAAATACATAGTTTCCTTCAACCGTCTCCAAACAATACTATAGATAAATTTAACACTTTTGTCTACATCAATCATACATTTCACTACTTCGCACGTATATACACCAAGTTAACATAGACTATCAAAATACATAACTAACAAACACTACTAAAGGGAAGAATTTCTCTTTCCCCAAACAATAAATCTTACAACCTTAGAGGAAGAAAATCCCTCCACAATGAACTTAAATAGGGTGTAGCTCAATGAAACAAACTCTTCTTATAGCAAGGATGAAATTCTTTCTCCCTAAATACAGCACTCCTCCAATTCCAACCATAAGCTTCAAGAGGAAACCTGCATATCAAAAATAAACAAAGAAGAAAACACCACTCATCTAGCTCTCCTCCCTACCATAGACCCGCAAGAGGGTCACCCCCGAGCTAGGGAGATCATACTCACACCTGGGTAGCTCAAGCAATCCACTTCACTACAAGGAACAACAACAAACCCAAAACACACAAACACCTGTGGGTAAATTATACAACACGAAAGCTCAACTACAGTGAGCTTCATAAGGGGTAGGAGAGTGGACACACTCGACTCCAGAGTGTCACCCTTATAGATAATATAGCCAACACAATTTCTCTTGGCCTCAAACCAAGTTTGATCACAAAATTTTCCAAGGAATTCTGTATTTGACTCTCAAGCCAAAGATCCAGTCACAAATACATGTCCTCAAGGCTTTCAACATCCCAAAAGAAGAAACTAGGTATGCACCTGAGGAGGATCACTCCTCCCCTACCCCAAACTTGATGAGCATTTCTCCCAAGTGGGAGAAGCTCTGTCAACAACCTGACAACAGGTCCCACAAAAACAAATCTAAAACACAAACAAATAAACATCTTTCACACACTCTTCATACAACAATTAGATATACGAAAGAAAGGTAATCATAAACCAACCTTACAAAGCCCTTCAAGGATGAAGCTGATGTAAAGCTCCACTGAGATCTCCTCCAACCTAAGCCACCAAACTCCCTCTCCCTTTTCCTCTCTAAAGCAAATTTTCTTGTAAAAAAAATAATAAAAATAAAACTCTCCAAAATTCAACTAACTCCCTCCCCATCCCAAAATGGGATTCAAATAACCCAAATCTCTCAGTTTAGAGGAATGGGGAGGTGACACTTGTCACCTCCTCACTCTTCCCAAAACCACTATTATGTCCCAAGGGATGAGTGTTGGCTTATGTCACTCACCCATCCCTAAAGTCCTCCTTATCCCTCCCCTCATGTCATTTCTCTTACGCATGGGAGAAATAAAAGGAGTTAAAGGAGGAAAAGACAGGTGACCCATGCCTCTTCTTCCTTCCTTCATTATGGATGACCACACAACCCAAGGGGAATCTCACTAATGGTGAGGGTGACTTCAAGTCAATTCCTCTATAATGGATGGGTTTGTAGTCATCTCTTACCTTGGGGATTGAAGACGGATGGGTTGGGTGTTGGTACAACCCATCCTGTCCCCCCCATACCTCTAATTTTCGCCACTTAACTTCAGGGGGAAGTTAAGATGACCATATGGAGTTTACTCAAGGGTTACCCATGCCAAATGGGGCCCTGGACCCATGGGTTATAACCCAGGGTCAACTTTATCCCATTCAGGACACCCATGGTCAAGGTAAAGCACAAGAAAAGGCCTCAAAGATTTAAATAAAAGAAAGAAATTCAAATTTAATCTTTTTACAACACAAATCATAATATAGTGTTACAAGAGGGTAACATAACCCACTCGACCTTATGAAGGACCACATTACAACATCACATCAAACACAGAGTGATCTTGGTTCCTCATGGAACCAGATCGGCTTAACAAGGAATAACAATGACAAGGTGCGGAATGATCTCCAAAATCTATGGTTTGATTAGTAATTCCTACGCACTCAATTACAAGATCAGTTTAACATATAATCATCATAGCCGAAGCAACTTAAAACCTGCATTTACCATGACATAGTTCTAAATAGTATAAATGAAATCATATTAAAATTTTCCATCCTCACCTAATTAACTTTTCTGAAATGTAAACTTATCCAAACATCACCCAATTAGTTTTTTCTGTAATCATAATAAAGTTTAATAGTTTGACAAATCCGGGAACTACTATCCCACAAATATAAAAAGTATCAGTAACAGTAATGTAAATAGTCACAAGAACAGAAGTAAAAAGGGTGGTCCTCACATCCTCTCCCCCTAAGACTATACTTCCTCCTGGAAGTCATCAAAAAGGTGAGGATAAAGGGTCTTCAGTCTCTCTGCATCTTCCCATGTTGTTGTGACTTCATCGTATAGGTCCCACTGGACCCTAACCTGGTCCAGCTCTCGACCTCAAAGGGCCAGCGTCTGACAAGCCAATATGCAAATTAGCTCCAACGCCAGCTGTCCGTCTGCCTCTACCTGAAGAGCACTCCAATCCAACATGTGAGATAAGTTAGAAATATATTGACGTAATACTGAGACATGAAATACATCGTGGATACGTGACAGACTAGGTGGGAAGGCTAGACGATAGGCTACAGGTCCTATCCACTCCAAGATCTCAAAAGGTCCTACAAATCGAGGTGCGAGCTTAGAGCCCTTCCCATAATGGATTGGACTTTTGTGCAGTCGCACTCTCAAAAATACTCTATCACCCACAGAGAAGCTTCGGTCTGTCCTCTTAGCATCGGCATACTTCTTCTGCCTGTCCTGTGCTTCCTGAAGTCTTTGTCTAATCTGTTTGACTTGTTGTTCCATATTCTGAACTATCTCTGGACCAATGGCCGTTCTGTCCTCTATCCGATCCCAACTCAATGGTGTTTTGCATGGTCTGCCATATAAAGCCTAGAAAGGAGGCATACCCAACGAGCTGTGATGCCCATTATTGTAGGTGAACTCAACTAGATATAGGTACTCCTCCCATCTAGACTGATGGTCCATAACATACATGTGAAGCATGTCTTCTAACACTTGGTTAACTCTCTCTGTTTATCCGTCGGTCTCCAGATGATAGGCTGAACTGAAGTCGAGCTATGTGCCCAACGCCTAATGTAAGGCTCTCCAGAACGATGAAGTAAATACAGAGTCTCTATCAGATATAATGCGGCGAGGTACCCCATGAAGTCTAACAATCTAATCAAGAAACACCTTTGCCACTGATGGTGCATTGTATGTTGTGCATATCGGTGAAAAATGTGCCACTTTGGTCAGCTTGTCAACTGTCACCATAATAGCATCATGGTGACATGATGACATAGGTAGACCAACGATAAAATCCATAGAAATGGTGTCCCATTTCCATTTAGGTATCTCGTGAGGGTACGACAGTCCTGCTGGATGTTGATGTTCAGCCTTGACCCTCTGACATTCTAGGCAACGAGCAACATAATCTGTAATGTCACGCCTCATCCCAGCCCAATGATAAAGCTATCGTAAGTCAGCGTGCATCTTCTTCACTCCTGGGTGTGCTGCATAGGGTGCTCTATGAGCCTCCGATAGAATAATGGTACATAGATTACCTGCATGCGGTACATAGATGTGTTGCTGATGTCTAAGCAAACCATCAGACTCAAGGGTATATCCTATGAATTTGCCCTCAAGGGCCCTCTGATTTAGAATTTCCTACTGCACCTCAAGAAACCACTCATCCTCCAGCAAATGCTGTAAGATGCAATCTCTCAAGTCCACCCTCAAAGTCAGGGTCAGGATCTCGTGGCACATTCGACTCAAAGCATCAGCGACCACGTTCTCCTTCCCTTTGATGTAGTGGACATCAAAGTCGTATTCGCATAGGAATTCCATCCAATGCCATTGGCGGGCGTTCAAGTTTGGCTGTGTAAAAATATACTGCAAGCTATGATGATCTGAATGGAGTTCAAAGCGTCAACCTAAGAGGAAGTGTCTCCAGCAGACTAAAGCATGAATAACTGCTGCGAGCTCTAAGTCGTGAGTAGGGTAGTTTAACTCATGTGTCTTTAGTTTCTGCGATTCGTATGCGATCGCTCTACCAGCCTGCATAAGCACGGCTCCCAATCCCTCTAATGATACATCTGTGCAAACAACAAACTCCTCTGCAGGATCTAGAACTGCTAAAATAGGAGTACTAGTAAGATGCTCCTTGAGGACTCCAAAGGCCTTTTCACACTGCTCGGTCCAAATGAAACCCTTCTCTTTTCGCTGAAGGGAAGTGATGGGATGTGCTATCCTGGAAAAGCCCTCGACAAACTGACGATAATACCCGGCTAACCCCATAAAGCTTCTGACCTCTATCACATTGGTGGGTGCTGGCCACTCCTGAATTGCTCTGGTTTTAGATGGATCTACGGAGATGCCATCGCCTGATAAAATGTGTCCCAAATACTGCACCTCTGTCCTGAAGAAGGCACACTTCGCCAAGTTGCCATAAAGTTGCTGCTCTCGTAATCATTGCAAAACTTGGCGCAAGTGCTCCACATGCTCCTCCTCGGTCCACAAATAAATCAGAATATCATCTAGAAATATGATCACAAACTGATCTAGGTAAGTACAGAACACCCCGTTCATGAGACTCATGAACACTGCAGGGGTGTTTGTCAACCTGAAGGGTACCACTGTGAATTCGTAATGGCCATATCTAGTTCGAAAAGTAGTCTTATGAATATCTGCCTCTGTGATGCGCAATTGGTGATACCCAGATTTTAGATTAATTTTTGAGAACACTCTGGCTCCCTGCATCTGATCAAATAGGTTGTCAATCCTAGGCAGTGGATAACGGTTCTTCACCGTCACCTTGTTCAACTGCCTGTAGTCCATGCATAATCGAAGAGACCCGTCCTTCTTCTTCACGAAGATAACCGGTGCGCCCCGTGGTGAAACGCTAGGTCAGATGTGCCCCTTCTCAAGTAATTTCTCTAACTGCAGCTTAAGTTCGGTGAGTTCATGTGTAGTCATCCTATAGGGTGCACGGGATATCAGTTCTACACCCGGCACTAAGTCAATGTGGAAGTCCACTTCTCTGCGTGGAGGCATATCTGGTAATTCTGGCAGAAATACATCAGCAAACTCTCTAAGGATAGGGTGATCATCTAAAGTAGCCTCAAGTTCATCCTCTGCTCTGTCACTGACCGTAACAGCAAACATCTGACATCCCTTCTGCATACAGCGCTTAAGCTGCTGAGCGGATATCATATGATCAGCTGTGGGCTTTTGAATGCCCACTATCTCAACCAGCGAATCATGATCGTCTAAACAGCTAATCATCCTCTGGTGACAATCTAGCTTGGCTCTATGTGCCGCAAGCCAATCCATACCCAGAACTACACCGTAGGATCCTAATGGCATAACTCTAAGGTTACATGATGTAGTGAAGGATCCTAAGGTGATATTGCAGTCTTTAACCAAGGTATCTACTGACATCCTGGCCCCAGAGGCCAATTCAACCTCCCACCTAATGTCCTGCCTAGAAGCCACCAGCCTGCAATGCTCCACTAATGATGTAGACAGAAAGGAGTCAGTAGCTCCTGAGTCAAAAAGGAGAGAGATGGGGAAGTCCCCAATCGTACCTACTGCCTCGATAACTAAGGCCTGGAAATCGTCCTAGAGGTTATCAACCGCTTCAAACATGTGGTGGGATCTGCCCACGTCACCTATGGTCTACTCAGATCCTCCTGATCGGGGCTGCCCCCTGCTATAAATCCCTGCGGGCACTCTCTAGCCAAATGCCCTACCCCACCACACACATAACACGGTCCTCTAGCCTATAACTGCCCTGACTGTGTCCTACCTGACTGTTGCTATCTAGTCTGTCCAGTGGACCCCTGTGAGCCTCTGTACGACTGCTGAGACCTTGCAGGTCCTGCCGATGATCCCTACTGTGATCCCTACTGTCTCTGATCTCTGCGTGGACCCTACTGCTGCCAACCACGGTTCTGTCCTCCCTAACCCCTCTGTTGGAATTTAGGTTTTTGCTGATGTTACTGCTGCTATGGAGGCCTAGGAGGTAATGATGAAGAGTTATATCCTCCTCTCTGTGTTGTGTTTTAAGGCCCTCAAAAGTTCTACTATTGTTGGGGATTACGATCCTGATACTGTAGATGTGAATTCTGCCCTCGTCCCTGAATTTCCTCTGCTATAAGGGCTTTTTCAACAGCCTCACTCATGGTATGGGGATTTGCCATACAAACTAGTCCTACTATCCCGTGATTCAACCCTCTAATGAATTTGTGTATCAAGAGTCTCTCATCATGGAGGTACTCTGCGTAATGAGAAAGCTCAATGAATCGGCTCTCATACTGAGTAACAGTGAGTCCCCTCTACTGTAAATCATGGAACTCATCAATCCTGCGCTGTTTGTAATGTTCTGACAAATATCACGCATTAAAGCGCTCTATAAAGATATCCCAAGTGAGTGTATCCATGAAAAGTCAGCGCTTGCACTCCTTAGTGTGCCACCAGGTAGCTGCTGCATCCCTCAGAAGATGGACTGCCACTCATGCTTTCGTGTTGCTTCCATATGGTCGCAACGTGAAACACCTGTCTAAACTAATCAGCCATGCCTCGGCCACAGCTCCCTCTGTAGCACCTACGAAAGTGGGTGGGTTGAGCCTAAGTAGATCTCTGATGGGGTCCCCTCTGTCTCTAAGTCCCATCACTGGCTCTTCCACCCCATCCTCATACAATCTATGATGTACCTATTCTGCCCTCTGGGTCTCATCTCGTCTCAAAGGTCTCGGAGGACTCCTACTCCATGCACGGTAGGCTGACCCTACCTCCTCTACTGTAGTGTCAGGGATCTCAACGATAGGCTCCACACATGGCACCTCTCACAGATCAACGCGGGGCTCCTCAAGTGGCTCAACACGTGACTCAGCACGTGGTTCCCTACGTGGCTCCTCTCGCAGATCAACACGAGGCTCAACACGTGGCTTAGGAATCATTGGTGGTAACCTCTCTAACATGGCCTGCAGTGCCTGTAAGATCTGTGGTCCTATATCCAATACTGGTGGTGCCTGTGGTACTAGTGGTGCTTGTGGCATAGGTGGTGCAGGTGGTGTTGCTGTAACTATGGGTGCCTGTCCCTCGGCTGAGGAATCACTGTGCACCTCGACAGATGCTGTGTGGCATGATCGCGCTCGTTGAACATGTCAGGGAGGCATCCTACAAACAAGGTAGAGGCTAATTAATCAAAGTTATGGAATAATAATGTGCCCAATTATGCCTAGGGTTTAAACTGGTGCTCTGATACCAAATGTCATGCCCACATTTTCCATGTGGTCACAACACACATCACACGTGTCATAGCCACATCTGTCATGTGGTTATGACATGAAATATCAAAAAATTTCTCACACTTCCCTAGAAACCCCCTCGCATGTGTAAGCATGCTCGGTGGTGTACGCTCAAGGCGAAAACACTACAATTGTCGGTGGGGTACAAGTACAATTGCATGCATCCAGACGCAAGCAGACCAACAAGGGGGTCTCCTCGACGCAGTTAACGTCGCTACAAGGTTTGAAATTTCAAGGTTCCCAACTCTATAACTCGGTAGATTCCGGCAGCATACCGCCTCACGACGTAAGTGGGAATTATGCAACACTATACTTCTTACAGGGTTCCCTGACGGATTAACAACTTCCCACGATGCCTTGCTCATAATGAACTTACAATTGATCTTTCTTATTGGGTCATTTTTCAACAAAGCACAATTGTCTACCTCCTTTCTCGTTTCCTGAAATATACTCCTACTTCGAACTTAGCATTCTCGACAAGGCAGTTCATTTGCCCTCTCTTCCGTTTCTCTGGATCTTAATTTTGATTGTATTTCTATCACGCTCACCTTAACTATTTCTCTGAAATTTAGTTTGTTTATATTTCGGTCTCTCTCTTTTGGTTTCTACATTTTCTTTATGTTTATCCTAACCTTTCTTCATATTCTACATCAATCAGAGTTATCATTGTATCTATGTTTAACATTATTCCTAACTTCCAGATGGTCCAGGTCACTGTTGTGTGGTTACACAACACGCCCCATTTTGACTTGGCAAAACAGGGACCCAATTTTTGGTTTGGCTTGTGCGTCTGCTTCTGGGCGGTTTGGTAAAAGTAATTCAAGTGCATCATCTTGCAAAATGATGATGAGGTAGGTCACCATGAGGTTAGTTTGTCAAAGTTCGTATTTCATCTCTGTGACCTTATATTTTGAAAGAGCATTGAAATTTAGGCAGGTTTGCCTTTTACATTACCTTGATATTCGTCAGGATATGAAAGTTATGAACAGTCAAAGTTTCGGTCAAACCTGATATTCATAAGAGGAAGGTCATATTGTTGAAGTTCATCATCATATTTGAAACACTCCCCCCTGATATGTCATGCGGTTCAAATATCCGGACGTCAACTTTAAATGGTAGCAAACTCTTCCCGTCAAACAGTTTTGTCTACCGTTTGCATCATACTCCGCATATAACCTGATGTGGCTTTATATCCTCCTGATGCAAAATATCACCCTTAACCAACATCCTGATGACATCATCATCACATTTACATTGCCGCAGGATTTTCTCTAAACACATGATCATGTTAGCTTAGTATGATGATGACGTCATGATGCACTTCCGATACGAAGAGCGAATATCAGGATGACGTCATCCCAATATTCTGAAAGAGAGAGAGATGTAAGTTTGTCTCGTCATCATCATATTTGAAACATCACCCGATACACTGAAATATCCTCCTGATGTACTACATAGAACTAAAGGTGCTTTTGTCACCCAAATCTTATCACGATAACAATGTCAATACGAGGGAGGATGATATTGAAACTCAACCCGATATTTGCGAATATCATCCTGCCCTCATGATATCCTGTCATAGGGATATTCTCCCGCTCTCGTTGCCGCCATTATCATTTAATGCGGGCAGCCATGGTAGGTGGTTCCCGCCGACCCCGGAACCCAATGAAACACCTGGCAAGATCTTGTATTTTTCGTACGGATAAGCAAGGAACATGTCTAATCTATCAGAGTTGCCCTAAATGCACCCTAAATGCGAGGTTAAAAGGTAATTCAACCGCCATTTTTACATTTACCTTATGATAAACTTGTTTTACAGAGCACCAGCTTCCATATCTGCATACCAGCTACCGTTGCGCAATTTGAGCTCATGAAAAGAAGGGAAAGGTGATCACTAGCTGAATTAAGAGCGTCTCGGCACTCTACTAGTATAAAAAGAAATCTGTACAACCAGGTAAGTGAATAAACCCTCATCATATTGTTTCTATTCTGGTGCGATGATGTAAGTTCTAGTTTATGCGCCTGTATGGTCAAGTAATGTTGAAGTTCATACAGTAGGCATAGTGATTTATAAATTCAACTGCAGTATGCATGCACATATGTACCTTGTTGTGAGATAGGATTGTCGTTAATTGCAGGCAATCATGGCTGAGAAGCGACTAGTCAAATGCCAGGAGGAGTTCAGCAAGCCCATGTTTTCTACTCAGAGGGGGGTCCTGTTTAAATACAGGGCGATCACAGACACCCATCAGGGAAGCACTAATCTAGAAGCCTGGTCAGCCAAGCTGAACAATGGGCATGACAAGAGTCCTGTGCTAGATGCAGTGTTCATATCTGGATTGTGGAATGCCGCTGGTTTTCCATACTCTATGGAGTCTCCGGACCTCATCACTGAGTGCGCTCGGAATTACAACCCTCAAACCAGGCAGGTAGTGAAGCATGGGAGGGTATATGTAGACCTCTCAATCAAAGGTCTCTCCCAGACATTCGGATTGCAGTTGGGAAGTAAAGTCAAAAGTGTGGACCTGAAGAAGTCTGAGAGGGAGTATGAAGCCAATAAGAAGTCAGCCAGGAAGAACATGTATCCGTGGCAGGCTGAGAACAGCACCTACAACACAGCCGCCAAGCTTCCTGTGCACCTGTTTAAGTATGATTTTAATGAGGAGTATCAGTACATGATCGTACTCTTGAACAGGGTTACTGGCCAACCTGATACTGGCAGTTTCAGAGACTGGATGTACGGGATTATAATGATGTGTCTGTATTCAGACACCAAGCCATTGTGGGGGCAAATTATAAGTGATGCTTTGCTTGAGCAACTGATGAACCTGGGAGGTTCTAATTGTGCTTTTTTCATGTCCTCGTATATTGTGTATTCCTGTGCATATAGAGGCACTTTTGATGCCTTGGTTACAGATGGGAAGCTCACAGGCACAAATGTAGCATATATCTGGGATCATCATCCTCAGCTGCAAAGAACCAACTACTTAAAAGATTACAAACTGGTCAATGATGCATTCTCTATGCATCTGGTAAGGACCATGGAAGAAGACAGAACGAAAAGATTGAGCTTGGAGGCTCAAGAGGTAGTATACAGGCATGGGGCCTAGTACATACAGTTCGCAACCTTTTCCTACATCAGGGTTGAAGGTTTCGAGGGACATCCCCTGATGCTGCCAAGGTATCCTACAGACGCTGTGGTATTAATGGAATTCATCAGGCAGGGCTCCACCATGATCCAGATGTACAAGGATGCCAAGAAGCTGCCACCAATTTTGTTCCCAGTCAGCATTGGCAACTACATGTGCCCTAACTCTGATAACATTAAGAAGGTGATGGTCACCCTGAATAAGATGAACTTACAGCCCTTTCCAATAACTAGACCATATGATCCTTACGGAAGAATACAGAAAGTACTAGGAAAGCCTGTTCACCAGAGGCACCTAGAGGATTTTTGGGCTGACTGCGAGGATGAGGCAGAAGCCAGGAGGAGGAGGTATCAGAGATTAACTCTAAACCAAGTTAGAACATTTGATTGCATCTCCCTTCCCCAACAGTTAAAGAAGGATGATGGCAGGACAATGGCAGATGAGTATGAAGAGAAGAAGATATATAATGACACCATATCTGCACCTGACCTCACCATGCAGGAGGATATATCCTTGGACCCGTTCATTGCCAGGACCCTATGCCTAACCCAAGCTTGGGTTGATGAACAAGTAGAGGCATTGAAGAAGAAGGGTGTTGCCATCACGGTGGACAACAAGAAGAAGGGGCAGGATATCCCCGCAGATGAATATGATGACTTCCTGTTGGAGAAAAGGAAGACCAAGGGAGATAAGGTCCCTCCACCACAGCAGCAGAGAAAAAGACCCCTGAAGGGCAAGAAGGTGGAACAAGGACCAAAGGGGATTATAATTGAAAGAGCAGTGTTTACAGCTGAGCAGGCCACAGGGTCAGGATCTGAATCAGCATCCCCTCCAGAAAAGGATAGGCCCAAGAAAAGTAAGATAGCAGAGGCTGGAATCATTGAGACCCAAGAGGTGGGTCAGTCTTCTAAACAACTAGGGGTGGAGGGCACCCTCATAGAAGAAGAGCCGGAGGAGGAGGAGACTCCATTGATAATAAGAAGGAAGAGGAGAGCTCCTCAGGTGGTAGTGTCTTCCCCGCCAAAGAAACAGAGAACCTCCATGAGAGGTGGAATAAGCCAACCCCCTACTTCATCACAAGGGGAGGGTAGTGAAGTGCACAAGGAACTGCAACACAATGTTCCACTTCCTACCATTGTCAAGTTCAAGACTAAACTTGCTGAAGAGCAGCTGAAAGAGACCTCCTAGACACAAGCGGAAGGGCATGTCTCGCTAGACGAGACAATAAACTTGTCTGATGATGAGGTGGTGCAGGATGTGGCTGCACAAGAAATGGAAACACTTGCTGCTGATGCAAGTGTGACTCCTCACAAGCCTCCAACGGTTCAAACAGTGCTTGAGGAGATGAAACAAGCAGAAGAGGAGCAAGAAAAGAGCCTAGAGCAAATAGCTCAAGAAATAGGGCTAGACACATTAATCATAGAGGTGACCAGTCCTGTAGTGGTGGATCTGACAGAGAAGCAGGATGCAAGTCCTGAACAGCCAGCAGGATCACCTGATAAGGGTCACCCAACATAAGAGATGGAGATGGCAGAGATAGAAGGCCATGCTCTTGAAACCGGCCAACAAATTCCACAAGATACAACGAAGGAACCTGCTATAGTAGAGGTTCAGGAGGCGAGGGCTGGTGAAAAAGAAACACTAGAGGACCTAGCTGCCAAAGTACAAGGAGTGGATGGTGCAGGCTCAGAAAAAGTAGTAGCTGTAGAGCAATCTCCACCACATCAGGCAGAGTCCCCAATATCTAGTGCAGTGGATAAACCACAAGAAGAAGAAGAAGAAGTGGGAACAGATGAAATAATGACAGAAGCAGGCCATGATCATCATGATCAGGATGTAGCTATGCCACAGGATTCCCCACAGCACATAGATGCACCACAAGGTTCCCCTCAGCATGAAGATGCTCCTCTGGAGAAGAAAATCCCTCAATAGGAGGAGGTACCACAAGATCAACCACAAAAGGAACATCAAGGAGAAGAACTGAGGAAGTCACCATCTCCACAACATTTGTTGACGGAAACGGGAGATATAGGTGAACATCAGGATGATGTTGAGAAACATGATCAGGTGCCTCCATGGTTGGCAAAGGAGGTAGGTGCTGAGGAGGAGATTGAAATTCAGGAATTTGACGTCTCCACCCTGTTCTCTGTGGACATAATAAAGCCAAGGAGGAAGGCCAGAATGACTTCGGCCATCAGGAGAGATCTGGCAATAGGGAGAAGGACCGCACAAATTGCTATACCTGCGGTGGAGAAAGAAAAAGGTAAAATCACCGTTGACGAATTTCAAATTAGTACAGTAGATTTGGGCTTTGCCAATGAGGACCAAGAAGGTCAGGAAGGCAAAGATATTATTGACTCTCTAATTCAGAAAGTGAAAAGAGAGAAGGAGAAAAATAAGCAACATAAAGAGCACATTGCTCAGTTGCACGCCTATATCAAAGGGCTGACCAATCCTAATGACACCGCAACTGAACATGCAGTCCCATTGACTGCCATTTCTCAGGAGGAGGTAAATAAATTGGACCTCATGAAGCATGAAGTGTCCGTAATAAGGAGATGGATGTCATCCACATTGGATGATGCTGTCAAAATAGTGAAGGCCTCTTTGAAGAGGTGGAGCACCCTAAGTGACTCTAAGGCCAAAGTAGATAGATTGCAGATGCAGACCGGAAAGAGGTCTTACAAGCTGGAGAGAGTCCTGGCCCTGTTAGGGGAAATAAGAAACATAAATCCACAACTGCTTATCAGTAAGCAAGTACTGAATAATAATACAGCATTATTAATTGATATTTGGTATAAGGACACTCAGTTTGAGTGTGCAGTCCTCAAAAGGTGTAATAATAAGCTGAGGGATATCAGCATGAGGCTGCGAGATTTAATGGCCCAAGAGGCAGTGATACTGGAGGCCTTGGAAGGCAAGATAGAAGGAAAAATAGAGAATCAGGATGAAGAGTCCGCCATCAAAGCTGTACACAGCAACTTCCAAGCAAAGACAAATGGTCCACTGGTCCCTTTGACAGAGGAATTAATAAATAGAATAATGAGGATCAAGGTCCAGATGGAAAAGTACCAAGAGACGCTGCAAGACAGGAAAAATAAGCTGGACAACAGTAGGGATAAATATGAAGCACATAAGCACGCCATTGTTAAGGCAAAGACTTAAGATGGCGGAGGGATAGATCAAGTTGTGCATTCATACGAGCAGGTCCGCAGTAGTATGCAGCCCCATATGCAGCTGCGTCATCATCAGGATAGTGAAAGTTCGGAAAGTGAGGCACATGATGATGAGCCGCATGAATCAGCAGAAGAGCATGATGAAGATACATCATGAAGGGGGATACTAACATAAGTAGTATAGATAGTTGCCAGCTGGCAACTTGTGCCATTTTTGTAAAGATTTACAAAGTCAAGTGAATTAGGACCGTAGATTTGTATTGATGAATCTAGATCGTAGATCTTTTGTAACAGATTCCTCACCTTATTCTATAAAAGATGGTGGAATGCCTTGTTAAAACATTCAAAACTTAATTGAAATCTGTTTGCTGAAGTATTCAGGGCTTATTTCAAAGTTATTGCATATGTACATGTCTTTTGCATACTTAATGAAAGAGAAGAGTATTTCGATTACAAATCTTCATAAATCTTGAGTAATCTATGTTTGAATTCTAGATATGTGCTTTGATTTGCTGCGTCCCTTGGAGTGCTCATCATGTTGCATGTGTTGTTTTCATTCATCATCCTTTGAAGTTTGCATCAACTGTATCTAGCTGTGGAATATCCTAGTGAACATATGGTTTGATTTCTTCTCATCATGACAGTATCTAGTATGTATGTGGATCAATAGCTGAAGATTCAACTTTAAATTGTAGTATTCCTTTAATTTCTTTCAATTTCAGAACATTTCATTATCACAATTGCAAATAACTGATAATCCTAAGCAAATAACGCAAATATGCAGACATCTCCTAGGTAATCGCAAATATTTAGCATATTTTGAATACAAAGCATACACAATTGAAAATATCATGCAAAGGTTGAGGTATTTCTACATCTTTTCATCTAATAACTGCATAATATGACTTCTCTGTAAAGAATTTCTGCATGAATGTCATGATGATGGCACAATTTCACGTAAGGCCCCAAAATGGAAACAGCAACTCACATTAACCTCTGAGTAACGTCAGATGATTAAGACCTAATCACCAGAGACTTGGGATCTCAAATTTCTTGAATTCGCAGTATCTTTCAAGATGAATAAAGGTTAACGTGTACTTTTATTCTATGCTTGTTTATGAATAACATCATGACCAACATAAATTGGTGCTAGAAGGAGGGCGATTTCAAAAAAATACACTCATCATCATTATTTTCAAGTTCTATGATGCAGAGAGTAAGGTAACCTTAGATCATTTGTGAATTTCAAATATTACGTCAATATTTGCTATAAGAAGCTCATATATGTTCATTTCGTGTGAAGATTTCCAGATCTTACATAAATATTGCAAGCTTTACAGTAAATCATTCTGAATTCGCTAATATTGGCTAATGATCCGTAAATCTGTTCAAACTTTGAAGATTTTAAGCTTTAGATACTTGAGATCTCGTGCTAGGGTCATTATACCCTAAAATATCCTGTCATACGTGCAGTATCTTCATAAATATTTCGTAAATACCCAGTTTGATTAGTCATCTGACTACAAATATCACTTCATCCGCTGAAATCTAGCCAATATTTGCAAAGTTTCAGTCAATTTGCCTCAAAATTGAGAAATCCTAGCTCACAGGATAAATACTAGGTCTAGATCTAGTGGAATCTTCGAAGAACTACCTGTTAGAGGTTTTAGACCTAGAACCGTAGACATTCATCACACTCCAGGGTCTAGTGCGTTAGGAGTTTCACCAGAACCTCCTCCTGTAACTCCCGTTGGTTTACAAGTACCTTCTGAGATATCTGTAACACCTCCTGCTCAGCCTCAGGGAGTACCTTTGGTTCAACCCCAGCCAGCTGCAACATCAGCTCAACCTCCTCTGGTTGCAATGTCTTTCTTTGCAGCGGAGTCACCGTTGACCTTTAATGCATATCATGAGCTACCAAACAATCCAGACAAACTGTGTCCAAAATATCATCCTTATCAAGATGCTGATGACCATATTAGGACATTTAAGGAAGCTTGCTGCAGAGCTAGAATAGAACATCAAGATGTAGTGTGCAGGTTATTTCCTTTTTCCTTAGGGGAAGATGCTTATAATTGGTTCATTAGTCTTGGCCAAGCCTCTGTTGGTTCATGGGATGTCTTAGAGAAAGCCTTTCTTGACAGATTCAAAGTTCCTATTGATCCATCTATGAATTACCATTTGTTTTCTACGATCAAAAGATTTGAGCATGAACCTATTGCCAATTTCAATGCTAGGTTTCAGAAAATGTTGTCCAAGTTAGTTGCCCCATATGTAGTATCTAATGCCTCTACCCGGAGTATCTATTATTCATCTCTGGATCCATTAACTTCCATGTTCATCAGGAGAACACATCCTGAGATCACTACATTGACAGGAGCTTTTCAAGAAGCTATCAAAGTGAATCAGCAGTTGATACCTGCTCCTACTCCAAACATAGTGTTTCCTACCTTGCCTGGCATGCATTCACAATATCCCACATCATATCCTGCAACGTATTCTCCGCAGTATCCTGCATAGTATCCTAATGGAACGGTGATACCTCTAGCAGTCATGCCTGCCCCTTTGCAAATACCTCCACTGAGCATCATGCCCCCTCCTAATGGGAATAGTCAAGTGCCACAATACCCTGCATAAGCCCAGATACCTCAGGGTGCTAATCTATCCAATAATAACCATGGATCCTCCTTCTTCAAGCCTCAGACTGAAAATGTAGTAGCCAAAGCTCAAGAAGAAAAGGAGGAAATCAAAGAAATTTCTGCTCAATTAGGAAAACTCACCATAGAAGTGACACACTTGAGAACTCAGGGATTTTATTCCCAGTCCAGTCAGAATAGAAATTATTCCAATGACAGACCAAATTATCCTGACAGAGGATATAACAACAATAATTTCAACAATAATGGTGGAAATAACAATAATCCACCTAGACAGCCCAGAGTATGGAATTCTAGGCCAAACAACGGTTCATTGCCATCACCCCTGGATAATCAGCCTCCTAGTGAAGCCAAACAGACTACTAGAGTCAATCTTGCTGAGGCAGCTCTTACTAATTGGTGTAGGATCCACAATACTAATGCACATGCAGAGTTAGACTGTCCAAAATTTAGAATTGCTGCTAGCATCTTTCAGACTGAAGTGTCTAACACTTCTGGAAATCCACCTCATGCAGAAGGAAATGAGATTGTTCCTTGTGGATACGACTCAGCTTTTGTGCTAGAGGCCTATACAAATGAACCCCGTCAGAATTATAACCAAGCATGTGAAGAATCGGCCTTAGCTTTTGAAACAAACTATGTTTTCCCCTTCGAGGATGAAAATGAGCCTACAAGGGAATGTGAAGAAGTACATGCATATCAGCAGCAATATTCTAGTAAGCACAATTATAACTTGAGGAGCAATGCTAACAGACCTGCTAGTCCATTGACATCATCTCTACCTCCAAACAACTTCAATACACCTCCTGATCCTAAGGCTAGTAATAACCCGGGGTTCCCTAAGGTGAATGCTCAATACTTGTCACCTCAAAACATAGTATCAAAGATTGTGAACACACCTCATGAATCCAACAAGTTGGTCAGCTATCTCGCTGATGAAATGAAGAAAATTAAGATCAGCCTGTCCCTGTCTGAGTTACTGAATACCCCTGCCATCAAAAAGGCATTCATGAGGTCCTTAGATGATCCTGCCCCCAAAGAGGATAACCATTTTTCAAACCAATCCAGTGGCAAGGATCATGCTGCTAAGGATAATATTATCAAGCCTAAAGTGTCAGCTATAGTCCAAGCTGTGGAAACCTCCCACATGACCTTGTATAGGGATAAAACTGAGTCACCTCCCTTCCTCCTTACCATAAGAATGTTCAGTAAGAATCTGCACAACTGTCTGGTAGATTTGGGAGCCTCAACGAATGTTATGCCCTTGTCAATATGCAACTCCTTAGGACTACATCCTGCTAAATCCTTAAAGAAAGTCACAGTTGGACAAAACAGAAGTAAGTGTAGTAGGCAAATTAACTCATATCCACATGCAACTAGCATCTGATCCTAGGATCCAGTATTATATTGATATTCAAGTAGTTGACATACCTGATACGTACGGGATGTTGCTTAGCCGCGATTGGTCTAAAACTCTTAACGGATATATGTCCACAGATTTCAGTCACATGTGGTTACCATGGAAGGGTATACCTAATCAGATCAGGATTGATGCTGAACCAAGAATGAAACATATGATAACTGAATATAACAGAACAAATGAGATCATGTACGTAAACGTAGAACCTGGAGTTTATTGCATCAGGCTGCAAACCGTCAAAATAGAAGAGATCATGATGCTTAAGCTGCATCATGATGATGATGATGATGAT
Organism: Cunninghamia lanceolata; assembly: GCA_027924645.1. Classification (NCBI taxonomy): domain Eukaryota; kingdom Viridiplantae; phylum Streptophyta; class Pinopsida; order Cupressales; family Cupressaceae; genus Cunninghamia; species Cunninghamia lanceolata. Next base: position 25,360,541 of record BSBN01000047.1, read on the forward strand.
CAGGAGGACATGCCACACATAGAAACTGATAATTATCCTGATAATGAGAATGAAATAGATCACTTCAGAGATTTTGAGATACATCTGTCTAGACAGGTAAAACGTTGTCAATTGCTAAATATACCGGCTAATGATATTTTGATTGATGGATGGTGCAGGTTACACGATGAAGCACATTCAGAAAAGACATGTGAAACATGCTTAGAGATGATGATACTAGAACAAACATATAGCGAGGCATCATCATCATATTCTGAGGTAAATGTTACATTTGATGATGATGACAATAATAACTCTTTTCCGTCTTTTGTAGGAACTGAAGAACTGATGGATCATGATGAGCATCCTATCCTGGAAACGGAGGAAATTTTAGCCTCTCTCCAAGTAAATAATGAAGGGAAAGAAAAGATCACCCCAGGGAGTGATTGCTTTATGGAACCAGATTATGAATTGTCTGATGAGGACAAAGGAAGTGACCTGACGAAGTTCAAAGAATTTTTGGAAAAGGAAATAGAGAAGATGATATGGCAACATAAATCTCCTTGGGAGGTCTTAATTAAAAATTGGTGTAGTCTGCATGAGGCACCTCACTCAGAAACAACTTGCTCACTATGTTTACACATCCTGAAAAAGCATGCAGCTGTAGATTCAGAAAATCATCCTCCTGCTGAAAGGAAAGAAAAAATAGAAAAGCCATCAGGCTCACAGGAAGAGGGAAAGAGGAAACTTAAGGATGATGATGTCCTTAAGATAAAATGGATATCAGGTGGAGCAGCAGCCAGAGCTGCCAAGGGAAAAGAAAGTTCAGCTAAATGTCCTGCTGAAGATAAACCTTGGATCCTGAGGTTTGATGGATCCAAATCTAAGCAAGGTGCTAGGGTAGGAATAGACCTAATTGATCCAACTGGGAGATCCCATATGGCAGCCTACAGATTACAGTTCCCCTGTACTAACAATGTAGCAGAGTATGAGGCTTTGATTCATGGAATGTTGTTTGCTCATAAGAGGAAAGTAAAGATTCTGCATGTCTTTGGAGATTAAGAACTAGTTGTGAAGCAAGTAAGAGGAATTTATTCCTGTAACTACAGAAAACTATCAAGCTACAGACATCATGTGTGGGACCTGATGGAGGACTTCGACACCTTTAACATCACTCATGTACCAAGAGAACAAAACCATAGGGCAGATGCGCTAGCTCAAGCTGCCAGTACATCAGAGCCACTGTCTATATCTGGTCTAAAGAGATTTTCAGTAGAACTGGTGTCGGTGCCATCAATACCTGACAATGTGACTAATCTCCAGGTGTTTGATGATGATCAACACATTCTAAACTTCATTTCAAATAGAGACATATTTGAGGCTCAGATCATAGATGAGAATGGAGTGGAGGATCATGTCTGGGAAGAAGATGAGATATTAGAGTTTCCTAGCAACAGAATCCCCAAGGTATGATTGAGTTGGAAAGAGCCTTTGATTTGGATAATATGCTTAAACATAAAGATCTACCTAAGTCAGATGGAGGTCAATATTCACAAGTGAATATTGGACAAGCTGATGATAAGAAAAACATCTTGTTGGGTAAAGTTTGCACACCAGAAGAGTTAGAAGGAATAACTCGGGCCCTCAAGGATTACATACATGTAATTGCATGGACTTATGATGAGCTGAAGACATATGACACCTCTGTCATAACTCATACTATACCTCTCAAGCCGGATGCGAAACCTTTCAGACAGAAGCAGAGACCAGTCAATGCCTTGCTCGAGCCAATAATTCTTGAAGAAGTTAAGAAATTGTTAAACGCCAGGATAATATTTCCTGTCAAGCACTCCACTTGGGTAGCTAATCTTGTGCAAGTCAGGAAAAAGAATGGAGACATCAGGTTATGTGTAGATTTCAGAAACCTGAACAGAGCATCAGAAAAGGATAATTATCCTTTACCCTCACTAGATGAAGTTCTACAGATTGTAAATGGAGCCAAGATGATGTCCTTCTTGGACGGTTTTTCAGGATACAACCAAGTAATGGTTGACAAAATTGACAGTTTGAAAACTGCCTTCACCACAAAGTGGGGGATATTTGCATATAGACGTATGCCTTTTGGACTCATAAATGCTAGAGCTACATTCCAGTGAGCAATGGACATAGCTTTCAGAGGTTTAATAGGAAAGTGCATAGTCATCTACATGGATGACTTGACGGTATTCTCCAAAGAAAGGGGGAATCATGTTGCTGATCTGAGAAGTGTATTGAAGAAATGTGAAGAATATGGAATATCTTTAAATCCCAAGAAGTGCATATTTGGAGTCACAATAGGAAAATTACTAGGCCACCTGATCATAGAGGATGGAATTATCATTGATCCTGATAGGGTGGAATCTATTATGAAGTTACAAATTCCAGGAAGCAAAAAGGAACTCAAGTCTTACTTTGGTAAGATAAACTTTGTGAGGAAGTTCATCACCAGCTTTGCTGAAATTGTCAGACCTTTAAATGCTATGTTGAAAAAAGATGTACAAATTGAATGGACACCAGAAGCCCGAACTGCATTCGAAGATATCAAAAAGGCCATTTCAGATGCTCTTGTCCTCATTAGTCCAGACTACACCAAAGATTTCTACATTTATTCATTTGCTTCAGAACATACCTCTGCAGCAGTGTTAACTCAAAGAAATGAAGAGAAAGAAGAGAAACCAATTGCTTTCATGAGCTGTCCTTTCAGAGATGCTGAGTTGAGATATGTAGATGTTGAGAGATAGGCGCTTGCATTAGTCAGGGCAGTAAAGAAATTTAGACATTACATACTCAGAAGCAAAGTGATTGCTGTGGTGCCTGATACAGCAGTGAAGATACTGCTGATGCAAAGTGAGCCTGGTGAGAAAAGAGCTAAATGGATTACTGTATTACAAGAGTATGACATGGAAATTACACCAATGAAGCTGGTAAGAGGACAAGCTCTGAGCCAGATGATATCTGAGATCGGTCCCAACATCACTAGTCAGCAATATGTGATCAATGAGAAAGACAATAAAGAGTGGTACTCAGATATCAGACACATCCTGATTACTGGAAGATGTCCATCAAGGATGCAGGCCTCACAGAGAAGAGCCTTAAAGATAAGATCCCAAAAGTATATGATGAAGGGAGGAACCTTATTCAAGAAGAATTACGAAGGAATATACCTTAGATGCTTAGAGAAGCCAGAAGCAAATAGAGTCCTAGCAGAATTACATGATAAGTTTGGAACGCCACATGGATCAGCGTTGGCCACAACACATGCAATCCTCAGAGCAGGATATTGCTGGCCTACAATTTTTAAAGACACAGCTGATCATGTTAAATGTTGTCATGTTTGCCAGGTTGCTGCCAATAGAGAGAAGTATGCTGCACAACCCTTGTAGCCAGTAATTGAAGAGCACCCATTTGCACAGTGGGGCATGGAATTCATAGGACCAATCAATCCCCCGTCTTCTTCAGGGCATAGGTATGTTTTAACGATTACTGATTATTGTACTAGATGGACTAAGGCTGTTAGCAGCAAAACTTGCACTGCAGATGATGTCATTAAATTTTTGGAGAGCAACATTATCACCAGGTATGGAACTCCTTATGCATTGGTAAGTGATAATGGGTCCGCCTTCATTTCCACCAAGTTATCCGGTTGGGCTTTTGACCATGGGATTATACTTAAGTTCTCATCTAATTATTACCCTCAAGGGAATGGTTTAGCAGAATCCACCAACAAGAATTTACTGAGTATCATAAGAAAATTGATAGAGAAGAACCCCAGGGAATGGAACTCATTCCTAAAGTATGCCTTATGGGTGGACAGAACTAGAATAAAAACTGCATTAGGAAATTCACCTTTCCAACTAGTATATGGAGTGGATCCAATCCTCCCTGTAAACTTAAAAATTCCTACCCTATAGTTTGCCCAAGAATACCTAGGCATAGACAATAGACAAGAAGTCAGGTTGCTTCAGTTGATGCACCTGGAAGAAAAAAGGAGTCAAGCAATTGATCAATTTGCAAAACATCAGGCTGTTGTTAAATGCTGGTTTGACAAGAGAGCCAGAATTAAAGCTTTCAGGATATCCGATTTGGTCCTTATGTGGGATAAGGCCCATGAAAAGAAAGGTGACCATGGTAAGTTTGATAGATTATGGATAGGTCCCTTTCAAATTTCTAAGATTCTAGGAGACAGTACTTATAGGCTTAAAAATCTGACAGGTGAGGACGTCCCATTGCCAGTCAATGGACAATTCCTCAAACATTATTTCCAGGCCTGAATGACTTCATAACAGTCATGTGTATCATATTGTATATTTGTATAGTTGTTTGTATAGTGTGTCTGTTTTGTTTGTTTCGTTGTGTTGGTTGGGACCTTGTTCTGGTAAGTCAGGATTGTGCACTTCATCACCCCAGAAAATAACCAAATTGTTAAGATTCAAGTAGTGAGATCACATTTAGACATAGGTTATGATTCATTATAAGAAGTGTTTATGATCAGGTTTGTGATATCTTTTCATCAGGATGCCTTTTCTTGATTAAGGTGAATCAATCACAATGAAACACCTAACAGCCTTGGGTTTGTTGAACACACAAGTATAGGTGTTAAGTGAAAAATCTAAAGGGACTCCTTTGCTACCAATACAATCTCCAACCTAAAGCTACAAGTGATTGTACCTTGTACAAATAAGCTAACATGATGATATCAAATACAAATTTTAAAGAGAAAATTAGAACAGAAATAAAATTAGGCCATCTAAGTAACTCTATCGGGGCTATAGACGCCTGCTAGCAGTGGGGCTCTACTTAGGGAGATTGTATAGACAATCTTGCCAGGGCTATAGATGCCTGCTGGTAGCAAGGCTCTATCCAGGTCGGCTATGAGGGATGATCCCCAACTATGTAGTTTAACACCAGTTACTTATGTTTTCAACTTGCTTTCAAGATGAGGATAATTAATCAGATGCACGCACTTGATCCTTTGTTAGCATTGTTATCATGACGAAACTTTATCATTCATAGGATCATGATACTTATGCTTATATGGAATTAGAATACTATATGTAAATGTGATTACATCACTTGAATCATTGGAATTTGTTTGTTTTCTTTGGTGGCAAGTTGTTGTGTGGTTACACAACACGCCCCATTTTGACTTGGCAAAATAGGGACCCAATTTTTGGTTTGGCTTGTGCATCTTCTTCTGGGCGGTTTGGTAAAAGTAAGTCTAGTGCATCATCTTGCAAAATGATGATGAGGTAGGTCACCATGAGGTTAGTTTGTCAAAGTTCGTATTTCATCTCTGTGACCTTATATTTTGAAAGAGCATTGAAATTTAGGTAGGTTTGCCTTTTACATTACCTTGATATTCGTCAGGATATGAAAGTTATGAACAGTCAAAGTTTCGGTCAAACCTGATATTCATAAGAGGAAGGTCATATTGTTGAAGTTCATCATCATATTTGAAACACTGCCCCCCGATATGTCATGCGGTTCAAATATCCAGACGTCAACTTTAAATGGTAGCAAACTCTTCCTGTCAAACAGTTTTGTCTACCGTTTGCATCATACTCCGCATATAACCCGATGTGGCTTTATATCCTCCTGATGCAAAATATCACCCTTAACCAACATCCTGATGACATCGTCATCACATTTACATTGCCGTAGGATTTTCTCTAAACACATGATCATGTTAGCTTAGTATGATGATGACGTCATGATGCACTTCCGATACGAAGAGCGAATATCAGGATGATGTCATCCCGATATTCTGAAAGAGAGAGAGATGTAAGTTTGTCTCATCGTCATCATATTTGAAACATCACCCGATACACTGAAATATCCTCCTGATGTACTACGTAGAAATAAAGGTGCTTTTGTCACCCAAGTCTTATCGCGATAACAATGTCAATACGAGGGAGGATGATATTGAAACTCAACCCGATATTTGTGAATATCATCCTGCCCTCATGATATCCTGTCATAGGAATATTCTCCCGCTCCTGTTGCCGCCATTATCATTTAATGCGCGCAGCCATGGTAGGTGGTTCCTGCCAACCCCGGAACCCATTGAAACACCTGGCAAGATCCTGTATTTTTTGCACGGATAAGCAAGGAACATGTCTCATCTATCAGAGTTGCCCTAATTGCACCCTAAATGTGAGGTTAAAAGGTAATTCAACCACCATTTTTACATTTACCTTATGATAAACTTGTTTTACAGAGCACCAGCTTCCATATCTGCATACCAGCTACCGTTGCGCAATTTGAGCTCACGAAAAGAAGGGAAAGGTGATCACCAGCTGAAATAAGAGTGTCTCAGCACTCTACTAGTATAAAAAGAAATTTGTACAACCAGGTAAGTGAATAAACCCTCATCATATTGTTTCTATTCTGGTGCGATGATGTAAGTTCTGGTTTATGTGCCTGTATGGTCAAGTAATGTTGAAGTTCATACAGTAGGCATAGTGATTTATAAATTCAACTGCAGTATGCATGCACGTATGTACCTTGTTGTGAGATAGGATTGTCGTTAATTGCAGGCAATCATGGCTGAGAAGTGACTAGTCAAATGCCAGGAGGAGTTCACCAAGCCCATGTTTTCTACTCAGAGGGGGGTCCTGTTTAAATACGAGGCGATCACAGACACCCATCAGGGAAGCACTAATCTAGAAGCCTGGTCAGCCAAGCTGAACAATGGGCATGACAAGAGTCCTGTGCTAGATGCAGTGTTCATATCTGGATTGTGGAATGCCGCTGGTTTTCCATACTCTATGGAGTCTCCAGACCTCGTCATTGAGTGCGCTCAGAATTACAACCCTCAGACCAGGCAGGTAGTGAAGCATGGGAGGGTATATGCAGACCTCTCCATCAAAGGTCTCTCCCAGACGTTCAGATTGCCGCTGGGAAGTAAAGTCAAAAGTGTGGACCTGAAGAAGTCTGAGAGGGAGTATGAAGCCAATAAGAAGTCAGCCAGGAAGAACATGTATCCGTGGCGAGCTGAGAACAGCACCTACAATGCAGCCGCCAAGCTTCCTGTGCACCTATTTAAGTATGATTTTAATGAGGAGTATCAGTACATGATCGCACTCTTGAACAGGGTTACTGGCCAACCTAATACTGGCAGTTTCAGAGACTGGATGTACGGGATTATAATGATGTGTCTGTATTCAGACACCAAGCCATTGTGGGGGCAAATTATAAGTGATGCTCTGCATGAGCAACTGATGAACCTGGGAGGTTCTAATTGTGCTTTTTTCATGTCCTTGTATATTGTGTATTCCTGTGCATATAGAGGCACTTTTGATGCCTTGGTTACAGATGGGAAGCTCACAGGCACAAATGTAGCATATATCTGGGATCATCATCCTCAGCTTCAAAGAACCAACTACTAAAAGATTACAAACTGGTCAATGATGCATTCTCTATGCATCTGGTAAGGACCATGGAAGAAGACAGAACGACAAGATTGAGCTTGGAGGCTCAAGAGGCAGTATACAGGCATGGGGCCTAGTACATATAGTTCGCAACCTTTTCCTACATCAGGGTTGAAGGTTTCGAGGGACATCCCCTGATGCTGCCGAGGTATCCTACAGACGCTGTGGTATTAATGGAATTCATCAAGCAGGGCTCCACCATGATGCAGATGTACAAGGATGCCAAGAAGCTACCACCAATTTTGTTCCCAGTCAGCATCGGCAACTACATGTGCCCTGACTCTGATAACATTAAGAAGGTGATGGTCACCCTGAATAAGATGAACTTACAGCCCTTTCCAATAACTAGACCATATGATCCTTACGGCAGAATATAGAAAGTACTAGGAAAGCCTGTTCACCAGAGGCACCTAGAGGATTTTTGGGCTAACTGCGAGGATGAGGCAGAAGCCAGGAGGAGGAGGTATCAGAGATTAACTCTGAACCAAGTTAGAACGTTTGATTGCATCTCCCTTCCCCAACAGTTAAAGAAGGATGATGGCAGGACAATGGTAGATGAGTATGAAGAGAAGAAGATATATAATGACACCATATCTGCACCTGACCTCACTATGCAGGAGGATATATCCTTGGACCCGTTCATTGCCAGGACCCTACGCCTAACCCACGCTTGGGCTGATGAACAAGTAGAGGCATTGAAGAAGAAGGGTGTTACCATCACGGTGGACAACAAGAAGAAGGGGCAGGATATCCCCGCAGATGAATATGATGACTTCCTGTTGGAGAAAAGGAAGACCAAGGGAGATAAGGTCCCTCCACCACAGCAGCAGAGCAAAAGACCCCCGAAGGGCAAGAAGGTGGAACAAGGACCAAAGGGGATTATAATTGAAAGAGCAGTGTTTACAGCTGAGCAGGCCACAGGGTCAGGATCTAAATCAGCATCCCCTCCAGAAAAGGATAGGCCCAAGAAAAGTAAGATAGCAGAGGCTGGAATCATTGAGACCCAAGAGGTGGGTCAGTCTTCTAAACAACCAGGGGTGGAGGGCACCCTCATAGAAGAAGAGCCAGAGGAGGAGGAGACTCCGTTGATAATAAGAAGGAAGAGGAGAGCTCCTCAGGTGGTAGTGTCTTCCTCGCCAAAGAAACAGAGAACCTCCATGAGAGGTGGAATAAGCCAACCCCCTACTTCATCACAAGGGGAGGGTAGTGAAGTGCACAAGGAACTGCAACACAATGTTCCACTTCCTACCATTGTCAAGTTCAAGACTGAACTTGCTGAAGAGCAGTTGAAAGAGACCTCCTAGACACAAGCGGAAGGGCATGTCTCACTAGACGAGACAATAAACTTGCCTGATGATGAGGTGGTGCACGATGTGGCTGCACAAGAAATGGAAACACTTGCTGCTGATGCAAGTGTGACTCCTCACAAGCCTCCAACGGTTCAAACAGTGCTTGAGGAGATGAAACAAACAGAAGAGGAGCAAGAAAAGAGCCCAGAGCAAATAGCTCAGGAAATAGGGCTAGACACGTTAATCACAGAGGTGACCAGTCCTGTAGTGGTGGATCTGACAGAGAAGCAGGATGCAAGTCCTGAACAGCTAGCAAGATCACCTGATAAGGGTCACCCAATAGAAGAGATGGAGATGGCAGAGATAGAAGGCCATGCTCTTAAAACCGGCCAACAAAGTCCACAAGATACAACGAAGGAACCTGCTATAGTAGAGGTTCAGGAGGCGAGGGCTGGTGAAAAAGAAACACTAGAGGACCTAGCTGCCAAAGTATAAGGAGTGGATGGTGCAGGCTCAGAAAAAGTAGTAGCTGCAGAGCAATCTCCACCACATCAGGCAGAGTCCCCAATATCTGGTGCAGTGGATAAACCACAAGAAGAAGAAGAAGTGGGAACAGACGAAATAATGACAGAAGCAGGCCATGATCATCATGATCAGGATGTAGCTACACCACAGGGTTCCCCACAGCACATAGATGCACCACAAGGTTCCCCTCAGCATGAAGATGCTCCTCTGGAGAAGGAAATCCCTCAACAGGAGGAGGTACCATAAGATCAACCACAAAAGGAACATCAAGGAGAAGAACTGAGGAAGTCACCATCTCCACAACATTTGTTGACGGAAATGGGAGATATAGGTGAACATCAGGATGATGTTGAGAAACATGATCAGGTGCCTCCGTGGTTAGCAAAGGAGGTAGGTGCTGAGGAGGAGATTGAAATTCAGGAATTCGACGTCTCCACCCTGTTCTCTGCGGACATAATAAAGCCAAGGAGGAAGGCCAGAATGACTTCGGCCATTAGGAGAGATCCGGCAATAGGGAGAAGGACCGCACAAATTGCTATACCTGCGGTGGAGAAAGAAAAAGGTAAAATCATCGTTGACGAATTTCAAATTAGTACAGTAGATTTGGGCTTTGCCAATGAGGACCAAGAAGGTTAGGAAGGCAAAGATATTATTGACTCTCTAATTCAGAAAGTGAAAAGAGAGAAGGAGAAAAATAAGCAACATAAAGAGCACGTTGCTCAGTTGCACGCCTATATCAAAGGGCTGACCAATCCTGATGACACCACAAATGAACATGCAGTCCCATTGACTGCCATTTCTCAGGAGGAGGTAAATAAATTGGACCTCATGAAGCATGAAGCGTCCGTAATAAGGAGATGGATGTCATCCACATTGGATGATGCTGTCGAAATAATGAAGGCCTCTTTGAAGAGGTGGAGCACCCTAAGTGACTCTAAGGCCAAAGTAGATAGATTGCAGATGCAGACCGGAAAGAGGTCTTACAAGCTAGAGAGAGTCCTGGCCCTGTTAGGGGAAATAAGAAACATAAATCCACAACTGCTTATCAGTAAGCAAGTACTGAATAATAATACAGCATTATTAATTGATATTTGGTATAAGGACACTCAGTTTGAGTGTGCAGTCCTTAAAAGGTGTAATAATAAGCTGAGGGATATCAGCATGAGGCTGCGAGATTTAATGGCGCAAGAGGCAGTGATACTGGAGGCCTTGGAAGGCAAGATGCAAGGAAAAATAGAGAATCAGGATGAAGAGTCTGCCATCAAAGCTACAGACAGGGAGCATGGGGAGCCGCACAGAGGAGGTGTCGCCTGAAATGGAGGGCGGGAGGTGGAGTTTGTGGCGGGGGGAGCTGCGGTCGCGGCGCTATGTTTTTACGAGGGAAGGGGTGTGGGGAGGGGCAGAGCCCCCACCCACATCCCACTAAGTGGGGTGTGGGTGGGGGCTCCGCCCCTCCCCACACCCAATAAGCATCAACGGGGGTGGTGGGAAGGTTCAAACCCTTCCCACCACCACTTCACATTGTTTTTTTTTGTGTGCTGTGTAATACACAGCGATCATCTGCGATTCATTGTATTTTATTTCTTCTTTTTTCTTTAAATATAATCTCTCTGTCATTTTAATAAAATCTCCAGTTATCATGAGATATATATATTCTCAGACTTAAGTCTTCTTCAAAGGAAATAAAAAAACAGAGAGTTAGAATAATAAAGCTAAAATACAGAGAATTAAAATATTATTCTCAGAATTATTTCTTCCACAGAGAAAATAAAATACAAAGAATTAAAATAATAAAGCTAAAATACAGAGAAGTAGAATAATATGGCTATTAATTATAACTCTGTTTAACCACCATCCACAATCCTATTTATAAATTTCTTTCAATCTTATAACTACAGAGAAATAAGAAACGAAAAAACACAATTAAAGCTAATTTATCTGGTACTCACAATTTCATTTAATAATTGCACATTTCAAATACAGAGAACAAATTATAATCTTTTCTAAATGCGATTTATAATTACCACTCCTTTAAGAATTGAAATTTTAAAAAAAATGAGATTGAATTATATTTCTATTTAACAATTCCAGTTCATCTAAAAATTAAAAAAAAATATATAGGGAATTAGAGTTAAATCTCTTAATCTGCCATTTATAAATTTTTTTTAATTAAGATATGTATAAATGCAAATATAAGAATAGACTTCATACACATAGTGTTAAGATCGATTTTTCTTTGCTTTTCTTCTCTTAATTCTAACTTGCTAATTTCAATTTAACGCATATTAGTTTAAAATTGGAATGGAAAGAATACTTAATATCGCAGTGGCTCACAACTGGTTCAAATTACAATATCTAAACATTAACAAAATACATAGTTTCCTTCAACTGTCTCCAAACAATACTATAGATAAATTTAACACTTTTGTCTAAATCAATCATACATTTCACTACTTCGCACGTATATACACCAAGTTAACATAGACTATCAAAATACATAACTAACAAACACTACTGAAGGGAAGAATTTCTCTCTTTCCCCAAACAATAAATCTTACAACATCAGAGGAAGAAAATCCCTCCACAATGAACTTAAATAGGGTGTAGCTCAATGAAACAAACTCTTCTTATAGCAAGGATGAAATTCTTTCTCCCTAAATACAGTACTCCTCCAATTCCAACCATAAGCTTCAAGAGGAAACCTGCGTATCAAAAACAAACAAAGAAGAAAACACCACTCATCTAGCTCTCCTCCCTACCGTAGACCCGCAAGAGGGTCACCCTTGAGCTAGGGAGATCATACTCACACCTGGGTAGCTCAAGCAATCCACTTCACTACAGGGAACAACAACAAACCCAAAACACACAAACACCCATGGGTAAATTATACAACATGAAAGCTCAACTACAGTGAGCTTCATAAGGGGTAGGAGAGTGGACACACTCGACTCTAGAGTGTCACCCTTACAGATAATATAACCAACACAATTTCTCTTGGCCTCAAACCAAGTTTGATCACAAAATTTTCCAAGGAATTCTGTATTTGACTCTCAAGCCAAAGATCCAGTCGCAAATACATGCCCTCAAGGCTTTCAACATCCCAAAAGAAGAAACCAGGTATGCACTCGAGGAGGATCACTCCTCCCCTACCCCAAACTTGATGAGCATTTCTCCCAAGTGGGAGAAGCTCTGTCAACAACCTGACAACAGATCCCACAGAAACAAATCTAAAATACAAACAAATAAACATCTTTCACACACTCTTCATACAACAATCAGATATACGAAAGAAAGGTAATCATTAACCAACCTTACAAAGCCCTTCAAGGATGAACCTGATGTAGAGCTCCACTGATATCTCCTCCAACCTAAGCCACCAAACTCCCTCTTCCTTTTCCACTCTAAAGCAAATTTTCTTGTAAAAAAAATAATAAAAATAAAACTCTCCAAAATTCAACTAACTCCCTCCCCATCCCAAAATGGGATTCAAATAACCCAAATCCTCTCAGTTTAGAGGAATGGGGAGGTGACACTTGTCACCTCCTCACTCTTCCCAAAACCACTATTATGTCCCAAGGGATGAGTGTTGGCTTATGTCACTCACCCATCCCTAAAGTCCTCTTTATCCCTCTCCTCATGTCATTTCTCTTACGCATGGGAGAAATAAAAGGAGTTAAAGGAGGAAAAGACAGGTGACCCATGCCTCTTCGTCCTTCCTTCATTATGGATGACCACACAACTCAAGGGTAATCTCACTAATGGTGAGGGTGACTTCAAGTCAATTCCTCTATAATGGATGGGTTTGTAGTCATCTCTTACCTTGGGGATTGAAGAGGGATGGGTTGGGTGTTGGTACAACCCATCCTGTCCCCCCATACCTCCAATTTTCGCCACTTAACTTTAGGGGGAAGTTAAGATGACCATATGGAGTTTACTCAAGGGTTACCCATGCCAAATGGGGCCTTGGACCCATGGGTTATAACCCAGGGTCAACTTTAACCCATTCAAGACACCCATGGTCAAGGTAAAGCACAAGAAAAGGCCTCAAAGATTTGAATAAAAGAAAGAAATTCAAATTCAATCTTTTTACAACACAAATCATAATATAGTGTTACAAGAGGGTAACCTAACCCACTCGACCTTATGAAAAACCACATTACAACATCACATTAAACACAGAGTGATCTTGGTTCCTCGTGGAACCAGATCAGCTTAACAATGAATAACAATAACAAGGTGTGGAATGATCTCCGAAATCTGTGGTTTGATTAGTAATTCCTGCACACTCAATTACAAGATCAATTTCACATATAATCATCATAGCCGAAGCAACTTAAAACCTGCATTTACCATGACATAGTTCTAAATAGTATAAATGAAATCATATTAAAATTTTCCATCCTCACCTAATTAACTTTTCTGAAATGTAAACTTATCCAAACATCACCCAATTAGTTTTTCCGTAATCATAATATAGTTTAATAGTTTGACAAATTTGGGAACTACTATCCCACAAATATAAAAAGTATCAGTAACAGTAATGTAAATAGTCACAAGAACAGAAGTAAAAAAGGTGGTCCTCACAAAGTATCACCTTTATGAACTAGAGAATAGCATCTTTAGCATGCTTGAATCGGTTCCATTTAAGCCTAATACTTCTTCTCTACCTTTCGCACTTCTCTTTGCTACCACACACTCATCACCGCAAGACACACTTCAAAATGAATTCACAATCCCTTATTTATACAAGGTATTGACTTAGGAACAATCATCTAAGTCGGTAAACACCTACAAGAACATCTGCAAGACATGTAATACATCCAGTTGGCCAATCTCAAGAAGAACACCAATATCTATGGTTATTCTTCAAATGCAAACTCTAATTTCAATGCAGACCATCAACATTAACCAGACATGATCCAACGATCATCATAACCTTCCCTGAATCACCAAAAACATCCGCACTTCATCATCCTACTGGAATTCTTCTCTCCTTCATCCGGGGCTACAAGAACACAGTTTGTCATCACTATCACAAATGAATAGGCTCTTCTGGACCTTCAACCCACGAACTAATCTAGTTGATACTTCACAGGGACGTCCTAAACACTCCCTCAAATCCACAGAACAGGATAATGAGATACTGGATCTCACCGGACCTATCTATGGCACTCTGTCACCTCTGAACACCTACCGGAACTGATTCTACTTAAGTGACCATAACTTCTTCATATCTTCATGTAGACCTCTAAAATCTTGACTGGAGCATCTCAAGACTTATATCTACAAACCCTTTAAACTACATCCTCTAATCCTCAACCTATTGAGGACTTTTACCTTCTTGTCATCACTGTTCTTCATTGTTCCTGATTGAGACTTATTTTCTCAATATCCTCAACACACAGCTCATCTAATCCTTCTCATTAATGCAACATGATTATGTTGACATCAATGACAACACCGGTTAGGCCCATACTTGCAACACAAGGTACTATATTCTTAGATATGATTCCTCTACGGCTATCAATACAGTCAAGTAATTGCATGCTAAGAAATGATGCCAAAATGGCTATCATTATAGTCGTAAGACTATATCCATTAGTAAAAACACATGGAGTCGTTCTTAACTCCCATCAAGGGCTCATAGGCTCAGCCCTTGTCATACGACAATGTGGGTTAAATACAAATGAAAAGAATGCATGCTTAGCCACTATGGCTTTGAGATCTAGTTATCATAATGTATAATGCATATCCATACGGTCGAGTCAAAAGACTCAAGGCTCCTTCAAGAAAGAGTCAATCTTTACAAGGATAGATTGAGCGTATATTCAAGAATATATATTTAGTTTCCTAGCTTGGCTCTCATCTGCATGTAAGTTTTCATGAAGTTTAAATATGGTTTCAGCTTGGCTCCCCACTTTGAGCATAGTTTCATTAGTTATTAAGTCTAACAAACTTAGCCCATGAGGCTTCAAGTATAAACACAACTCAATGTTTGTCTTAAATAGGTTCGGCCCAATGGCACCCCCAAACCATAGCATATGACTTACCAAAAATAAACACAAGAATGGCTCAGCTGACTGACCTAATGCCATGACTCAAAAGAAAATAATTAACATGCCTAGCATCATCTTACAGCATGCGTGCCTCATATTGCCATTTAATTACAAGAGACTTCATGAATCTCAGTTACCTGATTAAGCAAAAGGCTGAATACAGACCTAGTTCTGTAATTCTTATCACCACTCCCCATTTTCTTTTGTCTCTATTCTCCCTCGAAAAGTTATACCACCTATTATTTCCCACAAATCCAAAACTCCCTTTCTACATTCACCAAAGTTTTTTCTCGCTTTTCTCTCCCCAAAGGGAAGCCCAACCTCAGATAACTGATCCCATGCGTGCTGATAATGGCTATCAACCACCTTACCACTTGGTGGTGCCCCTAAAAAGGTGGCCCAATCCAATTACATCATGTGATGGTTGAGGTCAAAGCTCCCATCCATCTTCATGATCAACTAAAACCACTCAAGAATATTCCATCGAATACAATGATCAAAAATAAGAAATAATAGAAATAATATCAACATGGGTAATAACCAATTAGGAGGTTTCATCCTTGATAAAGGATTATCACAAGGAATAATATACATAAAAAGAATTCACATTATTTACGTCGATTATCTAGGTCGAGTGATACTCCCCTGAAATTGACTATTCCCATTTAGTCAAAAGACTAGGAATAACATAATGACCCTGAGAACAATGAATAAGAGAGATCTCCTTGACTCTAAATATTATTATTTCTTGGAATGATGTTGCCAAAACATTTTCTAGTCATCACGACTTGTCGAGATGACTTCATTGACCAAAGAATAAACCAAGAACATAGAAAACAAAAGACAAGAGACATGACATGTGTCAACTTACGAATGGTTGAGAAGAACATAGGAGTCGATTACTCAAATGGCTAGTCAACTTATGTTATAACAATGTCTAACCCCTTCCTCTAGGATGATACTCTCCTTCCTTCTTCAAAGGACGTTTGTTTCTCCTGTCACACTTAGGACCACAAGATTATAATTAGTGCATCATTATTAAATCTCATAATAAAAAATCATTTAATTTAGAAAACTATTTAACATTTGTTTCTACTTCATAATCAAAAGTTAAATCAGATATTTCCATAATATCAATCAATTAACTAAGACTAATCCTCTTGATTATCATGCCAAGTTATTGATTAGGTATAGTTTGTAATTTGGGGATGTAACACTGTTTCATTTTCAACCATTTCTTTGAAGGATTTGAACTTCTCTAGGGCTTTTGATTTGTCTCTTAGAAAAATAACCCAAGTCATTCTAGAATAATCATCAATAAGCAACATGAAGTACCTGTAACCTTGCAGACTTATTATCCTTGTAGGACCACATAGATCTTTATGAACTAGATCCAGCAAACTGGTAGAGAATTGATCTTTACTCTTGAAACTTGTTCTTGTTTGCTTCCTCCACTAACATTCCTTGCAAATAGTATTGGAGGGTTTCACAAGTTTTGGTAGATCTCTTACAATCTATCCTAAACTTATCTTTATCAGATTATCAAAATTTATATGACACAACCTTCTATGCCACAACTAACTTTCATCTGCTTGGGCTAATAAACAGTAATCATTAGTCCCTCTTAATTCATAGACGTTACCTTTATTCTTCTTACCAGTTGCAATCATAGTTTTAGAGATTTCCATTGTCTTTCATCCATTGTCTTTGAATCTCAAATCATAACCTTTGTCACACATCTGACCAACACTCAAAATATTATGCTTTAAACCCTTCACATAGAGAACATTGTCAGTGTTATGCTTTCCATCAAATGAAATAGATCCTTTTCCACAAATCTTACTAGTTGCATTGTCTCCAAACCTAACCAGTCCTCCATCATATTTTTCCAAACTTAAAAACTTACTTTTGTCATTGGTCATGTGATGTGAGCATCCACTATCAATAATCCATTCATCCTTATCTTTCTCAACCTAAAGAGCCAAAGCACTTTCTTCCACTGGTTTATCTTCCTTCACAGAAATAGCAGGATCAGTAGACAGGTTCTTCTTTAATAGCAATAAACAAGCATTCATTTGTACTAGTACTAGCATCATCAGATTCATCATCTATCACACCTTCATCAGGATCAGTAGACAGGTTCTTCTTTAATAGCAATAAAAAAGCATTCATTTGTACTAGTACTAGCATCATCAGATTCATCATCTGTCACACCTTCATCATCAAAATCTCTAACATAGTAACATTTATTTGGAGCTCTAGGCCTATTCTCGAATCTTTTTCTATTCCTTTCAATTCTTTCAAGACATCTGGAAGCATAATGACCTACTTTACCACAAGAGAAACATTTGGAAGGTATTTTTCCTTTGAACTTACTGGAACCTCTTTGCTGTCTATCAATAAAGTTGGCTTCAATTTCATCGAGCTCTTCATCAGGTTCTACCTTGTACTTTTTTGCTCTAGAGATATTTTCTAAAGTATTGGCTTTAAAAGTAGTTTCTACTTTTGGAAGAGCATCACCAAACTCTCTCATTTCAAAACTAGTAATCTTACCAAGCAATTGATCCTTACTAATCTTTTTCATAGTCATTATTTCTTCAATTGCAACTACTTTGTGTGAATAGGATTTAGGTAATGACCTAAGAATTTTCATCACAACTTCAATTTCATCAATAGTTCCTCCCATACCTTTGATTCTAGTAACAAGTTCATCAACCTCTTAAATGAAGGATGTTATGTTTTCATCTTCTCCCATTTTAAGACCTTCATATTTGGCTTTTAGTCCCTGTAATTTGGCACTCTTTATAGAATCATCTCCTTCATACAAATTACTTAGCTTATTCCAGACTTCTTTATCATACTCATAATCCATGACCTTTATTAAATCAAAGTCAGACAGTGCACTCAACAGAGCATCTCTAGCTTTTATATTTACCTAATATTCTTTGACTTCATCTTTAGTTGTCAGACCATTCTCTAGCATGGCATATTTAGTCTGTGTTGCTTGCCATACTTTATAACCAATACAAAGCAGATGTCTTTTCATGTGAATCTTCCAAGTTGCATAATTTTTCCCATTAAACTATGGAGCTTCCTTCTTGTAAGACATCCTGGATCTACCTCAAGTTGTTAAGCTTATGACTGAGGAAACTTGCACTAATACCAATTTTTGAAATACACCAGACAACTGAGAGCGGAGGGTGAATCAGTTGTCACAAAAACTTAACTTCATGTGAACTGTTACTAAATTATGTTTGCAAAATAATTTAGTGAGGCCTATATAGTAGTTACTGAAGATGGGGTAAACAAAAAAAATTATGTGCAGGATCATCCAGTCAATGTCTAATTTCTTAACAAAAGACTAATACATGATCACTTATCAAGATCATGCAATATCTCAAACTGGGCTATCACACCATCTTGGTAAGGGAAAATGTCCTAAAGGCAAGAAATTAGGCATCCAAAGAATGACATGTATCTAATTGACTTCAAGTTTCAGTTATGATGTTGATGATTTTTTAGTACATTTCAGTGTAGTTTCAAGGATGTATTTATAACCTATCATTTCTTCATCATTTTTTAAACATGAGCTTTAAGAGAAATTTAGTTGTTTCATGCTATGTAAATGATTTAGAAAGGAAAAATACATAGAAACCATTACATAAAATGAAATAACTAATTTTATTCAAAAGAGTGTTTAAATATGTCCCACACAAGCTATGGGAATGGCTGGAATATGCTGCATAAAAGTAAAGTATACTTTTGAAAGAATAGAAATGCATAAGAAAAGCAAAGGGACCCGTCATTTCTTGTGAATGATGAATCCTGAGGTTAAGTTGATCTTCAGCTTCCTCCATCTGTCGAGCTCCAAAGTACCTGCAAAAGATTGTGTTAGAAGCTCTTTGTTCCAATACTTTTCATACACATACAAACAACAAAAGTATAACCTACTTTTATGAAGTAGAAGTCATTTAATGTTCATATAATGCAAAAAGAGAGGTAGAAGAGATAGCTAAATAGAGATGCAGATACCATATCAGAAGAAAAATCTATAAATAGAAGCATCATGTCCTATAACTCAAGGTATGTTTTATATTTTAACTTGTTTGTTCATTATGTAGGTATAGGTGAAATATATCAAGATCAATCATGTAATAGTATGTGGAGAAAATGTGGCTCTCACAAGGGTTGAGCCTAGCATACTATTCCCTTATGTTTATTGATAGTGAACTAGTACAATCATTAATGATGAAGCTATAAAAAGGATAGGACAATCATCAATGACTGTGCCAATTGAAGTTCCATCATACATGCTAAAATGAGATAGTCATGGTATAAGTAATGTGTTCTACCACATGAACTAAGGATGATGAGTGAATTCAAAGTTCTAGTGACAAAGGTAGAGTATAGGCACTGCCAGATACCAATTCACAAGCACACCAAAAGGATAAAGGAGATAGCCACCTTATAGAGGAGTAGGCATGAACAATATAACAATAAACCTATTTGTCATGTATCTATAATAAGAATCCTTACAGAGAAACAAGAGACAGTCTCCGATGAAAATCCAAACAACTCAAAGCATGCAATCATATCAGGAATCAAATTTCAAGGAAAAAATTGCTTCACAGCATCAAGGACAGCATCCATGTCAACAGAGAAATAAACAGTCATAAAAGGTCTGATTACCATTGCAAAGAGTAGTTATAAATAGTAAGGAACAATACCAATTCAATATCATCATAAAGATCATAAAGATCAGCTACAGTTGGGCTCTCAAGAGTGACCTTTCATGCAAAGAACATAGGTTATTGAGTTTGAACTGGATCAAAGTCTCTACACAAGTTGTGCATGCTTCCCCTCTACTTTATATATCATTATTAGTTTGGAAAGACACAAAAACCTTGTTCTTCACTTGTCCTTGGAAATTTAATCTTTGTGAAAACTTTTGGAAAGGTTATAGAAGAATGGAAATTATATAAACATCTGCAACTAATATGCACCTATGCAACAAAGACAACAACATCACCTTAGGACTTTGTGGATCCAATGATGATTTTCTAGAGAGCACTTTGCAATACAAAAGATTGATTAGGAGAAGATTCCCCACCTCCAAAAAGAAGTCTCTTCATAGTTTTTATGGATAGTAGGAGCATCAAGGAGGAGAGACAAAAGTTACAGTCATCTCATAAAGAATCACACAGCAAAAGAAGTCTCTTCACAATTTTTATGAAAGAAAGAACATCACGATAGTAGCAAAAGGGTTTCTTTGTACTATTTTCAAAAGAATTATGTAGTCTCTTCACTATCATCATGTAGTTGGTGAAGGTTCTCAGTACTAGCAATTTGTGAAGGGTAAGGCATGACTGCATCAGTGGACAGATGATAGCATGACAGTGGTAGGACATCAATAAAGATAACTCAAATGTTAACAAGAGGTATAGTGATAATGAAGAACAATCCTTAAAGGTTTGATAGAACAATCATTAGAAACAATCATAGAAATCAATCCATAAAAGTGACTGTCATAAACATAGGGCAGATACCTCTTCTTTTGGAATAGTCAGCCACTATCAAGCTTGCATACCATGGAGACCATGTGATCAAACCAATAGCCTTATAGCTCTGAGAGAGTTTCTTTACATGATCCTTGCTTCTTCATCATTTGGTAGCTTATAAGAAAACTATGACTATGATTATCATGATGCAAATACAAAGAACAGTCATAGCAGTCATAACAGTCTTGGACATGACTCTAATAACACAGAGGATTGTAAGAGAGTTTTTCTAATAAAACAAGTGGTATACAATGATAAAGAAGCTTGTTAACAAAAGGTACAGTGATATGAAGAATAGTTTACAAAACCTAATAGTCATGTGGGACAAGGAGAACTAGTCATAAAATGGGCTTGTATACCTTATTTACTATCAACATGGGGACTGTTCAACAGTCAAAGTAGTGCACAAACAGCCTAAGAGTTATAGTAGTAGTAGATTACAAAATATTTGAAGGCAAAATGCAAGGATTGTATTTAAAAGGGTAGAGACAATGCTGATAAAAGAGATAAGTGATAGAGTTTTAGAAAATATAGAGTAACAGCTATGTCAATATACCTTTCATCACATAGTGCAGAGAGTACAAAAGGTATAGTATTACAGAGAATTGTGTAAAAAATGGTATATCCAAAGTTTCAAAACCCTAGCTAGGGTTAATAACAGAGAACCCTCTTTTCTCAATATAAACACAAGCAAATACTATGCATGTCATGAACAAAGAAGCAACAATGGAGAAAAGGAATGAAGACTCAAGGTTTATTCATAACTATAGAAGATACAACAAAATAGGTTTATGTTTCAACAGTGATTTAACTCATTCCATAGCTTTTCAAGCAGATTTTCAAACATAGTATGCACGAAACACCTTCTTATGCCAGTAAATAAAAGCAAAATGTAGAGATATAACATCAAGTGAGTGTTCTTACCTATTGAAGGTAGAGTTGCAAGATCATATGGCAAAAACACAGTCTCAAGAGCCTCCAAAATCCTTCAAGAACCTTGCACAGAATAGTGAAACCCTAGCATGGCGGTAGGACATCACAATGAAGAAAAAGCAAAGTGCAAAATGACAAACTTTTAGGGTTCATCTTTTTTATCGAATGCCCTAGGCGAGTGTGGTCTCTTTTGACTTTATTTTTTGATAAAATCATTGTTATCTAAAAATGCCTGTGGTCAACACATTTAAGTGTTAGAAACCTAATGATACTAAAGAGCCCGTGAAGGGTCAATTCAAAATCAAATGATGCCTTTTGCTATTGCTGATGTTTGAAGGTCTTTTGACCTTAGAAATATAATCAAGTATCACATGTATATACATGGAAATACAATGATATAGCATTATAGCATGGGAGATATAAGGGTAATCCATGACTCTATAAACCATATTTCACATATGATGTACTTTGATTTTTGCATGAGAGAAGAGTATGTTTTTATTGGCATCATCATAGGATGCATGAGGAGATTATGCAAGTCAAAGGGGAGTTATAAGAGGATATTATTTTTTGACTTTTAGAACTAAGGGAGAATTAAAGAAATGGAAAAATAATTAGAATCTCCTTAGTTTATCATGTTTTGGAGAACAATACTCAAATGTAAACAAATAATAAAGTAATAAATTATAAGTTACTTTATTATTTATCATAAAGTTGTAAAAGTCAAGAATAGACAAAATCATAACAAATAGTAAAGTAAATCATGATGATTACTTTATTATTTGTTTACGTTGTTTTCTTTATCCCAAAATCATGCAAAATTAGGATGTAGAGTTAACTGAGTTATTTTGGGTATTTTCATTATTTTTGGTCAAACTAGTTGTGAGAGGCAGTTTGGAGCTATTTTTGCTCAATTTGGATCAGTTATGAGGCCTCATTTATAGGCTTTTCTCTTTTGCTCGTGAATCAACTTGGAAGAGTTATTTTTAAAGTACATTTGAACTGTAGTGCTTTTTCCATTGCACTTGAGAGTTTTTTTATATATTGGAGAAAAACTTTGGTTTTTCTCATTTCTTGCCTTTTTACTCTCTAGTGCATTGCAGAGAGGAGTGTTTGTAACTCATTTTTACAAATTTATACAATATAGTAGGTTATAGGTTATCTTTTTGCCATCTATGCAGATATTCCTTCATTTTCAGTAAGATCAAGTATTTACGTTCTCAATTGTGTTGTTTTATGAGTGATTGGATGAAATTTTATTGTGTTTTATCATTAGAACCTTTAAATCTTTGTCTCATTCATACTTGCATGCATTCAAAGCAGTGAAGAATCACAGGTCTTAGGTTGTGCATTAGAATAATCATTTTTTCATGTTGTGAGAACCCAGTTTTCCTCCAAGAGATAGTTTATTCAAGCCTTCCTTTGAATTATTTTTATGGTCACATTGCCAAATTGATTTGTGTGGATAGACATTGTGAAAGTAGTTGTGAATCAAAATTGCATGTTTCTATTTTTTAGGTGCATCACCACCCATTTAAATCTAGTTTTAGTACATCTATTAGAAAGCCTTCTAACCCTTTTCCTGCAAAGTTTTTAACTTATTAGAAAATCATAAGGGAACCAGCCCACAATCTAGAGGTCTACCTTCACCATAGGGCACCCACAACCTAAAGGTATTCCCATGTTACATAGGATTGTTGAGCATTATAGCTTTGCATCATGGGTGCAATCCTACTTGATAACAGTTTTTGGCATGTCCAGTGGACTCTTTGAACGTTCACAGTTCAAAGCTTGTCGTTTTATTGCTAGTTTTGGTGTGTACATCAGCAATTTCTACCTTTGGAGGTGTAGATCTATACACACCTAGTGACTCAGAGTTCAATTTGAATCCAGATCCACTGGTTTCAGTAGTCTAGGTGCTGGTATGTTTCAAAGTTTTAGCAAAAGATCTAATTTATCAATGAACTTCAAGCTTATATAAATGTTCAAAAATGTACCCATTTCATGAGAAAAGCTTCATCATGCTCCATTTGATGAAGAATTTGTTAAAGTACCCTCTTTCCAACCTTATAAATTTGATCATTATGTTGGTTTTACACCTAATTCCTTTGATTTACAAAAAAAACCAGCATGCAAAGTATGAATACCTCCCACCCACCCCTGCTCAAACTCCATATCAGCCTACATATGTTCAAAATTAGCCTCAAGTAGGCTATTTTCCTTATAACCAATAGGCCTACCCTTCTAGTAAACCTCCTGATGATAGCATGAGCATTTAGGATTTTGTTTTGAATTTTCAAAGATAGTTAGATGAGATTCATAGAGAACGAGAGTATAACATGCATCAGGAGGAACTAGATTATCAAGCCTATCTTCATGAGCAAGATTTGGAGGCACAAAAGTTATAGTTTGAAGAAAGTCTTAAGAGGGAAATAATAGAAAAAGAAGAGTAGATCAAGCTTTTGGTTTCTTAATCACAAAGGCATGAGGTCCAAACAGTTGCATTCATTCCAGATCAGCTTGTTCAAGATGAGGTTAGTAGGTATGAATTTCCAGGTTTTAAGAAAAGTGAGTCTCCTAACCCTTCTAAGGTCAAGATTCCTAGTTTTAGAGATCCTTTACCATTCTAGGAGCCTAAGTTAGCACAATATGAATTTGTTATGCTTCAAAACCAACCACTTGAAGAGACTTTTTTCCTCCAAGAAACTCAATAAACTTCCCAAAGTTTCCAAATTCCAAGTTTTATAAGTTCTAATTTTGCTCAGGAGCCTATTTGCATTCAAAACCAATCCACTAATCCTTAGTTTTAGTCATATCAAGAACCTGAACCAAGTCATCAAAGTTTTGAACAACCATGGTAGCCTTCTTAGACCAAGTATCCTAGTTATAAAATGCCAAAGCTTATTAAGGCAACCCCTCCCATACCAATCCAAAATCAAGAAGGTGAAAAGGTAGTAAAATCAAAACCAACCAAGATTCCAAGTTGGTGTGGTGAGCAGGAGCAAAGGGTTGTAGAGCCCAAGCCAATCAAAATTCTAAGTTTAAGGGGTGCTTTTTCAGTCCAGCAGCCAATTCATAGCCAAGAGCAGTCCATAACACCTCATAATGAGCTTAGTAATGAGCATATTTATCCTACTTCAGCAGTTGAAGGTTCTTGTAGTCTTTTTTGTGCCACCAAATAAGAAAAATTAGAGGTGAGCAAAAGGTTGTTGTTTGTACTATGTCTTCAGCTAAATATGAGCATAATGCATGTGTAGAGGAGGTTGGTTCAAGCTTGACATTGAATCCTTTACACTTTGATTCATTTGAGAAGTTTTCTAATGTTGTTTTCAAGATGAATGAAAGTAGGATATAGAGATTGGAAGGCAAAAGTCTTCAATTGCAAAGACAAATTGCCTAGGTTCCAATAGAAAATAAGCTAGATAAAGAAGAGGATTTAGTTTCTTTATTTGATCAGCTATTTGCTTTTGTTGGTGACGATGAAGACAGCACAAGTACCTAAATTACTAGCTAATTTGGGACATCTAGAAGATATTATAGAACATGATGTACTACTAGTACATAAAGGCAAGGAGGAGATTGAGAACTCAATTCAGCTAGAAGAGCAAAGGGATAGTCTCATTTTGGAGGCCAACAATCTTGTTTTGCATGAAGATCTAGGACTGACTACCAGGCTAAACATGAAACTAAATCAGATTAGATTATCCATGAAGATGAAACATCTGATGTGTTTTCAGAACTCCCTTTGTACTACATTGAAGAGGCTAGCATGGATGAATTGAAGGCAACTTGCCTTGAAGAGCAGTCAAGTGAACTAGTAGAAGATATTTAGTCTTTTCAAGATAACTTTACATCTAATTGTCAAAATCCTAGTTGTTCAGCTTGTAGAGAGCTTGCCACTTTATTGAATTCTTGTAGTGATCAAAATCCCAAGCCAGTAAATGATGAAGATAACAAGGTAAAGTAGGTTTCTAAATTTTGCCTTTTGCATTTGAACAATATAAGGGTAATTAGCTTGAGGATAGCAAGGAAAGTATGCATATAGAGCTTTTGGAAGATGAGCAATGCTTGATTGAACTAGCATCAATGCCCATTTTCAAGTAGCAGGATGAAGGGAATCAGCTAGGCAAAGTGCAAATTCAGGAAGAATCAAGTGAGGACAATCATGTTTTGGAAGGTCAAAAGGTTGATGCACAAGAAAAGGTTGTTCAAATAGAGTGATAAAAGTAGTAAATCATAGATTTTGAAGATATGACCTTTGAGATCCATCATGAGGATAAGTTAGAGCATACATTGCATGATGAAATTCTTCATCAAGAGGATTTATTCTCAACTATCATTGAAAATTTCAGCTCTAACATTGTTGATAACTTAGCATCTTTCAAGGCAAAGGTTTGTGATCAACATAATCAAGTGATCAAAGAGGTTATGGTTGAAAAAACAATTCTCAAAGGATAAGCTAGCAAAAAGAATTATTAGTTTATCATCTCAAAAGGATGCCCAATTAGGCATCTTTCTAAGATTGAGATTCCAAGCATATTTGATGAGGTTTTAGTAAAAGAACAACATATCCAACTTATCCATTCACTCCAAAAGAGTGGCATGGTTGGTCATATTCAAAGGATGAGTGAGTTTGTCTACATTCTTTATGAAGCATTGCAGCAGTTTATTAAGTATCTTCTTGTGCTTCATCTAGTTTTAGTTGTTCATAAGCATGTAAATCAGTGTTCTTTGTTGAGAAAGGGTAGCTACTTTAACCAAGTAGTAAATGGATTCGTTTGAGGCTTTCACAATTGTTTGGTTAGGGTAGTGTAGTTTTCAAGTTAATAAGTGCTCAATGCACATTTCCTTTTAGTTCTATTTTGTTTTCCAAGAAGTGCATATGTACATTTTGCTGATCATGTCCTAAATAGGGTTAGAGTATTTTTTTTTTCAAGTTTTGTTTTGTTGCTGTACATTTCTGGTAGTTGAGTTGCAGAAGGTTTCTCAAGATTTCAGGCAAGAAGAGACTCATATGCCCAATGGATTTAGAAGGAAAATGGTCCTTTTTTTTAGTAGGCAAACACCTAAGAGGTCACCAAAAATGTTACTAAATTATGTTTGCCACCTAATTTAGTGAGGCCTAGATAGCAGTTATTGAAGACGGGGTAAAGAAAAAAATTTATGTAGAGGATCATCAAGTCAATGTCTGACGTCTTGACAAAAGACTAATACATGATCACTTATTAGGATCATGCAACAGCTCAAACTGGATTGTCACACCATCCTGGTAAGGGAAAATGTCCTAAAGGTAAGAAAGAAGGCATCCAAATAATGACAAGTATCTAATTGACTTCATGTTTTAGTTATGATGTTGATGATTTTTTAGTACATTTCAGTGCAGTTTCAAGGAGGTATTTATAAACTGTCATGTCTTCATCATTTTTTAAACATGAACTTTAAGAGCAATTTAGTTGTTTAATTCTATGTAAATGATTCAGAATGGAAAAATACATAGAAACCATTACATAAATGAAATAACTGATTTTATTCAAAAGAGTGTTTAAATATGTCCCACACAAGTTGTGGGAATGACTGGAATATGCTGCATAAGAGTAAATTATACTTTTGAAAGAATAGAAATGTATAAGAAAAGCAAAGGGACCCATCATTGCCTATGAATGATGAATCTCTATGTTGAGTCGATCTTTAGCTTCCTCCATTTGCCAAGCTCCAAAGTACCTGCAAAAGATTGTGTTAGAAGCTCCTGGTTCCAATACTTTTCTTACACATAAAAACAACAAAAACTTATAACCTACTTTTATGTAGCAGCAATCATTTAATGTTCATCTAATGCAAAAAGGGAGGTAGAAGAGATAGCCGAATAGAGATGCAGATACCAGATCAGAAGAAAATCCTATAAAGAGAAGCATCATGTCCTGTAACTCAAGGTATGTTTTATATTCTAACTTGTTTGTTCATTATGCAAGTATATGTGAAATATATCAAGATCAATCATGCAATAGTATGTGGAGAAAATGTGGCTCCCACAAGGGTTGAGCCCAGCATACTATTCCCTTATGTTTATTGATAGAAAACTAGTACAATCATTAATCCAGAGCTATCAAAAGGATAGGACAATCATCAATGACTGTGCCAGTTGAAGTTCCATCATACATGTTAAAAAGAGATAGTCATGGTACAAGTAATGTGTTCTACCACATGAACTAAGGATGATGAGTAAATGCAAAGTTCTAGAGACAAAGGTAGAGTATAGGCACTATCATATGCCAAGTCACAAGCACACCAAAAGGATAAAGGAGATGGTCACCTTACAAGGGAGTAGGCATGAACAGTATAACAACAAATCTATTTGTCATGTGTCTATAATAAGAAACCTTATAGAGAAACAAGAGATAGTCTCCAATGAACATCCAAATAGCTCAAAGTATGTAGTCATATAAGGAATTAAATTTCAAGGAAAACATTGCTTCACAGCATCAAGGACAGCATCCATGTCAACAGAGAAGCAAACAGTCATAAAAGGTCTAATTATCATTGCAAAGAGTAGTCATAAATAGTAAGGAACAATACCAATTTAGCATCATGATAAAGATCATAAAGATCAGCTATAGTTGGGCTCTCAAGAGTGACCTTTCATGTAGAGGAGATAGGTTATTGAGTTTCAACTAGATTAGAGTCTCTACACAAATTGTGCATGCTTTCCCTCTACTTTCTATATCATTATTAGTTTGGAAAGACACAACAACCTTGTTCTTTACTTGGCCTTGGAAGTTTAATCTTTGTGAAAACTTTTGGAAAGGTGATAGAAGAATAGAAATTCTATAAACATCTACAACTTATATGCATCTATGCAATAGAGGAAACAACATCACCTGAGGACTTTGTGGATCCAATAATGATTTTCTAGATAGAACTTGTAATATAGAAGATTGATCAGGAGAAGACTCCCCCCTCCAAAAAAAAGTCTCTTCATAGTTTTTATGGATAATAGGAGCAACAAGGAGGAGTGACAAAAGTTACAGTCATCTCATAAAGAATCACACAGTAAAAGAAGTCTCTTCATAGTTTTTATGCAAGAAAGAACATCATGGTAGCAGCAAAAGGGTTTCTTTCTACTATTTTCACAACAATAATGTAGTCTCTTCGCTATCATCATGTAGTTGGTAAAGGTTCTCAATACTAGCAATTTGTGAAGGGTAAGGCATGAAAGCATTAGTGGACAAAGGATAGCATGATAGTGGTAGGAAATTGATAAAGATAACTTAGATGTTAACAAGAGGTACAGTGATAATGAAGAATAGTCCTTAGAGGTTTGATAGAACAATCATTAGAAACAATCATAGAAATTAGTCCATAAAAGTGACTGTCATAAACATAGGACAGCTACCTCTTCTTTTGGAATAGTCGGCCACAATCAAGCTTGCATGTCATGGAGACCATGTGATCAAACCAATAGCCTTATAGCTCTGAGAGAGTTTCTTTACATGATCCTTGCTTATTCATCATTTGGTAGCTTATAAGAAAACTATGACTGTGATTATCATGATGCAAATACAAAGAACAGTCATAGTAGTCCATAACAGTCTTGGACATGACTCTAATAACACGGAGGATTGTAAGAGAGTTTTTCTAATAGAACAAGTGGTATACAATGATGAAGAAGCTTGTTAAGAAAAGGTACAGTGATATGAAGAATAGTTTACAAAACCTAACAGTCATGTGGGACAAGGAAAACCAGTCATAAAATGGGCTTTTATACCTTATTTTCTTTCAACATGGGCATTGTTGAATAGTCAAAGTAGTCCACAAATAGCCTAAGAGGTATAGTAGTAGCAGATTTCAAAATCTTTGAAGGCAAAATGCAAGGACTATAATTAAAAGGGTAGAGACAATGCTGATAAAAGAGATAAGTGACAGAGTTTTTAAAAATACAGAGTAACAGCTATGTCAATATACCTTTCATCACATAGTGCAGAGAGTACAAAAGGTATAGTATTGCAAAGAATTGTGTAAAAAATGGTATATCCAAAGTTTCAAAACCCTAGCTAGGGTTAACCACAGAGAACCCTCTTTTTTCAATATAAACACAAGCAAATTCTATGCATGTCATGAACAAAGAAGCAACAATAGAGAAGAGAAATGAAGTCTCAGGGTTTATTCATAACTATAGAAGATACAACAAAATAGGTCTGTGTTTCAACAGTGATTTAACTCATTCCATAGCTTTTCAAGCAGATTTTCAAACATAGTGTGTAGGAAACGTCTTCTTATGCTAGTGAATAAAACTAAAATGTGGAGATATAACATCAAGTGGGTGTTATTACCTATTGAAGGTAGAGTTGCAAGATCATATGGTAAAAACACAATCTCAAGAGGCTCCAAAATCCTTTAAGAACCTTGCATAGAACAATGATGTTGGAATTAGACTGGACAATTGAGAGGGGGGGTGAATCAGTTGTCCCAAAATTTAACCTTTTCTTTCTTTTAATCTTCTTCTACAATTTGGTAATTGATTAATGATGTAAACATTAAAGCCTGAAACAACATCACATAAGCAGAAACATAATCAACACATTTGACACCAAGGTTTTTGACATGGAAACCTTGTTAAGGGAAAAACCATGGTGGGTGTTTGCCCACAAGATTCGTACCCTGTTAAAAATACTTAAAAAGAATGGGAAGGCACTTGCCTTCAGGCTCACTGCCCAGAGTTCATTGCTCAAAAGAGAGGTTCATTGCCTACAAGAAATTTTAATTTAACACAGAAAGAATAAACTGAGAAATAGCATCTACTTCATGCCTAGTTGAGTTTCATTGAATGCTCATAAACTTTTGTTCTTCTTCCAAACTCTTCTTCACTAACTCTTCACTCTATTTTTCTTTTGTTCTTTTGCTCCTCCTCTTCTTTGTTCTGCTCCTGATCCTTTCTTCAGATTTGTTATTTTCACTGAAGGATAATTTTCCACAACTCAACTACACTCCTTTATATGCTTCATCAACCTTGGAATTGTAACATCACAAAATGTCCCCTTGGGGGCTTTTCCCTCATTTAAGGTTTAGCTCCCAGGTCTTTAGAGTGCATTTAGGACATTTTATTTCATATTTTAGCATCCCAATAGAATGAGACCTAAGTCCCATGGAAAATAGGACCTAGGTGGACCCCTTGAGCTGGACCCTGCCCAAAATAGGGGCTTGGGTGATTGTACCCTAGTCCTGCCCTATTTTAGGGCAGCCCCAATTTCTGGGTGTCAGTTTATGACTGCTAGATGGTTATTTTGTCAACACAGTAAAGTTTGATTTTTAAAATTTTGGCGGGAATGCTTGTAAGTACATATATAAGCATGATTAGGCATTCATTTGTAAACTAGATGATTACTAGCAAGCTATTGTGTTCTCAAGGTGATTCAAGGATTTCTATTATGGTGCAAGAGAAGACTTGTATGTTTTATGTGTTGATATTTGCAAATTTGAGCATCAATCTCCTCATGGCATGAAAAACATCTTCCTCCATGAGAGCTTCACTACAAGGTGACATAATATTGTGTTTTTACTATTGATTCCTTTGGTTTTACCTCTACCTCACAAGGGCATGCACTCTTTGTTTGACAATGGTGTTCGGAGACTTAAGTGTCCTCTAGGGCTTGACTGAGGCAAGCCTCTAAACACCATAATCCCCAAACCAAGTCTTGTGATTGTAGGTTACAGGTGTTGCATTTGGGAAAAGTAGAGTTGCAAGAAGGAGTGGCAGGCATCAAGGATTCAGGATCTGAAGAAAAGTCAGACAAAAGAGCACTTCTAGGACTAGGGCACCCGCAATAGTGTCCTCCGCAAATAGATTTTGGGAAACAGAAGTTACAGGGCTGATCATTGTTGGAAGGAGGTCTAGATTCCCTAAAAAAGTAGGTACCTTATGTTGGATCTAGGGCATACAACTGAGAGGGGGGGGGGTGAATCAGTTGTATAGAACTTGTTCTCTTTCAAACACTTAATTCTCTGTTGTTAGTTAGCAGCATATCAAATAATCATTCATGGAAGCACAATACATAAACACAAGAGCAGATAAGCATCAACACATTGAACACCAAGATTTTGACGTGGAAAACCCGGTTAAGGGAAAAACCACGGGGTGATTAACCCAAGAATTATTCTCTGTTAGAAGAATAAGGAAAAATGAATGGCACATGCCAATAAGGGCTCACTGCCCGAGCACACTGCTCACAAAGAGGCCCACTGCCTACAAGGAGACACACTGTCTACAGAGTGATAAAAATCACAGTCTTGAACTGGAGAATGACATCTCTACCATGTCCGGATCAGTTCCAATTAAGCCCAACAATCTCTGCTCTGCCTTTCGCACCTTTCTTCGCTACACCTTACTCATCCACACACAACTTCACTGAAATGAATTCACAAATCATTATTTATACAAGACATCGACTTAGGAACAAGCATCTAAGTCGGCAAACAACCATAGGAGTATCCGCAAGATGAATAACACATCCGGTCGGCTATCACAAGAACATTCGCAGGATGAACAACTCATCCGGTCGGCTAAACAGAGCAATAACTTCATCCGGAAGAGTAACTTCAATTCCGGGCTCTACCATCAATGCGGACCAACAACACAACCTAAACATGATTCAAGAACCTTCACAAGTCTGTCTGAATGTCCGGATACATCCGCACTTTCTCTGCTTACTGGGATCTCTTGTCTTCCTCATCCGGAACTTCAAGAACACAGTCTGTCGCCACTGTCATAATGCAGGAGGTACATCCGGACCTCCAAATTACACACAAATCAGGATGAAACATCACAAGGACATATAAAACACTCCTTCCAATCCGCAGATTATGATAATACAATTCCGGACCTCACCGGACCTTTTTGTGATCCTCTGTCACCTCCGGATACTTGCCGGACCCGGTTCTATACCGGCAGCCATAACTCCTTCAGATCTTCATGCGGACCTCTGAAATCTTAACTGTAGCATCTTAAGACTCATATCTACTAACCCTTTAATCCGCATCCTCCGGTTCTCATCCTATACAGTATATTTACCTTCTTCTCATCACTGTTCTTCACTGTTCCTGACTGAGGCTAATTTTCTCAATATCCTCAGCACAAAGCTCATCAAATCCTTCTTGTCAATGCAGTGTGAGTATGTTGACATCAATGACAACAATGGCTCACCTCATACTTGCAACAATCTCCCCCTTTGTCATTGATGGCAACATATGATGTGAAAAACCATCAAGACAAGAACTTCTCTTTTCTGTCACAGCTCCCCCTATCAACAACAACTCCTCACATGTCTTCCTTTGCTGCTCCCCCTTTGATCATCAACCACTTGTTTTTCACATGTCTTCTCTCCCCCTTTGACATCAATGGCAAAGGGCTCATACTTGCAACTCTCATGCATCAGAATAATACCAGCTGCTCCCCCTTAGTTGCAGCTCCCCATTAGTCCGGATCACAAGATATGACTGTGATAGCCACCGGACTGATGCACATCAGTGCATCTTAGTTCATCACCGGAGGGGCCATGACCCCTAACTTCTCCCGGAGATATTCAAAAGAGTCCTTGGGAAGAGGTTTTGTAAAGATATCTGCAATCTGATCCTTGGAGGGAACATACTCCAATCTGACTTCTTCCTTGTTTACTTGTTCTCTCAAAAAGTGAAATTTGATAGATATGTGCTTAGTCTTAGAATGCAATACCGGATTCTTGGAAATATTAATTGCACTTGAATTATCACAGAAAATTGTGATAGGCTCCTCATATTCAACTTTGATGTCTCTTAGCATCTGCTTCATCCACAAGATTTGAGTGCAACTACCTGCTGCTGCAATGTATTCTGCTTCAGTTGTAGACAGAGATATTGCATCTTGTTTCTTGCTTAGCCAAGAAACCAATCTCTTCCCCAAAAAGAATGCTCCACCACTAGTGCTCTTCCGGTCATCCACATCTCCTGCCCAATCTGCATCTGTGTAAGCATGAAGAGAAAAATCCGGATCTCTAGGATACCATAGACCATACTCAACTGTCCCTTTCAAGTATCTAAAAATTCTTTTGATTGCCATAACATGAGATTCTCTAGGATCAGCCTGGAATCTTGCCACAAGACCAACAGCTTGCATTATATCTGGTCTAGTTTGAGTGAGATACAACAATCCACCAATCATTGATCTATACTTTGTCTGATCTGCCTTTGGAGAATCATCATCTTTGCTTAACTTACATCCGGTTGCCATAGGAGTGTTCATAGGCTTTGAGTCTTCCATACCAAATTTCTTTAACAATTCTTTCACATATTTGGTCTGAGAAATGAAGATCCCTTCTTTTGTTTGAGTAATTTGTAGACCCAAGAAGAAATTCATTTCACCAAGCATAGACATTTCAAACTCACTTTTCATCTGATTTGCAAAAGTTTTACACATACTATCTCTTCCTCCAAAAATGATATCATCCACAAACACTTCAACAATCAGAATGTTTTCATGATCAATTTTGAAATATAAGTTGCTGTCAGCAGTACCTTTGTTGAATCCAATCTGCACAAGATGCTTATCCAACCTTTCATACCATGCTCTTGGGGCTTGCTTCAATCCATACAAAGCTTTCTTCAACTTGCAGACCATATCATTATTATCAGACAATTGAAATCCATCCGGTTGTTCAATGTAGACTTCTTCTTCCAGATCACCATTTAAGAAGGCAGACTTGACATCCATCTGATATACCTTGAAATCTTTGAAGGCAGCAAATGCAAGAAGTAATCTGACTGCTTCAATTCTTGCTACCGGAGCAAAAGTCTCTTCAAAGTCAATTCCTTCTATTTGAGAGTAGCCTTTGCAGACCAATCTAGCTTTGTTTCTGATTACTTCACCAGCTTCATTTAGTTTGTTCCGGAAGACCCACTTGGTTCCAATTACATTCCTGTCTCTAGGTCTGGGAACAAGATCCCAAGTATGATTTTTCTCAATTTGCATCAGTTCATCTTCCATTGCTTTGGTCCAATTTTCATCATTGCAGGCTTCATTTATTGTTTTAGGTTCAATCCTTGAAATCAGACAACATTCATTCTGATCTTGAGCAATATTCCTTCTAGTTTGTACACCTTTGCTTCTGTCACCTATGATCTGATCTTCAGAGTGATTCAGTTTTACATACCTTGGAATTTTGGGAGTATCCAGTACTGCTGTTTCTTGATCAGGCTCATTTAAACCTAACTCTTCTTCCTGATTTACCGGATCAGGCTGACTCTGTTTCACCGGAGAGGATTGAGTTCCTTGAACACTATCTTGGTCATCTTCATCAAATTCATAAAATCTTGAAGGCTTCTCAATTCCTTCATCAACCTTTACATTGGTACTTTCTATCATCTTCCTCAATCTCTTATTGTAACACCGATATGCTTTGCTTTGAGTGGAGTAGCCCAAGAAAATTCCTTCATCACTTCTAGCATCAAACTTTCCTAGATCTTCATCTCTTTTAATATAACACTTGCTACCAAATACCCTGAAATATTTCACAGTAGGAGTGATGCCAAACCAAAGTTCATAGGGGGTCTTACCGGTGTTGTTTCTGATTTGAACTCGATTGAGAGTGTAGACTGCAGTGCTGATAGCTTCTTTCCAAAACATTTGAGGAACATTTGCTTCCAACATCATTGTCCTAGCAGCTTCCTGGATGGTCCGGTTCTTTCTCTCAACTACTCCATTCTGCTGTGGAGTCCTAGGAGCAGACAACTGTCTCCTTATACCCTGTTTCTCACAAAAGTCAATGAATTCACCAGATGTAAATTCACCACCTCTATCAGACCTTAGACACTTTAGTTTCAATCCGGTTTGATTCTCCACCATAGCTTTGAAGATTTTGAACTTCTCAAAAGCTTCTGATTTTTCTTTCAGAAAGGTAACCCACATCATCCAGGAATGATCATCAATTAACAACATGAAATATCTATCACCTTGCAGACTCTTGATTCTTGTCGGACCACATAGATCAGTATGTACTAATTCCAACAATCCGGTAGAAGACTGATCTTTGCTTTTAAAAGAGACTCTGCTTTGTTTGCCTAACTGACATTCTTTACACACACTGTTTGTAGGTTTTATCAACTTTGGAAGATCTCTCACAGCCTGAGTATTGCTTATTTTGATGATGTTATCAAAATTTACATGACACATTCTTCTATGCCATAACCAACTCTGATCAATTTGAACAAACAAACAACTTTTATTTGAACCAACCAGATGAAAGATGTTACCTCTTGTCTGAGTACCGGATGCAATTTCAGTTCCGGAGCTTGTAAAGATTCTGCATTTTCCATTCTTGAACCGGAGATCATAGCCTTTGTCCACTAACTGACCAACACTGAGAAGATTGTGCTTCAATCCTTCAACATATAGTACATTACCTGTTTTGCTCTTACCATCAAAGGAAATAGTTCCCCTACCTCTGATTCTGCCAGCAGAATTGTCACCAAACTTTACCATTCCTCCTTCATATCTTTCCAAATCTAAGAACTTATTCTTGTCACCAGTCATATGGTGAGAGCATCCACTGTCAATAACCCAATCATCCTTTTCTTCCACTTGAGCAGCCAAGGCTTTTTCAACAACTTTGTGATTGACAGATTCAGAGAGCAAGGAATCTTCTTCCTTGATGGCTATAAACACCCACTCATTTCCGGATTTGCTTCCTGGATCTGATTCATCATCTGTTACTCCTTCATTGTCATCTTCTTCATGAACATAATAGCAATTCTTTTGAAACCTTTGTCTGTGAGTATTAGATCTTGCAGATCTCTCCGGACATCTTGAGGCAAAATGACCAATCTTATTGCAGTTAAAACACTTAAAGGGTAGTTTTCCTTCATATTTACCGGATCCTCTTGGCAGTCTCTTTGCAATGAGGGCTTCAAGTTGAGCTGTTTCTGCTTCTTCTTCTTCCATGTCTCTTCTTGCTTGATCATACCATGACATTTTCCTTGATGAGTTTTCACCCGGATCAAATCTCTGTTTGCCTTTCACATAGGCACTGGCTTTAAAAGCAGACTCAGTCTTGGGTGGATCATCTCCAAACTCGGTCATTTCAAATGCAGCTAGTTTGCCAGCCAATTGTTCTCTTGTGACAGTTGTGTGGGCTCTGAATTCATCAATGGCAGCAACTTTGATTTTGTAGGCAGCAGGAAGGGATCTTAGGATTTTGCAGACAATCTCATTTTCATCTAGAGTTCCACCAGCATTTCTGATTCCACATACCAGCTCATTTACTCTTGGCATAAAGGTAGTAATGTTTTCATCATCTCTCATTTTCAATCTTTCAAATTTCCCTTTCAGACTTTGCAACCTTGCACTTTTGACAAACTCATCTCCTTCATACAGAAGTTCCAGTTTAGTTAGGATCTCATATGCAGTTGGTAGGTCAATGACATTCGAGAGATCTGAGTCATTCAATGCGCTTAGAAGAGCTTCCTTGGTCCGCAGATTGTTTTCAGCTTCTGTGGTTTCATCAGGAGTTGTCGGACCACCTTGTGGGGGTATATATGGTTTTGAAATCATAGCCAAGTATGCTTTTCCCATACATTCCAAATGACACTTCATGCGACCTTTCCAGAGAGTGAAGTTGGTTCCATCGAACTTCGGACTATCCTTCTTGTATGACGACATCCTGGATCACCTCAAGCGGTTAAGCTCCTATCAGAGGAACTCAGCTCTGATACCAATTGTTGGATCTAGGGCATACAACTGAGAGGGGGGGGGGGTGAATCAGTTGTATAGAACTTGTTCTCTTTCAAACACTTAATTCTCTGTTGTTAGTTAGCAGCATATCAAATAATCATTCATGGAAGCACAATACATAAACACAAGAGCAGATAAGCATCAACACATTGAACACCAAGATTTTGACGTGGAAAACCCGGTTAAGGGAAAAACCACGGGGTGATTAACCCAAGAATTATTCTCTGTTAGAAGAATAAGGAAAAATGAATGGCACATGCCAATAAGGGCTCACTGCCCGAGTACACTGCTCACAAAGAGGCCCACTGCCTACAAGGAGACACACTGTCTACAGAGTGATAAAAATCACAGTCTTGAACTGGAGAATGACATCTCTACCATGTCCGGATCAGTTCCAATTAAGCCCAACAATCTCTGCTCTGCCTTTCGCACCTTTCTTCGCTACACCTTACTCATCCACACACAACTTCACTGAAATGAATTCACAAATCATTATTTATACAAGACATCGACTTAGGAACAAGCATCTAAGTCGGCAAACAACCATAGGAGTATCCGCAAGATGAATAACACATCCGGTCGGCTATCACAAGAACATTCGCAGGATGAACAACTCATCCGGTCGGCTAAACAGAGCAATAACTTCATCCGGAAGAGTAACTTCAATTCCGGGCTCTACCATCAATGCGGACCAACAACACAACCTAAACATGATTCAAGAACCTTCACAAGTCTGTCTGAATGTCCGGATACATCCGCACTTTCTCTGCTTACTGGGATCTCTTGTCTTCCTCATCCGGAACTTCAAGAACACAGTCTGTCGCCACTGTCATAATGCAGGAGGTACATCCGGACCTCCAAATTACACACAAATCAGGATGAAACATCACAAGGACATATAAAACACTCCTTCCAATCCGCAGATTATGATAATACAATTCCGGACCTCACCGGACCTTTTTGTGATCCTCTGTCACCTCCGGATACTTGCCGGACCCGGTTCTATACCGGCAGCCATAACTCCTTCAGATCTTCATGCGGACCTCTGAAATCTTAACTGTAGCATCTTAAGACTCATATCTACTAACCCTTTAATCCGCATCCTCCGGTTCTCATCCTATACAGTATATTTACCTTCTTCTCATCACTGTTCTTCACTGTTCCTGACTGAGGCTAATTTTCTCAATATCCTCAGCACAAAGCTCATCAAATCCTTCTTGTCAATGCAGTGTGAGTATGTTGACATCAATGACAACAATGGCTCACCTCATACTTGCAACACCTTAGACTTGGGCACTTGTACTAGTGTCCTTGACTGTTCCACTCAGGACTCTGAAAATAGGTATTCTGTGATTTGTTTTTTTAATCCCATTTGTAAGAGCTTTTTCTGTCTTTCGTCAATTTATTATCGTATTTGCATAATTAGGGTTTTAATGGTTAATTGGGCATGAAAGAAGGAAAATTAGTAATAAAATTCCCTAATCCAAGTTTCCCTTCATTTTCAAGTGACCTAGGGTATGATAGTTCTTGCCACTCAACCCTAGATCCTTCAATGTTAGGGTGAAAGGAGGATTTTAACAAAACATTTTGGTGAACCCATGTTTTTGGAGTTAAATTGCAACTTACTGAGTGTTTTTCTTCATATTTGATGTGATTTCATTCATTCAAATAGGCATTTACTTTATTGCATTAAGAAAATTTCAAAAATTTTGAAAATTTTGAAAAATGCAAAAAAATGCATCAATTCTTTCTAAATTTTCCTAATTCATGATTTTTGCATTAGATATGATATAAACTACATAAAAATATAAAAATACAAAATTTTTCCTTGCATTTTCATTATTTATTTGCTAGGGTTTTGTGGAAATTTTGACAATTTTATATAACCTAGTAATTCCAAAATCTAGGGTTTGTAGGCAAAATCTTTTATCAGATTTTTCTACTGATTTTAGAGCCTCATTCAAATTTTAATTTGGATTTAGTCTTTTATTTTATTGTGAATTTATATTTAGATTTAAAATATTTGTATTTTTACATAGAAAATTTCAACAAAAACTAGCAATTTTGATGCATTTTCATTAAATTTGCATGGGCATTTTGCATGTTAAGGCTTGAGAATAATTTTCAGATCTGAGAGTATTTAATTTTCATCATAAATTATACTTCAAATCATTCACATAGAATTTTATCCCAAGATCTCAAACCTAGGGCTTCAAAAATAATGATTTTCGCTAAATTTAGCCTTATCGACTCTTCAAACTTACACTATAGGTGTGTTGTGAAGGATATTTTTGCATTAAATTGTTTTTATTAGGGTAATAATTTTCTTCCCTTCATAAAAATCTTCACAACACCCCTTTATCGGGCTCTTGTAGTGAAAATTTTGCAAAAAACCACACACTTTGGCGAGTTTGGCCCTAGGGTTTGACCTAGTTTGCACTCAAAGCATGTTGTGAGAAATTTTATGGATTGAGGTGACTGATATTATTGATATTATTTTATTTACTTTCTGAAATTCATTACAAAACCTCTTTTGCTAGGTCTTGGAATTGAAAAACCGTGAAAAATAGCCTATTTTTGCTATATTTTCACTAGGGTTTTACCTTAAGTAGCACTAAAAGTGTGTTGTGTTGGGTATTTTGGCACCAAGTGGATTTTATTACTGATATTATTTTCTTCCCCTGATAAAAATCCTTACAACACCTTTTCTTTCATATATTTGCATTGAAAAAGTACAAAAAAATCTAGCATTTTAGGTCATTTTGCATATAGTTTGCACTTATCTTTGGCATACTCTTGGAAAATTGTTAAAATCTGATTTTGCATTTCATTATGGCATCTTCATGTTATTCATCTCTAAAATCTTTACATGATTATATCCTATATTTGGAAATTTTTGCTAATTTCAATAATGAGAATCCTCATGTTCTAGAACACATAGCTTATATCAGTGGTATTGATGCTTCTATATGTTCTACATATGAGTTGCAATTACTTTGTTATACACATGATTTTAGTAGTTTCATTTTACTCATAGGAGCATATCCTTTGATATTAGAAGATTTAACAAAATGCATCTCTAGGAATACTCATGAGAAAGACAAGAGTGAAAAGCCCTTTTCCACCACAGAGTATGATGATGATAGTGATGATGTACCTTCCTCTCATCCCGCTGCTCTCCTTGGCCAAGATGTAGCATTAGTGGATGACAAAATTTATCTCACATTTAATCCTTTAGGGATGGATATTGGGTGCAATCAAGAGGAAAACAATGTTAATTCAATAATCATTAATAGACTTCATAGCAATATTCCTAAAATGATTGTCCAAGGGGCACTTAGTGCACCCTCTTGCTTAAAGCCGGTGATTATGGTTCAAGGTGTTCAAAATGTGTTACAACAACCACACCACAATGTGAGAGCTCACACATACAACACTCGTAATAACAAGCAAAGTAACCAAGCACCACATGTGCCTGTCTCTCTTCCATGTTCTCAACCTATGCTCCCTCAACCACCTCGTCTTACTCACAAAAGTAGTCAAGAGTATTATCTTGTCAAACAGCTTCGCGCTACTCTGGCTAAGACCTCTCTTTAGGATTTAATACAAACATCACCTACATACCATGGAATGCTCCAAGAAGGTTTGCAAAAGGTGATTGTCCCACCTACTGCTAAGCCTAATGATGTAGCCACCGTATCGGATAGTATGAATGCGACAAAAATAGATATTCTCTTTCAACCACAGGATTTACCATCAATTGAAGTTCAAAACCAATATGATCCTCTTATAATCTTTGTCACAATCAACAAAATGTTGGTAAAACAAGTTATGATTGACACTGGATCGGCTCTTAATGTTTGTAGCACTGACCTACTAGATAAAATCAAGGTTGACACATCACAAATCACACCAAATGACATTAGCATTTGTGGCTTTGATAATGTTGGATGACAATCCATGGGCACTATAACTCTACCTATACAAGTAGGACTTATGCTTGTGCCTACTCTGATTCATGTCATGCCTTGTTCTTTATCTTACAACATGATTCTTGGTAGACCTTGGATTCATGCATTGGGGGCAATTCCTTCCACCTTGCATCATTTAATCAAATTTATATTCAAAAGTAAACTTCATACTATTCATGTCGATCCTGAACCAGATAACTGTCTACACATTGAAAAATAACAACCAGTTTACAATCATATGAGCTTAAACACCTTACGAGCTAGTTCATCAATGTCTCTAGCCATGAATAATGTTGTACAAGACTCTCAACCATCGAATGCACTTGTTGGTGATGATTGGGGTTCATTGGATTTTAATCCTTGCAGTATAGGGGAATATAAAATTAATAGCCTTGACACATCAAAAGTGGCATCAATCTCACCTAAGCAATCTTTTGAAGCACCTAAGAAACCTAAAATCCCCTTGGTAGAAAATAAAAACAATACCCTCAATTATACTACAGATTATGATACCTACAAGGCCTCACCTTCTTCTAAGGAACTGGACTCTCTATATGGTCGTGGATTTCAAATTTTATACAAACATAATGACTATATAGGTAAGGGATGTGTAAATCAATAAGGAATTAGAGTACCTATAGAATCTGCTTCAACACATTACTCAAGTGGCATTGGATATAATCCTTTTAAAGAAAATAAATCCTCCCGTTGTCCTACACTTAGTATCAATTCAACAAGATCAAAATAACGTAACAGATATCCTAGATATGCAGGTTCTTAATGAGGGTACTACAAGGTAAGTATCTCTAACCCTTTATTTCTCTCATGATGTGCTTTCCCCATAATGTGTTATGTGTTGTTTAGGCCTCCTGGGATGACCCTTGACTCTCTTGTAAGGTTCGGGATACCAGGAGACTGCCTCTGTTGTGACCTTCTATTTGTATCATCATTCTTCTATATTGCCTCTCTCTAATTTCATTGTTGAGTGTTGTGTCTTATAGACATAGTGTTACGGTTGGTGACTTGGGGGCACCCTCCTACATGACTATCCCTAAGACACTTGTTTCTCCTCTCTTATTTATTGTTTCCCTTCCTCTAGTGTTTTGACCTAGCGGGTGGATGACAACAAACATTTATACTGATGCGGACCTAGTGTCCCTTTCGAGAGAAATAAAAAAATGGACTTAGTTCCTAATATGATGATGGGGCTGTATATCTTATCTGACGCTTTTCTAGTGGAAGCACTCGTGCTTTCTGCGTAGTGAATTTTATGATGTTTCTATCACATTTACAAACCTTAACAATACTTCTACTCCATGCACCTTTGTTTGTCTTTGAATCTGGCCTTGGTGGTACTTGATTCAGAGAGCTTCGTGATATAGCCCCACAGTGCAGCCACTAACATGTTTCTTGCAGGGATGTGTTTGTGGGAACATTTGGCTATCATAAAGTACATGTCACTTCCAGGGGGCATGGGTTTTGCGAAAGTCAGTGTTCCCTTGTGTGTTTTCTTCCTACCTTAACGTGCTTGATATCAATAACTAATATCAACCACCTTAAGGTGGGGGCATATATAAGGTAAGTTGTTAGTTATAGATGTTAGCAATGTGTTTGACCTCAGATGTAGAGACTTTCACCCTAGAATAGTGCATCGTACATCCTGATCTTGTTTGCAATCAATCAATCAATCATGTAAGCCCTCTGTAGAGGTGGGATATCAAGCATATCCTTTTTTTGAAGCCCTCTGCGAAGGTGGGGATGGTGTATTTCTTAGAGTAGATTGCATCATCCTGTCATTTTCAAAAGTCCTCTATGGAGGCGGGGAACGGTTCTATGACTAACTCAACCCTTAAGCATGTCTTTGGTGAT
This sequence comes from Cunninghamia lanceolata, assembly GCA_027924645.1. NCBI lineage: Eukaryota > Viridiplantae > Streptophyta > Pinopsida > Cupressales > Cupressaceae > Cunninghamia > Cunninghamia lanceolata. Next base: position 25,403,941 of record BSBN01000047.1, read on the forward strand.
TGTTGTGGTGAAGCCCAATCATCAGTGTGTGCTTGTAATGTGCTTGAGATGGTGTTGGACCTAGAAATAGGTACACTCCATTGCTTGTCTACCATGTTTTCTCTATGTCTTCAAGCGTGTGTGTTTCGGCGTGCTTGTTTTGTGTGGCATGTTTGTTGCCCCATATGTAGAGACTAGCACATTTGAGTAGTGCTTCATGCATTTTGGGAGGTTTTGTGTGTCTTGTGTGTGTGTTGCCCCATATATACAGAGACCAACGCCCCTGAGTAGTGCTTTGTGTATTATGGGAGGTTTGTTTACTTTCCAGTACTTGCATTCGCATTTCATAAATATGAGAAAAAGGAAAGAAAATATATCATTTCTGTTTTCCATACATTAATGTGTCTTCTATGCATTGATTGTCTGCTCCGTGTTCTATGTGACTATGATTGTCTTCTCCATGTTTTGCATGCCTGTTAGGGTTTTCTATGTGATTGGCATGTATTCTCCATGCTTGGTGTGTTTTCTATGTTTGTGACCTTACTTTAATGCATGTATTGGCCTAGCATTTATACATACATTAAAGTGGGGGCTAAATGTAACATCAAAAAATGTCCCCTTGGGGGATTTTCCCTCATAAGGTTTAGCTCTTGAGTCTTTAGAGTGCATTTAGGACATTTTAGTTCATATTTTAGCATCCTAATGGAATGAGACCTAATTCCCATGGAAAATAGGACCTAGGTGGACCCCTTGAGCTATACCCTACCCAAAATAGGGGGGAGGACTTGGGTGCCCACACTCTAGTCCTGCCCTATTTTAGGGCAGCCCCAATTTTTGGGTGTCAGTTTATGACCGTTAGGTGGTTATTTTGCCAATACGGTAAAGTTTGATTTTTAAAATCTTGGCAGGAATGCTTGTAGGTGCATATATAAGAATGATTAGGCATTGATTTGTAAGCTAGATGATTACTAGCAAGCTATTGTGTTCTCAAGGTGATTCAAGGCTTTCTATTGTGTTGTAAGAGTAGACTTGTATGTTTTGTGTGTTGATATTTGCATATTTGAGCATCAATCTCCTCGTGGCATGGAGAACATCTTCCTCCATGAGAGATTCACTACAAGGTGACATAATATTGTGTTTTAATCATTGATTCCTTTAGTTTTTGCCTCTGTCTCACAAGGCAATACACTCTTTATCTGACAATGGTGTTTAGAGACTTAAGTGTCCTCCGGGGCTTGACTGAGGCAAGCCTTTAAACACCACAACCCGCAAACCAAGTCTTGTGATTGTAGGTTACAGGCATTGCATTTGGGGAAAGTGGAGTTGTAGGAAGGAGTGGCAGGCATCAAGGATTCAGGATCTAAAGAAAAGTTAGACAAAAGAACACTTCTAGGACTAGGGTGCCCGCAACAGTGTCCTCCACAAATAGATTTTGAGAAATAAAAGTTATAGGGCTGATCAGTGTCGAAAGGAGGTCCAGATTCCCTGAAAAAGTAGGTACCTTGGACTTGGGCACCCGCACCAGTGTCCCTGACTATTCCGCCTCAAGTCCCTGAAAATAGGTATTCTCTGATTTGTTATTTTAATCCCGTCTGTAAGAGCTTTTTCTGTCTTTCATCAATTTGTTGTTGTATTTGCATAATTAGGGTTTTAATGGTTATTTGGACATAAGAGAAGGAAAATTAATAATTGAATTCCCTAATCCAAGTTTCCCTTCATTTGCAAGTGACCTAGGGTATGATAGTGCTCACCACTTGATCCTAGATCCTTCAATGTTAGGGTGAAAGGAGGATTTTAACATCTAAACAACAAAAGATCAACAAATCCAATTTTGACCTAAACAGGAATAAACATCAAGGTCGGCACACCAAACATCTTACTTAATGCAAATCACTAAGATGTCAGTCAAACATAGCTAAGACTTGAATCTTGTTTTAACAAAATGCCACGCTCTAGAGAATTGCTTCTAGAACATTCGCAATATGCTTGAATCATCTGGTCGGCCAGGACTAGGAAGAACAACAACACCAAGAAGGAAATCTTCACCAACAAGCTCAAACTTCAATGCGAACCTCCAACATAGCAATCACATGATCCAGAGACCTCCATGAGCATAATAAATTTTAAAAAAATATCTGCACTCCTCCAAATCATCAGAATCACTTGCATCTTCATCTGGAACCTCAAGAATAATATTTGCCATGACTGTCATCTTAGAAAGATTCTTTGCAGTCCTCCAAACCATGAACCACTTGAATGGATGAAACACATTGACTTCCCAAACATGCCTTTAGATCCACAAATCATTATTTGACATATCCAAAAAGATCCAGACCACTTCTCTGTTGCTCTGTCTCTTCTGAATACTACAAAACTGGTTCTACTCAGATGGCCATAGTTTCTTCAAATCTTCATGCAAACCACTCAAATCCTGACTAGAGCTACCTCACACAATCCTCTATACTGCAGTATGATCCACATCCATTTATTTTTATTAATTTTCTCAATATCCTCAACATTCCAGTCTTCTAGCCAGGCAACAAGATAGGATATTGTTGACTCCAATGGCAACAAGTATATGTTGACATCAATGACAACACCGATTAGGCACATATTTACAAAAATCTCCCCCTTTGTCATTGATGGCAACATATGATGTGAAAAATTGATTCAACCATCAAGGCAAGAGCTTCTCCCCCTTTCTCTTATCAATTCTGCAACCACTATCTTCCATGCTCCTCCTTTCACCAACAACTAGTTTTTCAAATGACTTCTCTCCCCCTTTGATATCAATGGCAAAGGGCACATATTTTCAGTCTTTTCTCCTTAGTTTTGTTTCAGACCAAACATAAAAATTGCATGTAGACTACTCCCCCTGAGTAGTGCTTCCTTAACATCAATCCAGATCACAAGATATGATTGTGAATTCCACCAGAGTGATGCACTCTAGTGCATCTTAAATCTAATCAAGAGGGGTAATAACCCCTAACTTCTCTCTGAGATACTCAAAAATATCCTTGGGAAGAGGCTTAGTGAAAATATCTGCAATCTGATCCTTTGAAGACACAAACTCCAACTTTACTTCATTCTCATTTACCTCCTCTCTCAAGAAATAAAACTTGGCGGATATGTGCTTTGTCTTTGAATGCAACACCAGATTCTTTAAGATGTTAATTGCACTTGAATTATCACAGAAGATTGTAACAGGCTCCTCAAATACCACTCTGATATCCTTCAACATTTACCTCATCCACAAAACTTGAGTACAATTACTTGTTGCAGCTATGTACTCTACCTTTGTAGTAGACAGAGATATTGCCTCTTACTTTTTTCTCAACCAAGAAACCAATCTATTTCCCTAGAAGAATGCACCACCACTAGTACTTTTCTTGTCATCCACATCTCCTACCCAATCAGCATTTGTATATGCATGAAGAGTGAAGTCATTATCCTTTGGATACCATAATCCATAATTAATTGTCCCCTTAAGATATCTATAAATTCTCGACTGCCATAACATGGGATTCTCTAGGATCAACTTGAAATCTAGCTACAAGCCCAACTGCATTCATGATATTAGGTCTGGTCTGAGTCAGATAGAGCAGTCCTCCAATCATGGATCTATACCTTTTCTAATTTGCCTTAGGGGAGTCATCATCTTTACTTAATTTACATCTAATTACCATGGGTGTACCCACTTGCTTTGAATCTTCCATCCCAAACTTTTTCAGCAATTCTCTCACATACTTGGATTGAGATATAAAGATACCTTTATCTGACTGAGTGATTTGCAGACCTAAGAAGAAATTCATTTCACCAAACATGGACATCTCAAATTCACTTTGCATCTGATCAGCAAATGTTTTACACATACTTTCATTCCCACCAAAAATACTATCATCAACAAATACCTCAACAATTAGAATGTGTTCATGATCAATCTTGAAGTAAAGTTAGTAGTACCTTTGTTGAATCCTAGCTTTAGTAAATACTTATCCAATCTTGCATACCAGGCTCTTAGAGCTTGTTTCAGTCCATATAGTGCTTTCCTCAATCTACAGACCATATCTTTCTGATCAAACAATTGAAATCCTTCCGGTTGCTCAATGTAGACTTCTTCCAGCTCTCCATTTAGAAAACCTGACTTGACATCCATCTAATATACCTTGAAATCTTTATAAGAAGCAAATGCAAGAAATAGTCTAAATACTTCTATTCTTGCCACTGAAGAAAATGTTTCTTCAAAATCAATTCCTTCCACTTGAGAATATCCCTTGCATACCAACCTTGCTTTGTTTCTTACAACTTCACCATCTTTATTTAGTTTATTCAAGAAGACGCACTTGGTTCCAATCACATTTTTGTCTTTAGGTCTAGGAACAAGATCCCAAGTGTGATTTTTTTCAATTTGCATTAGTTCTTCTTCCATTGCTTTTATCTAGTTTTCATCATGGTGGGCTTCACTTATAGATTTTGGTTCAATCTTTGAAATCAAACAAATCTCTTCTTGTTCTTCAGTAATTCTTCTCCTAGTTCAAAAACCTTCATTTCTATCTCCTATGATCTGATCTTCAGGATGGTTCAGTCTTACATACCTAGGAGTTTTGGGATTTGCTTGAATTTCTATTTCTTGAACTTGTTCCTTAACTTTTGCATTATCCTTTGGATTTTCTAGATTAAATTGAATTTGTGTCTGAGTTTAAACTTGTCTTCCTTGATTTTGGCTTTCATCTTGATCATCTAATTCATATCCGCAAGACCTGGAATGTTTCTCTATGCTCTCATCAGCTCTAACATTTGCACTCTCAACAATCTTTTTCAATCTTTTGTTAAAGCACCGGTATGCCTTGCTTTGAGTAGAATAACCCAGAAATATCCCTTCATCACTTCTTGCTTCAAACTTGCCTAGATCCTCATCTCTTTTGATATAGCACTTACTGTTGGCAAGAGACATTGTGTGGCTTCATGATTGTTTTCATTGATGGCAACAAAGTTCATCCCACACATCCGCAGCACATAGTATGTCTTTACCGGAAGTCAGATTGAAGAGTGTTTTGGTCTGGTGAACAAGAATAGAGCATGCAACAAGGTCTAACAATCAGGTCTGGATCTCTCGGAGGATGTATCTCAGCAAAGTGCAGACTTGGGGAGGTCAAGAGGATTACCATGACTACTACATTCCAGAGATTGAGCCTCCAGTGATGAAAGAGTGAAAAGATATGAGCATCTAAGTGTTGGGTTCCTGACACATAGAGTAGACAGAGGAAGAACTGACCAGTAGAGCATCAGACTTTAATCCGGATGAGAAATTGATGATGGTCAAGCTAATTGAGAGATCATACATGGTTAGCCCACTTGATTGATGACTTCTAGCTCTATGTTTTGAATACACATCACATGTTAAGCATGGATCCATCTGACAGATCAGTGCCTTGTAAAAATCTTGAATATTCTGGTTGTTGACTAGAAAGATGTTGAAATCCTTGATGCGAATGTATATACCAGATTGATTTTGGTATGAAGGTGTGTGTGTGTGTGTGATATAGTGTGTGAGGAAAGGTAGAGAGCAGAGTGGAAGTAGGAATACAAGTCTGGTATGTAACAGAACAGCAGCATTAAAGTAGAGGAAGAATGAAGTGCAGTAGATCAGTATATTGAGCCCAACCGGAACTGAACCTCAGCATATGTGGATGCCTCTCAATCAGTTCAAACACTTGGTTACCTTCCATAAACATTGTAGACAGTGATCTCTTGTAGGTAGTGTGCCTCTTGTGAGCAGTATGCTCAAGCAGTGAGCCCTAATTGGCAAGTGTCATTTTGTAATTCTTATTCTTTTAATAGAGAATACAATCTTGGGTTAGTCACCGTGTGGTTTTTCCCTTAACAAGGTTTTCCACGTAAAAATCTTTGTGTTATGTGTGTTGATTGTATTTCTACTCTCATTATTATGTATGCTCTTATGTTTTGATGCTACACTAATATTAAATAAGAAAAGAAAGTTAAGATATTTAAGATAACTGATTCACCCCCCTATCAGTTATCAGCCTTGTTTCCAACAATTGGTATCAAAGCTAAGTTCCTCCAATTAGAGCCTAACAGCTTGAGGAAGATCTGGGAATCTCAATGGATATGTATGGTATGAGGGAACAACTTTAGTCTACCCTAGATGATCTTGAGAAATCTCACTCTGAAGTCAATAACTTGAGGGAAAGACTCAAACAAGTTGATGATTTCATAAATGAATTAAAAGAAAAACTGAGTATCTCTATGAAAAAGAGAAAGGAACTACTTCAATAATTAGCAAGTCAAAGTGAAGCCAATGATACTAATGAAGATCTAAATGAGAAAAACAAGCTGTGTGAGAAGCTATCAAAAGAGGCCATTATGGTAAGACATGAAATGGAATTAGGGGTTATGAGATTCACCCAAGAGATTGAAGAGAAAAGAAAAATTGAAGATAATCTAAAACAATCTCTCAAGGAGAAATTAGAAGACTGGGCCAAAATGGATAGAATAATTAGGCATCTGGAATCTAATCTTGAAGAAGCTAGAGATGATGAAGAATAACTTGAGAATCAGATAAACACTCTTAAAAGGGATCTTCAAACAGCAAATGAATACAAAGAGAAATTCAAGATAAGCTTTGCTCAATGTGAAGTTCTTCTTGAAAGCCAAAAGAGGGTAGATGACAAGCATGGCTTGGGTTATGAGAAAGATGAAAACTCCAGATCTAGTTAAAAAAACTCTGGATCAAGAAATCAAAGAAACAGGCCTAGAAGACCTCTAGTAAGGAAACCAAATGGAAACCAAATGCTCAAAGATATCCATCTTTCAATGGATACTACTACAATTGCAACAACTTCGGTCATAAAGTAACTCAGTGTAGAAGATGAATGAATCAGACTAATTCATCCTTCTCTGGATAGTGTTTCAACTGCAAAAGGTATGGTCACAAATCTCATGAATACAGAAATATGCAAATAAATAATTCATTCAATGGTAGATGCTTTGCATGCAATAGACTGGGACATATGGCTAATCAATGCAGATCAAGAGGATATTAGTCAAATATACAAAGAAATGTTATTTTCTACAACTACAATAGATCCGGTCATATTGCCAAATTATGCAGAAGTAAGAATCATGATAAAAAGAGTCTGGTGCATCATAATCAAAATCAAGACAAAAGAAAAGGAAAAGTGAATGCGGATGAAGTTCAAAGGGAGATGAACAAGATTTAGGTGAAAAGAAGTATAGAAAATGTTGGGGATGGATCTGCACCAGAATCTAGTGCTAATATTCCTTCTGGAAACTAAATAGATGAGCTCTGGCTCAGGGGGAGTCATTAAGGAAAATAAATTCCCCCAGCCAGTCAATGGGTGCCTAAAATTGGCACATGGAGTATTGCAGATTGAACAGTTCTCAAAGAGATATCTAAATAACCCTTGGTAAAAATATAAAAGATCTGCAAGGAGATTTGAAGAGTCTAATCATCAAAGATTGATCCAGTTTGACAGTCTTCTGGTAAAAACATGATTTTCATAGTTAGATCCTGTATGATTCAAAATTGAAATATCTTAATCTGTGGATAAATGGCATGATTGGAGGAAGGGAGATACATTGTAAATTATCACTAAGAATAATTCTAAGTGCATCTCAGTGATTTGAAAGGATCTCTCTCTCAGAACAAGGTCAAAACAAGGGAACCAGAATGACTTAAGGTGTGCATTTATTGCAACATGAAATTAGGGTTTGCACAGAAATATAAGGGTTATTTTATTCATCATTTACACATTTGCTTGCGAAAAGAAGAAAAGAAGAGCTCTGCAACAAGATTGTTTTCAACTCTCTCAAAGATCAACCATCAGATCTGATTCAACCAAGGATCTTTTCTGGCTCATTTTGTGAACCCTAGAAGCGTAAAAAGGTATTTCCATTCTTGAATATCCCTCTCTAAATCTTTTGCAAGATGGCTACTCCAAATGTTGTTAAGATCACTGATAGTCCGCACCCAAAGTTCAAGAAACACCCCTACAAATCCCTAGAAGTTGATCCCTTAGGTGTATTCTCTAGCATTCCGCATGGGGTTCTGCACATAGAAGATGTTAGGGTATACATACATGCCAATATTAAGGAATTTAGGGAATCCAAGCTTATGGATATCTATCACAAACAATTAATTGATGATATGTTTGAACTTAAATCTCAATACAAAGCCCTCCAGGAAAAACATTTTGGACATTGCATCCACTTTCCCTGTTTTGCAGAAGATGAATGGGTCCAATATGTTCTTAGCAAAATACATGATAACTTCATGTGGTTAATGAGGCCATTTAAGATAACAAAAGATGCTATTAGGGCAGTAACCAGATTGGACTCATCCAATGGGCTGCCTTCTCTCAAATCGGTCAAGAACCAAATAGTGAGGCTACTAAATCAAAGTTTGACAAAAGAGTAATGACAATAGAAGATATCATAGATCTAGATATCAAATTTGCCTCCATGATAATTAGCTACAAAATATATCATTCCAGCAGGGAGAACTCTATATCTGGAACTGTAATTTATACTGCATATCAGATGATAAGGGAAAATGCAGACTATGATCTATGCGAGCTTCTCCTGAGCCAAATGTTAGAAAACTTACAAAAGATCAAGAAGGACAAGAAGAACTCATTCAAGTATGGTGGTTTAATACTATGCTTATTCTTTTACTTTATGAATGAGCTACCTGGATCAAGTGGTTAGGTATGGCAAAATGATAGACTAGTGGCCATACAAATCAAAGATTATATGTATGGGCTTGGTGATGCCAAGGCTCAAAGTATAGCACTCTAGGGATACTTCAAAAACTTCCAAGGCATGATGCAGGCCAGAGAGAGAATCCCCCAATCTATAGTTGAAAAATACAAGGATATAGTGTGTTTTATGGTAGACATTGATCAATGCCTAATGGAGATAGTGGAACCCATAACAGTCTGGATTATGCCAATGGGCTATGAGGTAGATGAGAAAATCCTGGAGCTGCATGTCCAATACCTGCTAAGTCAGCCTAAGGACCCTGAGGCAAAAAGGTTTGGAACCTTTCAAGAATTAAGTATGAAAATACATGTTGAATTGAGACAACCAGAGATAAAAAGGAAAGTGAGAAGGGAAGTGGAGGAAATTGCCAAGAAATATGGCATATCAAAGGAGGCAATTGATGCCAATAGAGAGAAAGTAGAAAGAGCAGAGAAACAGAGACAAGAAGCAAAAAAAGAAAGTGTTCCGGTGCAAGTCCCCTCTCGGACTAGATCCTTAAAGAGCTTTGCACCTACCACCTCTAAGAGCCCAAAAGCCTCAAAACTGGAAGCCAAGACATCTAGAAAGGGAGAAAAGAGAACAAAGACAAAGGTCACAAGGTCATACAAAAGCCAGAAAGATGATGAAGAAATAGAGTTAGATGAGGAAGTTAAGAAAATGAGTAAAAAGAAGAAATCATCTACGGAATCTTCTACCAGTCGAAACAAGGAAGAAGAGGCAAAAGAATTTGTTGAAAGACCTACTCTTTCTATTTATGATATCATCAAATCAGTCACTGTGGATGGGAATCTGCAACCAATGACTAAATTTTATGATGAATATAGTGAAGATGATAAGAAGATCTTGGAAGATGCTACAGTTAGGTATCTAAACATCTATAACAAAGCATTTATTGAAATCATCTCTCTAATCCCCAAAAGTCTAGCGAAGGAACTTGAACTGAGAAAGGAGAATGCTAAAGCTAAGGACTTAGAGATTTGAGAGAAGATTTCTATTCAGCTCTATCCTTCTATTAGTCCAAAACAAATGTACATGATCTTTAAGGACTACAAGGATGAGTTCCGAAGCAAAGAAAGAATGAACAAACTAATGCTTGGAGAGATTGATCATGTAGCAAAAGAAACAAAAGACATCCTCCTGAATGAATTTAAAAGATTCAATCTTCCTGTTATAGAGGACATAGATGATGAACCTTCTACCATGGATGACGAAGGACGAAGTACATCAAAAGAAGAATCTACTAAGAAAAATGCAGAAGAGCCAAAGGAGTTAGGTGAGGAGAGGACTAAGGACTTGGATTCCTCTATTCTAGAAGAGGAAGTCCATGAAGAAATAAACATCTCTCTTCTGGATCCCCCTGCTAAATCTGGAACTGAAGGAGAAGAAAGAAAAGAGGAGAAATTGAGTCTAGTAGAGGAGGAAAAGGGAAGAGAAGAAGAACACACAGAGAAGATCTCTGATGATAGTTCTGAGGCTGCAAAAGAAAAGAAGACTCTATCTCTGGAAAGAGACACTATAGAAGTAGTGAAAAACTTCTTAACCAAAGAGATGATGGAAATAGATGAACTGGAACTATTTTAAGGACCACTCAACTTTGACTCCCTCTCTCTGGTCCAAACAATGAAGGTAGCATCTTTTGCTCAAGCTAAAGCAAAAGAAAAGCTTTTGAAGTCTCACATGGAAGATTGTGAGCTGATAGAGATTGCATCCGATCTGTTGGAGAAGATCATGCCATCATTCCAAAAGGATCTTTCAGCCTCTTCATCTGGTAACTTGAAATCTCTTGTTAATTCTGTTAGCACACATTTTGATTCTTTGGAGAAATCAACAGAAGAGAAAGTCTGAAAAGAGTTTTTGGGAAAGAGATTCTCTGAAGTACAGGGACTCATAGCAAATGATAGGAGAAATCTAGATATTACGATAAAGAACCTAGAAAATGCTCTTAAAGATGGTAGAGAATTATACAAATTTTGTCTATCTTGGTCCATAGTGATAGATGACATTGCAAAGAAGGTGGAAGAACAAGAGGGTAAACTGTCAAGTTTATCTCAGAATTTTGATCCTCTCACCTCATCCATAATGAATCAAGAGTGCTAGGCTATTGCCACTATAAATGAAATAAAGAGGCTTGAAAATGAAAAGAAGAATAGAATAAGCAGGATGAGTGAGCTAAGAGGGATAATTATCCCTAAGTTGGAGGCAATGCATGAGGCCTTAATTGATCCTCATACCATAGCCCGGACCAATGATTTGGTAGACTTAAAGAGGGCAGAAGCTTTTGCATTTTTGTTGAGTGGTCATATCTCAATTTTAGACAGGATGAAGCAAAGTTGGGCAAAAAAAATTATCCAGTTGAAGACCACTTTTGCGGATATACTTAAGTATATGTAAGTATAACATATATACTTATGCAGCTATGTATAGGTTGATTTTTGAAAATTTTGGTATGTGGATTCCATCTTTTGCCATTGATGTCAAAGGGGGAGTGAGGAGTAGTGAAAAATGTGGAATCCAGCTAAGGGGGAGCTCTGGTAAAAGTGTACATAAGACAGAGCATCAGCCAAGAGGGAGTTTTCTACGACACTTAGTAATTTTTCACTAAGTGTTGCCATCAATGTCAAAGGGGGAGATTGTTGGCAAGAGACACTGTGTGTCTTCATGATTGTTGTCATTGATGGCAACAAAGTTCATCCCACACATCTGCAGCACATAGTATGTCTTTACCGGAAGTCAAATTGAAGAGTGTTTTAGTCTGGTGAACAAGAACAGAGCATGTAGCAAGGTCTGACAATCAGGTCCAGATCTCTCAACGAATGTATCTCAGCAAAGTACAGACTTGGGGAAGTCAAGAGGAGTACCACGACTACTACATTCCAGAGATTGAGCCTCCAGTGATGAAAGAGTGAAAAGATATGAGCATCTAAGTGTTGGGTTCCTGACAGGCAAAGAAGACTGAGGAAGAACTGACCGGCAAAGCATCAGACTTTAATCCAGATGAGAAATTGATGATGGTCAAGCTAATTGAGAGATCATACATGGTTGGCCGACTTGATTGATGACTTCTAACTCTATGTCTTGAATATGCATCACATATTAAGCATGGATCCATCTGATAGATCAGTGCCTTGTAAAAATCTTGAATATTCTGGTTCCTGACTAGAAAGATGTTGAAATCCTTGATGCGGATATATATACCAGATTCATTTTGGTATGAAGGTGTGTGTGTGATATAGTGTGTGAGGAAAGGTAGAGAGCAGAGTGGAAGCAAGAATACAAGTCCGGTATGTGACAGAATAGCAACACTAAAGCAGAGGAAGAATGAAGTGCAGTAGATCAGTATATTGAGCCCAACCGGAACTAAACCTCAGCATATATGTTGATGCCTCTCATCAGTTCAAACACTTGGTTACCTTCCATAAACATTGTAGACAGTGAGTCTCTTATAGGAAGTGTGCCTCTTGTGAGAAGTATACTCAGGCAGTGAGCCCTAATTGGCAAGTGCCATTTTGTAATTCATATTCTTTTAATAGAGAATACAATCTTGGGTTAGTCACCCCGTAGTTTTTCCCTTAATGGGGTTTTCCACGTAAAAATACTTGTGTTATGTGTGTTGATTGTATTTCTTCTCTCATGATTATGTATGCTCTTATGTTTTGATGCTACACTAATATTAAAGAAGAAAAAGAAAGTTAAGATATTTAAGATAACTGATTCACCCCCCCTCTTAGTTATTTGCCTTGTTTCCAACACTTACTACCAAAAACTTTGAAATACTTTATAGTAGGAGCATGACCAAACCATAGTTCATAAGGTATCTTACCAGAATTACCTTTGATCTGCACCCAGTTAAGAGTGTAGACAGCAGTACTCACAGCTTCTCTCCAATAGACTTGAAACATTTGCTTCCATCATCATGGTCCTAGCAACTTTTTGAATGGTCCAGTTCTTTCTTTCCACAACTCCATTCTGATGAGGAGTTCTAGGAGCAGATAACTATCTTTTTATTCCTTGCTTCTCACAAAATGAATCAAACTCACCAGAAGGAAATTCTCCACCTCTGTCAGATCTTAGACACTTTATCTTCACAGCAATCTCATTCTCCACCATGACCTTGAACACTTTGAATTTGTCAAGAGCTTCTAATTTTTCTTTCAAGAAAGTTACCCACATCATCCGAGAGTAATCATTAATCAGCAACATGAAATATCTGTCTCTTGTATACTTCTAATTCTAGCAGGACCACAAAGATCAGTATGTACAAGTTCCAATAATCCACTTGATGACTATTCTTTAGTTTTGAATGCAATTCTGTTTTGTTTACCTAGTTGACATTCTCTACACATGCTATCAGTAGGTTTCACAAGTCTTGGAAGATCTCTTACATCCTGAGTGGAACTTATCTTAACAATGTTATCAAAATTCACATGACACATTCTCCTATGCTAGAGCCAACTCTGATCCATATGAGTAATCAAGCAACTTTTATTAGAACTACTTAAATGAAAGATGTTACCTCTAGTCTAAGTACTGGATGCAATTTTAGTTCCAGAGCTTTCCAAGATTCTACATTTCCCATCCATGAATCTAAGATCATAACCCTTTTCAACCAACTATCCAACACTGAGAAGATTATGCTTCAGTCCTTCCACATACAGAACATCATTAGTGTTATTCTTACCATCAAAAGAGATGGATCCTCTACCACAGATTCTACTAGCTAAGTTGTCTCCAAGTTTCAAAAATCCACCTTCATATTTTTCCAAGCTTACAAACTTACTTTTATCCCCGGTCATATGATGAGAACATCCACTGTCAATCACCCATTCATCAACAACTTGAGTAGCCAAGGCACTTTCCACATTTGTACAACTAGCAAATTCAGTAGACACTAGATTTTCTTCTTTGATAGCAATGAACACCCACTCATTTTCTCCATGATCAGATTTATCATCTGTGACTCCTCTAGCTTCTTGAACATAGTAACAATTCTTCTGACTTTTATATCTATTAGGGTTTGGCTTTGAAAAAAATTTTGGACATCTTGAGGCAAAATGACCAATCTTATTACAAGAAAAACATTTGAATGGAAACTTTCCTTCATACTTATCAGATCCTCTTGGCATTCTTCTAGCAATAAGAGCTTCAAGTTCTATAGACTCAATTTCATCATCTTCAAGATCCTTTCTTGCCTTAGCAAATCTATTTGATGTTCTTGAGGAGCTTTCACCCGAATCATATATTTGCTTCCCATGAACACTAGCTTTGAATGCAGATTCAAACTTAGGAAGAGAATCACCAAACTCACTTAATTCAAAAGCTAAAATTTTGCCAACTAGATGATCTCTTGTAACTTTTGAGACAATCTTGATCTCCTCTATAGCAGCAACTTTATGTTTGTATCAATCAAGTAAAGATCTGAACACTTTTGCCACAATCTCTTATTCATCCAAAGTTCCACTAGCACACCTGGTACCACACACAAATTCATTTATCTTTTGCATGTAGATTGTGATGTTTTCATCTTCACTCATCCTCAGATTTTCAAATTTTCCTCTCAGACTTTGTAGCTTGGCACATTTGGCATATTCATCACCTTCATAAAGATTCTCCAACTTCTTCCAAATTTGATGAGCAGTTTTTAGTCCAAAGACATTTGTCATTTCTAAATTAGTCAGGGTACTCAACAAGGCTTCCTTAGCTCAAAGGTTGTTTTCAACATTTTTGACTTCATCTAGAGTTGAAGGATTCTTCGGAGGAGTATACTCATCCTTAGTTATCACCCAATAAGCACTACCCATGCATTGCAAATGGCACTCCATGTGATCCTTCCAAACGGAGTACTTTGTTCCATCAAATATTGGACTATCCTTCTTGTAGGTTGACATCTGGGATCTCCTCAAGCGATCAAGCTTCTTTTAGAGGAACCAGCTCTGACACCAATTGTTGGAATTAGACCAAACAACTGAGAGGGGGGTGAATCAATTGTCCCAAAATTTAACCTTTTCTTTCTTTTAATCTTCTTTTACAATTTGCTAATTGATTAATGATGTAAACATTAAAGCGTGAAACAAAATCACATAAGAAGAAACATAATCAACACATTTGACACCAAGATTTTTGATGTGGAAACCCAGTTAAGGGAAAAACCATGGTGGGTGTTAGCCCACAAGATTCATACCCTGTTAAAAGTACTTAAAAAGAATGGGAAGGCACTTTCCTTCGAGCTCACTGCCCAGAGCTCACTGATCAAAAAAGAGGCTCACTGCCTACAAGAAATTTTAGTTTAACACAGAAAGAATTAACTAAGAAATAACATCTACTTCATGTCTAGTTCAGTTTCATTGAATGCTCATAAAATTTTGTTCTACTTCCAAACTCTTCTTCACTAACTCTTCACTCTATTCTGCTTTTGTTCTTTTGCTCCTCTTCTTTGTTCTACTCCTAATCCTTTCTTTGGATTTGTTATTTTCGCTCAAGGATAATTTTCCACAACTCAACTACACTCCTTTATATGCTTCATCAACCTTGGAATAAACATCAAGGTCGGCACATCAAACATCTTACTTAATGTGAATCACTAAGCTATCGGCCAAACATAGCTAAGACTTGAATCTTCTTTCAACAACACGTCATGCTCTAGAGAATTGCCTCTAGAACATCTGCAATATGCTTGAATCATCCAGTCGACCAAGACTGGGAAGAACAGCAACACCAAGAAGGAAATCTTCACCAACAAGCTCAAACTTCAATGCAAGCCTCCAACACAACAGTCACATGATCCAGAGACCTCCACATGCACAATGAATTTAACAAAAACATTTGCACTCCTCCAAATCATCAGAATCACTTGCATCTTCATCTGGAACCTCAATAATACTATCTGCCATGACTGTCATCTTAGAAAGATTGCTTGCAGACCTCCAAACCATGAACCACTTGAATGGATGAAACACACTAACTTCCCAAACATGCCTCTAGATCTGCAGATCATTATTTGACATATCTAGAAAGATCCGGACCACTTCTCTATCACTCTATCTCTTTTGAATACTGCAAAACTATTTCTACTCATATGGCCATAGTTTCTTCAAATCTTCATGCAAACCTCTCAAATCCTAACTAGAGCTACTTCACACAATCCTTTATACTATCGTATGATCTGCATCCATTGATCTTTATTAATTTTCTCAATATCCTCAACATTCCAGTCTTCTAGTCAGGCAACAAGATAGGATACAATTGACACCAATGGCAACAAGAATATGTTGACATCAATGACAACACCGATTAGGCACATATTTGCAACAAGTGAAACCCTAGCATGGTGGTGGGATAGCACAATGAAGAAAAAGAAGAGTGCAAAATGACAAACTTTTAGGGTTCATCTTCTTTTTTGTCGAATGCCCTAGCTGGCTGTGGTCTCTTTTGACTTTATTTTTCGATAAAATCATTGTTATCTAAAAATGCCCGTGGTCAACACTTTTAAGTGTTAGAAACCTAATGATGCTAAAGAGCCCGTGAAGGGTCAATTCAAAATCAAATTATGCCTTTTGTTGTTGCCAATGTTTAAAGGTCTTTTGACCTTAGAAATATAATCAAGTATCGCATGTATATGCATTGAAATGCAATGATATAGAATTATAGAATGGGAGATATAAGGGTAATCCATGACTCTATAAACCATATTTCACATATAATGATGTACTTTGATTTTTGCATGAGAGAAGAGTATGTTTTTATTAGCATCATCATAGGATGCCTAAGGAGATTATGCAAGTCAAAGGGGAGTTATAAGGAGGATATTATTTTTTGACTTTTAGAACTAAGGGAGAATAAAAGAAATGGAAAAATAATTAGAATCTCCTTAGTTTATCATGTTTTGGAAAATAATACTCAAATGTAAACAAATAATAAAGTAATAAATTATAAATTACTTTATTATTT
The DNA here is from genome assembly GCA_027924645.1 of Cunninghamia lanceolata. Taxonomy (NCBI): domain Eukaryota; kingdom Viridiplantae; phylum Streptophyta; class Pinopsida; order Cupressales; family Cupressaceae; genus Cunninghamia; species Cunninghamia lanceolata. The sequence goes on from BSBN01000047.1 coordinate 25,420,666, forward strand.
CTCATAAAGTTGTAAAAGTCAAGAATAGACAAAATCATAACAAATAGTAAAGTAAATCATGATGATTACTTTATTATTTGTTCACATTATTTTCTTCATCCCAAAATCATGCAAAATTAGGATGTAGAGTTAACTGAGTTATTTTGAGTATTTTCATTATTTTTAGTCAAACTGGTTGTGAGGGGCAATTTGGAGCTATTTTTGATAAATTTGGATCAGTTATGAGGCCTCATTTCTAGGCTTTTCTCTTTTTCTCATGAATCAACTTGGAGGAGTTATTTTTAAAGTGCAGTTGAACTGCAGTGCTTTTTTCATCCACGTGAGAGTTCATTTTTTGATAAATTGGAGAAAAACTTAGGTTTTTCTCAGTTCTTTCCTTTTTTCTCTCTAGTGCATTGCAAAGAGGAGTGATTGTAACTCATTTTTACAGATTTATATAGTACAGCAGGTTACATGTTATCTTTTTGCCATCTATGTATATATTCCTTCATTTTCAGTAAGATCAAGTATTTACCTTCTCAATTGTCTTGTTTTATGAGTGATTGGATGAAATTTTGTTGTGTTTTAGTATTAGAACCTTTAAATCTTTGTCTCATTCATACTTGCATGCATTCAAAGTAGTGAAGAATCACAGGTCTTATGTTGTGCATTAGAATAATCATTCTTTCATGTTGTTAGAACCTGGTTTTCCTCTAGGAGACAATTTATTCAAGCCTTCCTTTGAATTATTTTTGTGGTCACATTGCCAAATTGATTTGTGTGGATAGATATTCCGAAAGTAGTTGTGAATCAGAGATACATGTTTTTATCTTTTAGGTGTATCACCACCCATTTAAATCTAGTTTTAGTACATCTATTATAAAGCCTTCTAACCCTTTTCCAACAAATTTTTTAACTTATTAGAAAATCATAAGGGAACCAGCCCACAATCTGGAGGCCTACCTTCACCATAGGGCACCACAACCTGAAGGTTTTCCCATGTTACATAGGATTGTTGAGCCTCACAGCTTTGCATCATGGGTCCAATCCTAGTTGATAACATGAACATCAAACCATCAACAACTTAATTGCTTATAATCAGATTTAACCATGAAAGAATAAAACCATAAACTTAATCACAAACAAACATCCAACATAGTAGACACTAGATTTTTACGTGGAAAACCCTAAAAGGGATAAACTATAGTGGGTGTTAGCCCACAGAAATATATGAGTTATAACAATACTAAAAAATAGAGGCTCACTACCCAAATTGCTCACTACAAAGAATGGCTCACTGCCAAAGGGTGGCTTGCTGCCGAGAGGTGGCTCATTGCCAAAGGGGTGAACTGATTAGGTAGCATCTACTCCATGCCAGGATTCAATTCCATTGAAGCACAATATAACTTCTCTGCTCTGCTCTTTCACACCTTCACACTTATCTCTTCATATTCACACACACCCACTTTTTCACAACTCTATTACATGCTTTTATACAATTCATCAACCTTGGAATGTATATCAAGGTCAGATTTACATTCATCAACCATTGGAAGATTCTCTAAGGTTAGAATTTACAAAACATACATAAAAATACATCTAGACCTATTATAAAATTTACCTAAGGAAAGATGTAGATAAGTATGATGAATATGCCATGCCTTAGCTAGGACTCAAATGCAATCCTCCACGCCACAACATGCTTCTACAATCTTCAATGCATCTCTACAAATAGTGAAATCAACCAAGTCGGCCAAGAGTGGAGTTAACACCAGGTTTTCTAAGAACATTCTTCTTTCACGATTCACACTTCTCTTTGCAGACCAATCCAAAGCTAGGAACATGATCAGGAGACATCCACAAGCACATTGTAATCACCAAGAACAACCGTACAATCTCTAACCACTCTGTCAAGAAGATTCTTTAAGCTGGAGCACGAGAACAACATTGTTAGCTACTGTCACAAAGAAAGGATAGCTTGTGGACTACCAAATCATGAACCATTGGAGTTGAAGGCACTTGACATTATCTCAGACTTATCCCTAGTACCGTAGATCAAAATACTTTAATGCAGAGGAATGTGGAGGAATGTGGAGCATAACACTTTCTCTCTATCTTTGCCAAACTTACAGAAAAAAGTTTGTTTTCACTCTGGTGAACATAACTCACTCAATTCTTCATACCAGAGGCTCAAACTTAGAACAAGGCATCTTCAGATGGACTTCTAATTAACTTCCAATCTACAGACAAATATATTCATCCTACAGAAAATGCAAAGCATTCTTCTAGACTATTCTTCTATATGCAATACACTGTTTACACTGCAACTCACTATTTCTACCAGAGAAACTAATTTTCTCAATATTCTCAACATCAAGATTACTTACATAAGTAAATACAAACATCTTACTCATTACAAGAAAACAAAAAGATAGGAGCATAGTTGACACCAATGACAACAAGAATATGTTGAAATCAATGACAACACCGGTTAAGCACATACTTGCAACACCGGTAAGATATCGCTATTAGAAGATATTTTGTTTTCTCATAATAGAGCATCCTGACAGTCTCAGATTATCAGCTAAAGGAGAAGACCAATGGAGCATTTCATGACTTGCAGAACTAAATGACACATCATTTAATGTTGTTTGGTTCATGGCCGACCTTCTCTAATATTCACACTTCATTCCATTCATTTGCAAATGAATTCTATTCAATTAAGTCTGACCTATCTGTGTACATACGTTACAACTCTTCATTGGAGTTTGTGATCTTCCTTGGCTGACGCGAAGGAATCTATGGTTCTGGAGATGATATATATTGATGTAATAGATCCCTAGGAAAGTAGTTAGTGATTAATTCATAATAGATAGTTTGAATTCTTTATGAAGGAGCTTCAAAGTCATATCTTATGCATACTCTGATATTCTGTAATTAGGCCTGTGAGCCCTAATTATAAGCCCACATGTTTCTGACTAATTTGTATTTGAATTCTATGATATACTGAATGAATGAATCTACATTTGCTTCATATCTTTGAGTTGTTTCCATTATGTTTACTCTAGTTGCACGACCTAGATAGTTCTCTTTGAGGAACCTCCTAACTGTGACTACACCAAGTGGTATTAGAGTGAAAGTTTGAATCTTTGGGAGTGAGTTGAGCAAAGTTGGCAAAGGAATTCTATAAGAACTTGTTGTAGATAGATCACTAAATCTGAGGCATGTTACTTTTGTCGCAACCAATCACTGATTGTGAGGTAGTTGTCACCTTGTAGCCCAATCACCAAATTGACGCAGTATGCACTTGATCCTAGGAAGATCCTGTCGAGGAGAATCCCTGTTGTTGGAACAATGGCTAGTAGAATGGATGAGATGATGGAGATGATGAAAATAATGCAAATTAGACTAGATTTTGTTGAAGAAGATAGAAGAAAAGGACTAAGCTCCCTAGAATTGACATTGAGAGTGATGAGGAAGAATTTCAATATGCAAATCAAACTAAAGAAACCCTACAAGGTGATGAAGAAGAAGAATCAAATCAAGTCAAGATGTTATGAGCTATTTCAAAGATTGGGAAAAGACCTAGATTTGATGTACCAAACTATACTAGCAATTTGAATTCTGAAGAGTTGATTGACTGGATAAATGACATGGAAGAGTACTTGGAGTATGAAGAAATTAAAGATCTGGAGAAGTTGAAATTTGTAAAAACAAAGTTGAAAGGACATGCTACTATATGGTGGAAATATGTTTAGTTGGATAGAAATAGAAGAGGAAAAGAAAAGATTACAAAATGGGATAGGATGGTGACAAAATTGAAGAATCAATTTATACATGTTGACTATGAGTTGAAATTGTTGAAGAGGTTGCAAAACCTGAGACAAAAGGAGAAATCTATGAAGGAGTATACTAAAGAATTTCATAAGATGATCATAAGGATAGGACATAGTGAAGCAAACAAGGAGAAAGTGGCTAGATACATCAATAGACTAAGATTGAACATTCAAGAAGAACTAAGTTTGGGGAGGATGACAACATTGAAAGAAGCATATCAGTTTGCCCTGAAGGTTGAAGAGAAGCTGAATAAGAGAAATGATCTAAGACAGAGAGGTAGAGGAGATAAATTTTAGAGAGGTAGAACATTTTCTAGAGGAGAAAGATCATAAGCGGAGTAGAATAGACAAGAGAGTACATTCAAGAAGGAAGACAGAGATAATAATGCATACCAGAGAGATGATAGAACTTTCTACCATAGAGGAAACCCTAATGCATACCGGAGTGAAGGATACAGAAGAGAAGGAAGAGGACCTGATAGGAGATCATTCAGAGAAACTTGTTTCAAGTGTGGTGGTGAAAGACATAGAGCATTTGAATGTAATCAAGGGAGTACAAGCAAGAGAATAGAGAATGGTGGAAGAGAAGCCTATGTGGAAGAAGAACCCATTGGATCACCTAGTTCAATTGGTAAACCTAAGAAAGGAGAATCACATGTGATGAGGATAGCACTGTTTCAAGAAGAGACAGATGAGGAACCACCACAGAGGAAAAGTTTGTTCAGAACTAGATGCAAATAAGGAGGTAAATGTTGTAAAGTTGTTATTGATAGTGGTAGTTCAAATAACCTAGTTTCGAAAGAGATGGTGACTAAGCTGAAGTTGGAAATATTGAAACACCCTAAGCCCTATCAGATAGCATGGATTCAAGATGATCATAAGGTACTGGTGAGTAAGCAATATTTGGTGAAATTTCATATTGGATCTTTGAAGTATTGTGTGCTATTATGCCTATGGATGTATCTCATATCTTGTTGGGGAGACCTTGGTAGTATGATAGAAAAGCTATACACGATGGGAGTGTTGGCAAGAGGTACTACTCAGGTATAGACTTGTATGTTGTCATTGATGGCAACAAGGCTTAGAAGTTTCATCAACATGAAAAGAAGACATTTCTCTGGAAGGACTTATTGGATTTTAGGTCCAGTTGATAGAAAAAGGTTGAGTATGGGCATATACAGAGTAGAGGATAGTAAGTGGGTCAATATGCTTCTACAAATGATGATCTAGAAATGCAATTTAGGAATGATGTTAGTAATTGTTTGATGATGCTATGCTCCAAAGATTAAGTCTTGACTTCCTCTGGAAGTCATTTGGAAGAATTATCTAAATTTGAGTGAATAGAGGTATAGTAGAGAACAATGAACAGGGCACATTGTAATGGTCCACATTCCTCTGCAGGTGAGTATTTTATTATATAGTTTTGAGGTGTTGTAAACACTTATATGAAGTGTTGTAAGTATGGGTCTAATCGGTATTGTCATTGATGTCAACATACTCATGTTGCATTAATGAGAAGGATTGGATGAGTTGTGTGCTGAGGATATTGAGAAAATTAGTCTCAATCAGGAACAGTGAAGCATAGTGATGACAACAAGGTAAAAGTCCACAATAGGTTGAGGATCAGAGGATACAGTTTAAAGGGTTTGTAGATATAAGTCTTGGGATGCTCCAGTCAAGTTTTCAAAGCTCCGCATGAAGATCGGAAGAAGTTATGGTCGCTTAAGTAGAAACTGGTTCTGGTAGGTGTTTAGAGGTGACAGAGTGACACAGATAGGTCCGGTGAGATCCAAAAATGCTTTATCCCATTTTGTGGATTTGAGGAAGTGTTGAGGACATCCTTGTGAAGTGTCAAGTCGATTGGTTCATGGTTTGAAGGTTCGGAAGAACCTATTCCTTTGTGATAGTGATGACAGACTATGTTCTTGAGGTTCTGGATGAAGGAGAGAAGGATTCCAGTAAGCAAATGAAGTACAGATGTTGTTGGTAATTTAGGAAAGCTTGTGGTGATCTTTGGATTAGTTCCAGTTCATGTTGGTAGTATGTATTGAAGCTAAATTTCATATTTGAAGAATAACCACTGGATGTTGGTGTTCTTCCTGAGACTAGCTGACCAGATGTATTACACATCTTGTGGATGTTCTTGTAGGTGTTTGCCGACTTAGATGATTATTCCTAAGTTGATGTCTTGTATAAATAAGGGATTGTGAAGTCATTCCAAAGTGTGTCTTGTGGAGATGAGCAAGTGGTAGCGAAGAGGAGAGCAAAAGGCAGAGCAAAAGTATTGAGCTTAATGGAACTGATTCAAGCATGGTGAAGATGCTATTCTCCAGTTCATGTATGTGATACTTATTTCTTTGTAGACAGTGTGTCTCTTGTAGGCAGTGACCCTCTTGTGAACAGTGTCCTCAGGCAGTGAGACCTAATTGGCATGTGCCATTTTGTTCTTTCTATTCTTCTAACAGAGAATACATTCTTAGGTTAATCACCCCATGGTTTTTCCCTTAACCAGGTTTTTCACATCAAAATCTTGGTGTCTCATGTGTTGATGAGTTTCTGCTTTTGATTTAAATGCATTATGTCTCACGTTTAATATACTACTAATCACTAAGAGGATTTAAGTGTGTAAATTAGAGAAAGTTTTGCACAACTAATTCACCCCCTCTCTCAGTTGTGTGCCCTAAGTCTAACAATTGGTATTAGAGCCAAGTTCCTCTAAAAAGGAGCTTAACCGCTTGAGGAGATCCAAGATGTCATCTTACAAGAAGAATAGTCTGAAGTTTGATGGAACCAACTTTGCTCTTTGGAAAGGTCACATGAAATGTCACTTGCAGTATATGGGAATGGTGTATTGGTCCATGGTTACAAAAGCGTATGTACCTCCACAGGGTGGTCTGACAACCCTAAATGAAATCACAGATGCTGAAAACAATCTGCAGACCAAAGAAGCTCTTCTAAGTGCATTATCTGACTTAGAGCTCTCAAATGTTATTGACCTACCAACTACTTTTGAGATTTGGAATAAACTGGAACTTTGCATGAAGGAGACCAGTATGTTAAATGTGCAAGGTTACAGAGTCTAAAAGGGAAATTTAAAAAACTGAAGATGAGAGATGATGAAAATATTACCAATTTTATGCCAAGAGTTAATGAGCTGGTTTGTGGAATTAGAAATGCTAGTGGAGTCCTGGATGAAAATGAGATTGTTGGTAAAATTCTCAAATCCCTTCCTGCTTCTTACAAAATCAAGGCTGCTACCATTGAAGAATTCAGAGCCCATACAACTATCACAAGAGATCAATTGGCTGGGAAATTGGTTGCATTTGAAATGACAGAGTTTGGAGATGACCCCCCAAAGACTAAATCTACATTCAAATCTAGTGTCTTTATTAAAGGTAAACAAAGGTTTGATCCAGGAGAGAATTCTTCAAGAAAATTGTCATGGTATGAAAAAGTAAGAAAAGATCTGGAAGAAGAAGTAGAAACTTCCCAACTTGAAGCCCTTATTGCAAAGTGGATGCCAAGAGGATCTAGTAGGTATGAAGGAAAATTACCTTTTAAGTGTTTTAATTGCAATAAGATTGGTCATTTTGCCTCCAGGTGGCTGGAAATATTTTCAAGGCAAAATCCTAACAAGCCAAGGTTCCAAAGAACTATTACTATGTACATGAAGATGATGATAATGAAGGAGTAACAGATGATGAATCAGAGATAGGAAACCAATCCGGAAATGAATGGGTGTTCATTTCCATGAAGGAAGAAGATCCAATGTCCTCTGTATCTGTCAATCTTAAGACTGTGGAAAGAGTTCTGGTTGCCCAAATTGAAGAGAAGGATGATTGGGTCATTGACAGTGGATGCTCTCACCATATGACAGGTTACAAAAATAAGTTTGTAGATTTGGAGAGGTATGAAGGAGTGGTAAAGTTTGGTGACAATTCTACTAGTAGAGTTAGAGGAAGAGGAACTATTTCTTTTCATGGAAGAAACAAAACTGGTAATGTACTGTATGTTGAAGGTTTGAAGCACAGTCTTCTCAGTGTTGGACAGTTGGTGGGCAAAGGCTATGATCTCCAATTCAAGGATGGAAAATGCAAATCTTTGAAAGTTCTGGAACAGAGCTTGCATCCGGTACTCAAACTAAAGGTAACATCTTCCATTTGGTTGGTACTGGTAAAAGCTGCTTATTTGTTTAAGTTGATCAGAGTTGGTTATGGCATAGAAGGATGTGTCATGTGAATTTTGATAATATCATCAAGATAAGCAATACTCAGGCTGTAAGAGATCTTCCAAAATTGGTGAAACCTACTGACAGCTTGTGCAAGGAATGTCAGTTGGGTAAGCTGAGCAGAGTCACATTCAAAAGCAAGGAACTATCCTCTATCAGATTATTAGACTTAGTTCACACTGATCTTTGTGGTCCAGCAAGAACCAGGAGTATTCAAGGTGATAGATACTTCATGTAGCTAATTGATGACTATTCCCAGATGATGTGGGTGACCTTTCTAAAGGAGAAATTAGAAGCTCTTGAGAAATTGAAAATATTTAAGGCTATGGTAGAGAATGAAACAGCAATAAAGTTGAAATGTCTGAGGTCTGATAGAGGTGGAGAATTCACATCTGGTGAGTTCATAGAGTTCTGTGAGAAACATGAAATTAAGAGACAGCTGTCTGCTCTAAGGACTCCACAACAGAATGGAGTAGTCGAGAGAAAGAACCGGACCATCTAGGAAGCATCTAGGACCATGATGATGAAAGCAAATGTTCCTCAGATCTATTGGAGAGAAGTTGTTAGCACTGCAGTCTATACTCTTAATCGTGTTCAAATTAGAAGCAATACTGATAAGACTCCTTATGAACTCTGGTTTGGCATTACTCCTACTGTAAGATATTTTAGAGTCTTTGGTAGAAAATGTTACATCAAAAGAGATGAAGATCTAGGCAAGTTTGATGCTAGAAGTGATGAAGGAATATTCTTGGGTTACTCTACTCAAAGCAAAGCATACCGGTGTTATAACAAGAGACTAAGAAAGATGATAGAAAGTACAAATGTGAAGGTTGATGAGGGAATAGAGAAACCCTCAAGGTTTTATGAATATGGTGAAGATGATCAGAATGGTGTTCTAGTTCAAGGAGTTCAATCCTCTTCTGAAAGTCAGATTTAGACTGATCCAGTAAATCAAGAAGAAGAGATAGGTCTGAATGAGCCTGATCAAGAAGCAGAAGTGCAAGAAACTCCCAAAGTTCCAAGGTATGTAAGACTGAACCACTCTAAAGATCAAATCATAGGTGACAAAAGCAAAGGTGTGCAAACTAGAAGGAAAATTACTCAAAATTCAGATGAATATTATATGATTTCAAAGATTGGACCTAAGACAATAAATGAAGCCTGCAATGATGAAAACTGGACCAAAGAAATGGAGGAAGAGTTGATGCAAATTGAGAAAAATCACACTTGGAATCTTGTTCCCAGACCTGGAAACAAGAATGTGAATGGAACCAAATGGGTCTTCCGGAACAAACTAAATGAAGTTGGTGAAGTAACCAGAAATAAAGCCAGATTGGTCTGCAAGGGCTACTCTCAAATAGAAGGAATTGTTTTTGAAGAAACTTTTGCTCTGGTGGCAAGAATTGAAGCAGTCAAATTATTTCTTGCATTTGTTGTCTTCAAGGATTTCAAGGTGTATCAGATGGATGTCAAATATGCTTTCTTGAATGGTGACTTAGAAGAAGTGTACATTGAACAACCGGATGAATTTCAATTATCTGAGCATAGTGATATGGTCTGCAAGCTGAAGAAGGCATTGTATGGACAAAAGCAAGCTCCAAGAGCCTGGTATGAAAGATTGGACAAACATCTTTTGAAGATTGGTTTCAACAACGGTACTATTGGCAGTAACTTATATTTCAAAATTGATCATAAAAACATCTTGATTGTTGAAGTATTTGTTGATGATATCATCTTTGGAGGAAGAGACAGTATGTGTAAAACCTTTGCAAATCAAATGAAAAGTGAGTTTGAGATGTCAATGCTTGGTGAAATAAATTTCTTCTTGGGTCTGCAAGTTACTCAATCAAAGAAAGGAATCTTTATTTCTCATACTAAATATGTGAAAGAATTATTGAGGAAATTTGGAATGGAAGATTAAAAGCCAATGAATACTCCCATTGCAACTAGATGTAAGTTGAGCAAAGATGATGACTTTCCTAAGGCAGATCAGACAAAGTACAGATCAATGATTGGAGGATTATTGTATCTCACTCAAACTAGACTAGATATAATGCAGGCTATCGGTCTTGTTGTGAGATTCCAGGCTGATCCCAGAGAATCTCATGTCATGGCAATCAAAAGGATTTTTAGGTATCTAAAAGGAATAGTTGAGTATGGTTTGTGGTATCCTAGAGATCATAATTTCTCTCTTCATGCATATACAGATGCAGATTGGGTAGGAGATGTGGATGACAGGAAGAGTACCAATGGTGGAGCATTCTTTTTGGGAAAAAGATTGGTTTCTTGGCTAAGAAAGAAACAAGAGGCAATATCTCTGTCTACAACTGAAGCAAAATACATTATAGTAGCAGGTAGTTGCACTCAAGTTTTGTGGATGAAGTAGATGCTAAGAGATATTAAAGTAGAATATGAAGAGCCTATCATAATTTTCTGTGATAATTCAAGTGCAATAAATATTTCTAAGAATCCAGTGTTACATTCTAAGACTAAGCATATATCTATCAAGTTTCACTTTCTGAGAGAACAAGTGAACAAGGATGAAGTTAGACTGGAGTATGTGCCCTCCAAGGATCAGATTGCAGATATTTTTACTAAACCTCTTCCCAAGGACTCTTTTGAGTATCTCAGGGAGAAGTTAGGGGTTATTGCCCCTCCGGTGATGAACTAGGATGCACTGATGTGCATCAGTCCGGTGGATATCACAGTCACATCTTGTGATCCGGATTGATGATGGGAAGCTGCTACTCAGGGGGAGCAGCAGGTATGATTCTGAAGTATTGGAGTTACAAGTATGAGCCCTTTGCCATTGATGTCAAAGGGGGAGAAAAGACATTTGAAAAACAAGTGGTTGATGATCAAAGGGGGAGCAGTAAAGGAAAAGAAGACATGTGAATAGTTGTTGTTGATAGGGGGAGTTGTGACAGTAAGGAGAAGTTCTTGTCTTGATGGTTTTTCACATCATATGTTGCGATCAATGACAAAGGGGGAGATTGTTGCTAGTATGGGTCTAACCGGTGTTTTCATTGATGTCAACATACTCATGTTGCATTAATGAGAAGGATTGGATGAGCTGTGTGCTGAGGATATTGAGAAAATTAGTCTCATTCAGGAACAGTGAAGAATAGTGATGACAACAAGGTAAAAGTCCAAGATAGGTTGAGGATCAGAGGATGCAGTTTAAAGGGTTTGTAGATATAAGTCTTGAGATACGCTAGTCAAGCTTTCAAAGGTCCACATGAAGATTAGAAGAAGTTATAGTTGCTCAAGTAGAAATTAATTCCGGCAGGTGTTCAGAGGTGACAAAGTGACATAGATAGGTCCGGTGAGATCCAGAAATACTTTATCTCATTTTGTGGATTTGAGGAAGTGTTGAGGACATCCTTGTGAAGTGTCAAGTCGATTGGTTCATGGTTTGAAGGTCTGGAAGAACCTATTCCTTTGTGACAGTGATGACAGACTGTGTTCTTGAGGTTCTAGATGAAGGAGAGAAGGATTCCAGTAAGCAGATGAAGTGCACATGTTGTTGGTAATTTAGGAAAGCTTGTGGTGATCTTTGGATCAGTCCCAGTTCATGTTGGTAGTCCACATTGAAGCTAAAGTTTGTATTTGCAGAATAACCATCAGATGTTGGTGTTCTTCTTGAGACTAGCTGATCGGATGTATTACATGTCTTGTGGATGTTCTTGTAGGTGTTTTTCGACTTAGATGATTATTCCTAAGTCGATGTCTTGTATAAATAAGGGATTGTGAATTCATTCCAAAGTGTGTCTTGTGGAGATGAGCAAGTGGTAGTGAAGAGGAGAGCGAAAGGTAGAGCAAAAGTATTGAGCTTAATGGAACTGATTCAAGCATGGTGAAGATGCTATTCTCTAGTTCATGTATGTGATACTTATTTCTTTATAGATAGTGTGTCTCTTGTAGGCAGTGAGCCTCTTGTGAGTAGTGTGCTCGGGCAGTGAGCCCTAATTGGCATGTGCCATTTTGTTCTTTCTATTCTTCTAACAGAGAATATATTCTTGGGTTAATCACCCTGTGGTTTTTCCCTTAACCGGGTTTTCCATGTCAAAATCTTGGTGTCTCATGTGTTGACGAGTTTTTGCTTTTGATTTAAATGCATTATGTCTCATGTTTAATATACTACTAATCACTAAGAGGATTTAAGTGTGTAAATTGGAGAAAGTTTTGCACAATTGATTTACCCCCCCCTCAGTTGTGTGCCCTAAGTCTAAAATGAAGTGTCTAATTCCAAAGTTGGGAGATCTGAAGTCCACTGGAAAGATAGTTGCAAGCTGCTAAGTATTGGCATAGTGTTTGACAGAGTTTGACAGAGATAGAGTCTGAGTTCTGATGGTCCGCATTTCTCTGCAAGATGATATCATGCCTTGTAGTTTGGAGGGTAAGTTTGGGAATGTGTGAAGAGTCCTTGATATAATTTTAGAGGTGTTTTGAGATCTGCAGTAAAAGTTATAAGTCAGTAGACGAACCTGGTAAGCATGTTCTTAAGGATCAAGTCGACTGGTGTGATAAACCATTGTGTGGACAAGAAATAGTGTTTGAAGGATCTATGTAAGTGATTAAATAATTAGATTCGACCTATATGAACATGATTGACTAAATATTTGGGTCCACCCAACATATAGTGCATTGGATTAAGCTAATAAGATACATTTTTCTATGTACATGTTTCATTTCCTAGATGCCAACCTGATTGTGGATCAAATCATGATGCAGATATATAAAGGAAAATGAATTTCAGTCATAAGTGTAGTGATGAGGAAGTGATTGATGCAAGCATGCAAATAGTAGAGTAGAGTTAGAAGATCAGCAGTGATGAAGACTTGGGATTCAGAATTTAGCTGCTAAATGACTGCACCCTGGCATAGTGACAGATGCTTATGTAGTATTTAGTTTTCATGAGAAATTTAATTTGCACTTAGCAGTGAGCTTTCTTCTTCAAGGAAGTGAGCTTGGTAGTGAGCCTCCATTGGGGTTTAACAACCCTTATTGTAATCTTGCTAGGTTTAGGGTTGAGGCAGTGAGCCTACAAGACCTAGTTGTACTTCATCATAGTGAGCCAGCATGTTCCAGGCCCATGGAGTGACCAAGCTTGAATATCATTATTTGTAAAGATTCTAATATATATTTAAGAGCTAATCCTCTACTTGGTTTTTCCCATTTTGGGTTTTCCACGTAAAAAATCTTGGTGTCTATGTGTCATGTTTTTATGGTTATTGTTCATATGCATGTTATGCCTTTGCTTAATTAATTCTAGAAAATGGTTGAAAGTTAATGTGCATCAAAAGATTGTGTTGATGACTGTTTTGATGCAATCATAACAATAAGTCAAAATTCACATGACATGAACTGTAACTATACTTGAAAGACAAGAAGGAATCATTTGGTGATTCAACTAATCCCAAGTCTACAATGGTTCGGTTGGTCAAGTTCAGTTGGTCAATGTGAAGCTGTAATGTTCAAGGGGCCTTACGTAGTTTAGGTTTGTTTTGTGGTTTACTGGCCTAAGAATATGCAAAGAGGTCATGAGATAGGTCAATGCTCTTCATTCCTTTGCATAAAGGTGCTACTGTGCTGCAAGTTTCAGATGTTTTTCTTTGATTTATGCAGCTTCCTTCTTCATGTACTTATGAAAACTGTCTACTTAGACTCTGTTATGCATGCTTCTTCAGATTTGAGACAATTTCCTTTAGATTTCTGCGTTTTTAGCTAGATAATTTAGATGGGTTGGGAAAAGTTAGAGAGATCTAATCTATACTTCATCTAATCTACCGAAGGATCTAAGTGTTTCTGTTATCCACTATGTAAATACCACAGTAATCTGATCAAATCCACAGTAGAAACCTTAAATGTAAGTCCTGAGCATTTTCACAAACATACATTTAAAATTGCAAGCTCTCAAAGAAGATATTTCAAAACACAAAGAAGAGCAGGAGAACACTCAGAAGATAGATGCAGAACTCCAGATTCTATTGCATTAGAAATGAATAGCCATACATGATTTACAATGTAAGAATGACTCTTAGTTTCATTGATCATACTACAGAGAACTTACAAGCTTTACAGATACAGTAAGGCAACCAGACATTCCACGCGCACCTTACTGCAGACAAACAGGCGACCTCCTTCTTCTACTTCTAAACTATGCTAAGCTAACTTGCTGTATTTTCCTAGAATCTCTGTTGTGTAGCCCCTGTTGTAAAGTATTACAGTGTAGAGAGGCACAATATATAACATTCTGATTGTCCTCACTACAGCAAAAACCTAACTGAACTCCTGGTTCAAACCTCTAGTTACAGCAATAAGTGCAGGTGAACCAGTTCTCAAAAATATCTCTGAGCTGTGGTCAAATCTGGGCGAAATATTGCCCCTTCTGAGAAGTTCCAGCAGCTGGGCAATAACTTCTGTCTGTCTTTTGCAATAATATCTTCAGCTGCGACCTTCCTCTTCACTTGAATGGCTTTGACTTTTGCATTTCATCTCTATCTTCTTGCTCCTGAGATCTGATCTTCTGCCTCCATGAGGTCACTGTATTGACTTTCCAGCTGCTTCCTCAACTGCAAGCCTGCAAGACAAGACCAGCAATAAGTTTCACATTTATCACAAAAAATAGCAGGAAACTAGAATAAGCGTTTAAATCCAAGTGACTGCGCAAGATCGCGGAAATCAGATCCAAAATCTACTCAAAACGCGTCAAAAATGCGCCCAAGCTGCTCAAAATTGATGGGTCAACCATCGCTGACTGAAAAAATGTCAGAGGCGCCAAAAAAAACACTTCAAAACTCCACCGCTTCATTTCCCGCCCATCGGCATGATATTCGCAGTCGGTGCGTCAAAAAAACAGGTTAGTCGATATACCTCATCATCATGATATTCACTTCCGCACATTGGAGAAAAGAACTACAACATCATCATCATCATGTTGAAGAAGAATAGGAGGATGCGAATATAATCATGCTGTCGAGGAGAGGAAGATGATGGTGACGTCATCATGATATTCGGGCTTCATTGAAATGCTAAGGATGACGTCATCATCATATTCGGTTAAGATCAGGGGGATAGTGGCACTATCGGGTTACCTGAGGGGCATGATCAGGATGATGAAGTGAATATGACCCTTTCGCGGCCAAGGTAACCCTCTCGAGAAAAATCAGCATGATGAAGATCATCATCATATTTGCGGCTTGTGTCGAACTTGGAATAAGACGTCATCATCATGATCGGGAGCCGGATCGTGCTTGAAAAATATATCCTGTTTGAAGGAAAAAAGATGATGATGATGATCATCAGGATATTAGCTTCTGTCGAACATAGAAGAAGACATCATCATCATAATTGGGAACCGGATCGGGGGTTTTGGAAAATATCCTGCTGAAAGAAAAGATGATGATGTTGTTGGTCATCAGGAGGATATTGGTTCTTCGTTTATTAGATCGGGATGACGTCATCATGATATTCGGGTCCTTTGTTAAACTTGGAACATGACGTCATCATGATATTTCGCCAACCGGATCATGTTTGGAAAATATCCTGCCGAAGGGAAAATGTGATGATGATGATCATGATCAGGATAAAAATATGATGATGATGATCATCAGGATGTTCTCAAAAGGTTGCATTTCATCGGCAGGAGGACTTGGCGAAATATCAGGCGAACAAACAAGATCATGATGATCTTGACAATCAGGACAGGATAAAGAATGATGATGACGTCATCATCATATTCGGGCCAGGGTGATATTGCAAAATATGATGATGCTGATCATCAGGATATTTACTTCTCATCGATTTATCATGATGACATCATCATGATACTTTGTCTTCGAAGCACAAGGATAAGTTGGTCATCATGATATTTCAGCTAGGGTGATATTACAAAATATGATGATGCTGTTGAGAAATGTAATATCGAACCCTTCTTAATAGATAGGCTGATCATCATGATGTTTCGGCAAACGGATATCAGGAGGATATAAAGATGATGATCCTCCTTCGAAATTATCATGATGATGTCTTCATTACTTAGCGAATTTCAGAGAATGTTCTGTGAAAGATCAGGATGATGATTAAGAAGCCGTCATCATCATATTTCGAAGTTCAGCAAATATCATGATGACGACCTTGCGAAAGGGAGACCAGGAGGATATGAAGTCGTCGTCATCATCATATTTCGAATGCCAGCAAATATCATGATGATGACCCTCCAATAGGTTTTGAACGTGCGCATGTAAATATGCCGAAGGTGATTTTGTTAAGTCAGGGTGATCCTATACCATCAGCATGATATTTTAAGATCAGGCGATGCAAGGATATCATGATGATGCTCGCGATACAAAGGCCGCTCGACGGGGGGAACTTACCTCGACTTAAAGTTAATGTCATCATGATAATTGGACCTCAGGATATTATCGGGGGGGGGTTTAAATATGATGATGATGATGCTCTTCAGCAAAACCGAGTTTATAATATAACCTTCCTAAAAGATATCATGATGCTGCATGATGCGAAGATCATGATGATCCTGTCAACATGACTTAGAATAAAAAAAATAAAATGATGATGCTCCTGCGAATATCAGGTTTGACCAAGACTTTGACCGTGCATAACTTTCACATATGGTCGAATTTTCAAGTGAAGTAAAAGGCAAACCTGCATGAAATTTCAAGCTCTTTCAAAATATGAGGTCACAGAAACAAAATATGAACTTTGACAAATAGACCTCATGATGATGACCTACCCTATGCAATATCATGATGATGATGCACCTGACCTTCATTTTTACCAGACTGCCAGAAAGCAGAAAAAACACAAGCAGAAGCAAAAAGCAAGACATCAGCAGGGGTCCTCGTTTTGCTAAGGAGCAAAATGGGGCGTGTTGTGAACATCACAACAACTAGCAACCAAAACAAAACAATTAAATTCAGAGTGTTCAAGGAAACTAGATGTAATGAACTCATAACTTCCAACTATCTTTTCCTGCAAATTACTATTCAGCTTGAGACTCAAAGTGTTCAATAAAGATGCATGAATTTCCATTTTCAGTTTAGTTGTGTGCATGTGATTAATTATCCTCATCTTGAAGATCAGTTGAACAAACCAGTGACTGACATTAGCCTACGTAGGTGAGGATATTCCCTCATAGCCGACCGGATAGAGCCTTGCTGCCAGCGAGCGTCTATAGCCCCGGCAAGGTTATCGTTACAATTCTCCTAAGTAGAGCCCCACTGCCAGCGAGCGTCCATAGCCCCGGTAGAGTTACTTAGATGGCTTAATCTGGATTTTCAGTATAATCCGCTTTATTCATTTATTTATTTATTTTTTTGTTTTCTAATTTTGAAAGATCTCATAAGGTGTAGCAATTTGTAACTTCATGATGATGCAAGGAGTGGACACTTGCTGAAATTAAGCTGAGAATTGTAATGGTAGCAAGGGTGACCTCTGATTTTTCACCTAATATCTACACTGGTAGGTTCAACAAACCCAAGGATTTTAGGTGTGTCATCGTGAGAAACCTGCTTCGAATTCTCAATCACATTTATTGAATACGAAACTTCAGAAGATGAACAACTCTCTACATTCATGACAATGACAAGTTATGTGTAAATTGCAAATGGTTAACCTGAATATCCTAAATTATATACTGTTTTGAATGGTTGCTAGTTCTGCTCCTTAATACTCTACAGTAAAATAAAGATCCCTGCTGAGGAGACAACAAACAGACCAAGCAAACAGGCTGTACAAACAACACAGCAAAAGAAAAAACTGTACAAACAGAAAGAAATAAAAAAACAAAACAAACGGAAGACAAGCTATAAACAACTAACCTAAAAAAAGAAAAAAGCAAAAGAAGAACACACAAAAAAAAAAAACTAACAACTACCCCATCAGACTATATACCAGCCTCTCCAAGGCAAACTGAAACCCAGGAAAAAAGACCCAAGAACACCCCTACTTGCATATTTCTTTAGGTTGTGCAGGAGTAACAGGGTACTGGTGATGGTTCTCATCCTAGCAGATTTATCTTTGAATTCTGAAAAAAAATCTGATATTCTAGATTCATTGTGTTTATCAGAATAGCTCTTAACTAGTAACTGAGGCTGCTCACCAGGTTTATGATTAATCCATATGCATGTCTTATCTCTTGAATTTCCATAATCAAAATAGCATTTATCATTGTTTACTAAGGAAAGGAAAGAGACAACCTGATGTGCCTTTAGCTCTGTGGAACACACTTGTTTATTAGTAGCTGGCTCTTCATCTAGCTCTGCATTTTCATTGCCCAGCTCTATGTCTAGTCCTTTTTCAAGTTGAAAGATGAATGACTCTAGATGTATCATTTCTTCATCTTCATCCAGCTTTGTTCCTTCATTCTGGATGTTCAGTTTATCCTCAAATTTAGCACATCTCTCAATGTTCTCATTAGTTTCCTGCACATCAGCACTTAAGTAAGTATCTTCATCATCATAATCTGACATACAGAAATTAATCATTTCTAAATCACTTGAGAGTAAAAGTGGGATGACATCTTTTGATTGATAGGAATACTCCCCTGTTTTATTTTCAACATGGTATGGGGGTGATGTCTGATTGTGCACAGCAGCTACATGATCCTCTGTACCCTCTTCTTTCAAAAATTGTTCATCAGATGACCCACAGTTATCGTCCAGTGTGGAGTCTGCTTCTATTAACCTGCAACAATCATCACATGACTCCTGGAGAGAGATTTTATTATCCTTTATTCCTAGCATTGGTTCCATCATTGTATCCTCTACACATTTAACGACCGTTGCTGCTGCATCCTCCTGTCGCCTAATAATCTCCTCACTTCCTTGCCAACTTTCAGCCTTATACACATATTGGACTGGGAAATTGTATGTAACGCACTCTTCCACCTCTTGTCTAATGTCATGACCAAATCTGTCTATTGCATTGTTTTCCTCATCTGAAGAATTTCCGTCAGACTTAATGAATAGTGTTGTTCTATTGCTGACACACTTCTTTCTACTGTTTAACATCATAACCTCCTCAATCTGCGTCCCATTGTTGGTAACTCTATAGACACCTGGCTCAACAGCAGCATATAAGATTTCATTAGTTCGATTATACTCTGTTATCATATGTCTCATTCTGGGCTCTGCCTTTATTCTGATCTAGTTTGGGATGCCTCTCCATGGTAACCACATGTGTGAAAAGTCAGTAGCCATATATCCGTTTAATGTCTTGGACCAATCCCTACTCAGCAACATTCCATAATTTGCGGGTATATCCACTACTTGGATGTCAATGATTTGGCTCACCCTAGGGTCTGAAGCTAACTGCACCTGTATGTTCATGAGTTCTCCTATCACACTAACCTCGGTCTTATCTAATTGTGTGACAACCTTGGCAGATTTGGTGGGAGTCAGCCCGAGAGTTTTACATATTCCTAAGGGCATTACGTTGGCTGAAGCACCAGAATCTACCATGCAATTGTGTATATTCTTCCCACACAACCTAACAGTTAACAAGAAAGGTTGAGTATCCCTCTTATCCGCATGTATTACTACATTTGTGTTGGAAGGCTGCTCAACTTTCTTACCTTTCTCCTTAGGTGGTGAATCACTACTAGGAACAGTTATATCAGCAGACACCATGTTTGTTATGGATGTATCCAGGGATTTTAAAAAAGCATTTCTAATCCCTGGGGTCTTCAATAATTCATTTAGAGGTATGCTGACCTTCATTTTCTTTATTTCCTCTGACAAGTAATTCATTAGTCTTGTTGTCTCTACTGCTTCTGTCTTACTTGTTTGATCCTTTTGCACTACTGTTCCGTTATTTGTGTGCTGACTAGCTTTAAGTATGGCAGGATTGTTGCTAGCATTCTGATCTGGGGGTGTATTGATGTTATTCGGAGGAGTGGAAGTGGTGAAAGGTCCTCCCGGCCTAGGGTTGTTCCTCAAATTGTAGGTGTGGCTTTTATTTGTCTGTTGAAAGGCCTGCACCTCCTCTGTTTCATTTAATATCTCGTTTTCATATTCAAAAGGAAACTGAAAAGCATTTAACACAAAGGCTGATTCGGGATAAAGACTTTCACAATAGTATGGTTCATCCTCTAGCAATTCATCCTCCCTCTCTTCTGCAGTTGCAAAGGTAAACGTTTCTAAGACTAATGCTGTGTCATATTCTGAGGGTACTACCTCATTACCCTTAGGAATGAGAAATTCTGAGGTAGGAGGCTGTACATCTACGTTGAAGATACTAGCTGCCAAGTGGAACTGTGGACAGTCATGCTCAGCATGGGCATTAGTATTGTGAAATCTGCACCAATTTTTGGGTGCTGTATTGGCCATTTGTATGTTAGTTATTTGTTTTGCACCATGATTATCCGTATTCTCGAAAGGAGAAGCCAGAGTACCGTTGTTGGGCCCAGTGTTCCATGTCTTGGGTGGCCTAGGTTGATTCTGGTTCTTGTTATTATTGCCCCAGGTCCTATTATCTATCACTGGCCCCCTACTTTGCATTGGTTGCCCCTGACTGGGGCCTTGATGCTGATTGTAGTTTTGGTTCTGATTGTACTGCTAGTTCTGGTTGAGACTATAATTCTGATTTTGGCCTTGGTTGTGACCTTGAGGTGGATTGTAGTTTTGGTTGCTTCTGCCATAGAGATTCTCATTTCTTAGCTGTGTCACTTCGGTTGTTAATCTCTTCAAATGTGCAGTAATCTCTTTGATGTCTTCCCTATCCTCTTGTGCTTTTGCCACAGTTACATCCCTAGGAAGTTGGAAGAAAGGCTGACCATTATTTTGACTATTATTGGAAGTACTAGCCGTGTAAGGAGTTATAGCCTGGATTGGAGTAGGATTATACACAGGTGTGTAAGAAGGAACCAGATTTATTAGTGGAGCATGCTGCACAGGGACTCCATTCCATGGGTGTGCCTGATTCTGCACCCCAAAATTTCCTCCAAATGGACTGTAAGTTGTATGTCTCATTTCTTGGTTCACTGAGGCTGCCTCTTTATAGGCTTTGGATACTGAATCTATGTCAGGTTTCCTTCTGACAAACATGGCAGTTAAAGGATCCAAAGCAGTATAGTACATAGCCAACAAGGGAGCATCAGCTATGGTATAAGGGGCTGCTAGCCTAGAATAGGCCTTTTGGAATCTATCATTGAAATTATCAATTAACTCTCCCTCACCTCGTTTTATAGCAGCCAACTTATGATACAAAGCACAAGGGTCAATGGGTCCTCTAAATCTTGACAGAAATGCTTCTTCCATAAGTGCCTAGGAAGAAATGTAACTATTGGGTAAGTTTACATACCAGCTAGAGGCCTGCTCATTAAAGGTGTAAGGAAACAACCTACACACAACATCCTCGTGCTCTAACATAGCCCTAAAACATGCTTCCTTAAATATTCTAATATGATCTTCTGGGTCTTGATGCAACTGGTATTTGGGACATATCTTTTCTGGATTTTTTGGCATGTCATGATAATCATTGAAGAATATGGGAGAATTGACATCGAAATAAGCCATTGCAGGTGTTTGAGTTTGACTTGAACTTGCAGAAATACCTGGATTGATTGGTGGATTAGGATTTAGAGGAGGATTGAGACCTCCAGAAGTGCCTGAACCAAGATTTAAAGATCTGAACAGTGATCTATCAGGACTTATAATACTACAGATGTTAAAAGGTGACCCAGGAGGTGTTCCAGATGAACTTCCTGCTTGCGATATCTTTGGATTCCAGATTAAAGGGCTTTTACTTCGCCTTGTATTAGGTAGTTGCACAAAGATATCTCCTGAACTGGACCTAGACCTAGTCACTCTGTTACTGTCGTTAGCCAGTTTGAAATGAAACCTAACTCAGGCAGGCCCTCCTTCTAGCGCCAGAAAACTGTTGATGACTGTTTTGATGCAATCATAACAATAAGTCAAAATTCACATGACATGAACTGTAACTATACTTGAAAGACAAGAAGGAATCATTTGGTGATTCAACTAATCCCAAGTCTACAATGGTTCGGTTGGTCAAGTTTAGTTGGTCAATGTGAAGCTGTAATGTTCAAGGGGCCTTACATAGTTTAGGTTTGTTTTGTGGTTTACTGGCCTAAGAATATGCAAAGAGGTCATGAGATAGGTCAATGCTCTTCATTCCTTTGCATAAAGGTGCTACTGTGCTGCAAGTTTCAGATGTTTTTCTTTGATTTATGCAGCTTCCTTCTTCATGTACTTATGAAAACTGTCTACTTAGACTCTGTTATGCATGCTTCTTCAGATTTGAGACAATTTCCTTTAGATTTCTGCGTTTTTAGCTAGATAATTCAGATGGGTTGGGAAAAGTTAGAGAGATCTAATCTATACTTCATCTAATCTACCGAAGGATCTAAGTGTTTCTGTTATCCACTATGTAAATACCACAGTAATCTGATCAAATCCACAGTAGAAACCTTAAATGTAAGTCCTGAGCATTTTCACAAACATACATTTAAAATTGCAAGCTCTCAAAGAAGATATTTCAAAACACAAAGAAGAGCAGGAGAACACTCAGAAGATAGATGCAGAACTCCAGATTCTATTGCATTAGAAACGAATAGCCATACATGATTTACAATGTAAGAATGACTCTTAGTTTCATTGATCATACTACAGAGAACTTACAAGCTTTACAGATACAGTAAGGCAGCCAGACATTCCACGCGCACCTTACTGCAGACAAACAGGCGACCTCCTTCTTCTACTTCTAAACTATGCTAAGCTAACTTGCTGTATTTTCCTAGAATCTCTGTTGTGTAGCCCCTGTTGTAAAGTATTACAGTGTAGAGAGGCACAATATATAACATTCTGATTGTCCTCACTACAGCAAAAACCTAACTGAACTCCTGGTTCAAACCTCTAGTTACAGCAATAAGTGCAGGTGAACCAGTTCTCAAAAATATCTCTGAGCTGTGGTCAAATCTGGGCGAAATATTGCCCCTTCTGAGAAGTTCCAGCAGCTGGGCAATAACTTCTGTCTGTCTTTTGCAATAATATCTTCAGCTGCGACCTTCCTCTTCACTTGAATGGCTTTGACTTTTGCATTTCATCTCTATCTTCTTGCTCCTGAGATCTGATCTTCTGCCTCCATGAGGTCACTGTATTGACTTTCCAGCTGCTTCCTCAACTGCAAGCCTGCAAGACAAGACCAGCAATAAGTTTCACATTTATCACAAAAAATAGCAGGAAACTAGAATAAGCGTTTAAATCCAAGTGACTGCGCAAGATCGCGGAAATCAGATCCAAAATCTGCTCAAAACGCGTCAAAAATGCGCCCAAGCTGCTCAAAATTGATGGGTCAACCATCGCTGACTGAAAAAATGTCAGAGGCGCCAAAAAAAACACTTCAAAACTCCACCACTTCATTTCCCGCCCATCGGCATGATATTCGCAGTCGGTGCGTCAAAAAAACAGGTTAGTCGATATACCTCATCATCATGATATTCACTTCCGCACATTGGAGAAAAGAACTACAACATCATCATCATCATGTTGAAGAAGAATAGGAGGATGCGAATATAATCATGCTGTCGAGGAGAGGAAGATGATGGTGACGTCATCATGATATTCGGGCTTCATTGAAATGCTAAGGATGACGTCATCATCATATTCGGTTAAGATCAGGGGGATAGTGGCACTATCGGGTTACCTGAGGGGCATGATCAGGATGATGAAGTGAATATGACCCTTTCGCGGCCAAGGTAACCCTCTCGAGAAAAATCAGCATGATGAAGATCATCATCATATTTGTGGCTTGTGTCGAACTTGGAATAAGACGTCATCATCATGATCGGGAGCCGGATCGTGCTTGAAAAATATATCCTGTTTGAAGGAAAAAAGATGATGATGATGATCATCAGGATATTAGCTTCTGTCGAACATAGAAGAAGACATCATCATCATAATTGGGAACCGGATCGGGGGTTTTGGAAAATATCCTGCTGAAAGAAAAGATGATGATGTTGTTGGTCATCAGGAGGATATTGGTTCTTCGTTTATTAGATCGGGATGACGTCATCATGATATTCGGGTCCTTTGTTAAACTTGGAACATGACGTCATCATGATATTTCGCCAACCGGATCATGTTTGGAAAATATCCTGCCGAAGGGAAAATGTGATGATGATGATCATGATCAGGATAAAAATATGATGATGATGATCATCAGGATGTTCTCAAAAGGTTGCATTTCATCGGCAGGAGGACTTGGCGAAATATCGGGCGAACAAACAAGATCATGATGATCTTGACAATCAGGACAGGATAAAGAATGATGATGACGTCATCATCATATTCGGGCCAGGGTGATATTGCAAAATATGATGATGCTGATCATCAGGATATTTACTTCTCATCGATTTATCATGATGACATCATCATGATACTTTGTCTTCGAAGCACAAGGATAAGTTGGTCATCATGATATTTCGGCTAGGGTGATATTACAAAATATGATGATGCTGTTGAGAAATGTAATATCGAACCCTTCTTAATAGATAGGCTGATCATCATGATGTTTCGGCAAACGGATATCAGGAGGATATAAAGATGATGATCCTCCTTCGAAATTATCATGATGATGTCTTCATTACTTAGCGAATTTCAGAGAATGTTCTGTGAAAGATCAGGATGATGATCAAGAAGCCGTCATCATCATATTTCGAAGTTCAGCAAATATCATGATGACGACCTTGCGAAAGGGAGACCAGGAGGATATGAAGTCGTCGTCATCATCATATTTCGAATGCCAGCAAATATCATGATGATGACCCTCCAATAGGTTTTGAACGTGCGCATGTAAATATGCCGAAGGTGATTTTGTTAAGTCAGGGTGATCCTATACCATCAGCATGATATTTTAAGATCAGGCGATGCAAGGATATCATGATGATGCTCGCGATACAAAGGCCGCTCGACGGGGGGAACTTACCTCGACTTAAAGTTAATGTCATCATGATAATTGGACCTCAGGATATTATCGGGGGGGGGTTTAAATATGATGATGATGATGCTCTTCAGCAAAACCGAGTTTATAATATAACCTTCCTAAAAGATATCATGATGCTGCATGATGCGAAGATCATGATGATCCTGTCAACATGACTTAGAATTAAAAAAATAAAATGATGATGCTCCTGCGAATATCAGGTTTGACCAAGACTTTGACCGTGCATAACTTTCACATATGGTCGAATTTTCAAGTGAAGTAAAAGGCAAACCTGCATGAAATTTCAAGCTCTTTCAAAATATGAGGTCACAGAAACAAAATATGAACTTTGACAAACAGACCTCATGATGATGACCTACCCTATGCAATATCATGATGATGATGCACCTGACCTTCATTTTTACCAGACTGCCAGAAAGCAGAAAAAACACAAGCAGAAGCAAAAAGCAAGACATCAGCAGGGGTCCTCGTTTTGCTAAGGAGCAAAATGGGGCGTGTTGTGAACATCACAATAGATTGTTAGAATACTGATTCACCCCTCCTCCTTCTCAATGTTCCTGACCTTCAAAAATTGGTATCAGAGCTAAGTTCCTTGGAAAAGGTCTAACAACTTTTAAGGAAGATCTAGGATAGTGTGATCATGGTAGCAAGAAGACTTGGAAATTATTAAAGAAATAAGCAACTAGAAGTGGCTCTTATGGATATTGAAAATTCTGAAGTAGAAGTCAGGGATCTGAAAGAAAATTTGCAACAAGCTGATGAATGCATCTCAAAGCTAAAAGAGCAAGTTAAGAAATTCAAAGACAAATACAAAGAAGTTAATGATCAACAGTTATCAGCAAATGAGAAGTAGAAGTTATAGAAAGAGCAAGAGCAGAAGATGATCTGAACCTAATTATGAAGAACAAATCAGAAGATTGTGCAAAACTTGAAAAAGAAATTGTAAGTCTAAAAATAGATCTGGAAAAGACCATAAGCTTTGAAGAAAAATTCAAGATAAGTACTGCAAAGCTTGATGAAATGATTGCTAGCCAGAAGAGTGTTGATGATAAGCAAGGATTGGGATTTGAGAAAGGCGAAAGTTCAAAATCTAGTTAGGCAAACACTGAATTAAAGTAAAACAAAAGAAACCAGTTTAGAACTCAGAGAAGAAGACCTAGAAGACCTCCAGTCAGACAACCAAATACTCAAAGGTACCCATCTTTCAATGGTTATTGTAATTCATGTAATAAGTTTGGTCATAAGGCTACTTAGTGTAGAAGCAGAATAAATCAAAAGGTTCCATCGTTCTCTAGTTAGTGTTTCAATTGCAAGAAAATTGGTCATAGAGAAAATGAATGTAGAAATCAGATCAAGAAATTTTTTGACAATGGATT
Organism: Cunninghamia lanceolata; assembly: GCA_027924645.1. Lineage (NCBI taxonomy): Eukaryota > Viridiplantae > Streptophyta > Pinopsida > Cupressales > Cupressaceae > Cunninghamia > Cunninghamia lanceolata. The sequence goes on from BSBN01000047.1 coordinate 25,447,071, forward strand.
CTTCAAAGGTAAATGCCTCACTTGCAATAAAATTGTTAATAGAGCAGTTGTGTGCAGAAAGAAAGTGAGTCAGAATTCTATTAGGTGTAATGCATGCTATAAAATGGGACACATATCAAATGAATATAGAAGTTTGATAAGAGATGTTTTTCAAAATATGAGGAATAGTCAATCATTCAATGGAAAGTGTTTTGCATGCAATAGATTTGGACATATAGATAATCAATGCAAATCAAATCCAATCAATAAAAGGAATCAAGGTCAAAGGAATGTGGTGTGCTTCTATTGCAACAAATTTGGTCATGATGCAAAATTCTGTAGAATCAAGAATGCGAAGAGAAATTATTGTGCTAAAGAAAGAAAAATAGAGCAGAGGAATGATAAGGTAAAAGAAAAGATTGATCCGGTTGAAACCAAGAAGGAAATAGATAAGATCTGGGTCAAGAAAGAAGTAATCAAAGAAGAGGATAGATCTGCACCAAAACCTAATGTAGATACTTCCTACAAGAGGTAAATTGGAAGCTCTGGCTTAGGGGGAGCAGTGTTGAAAATTTAAAACCTCCAGCCAGAAAGTGGGTGCCAGAATCAAGCATGAAGGTGTATGATGGAATCTGATGTGACAAAGCTCTTAAAAGAAAAATCAGAAGAAAAAGGGTCAATGCAGCATATTGCGAAGCAATCTTAATCGACTGTGTTCTACAGTGAAGGGCTTTGGCAGCTTTTTGGTAATAAGCATTTAATGAAGACTAGGTCAAGTTGTGTGAAGGATAAAAAGAAACTTGTTTGGTTTCAAAATCACTTTGCACTCAAAGCTATCAAGTATTCAGAGAGATTGGAGCAGACTTTGATTAACGGAAACCAAGATTTGAAGAGCTTGGAAATTTCTAGAAAAAGGAAACCCTAATTTGGTGAAAGAGGTATTTATAACTTGAAACCCTACTGTGAAAATTAATTTGCTCTGGGAAAATGTTTACTCCTCATGCAATCGAGATAAGAAAAATGCCTCACCCCAAGTTTAAGAAATAATTCTTCAAATTGTTGGAAAATAATCCATTAGGGGTATTCTCAATTACTCCACATGGGGTCATGCATATAGAAGATATTAGGGCATACATTCATACCAGTCTAGAAGAATATGATCATATGAAGTTAGGAAAACTGTATTTGGATGAACTGACTACTTTGGACATTATGTTGAAAGATGATTACAAAACTCTAGGAGAAAAGAAATTTAACACCTGGTTGGACTTTCCCGCAATTCTGATTGATGCATGGGTCAAGCTTATTCTACGTAGAATTCATGATAAATCTTTATGGCTTGATGAACCCTATTTAATAACTAAAGAAGCCATTAAAACTATAACTGATATGATCTCCTCCAGAAGGGTTCCATGTATAAAGAAAATGAAGAACAATATGGTAATGCAGCTAATAGGAGCCAAATTTGAGAAGAATGGCCTTACAGTGAATGATATCAGGGATCCAGCTGTCAGATTTGCATAAATGATTATTGGATACAAAGTATACTTCTCCAAGGAAAATTTTGTGTCTGCATCAGCTATATACACAGCATATGACCTTTGTGAATTGCTCCAGAGTGAACTTATGGAGAACTTGAAAAGGACAAAAGAAACTAATCATCCCTTCAAATATGCAACATTGATTACATGTTTACTCTTTTTCTTTCTAAAAGAGCTACCTGGTCTAGGAAATGTTATCTGGCTTGATCACATACTAGTAGCTACTCAAATAAGAAATCACTTACAAAATTTAGGTATTGTAGATATGCAAAATGAAATCATATGGAAATATTTTAGAGACTTTCAACAGAAAATGGTAAGAAGGTTATGGATACCTGAAAAAGTAGTGATAAAGTATGAAAACGATATTGTATTCATGGTGGATAAAGACAAATGTTTTATGGAAGCTGTGGAACCAAGAACTGTATGGGTCCCTGCACTAGGCTATGAAGTTGCAGAGGATGTCTTGACTGAATTAGCTAATGCACTACTAAGTAAACCTATTGATCCCAAAGAGGACAGATTTGGGATGTTCTCAGAATTATCTTCTAGAATGTTGATGGAACCTGAGTAGTCAGAGAGAACATCAGATGAACAATTAAGCAAGGTAAAAACCAAATCAGGAGGATCCAAGTTCACAAGTACTCTGGTAGAATGGGCATCAAACACTCCAGAAAGGAAAGATAAGAGATCTAAAGAGGAGAGACTAGCATCTAGTCCTAGAAAAAGAATAAGGACCTCATCCATTACAAAAGCCACAATTGAAGGAAAGATGAAAAATAAAGTCTCACTTTGTGAAGAAAAAGTGGCAAGAGACACTATTACAGAAACCTTGGAAAAGTTACAAAATGCACAAATCCTAGATCCTCTCAAGTTTCTTCAAGAACCAATAAATCTAAATTCCTTGTCTCCGGTACAAAATTTTGAATTAGCATCATTTGCCCAAGCAAAAGCTTAGGAAGAATTGATGAAAACTCACATGCATAACAATAAGCTCATTACAACAGTATTTGATATTCTAGGAGATTTGATGCCTGAATACCAGAAAGACACTTCTACATCATGTACTGATCAACTGAAAGGTATGATAAAATCAATCAACAGTCATTTTGAATCCATTGAAAAATCTATAGAAACAAAGGTCAAGAAAGAATTTGATGAGAAAAGATTAACCAAGTTGAAAACCATGTTGATCAATGATAAAATCTCTTTAGAGGAAGGAATAAGAGGTATACAAAGTGCCATAAAAGAAGATTGTGACTTGTACAAATTTTGTTTATCTTGGCGAAAGATCCCAAAGGAGCTAGAAGATAAAATCAAAGACTTGGAACTCAAATTGCTAAATATCTCAGAGACATATAATCCAACAATGGAGTCAATAAATGCCAAAGAAACACAAGTTGAAAATATCCATAATGAGTTGAACACTTTGATGAAGAAAAGGGGAGAAATCAAGGACAAGTTGTGCCAACTGAAAGAACTAATAAGTCTGAAAATTGATTTCATGACCAATTTGGTAGATGAGACCTTGAAATCTGAAGCACAAATTGATACACCATCAGATGTCTAGAAGGCAGAGAAGTTAGTATTTTTGATAAATGGCCACATCCATATTCTAGAAAATGCAAGTAATAGATGGAGCAAAAAGATATCTCTGATAAATACTATGTATAGTGACATTTTGCCTTCAGTCACAAATTAAGATGAAGATTGTACTTGTAAATATTCGGCAGAATACATAAATTTTTCAAATTTTGACAAATTTTTAGTTCCGGATCACACCCTTTGCCATTGATGTCAAAGGGGGAGAAGAAGATCAGTGAAAAATGAATAAACATCTTAGGGGGAGTAGAAAAATAAAGTGTATAGAGTAAGGGGGAGCAGTCAAGCATTTTTCACTAAGTGTTGCCATCAATGCCAAGGGGGAGATTGTTTGCAAGAGACACTGCTCAGGTATACACTTGTATGTTGTCATTGATGGCAACAAGGCTTATAAGTTTCTTCAGCATGAAAAGAAGACATTTATCTAGAAGGACTTATTGGATTTCAGGTCTAGTTCACAGAAAAAGGCTAAGTATGGGCATATACAGAGTAGAGTATAGTAGCTGGGTCAATATGCCTCCACAGATGATGATCTAGTAATGCTGTTCAGGAATGATGTTAGTAATTGCTTGATGATGCTATTCTCCAAAGATTAAGTCATAACTTCCTCCAGAAGTCATTTGGAAGAATTATCGAAGTCCGGGTGAATAGAGGTATAGCAGAGAACAGTGAATAGGGCACATTGTAATGGTTCGCATTCCTCCATAGGCAAGTATTTTGTTATACGGTTTTGAGGTGTTGTAAACACTTATATGAAGTGTCTAATTCTAGAGTTGGGAGATTTGAAGTCCACTGGAAAGATAGTTGCAATCTATTAAGTATCGACATAGTGTTTGACAGAGTTTGACAAAGACAGAGTCTGAGTTTTGATGGTTTGTATTTCTTTGCAAGATGATATCATGCCTTGTAGTTCTGAGGGTAAGTTTGGGAATGTATGAAGAGTCCTTGATATGATTTTGGAGGTGTTTTGAGATCCACAGTAAAAGTTGTAAGTCAGTAGATGAACCTGTTAAGCATGTTCTTAAGGATCAGGTCGGCTAGTGTGATAAACCATTGTAAGTGATCAAATAATTAGAGCTGACCTATATGAACACGTTTGACTGAAGATTTGGGTCCGCACAATATATAGTGCATTGGAATAAGCCAACAAGCTACATCTTTCTATGTACACGTTTCATTTCCTGGATGTTGACCTAATTATGGATCAAATCATGATGTGGATATATAAAGGTGATGAATTTCAGTCATGAGTTCAGTGATGAGGAAGTGATTGATGCTAGTAGGCAAATAGTAGAGTAGAGTTAGAAGGTCAGCAGTGATAAAGACTTAGGATTCAGAATTTAGTTGCTAAATGACTGCACCCTAGCATAGTGACAGATGCTTATGCAGTATTCAGTTTTCATGAGCAATTTGATTTGCACTTGGTAGTGAGCTTTCTTCTTCAAGGTAGTGATCTTGGTAGTGAGCCTCCATTAGGGTTTAACAACCCTTACTGTAATCTTGCTAGGTTTAGGGTTGAGGCAGTGAGCCTGATAGACCTAGTTGTACTTCATGGCAGTGAGCCAGCATGTTCCAGGCCCGTGGAGTGACCAAGCCTAAACATCATTGTTTGTAAAGATTCCAATATATATTTGAGAGCTAATCTTCTTTGTGGTTTTTCCCATTTTGGGTTTTCCACGTAAAAAATCTTGGTGTCTATGTGTCATGTTTTTATGGTTTTTGTTCATATGCATGTTATGCCTTTTCTTAATTAATTCTGGAAAATGGTTGAAAGTTAATGTGCATCAAAAGATTGTTAGAACACTAATTTAGCCCCCCTCTCAGTGTTCCTGACCTTCAACAAGGAGAAAGAATACATACATTGTAACATCAAATGGAAAGAGAATTACTTTGACTCCTTTAGAAGATGATCCGAAGAGTGAAGTATGTGGGAATGCTATAATCTATTTCGTAGATGGAAGAAAATTTTTGGATGGTTTGAGACATGAGAATATGTGTTATGCCTTGATAACTAAGAAGCCCAAAACATTGAAGAAGGAGACTGAAGAATCACAACCGAAGGAGATAAAAGAGTTGTTGACAGAATATGAGGACATCATATTAGATAATGTACCTAAAGGATTGCCACCAATTAGGAGTATTAGTCATCACATGGATCTTATACATGGAGCTAGTTTACCTAACAAAGTAGCACACATAATGACACTGACAAAGAATGAGGAATTGAATAGACAAATACATGAGTTGTTGAGAAAACGTTTGATCGGAGAAAGTTTGAGTCCTTGTGTAGTACCTGCAATATTAGCACATAAGAAAGATGGAGAATGGAGAATGGAGAATGTGTATAGATTCTAGAGCAATCAACAAGATTACAGTTAAGTATAGATTTCCTTTGCCTAGGATGGATGATATCATGGATTGTTTGAGTGGAGCAAAATATTTCACAAAGATATATTTGAAGAGTGGATACCATCAGATCAGAATTAGAGAAGGAGAAGGAGATGAATGGAAGACTACTTTCAAGACAAATGAAGGATTGTATGAGTGGTTAGTGATGCCTTTTGGATTGACAAATGCATTGAGTACTTTCATGAGATTGATGAATGAACTCTTCAATAAATTCTTGGGTAAGTTTGCTATTGTATATTTGGATGATTTTCTAATTTTCAATATGAAAGAGAAGAACATTTGCAGCACCTGAGACAAGTATTGCAGATATTGAGAGAGGAGAAATTGTTGATAAACATCAAGAAATGTAGTTTCATGAAGGAAGAGTTTGTATATTTGGGATTTGTGATTTCTATGGAAGGATTGAAGATGGACCCTAAGAAAGTGAGCAATTGTCGAATGGCCTACACCAGAGAGCATTGGAGAAGTCAGATCATTTTATGGATTGGCTAGTTTCTACCGGAAGTTCATCAGAAATTTTAGTTCAATTTGTAATGCTATGATAGAGACAATGAGAGGTGACATAAAATATTTCAAATGGACATCAGAAGTAGATAAAGTTTTAAATTTTTGAAGTAGAAAGTGACAAAGAAACCTATTTTGGCATTACCATATTTCAATAAGGTATTTCAAGTAGATTGTGATGCAAGTGGGAATGCAATAGGAGCAGTGTTAAGTCAAGAAGGTAGACCTATAGCATATTTCAGTGAGAAGTTAAATGATGCAAGGAGAAGATATTTAGTTTATGATGAAGAGTTTTATGCCATAATTCAAGCCTTGAAGAATTGGAGACATTACTTGTTTCCTAAGGAGTTTGTGTTGTATACAGATCATCAAGCTTTGCAATATTTGAATAGTCAAGGAAAGTTAAATCAGAGACATATGAGGTGGGTAGAGTTCATGCAGAGTTACACTTTTGTATTGAAGCATAGGAGTGGAAAATCAAACAAAGTTGCAGATGCAGTGAGTAGGAGAAGAAACTTGTTGACAGAGATGAGAGTTGAAGTGTTGGGATTTGATGTATTGAAGAACTTGTATGAGGAAGATCTAGATTTTCTAGAACCTTGGAAAACATGTAAGGAACCTATTTTAATAGACAAAAGTAAGTGGTTGGATTATTTCATTCAAGAAGATATGTTGTTCAGACGAAATCAGTTGTGTATACCTAGAAGTTCCATGAGAGATAATTTGATCAAAGAGAAACACAGTGGTGGATTAGCAGTACATTTTGGCACTGATAAAATAGTGGCTTTGGTGAGTGAAAATTACTTTTGGCCTCAGATACATAAGGATGTTAGAAAATTTGTGGAGTTGTAGAGTTTGTCAAGTTGCAAAAGGGAGTAGTCAGAATACTGGATTGTATAAACCTTTGATAGTATTTAAGAGGCCTTGGGAAGACATAAGCATGGATTTTGTAATGAGATTGCCTAAGACACAAAAAGGACATGATTCAGTATTTGTTGTGGTGGACAAATTTTCAAAGATGGCACATTTCATACCTTGTAAGAAGACAACTGATGTAGTGCATGTAGCTGACCTATTTTTCAAAGAGATTGTGAGAATGCATGGATTACCTAAGAGCATAATTTCAGACAGAGATACAAGATTTCTTGGATACTTTTGGAAGACACTTTGGAAGAAGATGAAGATAGATTTGAAGTACAGTTCAGCATTTCATCCATAGACTGATGGATAGATAGACGTAGTGAATAAGAGTTTGGGAAACTTGTTGAGATGTTTGGTTGGAGAGAAGGCAGGAAGTTGGGATTTGATTCTTTCACAAGTAGAGTTTGCATACAATAATTTAGTAGATAGGAGTACTGGAAGAACACATTTTGAGATTGTTACCAAAGTAAACCCTAGAGGAGTAACAAAATTGAGAGACATCAGCATGGAAGAAAAGAGAAGTGTAGAAGTAGAAGAACTTGAAGAGCATATGGAGACAATACATGATCAGGTAAAGAAGCATATGGAGGCTATGAATAGCAATTATATGGAGAAGGTAGATGAGAAGAAGAGACACAAAGAATTTGCAGTTAGAGATGAAGTGATGGTATACTTGAGAAAAGAAAGATTTCCAGTTGGAACATATAACAAGTTGAAGATGAAGAAGTTTGGGCCTTGTAGGATACTCAAAAAATTTGATTCAGGAAATACATATGAAGTGGAGTTACCGAAGACATTGGGTATATCACCTATATTCAACATTGTAGACTTATATTAGTATCATGAAACAAAGTTCAGTGACCGCATTGAAGAAGACCTGAAGAAGCAATTACCACAACAAGAATTGGAGCATATTGAAGACATTTTGGATAGCATAGTTGGACATAGCACTAGAGGAAGACAATACAAAGAATACCTTGTGAAGTGGAAATGCAGACTAGAAGAAGATTCATCATGGATCTCTAAGGCTGAGGTAGATCGTCTTGGTTTTCCTCTAGCCCAAGCAAAGTGAGGGACTTACTTTTTCAATAACCCTAGATGTCTGATGCAGGAGCATCCCTGGTTCAAGAGAAATCTTGCATCAACCAAACACATTTGAATTTCAGTTTGTTTGCATCTCAATTTGTTCTCTTTCATTTTGCTATTCAGTTCAGTCAGTTTAGTTAGTAGCAATTTCTGTATTTTTAATCGCATTTGACTATAGATGCATTTCAAACCTTGCGGAGCTAGACTTAGCATCTAGATTCAGTCATGCACATCATATCCAAAATTCAAAGCATTTGGATCAGGTACCGATAAGATATCGCTATCAGAAGATCAATTATTTTCTCATAACAGAACATCCAGACAGTCTCAAATAATCAGCTAAAGGAGAAGACATGTGGAACATTTCATGACTTGCAGAGCTAAACGACATATCATTCAATGTTGTTTGGTTCGTGGCTGACCTTCCCTAAGAGCTGCACTTCATTCCATTCATTTGTACACACATTACAACTCTTCATTGGAGTTTGTGATCTTCCTTGGCTGACGCGGAGGAATCTATTGTTCCGGAGATGATATATATTGATGTAATAGATGCCTAGGAAAGTAGTTAGTGATTGATTCATAATAGATAGTTTGAATTCTTGGGTATGTGCAGGATCATTATGGGCCAAACTATACCTCTTAGTGGCAATGAAAATACAAAAAATCAGACTTAATCAAGTTCATGTGAAAATTTGAATGGATTATCTACACAATTTGAAAAACATGTAAGAACAAAATTTGTAGAGAATTGAATCTAGTTTATGAGATACTATTTTTTTTTTTAAAAAAACTAAATTTACTTAGTGAAAAATGAATATTTCAATGAACAACTATTAAATTTTTCAGAAAAAAATAAAAGTGGGTGTCTATCTAGCCAACCTAACTATAAGTAAAAAAAAAATATTTTTTCTTGAAACTTTCAAAATAAGTAGAGGACTCATGCTCGTATGTGACACATATTTTTTTGAAATTTTTTCCAATAAAATAATTAGTTATGATTTTTTTACTATGACTTTTTTAAAAAACTAAAGAGTAATTGTCCAACCAACCTAACTCGATAAAAAAAAATTAGAATTCAATTTTTTTTTTTAACCTGTAGCCAATGGAGCATAATGTGTGATGCATCTTTCAGATCTAAAAAAGGTGAAATAGTTTGAAAGTTATGGATGTTTTTCAATCAGTGTATCCATTAGGAATTCATACACACACTATATAAAAAATTATTAATAATTATTTAATAAAATGATAATCAAGAAAATCTTATATTTTTAGAAAGCTGACAATTTCCTCTATAAACCCTTTTCATTTTATCAATTTTGCATTAAAAAAAAGTCATCAACACGAAGTGTGAAGTTCGAAGAAGAGAACGAAACCAGTAAACACGTTAGAATGCAGGGAAAGTCAACTATGATAGTCCCAAGCCTAAATACAAGGCAAAACTGAAGCAAAATAGATATCTATTACTAACAGATATCCGTTAATAATGGATATCTATTATTTAAATAACAGATATCCATTTTGTGGAGCGAGAATGATTTTTCATGGTTCTAGAAATAGGTATATGTTTTGCAAAATGGATATCCATTTTCCAAAAATGGATATCCATTTTGCAACATTTCCTAGAAACGGATATCCATTTCTAGAACCTTAGAAAAATTGGTTATTAATATATTTTTATAAAATAATTATAAAATTTGATGAAAATTGCATGATTTAAGCGTTTTTCACTGGCTTTTCATTGCTTATCTTCACAAGACTACTCTACAAGCATGTTGTAACAGAATTTGTGACTTTATCAGACTTATATCAGACCTATTTACTTCTTCCCTCAATCACATCCTTTACAACACCTTTTGTTTGACACTTTGCATTGAAATTTGATCAAAAATTGCATGTTTTTAGGCTTTTTCACTAGGTTTGACTAGTCAACTCTCTACAAACACTCTAAAAGCATGTTGTGTCTGATTTTTTCTCACAAGGTGACTTATTACATGGTTATTACCTGATATCCATCATAAAATTTCACACAACGCCCTTTCTATCAGTTGTTTGCATGCTTTTATTGTGAAAAAATTGCATATTTTGCTTGATTTTTACTAGGGTTTGACTTACAAACTTGTTAAACTTGCATGGAATGCATGTTGTGAAGGATATTATTGATCTAATTGACTTATATCCCTGACATACTCTTCTGCACATCTTAAATTTCATTACAACACTCTTTATTTGGACATTTCCATTCACATTTTGTGAAAAAAATGCATATTTTTGCATAATTTCACTAGTTTTTGGACTTACAATCATTTAGGATTGCATTCAAAAGTGTGTTGTGAAGTATATCTCTGATTAAAAGGACTGATATTTCTGTTATTTACTTATGTACCTCATAAATTTGATCACAACACCTTTTCTTTACATAATTCGCATTGAAAAAAAAAAAGCATAAAAATCTAGCAGCTTTAGTTCATTTCAATTCATATTTTGAGCATTTGATTGCTTCCATATTTCATGGATTCCTCTTGTTATTAAATGGAAGATTTATTTACATACATTAGGGACCCGAAGACCTTTTGCAAATTCATCAACATGAATCCTCAGGTCCTACAAAAAATATCATCCATCTATAACAGAGATATGACAATAGATTCTACACATGACATTCTTCAATTTGAAAATTTTCTTACTATCTTGGGTATGTTCCCTTCGATATTGGATGATCTTACTAATTTCATGAACAACCAAGAGGAAAGTATTGAAAAAAATGACAATCCTTCATTTCATGATGATAAAATGAACATTATCTCTATGGCACATAAGGCTGAAATTGATCAAGACAATCCATTTGATACTAGGGATCCTTTAGAGAAAAACATCATTGAGACATCCCTTGAATCCACGTTTCCCTCCTTACATGCTCTTCCTTACGAGGATGAAGCATTAGTGACTGGGCAAAGATCTCCTACACCAACACCTTTAGGGATTGATGTTGGGTATACTCAAGAGAACAACAATGTTAATTCAATCTTCACTAATATACTTTGTAGCAATATTTCTAAGATGATGGTGTGGGGGGCACCTAATGTGCCTCCTTTCTTAGAACATATAAAACTAAAGATAGCTCTCTCTCTCTCTCTCTCTCTCTCTCTCTCTCTCTCTCTCTCTCTCTCTCTCTCTCTCTCTCTCTCTCTCTCTCTCTCTCTCTCTCTCTCTCTCTCTCTCTCTCTCTCTCTCTCTCTCTCTCTCTCTCTCTCTCTCTCTCTCTCTCTCTCTCTCTCTCTCTCTCTCTCTCTCTCTCTCTCTCTCTCTCCATGCATATACCCAAATTAGTCCCAATGATCAAAACCCTTTCCCCCCATTTGCTTTGTCGATAAGGGAGACAGATAGGGATCAAGAGGAAGAGGGTGGAGATGGAGGGAAGAGATAGGGTGATAGAGAGAGAGAGTTGCTTGGGGTTAGGGGAATTATATAGGGTTTATGAGTTTAGCATTGCTCAAGTTTAGGGTTTAGGTTTTAGGGTTTAGGGGTTTGGGGTTTAGGGGTTAGGGGTTTGGGGTTTAGGGTTTAAAGAGAGATAGAGAGACAGGACTGATAGAGATTGGGAGAGATAGACGAGACAAATGGGAGAGATAGGGAGTGTTACATCCCTCTTTTTGGAATCGATAACACTATTTATTTTTCTTGCAAATTTCAGTTATATAGTATGTTGTGGACGACATGGAAATTGGTGATTTAGATAGACAAAGTTAGTTCTATGAAATTTTGGAATCTATTAAGTATGATCAATGCAATATTATAAACTAAAATGTCCTTTTTGTTAGGAGAAAATGATGTTTGGATATATTATGCTTTGATTTGGAATATAGGTGCTTTGAGCACAAAAATTGTATGTGAGACTGTCATTGCAGGAACGGGTGGACCATGTTCGACAGGAAGACAAAGTATCTTTGAGAAAGAGAATAGACTCTGGAAATTAACCATGGGTGTTTGTTACTGAAAATGCCAAGTAGGTAGATAAACCTTGAAGCCTTAAATTTAGTCATGATTTACGGCTGAGATAGTTTAAGACTAGCATTGACGTCTGAAGATAAGGTTTAACACCTTTTTGTAAGTCGTCATATAGAATTTTGGAAATCGACGTTGTTGTCACAAGTCCACTAAAGCAAGTCATCTTATATAGATGACTAATATTTTGTTTATAGGTAAATAAATAAACTTATTTGTGGCGGATTTGTGAGTCACGTCTTGTAGTCGAAAGACACGAGAAGTCGTAATTGTGCATCAAACGATTTAGAAAACTTGTTCTATGTTACGCCCAATCCGTCGTGATTGTCGTAAAAATGCTTTGAACATATGTTGTGAATTTATTCCTTTTTGAAAATCAATGGAAGTCAAATTTGAAGCCGAGATGAGCTATAACCTATTTTGGTCGTTATTTGGAAGGATATTCCAATATCACCATAGTTAAATCTTGGTTAACATGAGGTATTTTTGTTAGTTTGTTTGATGTCAATTTTCTCATCAAATCAAGTAGGTTTACGCCCAAGTTCTGTCATTTTGGACGTCTTCCTTTTCGAATGCGTCTTTTCCCTCCGAGCTTAAGACTTGAGTTATCTAATCAAACCTATACTTTCTTTATTAAGTCAGTCTTTACTCTTTCTCTTTTTTCAACCTTGGAGACACATTATGCTTTTATTATTCACAACCTTCTAAGAATTTAACTCCTCTAATTGTGTTAATTGATTATCCAGAAGTTATGAAGCCTTCTTCTGCGAGTAAATGGATGAGGTTGTTGTGCCTCAACTGCCACGTCGCCATAAAGGAGCCTCCATCATGTTAGTGGTCGCTGGAGGTTAGGAAGTCAGGTGGCATGCTGATAAACTAATTTCCTTCTGTTTAGGCATGAAACGGCTGAGGTTAAAGGCGATTACTCTTCTTCGCCGTGGGCAGTTTTTGGAGGCATTAGTTTTTTGTTGTTAAGAAATTGAAAACAGTAGAGGGAATACTTCCTAGGGAGGAGGACATGTATAGGAGAGAGTGCTCTGGGTCTGAGTCTGAGGAAGGACGATGCTGAGGGAGCAGCAAGGTCAATCAATCAGAGTGATACTCTAAGTATTACGATAGGTTCTAACCTTTCCCATCTGTGCAGTCTATGCGCACTGTTTGTGCCTTGTTTCTGGCAGTGTTTGTGTGTTTCTTTCAACATAAAGGATAATGCATATGATGTTATTTTCTGTAAGCTCTGAGTGAGGTTTGCTTTCAATGAAAATGTTAACTTCTGTGTAAAGAACCACTCTGCCCTACGCCACTCTGTAGGAGTTAATAACTTAGTATTTTACTCATGTTTCGACATGGGTCTAGGTAGTTTAGAAAGCCTGTGATTTGGTTTTGAATAGCTGTGGTGACGAAGGGATGGAACCAGTGTAGAAATATGATTATAAAACGTCCCTTTGTTCAAGCACAGTAGAACCTCAAAAGCATAGTAGGCAGAATGTTTTCCCACTGTGTCTTTGTATGTTTTTGACTGGAAAGAGTGAGTTCGTGGAGCACTCTGGTCAGATAGTGTTTAAGTTGAAGTTCTAACTAATTCTTGTTTCCAAAACCCTCCAAGGTTCAACTTCGACGACTTTTATGACGTAAGGTATAAACTTAAGTTGGCTTGATGTTTATTTCAATAACCTGTCCCATAAAGTTTAGAGATGTGACAAACCATGACAAATAAGAAATTATTGATAGGTTTTGAATGCCAACAAATGTATTTAACTAGTTTCTTATTCAGTTTTAGATCTTCAGTTAGAGGTTGATACATGAGTATGATTGTCTCTAGATTCTTAAGATAGATTCCAAGTCTTTTAATATCTTTATTATTTAACTCTTACCTCATTGAACCATGTAAAACCAACTGTTTTGGAAGGAGGGTGTAGAGTTGAAGTATAAGTATTTATTCTTGGTTAAAAACTGTCATGCTTTTGAATTGAAAAGATAAGGGTGGGAAACCCGCATATTGTGTTTTAGTTAATTAAATTGCATGCGATGGTCTTTGTGTCACTATTACCTTGAAGACCTTTATGAGTCTAAAACTTAAAACTCTGGGTTTACGAGTAATTATATTTTATACTTGGGTATGTTGTATAAACTTATGGAAACCGTATAGCCAAGTTAGAGACCACTTAGGAGTGGATATTAGTAAACAACAGTTTAGACCATTATGGATTATTATCGCATTACAAATGCTATCCGTATAAACAATGAACTAGAAAACCATTTATACATCGTAAAAATGGAGATGATTCCATAAGCTCTGGAATAGAGTAAACCTTTGCGACATGCGCTATTGCATGAGGAAATTCAAATACCTTGAGGTCATCGAGGTCAATATATATATAAACCTTACAAATAGGAAAAACTGTAGGATTGCGATTAATTCAAGTCAAGTAGGGTGGGTGAACTTAATTCATGCATTCTTACGATGCTATTTAAATACAAATCCTTTGGCCAAGGTGATGCACGATCCTCAAGTGCACTGAATGTTCATTGTGATTGGATGGCATTTCTTGTGGAGGATCATGCATGACTAGAGGGTATCTAGGGATCTACATGATAACAAGACATGTAAGTTACAACACCAGAGCTCAGATGGCAAACAACGATGGTTATCCTAAGTCTATCCTCTTGAGTAGGGTAGGGCCACTTCTGGTTAGGAAGGAGTGCAGGAGACCGATGGTCTATGGTTGGAGGTTAAGCTCCTTGAAGATACTTTCTCTTCCAAATATTGAGGATTGCCGAGTCTTGAATGTGATTGGTCGACAGTCGAGATGCGATGATAATGGTATGTTTTAACTATTGTATTTGTTTTAAGAATTTTCAAATTAGTAAGAAAACTAAATGTTTATGGTTTATCATTTCTTTAAGCTTTGTGAAAAAAGAAATCATGTTTATTGTTAAAGCAAAGAATGTTATACTTGATAGTAGTGAAATTCTTTTATTTTATGATTACAAAGAAAAAAAATATACCTATGTTAAAACCTAGTTTTCAAGTAAAATCAGATATGGATGTTACATATGGTATCAGAGCTAACCAGGTTAAGCACTAGGGCTGATGAGTCCACTAACCTGATTAGGAAATCAACATTATGTGGGTAGCTAATGATTTGATTTACTGTGCCAGGATGGTACGCATCAAGAAAACTGCAAGAAAATCCTTCGCGAGTAAGGAACGTTATCTGCAAGCTAAGCAGAAATGGCTTGCGATGATCAAGACCATTGAGAAAACTAATGACGAAAATGACATTTGGCTTGATGATGTGGAAACCTTTGCCAATGCCTTGTCATGAATTAAATGAATGAGAAGAGAACTCCTAGAGGTAGCAACGACGGTAGCTTAGATCATGATCAATTGCTGCCCTATTATTATACCTAATAGTGTACCTGTTAGTATACCAATGATCACTAGGGATCCTCGTATAGCACCTAGAGCTGAGATCATTGAGCTATCATCTGATAGTGAGTCTGAGGGGTATACACCTCGTGATTATGTGTCAGACAATGAATCCAAAGGTTACACCCCACTTGATAATACTGAGTAAAAACATGAGATATGTCTATCTTTATTTGATGTAGGAACAATTTTGCAAATTGAATAAAGACAAATTTTTGGTTTGAGAACAATTATGATTTTGATCAATTGTTGATTTTCTTCTTTGATAATATATATAACATGATAAGCATAAAACTGATTAGTATATGTTTAATCAGGAGAGAAACTAAACCATCATGGACCAATCAGAGTTTAACGAGGGGGAAGATCAGGAAGGTCATAACTCTCGGGAAAACTCCACTGACAAATTGGATAGGATTATAAATATGCTTACTGAAACTAAGTAAAGTTTGAACAAACTGGAAAAGAAAATGGATGAAACTGGGAACATAGAGGGTGAAAATGAGAACTCACATAATACAAGCAAAAGTAAACATTGGGAAAATGGCACGTCAAGTGAAAACCCTGATGATAGTGAAGTTCAAAGAAAAACCAAAGATAAACTTGCATTAGAATTATCTAAGGATATGAAGAAGGTTAACCCTCCTAAGTTCGATGGAACAAAAATCGGAGATGCAGCAGAAGCATGGTTAACAGAGATGGAGAAATACTTTGAGATCAGAAATTACGCTGAGGTTACTAAAGCAGTGTGGGGACTCAATCCTCAGATTGGCAGTGAGGTGGAGGTACATGGTCCAAGCACAATGGATCAAGTATATGAGAAAGCAATTAAGCAGGAGCAGAAGATCAAATCTATCTCTACTTACCATGAAAAGAAATGTAAGAAGTTTGATAAGAACTACAATGATCAGTCATATAAAAGGAAGAATGAGAAGGGATATGGAAATAGGAGGTTTGATAAAGGAAATTGAAAGAACCAAGGGGGATTTGGTAATGAGTGAAGAGGTGAAGATTATAAGAAAAATGTTAATTTTAAGAAAAATGATGATTCTACAAGTAGGCCATCTGAGAAGCAAGGACCTATAGGAGGATGCTTTTCTTGCGGAGGAGATCATTATGCCAACCGTTGCCCTAATAAGAAGTAGAATGGGAAGCCTAAGAACATAGAACTTCCTTCACAATAAGAAGCATTTTAGCAAAGGATTCATGCCGCTCTTGACAATCGACAAGCAAAGTATCAGATCACTCCTATTGAGATGACAGGTACCTTATTTGGAGTTCCTGTTCTTATTCTATTTGATACTAGTGCAACAGAAAATTTTGTGTCACCTAGAGTCTTAAGTAAATTTTCTAGAAAAGCTGGTTTTATGTCAAACCCATGGATAGTTGAGTATGCAAATAACTCAAAGGCTCAGGTAGAGCAATGTTTGTTCGAAGCTAAGATTGATATTTCTAACTTCACCACTGAGGCAAATTTATACGTAGCACCTTTAGGGTCCTACGATGTCATCTTAGGAATGAATTGGTTGTGGAAACATCAAGCCAAGGTAGATTGTTTTCATAAAACAATAGAGTGTCTAGATGAGAAGGGCAATTCAGTAAACCTTCAAGGAATTAAAAGGGAAATAAGGATTAGATCCATTTCTTCAAAACAACTAAAACGGGCTAGGCGAAAGGGATGTCAACTTTTTGCAGTCAAAATGGACCTAGTAGAGGAAGCCTTGGAGAAACAAACATTTGAGGAAAAATATCCATATCTTTGAAATTTCAGTGATGTATTTCCTGAGGAGCTATCAGGCTTGCCTCCTAAAAGAACATTTGATTTTGGCATCGATATTAAACTAGGATCAGAGCTAGTCTCTAAAGCTCCATATCGTATGACCACCATAGAACTTATGGAATTAAAGGCTCAATTGCAGGAGCTATTGTCTAAGAATCTAATTAGACCAAGTGTATCACCATGGGGAGCCCTAGTTATATTTGTCAAGAAGAAAGATGGAACTCTTAGGTTGTGTATAGATTATAGGATGCCTAATAAGGTGACAATAAAGAACAAGTATCCCTTGCCACGTATTGATGATCTATTTGACCAAATGCATGGTGCATCAGTCTTTTTGAAGATAGATTTGAGATCTAGATACCATCAGTTAAGGTTGAAAGATGAAGATATTCCCAAGACGGCATTTAGAATGAGATATGGTCATTATGAGTTTACAGTGTTGCCGTTTGGATTGACCAATGCACCTGCTGCTTTCATGAACCTCATGAATAGTGTTTTCAGAGATTGTCTCGATAAATTTGTGCTAGTGTTCATTGATGATATTCTGATTTATTCCAAAAATGAAGAGGAGCATAGACAGCATCTTCAAATAGTCTTGCAACGATTAAGAGAACACAAATTGTATGTGAAACTCTCAAAGTGCACCTTCTTTCAGAAAGAAGTGCAGTATTTGGGCCATATAATATCAGCTAATGGGATATCAGTTGATCTAGCTAAAATAAAGGCTATTATGGAGTGGCCTGAACCTTCCAATGTTTCAGAGGTACGAAGTTTTATGGGGTTGGCAGGTTATTATAGGAAATTTGTGTTGAATTTCTCCAGCATTGCTAGCCCAATTACCTCCTTGCAAAGAAAAGGAAAAAGGTTTGTTTGGACGAAAGAATGTCAAAGGCCTTTGACTTGTTAAAAGAAAAATTAACAACTGCTCCAATTTTGAAAGTTCCTGATCCTGAGGGAAATTTTGAGGTTATTACCAATGCCTCGGGAGAAGGGTTAGGAGGTGTGCTTATGCAAGATGGCCGGGTAGTAGCCTATGAATCAAGGAAGTTGAAAAACTATGAGCAGAACTACGCTCCTCATGACTTAGAAATGGCAGCAGTGATTCACGCCCTTTAGATGTGGCGACATTATTTGTTGGGAAAAACTTTTATACTAAAAACAGATCATCAAAGTCTTCACTACATATTCACACAACCTAATCTCAATGCAAGGCAGAGGAGATGGCTGGAATTAATATTAGATTATGACTTTGAGATTTCTTATATCAAAGGCAAGGAAAACTAAGTAGCTGATGCCTTAAGTAGAAGAAGGCACATAGCTTCTATAATCTCCATACATGCTAACTTTAAAGATTTAGTAATGCAAAACTTGTCTGGAGATGAGTATTATGAGCAAGTGAAATAGGCTTTGCACTTAAACCTTGAGGACCCAAGATATGACGGATTCAGTTTTGAATCGAATGGATTGATGAGATTCAAGGGAAGAATCTATGTTCCTAACTCAGTAGAACTTAGAAACCTTGTGTGGAAGGAAGTTCACTGTGCACCATACTCTGGACACCCTGGTGTAACAAAACTGTTAGCTGATGTCAAGCCGCTATATTTCTAGAAGAGAATGAAAAGCGATGCTGCAAGGTTTGTAGCTGGTTGTTTGGAGTGTCAGAGAGTTAAGGCGGAACACCAACATCTTGCTGGATTGTTATACCCGCATGATATTCTAGAATGGAAATGGCAGGTTGTTAGTATGGGATTTGTCCAGGGGTTACCAATGTCTAAGAATAGGCATGATGCAATATTGGTTGTTGTGGATAAACTAACCAAGGTAGCACATTTCATACCGGGAAATTTGACGGATGGAGTGCATCTTTTGGCTCAGAAATTTGTGCAAGAAATTTTTAGATTGCATGGTGTACCTGAAAAGATTATATCTGATAGAGATGCTCGGATAACTTCTCAGTTTTGGCAAACCTTATTTTCTGCATTAGGGACTAAACTTAATATGAGTACTGCTTATCACCTTAAAACTGATGGGAAAACAGAAAGAGTGAATCAGGTATTAGACGACCTTTTGAGAATGTATTGCATGGATCAACAATACAGATGGGAGGAATATTTACCTCTTGTCGAATTTGCCTATAACAACTCCTATCATTCTGCCATTAAGATGGTGCCATTTGAAGCATTATATGGAAGGAAATGCAAAACTCCTATAAGCTGGGATAAGCTGGAAGATAGGATAAGCATTGGACCTGAAATGCTTGCTGATATGGAAGAAAAAGTGAAAATGATTAGGAAGAGGTTGGCAGAAGCCAATGACAGGCAAAAGAGTTATGTAGATCGCAAACGAGTGCCTAGACATTTCTCTATTGGTGAGAAAGTGCTTTTGCAAGTGAAACACCATAAGAGTTCAATAAAATTTGGTAAATCATCGAAATTGGCTCCTCGTTATGTCAGACCTTTTGAAGTTCTTGAGATTATCAATCTAGTTGCCTACAAAGTTGCTCTACCTCCAGCCTTGTCCAAGATGCATAATGTCTTTCATGTTTCATATCTAAAGAAATATTTTGTAGGTAATAACCACATCCTTAACTGGAATTCTTTACAGATGCAAGAACCCGGGGTGGTTGTGATCGAGCCACTCAAGGTGCTCAAAATGCGTAAACTTCGTTTACGTAATCGAGAAGTTTTGCAATGCAAAATTCAGTGGGACCAATATGGCGAGGATAGCGCCACTTGGGAAGACTATAAAGACATTTACCAATGATTTCCTAAACTTTTCAATGACATTAATGTTGAACTATAAAAAGTTTGTTTTAAGTTTAATTTTTGCTTGATAAACTCAATCATCGAGGATGATGATTTTTAAAGGGCAAGGATATGTTACATCCCTCTTTTTGGAATCGATAACACTATTTATTTTTCTTGCAAATTTTAGTTATATAATATGTTGTGGATGACATGGAAATTGGTGATTTAGATAGACAAAGTTAGTTCTATGAAATTTTGGAATCTATTAAGTATGATCAATGGGATATTATAAACTAAAATGTCCTTTTTGTTAGGAGAAAATGATGTTTGGAAATATTATGCTTTGATTTGGAATATAGGTGCTTTGACCACACAAATTGTATGTGAGACTGTCATTGCAGGAACAGGTGGACCATGTTCGACAGGAAGAGAAAGTATCGTTGAGAAAGAGAATAGACTCTGGAAATTAACCATGGGTGTTTGTTACTGAAAATGCCAAGCAGGTAGATAAACCTTGAAGCCTTAAATTTAGTCATGATTTATGACTGAGATAGTTTAAGACTAGGTGTCGACATCTGAAGATAAGGTTTAACACCTTTTTGTAAGTCGTCATATAGAATTTTGGAAATTGACGTTGTTGCAAGTCCACTAAAGCAAGTCATCTTATATAGATGACTAATATTTCGTTTATAGGTAAATAAATAAACTTATTTGTGGCAGATTTGTGAGTCACGTCTCGTAGTCGAAAGGCATGAGAAGTCGTAATTGTGTGTCAAACGATTTAGAAAACTTGTCCTACGTTACGCCCAATCCGTCGTGATTGCCGTAAAAATGCTTTGAACATGTGTTGTGAATTTATTCCTTTTTGAAAATCAACGGAAGTTGAATTTGAAGCTGAGATGAGCTATAACCTATTTTGGTCGTTATTTGGAAGGATATTCCAATATCCTCTTAGTTAAATCTTGGTTAACGTGAGGTATTTTCGTTAGTTTGTTTGATGTCAGTTTTCTTGTCAAATCGAGTAGGTTTACGCCCAAGTTCTATCGTTTTGGACGTCTTCCTTTTCGAATGTGTCTTTTCCCTTCCAGCTTAAGACTTGAGTTATCACTAATCAAACCTATACTTTCTTTATTAAGTTGGTCTTTACTCTTTCTCTTTTTTCAACCTTGGAGACACATTATGCTTTTATTATTCACCACCTTGTAAGAATTTAACTCCTCTAATCATGTTAGTTGCTTATCTGGAAGTTATGAAGCCTTCTTGTGCGAGTAAATGGATGAGGTTGTTGTGCCACAACTGCCACATCGCCATAAAGGAGCCTCCATCATGTTAGTGGTCTCTGGAGGTTAGGAAGTCGGGTGGCATGCTGATAAACCAATTTCCTTCTGTTTAGGCATGAAACGGCTGAGGTTAAAGGCGATTACTCTTCTTCGCCGTGGGCAGTTTTTGGAGGCATTAGTTTTCTATTGTTAAGAAATTGAAAATGGTAGAGGGAATACTTCCTAGGGAGGAGGACATGGATAGGAGAGAGTGTTGTGGGTCTGAGTCTGAGGAAGGACGACACTGAGGGAGCAGCAAGGTCGATCAATCAGAGCGATACTCTAAGTATTACGACAGGTTCTAACCTTTCCCATCTGCACAGTCTATGCGCACTATTTGTACCTTGTTTCTGGTAGTGTTTGTGTGTTTCTTTCAACATAAAGGATAATGCATATGATGTTATTTTCTATAAGCTCTGAGTGAGCTTTGCTTTCAATGAAAACGTTAACTTCTGTGTAAAGAACCACTCTGCCCTACGCCACTCTGTAGGAGTTAATAACTTAGTATTTTACTCATGTTTCGACATGGGTCTAGGCAATTTAGAAAGCTTGTGATTTGGTTTTGAATAGCTGTGGTGATGAAGGATGGAACCAGTGTAGAAATATGATTATAAAATGTCCCTTTGTTCAAGCACAGTAGAACCTCAAAAGCATACTAGGCAGAATTTTTTCCCACTGTGTCTTTGTATGTTTTTGACTGGAAAGAGTGAGTTCGTGGAGCACTCTGGTCAGATAGTGTTTAAGTCAAAGTTCTAACTAATTCTTGTTTCCAAAACCCTCCAAGGTTCAACTTCGACGACTTTTATGACGTAAGGTATAAACTTAAGTTGGCTTGATGTTTATTTCAATAACCTGTCCCATAAAGTTTAGAGATGTGACAAACCATGACAGATAAGAAATTATTGATAGGTTTTGAATGCCGACAAATGTATTTAACTAGTTTCTTATTCGGTTTTAGATCTTTAGTTAGAGGTCAATATATGAGTATGATCATCTCTAGATTCTTAAGATAGATTCCAAGTCTTTTAATATCTTTATTAATTAACTCTTACCTCATTGAACCATGTAAAACCAATTGTTTTGGAAGGAGGGTGTAAAGTTGAAGTATAAGTATTTATTCTTGGTTAAAAACTGTCATGCTTTTGAAATGAAAAGATAAGGGTGGGAAACCCGCATATTGTGTTTTAGTTAATTAAATTGCATGTGATGATCTTTGTGTCGCTATTACCTTGAAGACCTTTATGAGTCTAAAACTTAAAACTCTGGTCTTACGAGTAATTGTATTTTATACTTGGGTATGTTGTATAAACTTATAGAAACCGTATAGCCAAGTTAGAGACCACTTAGGAGTGGATATTAGTAAACAACAGTTTAGACCATTATGGATTATTATCGCATTACAAATGCTATCTGTATAAACAATGAACTAGAAAACCATTTATACATCATAAAAATGGAGATGATTCCATAAGCTTTGGAATAGAGTAAACCTTTGTGACATGCGCTATTGCATGAGGAAATTCAAATATCTTGAGATCATCAAGGTCAATATATATAAACCTTACAAATAGGAAAAACTGTAGGATTGCGATTAATTCAAGTCGAGTAGGGTGGGTGAACTTAATTCATGCGTTCTTACAACGCTATTTAAATACAAATCCTTTGGCCAAGGTGATGCACGATCCTCAAGTGCATTGAATGTTCATTGTGACTGGATGGCGTTTCTTGTGGAGGGTCATGCATGACTAGAGGGCATCTAGGGATCTACATGATAACAAGACACATAAGTTACAACACCAGAGCTCAGATGGCAAACAACGATGGTTATCCTAAGTCTATCCTCTTGAGTAGGGTAGGGCCACTTTCGGTTAGGAAGGAGTGCAAGAGACCAACAGTCTGTGGTTGGAGGTTAAGCTCCTTGAAGATACTTTCTCTTCCAAATATTGAGGATTGCCGAGTCTTGAATGTGATTGGTTGACAATCAAGATGCGGTGATAATGGTATGTTTTTACTATTGTATTTGTTTTAAGAATTTTCAAATTAGTAAGAAAACTAAATGTTTATGGTTTATCATTTCTTTAAGCTTTGTGAAAAAAGAAATCATGTTTATTGTTAAAGCAAAGAATGTTATACTTGATAGTAGTGAAATTCTTTTATTTTTTGATAACAAAGAAAAAAAAATATACCTATGTTAAAACCTAGTTTTCAAGTAAAATCAGATATGGATGTTACAGGGAGATAGAGAGTGAGAGACATGTCCAAAGACATAGAGAGAGAGAGATTGAGAGGTAGAGGGATGATAGAGATAGGGAGAGATAGGGAGATAGAGGTTTAGGGTTGCTTGGTTTTAGTGGCATTTTTTAGGATTTAGGGTTAATGGTTTTGGGGTTAGGGGTTAAGGTTTAGAGGTTTAGGGTTTAGGGTTTAGAGAGAGATACAGGACCAATAGGGAGATATAGAGACTGAGGGGAGATATAGGGAAGATAGAGAATAATGCCCCTAAACCCTAATCACATACCCCCTAAACCATAAACCCTAAACCCTAAATAATGCCCCTAAACCCTAATCCCTAACCCCTAAACCATAAACCCAAGAAAACCTAAACCTTTAGCTCCCTATCTGTCCCTATCTCCCTACCTCTATCATCCCTCTACCTCTCAATCTCTATCTATGTATCTATACATGTCTCTCATTCTCTATCTCCCTATCTCTCCCAATCCTTATTAGTCCCCTCTCTCTATCTCTCTCTAAACCCTAAACCCTAAACCCTAACCCCTAACCCCTAAACCCTAAACCCTAAAATTGAGCAACACTAAACACATAAGCCCTAAATAATGCCCCTAAACCCTAACCCCTAACCCTGAGCAACCCTAAACCTCTCTCTCTCTCAAAACCCCTAAACCCTAAATAATGCCCCTAAACCCTAACCTGTAACCCCTAAACCCTAAACCTCTATCTCAAAGTATGTAAATAAAGCTTCCATTTAATAACAAGAAGAATCCATGAAATATACAAGAAATCAAATTCTCGAAATATGAATGTAAATGAACTAAAGATGCTAGATTTTTATGCTTTTTTTTCAATGCGAATTATGTAAAGCAAAGGTGTTGTGATCAAATTTATGAGGTGAAGAATTAAATAACAGAAATATCAGTCCTTTAAATCAGATATATGCTTCACAACACACTTGTGAATGCAATCCTAAATGATTGTAAGTCCAAAAACTAGTGAAATTATGCAAAAATATGCAATTTTTTCACAAAATGTGAATGTAAATGTCCAAATAAAGAGTGTTGTAATGAAATTTAAGATGTGCATTAGAGTATTTCAGGGATATAAGTTAATTATATTAATAATATCCTTCACAACACACATGCCATGCAAGTTTAACAATTTTGCAAGTCAAACCCTAGTAAAAATAAAGCAAAATATGCAATTTTTCAACAATAAAAGCATGCAAACAACTGATAGAAAGGGTGTTGTGAAATTTTATGATGGATATCAGATAATAACCATGTAATCAATCACCTTGTGAGAAAAAATTAGAAACAAAATGCCTTTAGAGTGTTTGTAGAGAGCTGACTAGTCAAACTTAGTGAAAAAGCCTAAAAACATGTAATTTTCGATCAAATTTCAATGCAAAAGTGTTAAATAAAAGGTGTTGTAAAGTATGTGACTGAGGGAAGAAGTAAATAGGTCTGATAAAGTCACAAATTCTATTACAACACGCTTGTAGAGTAGTCTTGTGAAGATAAGAAATGAAAAGCTAGTGAAAAACCCTTAAATCATGCAATTTTCATCAAATTTTCAATGCACTCATGAAATGAAAAGGTGTTGTAAGGAATTTATCAGAGGGAAGTTAGGAATATATCTGATAACAATCCACTAAGTCCACAAAATCCACTACAACACCCCTAGAATGCAAACCTAGAGAGGAATCTAGTGCAAAACCTAGTGAAAAAAGTTTCAAAGCCTAGGTATGAGATCTAAATGAAATTATGCAATGAAATGGAATACTACAGGTCAAAATCAGACTTGAAATAGTGTAAAGGATAGTAGTAAAATCTGAAACCAAAATTTAGCTACCAACCCTAGCTCATGCACAAACTAGGTCTCATAAAAACACACAATTTCAAGCAATTTTGACCAAATGGACAATGAAAATGCAATACAAATTAAATTGATGATGAATTTTTTAATTTTATATTAGACGTTACAAACCCTAAATTTTGACGTTACAAACCCTAAACCCTAAACCTCTAAACCCGAACCCCTAACCCCTAAACAATAAACCCTAAACACTAAATAAACCCGAACCCCTAAACAATAAACAATAAACCCTAAACCCTAAATAAATCCTAAATTAAATTTTAGGGTTTAGCGTTTAGGGGAATTATTTAGGATTTAGGGTTTCTTAGCTTTAGGGTTTAGGGTTTAGGGGTTTGGGGTTTAGTGTTTAAAGAGAGATAGAGAGAGGGGATTAATAGAGATTGGGAGAGATAGAGGAGACAGAGGGGAGAGATAGGGAGAGAGAGTGAGAGAAATGTCTAGAGACATAGAGAGAGAGAGAGAGAGATTGAGAGGTAGAGGGATGATGGAGATAGGGAGATAGAGGTTTAGGGTTGCTTGGGTTTAGGGCCATTATTTAGGGTTTAGGGTTAATGGTTTTGGGGTTAGCGGTTAAGGTTTAGAGGTTTAGGGTTTAGAGAGAGATAGAGGACCAATAGGGAGATATAGAGGAGACCGAGGGGAGAGATAGAAAGATAGAATGTGAGGGACATGGCTAGAGACATAGGGAGAGATATTCAGAGGTAGAGGGACAAAAATGATAGAGAGATAGGGAGATAGAGGCTTAGGGTTACTTGGGTTTAGGGTTTAGGGTTTAGGGGTTTAGGGTTTCTCGAGTTTAGGGGTTAGGGGTTAGGGTTTAGGGGCATTATTTAGTGTTTAGAGTTTATTGTTTAGGGGTTAGGGCTTCAGGTTTAAAGTTTTAGGGTTTAGGGTTTAGATAGAGAGAGGAATGATAGGGAGATATAGAGGAGACCGAGGAGAGAGATAGGGAGATAGAGAGTGAGGCACATGGCCAGGGACATAGGGAGAGAGATTGAGAGGTAGAGAGATGATAGAGATAGGGAGATGGGGGAGAGATAGGGAGATAGAGGTTTAGAGTTGATTGGATTTAGGGTTTAGGGGTTAGGGGTTAAGGTTTAGGGGCATTATTTAGGGGTTAAGGTTTAGAGGTTTAGGATTTAGTGTTTAGAGAGAGAGGACCAATAGGGAGATATAGAGAGTGATGGACATGGCTAGAGACATAGGGAAAGAAATTGAGAGGTAGAGGAACGATAGAGATAGGGAGATAGGGAGATAGAGTTTTAGGGTTTCTTGGGTTTAGTGTTTAGGGTTTAGGGGTTTGGGGTTTAGGATTTAGGGGTTTAAAGTTTCTCAGGTTTAGGGTTTAGGGCTTAGGGCTTAGGGCTTAGGGGCATTATTTAGGGTTTACGATTTAGGGGTTAGGGGTTAGGGTTTAGGGTTTAGGGGCATTATTTAAGGTTTAGAGGTTTCTAGGGTTTCTTGGGTTTAGGGTTTAGGGGCATTATTCAAGGTTTACGATTGCATGTCAAAAGAAGTCTCTCTCTCTCTCTCTAAATCCCTTAACCCTAAGTAATGCCCCTAATCCCTAACCCATAACCCCTAATCCCTAAACCTGAGCAACCCTAAACCTCTATCTCCATGTATCTCTCCCTTATCTCCCTCTCTCTATCATCCCTCTACCTCTCAATCTCTCTCCCTATCTCTTTGAACATCTCACTCACCCTCTATCTGCTTATCTCTCCCTCTGTCTCCTCTATCTCTCCAAATCTATCTCATCTCTCTACCTATCTCTCTCTCCCTGTCTCTTGCCTCTCTTTCCCCTATCATTCCTCTATCTCCCTATCTCTCTAGACATCTCTCTCACTCTCTATCTCCCTATCTCTCCCCTATGTCTCCTCTATCTCTCCCTATCTGTCTCCTCTCTATCTCTCTCTACCTAGCTATCTCTCCCTATCTCTCTCTTGCCTCTCTCCCCTATCATTCCTATATCTCCCCTCTATCTCTCCCTCTCCCTTATTGATGAAGGAAATGAAAACAAGAAAACTAGGACTCTCTCTCTCTCAATCCTCTCTTTCTATCTCTACCCCTCTATATATATATGCACATACCCATTAGGTATGCTATATTGCATATGGTGGTCATATCCTTTAGGTCCAATCACCTCCAAACTTCACAAATAGATATAAAGCATAATTCTAAGCATCTTTTATAAAGACCACTTCTCTACATAGGTGCAACTAATACCACGTTTTCATTATTTTCCACATTTAATACTTATTCTTTTCCATTTTCCAAGTCCTACATGTGTCCAAGGTGTATTGTTTCTCAAGTTTTTAGTCTAATTGTTAGTCCTAACTCTCATGGATATTAAAATGTTAGTATAGTTAGATTTATCCTTAGGTAACATTAATTTACACATTGTTGCACAAACAACCACACTCAAAAATAACCTTACCTAATTAAGGTTAACCTTTAAGGCTCTTTCATTTGGTGAGCCTAACAGATCCAACTAGTTCAATCTTCTTATAGTCCAAGCTTAGCCTTCCAAGAGAGTTCATGCCATGTTAACTTTGCATTATGTCCTCACTTTCCTCTTGCTAGTTGTAGTACTCTTTTTTTTCTAATTCTATCCCTATATCATACTATTGTTGTTGACTTTTCTTTCCATCTTCATCATCATAGTCCTTGCTATCCTATTTTGAGCCTACCATTTATCCTTAGCCATGTCTTGTACTTCTTCTATTCATGTCAATTTTAATGACCTCCAAATTTTCCATAAATTATTCTCCACCAAACCCTAGACCCTCACCCAAATCCTTACTTTCCTAAGAAAAGCCCTTCCCCAAACATCATTTTATCATGTGGCTCCTTCCATAACTAGACAGGTGACCCTACTTTCTATTATTCATCCAATACAATCCCAATGTCATATCTCACATTCCCACACCTACATTCATAGACCCCATTCCCCCTATTGACACCATCATTGATAATCATTTTAAGGAGTCTCCCTTGAATAATCATTAAACCATGGATTATCCCATATCCCCATATTACACTTTCCTCACCTTTGAACCTTAGAAGATGACATTTAGCTATCCCCACCATTACCAATCACACTTTCTAGCAATCCCACATAAGACACCTTACCCATCACTTCACCTAGGTCATCACTAATTAAATCACCTCATTAATCCATTCAACCATACCCATACCACCCATTTCTCACTCCACAACCTGTATTAACGCATGATTCACCCCATGACATGCTACAATTACCACAATGCCAATTCACTCTACCATCATTCTTCATATTATCTTATGAATCACTATCCTTTCTTCCTATTCCTTGAGACATCATACCATGACATACACCAATGAAAACAATTAAAAAACTAATGAAAAGAATTTAAAAAATCATTTTTATAGTTTTAGGAAACGGATATCCATTTTGGGAATATTCCAGAAACAGATATCTGTTTCCTGAAACTATAAAAATGATTTTTTAAACCACAAAATGGATATCCCTTTTGGTTTGGAATCCAAACCAAAATGGATATTTTTAACATGCCTATGAAAGTCAAAGTTAGCCAATTCGCGAATTTGGCTAAGTAAAGACGCAAATTTTTTCCATTGCCACTATTTGGCCCGCGATGATCCTACACATACCCTCTTTGTGAAGGAGCTTCAAAGCCATATCTTGTGCATACTCTGATATTTTGCAATCAAGCATGTGAACCCTAATTATAAGCCCGCATGTTTCCAACCAATTTGTATTTGAATTCTATGATATACTAAATGATTGAATCTGCATTTGCTTCATATCTTTGAGTTGTTTTCATTGTGTTTACTCTAGCTGCACGGCCTAGATAGTTCTCTTTGAGGACCCTCCTAACCGTGACTACACCAACTTTACTTGCATTGAAGGCCAATGTGGAATCATGCAAGAATAGTACTATGATCATGACTTGCATTAAAAGCCAATGTGGAATCACACAATATAGTACTAATGTCGTTACTTGTGTTGAAACCTATATGGAATTGCGCAAGCTAATGATGACACTCTATGTTTGATGCTTAGTAGTCCGCTTCCTATTTGTCATCAGAATATTGCTTCCTAATGTGTCCATGTGATTTTTCCATGAGTGTGATGTTTTGTCAACTCGTTGCTTGATCTTGGTGGTTGTTACCACATCTTCTTGTGTGTTATTGGTTGGAGGCCATAACTCTTGTTTTAAATTGTGTACTTGATTTGCAATGTGTGTTCTTGGTATGAGTGATGCCATGTTTTGTATTATCCCCCATTATTGTATTACATGTGTGGATATGATTGCCCAATCGATTGTCTATTAGTCTAGAAGGGTGGGCTTGAGTGTTCCACATAGTTGTGTGGTGTTGTTCATTGTTGGCGGTACCTAGACTTATGGATATTCTTGGAGAGTGTGTTGAGTTCATTACTTCTTATGGCATGGTAGGCCTTCTTCTACCATTTATTAAGAAATGTGTAATATGGACTTTCATCACTCATTGGCTCAATTTGTATTGAAGTCATAATTGAACTTGTAATCCATGGTGAATTATCTGTTCTTGGGATGGAAGGTTCATTTGCATTCTTTTAGTTATTGTTTTATGTTG
The DNA here is from genome assembly GCA_027924645.1 of Cunninghamia lanceolata. Taxonomy (NCBI): domain Eukaryota; kingdom Viridiplantae; phylum Streptophyta; class Pinopsida; order Cupressales; family Cupressaceae; genus Cunninghamia; species Cunninghamia lanceolata. Next base: position 25,477,124 of record BSBN01000047.1, read on the forward strand.
TTTAGGTATTATGTTTTGAAATGGAATCCTATATTATGCTCATCTTGATATGTTGCATCACGTAGTTTAATTTCCATGCTTTGATGATGTTGACATCATGTTGTTCATTGTGTTATGTTAGAAACATGTGTTTATGTTGTACCTTGTTTCTTAGGAATTGTGCCCTTTTGGGGGTTCTCGTCCAACTAATAGAGAGCCCAAAGGTACTTGAATGTTTGGTCAAAGTCATTTTTGTATAGGACACGAAACAATGAAGCTATGCCCTATTGCTTGTAAAACTAAAGCTTGCTATTTATTATACTTGTAAATTTTTTATAGGTTGCCAATTGCAATTTGGAGTACATTGTCTAAATTACAAGTGCTTGGAGTTTGCAGCTGCATTTGCATTTTGCAGTTGCAAAATGCAAATCAGACTTCAAAGTCCAAATTTCCAAGTCTTGGAGTTTGGAATTGCATTTATATTTTGGAGTTTAGACTCTGAAGCTTGGATTTCAAGTGCCCAATGTTTGCAGTTGCATTTGCATTATATAGTAAAATTTAAATTGGACTATAAAGTTTGAATTCCAAGGCAGTCAGACTTTAGCCCAAGAATGGAATTTTACAAGTTGATAGACATGATCGAACTCCAAATTTTGAAATGCACATCGCTCATTGGCTTCTGAAGTCCAAGGCAAGATCATGATGGAGCCAAACTTGGCCCTAAAATTTTCATGAATTGCAAAATGTAAATCAAACCTCAAAGTTTGAAATGCACAATGCAAATTAGACTTTGAGCCTTGAAGCACTCAACCAACAAGGCTCAAGGTTGGCTTGAGAGTTCACATGCTACAATGTGCTAATTAGGACCTAAAGCTTGAATCATAGTTTGAGGAAGTTCAACATTAGGTGGGTGTTCAAGGGTTGTAATTTGCAACTTGAGCACTGAAGTCTAAGGAGATGCAGTTTGCAACTTAGACTTCAAAGTACAAGGTGTTGCAAAATACAACTTGTACCCAAACCCTAAGGTCTGAGCTGAAGTTGTGGGTGTTGTTTAGGGGTTTGGGAAACGGCAACGTCTATCCAGCATTCTCAATGCACATTTAACCATATTTAAATTCAAAATCATATTATATTTGAATTTCAGTTAATTCATAAATATGGTCAAATGTGCATCCAGAATTCTGGATAGACAATATGTACGACAAATATTATCCAAACAAAAACTTTGCCGGCTTTATCGGATCTAAAAATATTTGGTCGGGTGACTCCAATCTCACTAAAACCCAGTTTCAGATCTTTCCCATTAAGTTACAGAGTTTCTGAATCCTTGTCACTAGCTGGGTAATAGTCATATAGTGCTTCTGAATCACTTTCACCAGTTGTCTATATTACTAAAGGGTTTCAGAATCATTTCTGCAGTTGGGTATACTGTCAGGGCTTGGAATTCACTTTACCCAGTTGAGGATATTAATATAGGAATTCTGAATCGATTTTACCAGTTGTGTAGACTGAAATTGGCCTCGGAATCACTTTCAACAGTTATGCAATACTGATACAGTGCTTCTGAATCACTTTCACCAATTAGGCATACCACCATAGGGCTTGTGAATAACTTTCTCCAGATGGGTATATTGATATACAGTTTCTGAATCACTTTCACCTGTTGGGTGTATTAACATAGGACTTTTGAATATCTTTCAGCAGTTGGGTGTACCGGTAAAATCATCATGAGCGTCGCTATGAAGCCTCGTATTGCTATTGTTGGTGCAGGAATGGCGGGCCTCTCTGCTGCAAATAGGCTAATTGAAATTTGCAGAACCAGCGATGGCTCCACCCCCTTTGATCTTGTTGTTGTAGAAGCAAGCAATCGAGCCGGGGGAAGGATCTTCAGTACCGAATTCCACGGTGAGAATGTGGAATCGGGTGCTACATGGATTCATGGCATTGAAGGAAGCCCCATCTATGCCATTGCTAAGCAGATTGGTGCTATGAGTGATAAGAGCAAGCCATGGGAGTTCATGGACGGTTTTCCTTTGGGTATTCCTTCTATTACTCAAGGTGGATTAGTTATTCCTCCTTCTGTGGTTGATCCAACGGTGAGTTATTATAGGCGTTTGCTGTCTATGGTGCTAAAACAGTCCAAAACTGAGATAGATTTGGCAGATGGTGTGGAACAGCCCAAGATTGAGGACTTGACTAGGGATTGTAGAAGCTTGGGAGACTATTTAAGAAAAGGTTTAGATAAATATATGGAGGAAGCTGATAAGAAGAATCAATCCCGAATTCCGTCCCCGTCTTCTATTTTGACAGAGCTTGGACAGTTCAGCAATGGGGAGCGATCTTTTGGGGCACCCAATTGGAATTTGAGGTCATTGCAGGAGGCGGTGTTTTCTACTCAGGATAATTTGGAGAGAAATATAACTGGTGCAGATGATTTGGATAATGTGGATTTAGAAGCTTGCATGGAATATAGGGAGTTTCCAGGGGTGCAAATGCCTATACCTAGGGGTTTTTCTAGTGTGGTGAATGAGCTTGTAAGTAAGCTCCCTGAGGGGAGTATAATGTATAATGCTAGGGTTGAGAGGATCGAGTGGTGTTGTGATGGGAGTAGGGCTGTGTTGCTGAAAGGGCCTGATATTGAGGCTGATCATGTGATCTTGACTGTTTCATTGGGTGTACTGAAATCTTGTATAGAAGGTTGCAAGAAGAATGATGTTGATAGTGGAAAGGATGAGGCAGAGGGCCTTGGTTTTGGTGGATTTCAGCCTCCATTGCCATCAAGAAAGGTTGATGCAATTAGTAGGCTTGGGTTTGGGGTGGTGGATAAGGTACATATGCACTTAAGTTCTGGTGTTTCAGATATACCAGGCATCATATTTGTATTTCGAAAACAACAAAATGGTGATTGTGGTCTTGGAGATATTCCATCCTGGATGCGCAAGACATATTCCATGATGCCCATACACAATAATTCCAGAATTGTTGCATCATGGTTTGCGGGAAAGGAAGCAATGCAAATGGAGTCCTTGTCAGATCAGGACGTCATCCATGGGATGCTGACTGCTCTCTCTGCGTTTGGCCTCAATCCTGAAAAGATCAGTAACAATGCAGAGGACAAAATGCCTGTGGTTGATGCTGTCCTTCGAAGCAAATGGGGTACAAATCCTCTGTTTTGGGGGTCTTATAGCTATGTTCCCCTAGGTTCTTCAATCGAAGATATTGAACTACTGGCAGAGCCATTGCCATATTTTGAGGATCAGAACAACAAGCCTCTGCAGATACTTTTTGCAGGGGAGGCTACTGATAGGAATTATTATTCAACAACTCATGCTGCCTTTTTAAGTGGAGTCAGAGAAGCAAACAGGTTGCTCAAACACTACAACTTACTATAGCTGTGTTTGGTTCTTATTTACTGTTATTTCTTTTGAAATAAGATGTGATATCAGACTTTAAGGATGTTCTGTTATAACTTAAGATTGTCAATATCTTCCCTATGATTTCTTTCAACTCTCCAAGATAAATAGAATTAATTAAAAAATTTCCTGTCGGAAAACTATAGCTGCCTACTTTCGTTGTAGGAGTTTTGTAATAGTTCTAAGCTACATTATGTTGAATGTAGTAAATGATTTCTGTGGTTGAACTGATGTTTGTATATGTATATAAAAGACAGTACAAAATTCACTTCAAAATTCAACTGCCACCATATGTTAAGTTTAGAATCCACTGAAACTAAAGGATACAGGTATTGGGATGATAAACTTCAGAAAACATTTTACTGCTGTAGAGGCATCTCTATCAGGCTGATGACATTCCCTGCCATCTCCTTACTCTTTAGTATATGTCCCCTAAAGCCTTAGTAAATTCCCTTTCAAAAAAACTACGGAAAACCATACAAACGAAAAATGAAATACCTCTTCAAAAGGTTAAAAAAACACTCACCTAACATATCCCTTGTTGAAATAAAGAAACCATACAAAAATTGGAGAGTACAAATAAAGCACCATAAAGATGGAGAAGAGAGAGATCTAAAAATTGGATGTTTTCACAGCATAGATTTGCAAGGAAAATTATTATAGAGCAAAGGACAATAAATTGGAACAACCCCATAACATTATGATTTAATGTTTGTACGTTTTTAGTTAATTTTTTTTTTTTCAAATTTGTTGGTGCCAGGAGGTACCCTGTACCCACTTACACCCTAATTCCGAGATAGCATCCCCATTTCCATACTGGTATCCATATCTCCTGATTCATATGCTAGAAACCATGAAACTAAAGGCCACAACTTGGTCTTAACAACTTAAAACGTCACTAACAAAATTGATGACAAAAGACACAATCCCAACTTCACTTCGTCACATTCAACATATAAACCCTATTAAGAACTGACTGGCAATTTTGAAGTGAAAATTATTACAGGCTGACTTCTTGGACTAAAACACCATACCGATGAAGATGCTTCATGAGGCCTGGAATATAATTTATGAACCAGTTTTAAGGAATAAAGCAAAATTTCAGATGTTACTTTCTCTGGTGCTTTGCTTCTCATATTTTTTCATATTTAAATTGGATAGAAACTGCAATATCATGTAGATTTTCCAATTTTCTAATGGTTGTGTTATTGTAGCTTTGATGAATTCTCAAAGGAAACCTTGCATAAATTTTTCCTTTGGGTTAACACTCTTTATCTTCAGTATGAGATCTGGGTTACATTTAACGACTTACATAGGAGTTCAAAGGTTTTTTTTTTTTAAGATTTAGGGGTTTTGAGTCAGCAAGGGTTTGAATCTAGGTCCTTCGCTGGAGTACACTTTGTTTCAACACATGAACCAAGGTAAGCAACAAAGGAAAGTTTGTGTTGTTTTGTAGAAAAACTAGTGAAATTTTTAGTGTTGCCAGGCCTCTTTTCATTTGAAGATAGGTTGTTGACATGCATGGATGAAAGGTTAGTAATTGCATTAGAGAAAATTAGAATGGTTAATAATTTGTTGCATGTATAAAGCTTACAAACTGATTTTGTTCTCCTAAATTTGTCCATATTGTTGTAAAAGGACCCGAATTCCTCGACTCCTTGGTATTGGATGATCACTAGATGACAATACACAAAATGGACGCAGTGACCCACACAGTTTTAGACAATGCAATATCAGCTTGAGATTAGTCTCAATGGCCATGAAACATACACCATATCTCAAAACTGCCAAACAAGATTGTCAAGATGACAAAACAACAAAAGAAGAAAAGAAGAGACCCAGTGAAACAAAATTTATAAATGCATATGGGAAAAGGGAGGCAAGAAGGTTCCCAAGAGTGGGAAACACCCCCAAGCACTTAGAACTGCAATAATCATATACAAGAAATTTAGGAAGGGGAGTGTTGACCTAATCACACATCGCCCCATTGCAAATGGGGACCCACTCTTTTTCTTGCTTTTTGTCTTCATTTTACTTTAAGTTTTGGTTTTCTCTGAGCTTGTAGATTTTTGTAGTGTGGATTTGCCCATGTCTCATCGAGTTCTTGCTCAAGGTTCATATACTTGCATCCTGATGCACGTATTGAAGCCCTGAATTGACTAAGTCTAGAACCTTGATGCATGTCCTGAAATCCTGAAAAAACTAAGTCTGAAATCTGGTGGATCCTCAAAAATCTAGAATCTGCATGTTAAATCTCATGGATCCGAGACCTATCTCAAACATCCTAGAAGTATATTTCAAAATATTTAAAGTAGGAAATTCAATATCTGAGCATATACTTAAATATATTTTGAAATATACAAGGATTTCAGGGTACTAAAAATGCCTAAGTATGAAATAGCGCACTTCTAGAAGGTCTTTGCATTACGAAAAATGAACATCATACATAGACAAATAAAAGGTCTGCCTAGGCGCACTTCCAGCATATCATTGCATTTCGTATTTTTTTCAACTTATACACGAGTCCAAAAAAAGCGCTCATTCCAATCTTGGCGCACATTCCATACTACCCTACATAATGTGCTTCATACATATGCACATAAAAATTGCGCTTTTGGTTTTAGGCGCACTTTTGACACCTCCTTGCATTTTGTCAAATTACAAACTCAAGAGAAATGGCTGCCTAAGATAGGCACACTTTCAAGTGCCCTTTGCACAAGTACAATTTATACACACCTACAAGAGATATGTGCCAAGAGAATAGGCACACTTTTGAGACCATCATGCATAACACGTTTTTATACATACATGCCAAAAATCTCCGCCAAACTCCCCAAGTGCACTTTGAGGTCCACCTTGCATAAACCATTCAATGCACACATATATGAAATCAACCCCTAGTCCTTGTCAAGTTTTTGGCACACTTTTTAGTGCCTTCCGCATGAAAATGGAGTATACAAAGGACCATAAAATGACAACCAAAGTCCTTGGTGCACATTTAGGATCACCTAGTATTTTGGAGAATATACATGACTACTCTAGATCAACGCCTATCATCTTGGCGCACATTTAGGATCCCCATGCATAATGCATTTCATTCATAAAAGCATAAAATATGCACTCAAATTCAGGCGCATCTAAGAGCCTGCTTTGCATGACGTTTATACAAGCTCACTCAAAAAGTGTGCCTGCCTAGAGTGGGTTCAAGTTGGCCAGTAGGAGATAGTGTATACACCTAAAAATGACACGACTCTGTCTAAATAAATATTTCTAATATTTATTTGAGTCTAGTTCCTCTATCAATAAATAAATAAATCAATTTATTTATTTGATTCACATTCCTCCACAAAATTAAATAAAAACATTTATTTAATTAAATCCTTCATATTCCTCCAAATTAAATAAATTCATTTATTTAATTAAAATCCTCCAAGTTCTTCTAAATTAAATAATGTCCAATTATTTAATTAATTCCTCCAAAATTCCTCTAAATTAAATAATATCAAATTATTTAATAACCTCTTCTAAATTCTAAAGACATTCTAAATTAAATAATACCAAATTATTTAATTAATTCTTTGCATTCTCTATATTTAAATAAATATAAATATTTATTTAAATTATCTATTTCCTCCAAAATTGAATTAATACCAAAAATAATTCAATTAATCCATGTGCACATGTAATTAAATATTTTAATACTTAATTAGCATTTATCCTCACACACATGTCCTTTTTATCCTCCACTTCAAATTAATTAACTCATAAATCAAATTAGTTAACTAGTTAGTCTATTCTGTTAACTGGGCAATCTATTTAGTTAACTATTCATTCTATTCTGTTAACTCCCCTATTGCATGAAGGAGCAGGACACTTGTCCTCTTCCTCTTTGTGCACATCTCTCAACCTTCCTCAACCATTGATCTTCTTGTTCGTTCTATACCGTTGATCTTCTCTCTCTCAAACCTATAAAGACGACCCCTATTCTTCCATTTCAATCATCCAAGCTTTTAGTAAACTTACTTTGCAGAATTCATAGCACGCCTTTGGCACCCAACACCATTCCATAGCTTGCAATCACCATTTTTATTGTATTGAAGATCCTCTTCATTAAAAGAACTATCATAGCCATTTCTCTATTGTGATCTTGAAGAAAAAAGCAAGGAAGTGCACTTTCTGAGTACTTCATTCACACGAAAGATCAATTTGAGATTAGGCAACCAATGGAAGCAGTGAAGTAATAAGGTTTGCAAGGTGTTTTCTTTGTGTTTGAATCTTGATTATTGCAATTTCTATTCAGTTATTGGGTTATTATTAATCATTGATATTATATCCACATTTTCTCATAACATTTCTAGCGCCCACTGCGGGCCTTGCCCCAATTTAACCTCAAAACTAAGTTTTTGTGCACTAGGTTTCGTACACAAGAAATTTATGCGTATCTGCTCACTAGTAACGCGCATCTATTCTCTGAAGCAACACATCTGAAAGATCTGCACATATACTCACTGGATCAACGCATCTGTTCCCTGAATCAATGCATATATTCGACCTGTGCTTTCATTTCCTATTTTAGCGCTTTTACTCTCTGTAACTGCGCATATATTATAACTACGCATCTATTCTTTCTTTCAGCACATTTATTCTCTGTAACTGTGCATATACCAAATCTGTGCATCTGTGCTCTGTATTTGCGCATATGCTCTGTAACTGCACATTTGTTCTGACAGGGTCCTTGAGTTATTTCTTGTGATTTTTTGCTAACACTAACATCTCTCGCGGGAATATTGTTAGATCTATCTGCAAGTTAAGAGCTGGTTAGTCATATAGCTGCATCATTAACTCACATTTAGATCTAATTAACAAGGAAAGTAATTGGATTGTTCATGCAAATCTTATCTAGATCTAAATAGGAAGGCTGAAATTTGAACTTGTTGTGCATCAACGACTCAAACATAGTCCCAACTATGAGGATCTAAAATCGAACCATTGCTTTCTATTGGCTTCTTTCAAAGTTAACAAATCGTGTGTGTGCCCAAATAGCATAACTCATTTTTTTTTTCTTTTAAATAGGATTAAAGAACCATTGTTCTCCGTGTTTTCAGAATGATAGTAGGCCTATGCTCTCCCCTTTCTTGGATGACCAGAATGCCAAACCTATCATTTTGCATGTTTAACCTTTAGAGAGGCCTGCCCTTGGATATCCTTCCGTCCAAGTGGGAACAACCTTAAGTGGTAACAAGCTAAAGCCAAACTCTACCTAGCCACTATAAATAAATTGTGCTTGAGGCGAAAGCTTCATGCAACGAGTGCTAATTAGTTATACCGACAACCAACCTCCCCCAAAACCCTCCAAGGTGCAACTCTTGAAGGCTGGGAGACTCCATAACGGAGACTAGCATTGCCACATGTATAACCACTCGAACGGTTGCCCTTACTACTTATCCATTGTTTTAGAGGCCAAAATCCCCTATAAATCGATGCCGGAAAGAGCGATTATCATCTTCCTAAGATGACTCACGTTCTTACAATTCAATAGTAGAGATAACAGGGAAATCGTAAGGTTTGTGAGCCTTGGGAACCCAGAACTTGGTGTACCAAAGAAGTTTGTGCACTTGTAAGGGGGAGTTCGTGTCCCAAATGCCTAAGTTATCCACTTTGAATAGCGTAACTAGTGTAAAAACCAAGTGAGAATTCGGTTTATATTGTCCCTACCATCCTAGGATTTGTATTTGTTTTTAGTCAAAAAAGTCAAAAATCTAAAAAAATCAAAAATCATGAAAATATTCTTTGTGTTTGCTATGTCTTTCTTGCCATAGTTGAAAAAATCAAATAAAAAAGACCAACTTTCAGCCAAAGAAAACCAAAAACATTGAAAAACGTGCCAAAAATTAGTAAAAAAAATATGAAAAAATACAGAGCTGTGCATTTGTTCACCCCTGCTGCGTTTTTGTCCAATCTTGCTGTGCATCTATCTGTTGCTGGCATTCATTCAATCCTGCAACGCTTTTGTCAATTCCTACTATGCATATATATCTTACCAGAACAACGCATCTGTTATCTATTCCTACGCATATATCTTTCACCAGTCTTGCGCTTTTGTTATCTATTGTTGCGTGTTTGTCTTCTGTTACTGTGCTTCTGTTCTTGCGCATCCATCACAGTGAGCACTTCTAGACCTTTTGTGAGAAAAATATCAACCTTTCTGGATACCCATTTTAGCTTTGTTCTAGTTTCTGAAATCAGATTTACCGTGCAGTTACTTCTCCCATCTATTTTTCACGTCATACCCTCCTCTCCATTGGACATCTCACCAAAACACTTCACCAATCTTCCCAAAATCAAACCAAGTATCAAAACTAGGTTAGTGCAAAGCAATTCTAGATCATATTAGCCTCAAAACAAACCTAGTAAGTCTCCACTATCAAGGATCTATCATCCTTCTCTCTTGGAACTTCACTAGTGGCTTGTGCAAAACTAGTCTATATCAAGTAATCGAATTTCAATAATCTTTATTTTTGGCTGTCATTTTGTACCAACCAACTTGTTTGACACCAGTGGTCTAAGGAAACTCTTGTTTGAACCTTGTCACCACAAGTATCCCCTTCACCGCAACCTCCTAGTGCACCTTGTCAAAACTTCCAATCTCACTCCACCCCATCCCAAATCACATTGCATGGTCTTAACTAGATCCCAAAAACAAAAACAACTTGAAATGGCAGGCACATCTAACAAAATTGACCCATCCCCTCATGACAGTGATGAGGAGATTTCTCATGAGGACATTGTACAAGCTCAATAAGACCGAAAGTTCCAACACATGATGGACAAAGTGCTCAATCAAGACCCTAGCAAATTCTTTCTTTACCTAGCAAACTAAGGAGTCAAGCTCCCCAAAGACTTTGACATCAATGCATTAAAGGAATCCGAAGAAGAAAGAATCCCTGAGGAAAGCACACGAGAGGAGAGAACCATAGACAAAGGCAAGATGACCATTGACTCTACAAACCCTCTAGGCTTATTGACTCAACAAATCCAAGTCTTACAGCAACAACTCGCAGACATTCAAACCGGAGCATCAACAAAACACTATTCTCTAGAGGATATCTCACCATATCCTTTTGACAAGACCTTGATCATGATACCTTTCCCCTCAAAGTTTGAGGTACCAAAATTTGACAAATATCATGGAAAGGATGATCCAAGAGATCACATCAGAGAATTTAATGTAGTATGCCTTGAAGTCACCCACAATGACACCTACCTCATGTGACTATTTCCAAGGAGCTTGGGAGGACAAGCTATGGAGTGGTTCTCTCGACTACCTCCTGACATTTGAACCTTCAACAAACTAGTGGATAAGTTTGTCATACACTTCTCCTACAACATTGAGCATGACATCTCACTGTTAGATCTTTGTAACACTAAACAAAAAGGTGGAGAATCCTTCGCCTCTTTCTTACAAAGATGGAGACAATTGGCAAGCAAATATCCACATCAAATACCAGAAAAACAAATGCTAGAAATGTTTGTCCACAACCTCCACACTGACCTCAGCTACCAAATTCAAATACAATGCTCTGCTTCTTTTAACAAGGTCATTGAGATGGGTTTACTCATTGAAAAGACATTGATAGCAAAAGGTCAAATCAAACTTTACAAGGACACTCCTAATGCAAATATCAACATAGATAAACCACGATTTTGGACTAAGAATAAGAACGTTGTGAATGATGGGGTGGTTGATGCCAAAAATGTGGCACCAAAGCAACCAATTTTCAATTTAACAAGCCCACAAAACAACCCCCCACAACACAAACCACGAAACACCGAATCACAGTTTACAAACTATCCTCCTCGGAGAAAATTCACACCTATAGGAGAAACATTGGAAACTGCCCTATGGAAGCTAATATCAAATAAACTCATAACACTTCCAATGGTGCGGGATTTGTTATTGGAACATTGGAATGATTATCAATAATATCAAATAAACCAATAACTCAATAGAAAAGGAAATAATCAAGATTCATACAACAAAGACAAAACCTTGCAAACCTCAATACTTCATGGCTTCCATTGGTCGCCTATCTCAATCGATCTTGCATAATGAATGAAACCCTCATAAAGCACACTTCCTTGCTTTGTTCTTCAAGATGTCAATGGAGAATGGCTATGATAGTTCTTGTAATGAAGAGCTTCACAACAAATAGTAATGGTGATGGTAACAAGTTGATTGCAAGAAATGGAGGAATTTGGTGCCAAAGGCGTGCTATGATACCTAAAGAGTAAGTGTACTAAAAGCTTGGATGATAGAAATGGAGGATAAGGGTTGCATTTATAGAGTTGTGAGAGAGAAGATCAACGGTATAGAAAGAATAAGAAGATCAACTGAGGAGATAAATCTAGAACTCATGATGAACGTGCACATGACATGTGTCACTCAAAAACTATTTTGTTTGAGTTAATTGCTTTCTTTTATAAAGATAAGATTTGATTTCATAAATTATAATGTTTTTTTCTAATTTAAGAGTTGTTGATAAAAACAAGATTGAATAAATCAGTTAACTCAACTTGTGATTTGTTTTTTGCATGTTTTGAGAGAAATTAAATAATAAATTATTTAATTTTGTGTGCATGAAGATGGAGATTTATTTTTAGAAGATTTGGAAGATTTTTGAGGAATTTGAAGATAAGAAAACAAATTAAATAAATAAATTTATTTAATTGTTTGTGCATGATTAGAAGAATAAATAAAATATTTGATTTTATTTTATTTTTAGAGATTGAGATAATTTAAAAAAATTTGATTGATTTATTTAAATTTGGAGGAAGAATTTGACTTAATTAAATAATTAAGAATTATTTAATTGTAGATAAGAGGATTTAGAAGAATTTAATTAAATAAAAGATTTTATTTAATTCTTGGAAGACATTAGAAGAGGTAATTAAATAATTTGATATTTAATTAATTTAGAGGAATATGGATCAAATAAATAAATTAATTTATTTATTGATAGAGCAATTAGAATGAAATAAATATTAAGAATATTTATTTAGACATAGTCATGTCAATTTTAGGTGTATACATTTTGCCCCTCTTTGATGCAATGTGTTTTATCACGTTGTTTCAAAGAATAGATTTTCTGATAATGATACATGTCTCAGTTTACCATTGATATAGGTTTACAATGGTAGGATGTCCCCTTAGGAGATTGGATGGGAAGAAGGCAGAAGGACGTAAGACAGACAATCTCACAATGAAGAAGGTGAAACATAGGTTAGGTTGAAGAAAATTGGCTGAAAAAAGAGCTGAATGATACGTGATGCAAGATAAAATGATAACACACACAAGCAAGCAAGCAAGTATGCACAAATGATACAAGAAAAAACAAGGTATTGCCCATGTCATGCTGTAAACCAATGATTAATCGATAATGATAGACGATAGTGTTGTCATTGCGGGGAACGATAGATCCCTAGATCAACACAAAGGATAGTGTTGTCATGGTGGGGAACAATATATCCCTAGAGCAACACAAAGAATAGTGTTGTCATTGCAAGGAATGATATATCCCTAGATCAACACAATAGGCATGGGAAAGATATATCCCACTAATAATTATGATTGGTTGAGTTGGTTTATGACAAGATTAGGATCAAGACCACTGATTGCTAATGGATAATTTGACAAGATTGACTTTACTTGATTGATATGGATTAAGGATAGACTTGCATTTGGATGATTGTTTGGATTGATTGGACAAGGATGAAAGACACAATGATAGATAGAAATTGGTTGATAAAAGAAATGCAAATGAAGGAATTACAAGCTTTTGTAAACTCTGACATTACGAACAAAATATTTATTGATGGATGGTATACACAATGAAATTGGATACCTTATGGATATAGATATGGATATGGATATGAATATGAAATTGGATACGTTATGGATATGGATATGGATATGAAATGCAATTGGATACGTTATGGATATGGATATGGATATTTGTCATCTTGATATTGGAAGTATTTTGAAGTGCTTTGTTTCATCATTGGGCTTTTTTGAAATATTGTAAGAAAATACAAGCATCTACATATAATTGAACTGAGATGACCTGAGTATTACTTACATGGATTTTGATATAGTAAGTTGATACAAGCATCTAGTCAAAATTGAATCTAGATGACCTAAGTATTTCTTGCATTTCAACAGACAAGGATTGCCCCTTTTCATGTTTAGACCTCTGAAGTCCTTGATGATCTTTTGCTGATCATGTCGTTAGACAAAAGTCATCACATTACTAAAGATTAATCCACAAACAACAGACAAAGAAAATGATTATGCCCCCATCATAGCTTCTCTAGGTTTTGACATCCTCGAGTAGTATAGAAAGACATAATAACTAAAATCAAGACTCTGTAAGTTAACCTGCTCACAAACACAAAACATTCTTGCATGAGATGTGTCTTCTTTCCATGATTTAGATAAAATCATTTTGAGTGTATAGGTACTTGTTTTATTTTTATTTGGATAGGTTGATGTTTTTGTGTCAAGATTTCTGTTTGAAAGTGGGATTTGTTTATGCTTGCATGCCTGGCAAAATGAACCCTAAGGGACTGTCCTAGTGCCTCGGGGGCTCATTGATAATGGCCTTGCCTACGTGACAACGTAGAGGCAACATAGTTCAGGATGAACCCTATGTGGACTTAAGACCTAGGCGAGGAGAGACTATGCGGATGTGGATGGACTAAAGGATAGATGACAAGATATGGGATGGATGGGAAGCCTTGGGGGTGCATTGGTAATGGCCTTGACTACGTGATGACGTAGAGGCAGCGTAGTTTGGGGTGACCCTTTGATACTGACGATGGACGCTATGACAAGCTGACACTATGGATAGGATACTGGATAAGACCTTAGTTAACAAGGTGATAATGAGGATAGAGTACCAAGCCATGATAGGTTATCGTTAGGTGGTTTTGATATTGTTGGGATGATTTTGCAGAACAATTTTGGATAGCTTTAATGCTAGATACTAATGACAAGGAAACACCACATATAGGTAGATGGATGGGTGATAAGGTATGGAAGAGACACACGCAGAAGAGGGCAAGGATGTGATCATCAAGGACTAAGTCACATAGGAATAACATGGCCCATTATAGGTAGAATACTTAGGATTTTTCATGACAATGCTTATGACAATAAGAGGATGAGAGGATTGGATTGTTTTGAAAAAGACAAGGTATATCAAGAGTTTTTCCAAAGCATGCTTTGTCATTTTGCCCCCATATCTGTATCAAGATCAAAAGAGGAATGGAGGATGAAAGGACTCAATATGATAGGTATATGTAGGATATGGATGATAGGAGGGTACAGTAAGATAGGATGGATGGATTTGGCAAGATAGGTATGTAATGGGTAAAGATAACAAGATAGGATAGGAAATGGTATGGAAGGAAATGATAGGAGAAAAGTGATATGTCGATGAGACAAGGTGCTCCCAAGTATAGGTGACATAGGAGATCAACTTACACATGACACCTATTTGTTAGGTTTTCATCATGGTACTTATTTGAGGTGCCTGTTTGCCAGATTTTCACCATTGGATGAAGGGATTTCTCTTTACTTTTTTTATTGATTTTTTTTTGACTTTTTGAAACATTTGGATTGGAGAAGGTGGAATACGGATGAGAAGAACTCAAGCATTTGGCTCCATGAAGGTGATAGTCCTGCTAGATGGATGCTGTCGCATAGACTATGTGAAGTGTTCTCCTAAATGTTGGTAGGGGATTGCATGAAAGTGAGATGGAGAAAATAGATAGCGGATTATGGAGGGTGCAATAGTGGATGCGATGTCGAATACGGAGGGCTTATGCAAGGATGGAGGGAAGGCTTATGCAAAAGCATGGACCATAGGAATAGGATGGGGAAGATATATAGGATAATAGTGGAAGGAAGGCAAGATGGAGATATGTGGAAGAGTCATGGAATGGAAGGGAACCATGACCAATAGTTGTACATACCGCGATCAACATTGAAGTTTATGATAGGAAGGTGGTGTAGGAAGCAATGGAGATTTTTGCTTAGTGGATAAGTGATTTAGGCATGTAGGGACCCACATAAACTAAGTATACTTTTGATTTTTGCTTGTCATGTGGGGTGGAAAGATTTGAGACTTTTGGGTGAAATGGGATTTTTGGATGGAAAAAGAGAAAGTGGATGGTTGGGATGCTTGAGAGGTGGATGCCTCACTTGACGTGATGGCTTTTTGCTTAGGTACCCAAACCATTTTGCTTTTAGACTTCACTTGTAAAGGTATGGGATTGGGTATATGCAGTTTGTGTGCAGCTTCTGAGGTAATTACTTGTTGCTTGGGGACCCACACTTTTTTCATTTTTTCTTTGAGGTGTGTGGGCGAATGTAGCTTTTGAGATGGGTTTTTCTTTGATTCTTGGCTTTTGTATCTGAAGGCATGAGGACCTTTAGGATTTTTGACTTTATAGGTAGAGGCATCTAGATTTTTGTTGTTGAATTCTCTTGGGATGGTGGAAGTGGGGTTGGTGGAAGCTCTTTGTTTAGATAACATGTGCATTTGTTGGCCATGATTGGGATTTTTAGAGGATTTATGGATGGATGGATAAGGTGTTTGGAAGAAGTGATGGTACGATATGAGGAGGGATGTTAGGACTTGGAAGTAGTGGAGGTAGATTGGATGGTGGAAGGTGTATGGTCACATGCTTTTGGGATGTATATGATAAGGGAGGTGGAATGTGAAAGAAAGCTAGGTGTGCGGAAATCACTTCTTACACTAATATAATGAGGAATGTGTTGATGATTGTTTTTACACATTCATAACAAGAGTTAAAATTCATAAAATGAACCTAACTGTCTTGAAAGATATGAAGAAATCGATTAAGAGTTCTTAATCCCAAGTTTCTGTATGGTCAGGTCTTGACCTTGTGGACAATTAAATAGGTTAATGTGAAACTGTAATATGCAAGGGGCCTTACTTGATTTAAGGTAATTTATGACTTACTAGACTTGAATTATGCAAATTGTTACAAATATCAACAAATTATCCATCTCTTTGCATAAATATGTTGTTGTATCACAAAGCTTTGTATGATTTATACTAAAACAAGCTTTTCTTTTCAAATATTATAAAAATTGTCATATATTGACACAATTGTTCATGTTTCTTTCAAATGTTAGACAATTTCCTTTGAATTTCTACGTTTAAGCTAAGTATTTCAAATGTTTGGGGAAAAGTTAGAGAAATTTAAATTGAACATCATTCTGCTACAGGATCTAAATGCTCTGTTATCGACGTTGTAAGAAGTACAACAAACTTGATCAAATCAACAAACTAAATCATTAAATGTGGAGCCCTGAGTATTCTCATGAACACACATTCAAGATTGCAAGGTTTAAAAGAGATATTATTTCAAATACAAGAGCTGGAAAACACTCTGAAAATAGACACAGAATTCCAGATTTATTTATATTTAAAACACACAGTCATAAATGATTTACAATATATGAATGACTCTTTGCTTCATTAATTAACTTCACAGAAAACTTACAACGTCTTACAGATACAATAAGAAAGCTGGACATTCCACGCATTCTTTAGTCCAGACATAGGCAACCTCCTCTTCTAAACTAAAATATTCTTTCTAATCAAAGTATTCAAACAAATTACAATTGCCAGCTATCTTTCAAAATCCCTGTGTAACTAATGTACAAGTAATAGAGTTTCTTATATAGATTTTGAAACTTCTTACTGCTACGGCTACAAAGCTTAATCTATGGCTGAGATCCTTCTATTATTGATCAATGGTGCATATTCATCTCTAACCGCCTCTCAAAATATCTGAATGGTATATTTTCTTCCTCAAAGGATGCCATTGGAATCTTTTCAAAATAAGATTCCCCCTTTTCTTTGACTTCTGCTCGCAGATACCCTTTACTTGACTTTTTTTCAAAACCGCTGCTTCCTTTACAATTTCTATTCTTTCAAATATGTTTTGAAATTACTAATTACACCTTCTACAAAGGTGCGGTCTCTTCTTGGACTCTTTGTCCATATATACTCCTGCAGTATAACCCCCTCTTTTAGTTTCTTTTTTATGTTCTCTGAACCTTCACTCTTTTTCATGTATTTCCTCATTTTGGCACTTTCTTCCATCAATGAATCTATCATCTGTTTACTGAGATATGCTTCAGGACTTTCCATGCATGGTGCAAAAATGGCATTAAACTCTGTCAAAGCCCTCTCTAGCCCATATGCTGGTGTATCCATGCATTCATGATCTAGTAGCTTTTCTACTATCCTTTTGTGCATCTTGATCATATCATCTACTTTTTCTTCTAAGTCTTGAGCAACTATTATACACTTTTTAAGATTGTCTTCTTCAAACTTTATTTCTAACCTCGCCTGTGGCAATTGATTTTCCATTGAAGGGGTAATTACTCCTTAATTTATTAATTCTTCTATTCTTTCCTCAATTTCTGTTAACTGTTCCAATTCAAATATGTATTCTTCCCTTCTGAATTGACAATTATGTATAAGTACACTGCATTTATTCTTTTCCCTTGCAGTCAACTCTCATCCTCTCACTGCTTGTTTTATTACCTGTTCACCTTCTTTCATGAAATCATTGAACCATTCTTCAAATACATTAGCCTTAAGCCTTTTATTTTCCATGTCTTTTATTTCCTCCTTGGATACAATTGCTATCTCATTGGGCAATTCTGGCACTGTTGTATTGGGATCAAATATCCCTTTAATAAATTGCTACAATTGGACAATGTGTCCCTTCAAATATTCTTGTTTATCTTTATCTTTTCTCAACATTTCTGTTGTTACCTGGTGCATGTCTTCCCACTCAGTTATGTGTTACTCCCGTGTAGTATGCCCAAGGTCAAAATTTAGTATCTTATATTCATCTAAGGTTATTTCCCCCTTAGTCTTCTCCTTTTGAGCTATGGCCAGATTCAACGTCCTAGATCCATCTGGACCTCTTTGTATGGCTGACATTGTTCTGGCCTTTCTCTTTTCCTTCCATGGCATGGTATTGCCCAATAAACTTTTGATATCAATAGGTACCAATTGTACCTCTTTCTTTTCTTTCCTTATCTCTACTCCTAACCAAGCAGGAATCTCTTTTGTTTTTGTAGTAACCCTTTCTTCATTTATTACCTCTTCCTAAGGCCTTTTTGTTTCCCTCTGCTCTTGTTGCTGTTTCTATTGAGGTGGAGGCAACTGTTGAGGGACATCCTCTTGTACCATGGGATTATCTTTCTATTTGGACTCACCCTCATTTTCTTCTTGCATTTTTGTGTCCCCTCCAGCTTCATCTTCTTCTTTAGGACCCTCTCCTTTTGATGTTTTTTTTCTTGATCTTCTTCTTCATGTGCCTGCTCTATATTTGTTTCTATATTTGTCATGTCTATGTCTTTGGCTTGTTCTTTAGTTTTATTTTCATCAACATTCTCTGTATGTTCTTCATCCTCAGGCTTCTTGGTTGCATCTTCTGTATTTTCACCTTCCTCTTGTTCTTTTTCAGACCTACTGATTTGCTCTATATGTGCAGGGGATCTTACCATTGTATCCTCTTCTTTTTCTTCTTTTTCTTGTTCTTGCATGCTTTCTATGTTCTTCTCCTCTTTGCTTTGTTCACCATGCATATTAAGAATATTAAGTACATCCACTCCTGAAGTGCCAGCTTTTGTTTCATCCTTTGTTTGAGCAGGATTTTCTGTGATTGTCTCTTCAGGTGCATCTTCTTTTTCAATCTCTTCAATTTTATGTGCTTCTTCTTGCACATCCTTGATTATTTTAGGAGATACTAGGGTACCAAATGGATCCACTATTTCTGATTCTTCCTGTACCCTCTCTTTTTCACACACTGGGCCTTGTTCAATTTCCATCTCAGCCGGAGTGTTTTGCTCCTCGTCTTCACTTAAGAACTCACTGGATTATTCTTCAATTTCAATTTCTTTTCCTGCATACATTCCCCTTTCCTCACTTTCACTAGTATCACTCCCAATGTGAACAATCTCAATGGTTTGTTTGGCTTCCTGTGCTTTCGACCCTTGCATTTCCCCAACCAATTCTGTCTCCACTTGAGCATATACTTGTCTCTTTTCTGTTGGGGTGGATGCAGTACGTATATTAGTAAATTTGGCTCCCACCTGTTGTGCTCCTATGACTTCACCGGTTCCCGAATTTTCTCCTTTTGATATACTTATTGGTATATCCCTTCTAACTTGTTGCCCTGCTACTTGATTGGAAGTCTATGCCTCTTCTGCACTAATCTCATGGCTCAATGATTTTGCATCTATAAATGTATCAGATGATATTGCTATTATTATTACCAATGCATAGGGATCCATTAGAGTGGCATTCTTATCCTTCTCTACAATTTTAACCTCCATAATCTTTCTCTTCTTCTCATAGAAGCATTGAAGATCCTCACTAGGTTCTATTGCTCTCTTTCTCCCTTTCTTTGGATATGTTACTTCTCTCCCTTCAACTTTGAGTTCTTCAATCCTGTCCTTTAACCATGTCTTTGAAAACTGTTGACCTATTTTCCTTTGTCCAGAGCCAAATAATTCACCTTGTATTTTCCTTGAAAATCTTTTAGAAAATGACCATACAAGGTGTAAATTCTTCAATTACTCATGCTCTGCCTTGCCAAATTTTCCAAAATCTTGCTTAGAGAATCTTTGTAAAAAACCCAGAAAAACCCATAAACCTTTTAGCTTCAAGTATTTTCTATCGCTAGGATTTCTCAGTTTCATGCTTGCATTTCATTATGCATATTTTAATGTATATTCGCATATACATTCGCCATTGTATGTTTGGAACATACATTCACAATATGCAAGGGTCAATGTACAAGGGAGAATATACATCGGGTTGTATGTTCGCACATACAAGGCCGATATGCAAGTCGACATACAAGGCCAAAGATGCAATTGGTGGGGTCCGTTGATTGCACAATGTGATTGTATCTTACATACAAGTCACATTGTATATACAGGATACAAAGGGACTATCGATATACATGCAAGGTTGACATACAAGTGAGAATGAATAGTGGAATGTATATTGCCAACATACAAGCCCAACATGCAAGGCCGATATACAAAGATAACGTACATCGGCAGCAATGTACAAAGGAAGGACATACAAAGGGCAATGTATATTCGACATGCATCGGGAACATACAAGAGATGCATACAAAAGCCTTTGTATATCAAAATATACAAGGTCAATATACAAATCAGTTTGTATATGCGATATACAAGGCAAAGATACAAGGCCAACGTACATGCAAAAGATCACATGTAGGAGTGAATGTACATTGCCAATATGCAAAGAAGGTTGCAAGCAGGGTTAACATACAAAGGTCGATATACATTTGCAATGTACATCGGCAGAACATACAAAGGGACTTTCGCCAAAGGTATAAGGAGGAGATGCAAGTGGTGGGGTCCACCAAATGTACATTTTGCGATTGTATGTTTGGACATACAAGCAAAGCATGCATCAGGCACATACAAAGAAATATACAAGGGACAACATACAAAGTCAACATGCAAGGGAAAGTGATTCAAAGCTAGTGCCCATCGCTTGTATATTTATGATTGTATGTTTGCACATACAATTGAATATGCGTTCCTAATATACAAGCCAGATTTGAAAGAAGCATACATTCCAGTTGATAAAGGGTAGAGTTTCGCAGTTTGTATGTATAATTTGCTTGTATGTTTGCATTGTATATGCGACATACATTGGTGATACAAGGGGAAAACATACAATGCGGACCCGATTGGGAACTCAAATATAGTTAGTGCTCTTTGGAGGTCCGCACATTTGTATGTATATTTGTGATTGTATGTTTTTACATACAATCGGATATACAAGGGTTTTTGCATATGCCGAAGTAAGTGTTTGTAATGTATAAAGTGGGTCTATAGTTTCCTTTGTATATTTTTACATTGTATATTATGATATACAAAGTTCAGATACATCTGAAAAGATACAAGGTGGAGCCGACCCAAAGATCAAAGTTTGGCATATTCAGCGATTGAGTCCACGCAGTTGCATATACATTTGTGATTGTATGTTTGTAGATATAGGCAAACATACAAAGACATTTTAGAGGCCGATTCAGATAGCTATATATACATAGATGCAAAGAGATATATACAGGCAGTTGACTGAAACTTTGACCGCTTGTATCTCCTCCATTCTAGCGAATTTCCACATGCTGCAAAAGGTATAGATACATGTTTTTGTCCCCTCTTTCATTTGGCAGGGTTTTCAGGGGTTTTTGTCACCTTTCAATTTTAGATATGGTTTTGCATGTTTTGGACGAGTGGACGTTTCAGCAACCATATTGAGCAGATGTAGATATTTCTTGCATACATTGCTGCACAAAGATGAAGCAGCTTGCATTAATGACTGGAGATATCTCTTAGGCCACTATGATTCAGATATTTTGTGTATTCATGGTTGAAGATAGACATGGAAGCAGCTCGCATTTAATGCCCAGAATATCTTTCACCGATTCATTGCTGCACAAAGATGATTCAGTAGTTTATATTAAAGACTAAAAATATCTTCCATCTACCCAGTTCCAAATCTTCTGCATCATAACTTCTTGCAGGTGGACAGTCATTCAAAAGTAGATATTTTCTGATGCAACTCTTTGAGTGAATTTTTGTAACTAACTTAGGGCTTTTTTTTTGGAATGCTATATATATGCATTCGTAAGTTGTAAATGAGGTTGGAAATTTTTTGAGCATTGAAGCTTTTTTGTTTCCAAACAGAGCTTTCTGCTACTGTAACTTTGCCTTCTTATTAAATATATGCAAGTTATTTTGCCTCTTTGGACTGAGTTTTAGATTAGTGTGAATCTCATATGTTTGCCTGTGAACATATTGTTCCTTTCAATCATCTTGTTTCTCACCTTTGCTAGGATTAGTTGAATCTGTGTATGTCTGCTTTCTATATTTGGTTATGCTGTGCATTTTCTCAGTACTATGAGGGTTCTTTTATTAAACTTGGTGAATCACCCTTTGTTTTCAAGCTTTTTGTTTCATCCTTCATTTTAAAGCATTCCTTTCCCCTTTTCCTCTAAAAATTTAGTAGTTTTAGGTGATAACCAGTTAAGGAAGCCGGCCTTCTCTAGAGGTCTGATCTCATTTAGCAAAGTCCCACACTTAGAGATCATTCCCATGTTCCTCCAAATTGCTGAGGTTTCACAACTGCATGCAAGGGTGCGAATATGGGTGATAACAACTTTGGCACGACCGGTGGGACAGAGAGTTAAACAACAATCAAATATTATCTCTTATTGCTGGTTTTGATGTGCAGCCAGTAATTTTCAGACCTATGAGAGGTTAAAACTTGCATATCTGGTGACTCATACTGAGGAAAGACAAGTAGATCAGTTCTGCTATTACATTATATGAGAAAGATTCAAAGTTAGAGTTCAAGCTCATTTTGACTATTTACAACTATCACCACCTAGAAGACAGGGGAGAGCTGTAGCAAGGACCCCAGTTTCTAAAAGAGTACAATCAACTCCTCCAAGTTTCAGGTCGGTTGCACCTGTAGTCCCTATATCAACTCAAGCAATCCTACCTCTAGCTATTCAAATGGCAAGGAATCAGCCATTTGTGGCTTTTGATGGGGGCAGCCCGTTGAACTTGATAGTACATGACGTTATACCCATGGCAGCTTTAAAGAGTCTATCCTATTTCACAAGGGAGGATCAAACTACCCCTATTGAACACATTAGAGACGTGGCTTTTCTATGCGGAGTTCATCATATAACCCAAGAAAATGTTGCCATCAGGTTGCTGGCTACCTCTTTCAAGGGAAAAGCATTGCAATAGTTTAGGAGTTTACCAATGCAGACTATAGGAACCTGGGATGATCTAGGTGATAAATTAAATAAGCAATTTCAAGATAAATTAGATAACCTGTCATTGGTCAAACAGATGACTACCATAAAGAGAGTTCCTCAGGAGAAAATGATGGATTTCAACTTTAGATTTCAGAAAACATGGGACATAATTCCTGTCACGGTAAGACCTCCATCAAAATATGCATTCTTGTATTTTTTGAAAGCTCTAAATAGTGATATTTCAGTCATGATTCAATCATTAGGAGGTACAAGCCTACCTGATGCATATGAAATAGCTATTAGAGCAGAAAATAGCCTGATTCAGGCTGGTAAAATAGCTCCTCAACCACCAGTACCCATCTTCCCCGAGATTCAAGCTTCAATGCCATTGCCAATCCCATATTTTGCCCCTTTACCTGCTACTGGAGCATTGCCAAGTACTACCATTTCTGAAACTGCTTCTTCTAGCTCGTCTCAAGAGTTAAAAGATATTAAAAATAGACAACATAAAATAGAAAATATCCTGTAAACCTTTGGGAATGAGTTAGTAAACATCAAAAAGCAGTAGTCCCAAAACAGACAGCCCTATCAGCAACCCAGTCAAAGGCAAAATCAGCCTTATCAAGGGCAAAATTAGCCTTATCAAGCTAACATGCCACCTTATCAAAGCAATTATCAGGGTACTAGGCATAATGTGAATCAAAGGCCTTTTCAACCTTATAATCCAGTGCCCATTAATGTTGTCAAGGACCTTGTTCCTGTTCAGAATAACCTTGCAGCTGAGTATGACTGGTGTTTTCCATGCAATTAGCCACACAGTTAGGCAACCTACTCGAATGGGGTTATAAATCAGGCTCTGATGGTATAGAATGTTGCAGTCTTTCATCCAAATACACCTCATGATGGGGATATGTAACAGCAGGACTAGCCTCAAAATGATTCTTCCTTCATAAATTGGAAAGAAGGTGAATTCTATGGTGTAAATAGCGATAATACACCGGTTGCAGCCAACATAAGAGCCAAGAAGAGGGGTTATGAGGTAGAACAAGCAACAAATAAAGGAAAAGGACATGCTGATGCTTCTACATCCCATGTTCCCCATATTTTACAAAGAAACACTTTAGCAACAGCAAGGGAGATGCCTCATTTGCAGGCGGATACTATTGTTACAAAGTCACAACAAAAGGTAGTTGTCACTCCACCTTTCAATATTATTGAAAATATATAAAAAAAGAATGTGACAATGTCTATGTGGGACTCTCTAGCCATCCCAGGCCAAAAGAGGATGTTGCAATCTGCCTTGTCTAATTTGAAAATGCCCAATGATGCAACTATTGACCCAACTAGAGCTGTCCTTACCAATTCACCCCAGGACAACAATAAATAGCCAAACAAAAGTGCTAAACCACTCCCATTTTACATGTCTTTGATAATTGGAGACAAGTTGGTACATAACTGTATGGTGGATAATGGTGCAAGTAGTTCTGTGATGCCAAAACAAATTGTAGATCAATTAGGATTGAAGTACCAACCCCTTGAGAAATGTGTGCTTCAGTTAGATGGCACCATTGTTAATACTGTGGGTGTGATCAAAGACCTACGCCTCACTCTACACACTTGCCCAAATGTTTCCATTTCCCAGGAGATGTTTATTATAGACTTACCTCCTTATTTTGCAATGTGTTTATCAAGAGAGTTCACAGCCAAAATAGCAGGATATTTATCCTCGGACTGGTCCCACATATTTTTCAGGACTAGATATGGCACAAAAGTAACCTTAAAATCAGAATTACTTTCAAATCATCACATAGAGCTTTATGTTCCAAGTGCTGTTAATGCAAATTGCATTATTTTTTATGATCCTGAGCTTGTGGCTGCTCAAGAGTTACAAGCTGAAAGTATACCAAAGGTGTTGTTAAGGGAGTGGGCCTCAGAAAATGTTGTAGATGATCATGAGGGGCACATCCAAGAAACTGGTATGGGGGTTTACATACTACATGAGCCTAAAGTAGCAATTCCAAATCTGGTAAAGGATGTGGAACAATAGATAGAATAGCAAAATGAGGTTTGGAAAATGTATTTTGATGGCTCTAGGAATAGAAATGGATCTGGTGGTGGTGCAATGCTTGTGTCTCCACATGGTGAAAGATATTATTCTGCTTTTCATTTTACTTTTTCATGCACAAACAACACTGCTGAATACGAAGGGTTGATTCAAGGCTTGCAATGGGCAAGAAAGAGAAAAATTGGCTATTTCCAGGTCTATGGTGATAGTGAACTCATTGTAAATCAGGTAAGAGGGCTGCATGTTACAAAAAATGATGTTTTGAAATGCTATAAGCATAGGGTATGGGACATGATTGAAGAGTTTGATGCTTTCAATCTGATCTCTATCCCAAGAAATCAGAACTCCCATGCTGATAGGTTAGCTGCAGTTAGGGCCTAGTTTGACATCCGCAATGATATTCAAAGAGAAAAGGTGCAGCCTCATGTAAAAATAGTTGATAGACCCTCTATCCTTGACAATAATATTTATTGGCAGGTTTTTGAGAGTGATGAGCAGATCCTGCATTTCTTGTTAGAGGAGGATGAGTTTTCTCTGATGAATTAGGATAAACTCAAACAACAATATGAGGATGGTCAAGTTATTCAGTTAAAGACAAACAAACTACCCAAATGATTGGTAACCTTGGAATCCATTTTTGGGACTGATGACCAGCTAAAGAAGAGTAAAACCAACATGCAGGTCAAAGAGGAACATTACAAGGAGCTAGAAATTTTCAAAGGGAAGCTTCTCAAAATAGGTAAAATTTGTTCACCTGAGTATAGGAGGGCTTTTATTACTCTTTGTCAAGAGTTTGAAGATGTGTTTGCTTGGGATTATTCAGACCTAAAAGGATTTGACCCTCATATCACCCAACATACCATAGAATTAGAACCAGGTACAAAACCTGTGAGGCAGAAACAAAGACTTCTAAATCCGAAGCTTGAGCCCCTGATGATTAAAGAGTTGACCAAGCTAGTCGAGGGAAAGATCATTTTCCTGATCAAGCATACCTCTTGGGTCTCCAACCTTGTCCTTGTGAGAAAAAAAATGGGGAGATAGGCTATGTGTCGACTTCAGAGACCTAAATAGAGCCTCCCTAAAAGACCACTACCCACTGCCCTCAATGGAGCAAATTCTACAAGTAGTGGCTGGTTCTGAAAGATTCTCCTTGCTTGATGTTTATTCTAGCTATAATCAAGTGTTAGTCAAGGAGGAAGATCAATTTAAAACTGCTTTCACCACCAAATGGGGCACCATGGCCTACAAAAGGATGCCTTTTGGTCTTTCAAATGCTGGCTCTACTTTTCAGAGAGCTATGGATATGGCTTTTAAGGGTTTGTTGTATAAATTGGTGCTTGTATAATTAGACGACATCACAGTTTTTTCTAAGAATGCATCTGAAAATTTATCCCACTTGAGGCAAGTGTTCGAGAGATGCAAAGAGTTTGGGATATCTCTCAACCCCAAGAAATGCATTTTTGTTGTGCATGAAGGCAAGCTGCTAGAGCACATTGTGTCAAAGGAAGGCATTACCATTGATGCTAAAAGGGTAAGAGCTATTCTGGAGCTGTCTTTACCCAGTCACAAGAAGGGACTACAAAGTTTTATTGGCAAAATTAATTTTTTGTGAAGATTTATTCCCAATATTGCAAATCTATTGAAGCCTTTGACGTCTATGTTGAAGAAGAATATAGTTTTTAGTTGGACGAAAGAGGCCAAATTCAGCTTTGAGTCCATAAAAGAAGCATTGTCAGCTGCGCCAACCTTGGTAAATCTTGATTTCTCCAAAGATTTCATCTTGTATGCTTATGGAGGCCTTGACACCATTTCTACAATTCTGGTACAGTAACAGAGTGACAACTTTGAATAGCCAATCGCTTTCTTTAGTCAGGGCCTAGAGGAGTATGAGCAGAGGTATAGCTTCATTGAGAAACATGTCCTTACAGTGGTAAGGAGTCTAAAAAAGTTCAGGCATCTTATTTCTAATAATAACATGACTCAATTTTTGCAAACTGGTAAGTGTCCAATAGGTTTAGATAGAACCAAGAGAAGGTATTTCAGACTGCAGTCCATTCCATATGTTTTAATAAATGGCATCCTTTTTAGAAAACATTTTAATGGTGTATTGTTAAGATGCATTGATAATGATCAGACTGACAAGGTGCTGCATAAGTTTCATGATGGAACAGCAGGGGGCCATTTGCCCCAAAGACTACTACTTGAAAAATAATGAGAGCTGGATATTACTGGCCCAACTTATTCAAGGAGGCCCATGCATGGGCTAGAAAATGTGTAAAATGTACCATATTTGCAGGCAAGGAAAGGCTGTCAGCTTTACCTCTACAACCAATTCAGATAGAACAACCTTTCATGAGATGGAGCATTGACTTTGTGGGTCCCATTAATCTACCATCGAGTGCAGGCCATAGGTGGATACTTACAGCTACAGACTATTTCACAAGGTGGACTGAAGCAGTGGCTCTAAAGGAATCAAATGAAAATACTATTTTGAATTTTTACCAAGATTTGATATCCAGATTTGGGGTACTTGAGTCAATTATCTCAGACAATGCTTTAGCCTTTGTTGGATTAAGGATAACTGACTGGGCTGTTAAGAATGGGATCTATCTGAATACTTCATCAAATTATTACCCACAGGGTAATGGTTTGGCTGAATCTACAAATAAGAACCTCATAAGGATTGTTAAAAGATCAATGGAAGACAACCAGAGGACCTGGCACACTAGTTTGAAATATGCCTTATGGGCAGATAGAATAACTCCCAAGAGGTCTATTGGGAACTCCCCATATATGTTAGTTTATGGGAAAGAGGTAAGATTGCCTATATCTATGGAGCTGCCAGCACTTGATATCATGAATCAGTTGGAGATGTTTGAAGAAGAGGATCCCATGGCTGTCAAATATGCTCAGCTTATGGAGCTTGAAGAAATCAGAGATAGGGCTATGAAAACTATGGAGTATCATCAGCTTCAAACCAAAAGAATTTTTGATCAGAAGGCCACTCCTGGAATCTTTAGGGAGGGCGATATGGTGCTCAAATGGGATGAGTTGAAAAGCAGACTAGGAAAGCACTCCAAGTTTGACAACATGTGGAGTGGCCCATTTCTCATTACTGAATGCAAGGAGCATAATGCATTTTAGTTATCAAGCATGGATGGACAAAATTTGCATATCCCAGTTAATGGGATACACCTAAAAAGGTGTTTTGAGGTATGAGTGCCTTGTAAATTAGTATATTAGGTTTCTTGTTTTCAATAAGTACTGCTACACAATTGTGTAGATCCCCTTTTTTTTGTTGTTGTGTTTTCCCTAAGTGTTGTCTAGCACAGCTGGAAGGGTTACCTTTAGCATTTTTTGTCTTGGTTGATCTTCCAAGTATTCTTCACTGCCAATATGCTGAGTTGCTAAAATCAGGGTTGTTTGTCAGGATATATTTTTAGCCTCTGTATGACTCCATGCCCAATGGATGCTTAAGGCCACTAGTCTAATTGTTTAGCAGGGAAACATCCCATAGAGGTCACCAAATTGTTGACCTATTTTCCTCTGTCCAGAGCCAGATAGTTCACCTTGTATTTTCCTTGAAAATCTTTTAGAAAATGACCATACAAGGTGTAAATTCTTCCATTACTCATGCTCTGCCTTGCCAAATTTCCCAAAAGCTAACTTGGAGAATCTTTGCAAAAACCCAGAAAAACCCATAAATCTTTTAGCTTCAAGTATTTTCTATCGCTGGGATTTCTTAGTTTCATGCTTGTATTTCAATATGCATTTTTTAATGTATATTCACATATACATTCGCCATTGTATGTTTGGAACATACATTCACAATATGCAAGGATCAATGTACAAGGGAGAATGTACATCAAGTTGTATGTTCACACATACAAGTCCGATATGCAAGTCGACATACAAGGGCAAAGATGCAATTGGTGGGGTCTGTTGAATGCACAATGTGATTGTATCTTACATACAAGTCGCATTGTATATACAAGATACAAAGGGACTATCGATATACATGCAAGGTTGACATACAAGTGAGAATGAACAGTGGAATGTATATCGTCAACATACAAGCCCAATATGCAAGGCCAATATACAAAGATAACGTACATCGGCAGCGATATACAAAGGAAGGACATACAAAGGGCAATGTATATTCGACATGCATCGGGAACATACAAGAGATGCATACAAAAGCCTTTGTATATCGAAATATACAAGGTCAATATACAAATTAGTTTGTATATGCGATATACAAGGCAAAGATACAAGGCTGACATACATGCAAAAGATCACATGCAGGAGTGAATGTACATTGCCGATATGCAAAGAAGGTCGCAAGCAGGGTTAACATACAAAGGCCGATATACATTTGCAATGTACATTGGCAGAACATACAAAGGGACTTTCGCCAAAGGTACAAGGAGGAGATGCAAGGGGTGGGGTCCACCAAATGTACATTTTGTGATTGTATGTTTGGACATACAAGCAAAGCATGCATTAGGCACATACAAAAGAAATATACAAGGGACAACATACAAAGTCAATATGCAAGGGAAAGTAATTCAAAGCTAGGGTTCACCACTTGTATATTTGCGATTGTATGTTTGCACATACAATCGAATATGCATTCCTAATATACAAGCCAGATCTGAAAGGAGCATACATTCCAGTTGGTAAAGGGTAGAGTTCCGCAGTTTGTATGTATAATTTGCTTGTATGTTCTCATTGTATATGAGACATACATTGGTGATATACAAGGGGAAAACATACAATGCAGACCCAACTGGGACTTCAAATACAGTTAGTGATCTTTTGAGGTCCGCGCATTTGTATGTATATTTGCGATTGTATGTTTTTACATACAGTCGGATATACAAGGGTTTTTGCATATACCGAAGTAAGTGTTTGTAATGTATAAAGTGGGTCTACAGTTTCCTTTGTATATTTTTACATTGTATATTATGATATACAAAGTTCAGATACATCCGAAAAGATATAAGGTGGACTCGACCCAGAGATCAAAGTTTGGCATATTCGGCGATTGAGTCTGCGCAGTTGCATGTACATTTGTGATTGTATGTTTGTAGATTTAGGAAAACATACAAAGACATTTCAGAGGTTGATTCAAATAGAGATATATACACAGATGCAAAGCGATATATATAGGCAGTTGACCAAAACTTTGACCGCCTGTATCTCCTCCATTCTAGCAAATTTCCACATGCTGCAAAAGGCAAAGATGTATGTTTTTGTCCCCTCTTTCATTTGGCAGGGTTTTCAGGGGTTTTTGTCACATTTCAATTTCAGATCTGGATTTGCATGTTTTGGGCGAGTGGATGTTTTAGCGACCATATTGAACAGATGTAGATATTTCTTGCATTCATTGCTGCACAAAGATGAAGCAACTTGCATTAATGACCGGAGATATCTCTTAGGCTACTATGTTTTAGATATTCTGTGTATTCATGGTTGAAGATAGACATGGAAGCAGCTTGTATTTAATGCCCAGAATATCTTTCACCAATTCATTGCTTCACAAAGATGATTCAGTAGCTTATATTAAAGACAAAATATTTTCCATCTACCCAGTTCTAGATCTTCTGCATCATAACTTCTTACAGGTGGACAGTCATTCAAAAGCAAATATTTTTTGATGTAGCTCTTTGAGCGAATTTTTGTAACCGACTTAGGGCTTTTTTTTAGGAATGCTATATATATGCATTCGTAAGTTGTAAATGAGATTGGAAATTTTTTGGGCATTGAGGCTTTTCTGTTTCCAAACAGAGCTTTCTGCTACTATAACTTTGCCTTCCCATTAAATATATGTAAGTTATTTTGCCTCTTTGGACTGAGTTTTAGATTAGTGTGAATCTGCATATGTTTGCCTATGAACCTATTGTTCCTTTCAATCATCTTGTTTCTTACCTTTGCTAGGATCAGTTGAATCTATGTATGTCTACTTGCTATATTTGGTTATGCTATACATTTTCTTAGTACTATGAGGGTTCTTTTATTAAACTTGGTGAATCACCCTTTGTTTTCAAGCTTTTTGTTTCATCCTTCATTTTAAAGCATTCCTTTCCCCTTTTCCCATGAAAATTTAGTAGTTTTAGGTGATAACGAGTTAAGGAAGCCGACCTTCTTCGGAGGTCTGATCTCATTTAGCAAAGTCCCACACTTAGAGATCATTCCCATGTTACTCTAGATTGTTGAGGTTTCACAACTGCATGCAAGGGTGCAAATATAGGTGATAACAAAAACAAAATAACTAGTTTGGACAATACATCCAAAGAAGTGTTCCATGGTTTTGTCCAATCTTTCTCTGTAATAGGAGCAAGCCTAGCCTCTGCATAACTATGACGCAGAAATTTATCATCCTCTTGAACCTTTGGAGGAACATAGATATCTCCCATAGTTTTCATTTACTCAATTGTTAGCCTTTTATGAGCCCTCTTCCTTACCTCCTTATCATTTTTGCAATCTGACCAAAAATCTTCAATGTGTATTTGATGCTTATATTTTTTATCAACTATATTTTGAATCCTGTGGAAAGGGTCAAACCTTCTAGCTAAATCAAACTCTTTAAATCCATAATATCTCAATTCCTACACTAAACAACTAGCAACTTCTTCACTGTAGCATGAATTTCTACCAATTGACCAAGGTAGCTTGAGGTTTCCTCTGCTAAACTTTTTCTTGTACATTCTAAAGGCGTTTAGATTTTGCCTTGAAAACTCTAGAACAACTAATTTGTTGGAGGGATATCTGGGTAACATGAATGGATTTCCCTCAAATCCTTTAGTCTTGATGTAGATAAAATGTTCAAATTGAATATACCAAGAACTATGTAGCCCAATTATATCTTCTACATCCTTAGATATCCTCTTATTAGGCTCCTCTCTCAGAATTCTCACCATGTAAGTATAAAACACATCATTAACCAAAGCATATTTCTTCAATGCATTCTCCTCTTGTAGATCAGGATAATGCTCATATACCAGTTTCTATCCTGGACCATTGCCTAAGGTCCCAACCCTATCTATTCCATGTATGAATGGTCTAACTTCCGCTGCACATGAATACAATACATATGAAGACAAATAAAAAGGCATCAACTTTTGCTTCCTTAGCATGGTCTGTTTCCATATAGCTGTGCTTATGGTTTTGGCCCAATGAATCTATCCTTGATCCTTTCCTGTTTCTCTCATGAACTCAATAATAGTAAACATCCATGGTTCACACTTGGTTCCATCTCTCAATCCTACTAGTCTACTTAACATTGTGATCATCAAGTATATTTCCTCCTTGAAGTATATTCTCATCAGATTCTTGTGCACTCTAGCTACAGCCTTAGGCTTGTTTTCATGGATGTACCAATTGTAGAATATCTTACCCCTACAATCCATTTCATTGATTTAAAAATCCTCATTGTATTGATCTATGTTAATATCTACCATTTTCTCATTGATCTCTAGGCCAAATGTCCTTGCAATACCCTTTGTGGATAAATTTGCAACGAGTCTGTCATAA
Organism: Cunninghamia lanceolata; assembly: GCA_027924645.1. Classification (NCBI taxonomy): domain Eukaryota; kingdom Viridiplantae; phylum Streptophyta; class Pinopsida; order Cupressales; family Cupressaceae; genus Cunninghamia; species Cunninghamia lanceolata. The sequence continues at coordinate 25,510,052 of BSBN01000047.1, forward strand.
AACATTATTTTCCTGGTTGATAAGTTATACAGAGTTAAGTAATCTAAACACAAATCTCTAGCCTCCATAGCCAATGGGAAACCCACAGCTTTGTACAACCCACTTTCCCATATACACTTCATATCAGGTGTAGCATCTGCTGCTGTGATCTTCTGTAAGACATCGTTTGCATCATAATTCCCAATGTTTGTATCTGTCCCTATTCCAGTGTAACTAATCAATGACGAATATCCTCTATGTAGTGACAATTCTTCTTTCTCTATTTCTTTGCAAGGTTTCCTCTGCTTTTTAACTTCACCCCCTGTATCTATGTTTTTCTGCTTCCGGACCATCATGTGGAAAAATGCATTCTTTTAACTTTTCATTTTACCTTTTACCTAGGGTTTTACTATGAATTTTCTGTTATTTTACCACTTTACCCTAACCCAGTTTGTCTTTTCCTATTTTGACTTTTACATTTGTTTAATCCTGACCCAGCTAATTAACAGTTAAACCAATAATTTAATGGATGTTTATATTTCAAAATGAAATTACTAAAATCTATTTTGCATTTTTTACCATTTGAAATGTAACGGCGTTTTAAGATAAATACTTGTATTTCTTGACCACTCACTTTCCGTCGTTGACTTACTTTATTGTTTTGCATTCCGTCTAGCTTTTGTAATTCTGTTGCCTTGATGAATTCTATTCAATTCCTATAGCAATTCTCCTTTTCTGCAATTCTCTAACTCTTAACAATGTAAATATGAAATAAAATGCATTTAAATTTACCCTAACGCCTTTGAATTTTACTCTTTTTGGGTGTTAGCTCGTGATTAATTACAATAGTTAATGCACCTAAAGCTTCGGCTTTCTATTTTAGTGTTTAAGTTTTAAACTTTTTATCTGTTAGTTCATTTCTACATACATCTCTTTTCTTTGTATATTTCCTTGTATGTTATTCTTTGTATGTTAGCATTGTATCCTTTCAACATACAAACTAATATTCGAGAAACCATAAATAATCTTCTTTCCTTTCCCTTTTTTATCTGTATTTGTGTCTTTCACTTTGTATATCACTCTTTGCATGTCTCATTAAATACAAACGCATATACAAACAACCTATACACACCTCCTTTTACCTTTATCCCCCATGATGTCTTTTATTTCCTTGTATATTAGACATGTATATTGTTAACATACAACTACCTCAAACATACAAAGATTTTTGTTTATTTAAACTTCCTTTCGAATCCGTCTTGCATATTCGTTTGTATCCCCCTCTTGTATATCAGCTTGTATATCAGAGATATACATTGTTAACATACGGGCTTGAAGCATACAATCAGGGAGATCCACTTGACTTTCTCTTTGTATCTCAATGATACAACGATGCTTGTATCCTCTCTTAGATACAAGGCCTAATACATACAAACTTCCTTTTATCTTTCTTCCAGATCTCTCACCTTTTATAAACTGTAGTACATAACTTTTTGGCTTCCAACATGTATATAAAGTGAAATGCATTTTTAATATACATTATGATACAATGCATCACTTATACTAAACTTTAATTTTCTTTGAGTTCCGATATGAAAAATATAACCTAAAGCATACAACATACAAACATGTGAAACATATCATGATAAAACCAAATTTAATATTTTCTTTGGGTCCATGACATGTATACTGTGTTGTATATCCCCTTGTATATTTCTTTCCATCCAACATACAAACCTGATATACATCCGCGTACTTAACCAATTATTCATTTTAACTCTAAATTCTGTCAGGTCTAACTTGTATGTAAAGAATGAAGCGTTAGCAAAATGCATACAAGTACAATGATGTAATAAACCTGACAACTCTTTTATGTGACTCATACAATGATTTGACATACAAATGACTTTATATATGTAACATACAAACCCTCCTATAGTGCATTTTACCAAAAACACACATATCTTGCAAAATATTGGGAATTTTAAAATGGTTCAAAAGGCAACCCTTACTCATTTTTGACAAGAAATTCACCCCTATTATGCTCTAGTACTTAATTCTATTTTTCTTTATTTTCAACAAGGTTTGTAACACTTACCTCCTTTTCCCCTTTACCACCAAGCAGACCCACACACAAGCAAAAGCCACAACCACAGCAAGGGTCCTCATTTTGCTAAGAAGTAAAATGGGGCATCTTGTGAGCATCACAACAACTAGTAACCAAAGAAAACAATTAAATTAAAACCATTAAAGAAAACTAAATAAAATAAATTCATAACTTCCAACTATCTTTTTCACAAATCATTATCCAACTTGAGACCTAATGTATTCAATAAGGTGCACGAATTTTCCCATTCAATTTAAGTGGGTGCACGTGATTAATAATCCTCATCTTGAAAATAAGTTGAACAAACCAATGATTGATATTAACCTACATAGTTGATGTCATTCCCTCATAGCCAACCAGATAGAGCCTTGCTTCCAGCAGGCGTCTATAGCCCTGACAAGGTTATCATTACAATTCTCCTATGTAGAGCCCCACTGCTAGCAGACATCTATAGCCCTGGTAGAGTTACTTAGATGGCTTAATCTAGATTTTTAGTAAAATCCATTTTATTTATTTATTTATTTATATTTTGTCTAAAATAGATCCTTTATAAGATATTACATTTGTAACTTCATGATGCAAGGAGTGATCACTTGCTGAAAATAAGCTGAGAATTGTAATGGTAGCAAGGGTGACCTCTAATTTTTCACCTAATATCTACACTGGTATGTTCAACAAACCCAATGATCTTAGGTTTGTCATTGTGAGAAACTTCCCTTGAATACTCAACCCATATTTATTGAATACAAAATTTCACAAGATAAACCATTTTCTACATTCATGATAGTCACAATAAGTTATGTATAAATTTTAAATAATTAACCTGAATGTTCTAAATTTTCTATTTTCAGAGATTGTTAGTCTGCTCCTGCATACTTTAAACCAAAACAAACATCCCTACCATGGTAACACAACACTTAAACCCACACAACAAAACAAAACAAAAACAAAACAAGACAAGACCCAACAAAACTGCACATTATTTACACTATGATACAAAACATCCCAACTACCCTCACCTCAAGCCTGAAAGTAATGTTTCAAATGTTGGCCATTAACAAGTAATGGCACATCTTCCCTAGTCAAGGTCTTGAGCCTAAAAGTATTGTCTCCTATTATTTCTGCAACCTATAATGGACCTAACCATAATCTGTCAAATTTTCCATGACTTCCTTTCTTTTTATGTGCTTTGTCCCAACATAACACTAAGTCTGATATTCTGAATGTTTTGACTCTTGCTCTTTTGTCAAACCATCTTTTGACCACTACTTGATGCTTAGCAAATTTCTCAATGTCTTGATCTCTCTTCTCATCTAATTGTAACATTTAGATTATCTTGGCTTCTCTGTGATCATCAAAGCCTAAATATTCATTAGCAAACTTCTAGACATGTATTCTTAAATTCACTAGAAGTATGGGATCAGTCCCATAAACTAGGTGATAAGGTGCATTGCCTAAGGCTGACTTAACCTTAGTCCTATCTACCCACAACACATATTTTAACAATGCATTCCATTCTCTAGGATTCTTTTCAATTAGCTTCTTGATTATATCTAATAAAATCTTGTTTGTAGACTCAGCTAAACCATTCCCCTGAGGATAATAATTTGAAGAAAATTTTAAAACTATCCCATATTCAAATGCCCATTTAGAAAATTTTAGAGAAGAAAATGTAGGGCCATTATCACATACCAGTGAATATGGAGCTCCAAACCTTGTTATGATGTTTTCTTCAAGGAATTTGATAACCACCTTAGTAGTAGAAAACTTGCAACATGTGGCTTCAGTCCACCTTGTACAATAGTCAATTACTGTCAATATAAACTTATGTCCTACAAATGATGGAGGATTTATAACTCCAATGAAATCTAAGCCCCACTGTGCAAATGGCCTAGACTCAATGACTGGCTATAATGGATTAGCCTGATTCCTTCCCTTATCTGCTGTAGTTTGACAAATGTGACAACTTTGAATATGACTCTCTATATCTTTAAACATTGTAGGCCAATAGTATCCTGCTCTTAGTATCTTATGCGTAGTAGCTAAATGAGAACCATGAGTAGTTCCATACTTATCATGCAACTTTGACAATACCCTATTTGCTTCAGCTCTGTTTAAACATCTTAAATATATGCCTTCATGGTTCTTCTTGAATAGAAGACCTCCTTGTACCATGTACCTCTGTGCTTTAATCTTTAAAGCTCTCTTCTGAGAAGATTTCATCTTACTTGGATATTTGCCTAATATCATAAAAGTATTCAAATCATCATACCACCCTGATGCATCATTAGAATTTAATACATATTGCTGCTTCACCAGATTTAGATCTATGTTTGCTATGGTCTACACTAATGCTTGTCCTCTGACCAGCTTCATTGGAATAATCTCAATATCAAACTCTTGCAACATTGTAATCCACTCAGCTCTTTTCTCTCTAGGCACATTCTACATTAGTAACATTTTCACTGTTGCATCTGGTACTATGGCCTTAACTTGACTTCGTAAGATGTAGTGTCTAAACTTCTTAACTTCCCTTACTAGTGCAAACACCTATCTTTCTATGTCAAGATACTTCAGTTGTACATCTTTCAGAGGTGCACTCATAAAAGCTATGGGCTTTTCTTCATTATCTTCTCCTTTTTGTGTCAAAGCAGCTGCAACTGAATGTGAAGATGCAAAAGAATATATGTAAAATGGCTTTGTATAATTTGGGCTTGCCAACACAGGAGCATCAGAAATGGCTTCCTTAATATCCTCGAATGTAGTCTTGGCTATTGGTGTCCATTCTATCTTTCCTACTTAAGCATGGCATTTAATGGCTGCACAATCTTTACAAATCCTGTAATAAAATTCGTGACAAAGTTAATCTTACCAAGAAAGGACTTTAGTTCCTTCTTACTGTTAGGTAATTGCAATTTCTTTATTCCTTCTACTATGTCAGGGTCAATGGATATCCTATCTTCATAAATGATATGTCCTAACAATTTTCCTTCAGTTACACCAAATGAACATTTCTTTGGGTTGAGAGAAATCCCATACCTTTCACATCTTTTAAGTACTCTTCTCAAATATTCAGCATGAGTGGATGCATCTTTGGAGTAAATAGTTAAATCATCCATATAAATAACAATGCACTTACCTGATAATCCATGAAATGCAATGTCCATGGTTCGCTGAAAAGTGGCACCTGCATTGATTAAACCAAAAGGCATTCTCCTATATGCATAACTACCCCACTTGCAAGTAAAAGTAGTCTTCAACCTATCTTCTTTATGAACTAAGATTTGGTTGTACCCTAAAAATACATCTAGAAAAGACATCATCTTAGCCCCATTTACTGCTTGCAACACTTCATCTATTGGAGGTAGGGGATAATTATCTTTTTCAGAGGCCTTGTTCAAATTTCTAAAGTCTACACATAACCTAATGTCTCCACTTTTTTTTCTCACAGGTACTAAATTAGCTACCCAGGTTGAATGTCTTACTGGGAAGATTATCCTGGCAGACAACAATTTTTTCACTTCTTCAGAGATTAAAGGCTCTAAAATAGCATTCACATGCCTTTGTTTCTACCTAAATGGTTTAACATCTGGTTTCAAGGGTATCACATGAGTTATGATGGATGTATCATATGTCTTCAAATCTTCATATGTCCATGCTATGACATGTTTGTATTCTTTCAGAACATCCACAATTTATTTTCTTAACTCCTTAGAGCAAACTTTTCCAATCAATACATTTTGTGGACTTTGCTCTATTCCTAAGTTATATGGGTCACATTTACCCCCTTTAGTTTTGGGAAAATCTTTCTGTCTCACTACCCCATCAAAGTTAAAAATCTGTTCTAACTCAATTACTCCCTTAGGTAAGAAATTGCTTTTCAAGTTGATTATGTCTTCTTCAACCCAAGACATGTTAGGTCTTTCCTGTTCATCAATGATTTGAGCTTCAAACACTTCATTACAAGTGAGAAAATCCACAATCTGTTGATCCCCTTCAAATACCTAAAAATCAGTAACATTATTTGGTATACTGGGGACATTCATTAATTCAATAGTAAATCGTTTCAAACCTAACAATGTTAAGGGTTCGAAAGTGCTAGCAGCAACTACTAATGCATCTGGCCTATGATTCAATTCTCTAGGAATATGTTGTATGTTAAAGACATCAAATGAATCAATTAAGTCCCACACCCTATGCCTATAAGAAACCATCTTCTTATAATTACATGCATACAACTTTCTTACTTGTCTGACCACTAACTCAAAGTCTGAGAACACTCTAATCATTTTCACCTTTTTCTTGATAGCCATAACAAGTCCATAAATCAAAGCTTCATATTCTGCTACATTATTGGTACAAGGAAATTGTAGCCTATATGCTGCTAAAAATGACTTACCATTAGGATCTATAAGTTCCACACCTGCACCTGCACCTTGTTTAGATTTAGATCCATCACATTTCAGTGTCCACATGCCTTTCTTATTCTTTTGACCTTTTATTTTGGCATGTTTTGCCTTTTCTATTACATGTGTGGTACTATCTTGTTTCTTCATGGGCAATTCATTTTGATCTACTTGCATATTTATACTTTCAGTTTGTAAATCTAAATGACAGACACTCTTGTCCTTTGTTTCTTTTTCTAAATCTGGGATTAATACATCCATGTTGTTCTAAAAGTATCTCTCTGGTTGATTAGGATTAACCTTTCCTTCTTGCAGTTCCATCCCATTGTGCACTTTATGTATTGATATTCTATAATGTTTGCACATTCCACAATTCTCTTCAAAATGAGGCTTATCATGGACTCTGCACATGTTTTTGTACAACTTACACTGAACTAGGATATTTTGTTCAATGCACTTTTCCATTTCCTGCCTAATAATCTGACCAAAACTATTTATTGCATTGTCTTCTTTGTTAGAAGAATTTTCATCAGACTTAATGAACATTACTGTTTCTTTACTGATAGATTTTTCTTTAAAAGTTAGCATCAGGATTTCCTCAATTTGCACTCCCTTGTTAGTAACTTTATAAACACTAGGTTAAATAGAAGCTTACAATATCTCATTAGTCCTTTTGTATTCTATAATCATGTGTTTCATCCTAGGTTTAGCCTCTATCCTGATATGATTTGGAACACCTCTCCAAGGTAACCACATGTGTGAAAAATCAGTGGCCATATATCCATTCAATGTTTTGGACCAGTCTCTACTCAACAACATCCCATAATTCATAGGTATATCTACTACCTGAATGTCAATAAACTAACTTAACCTAGGATTTAAGGCTAACTACATTTGAATATGCATTAGTTCTCCTATCACATTAACCTTAGTTTTATCCAATTGTGTAACAACCTTGGCAGATTTAGTAGGAGTCAGCCCTAAAGTTTTGCATATCCCTAAAGGTATTACATTAGCTAATGCACTAGAATCTACCATGCAATTATGTATTTTCTTTCCAAACATCCTAATGGTTAACAAGAAAGGAGAGGCTTCCCTCTTATCTGCATACATGACCACATTAGTGTTGGAAGGCTGTTTAGTTTTCTTACTATTTTCTTTAGGCTGTGAATCCCTACTAGGAACATTCATATCAACAGAAACCTCACCTGTCACAAATGTATCCAAGGATTTTATGAAAGCATTCCTGACCCCTGGACTTTTCAATAATTCACATAAAGGTATACTAACCTTGATTTTCTTTATCTCTTCAGACATGTAACTCATTAACCTCATTGTTTCCACTGTCTGTATTTTCCCTATTTGGACTTTTGGTGCTACTGTTCCACTGTTCACATGATGATTGGCCTTTGGTATAGTAGGATTATTACTAGCATTTTGATCTGGGGGAGTATTGAAATTGTTAGGAGGAGTGGAAGTAGTTAAAGGACCTCTTGGCCTAGTGTTATTTCTCAAATTGTAGGTATGATTTTTACTAGACTATTGAAAAGCCTGTACCTCCTCTATTTCATATAAAACCTCATTTTTAGCTTCAAAAGGAAACTGAAAAGCATTCAATACTAAAGTTGATTTAGGGTATAGGTTCTCACAAAAATAAGGTTCATCTTCTAACAATTGATCTTCTTCCTCCCTAGTTGCAAAGGTAAAAGTCTCTAAGACTAAAGCAGTCTCAAATCCTGAGGGCACTATTTCATTACCTTTGGCAATGAGGAACTCAGAGGTGGGAGCCTGTATATCCACATTGAAAATACTTGCTGCTAGATGAAACTAAGGGCAATCTAATTCAGTATGAGCACTAGTATTATGAATCCTACACCAATTCCTTAATGCTATGTTAGCCATTTGAATTCTAGTTGTTTGTTTTGTCTCCTGATTATCCAAATTCTCAAATGGAGAAGCTAGAGTGCCATTGTTTGGCCCTGTGTTCCATGTCCTAGGTGGCCTTGGCTGATTTTGATTTCTATTGTTATTACCCCAGGTTTTGTTATCTATAGTAGGTCCTCTGTTTTGCATTGCTTGTCCCTGATTATGATTTTGGCTCTGACTATAATTCTGACCCTGATTAGAACCCTGACCTTGATTATAATTCTGGTTATGATTCTGGTTATGATTCTAATTGTATACTTGATTATTTCTACCATAGAAATTTTTATTTCTCAGTTGTGTCATTTCAGTAGTCAATCTTCTCAAGTGTATAGTAATTGCTTTGATTTCTTCCCTATCCTCTTGTGCCTTTGCCACAAATGTATCCTAAGGAGACTGGAAGAAAGACCGACCATTACTTTGATTATTATTTGTAGTGTTACCAGTATAAGGGACTATGGCCTGGATTGGGGAAGGATTATACACAGGTGTGAATGTAGGAACTGGATTCAATAATAGAGTATTATGTGTAGGATCTCCATTCCAAGGTTGTGCATGACTTTGCATCCCCAGGGTTTTCTCCATTAAGAAATGGATTATAAGTTGTTTGTCTCATTTCCTGATTTATTGAGGCTGCCTTCTTATAAGCTTTGGATATTGTATCTATGTCAACCTTTCTTTTGACAAACATAGCAGTCAGTGGATCAAGAGCGACATAATACATGGCGAATAATGCATCTGCAGTTACTGTGTAAGGAGCTAGTAACCTGGAATAAGCCTTTTGAAACCTATCATTAAAATTATCAATCAACTCTCCTTCACCTCTTTTAATTGCAACCAATTTATGATATATGGTGGAAGGATCAATTGGTCCTCTAAACCTAGACAAAAATGCCTCCTCCATAAGTGCCCAAGAAGAAATATAACCATTAGGCAAGTTAACATACTAGTTAGAAGCCTGCTCATTAAATGTGTAAGGAAACAACCTACACACAACATCCTCATATTCTAGCCTAGCTCTAAAGCATGCCTCCTTGAATATCCTAATGTGATGCTCCAGATCTTGATGCAATTGATATTTAGGACATATCTTTTCAGGATTTCTTGGCATATCATGATAATCAGGGAATGCTATAAGAGAATTGACATTAAAATAAGCCATTGCAGGTACTTGTGCTTGACTTGGACCTTTGGGAGTACCTGGATTTCTAGGTGGACTTGGACCACTAGGAGGACTAGGACCAAGATTTAAAGATCTAAATGAAGAACTATCAGGACTCACGATGTTGTAGATGTTAAAAGGTGATCGAGGAGGTGTTCCAGATGAATCTCCTGCATTTGATATTCTAGGATTCCAAATCAAAGGACCTTTACTCTGCCTTCTATCAGGTAATTGCAAAAATATATCTTCTGAACTGGATCTAGACCTAGTCACTCTACCACTGTTATGAGCTAGCTTTACTCAAATAAACCCTTAACTCCAATAAGGCCCTCCTTCTAGCACCATAAATTGTTGATGATTATTTTTACACATTCATAACAAGAGTTAAAATTCACAAAATGAACCTAACTATCTTGAAAGATATGAAGAAATTGATTAAGAGTTCTTAATCCCAAGTTTCTGTATGGTCAGGTCTTGACCTTGTGGATAATTCAGTAGGTTAATGTGAAATTCTAATATGCAAGGGGCCTTACTTGATTTAAGGCGATTTATGACTCACTAGACTCGAATTATGCAAATTGTTACAAATATCAACAAATTATCCATCTCTTTGCATAAATTTGCTATTGTATCACAAAGCTTTGTATGATATATACTAAAACAAGATTTTCTTTTCAAATATTATGAAAATTGTCAGATATTGACACAATTGTTCATGTTTCTTTCAAATGTCAGATAATTTCCTTTAAATTTCTGCATTTAAGGTAAGTATTTCAAATGTTTGGGGAAAAGTTAGAGAAATTTACATTAAACATCATTCTGCTATAGGATCTAAATGCTCTATTATCCATGTTGTAAGAAGTACAACAAACTTGATCAAATCAATAGATTAAATCATTAAATGTGAAGCCCTGAGTATTCTCATGAACACACATTCAAGATTGCAAGGTTTAAAAGAGATATTATTTCAAATACAAGTAAGAGCTGGAAAACACTCTGAAAATAGACGCAGAATTCTAGATTTATTTATATTTAAAACACACGGTCATATATGATTTACAATGTATGAATGACTCTTTGCTTCATTAATCAACTTAATAGAAAATTTACAACGTCCTACAGATAGAATAAGAAAGCTGGACATTCCACACATTCCTTAGTGTAGACATAGGTGACATCCTCTTCTAAACTAAAATATTCTTTCTAATCAAAGTGTTCAAACAAATTACAATTGCCAGCTATCTTTCAAAATCCCTATGTAAATAATGTACAAGTAATAGAGTTTCTTATATAGATTTTGAAACTTCTTACTGCTACGGCTACAAAGCTTAATCTACGGCTGAGATCCTTCTATTATTGATCAATGGTGCATATTCATCTCTAGCTACCTCTCAAAATATCTGAATGGTATATTTTCTTCCTCAAAGGATGCCATTGGAATCTTTTCAAAATAAGATTCCCCCTTTTCTTTGACTTCTACTCGCAGATACCCTTTACTTGACTTTTTTCCAAAACCGTTGCTTCCTTTACAATTTCTATTCTTTCAAATATGTTTTAAAATTACTAATTACACCTTCTACAAAGGTGCGGTCTCCTCCTAGACTCTTTGTCCATATATACTCCTACATTATAAACCCCTACTTTAGTTTCTTTTCTCTGTTCTCTGAACCTTCACTCTTTTTCATGTATTTCTTCATTTTGGTGCTTTCTTCCATCAATGAATCTATCATCTGTTTACTAGATACGCTTCAGGAATTTCCATGCATGGGGCAAAAATGGCATTAAACTCTCTCAAATCCCTCTCCAGTCCATATGCTGGTGTATCCATGCATTCATGATCTAGTAGCCTTTCTACTATCATTTTGTGCATCCTGATCATATCATCTACTTTTTCTTCTAAGTCTTGAGCAACTGTTATACACTTTTTAAGATTGTCTTTTTCAAACTTTATTTCTAACCTCACCTGTGGCACTTGATTTGCCATTGAAGGGGTAATTACTCCATTTTTTAATTCTTCTATTCTTTCCTCAATTTCTGTTAACTGTTCCAATTCAAATCTGCATTCTTCCCTTCTGAATTGACAATTATGTATAAGTACATTGCATTTATTCTTTTCCCTTGCAGTCTCTTCCCATCCTCTCACTGCTTGTTTTATTACCTGTTCACCTTCTTTCATCAAATCATTGAACCATTCTTCAAATACATTGGCCTTAGGCCTTTTATTTTCCATGTCTTTTATTTCCTCCTTGGATACAACTACTATCTCATTGGGCAATTCTGGCACTATTGTATTGGGATCAAATATCCCTTTAATAAATTAATGCAATTGGACAATGTGTCCCTTCAAATATTCTTGTTTATCTTTATCTTTTCTCAACATTTCTGCTATTACCTAGTGCATGTCTTCCCACTCAGTTATGTGTTGCTCCCGTGTAGTATGCCCAAGGTCAAAATTTAGTATCTTATATTCATCTAAGGTTATTTCCCACTTTAGTCTTCTCCTTTTGAGGTATGGCCAGATTCAACATCCTAGATCCATCTAGACCTCTTTGTATGGCTGACATTGTTCTGGCCTTTCTCTTTTCCTTCCTTGGCATGGTATTGCCCAATAAACTTTTGATATCAATAGGTACCAATTGTACCTCTTTCTCTTCTTTCTTTATCTCTGCTCCTAACCAAGTAGGAATCTCTTTTGTTTCTGCAACAACCCTTTCTTCATTTATTACCTCTTCCTGAGGCCTTTCTATTTCCCTCTGTTCTTGTTGTTGTTGCTGTTGAGGTGGAGGTGGCTGCTGATGGACTTCCTCTTGTACCATGGGATTATCTTGCTGTTTGGACTCACCCTCATTTTCTTCTTCTTCAGGACCCTCTCCTTTTGATATTTCTTTTTCTTGATCTTCTTCTTCATGTGCCTGCTCTATATTTGTTTCTATATTTGTCATGTCTATGTCTTTTGCTTGTTCTTCAATTTTATTTTCATCAACATTCTCTATATGTTCTTCATCCTCAGGCTTCTTGGTTGCATCTTCTATGTTTTCACCTTCCTCTTGTTCTTTTTCAGACTTACTGATTTGCTCTATATGTGTAGGGGATCTTACCATTGTATCCTCTTCTTTTTCTTCTTTTTCTTGTTCTTGCATGCTTTCTATGTTCTTCTCCTCTTTGCTCTATTCACCATACATATTAAGAATATTAAGTACATCCACTCCTGAGGTGCCAACTTTTGTTTCATCCTTTGTTTGAGCAGGTTTTTCTGTGATTGTCTCTTCAAGTGCATCTTCTTTTTCACTCTCTTCAATTTTATGTGCTTCTTCTTGCACATCCTTGATTATTTCAGGAGATACTAGGGTACCAAATCGATCCACTGTTCCTAATTCTTCCTGTACCCTCTCCTTTTCATACACTGGGCCTTGTTCAATTTCCATCTTGGCCAGAGTGTTTTTCTCCTCTTCTTCACTTAAGAACTCACTGGATTCTTCTTCAATTTGAATTTCTTTTCTTGCATACATTCCTCTTTCCTCACTTTCGCTAGTATCACTCCCAATGTGAATAGTCTCAATGGTTTGTTTGTCTTCCTGTGCTTTTGACCCTTGCAGCATTTCCCCAGTCAATTCTATCTTCACTTGAGCATATACATGTCTCTTTTCTGTTGGGGTGGATGCACTAGGTATATCAGTCAATTTGTCTCCCACCTACTATGCTCCTATGACTTAACTGGTTCCCAAAGTTTCTCCTTTTGATATACTTATTGGTATGGCCCTTGTAACTTGCTACCCTGCTACTTCCTTGGAAGTCTATGCCTCTTCTGCACTAATCTCATGGCTCAATCATTTTGCATCTATAAATGTATTAGATGATACTGCTATTGTTATTCCCAATGCATAGGGATCCATTAGAGTGGCATTCTTATCCTTCTCTACAATTTTAGCCTCCACAATCTTTCCCTTCTTCTCATAGAAGCATTGGAGATCCTCACTAGGTTCTATTACTCTCTTTCTCCCTTTCTTTGGATATGTGACTTCTCTCTCCCTTCATCTTTGAGTTCTTCAATCCTATCTTTTAATCATGTCTTTGAAAACAAAATAACTGGTTTGGACAATATGTCCAAAGAAGTGTTCCATGGCTATGCCCAATCAAGCTCTGTAATAGGAGCAAGTCTGGCCTCTGCATAACTGTGATGCAGCAATTTATCATCCTCTTGAACCTTTGGAGGAACCTTGATATCTCCCATAGTTTTCATTTGCTCAATTGTTAGCCTTTTGTGAGCCCTCTTCCTTACCTCCTTATCATTTTTACAATCTAACCAAAAATCTTCAATGTGTTTTTCATGCTTATATTTTTTATCAACTGTATTTTGAATCCTGTGGAAAGGGTCAAACCTTCTGGCTAAATCAAACTCTTTATATCCATAATATCTCAATTCCTACTCTGAACAACTAGAAAATTCTTCACTGTAGCATGAATTTTACTCTTGTTGGGTGTTAGCTCGGCATTAATTATAGCAGTTAATGCGCCTAAAGCTTTGGCTTTCTATTTTAGCATTTAAGTTTTAAACTTTTTATCCATTAGTTCATTTCTACATACATCTCTTTTGTTTGTATATTTCCTTGTATGTTATTCTTTATATGTTAGCAATGTATCTTTTCAACATACAAACTAATATGCAAGAAACCATAACTAATGTTCTTACCTTTTCCCTTTTTTATCTGTACTTGTGTCTTTCGCTTTGTATATCACTCTTTGCATGTCTCATTAAATACAAACGCATATACAAACAACCTATACACACCTCCTTTTACCTTTATCCCTCACGATGTCTTTTATTTCCTTGTATATCAGACATGTATATCATTAACATACAACTGCCTCAAACATACAAAGATTTTTGTTTATTTAAACTTCCTTTCAAATTCATCTTGCATATTCGTTTGTATCCCCCTCTTGTATATTGGAGATATACATTGTTAACATACAAGCCCAAAGCATACAATTGGCAGGATCCACTTGACTTTCTTTTTGTATCTCAATGATACAACGATGCTTGTATCCTCTCTTAGATAGAAGACCTGATACATACAAACTTCCTTTTATCTTTCTTCTAGATCTCTCACCTTTTATAAACCGCAGTACATAACTTTTCGGCTTCCAACATGTATATAAAGTGAAATGCATTTTTAATATACATTATGGTACAATGCATCACTTATACTAAACTTTAATTTTCTCTGAGTTTTGTGTTGTATGTATACGAAAAATATAACTCGAAGCATACAACATACAAACATGCGAAACATACCACGATAAGACCAAATTTAATATTTTCTTTGAGTCCATGACATTTATACTATGTTGTATATCCCCTTGTATATTTCTTTCCGTCCAACATACAAACCTAATATACATCCACGTACTTAACCAATTATTCATTTTAACTCTAAATTATGGTGGGTCCAACTTGTATGCAAAGAATAAAGCGTTAACAAAATGCATACAAGTATAATGATGTAATAAACCCAACAACTCTTTTATGCGACTCATACAATGACTTGACATACAAGTGACTTTGTATATGCAACATACAAACCCTCCTATAGTGCATTTTACCAAAAACACACATATCTTGCAAAATATTGGGAATTTTAAAATGGTTCAAAAGGAAACCCTTACTCATTTTTGACTAGGAATTCACCCCTATTCTACTATGGTACTTAATGCTATTTTTCTTTATTTTCAACAAGGTTTTTAACAATTACTTCCTTTTCCCCTTTACCATCAAGCGGACCCACACACAACCAAAAGACACAGCCACAACAGGGGTTCTCATTTCGCTAAGTAAAATGGGACGTGTTGTGAGCATCACAACAGAGTGGAGAGTGCAAATTCAAATTTATCCTAACTATTACAGCAACATTAAATCATTAACATGAGATATTGCAACAAACACATAAGGAAGAAAGAATGACAGAAAAAGAGAGACACAAGATATACGTGGGGAAAATCCTTACGGGTGAAAAACCCCACACTCCAAAACACTGCTCAACTGCATTACGTAAACAAAGAGGTTACAATACAAATCAGAGCCAATGCTCTTGTAGGAGTATTTGACACTCATATCTAGAGATGATCTGGTAGCATAACAGTACCTGTAAAACTTGTAGTACATCTTCTCCAAACACCTGTTTATATAGAAAATGCAAGGCTAAATTGCCTCTATCTTGGAATGGTTGTCCAACTTGGCCTCATGGCCCAAAACCCATGCCTATGGACACTTGGTCAACATTGTAAGATGCTTTTGACACTTGTCCACAACCTCCATCCCAAAGAGGTCACCTATTTCTAAAATGGGCTATGACAGATGCTCTTATGACCATCATAGAATCTGTAATAGCAATTACAACTTATAGCTATAAGAGAATCTATCATACACAGGCTATAAATAGCATATTCTCTTAAAACATGTAATTGTCCACCTTGGGGCACCCAAAGATGCCTTTTTCAAAGATGCTCTTTGACACATGTCTTCACCTGTCATAGAATCTCCCGTTTCTGACTCTTACATGTCATAACTTCGTCATAGGAATCTGTCATGACCGTTATGGTCAATATTCCCTTACACAACATCCAAGATGCTGACACATGGAAAAGTATTCCTACCATAAAGTGGGATGCCTATCTCCTCATGTGAGGACAAAATTACAAGTTGTCATCTTCCATGTAGGATGACACATCATCGTGCCACATCCCACAAAATGACAATATGGAATTTACAATTAATTTACATCATAAGAAATGAATAAATAAATACAATCAAAATAATGCAAGGAATTACCAAGGTTGAGACACCTTAATTCCCAACATTCTCCCACTTGTCAAACACCTTGTAAGAGCCAATAGAATAACATGATTTAACTGCTATAGGCTGAGAGGTCCATAGACTCTAAACACCATATGAACTTCTCTATGCCCACTAGCTTCGTCAATGCATCTGAAACATTATTCAAAGTATCTACCTTCTCCAAATTTACCTTCCTGTCCTCTACCATGTCTCACACAAAGTGAAACTGTACATCAATATGCTCCTAGAAGACTGGACTGTTGAGGATATTGAGAAAATTAATGATAATCAATGCATGCGGATCATGTGGCTATGTAGAGGATTGTTAGAGATTGCTCTAGTTAAGATTTGAAAAGTCCACATGAAGATTTGAAGGAGTTATGGTCATCTGAGTAGAACCGGTTCCTGCAATACTCAAGAAAGATAGAGTGATAGGAAAGAGGTCCGGATTGATCCGATAATATAAAATTGTGATCTGCGGATCTGGAGGTAGGTTTTGGAAGTCAATGTGTATCATCAACACTAGTGGTTCGTGGTTTCAAGGTTTGCAAGCTATTCTTCTAGTTTAACAATCATGGCAGAGAGTGTTCTTGAGGTTCTGGAGGAAGATTCAATTACTTCTAATCATTTGGTTTAGAATGGATGTTATTGGTGAATTCAATGTGCTTGTGGAGGTCTTTGGATTGTATAGCTACAATGTTAGAGGTCCACATTGAGGTTTGAGCTTCTTGATTGAAGATTTTTCTTGAGGTTG
The DNA here is from genome assembly GCA_027924645.1 of Cunninghamia lanceolata. Lineage (NCBI taxonomy): Eukaryota > Viridiplantae > Streptophyta > Pinopsida > Cupressales > Cupressaceae > Cunninghamia > Cunninghamia lanceolata. The sequence continues at coordinate 25,527,218 of BSBN01000047.1, forward strand.
ATGTTCTTCCCAGTCTTGGCTGACCAAATGTTCCTAGCCTGTGGAGGATGCCTTAAAAACATTTTTATGAGGCGTGGAGTGGCTGTAAAAGCAGATTCAAGTCTCAATTGTGTTTGGCCGACAGTGTGATGATCCACACCAAGTTTAGCCAACCTTGTTGATCATTCCAAGGTTGATGAAGTATATAAATACTTGTTGAAGAGGTATTGAAATCATCCTTGTGCAAAATAGTTCAATCTGAAGAAAGGATTAGGAGCAGAGCAGAGCAAAAAAGGAGTGACAGTAGTAAAGAGTGTGAAGAAGAATTTGAGGTAGAGAGAAAGTTCTTGAGCATTCATTGAAACTAAATCAGGCATGAAGTAGATGATATTTCTCAGTTAATTATTTCTAAATAAATTCTATAGGCAGTGAGCCTCTCTTTTGAGCAGTGAGCTCTAGGAAGTGCGCCTGAAGGCATGTGCCTTCTATTTTATTAAGTAATTTTAATAGGGTACACATTTTTGTGGGTTAACCCCCACCGTGGTTTTTCCCTTAACCAGGTCTCCATGTCAAAATCTTTGTGTCAAATGTGTTGATTATGTTTCTGCTCTTATGCTGTTGATCAATACTTTAATGTTTAGATCACTAATTTGATAGTAAGATAAGAAAGAAGGTTAAATACAAGAAAAGTGTTTGTGGGACAACTGATTCACCCCCCCTCTCAGTTGTCTAGTTCCAAAAATTTGTATTAGAGCCAGATCCTTGCATAAAAGCTTAACTGCTTGAGGAGATCCAGGATGTCAACCTACAAGAAGGATAGTCCAAGATTTGATGGAACAAATTACTTTGTTTGGAAAGATCACATGGATTGCCATTTGTAATGCATGGGCAATGCCTATTGGGCAATAACCAGTTTGAGTATAAACCTCCGGAGAAAGGTCCTTCAACTCTTGATCAAGTCAAAGATGCTGAAAATAATCTTTGAGCTAAAGAAGCCTTGTTGAATGCCCTGACTGATTCAGAAATGACAAATGTCTTTGGTCTAAAAACTATTTATCAAATCTAGAAAAAATTGGAGTATCTGTATGAAGGTGACAAATATGTCAAATGTGCAAAGCTGCAAAGTCTGAGAGGAAAACTTGAAACTATGAGGATGAGCAAAGATGAAAACATCACAATCTACATGCAAAAGATAAATGAACTTGTGTGTGGCATCTGGTGTGCTGGTGGAACTTTGGAAGAAAAAGAAATTGTATCAAAAGTACTCAGATCTTTACCAGATTCATACAAACATAAGGTTGCTACTATAGAAGAAATTAGGATAGTCTCAGAGGTTATAAGAGATCATCTAGTTGGCAAAATTTCATCTTTTGAATTAAGTGAGTTTGGTGATTCTCTTCCCAAGTCTGAATCTACTTTCAAAGCCAGTGTGTATGGAAAACAAAGATATGATCTAGGTGAAAGCTCTTCTGCAAGATCAAATAGATTTGTAAAGACAAGAATGGATCCTGAAGATGTTGAAATAGAAACAGCAGATCTTGAAGCTCATATTACCAGAAGAATGCCAAGAGGATCTGATAAGTATGAAGGAAAATTACCACTCAAATGCTTTGATTGTAACAAGATTGGTCATTTTGCCTCAAGATGTTTGAAAAGGTCTTCAAAACCTGATCCTAATAGGTATAAAGGTTAGAAGAAATGTTGCTATGTCTAAGAAAATGGAGAAGAAGGGGTAACAGATGATGAATCTGATCATGGAGGCTCTTCTGAAAATGATTGGGTGTTTATTGCTATCAAAGAAGAAGATCCAGTGTCTACTGAATTTGCTAGCTATGAAAAGGTGGAAAGTGCCTTGGCTGCTCAGGTTATTGAAAGGGATGAATGGGTAAATTATAGTGGGTTTTCTCATCACATGATGAGTGACAAGAGTAAGTTTGTGAACATTGAAAATTATGAAGGAGGACTTGTAAAATTTGGAGACAACTTAGCTGGTAGAATCTGTGGCAGAGGATCCATCTCTTTTGATGGAAAGAATAGTACCAATGATGTTTTGTATGTGGAAGGAATGAAACACAATCTTCTTAGTGTTGGACAGTTGGTTGACAAGGGTTATGATCTTCGCTTCAAGGATGGAAAATGCAGAATCCTAGAAATCTCCAGAACTAAAATTGCATCTGGTACTCAAACTAGAGGTAACATCTTTCACTGAAGTAGTTCTAGGAAAAGTTGTTTGATTGCTCAGTTAGATCAAAGTTGGCTATGGCATAGGAGGATGTGTCATGTGAATTTTGACAACATTGTCAAAATAAGTTCCACTCAAGTTTTAAGAGATCTTCCAAGACTTGTGAAACCTAATAACATATGTAGAGAATGTCAATTGGGAAAATAGAAAAAAATTTCATTCAAGAGTAAGGAACAAGGTTCAAGTGAGAGATTGGAACTGGTACATATTGATCTCTGTGGTCTTGCTAGAATTAGGAGTGTGCAAGGAGATAGATATTTCATGCTGCTAATTGATGATTACTCATGGATGATGTGGGTAAATTTTGTGAGAGAAAAACTAGAAGCCCTTGACAAGTTTAAGGTGTTCAAGATGATGGTTGAAAATGAGATTGGTGGAAAACTAAATTGTCTGAGATCTGATAGAGGTGGAGAATTTACCTTCGGTGAGTTTGATGCTTTCTGTGAAAAGCATGGAATAAAAGACAATTATCTGCTCCTAGGACTCCTCAGTAAAATGGAGTTGTGGAAAGAAAGAACCAGACCATTCAAGAAGCTACCAGAACCATGATGATGGAAACAAACGTTCCTCAAGTTTATTGGAGAGAAGCTGTGAGTATTGTTGTCTACACTCTTAACTAGGTACAGATCAAAGGAAATTCTAGTAAGACTCCTTATGAGATTTGGTTTGGTCATTCTCCTACTATGAGATACTTCAGAGTCTTTGGTAGTAAATGTTATATAAAAAGAGATGAGGACTTAGGTAAGTTTGAGGCAAGAAGTGATGAAGTAATATTTTTGGGATACTCAACTCAAAGTAAGGCCTACCGGTGCTTCAATAAAAGATTGAAGAATATTGTTGAAAGTGCAAATGTTAAAGTTGATGAAAGCAAGGAAGGATATTTCAGGTACTTTGGATATGATTCAGATGATCAAGATGAAAGTCAATATCAAGGAAGGTAATTTCAAGTTCAGACCTAGATTTAGTTTGAACTGGTAACTCCAGACGTTAACACAGACGATGAGGAACAAGCTCAAGAAACAGAAGCTCAAACAATCTCCAAAACTCCCAGGTATGTAAGATTAAATTATGGTGAAGATCAGATCATAGGAGATAAGAGTAAATGTGTTCAAACTAGGAGAAAAATGTTTGAAGATCAAGAAGAGATTTGTTTGATTTCAAGGATTGAACCTAAATCAGTAAGTGAAGCTTCCAATGATGAAAACTGGGTCAAAGCAATGGAAGAGGAATTGATGCAAATTGAAAAGAATCACACATGGGATCTAGTTCCTAGACCTGAGGACAAAAATGTGATTGGAACCAAATGGGTCATCTAGAATAAACTAAATGAAGATGGGGAGGTTGTAAGGAATAAGACAAGGTTGGTATGTAAAGGCTACTCTCAAGTGGAAGGAATTGACTTTGAAGAAACTTTTGCTCTGGTGGCAAGGATGGAGGCAGTTAGATTATTTCTTTCATTTGCTTCCTTCAAAGATTTTAAAGTATATCAAATGGATGTGAAATCAACATTTTTGAATGAAGATTTGGAGGAAGAGGTCTACATTGAACAACCAAAAGGATTTCAGTTTTCTGATCAGAGAGATATGGTTTCTAGACTGAGAAAAGCCTTGTATGGACTCAAGCAAGCTCCAAGAGCCTAGTATGCCAGATTGGATAAGCATTTGCTTAAGCTAGGATTTAGCAAAGTTACTGCTGACAGTAATCTCTACTTCAAAATTAATCATGAGGACATTCTGATTGTTGAGGTTTTTGTTGATGATATCATTTTTGGTGGAAATGAATGCATGTATAAAACATTTGTTGATCAGATGAAAAGCGAGTTTGAGATGTCAATGTTTGGTGAGATGCATTTCTTCCTAGGTCTACAAATTGTTCAATCAGATAAAGGTGTCTTCATATCTTAGTCCAAGTATGTAAAATAATTGCTAAAGAAATTTGGAATGGAAGACTCAAAACCCGTAGGTACACCTATGATAACCGGATGCAAGCTAAGAAAAGATGATGACTCTCCCAAGGCAAATTAGAAAATATATAGATCAATGATTGGAGGATTGCTTTATTTAACCTAGACCTGACCTCACATCATGAATGCAATTGGACTTGTTGCCAGATTTCAAGCTGATCTAAAAGAATCCCATGTTATGGCAGTCAAAAGAATTTTTAGATATCTCAAGGGGACAACTGATTATGGACTATGGTATCCAAAAGACAATAACTTCACTCTTCATGCATATACAGATGTTGATTGGGCAGGAGATGCGGATGACAGAAAAAGTACTAGTGGTGGTGCATTCTTCTTGGGGAAAAGATTGGTCTCTTGGATAAGTAAAAAGAAATAGGCAATATCTTTGTCTACTGCAGAAGTAGAGTACATAGCAGCAACAAATAATTGCACTTAGGTTTTGTGGATGAAGCAAATGTTGAAGGACATCAAAATTATGTTTGAGGAGCTAGTCATAATTTTCTGTGATAATTCTAGTGCAATAAGCATCTCAAAGAATCCAGTATTGCATTCAAAGACAAAGCATATATCTATCAAGTTTCATTTCTTGAGAGAGAAAGTAAATGAGAATGAAGTCAAGTTGTAGTTTGTGCCTTCCAAAGAGCAGCTTGTAGACGTCGTCACCAAGCCTCTTCCCAAGGATACTTTTGAGTATCTCAGAGAGAAGTTAGGGGTTATTACCCCTCCTTAGAAGAACTAAGATGCACTATGGTGCATCAGTCTGGTGGAATTCACATTCATATCTTGTGATCCAGATTGATGTTAAGAAGGTACTACTCAAAGGGGGAGTAGTCAATATGTAAAGTTTGGGATCAGTCTAAAGCAAAAAGGGAGAAAAGATAGAAAATATGTGCCCTTTTCCATTGATGTCAAAGGGGGAGAGAAGTCATGTGAAAAACTAGTTGCTGATGTAAGGGGGAGCAGTAAAGAAAGTAGTTGCAGAAGTAAGAAGAGAAAGGGGGAGAAGTTCTTGTCTTGATGGTTAGGCTTAGTTTTTCACATCATATGTTGCCATCAATGACAAAGGGGAAGATTGTTGCAAATATGTGTCTAAGTGGGTTGTCATTGATGTCAACATATCCTTGTTGCCATTGGTGTCAACTGTATCCTATTTTGCTGTCTCCATAGAAGACCGGACTATTGAGGATATTGAGAAAATTAATGATAATCAATGCATGCAGATCATGTGGCTATGTAGAGGATTGTCAAAGATTGCTCTAGTTAAGATTTGAGAAGTCTACAGGAAGATTTGAAGGAGTTATGGTCATGTGAGTAGAACCAGTTCTTGCAATACTCAGGAAAGACAAAGTGACAGGAAAGATGTCCGGATTGATCCGGTAATATAAAATTGTGATCTACGAATCTGAAGGCAGGTTTCGGAAGTCAATGTGTATAATCAACACCAGTGGTTTGTGGTTTGGAGGTCCGCAAGCTATTCTTGTAGGTTGACAGTCATGGCAGAGAGTGTTCTTGAGGTTCCAGAGGAAGATTCAATTACTTTTGATCATTTGGTTTAGAATGGATGTTATTGGTGAATTCAATGTTCTTGTGGAGGTCTTTGGATTGTATAGCTACTATGTTAGAGGTCTGCATTGAGGTTTGATCTTATTGATTGAAGATTTCTTCTTGAGGTTGATGTTCTTCCTAGTCTTGGCCGATCGGATGTTCCTAGCCTATGGTGGATGCCTTAAAAATATTTTTATGAGGTGTGGAGTGGCTGTAGAAGTAGATTCAAGTCTCAGTTGTGTTTGGCCAACAGTGTGATGATCCGCATCAAGTTTAGCCGACCTTGTTGATCATTCCAAGGTTGATGAAGTATATAAATACTTATTGAAGAGGTATTGAAATCATCCTTGTGTAAAATAGTTCAATCTGAAGAAAGGATTAGGAGCAGAGCAGAGAAGAAAAGGAGAAAGAGCAGTAAAGAGTGTGAAGAAGAATTTGAGCCAGATCGAAAGTTCTTGAGCATTTATTGAAAATAAATCAGGCATGAAGTAGATGCTATTTCTTAGTTAATTCTTTCTAAATAAATTCGATAGGCAGTGAGCCTCTCTTTTGAGCAGTGAGCTCTGGGTAGTGCACCCAAAGGAATGTGCCTTCTATTTTATTAAGTACTTTTAATAGGGTACACATTTTTGTGGGTTAACCCCCATCGTGGTTTTTCCCTTAACTGGGTTTCCACGTCAAATTTTTTGTGTCAAATGTGTTGATTATGTTTCTTCTTTTATGCTATTGATCAATGCTTTAATGTTTACATCACTAATCTGATAGTAAGATAACAAAGAAGGTTAAAAGTAAGAAAAGTTTTTGTGGGACAACTGATTCACCCCCCCTCTCGGTTGTCTAGTTCCAACAGGTGGATCTCCTGCTGTCAATGTCACCTACCCAATCAGAATCCACAAATCCACAAATACAAACTAAATACAGAGGTCCTATAGCATTTCCATGATAGCAAATGGAATACTTGGAAGTACCCCTCAAATATATAAACACTCACTTAACTGCATCCCAATGTACCTGTCTAGGATTTTCCATAAACCGACTAAGGACTCCCACTGCTTGGGCAATGTCTGGTCTTGTGCAGACCATAGCATACATCAAACTGCCAACAACACTAGCATAAGGTACTCTGCTCATGTCCTCCACCTCACTAGGAGATTTTGGACAATCACTAATAGATAACTTTGTTCCCAATGAAACAAGAACACTCACTTGTCTACAATCTGTCATGCTGAACCTATCCAACATGGTCTTCACATACTTACTCTGGCTTAACCAAAGTTTTTTGTTTGCTCTGTCTCTTCTGATCTCCATTCCTAGAATGTACCTGGTTACCCCTAAATCTTTCATTTCAAACTGTACTGCCAACTGAGACTTAAAATCAGAAATCATATTCTTACCCTTCCCAATCAGCAACATATCATCAACATATAATGCAATAATGAGAATACGATCACCATCAAACTTATAATACACACAGTGATCTGATTTTGATCTCAGATAACTAATTGACAACATAAAGGAATCAAACTTTAAGTACCATATCCTAGGAGACTGCTTCAAACCATACAAAGACGTTTTAAGCTTGCAAACCAAATTTTCTTTACATTCTATGTCATGCTTTGGCTGTGACATGTATATTTCTTCCTCCAAATCACCATGAAGGAAAGTTGTCTTCACATCCATATGTTCTATCTCTAAATCATAAGCAGCTGTAAGAGATAACAAAAATCTAATGGATATCATCTTTACAATGGGAGAGAAAATTTCACCATAATCAATTCCCTCCACTTGTGAGTACCCCTTCGCAACCAATCTAGCCTTGTACTTTTCAACACTGCCATCTGTACCAAATTTCTTCTTAAACACCCATTTGCAACCAATGGGTTTCCATCCATCAAGCAAAGGCACCAAGTCCCATGTTTTGTACTTTTCCAAAGAAGCCATCTCATCCTCCATGGCCTCCTTCTAGGAACCTACATCTTTCATGCCCATAGCCTCTTTCATAGTTCTAGGCTCATTAGTGTTAGAAAGTAAAGCAAAAGCACAACTAGAATCAAGTAATGAATAACCAAACCTATCAAGTTGCTTTCTTGTTCATGTAGACCTCCTCAATAGATGAGGTTGACATTCTAATTCTTCTTCTTTGCTTCCAGAGCTGCTAGAGCTCTCCTCACATCTGGCCTCACAGGGTCTATCGGTTCAGTCTTCTCAAGGGTAGAAGGAAACTGAACCGCATCTTCTTTCTTTTTTGACTATAAAAAAATGGAAGGTGTTAGCTCTCTAAAGATAACACTTCTTCTATACAACACTTTCTTAGTCATGGGATCCCAAAGCTTGTATCCTTTCACACCAACACCATAGCCAATGAAAATACATTTAACAATCTTGTTCTCCAACTTAGACTATTTCTCCCTAGGCACATGTGCATATGCTTCACAACCAAAAACTCAAAGATGCCTTAGTAAAGGCTTCTTACCAGACCACACCTCCATAGGTGTTTTTCCAACAAGAGCTGATGTAGGAGATTTGTTTACCAAATAGCAAGCAGTGGCAACAGCTTCAGCCCAAAAATTTTGTTTGAGGTTTGCTCCACTAAGCATACTCCTAGCCTTCTCCATTAGTGTCCTGTTCATCCTCTCTGCAACTCCATTTTGTTGTGGGATATATGGAGTTGTCTTATGCCTTTCAATCCCTTGCTCTTTGCAGAACTTATCAAACTCTGCCAAACAAAACTCACCATCGTTGTTAGTTCTCAAACACTTAATCTTTTTACAAGTTTGATTTCTAGCAAAGGCTTTAAACTCCTTAAACCAACTAAAGACTTCAGTCTTGCTTCTGATAAAATAAACCCATGTCCATCTACTGTAATCATCTATGAAAGATACAAAATATACTAATTTTGAAATTGAAGGAACATTCACAGGACCAAACACATCAAAATGAATTAGATTCAATACACCAGAAGACTTGTGAGAACTAGAGTAAAACTGAACACGGTTTTGCTTTCCATAAATGCAATGTTCGTAAAAACTAAACTTGAGATTACAATCATTTAACCCATCAATGAGTTTTTTATTTTTGAGGCTATGCAGACCCTTCTCACCAATGTAGCCATATCTCAAATGCCATAACATAGTCTTTTCAATAGGAATCTTAGCTTCCATAGCATGTGCACTACCATCAGAACCAGTTACAACACATTTCTTCACTTCATGTTCAGATGGTGGGGATGAAGTGACAACAACTCGTTTCCTTGAGTCAGAAGAACTATTGCACTGTGAAGTGCATGCCTCTAGCTGAAATAGAGTACCCCTCCAAGTACCCTTCACAAGCACCATAGACCCTCTTGTCATCTTGCATCCATCCTTCAAAAAGATAACTTGCACACCTGCATCATTCAACATACTTATAGAAAGCAGGTTCTGTGAAAGGCCCAGAATGTGCATAACTCCAGTGATCCCCTTCACTTATCCATTGGGGAATCAGATTGAGACTCTTCCATGACCAACAATCTTTAGATGAGAGTCATCACCTAGGTACACTCTTCCACCATCAAACTCTTCATACTTCGTGAACCAGTCTCGATGCGAGGTCATGTGGAATGATGCACCATAATCAATCAACCACACATCATCAGATGCATGGGTGGCTAGGGATGTGATGAAGGCATCACCATCATCTTGTGACTTGTCAAAATATGAATCAAGAGCTTTCTTCTTCTTTTTCTTCTCCTCTTTTCATTCCTTTCAGAAATGCCTGGTTTTACCACAGTTCCAACATAGAGCCTTGGACTTTTCAAGAGATTTGGATCTCCCACAGGATTTGGATCTGCCCTTATCACTTTTGTTGTCCTTCTTCTTCCCTTTCTCTTTAGATCTTCAATGAACCACAAGAGCCTCTTTGGCTGTCTCAGAAGACTTTCTCTACATCTCTTCAGATAATAGTGAAGATATCACTTCTTCCATTGTGAATGTGGATGTGGTGCTTCTAATAGCCATCACAAGATGATCCCACGAATCTAGCAAAGAACAAAGTAGGGTCATACACCGATCCTCCTCCATCTTCACACCCATGGATGTCAACTATGCAACGATTATGTTGAAAGCATTCATATGGTCCACAACAGATCCTCCATCTTCCATCTTTAGAGAAAACAACTTCTTTTTCAGAAAGAGCTTGTTCACCAAGGACTTGGCCTGATAAACATCTCCTAGCTTCTTCCAAAGAGTTTTCATGGTCTTCTCCTCATGGATATTCAATAGGACAGAGTCAACTAGATGGAGTCTTATGAGACCCTTAGCCTTCCAATCTTTGAGGTCCCAATTAGCTTGTGACATTGCTGCAGGTTTAGTGCCATCAACAGTTTCCCATAGGTCACGATCAACAAGTAGGTCCTCCATCTTGAGTTTCCACAACTCAAAATTAGTGCCATTGGATTTCTCAACCTCTAACCTTCTGGATGTGGTTACCATCTCCTTGTTGCAACAAGATACATAATACTTTGTACAAGAATCCCACTCAACCTAAGATTAGCTCAAAAAACCCCTACCCAGTAGCTAGAACCAAAAATTGGCCAGTATCTGATACCAACTAAAAGGAAGCTAGGTGTGCAGAAATCACTTCCTACACTAATCTAATGAGGAGAGGAGAGTGCAAATTCAAATTTATCCTAACTATTACAGCAACATTAAACCATTACCATGAGATATTGCACAAACACATAAGGAAGAAAGAATGATAGAAGAAGAGAGACACAAGATATACGTGGGGAAAACCCCCAATCCAAAACACTGCTCAAATTTATTACGTAAACAAAGAGGTTACACTACAAATCAGAGCCAATGCTCTTGCAGGAGTCTTTGACACTCGTATCTAGAGATGATCCGGAAGCATAACAATACCTGCAAAACCTAGAGTATATCTTCTCCTCCAAACACCTATTTATATAGAAAATACAAAGCAAAATTGCCTCTATCTTGGAATGGGCGTCCAACTTGGCCTCATGGCCCAAAACCCATGCCTATGGACACTTGGTCAACATTGTAAGATGCTTCTTACACTTATCCATAGTCCCCATCCCAAAGAGGTCACCTATTTCCAAAATAGGCTATGACAGATGCTCTTACGACTCTTATGACTATCAGAATTTGTCATAGCAGTTACAACTTTCAGCTGTAAGAGAATCTGTCATACACAAGCTATAAATAGCATATTCTCTTACAACATGTTACAGTCCACCTTGGGGCACCCAAAGATGCCTTTTTCAAAGATGCTCTTCAACACATGTCTCTATCATAGAATCTCCTATTTTTGACTCTTACATGTCATAACTTCGTCATAGGAATCTGTCATGACCGTTATGGTCAATATTCCCTTACACAACATCCAAGATGCCAACACATGGCAAAATATTCCTACCACAAAGTGGGACACCTATCTCCTCATGTGAGGACAAAATTATAAGTTGTCATCTTCCATGTAGGATGACACATCACCGTGCCACATCCCACAAAATGACAATATGGAATTTACAATTAATTTACATCATAGGCAATGAATAAATAAATACAATCAAAATAATGCAAGGAATTACCAAGGTTGAGACACCTTAATTCCCAATAGAATGGTGACATATGTTTTAGGGATATGATAGGGTTTGCAATGGAAAGTGGTGGATTTAAGAGGCATGGAGGAAGTACCAACATCTTGAGATTGTTCACCTTGGGGTGTGTATCCAAGGGCATATGAAGGTGGAGGGATTTCGATATGGATAGGCTCCAAAATACCTTGTTTATGAAGGCCTAAGCCTTTACCTTGATAGTTCATATGTTGGAATATGCGGTGGACAATGGGATTATGTGTGCTTTGGACACTAGCAATGATCTCATTATTGGATGAGGAAGGTGAAGTGGTAGATAATGGTTGCTGCTTTCCTAAGGAAGAACATTCATGCATGAAGGTAGTGAGACCAAGGGGATAGGATAACAATTTTACAACATGGTCGATAATGGATGGTGGAGGATCATTATTGGTTTGATCTTCTATGCTTGCTTGGGAGGCCTTTGTCTCATCAAGTGGAATGGATGTTTGTAGATCATAGATAGGACTATGTGGAGGATGGGTAGGAGTAATGGAGGTTTCTTTCTCATGTATGGTTATGAGGTTATGGATAGATGGGGTAATAAGCTCTTGACCATGGAATGCATAAAGCTAGCTAAGAGGATCATCATGGCCTACTTGATCATAGATAAGCTCTTGATTGTAGATGGGATCTTGATCATAGAAAGGATCTTGATCATAGATAGGATTAAGCTTGATGGGATCAATGTGCTGGTATATAGGTTCTTCATCAATGATAATATCTTGATCATAGAACAAATATAGGTTATGGACAGGTTGGATTTGGATTTCTTTCTCATGTATGGGTATAAGATCAATTTTCTCATGGATAGCTTCTTCATATGTAATATCTTGATCATGGAAAAGGTAAATGTTATGAAGGGGTTGGATGGGGGTGATTTGATCTTGATTTAGATAAATGGTTGATGTTTCCACATTCTCTAAAGTGTACTCTTGACATAACTCTTGATTTTCTGAGTTTGAAGTGGAGGTAGAAGACTCTAGGATAGGCTCTTGGTCTACAACATGAAGGTACGATGGACCTTGACTTTGGTTCATGAAAGGAATTTCTTCAATAGGCTTGATTGGTTGCGGATTACATGATGGGGTTGAAGTGATGGATAGGTTTGAAGGTTCTTTAATGGGCTCTTGGATAGGTGTTTTGTGACATGGATATGGTTGATTCCTTGCTAATAGCCATTGGATCACATCCTTCATTAGTGCATGGGTAGATGGTGTAGGCTTGTGACTATGGTTAGGATTGTTTGTGCTAGATGGGGATGAAATTGGATGAGCGGATTTGGATTTCTCCATAGCTTTTCTTCTATTAGGTGTTGCACATAGTCTTTCCAAAAATCATCTAAGGCCTTGTTAGTTGACAGACTAGAGCTTGGGGAACTTGATGGCACTGTTAGTGTAGAACTGGTATTCTTTGGGATATGTGTTCTAGGAGATGGTGAAGGAGGACTAGTAGAGGGATTAGTATATGATTTCCAACTTGAGGTGGTGCTTCCCTTGTCAAGAGTATCATTCAGACGGGAAAAGAATGAACAATCTTGGTGCAAGGCATAGCTAGTACTGGCATGCTCATGTTGGGAGGGATTTGTTTCATGTGGAGCATCTTCTTCTCTATATTTGTCAAACTTGGGCACATCAAAACTAGGAGAGAAAGGTATCTTAGCCAAGCTTTTATCAGATGAATAAGGAGATATGCCCCCTAGCGAATATTGCTTTTTGGAAGATTCCATTTGTAAGATTGCCAATTGCTATTCTATGGCTTGGAATTCTTGAGCAAGTGCCTCTAATTGGTTTGTCACATCCTCAAAAACTAACACAAGGCCGAAATGGGTACTTAGAAAGGTTGAAAATTTTCTCTCAAAAGAACAGGAAATGCTCACTATTGTGGATGCGTAGCTACAAATGCACCGGGACAGAAGGTAAATACGCAGCAAGTTAGAATATATGCACAACTCTGGTAAATATCAAAAGTGCAGGACCAGACAATAAATGTGCAGCAGGTTGAAATATATGCACAACAGGTCAAAATGTATGCACAGATTTGGTGAAGGGTAAATGTGTAGGAACAAATAATAAATGTGTAGAAAGTCAAAGTATATGCATAGCAGGTTGAAATATATGCATAGCTCTAGAGTACAAATGCACAGCTCTGGGTTTTTGATTGTTTTTGTAATGTTTTTAGCACATTTTTTGATGTTTTTGGTTTGTTGGCTGAAAGTTGGCCTTTTTGATTTGATTTCTCAATTATGGCAAGTAAGACATAGCAAACACATAATATTTTCATGATTTTTGATCTTTTTTAGATTTTTTTGTAATTTTTGGACTCTTTTTGACTAAAAACAAGTACAAATCCTAGGTTGGTAGGGACAATATAAACCAAATTCTCATTGTTACGTGAGGCATCTTTGGAAGGTGATAATCGCCCTTTCTGGCACCAGTTTATAGGGGATTTTGGCTTCTAAAACAAAGGATGATTAGTAAGTACAACTGTTCGAGTGGTTATACATGCGATAGCACTACTCTCCATTATGGAGTCTCCCAGCCTTCAAGGGTTACGCCTTGGAGGGTTTTGGGGGAGGTTGGCTATCGGTATAACTTAACAACACTCATTGTTTGAAGCTTTTGCTCTAAACACAATATATTTATAGTGGCTTGACAGAACTTGGCTTTAGCTTGTTACCACTTAAGGTCGTTCGCACTTGGATGGAAAGATATCCAAGGGGAGGCCTCTCTAAAGGTTTAACACATGCAAAATGATATGTCTAGCATTTTGGTCACCCAAGATAGGGGAGAGAATAGGCCTAGTATCATTCCAAATACACAAAAGACAATGGTTCTTTTCCCCTAGTTAAAACGAAAAAGACTAATTGTGTTAAGCTACTTGGGCACACATGCGAGTTGTGAACTTTAAAAGCAAAATAGCAATGGTTCAATTTTATCCTTCTAGCATTGGGACTAAATTTAAGTTATTGATGCAACAAGATCAAATTACAATCCCCCTAGTTAGAGCTAAATAAGATTTGCATGAACATCCATTTACTTTCTTTGGCTAATTAGATATAGAGATGAGTTAACAAATGTAGCTATATGACTAAACCAACCCCTAACATGCAAGTAGATCAACGGTATAGAAAGAATAAGAAGATTAATGGAGGAGGTAAATCTAGAACTCATGACGAACGTGCACACGACATGTGTCACTCAAAAAGTTGTTTTGTTTGAGTTAACTACTTTCTTTTATAAAGATAAGATTTGATTTCATAAATTAGAATGTTTTTTTCTAATTTAAGAGTCGTTGATAAAAACAAGATTGAATAAATTAGTTAACTCAACTTGTGATTTGCTTTTTGCATGTTTTGAGAGAAATTAAATAATAAATTATTTAATTTTGTGTGCATCAAGAAGAAGATTTATTTTTAGAAGATTTGGAAGATTTTTGAGGAATTTGAAGATAAGAAAGAAAATTAAATAAATAAATTTATTTAATTGTTTGTGCATGATTAGAAGAATAAATAAAATATTGGATTTTATTTTATTTTTAGAGATTGAGAGAATTTAAATTTGATTGATTTACTTAAACTTGGAGGAAGAATTTGACTTAATTAAATAATTAAGAATTATTTAATTGTAGATAAGAGGATTTGGAAGAATTTAATTAAATAAATTGATTTATTTATTGATAGAGGAATTAGAATGAAATAAATATTAAGAATATTTATTTAGACAGAGTCATGTCAATTTTAGGTGTATACAGGATTATGAACCACAAGTCAAACCTCCTTGGTGGAATGACAGTGACTTCTGTGAATATCACCGAAATAAGGGACACAAAACCAATGACTGCATTGCGCTCAAACACACCATTCAAGACTTGTTGGACCTAAAAAGAGTGTCACTCTATGGCCATGCCTCTAATGATGATCACTTAGCATTCAAGAATCCACTTCCCAACTATGAGTAGGGAGGATCTTCCAATCAAAACAACAATGGAACTAACAACGTCCAATTATACAAATGTATCATTTGACTATGTAGTTAACCACATTTCAGAGAGTGATTCACATATCAATGTAATCACTATAAACAAAACCCCAGATTGTAACATCACCACCTGTGGTGGGAAAGTCACCTTGAACACACTCCCTCCAAGGTCATCACCCTCACCATCTACTGTTATTCTCCATCCATTGTATTGCCCATCTACCCATACACATGAAGGATGTGATCCAATGGCTGTTAGCATGTAGTCAACCATGCCCATATCATAAAACAATTGTCGCAGAGCCTATCAAAATAACTATCGAAGAGCATAATGAAGAGCCTATCAAAAAACCTATTGAAGAGCCTATACGTCAACAACCTATCCTTCAAGAGCCTATCACAGAGCCTCCAAACATGCCCATTGCCCCAACCCCATCATGTAATCCATTACCAATCAAGCCTGTTGAAGAATCTTCTACCATGAGTCTGAGCCACATTCCACTCTATCCTTATGTTGTTGACCATCTAGAAGATATCGAGCTTATCCAAGACTCTCACACTTCCACTTCTATTCAAGGAAATCAAGATATATATCAAGAGTATAATCTAAAGCATGTGGACTACACCATCAACCCACCAATCTCAGAACTCAAAGATCTAGGATTCTTCTTTGACTTACGACAGATGCCTTCTGAGGCAGAATTAACAAAACAAGGAAACCCTGCATTATACCTGCAAGTGTGGATCTACTATACATGTATCAAACGGACCTTAATCGATGATGGTGTAGTAGTTAACATAGTTGCTTTCTCCCTCTTCAAGAGGATGGGCTATGGGCACACTAATATCACTGCTTCACAAGATACTCTACGCGGGTATGATAAACTATAGACTGCCACCATCAGCAAGATTACCCTCCCAGTAACCTTGGGACCTAAGACCATTCCTACCACATTCTACGTCATTGACAAAGACATGGGATATAACATTCTCCTAGGTAGACCGTGGATACATAGGATGAAAGCTGTACTCTCCACATTATTTCAAGAAGTTTGATTCCTACATTTAGGGAAAATATATGTCACCAAGGGAGATCCAGATCCTTTAAGCATAATAAAGACCACGAATGTTGCAGACATCAAAACTCTTGAAGACAAGCCATTACCAAAGCAGAGGGAAATGGTTCCCAAGAATAAGGCTATTGAGATTGTGGAATTGATTGAATAGGATGGACCACTCTGATCCACCTTAGAGGTACTCATGATCGATAGCCAAGAAGCTTACAAACTCTTCCCTTGCATAGGAGAGGAACCACATAGAACTGAAAGCCCAATGTTTGAAACCACTACGTTAGATCTGAGAAATGTAGACCCACACGCTTTCTCAGATGTTGAGGAGGACATATCAGAAGGTTACATACCATTGTCACCATTAAATGAGTCACACATCCCTGACACACCTGAGGAAATAGAATCATCTGAATTAGTAATTCCCATGGAAGAGGCACATTCTATTGATAATGAATCAACCAATGTCATCGGAATGCTACCAAGGAGTTCATGGTATCCAAACAACAAGATGAACCAACCACCTCTACCTCGGTTCAATCAAATGAACTTAGTGAATGGGAAGCATCTCAAGTGCAAATCAAAATGGTCGAAAGACTTCTTGACAAGGATGAAGAAAGTGAAGGCCTCTTTCACACAGAATGGAAGATGCAAGTGATAGTCAGTGTTGATGACCTTGTCATATTTGAACTCCCACATAGTTACATAGGATATGCCATGGACTTAAGATCGGAGCCCAATGGGAGGATGAGTATAAGCTTTCTCCCTCCTAATGAACAAAGGGAACCATAAACTCCTCTTGAACTATTCCAATTCTCACAAAGAATACAAGAGAGACCTAAAATAAAAATCTACATGCTAGAACAATTCGATCTATTAACAGAATTACTCAAATGCGAAGGAGTCTTGTATTAAACCCCCTCCCATCAACATGCCTTTCAGGATTTATTGCGTCTCAAAATGTCAAGGGAAACCACTGAGTTGGCACTAATGGATTCAAGTGATAAACCCTATAGAATTAGAGAATTGGTCTTGAGAAGATGTAGCACGAAAAACAAGAAAAAGAGATGAAAAAGAGTCTTTTCAAAAGACTAGAAAGGCCCCTACATGGTTGAAGAAGATATCAGAAATGATTCTTATCTCTTGTCCACAATGGAGGGAGAGGAATTTGGTGAAGTGGTCAATGCCTTTCACCTCAGGAAGTCTTATGTCTAAAAGACCAAAAAAAAAACACAAAAAAAAAAATCGTAAAAACATACAAAACACAAAAAAATTGTAAAACCATCAAAAGTGTCAAAAAAGTAGTTTTCTTGCATTTATGTATCATTATGTTCATCTTGTATTACTGTCAGTGATCTTCTCTTATGCTATTTTGCTTGTAGCAAGGTGTCTTGGGTTGCCTAGATATGCGTCATCCTTTAAGGACCGGGAGATCCCTCATTTTCCACAATTGCCATTATCCCCCTTCATTCCTAGTGATTCTAATCAAAGCCTAGCTCTTAGATTTACATTGATTCCAATCTTAATGAGTCAAGATTTCAGGTATAAATGAAGTTAGTTTTCAAACCTACAGTATTCAAAGGAAGCTTGCAAGTAGACCTTCCCATTTCTTCCCTAGTAGTAGAGAAGTTTGACCGAATTGCAAAAACTTTAGGTGGCACTCAACCCCTTATCTTTCTTGGCCAAAAATGTCAGGAAGATCAAAACTCTGAAGGAAGCAATCCAAGATACAAGTGAATAAAAAAATGAGTGATCAAAATAAGAGTGTCAAAAGGTGAAAATTGAGAGATCAAAGTATTGCATATCAAAGTTCCTAAAAGCATTCATTTCTTGAAAAATCAAAATCCAAAAAATGAGAAAAGTCAAGTGAGGAAAATACAAAAAAAGTGAAAAGAAAAGAAAAAAAAGAGATAGAAAAAAAGAGTGAAAGAGAGAAGATTGTTGAATGTTTGTACTCTTGGGTGGAGATCAGTCTAAGCTCGAAGCCTCAAGAATGACATTCTAAATAGAGAAAGAAAGGTACAAAGCACACACACACACTGGCTGAGCTAAATCGACAAGTCTAGTAGTCTCTAGGATCATCTTCTATCTAGGGACCCTTGTTCTTTCCCGAATATCCTTTACCCTAGGTCTATCTTGCTTTCCATCTATGATCTAAGTCTAGCGAACATCAATAAAATTTGTTACTTGCCTAAGTTGAATGCTTGTCAAATTGTCTTATCTAGATGTGGATCAGTGTTTAGCCTTTCACAAAAGCCTAGAAATCAGAAACACTCTGAAATTCATTTCACTCCCCACTTGAGTTTTCCCTAAATCCTATCTCACATCCTTGAATAGGTCTCTTATATTAGGACAACTCGCCATCCCCTGAATCAAAAATCATATTTAAGAGCAATCATTTTGTTTGTTCCACATTGCATTCATGCCAAAATCATAAAACATCTCAAAACAATAAAATTCAATGTCACGGCTCATGGTCTTTAATGGAGGTACATGTTACCAGCCATCATCCATCATACAATCATATCCATTTCACGACAACCACCTAACCATAACCTATCCTGGCTTGATACTCTATCAACATTTTTACCTTAACTACCTACAATTTATCCAGTATCCTATCCATAATGTCAGCTTGTCATAGCGTCCATCATTAGTGTCTTGTCTTGTCGAACTACATCACCTCTGAGCTATCATGTAGGTGTTGATGATTGTTTTGAGACAGTCATAATAATAGTTAAAATTCACATAAAATGAACCAAAACTAACTTGAAAGATATGAAGAAATCAGTTAAGATTTGCTTAATCCCAAGTTTAATATGGTCAGGTCTTCACCTATTGGGCAAATTTAGTTGGTCGATGTGAAGTTGTAATGTTCAAGGGGCCTTACGTGATTTAGGGTTTCTTATTGGTTAACTGGACTCAAACTTTATGCAAAGAGATTATGATTATCAGTGTGTTGTTCATTCCCCTTTTGCATAAGAGTTTTACTGTGTTTACAAAGCTTTGAATGATTCATAGCAGTACAAGTCTTTTCTCTTAAATATTATGAAAACTGTCTACTTTCAACTTAGTTATGCATGCCTTTTCAAATATGAGACAAATTTCCTTCAAATTTCTACGTTTTAAGCTAAATACTTTGAGATGGGTTGGGAAAAGTTAGAAAGATCTAATCTAAACATCATTCATCCTACCAAAGGATCTAATTGTTCTGTTATGCACTTTCTAAATCATACAACAATTTGATCAAATCCATAAACTAAACCCTAAGTGTAAGTTCTGAGCATTTTCACAAACATACACTTAAGATTGCAAGCTCTAAGAGAAAATGTTTCAAACATAATGAAGAGCAAGAAAACACTCAGAAGATAGATGCAGAATTCTAGATTCAATTGTATTAGAAACAAACAGTCATATATGATTTACAATGTTTGAATGACTCTTAGCTTCATTGATCAAATTACAGAAAACTTACAAGCTTTACATATACAGCAAGGAGGCAGGATGTTCCACATGATCCTTGTTACAGACACAGGCAACCTCCTTCTTCTACTTCTAAACTAAAAGGGTCTCTCTATTCTAAACGCTGATTACAACTACTAGCTATTCCTAAAAAATCCCTGTGTACAAACATACATTGTAAAGAGGCTCAATATATAGACTTGACTGTCCTCAATACAACTCAAAACCCTAGTTAAACAATGGTTCAAACCTCCGGTTACAACAATAAATGCTAGAGAACAAGTCTCCCAAAATATCTCTAAGTATACATCAAATCTTGGTGAAATATGCCCTTTTGAAAACCCTAGCAGCTTAATATTAACTTCTGTGGTCTATTGCAATAATGTATTCAGCTACATTTTATCTTTATCATTGATGGCCCTTGACTTCCTCACCCTTCATCCTTATCTTCCTCTACTCTTGAGATCGGATTTTCTTTCCATGACGTCATCGCCATTAAGCTTTAGGTCTTTCTTCAACTACACACCTACAAAAAAATAGACCAGCAATGAGTATCATTTTACCTAATAAACAGTAGGAAATTAAAACACCTACTAAATCAAAGCGTGATTGTGTGATTGCAGAAATCGGGCCCTAAATCCATGAAAATCACGAGTCCAAAATGCATATTCAATGTTAAACTGGTCAGGTCAACCATCGTTGACCAAAAACATGCATTTGGGCCCTAAATTAGCCTCAAAATTTCATCGCTTTGTTCTCCCACTCATTTTTTTGTTTAAATCTTTGTATTTTCTAATATACAAGCTGGGCGTGATACATTTGTTTATTCAAATTTGAATCTTTTTTAGTTTTGCGGCTTGTATGCATGCCATGGCATATCGGCTTGTATATCGCAATATACAAACCCAAAAATATACAAGCACTTAATCCCAATTTATAATCATTCAATTCCGCCAAATAAAGCAATGTATAAAGCGTTGTATACAACCTTCAGACTTATCGCTGTTATAAACGGCAATTTATAACCTATCGAATCCGCAATGTATCCCTTGATATGCAAATCGGACATGATACATAGGATAAATCTGCTTTATTTTCATTTGGATTCTGACTTGTATGTTTAACTTTGCATATCAGTTTGTATATTTCGATACATACAAATGTTTAATCATGCAAGCATTTTCACCTTTTTAATTTCTCTTTCGAGTCCACACTATGTATGTGGTTTTGTATCTTTCGATATGCATTGTTTAAAACATACATGGACTCAACCTTGTTTGATAAATTTACGGTTCCAGCACTTGTATATGTGCAATGTATGTTTGATAATATACAACCCAGAATTATACAACGAATTAACATTGTTTAAAACCCTTTTCATGTCCGCCATTGTATATCTCGTTGTATGTTACTCAAACATTCAAGCCCGTAGACATACAACAAATTAACCATGTTTCATAACATTTGAATTACACGCAATGTATATTATCAATGTATATTTTACCTTGTATATTTTGACCTGCCAATCATACAACGCGGGATATATGCAATGGAACTCAAATACCTATTTATTTCAATTCTGAGTTATTTCGGATCCATCTTGCATGTATACATAAAGCTTTTATTTAAAATGCATACAGGGAAAAGACATACAATCGGCTTTGTATATGAAAGCAATGTACCAAGGGCATTGTATGTACCTTTCAAATGACCCAACCATGCAAGCAACCCTACTATATGAACCCAATTGCAAATGCGACTTAGTATAAAATGACTTTGCACATACAAAGGACTTTGTATATGCAAAGCGATATACAAAGGTCTTTGTATATAGGCGAACTCGCATACAAAGGGCCTTGTATATGCAACATGTATATACAAACAGACTTGTATGTGCAAATAGCAAACCCTTCCCTTATTCATTTTACCAAAATGATCATAACTTGCAAAATATGGTGAATTTTAAGATGGTTCAAAAAGCAACCCTAGCTCATTTTTCACAAGGAATCCAACCATATCATGCCTTGGTATTGAAAATGCATTTTTTCTCTATTTTTAATAAAGTTTGCAATTTTAACCCCTTTTCCCCTTTACCACCAAGCAAAACAACACACAAAAAGCAAAAGCAATAGCCACAGCAGGGGTCCTCATTTTGCTAAGGAGTAAAATGGGGCGTGTTGTGAACATCACAACAACTAACAACCAAACAAAATAATTAAATTCAAAGCATTCAAGAAAACTAAATGAAATAAATCCATAACTTCCAACTATCTTTCTTGCAAATTATTATCCAACTTGAGACCTAAGGTATTTAATAAGGGTGCATGAATTTTTATTTTTAGTTTAAGTGTGTGCCCGTGATTAATTATCCTCATCTTGAAGATCGGTTGAACAAACCAATGACTGATATTAGCCTACGTAGTTGAGAATATTCCCTCATAGCTGACTGGATAGAGCCTTGCTCCCAGCAAGCGTCTATAGTCTTGACAAGGTTATCATTACAATTCTCGTAAGTAGATCCCCACTGCCAGCGAGCATCCATAGCCCCAGTAGAGTTACTTAGATGGCTTAATCTAGATTTTCAGTATAATCCATTTTATTATATTTTTCATATTTTATATTTTATGATATTTTGATGTTTGATAGAAATTTCACAAGATATAGCAATTTGTAACTTTATGATGCAAGGAATGAGCATTTGCCAAAATTAAGCTAAGAATTGTAATGGTAGCAAGGGTGACCTCGGATTTTTCACCTAATATCTACACTAGTAAGTTCAACAAACCCAAAGATTTTAGGTGTGTCATCGTGAGAAACTTCCCTTGAATTCTCAATCACTATTAATGAATACTAAATTTCAGAAGCTAAACAACTCTCTACATTCATGACAGTCACAACAAGTTATGTATAAATTGCAAATGGTTAACCTGAATATTTTGAATTTCCTACTGTTTCCAATGGTTGCTAGTCTGCTCCTTAAATACTCTAAAGAAAAACAAAGATCCCTACTGAGGAGACAACAACAAACCAACAACAGACTGTACAAGGAAAACAAAAACAAAGAAAAAGAAAACAAAATTGGACAAACAACTAACCTATGAAAGGAAACAACAAATGAAAAGAAAATAGCAAAAAGAAGAATGTACACTACTTACTCTATATTACACAAAAAGAAATGGACTGCCCTTTACCTCAAGCCTGGAAGTAGTGTTTCAAATGTTGGCCATTAACTGGTAATGGCACATCTTCCCCAGTCAAGGTCTTAAGTCTAAAAGTTCTCCTATTATTTCTAAGACTTGCAATGGACCTAACCATAGTTTGTCAAATTTTCCATGACTCCCCTTCTTCTCATGTGCTTTATCCCAGCATAGTACCAAGTCTGATATCCTAAATGTTTTGACTCTTTCCCTCTTATCAAACCACCTCTTAACTACTACTTGGTGTTTGGTGAATTTCTCGATGGGTTGACCTCTTTTCTCATCTAGTTGTAGCATTTGTACTATCCTGGCTTCCCTATGATTATCAAAGCCTAAATACTTATTGGCAAACTTCCAGATTGGTATTCTCAGATTTACTTGAAGTATGGGATCAGTCCCATAAACTAAATGATAAGGTGTACTGTCTAAGGCTATTTTGAACTTGGTCCTATCTACCCACAGTGCATATTTTAACAAGGTATTCCACTCTCTAGGACTCTTTGCAATCAGCTTCTTGATTATATCTAATAAAATTTTATTTGTAGACTCAACCAATCCATTACCTTGAGGGTAATAATTTGAAGAAAACTTTAAAACAATCCCGTGTTCAAATGCCCATTTAGAAAACTTTAAAGAAGAGAAAGAAGGGTCGTTGTCACATACCAATGAATAGGGAGCTCCAAACCTGGTTATGATGTTCTCTTCAAGAAACTTGATAACTACCTCAATTGTGGAGAGCTTACAGCATGTGGCCTCAGTCTACCTTGTACAGTAGTTTGTCACCGTCAGTATGAACTTGTGTCCTGCAAAAGATGGAGGATTGATGACTCTAATGAAATCCAGGCCCCATTGTGCAAATGGTCTTGATTCAATCACAGGCTGTAATGGATTGGCCTGATTTCTTCCCTTATCTACTACAGTCTGACAGGTGTGGCAACTTTTTATGTGATTCTCTGTATCTTTGAACATCATGGGCTAATAATAGCCCACCTTCAATATTTTGTGTGTTGTAGCTAGATGGGAACCATGACCTGTTTTGTACTTGTCATGTAGCTTTGTTAACACCTTATCCGCCTCAGCTTTGTTTAGACATCTCAAATAAATTCTATCATGGTTCTTCCTGAATAGAAGACCTCCTTGTACCATATATTTTCATGCTTTCATCTTCAAAGCTCTCCTCTGAGAAGCTTTCATCCTATTTGGGTACTTTCCAGCTATTAGAAAAGTGTTTAGATCGCCATACCAGTCTGATGCGTCATGGGAATTCAACACATTCTGCTGCTTTATCAAATCTAGGTCTGTGTTTGCTATTGTTTGCACCAACGCCTGCCCTCTGACCAGCTTCATGGGAATGATTTCCATGTCGAACTCTTGCAGCGTGGTGATCCATTTGGCCCTTTTTTCTCTAGGTTCATTTTGCATCAGTAGCATCTTCACTGCTGCATCGGGCACTATGGCCTTGACCTAGCTGCACAGAATATAATGTCTAAATTTCTTCATTGCCTTATCAACGCAAATGCTTATCTTTTAGTATCCTGATATCTCAATTGTGCATCTTTTAGAGGTGCGCTCATAAGTGTAATGGGCCTTTCTTCATTGTCTTCACCCTTCTACATCAAGGCAGCCGCGACTGAATGGGAGGATGTAAAGGAATAGATATAAAACATCTTGGTGTAGTCTGGTCTTGTCAGTACTGGGGCATCAGAAATGGCTCGCTTGATATCTTCAAATGCGGCCCTAGCCACTGATGTCCACTCCATCTGCGCATCTTTCTTCAACATGGCATTTAACGGTTGCACGATTTCTGCAAATCCCATGATGAACTTCCGAACAAAATTAATTTTACCAAAAAATGATTTCAACTCTTTCCTATTGTTTGGTATTTACAAATTTTTTATTGACTCTATTCTATCTGGGTCGATCGATATTCCATCTTCAGAAATGACATGCCCTAGTAATTTACCTTTAGTTACTCCAAATGGACATTTTTTAGGATTAAGGGAAATTCCATACCTCTCACATCGCTTAAGTATTTTCCTGAGATCTTCAACGTGAGTGGATGCATCCTTAGAATACACAGTCAAATCGTCCATATACACAACAATGCATTTACCTGATAACCCATGGAATGCAATGTCCATGGCTCTCTAAAAAGTGGCACCTGCATTGATCAGACCAAAAGGCATTCTCCTATATGCATAATTTCCCCATTTACAAGTGAAGGTGGTTTTTAATCTGTCATCTTTATCAATTAAAACCTGGTTATAGCCTGAGAAACCATTTAAAAAAGACATCATCCTTGCCCCGTTTACTGCTTGTAGCACTTCGTTTAGTGGGGACAGAAGATAATTATCCTTTTCAGATGCTTTGTTCAAATTTCTAAAATCTACGCACAACCTAATGTCTCCGTTTTTCTTCCTTACTGGTACTAAGTTAGCTACCCAGACTGAATGTCTGACTGGGAAAATTATTCTAGCAGACAACAATTTTTTAACTTCCTCAAAGATTAAAGGCTCCAAAATAGCATTTACAGGCCTTTGTTTCTACCTAAATGGTTTAAGATCTAGTCTCAAAGGTATCACGTGGGTTATGATGGATGTATCATATGTTTTCAAGTCTTCATACGTCCATGCTATTATGTGTTTGTATTTGTTCAGAATGCCTAAAATTTCTTTTCTTATTTTCTTAGAGCAAGCCTTTCCGATTAGCACATTTTGTGGATTTTGCTCTATCCCTAAATTGTGTAAATCATGCTTACCCCCTTCTATTTTAGGTAAGTTTTTTTGTCGTATTACCCCATCAAAGTCAAAAATATGCTCTAATTCAATTACTCCTTTGGGTAAGAAGTTTCTCTTCAAGTTGATTATATCCTCTTCGTCCCATGTTATCTCAGGCCTTTCTTGTTCATCAATGATTTGAGCCTTAAATACCTCATTACAAGTCAGAAAATCAATGATTTGCTGATCCCCTCCAAATACCTGAAAGTGTGTAACATTGTCCAGGATACTGGGAACATTAACTAACTCAACAGAAAATCATCTCAATCCTGATAGTGTCAAGGGTTCTAATGTGCTAGCAGCAACTGCTAGTGCATCTGGCCTGTGGTTCAGTTCTCTAGGGATATGATCTATGTTGAAAGCATCAAATGAATCTATTAAACCCCATACTCTATGTCTGTAACTAATCATTTTCTTGTAATTGCAAGCATATAGTTTCCTTATTTGTCTGACTACTAGTTTAGAGTCTGAAAATACCTTAATCATTTTCACCTTTTTCTTGATGGCTATATCCAGTCCCAAAATTAAGGCCTCATATTCAGCAATATTGTTAGTACAGGAAAACTGCAGTCTATATGCTACTAGATATGATTTACCCTGAGGATCTATGAGTTCAACACCTGCACCCACACCCTATTTTGATTTGGACCCGTCGCATTTTAGTGTCCACATGCCATCTTTACTTTTTTGACCTTTTACCTTGGCATGCTTTATCTCTTCTATCACTTGTGAGGTGCTAGTCTATTTATTCATGGGTATTTCTATTTGGTCAGCTCGCATATGTGTATTTTTAGCTTGTAAATTAGAAAGACAACTATCCTTGTCCTTTACCCTTTCTTTTTCTAAATATGAAATCATAGCATCAACCTTACTCTGGATGTATCTCTGTGGTTGATCAGGGTTCACATTTCCCTCTGGCAACCCTACCCTCTTCGTGCATTTTTTGTATTCATATTCAATGATGTCTTTGCACATTCCACAACTCTCCTCAGAATGTGGTCTATCGTGAACTCTGCATCTATCCTTATACAGTTTACATTGGACTGGTAGATTTTGTTTAATGCACTCTTCCACCTCTTGTCTAATGGCATGACCAAATTTGTCCATTGCATTGTTTTCTTCATTCGAAGAATTTCCATCAGACTCGATGAATAATGTTGTCTCCTTGCTGACATGTTTTTTTCTAAAGTTTAACATTATGATCTCTTCAATTTGTACTCCATTGTTAGTAATCCTATAAACACCAGGTTCAACAGTAGCATATAATATTTCATTTGTTCGATTATACTTTGTTATCATGTGTTTCATCCTGGGTTCTGCCTCTATTCTAATCTAGTTTGGGACACCTCTCCAAGGTAGCCACATGTGCGAAAAGTCAGTGGCCATATATCTGTTTAATGTCTTGGACAAATCCCTACTCAGCAACATTCCATAATTCATAGGTATATCCACTATTTGAATGTCAATGAATTGGCTTACCCTAGGGTCTAAAGCTAATTGCATATGAATGTTCATTAGCTCTCCTATCACACTAACTTCAGTTTTATCTAACTATGTGACAACCTTGGCAGACTTGGTGGGAGTCAGCCCTAGATTTTTACATATCCCTAAGGGCATTACATTGGCTAATGCACCAGAGTCTACCATGCAATTGTGTATGTTCTTCCCACACAATCTGACAGTTAACAAGAAAGGAGGAGCATCCTTCTGATCAGCATACATTACTACATTTGTATTGGAAGGGTGCTCAACTTTCTTACTTTTCTCTTTAGGTGGTGAATCTCTATTAGGAATAGCTATATCAGCAGTAACCTCGTCTGTCATGGATATGTCTAGAGATTTTATAAAAGCATTTCTGATCCCTGGAGTTTTCAATAATTCATTCAGGGGTATATTGACCTTAATTTTCTTTATTTCCTTTGACAAGTAACTCATCAATCTT
Organism: Cunninghamia lanceolata; assembly: GCA_027924645.1. Taxonomy (NCBI): domain Eukaryota; kingdom Viridiplantae; phylum Streptophyta; class Pinopsida; order Cupressales; family Cupressaceae; genus Cunninghamia; species Cunninghamia lanceolata. Next base: position 25,555,007 of record BSBN01000047.1, read on the forward strand.
GTTGTCTCTATTGTTTCAGTTTTACTTGTTTGGGCCTTTTGTACTATTATTCCACTGTTTGCATGAGGATTAGCTTTAAGTATGGCATGATTGTTGCTAGCATTCTGATCTGGGGGTGTATTGAAGTTGTTAGGAGGAATAGAAAGTGGTGAAAGGTCCTCCTGACCTAGTGTTGTTCCTTAAATTGTAGGTGTGGTTTTTATTAGTCTGTTGAAAGGCCTGCACCTCTTCTGTTTCAGTCAATGCCTCATTTTCAGTTTCAAAAGGAAACTAAAAAGCATTTAACACGAAGGCTGATTCAGGATAAAGATTTTCACAAAAGTATGGTTCATCCTCTAACAATTCATCCTCTTTCTCTTCTGTAGTTGCAAAGGTAAAGTTTTCTAAAACTAAAGCTATATCATATCCTGAGGGTACTACCTCATTACCTTTGGGAATGAGAAATTCAAAAGTAGGAGATTGCACATCTATATTGAAAATGCTAGCTGCTAAATGGAACTGTGGACAGTCAAGCTCATCATGGGCATTGGTATTGTGAAATCTGCACCAATTTTTTAGTGATGTATTGGCCATTTGGATGCCAGTTGTTTGTTTTGCATCATGATTATCTATATTCTCAAAAGGAGAAGCTAGAGTACCATTGTTTGGTCAAGTGTTCCATGTTTTGGGTGGCTTGGGCTGATTCTAATTTTTGTTATTATTACCCCAGGCCCTATTGTCAACCACTAGCCTCTATTTTGCATTGGTTGCCCTTGGTTATGACCTTGATGCTGATTATAGTTTTGACTCTGGTTTGAACATTGGCCTTGATTGTTACTTTGGGCATGGCTCTGATTATAGTTCTGATTGTGATACTGATTTTGATTTGAACTATAGTTCTGATTTTGGCCTTGATTATAATTCTGATTTTGATTGCATCCTTGGTTGCCTCTTCCATAGAGATTCTCATTTCTTAGTTGTGTCACTTCGGTGGTCAATCTTTTCAAATGTGTAGTGATCTCTTTGATTTTTCCCCTTTCTTCTTGTGCCTTTGCCACAGTTGTATCTCTAGGAGGTTGGAAGAAAGGCTGACCACTATTTTGATTGTTATTAGCAATGTTACCCGTGTACGGAGCTATGACTTGGATTAGGGTAGGACTATACATAGGTGTGTATGTAGGAACCAGATTTAATAATGGAGTGTGATGCATAGGGACTCCATTCCAAGGCTGTGCCTGATTTTGCATCCCAAGATTTCCTCCATTAACAAATGGACTATAGGTTGTATGCCTCATCTCTTGGTTTATTGAGGCCACCTTTTTATAGGCTTTGGATATTGAATCTATGTCAGGTTTTCTTTTGACAAACATGGTAGTTAAAGGATCTAAGGCTACATAGTACATAACTAACAAGGTATCATCATCCACGGTGTAAGGGGCTACCAACCTAGAGTAGGCCTTTTGAAATCTATCATTGAAATTATCAATTAATTCTCCCTCACCTCTTTTTATGGTAGCTAATTTATGATACAAGATGCAAGGATCAATGGGCCCCCTAAATCTAGACATAAATGCTTCTTCCATGAGTGACCAAGAAGAAATGTAGCTATTGGGTAAGTTTACATACCAGTTAGAAGCTTGTTCATTGAAGGTGTAGGGAAACAATCTACAAACAATGTCCTCATGTTCTAATCTGGCCCTAAAGCATGCCTCCTTAAATATTCTAATGTGGTCTTCTAGATCTTGGTGCAACTGGTATTTGGGACATATCTTTTCCAAAATTTTGGACATCTCATTATAATCATTGAACGCTATGGGAGAGTGGACATTAAAATAAGCCATTGCAGGTGCTTGAGCTTGACCTGAACCTGTGGGAATACCTAGATTTCCTAGTGGGATAGGATCTTTAGGAGGACTAGGACATCTAGGAGTACCTGAACCAAGATTTAAAGATCTGAATGAAGAAATGTCAGGACTCACAATATTATGAATAGTATAAGGTGACCCAGGGGGTATGTTATTTTAGGGTTCCAAATCAGAGGACTCCTACTTCACCTTATATCAGGTAATTGTACAAATATATCCCCTGATCTGGATCTAGATCTAGTCACCCTACTACTATTATGAGCCAACTCTACTTGAAACAAACCCTAACTCAAAATCGGCCCTCCTTCAAGCACCAGGAAACTGTTGATGATTGTTTTGAGACAGTCATAACAATAGTTAAAATTCACATAAAATGAACCAAAATTGACTTGAAATATATGAAGAAATTGGTTAAGATTTGCTTAATCCCAAGTTTAATATGGTTAGGTCTTGACCTATTGGGGAAATTCAGTTGGTCGATGTGAAGCTGTAATGTTCAAGGGGCCTTATGCGATTTAGGGTTTTTTGTTGGTTAAATGGACTCAAAATTTATGCAAAGAGATTATGATTATCAGTGTGTTGTTCATTCCCCTTTTGCATAAGAGTGTTACTATGTTTACAAAGCTTTGAATGATTTATATCATTACAAGTCTTTTCTCTTAAATATTATGAAAACTGTCTACTTTCAACTTAGTTATGCATGCCTTTTCAAATATGAGACAAATTTCCTTCAAATTTCTACATTTTAAGCTAAATACTTTTAGATGGGTTGGGAAAAGTTAGAAAGAACTAATCTAAACATCATTCATTCTACCAAAGGATCTAATTGTTTTGTTATGCACTTTGTAAATCATACAGCAATTTGATCAAATCCATAGACTAAACCCTAAGTGTAAGTTCTGAGGATTTTCACAAACATACACTTAAGATTGCAAGCTCTAAGAGAAAATGTTTCAAACACAATGAAGAGAAAGAAAACACTCAAAAGATAGATGCAGAATTCCAGATTCAATTGTATTAGAAATAGACAACCATATATGATTTACAATGTATGAATGACTCTTAGCTTCATTGATCAAACTACAAAAAACTTACAAGCTTTACAAATACAACAAGGAGGCAGGATGTTCCACATGCTCCTTGTTACAGACACAGGCGACCTCCTTCTTCTACTTCTAAACTAAAAGGGTCTCTCTATTCTAAACGTTGATTACAACTGCTAGCTATTCCTAAAAAATTCATGTGTACAAACATACATTGTAAAGAGGCTCAATATATAGACTTGACTATCCTCAATACAGCTCAAAACCCTAGTTAAATAATGGTTCAAACCTTTGGTTATAGCAATAAATGCTGGAGAACAAGTCTCCCAAAATATCTCTAAGTATACATCAAATCTGGGCAAAATATGCCCTTCTGAAAACCCTAGCAGCTTAATATTAACTTCTGTGGTCTGCTGCAATAATGTCTTCAGCTGCATTTTGTCTTTATCATTGATGGCCCTTGACTTCCTCGCCCTTCATCCTTATCTTCCTCTACTCTTGAGATCAGATTTTCTTTCCATGATGTCATCGCCATTAAGCTTTAGCTCCTTCTTCAACTACACACCTACAAAAAAATAGACCAGCAATAAGTATCATTTTACCTAATAAATAGCAAGAAATTAAAACACCTACTAAATCAAGGCGTGACTGTGTGATTGCAGAAATCGGGCCCTAAATCTGTGAAAATTGTGAGTCCAAAATGCATATTCAATGTTAAATTGGTCGGGTCAACCATCATTGACTAGAAACATGCATTTGGGCCCTAAATTGGCCTCAAAATTTCATCGCTTTGTTCTCTCGCTCATTTCTTTGTTTAAATCGTTGTATTTTCTGATATACAAGCTGGGCGTGATACATTTGTTTAATTGGATTTGAATCTTTTTCAGTTCTGTGGCTTGTATGCATGCCATGGCATATTAGCTTGTATATCGCAATATACAAATGCAAAAATATACAAGCACTTAACCCCAATTTATAATCATTCAATTCCACCAAATAAAGCAATGTATAAAGTGTTGTGTACAACCTTCAAACTTATCACTGTTATAAATGGAAATTTATAACCTATTGAATCCGTAATGTATCATTTGATATGAAAATTAGACGTGATACATAGGATAAATTTGCTTTATTTTCATTTGGATTCCAGCTTGTATGTTTAACTTTGCATATCGGTTTGTATATCTCGATACATACAAACGCTTAATCATGCAAGCATTTTCACCTTTTTAATTTCTCTTTTGAGTCCACACTATGTATGTGGTTTTGTATCTTTTGATATGCATTGTTTAAAACATACATGGACTCAACCTTGTTTGATAAATTTTTAGTTCCGGCACTTGTATATGTGCAATGTATGTTTGATAATATACAACCTGGAATTATACAATGAATTAACACTGTTTAAAACCCTTTTCATGTCTACCATTGTATATCTCGTTGTATGTTACTCAAACATACAAGCCCACGAACATACAACAAATTAACCATGTTTCATAACATTTGAATTTTGCGCAATGTATATTTTACCTTGTATATTTTGACCTGCCAATCATACAATGCGAGATATATGCAACGGAACTCAAATACCTATTTATTTCAATTCTGAGTTATTTCGGATCCATCTTGCATGTATACATAAAGCTTTTATTTAAAATACATACAAGGAAAAGACATACAATCGGCTTTGTATATGAAAGTGATGTACCAAGGGCATTGTATGTACCTTTCAAATGACCCAACCATGCAAGAAACCCTACTATATGAACCCGATTGCAAATGCGACTAAGTATAAAACGATTTTGCACATACAAAGGACTTTGTATATGCATAGCGATATACAAAGGTCTTTGTATATAGGCAAACTCGCATACAAAGGGCCTTGTATATGCAACATGTATATACAAATAGACTTGTATGTGCAAACAACAAACCCTTCCCTTGTACATTTTACCAAAATGATCATTACTTGCAAAATATGGCAAATTTTAAGATGGTTCAAAAAGCAACCCCAGCTCATTTTTCATAAGGAATCCAACCATATCATGCCCTGGTATTGAAAATGCATTTTTTCTCTATTTTTAATAAAGTTTGCAATTTTAACCCCTTTTTCCCTTTACCACCAAAGAAAACAACACACACAAAAAGCAAAAGCAACAGCCACAACATGGGTCCTCATTTTGCTAAAGAGTAAAATGGGGCATGTTGTGAATATCACAATAGTAGGCAAGGCCATCATCAATGTGCCCTCGAGGCTCCTTTCCCATCCATTCAATCCATCCCATCCCTTTGTCTGTCCAATTTCCCATCGCTTAGGTCCTAGGTCCACGAAGTCCAATTCACCCTGAACTATGTTGCCTCTGCATCATCACGTAGGCAAGGCCATTTAGCAATGAGCCCTCAAGGCACTAGGTCACTCCCTTAGGGCCTATTTCTTCATGTCTATTTGTCAGTTCATCCATAATAAGTCGATCCTTTTCTTGACTGGGGGTACCTCCTCGACCTAGTTATGGAATTGGATTCTTGAATGCCACATGTTCTAAGAGGACACCAATAACAATCGTGATACCTTTCAGTAAGACATGCAAGTGCAACAAAGCCCGCTTCCAAAACAAAAATTTTGATGCAAGACATCAACCTATCCAAAGCAAAACAAACAAGTACCTACAAACTCAAAATGATTTTATCTAAAATTATGGCAAGAAGACACATCTAAGGCAAGAATGTTTTGTGTTGGTGAGCCAGTTAAATTATAGAGTCTTGATTTTGGTTATTACGTCTTTCTATGCTACTCAAGGATGTCAAAAACTAGAGAAGCTATGAAGGGGGCATAATCATTTTCATTGTCTGTTGTTTGTGGATCAATCTTTAGTAATGTGATGACTTTTGTTTAATGACATGATCAGCAAAAGATCATCGAGGACTTCATAGGTCTAAACATGAAAAGGGGCAATCCTTGTTTGTTGAAATGCAAGAACTACTCAGGTCATCTAGATTCAATTTTGACTAGATTCTTGTATTAACTTGCTATATCAAAATCCATGGAAGTAATACTCAGGTCATCTTGGTTTAATTATACCTAGATGCTTGTATTTTCTTATAACATTTCAAAAGAGAAAAGAAACAAAAAAAATGTGCAATGATGAAACAAGCACTTCAAAATACTTGCAATATCAAGATGACAAATATCTACATCCATCTGTATCAAATTACATTCCATATACCATCCATCAATAAAGATCTTGTTCACAGTGTTAGAGTTTACAAAAGCTTGTGAGTCCTTCAGTCGAGTCATTCTTCTGTGAAAGTTGATTTTCTATCATTGTATCTTTCATCCTTGTGCAGTCAATCCAAGCAATGATCCAAATGCAAGTTCATCCTTAATCCATACCAATCAAATTAATCAATCTTGTCAAATTATCCAATCGCAATCAATGGTCTTGATCCTAATCTCGTCATAAACCAAATCAATCAATCATTGTTGACATTGGGATGTATCTTTCCTGTATCTTTGTATTGATCTAGCGATATATCATTCCCCGCAATGACAACACTATCATCCTTAATCATTATCAATCTACCATCAGTTTATGGCTAGACAGGGGCAATACCTTGTTTGTTCTTGTATCATTTGTGCATACTTTCTTACTTGCTTGTGTGTGTTATCATTTTATCTTGCATCACATATCATTCAGCTCTTTCTACATCCCATTTTTCTTCGACCTTCTTCATCATGAGATTGTCCATCTCACGCCCTCGAACTTTCTTCCTATCCAATCTCCTGAGGGGGCATCCTACCATCATTAAACTTGTACCAAGGGCAAACTGGGGCATGTATCATTATTAGAAGTCTCTATTCTTTGAAACAACGTGATAAAACACTTGCATCAAAGAGGGGCAAAATGTATACAACTAAAAATGACAGGACTTTGTCTAAATAAATATTTCTAATATTTATTTCACTCTAGTTCCTCTATCAATAAATAAATAAATCAATTTATTTATTTGATTCACATTCCTCCACGAAATTAAATAAAATCATTTATTTAATTAAATCCTTCATATTCCTCCAAATTAAATAAATTCATTTATTTAATTAAAATCCTCCAAGTTCTTCTAAATTAAATAATGTCCAATTATTTAATTAATTCCTCCAAAATTCCTCTAAATTAAATAATATCAAATTATTTAATTACCTCTTCTAAATTCTAAAGACGTTCTAAATTAAATAATACCAAATTATTTAATTAATTCTTCTCATTCTCTATATTTAAATAAATCTAAATATTTATTTAAATTATCTATTTACTCCAAAATTGAATTAATACCAAAAATAATTCAATTAATCCACATGCACATGTAATTAAATATTTTAATATTTAATTAGCATTTATCCTCACACACATGTCCTTTTTATCCTCCACTTCAAATTAGTTAACTCATAAATTAAATCAGTTAACTAGTTAGTCTATTCTATTAACTGGATAATCTATTCAGTTAACTCTTCATTCTATTTTGTTAACTCCATGTTGCATGAAGGAGCAAGACACTTGTCCTCTTCCTATTTGCACACATCTCTCAACCTTCCTCAACTATTGATCTTCTTGTTCATTCTATACCATTGATCTTCTCTCTCTCAAACCTACAAATATGACCCCTATTCTTTCATTTCAATCATCCAAGCTTTTAGTAAACTTACTCTACAAAATTCACAGCGTGCCTTTGGCACCCAACACCATTCCATAGCTTGTGATCACCATTTTTATTGTATTGAATATCCTCTTCATTACAAGAACTATCATAGCCATTTCTCTATTGTCATCATGAAGAAAAAAGCAAGGAAGTGCACTTTTTGAGGACTTCATTCACACAAAAGATCAATTTGAGATTAGGTGACTAATGGAAGTCACGAAGTAATAAGGTTTGCAAGGTGTTTTCTTTGTGTTTGAATCTTGATTATTGAAATTTCTATTGAGTTATTGGGTTATTATTAATCATTGATATTATATCCACATTTTCCCGCAATAGATAGAATTGATAGTTTTAACATTGAAAAAACCTAAGAAAATTGCCATGTAGGCTGACCCAGGTTAGGTGAGATGAAATTGTATAAAGGTAATATCATTTTCTCCTTTCAAGGCATTCAATTCAAAACAAGTTCAAAATAAATGTAGAGCAGAAAAATCAGAACAAAATTAAGTAGATCTAAGGTGGATTCCAAGTAGAAATTGTCTTAGGCGCACTTTTCACTTGACTTTACATAATCACCCTTTTATACATATAAACTCAAAAGTACACCTAAGTTAGATTAGAAGGTATGCAAAACAAGTTTTGAAACATGAAAACATAACCTTTTCATTGCATAAAATATTCAAGGTTAGTGCTTGAAATTTTGCAAGATAGTTCGAATGTGAAATATTGATGATCAGATATTTTTGCTTTAATAGTTGTTTCTCCTATGTAGGTAACATAAAGAAGATGGAGAGAAGTTGCATAGGAGAGGTTCCAAGAAAGAAGAGTATTATTTGAGTTTGTAAGGAAGACATCATCACCACACGGAGGAGTGCTTATACCAAGATCAGCATCATGCATCCAAAGCAACTTCATATGTATGGAGGAGGAACATCACTTCACTGTGCATAAGGAGTCATCATCCAGAAGCTCATATGCAAGTCCAAGTTCTAAAGCCATCTATTTCATGCACTATGCAAAGAAGAAGAACCTTCATCCTCCACCAATCTACTTCACGAGGTCACATTCATGATACCCTCAACAAGTTGAAAGAAGACGTCATGCACAAGTACAACATGAGATGAGAAATGAGCATGAATGTCATAAATATATAAATTATACTAAGTCATAGAGGACATCAAGAAATTTGACAAAATCCCAAATTTGCAAGTTCAAGCAACAAAGTTCCAAAGGTGAAAATTTGAAAATTCAAAGACTACTAAAAAAATCCAATAATTTGGGAAAATATTTCAAGCAATGTGAACACATTGAAGATCAAACTAGTTCACAAGTTTCTGAGGTGGCAGGTGCACATCATTAGGCCAATCACATTTTTCCACATCATCCGTCCACAGTCAATGTTCTAAAAATAGTAGCTTTTGTAACAAACTACCTTGTTGTCCAAATCTTGGCCATTGATTCCACAATCAATCTGAGCCCTCCATTGTAATTCTTGAGCTCTATATAAAGATCATTCTTTTCATTTGTAGAATAGAATGAAGATGTAGGAGTAGATGTTGTCTAAATAGGAGTAGAGTAGAGGAGACTCTTTGAAATTATTGAAGAGATATTAAGAAATTGTTGTAAAAATACACTTCCAAGATCAATACAAGCTCATTGTTGGTTCTCATGGTTATTTTGTGTGGTTGCAGAATGTTAGCATGGTTTCCAATTTCTTGGATGTGATTGAGAAATGTTTCAAAGTAGGATAGAATAGATTAGAAGTTCATTGATACGATGGATTTATGTTGAGATATTTGATGAATTCCTTTATGTTCATACTTTTTTTGATTTGTGGCTTGCAATTCACAATGCAAAGTTTGTCTGAACCTTCATGTGCTTTAGTTTGATTGTGGATGTTCATTCAAGTTGTACTAGTTGTGGGTATTTGGATGCATGTTTGCAGTCTAAAAATCCTTCATTTCCCTTAGAATACTGCACTAGCTTCGTGTAGTTGTTTCTCTCATGGCGAAGCGAGGCTTGGTTCAAGGAGTTTGTCTATTGAGGCATCATCCATCATTTCATTGTCCTTAGAATAGTTTCCTAAACCCTTATCCTTTTTTCTTTTTCTTTCATAGTCAGTTTGAAGTAAGTTCCACTTCACAAGAAGGAGAATAACATATTTAGAATGGAATAAAGAGTCAATTTAGCATAAGTCCCTTTGTGAGTTTCAGCATTATCACATCAACTGCTGAGTCTATCCATTACAAGTCAAGACATGACATATCATGAACCTTGGAGTTGTCTCATTGGATCACATTGCTTAGCCTTTGAGATACTTTGTTCAAGAGAGGATAGAATACTTAGTATTTTATTCTAAGTTTGCATGTGCATAAAAAACACATCAATAGGGAGTAGGTTACTAAGTAGAGAGATGAAGGTAAAAAAGCTGCTTGGAGAGGAGAAAAAGGCTATTAGGTCCTATAGAAGGAGATATTGAGAGGTCACTAAAAATAAAGATGTAGAAAAATGAAGGCAACTAGTAAATAGAGTGATTGGGACACTAACCATCCAAGAGTTGTGAGACTAAGATGGTTCCAAATAGAGGCATGTGTCATCCAAGAGTGCAATGCGACAAAACTTATAGTATACATTTGTCTAAAATGCATACTCACCCAGATGGTCACACATAGCAAGGGAGCAATCCCATTCTAAAAGTAGGTAGTCAATAGAGGAATCTCAACGAGAGTAAACAAAGAAGAGAAACATTGAGACAAGAGCCACAAGCAAGGTGACAACTCAAGGCAATGGCAAGTGATGTGAGGTTCATTAATAGCTAGTTAAGTCATCCACCTTTGAGATCACAATTTCACCATGTTATTTTCACTATGTACACTCTAGAGTCTCAAAGAGACAAATTAACACTACTAAGCAATCGTAATTCACAAGATAATGTTATTTTGCATATTGAAGTTAATTTGGAGGGAACTACTAAACCATGATGTGCCAAATTGTGAGCAAGTCTTGAAGTGGCTAACACATGTATTCAAGTTGTCAATTGATGAAATGAAGCAAAGTGAAGGAGTGATGGATTGTAGAAGATACTATGAGAAAAGTCAATAAGATACTCTCTTAGGTTGATGAGTTAACTAGCTTTAACCTATGACCCATAATAATACATCTTTTATTTGAAGCATAAGGTAGAAGCAATTATGAGCTTAGAAGATGCCTACATGAACTACAAGGTAGGAGCCTCTTGAAGATTTGTATTGATATGTAAAACCCTAAGGTTATGCCTCTAATGATCACCAATAACATAGTTTTATGTTAGCTCCCTATTATAACCTTTTAAACTATTGTCTAACACCCATACATGAATGGTGATACAATACCAGCATATTCATAAACTCACAACAATGTGGAAACATGAAAAATAGAGCATAAACACACATGATTGAACACTTAGACACCAAGTTTCCTTTAGAGAAAATCCTATTGCTAGTGAAAAATTCCAAGAAGAGTATGCCAAAGGCATCTCATTCACTATCTAAGGCATATTATAGGTATTACAATCCTTGTAGGGCTAGTTGGAGCTTTGAAAAGAAACTACAACTAATTCATACTTGTTCTTCAACTGTACAAACACAAAATTCTAACACTTCCCATTTGCTCATGGTATTTCATAAATGTATTAAGGTTTCTAGCTAAGCCAACCCTTGGAAATTTGAGTTTCAATCAGTTATAGTGCTCCCATAATTCTACATGGTGTTAAATGGTGAAAATAACATGAAATTAATTAATTCAATACCAAAACCCTTGGAATTCCACCCATTGACCATATTAGGACAAATTCACCACTTCAAATATTAAGGAAAAGTTGTAGCATTCACAAATTTGTCGTGACATTTGTGCATTCGTTGCACTTGTTCCCTACAAAAAGGAACAATTTCATCATTCTATATTTTCCACTTCATGCTAACATTTGCAACTTGAACAAAAGGACATTGAGATGTTCCGAATCACCCTTGCTACCTTCCCATCCACTTTATAAACTATTGTGCATCATGAAACACCAATTTTACAAAGAAAAGAGTCTCTTAGTCACAAGTCCTAAGACGAAGTCTCCATATGACCACATTAGTCCAAATTTAGTGACCCAATTCTTGGATTGAATACCTCTCCCACAAGGGGGTTTTTAGCCCACAAAACCTTATGAATTGATTAAATGTGGGAATCTCTTTCCCACTTCTTCTTTGAAAACCCACGTAGATTTTCTCAGAAGTTGCCCTTCTTTTGACCTATCAACTAGTTGCCACAATCCTTGTTTGTGCCCCTAAAGTCTTCGTTTTTCAAATTCTTGTCTCCTGAAGTCATGTATTGCCTAATCTTTGTGTGAAATTTCTAAGTTTCCAAATCTTTGTCCAAAAATTTACGAAGATTTCCTAAATATTATCTCCTTTGTTGGAGATTTGGCCCCTAGTAGGAACTTATCAAAGCTTTTGTGTCCATAAGGAACTCTTTTGAAGGTTCCTAGAACATAAGGAACTTCACTTTTACCTTATTCTTATCACCTTTTGTTAAGATTGTCGACACTTTCTGGTGCAGGAGCACCATGACAACTTCATGCCTCCATGAGGAAACTCTTGATTTTTTATTCAATTTTGATGTTTCAACATTTTAATAAGTTCTAATGGACCATTGTTGATGTATTTGAGTCATTTAGAGTACATAGGGTTAATATTGTCAAAATTGTAAAAGTTGCAAAGTTGTCAAAATGCAACAAGTCTTGTAAAAGTGTCATTAGTCTTAAAAAATGAAGTTATGGTTGGTTGAGAAGTTGAAATGTGGTTGTAATAGAATAAATATGCTTTGTAACATGGATCCCAGGGTTGGGAAGGTTTTGGAAAGGAATGGAATGAAGAAAATACAATGTTTGCATGCCCAAAACAATGTTTTTCTAGAAAATCTGACTGTTATTTGGTTTTGTACAGAATTTAATGTGCATTTAATGATCTGAAATTGATTTAGTATGATAGAGGATTGAATCACCTTCCAAATACAATTGGTTTGGTGGTTTTTCATGGAGTTTGAAGAAAGTTATGATCATTTTACCATTGGCAGCCCTTAAGACTGTTTTTCTCTGGAAGTTGCAGGCTATTGTAGAAGATGGTACAGATATTACGGATCAAATAAGGACTTCAGACCTGTTGGAAAAGTTAAATATGTGAATCTAATTTCTTTTCAAGTGCTTTGATCAATTTTAGTTGGGTTTTTTATTAATTTATGACATTTTTGGTGAAGACTACCCAGTTCAGAAACTAGGGTTTCCAGCAAACAAGAAAAATTCCTATCTATGAACCCAACCTTAAAAAAGCTACAAAAAGTGGTGGAAAGTTCTGTTTTTACATTTAGAAAAAACCTTTTTAATTAAAATCCATGAATGGGAATTATGAAGGAGATATGGTTGACATAAATTTTTAGTTTTGTAGGTTGACAGTCCCAGAACCCCAGTTTCCTTATTGATTTGAATGATCCTTGAATTGTTTGTTGATGATGGAGTGTAGAATCATGTTGGAACATTTTTGAAGGACTTCACAAGTCTGGTAATTCATATGACCAGCACACTTCCAAGTTATTTGAACTCATTTCCTTGATATACCTAATGGTAGCAAGGCCTAGTTTGCAAGATTCATGATGCCAAGCATTTGATTTGGACTATGTGTGTGTGTGTAAAACCCTTGGGGTATATTGAAGTGGGATAAATACATATAATTTCCATAATTCCAAGTTTACCTCAATAATGGAATGCTTTTGGTATGCTTCCCATGTTTGGGCTTAGGATCACATTGCCTAAAGTGAACAAATATGCATGTTTGTAGCCTTGGTGTTGAGATATTATTTGATATTGTTTTGAGTTCTTTCCCCTCTGCATTACTCTCTATAGTATTGGGAACTACTTTGGTACTAGGATCTAAAGGAACTCCCAAAAATTTCATAATCATTCTTTAGTCCTCAATGCCATAAAAAACTTTGAAATGAAAAAACATATGGTTCTTTGTTTCAAAGTTAAAGAAAGTTTGAACACTCAAAGAGAAGAAAGAAGAATGTTAGAAGTTTCATAGGTTATGGGAACCTATGGAACCTCTGAAAAGTTCTGAGTCAACATCTAGTTCTTGATATTTTCCAAAGCTCCAAAAGGTCAAACAAGGCATATTAATTCTCGATTACTGGTGAACTACCGACATCAGGGAAACCTCATGAAGATTGAACATCTTAAGAAATTTTGAGGAGATGAAAAGGAATAAGTTAAGAATGTCAGAAGTTTCATAGGTTCTGAGAACCTACAGAACCTCTGACAAGTTCCTAGTTCCTAATGCGGCCTCGACACTTAAGTAAAGTGTCAAGAAGATGAATAAAAGAAGGAGCTCATTTGTTCCAAGTTATCGGGAAACCTCCAACAAAGGAGAAAAGCGAGTAAAAATAATTCTATAAAGCACTTTTCACTCCCATTTGAACAAACACTAGATTTTCAAAGAAAAGGAGTTGAAGTTCATGACTATTAAAACCCTACATCTATTATGGAGTAAAAAGTGTACACTAGCACTTTACACCTAGTTTAGCACCTAGTTGGGTCTAATAAAAGTAATGCTATAAAGCACTTTTCACTCCCATTTGAACAAACACTAGATTTTCAAAGCAAAGGAGTTGAAGTTCATGACTGTTAAAATCCTACCTCTATTATGGAGTAAAATGCGTACACTAGCACTTTACACCTAGTTTATGTTGTTATATGGAGCCTAATCAGACTCAGAGGTTAAATTTACCCCACTTTTATCGGTGTGATTTCCCCCTAAATTATTTAACAGGGTCAAGGGGCAGCACCCCTTGCAAGGGTTGGGGGCAGCACCCCCAAGATGGGGTTAAGGGGTAGTGCCCCTTATGGGGTCCAGGGGCAGTGCCCCTAGCGCACTCCTTGTCGTGATATAGGGCGGGGTCAAGGGGCAGTCTCCTGAAACCTCAAACAATTTTTTATTATTTTATAAAGGTGTCGAGAGTTATTTTTTCTATTGGTAGACATAAAAAATCACTATTTTTGTAACCGGAATAAGGCTTGATAAAAGCGGGTAAGGGTTAGGGTTTCTATCGATGTATTGTAGCATTTTGCAGTGGTATTGAGTTGCAAGGATTGCTAGTTGTAATTGGTTTGATTTAATGGATAATAATATTGGACTCTCTATTGGTGGATGTAGCCCAAGTTTGGGTGAACCATGTTAAAAATTGTCTCTCACTGTTATTATTTTTTGTGTATTTTCATTCCTCTGTTTAATCTTTATTTGCATTTAATTGATATCTTCTACATGCAATCCCCAATAGTTTAACACCTCAGTGGATCCAAAATGTTACTATTGTTAATCAAGACCTATTTTGACACCTTTTTGAACATAAAATGATAAAATCTTGATCCCAATGAATAAACCCAATAGGATAAACTTAGGACTAGCCTAAGCCCATGACATTAGACACTCCCTGGAGTTTGTGGGGCTAAAGGACTAGGGCACCTAAGCACCCTGGTCCCAGATGGATCCTTTAGCCCCTCTCTTATGGTGTTGGCTTAAAACACCTCCTTAGCTTGTACATGTTGGCCCCATTTGGTTTTATTTGTCATTTGTGAGTGGGAATGTATATATAAAGGAGTTTTATAATTCATTTTATAGTAAGATGCCTAATGCAAAATTAGAGTTTGCTCACATGTTTTGATCTTCTATCCTAAAGTGCTCTTCATGCTTGGAACTTCTATCTACTTGTGGATGTTATGAAGTTTGTTTCCAAGTCTTGAAGGAATTTTCAAGCCTTCTCCATCTCTCTCCTTGTTGGTGCATGATCTTAAGCATCTACTCCAACTAGAGTTTCACATCTTGTGGTAATCTTCATCAATTTCATTCATACTTTCATCATATGTTACAGATTTAGCCTCTGCCCTCCTAGGACACACACTCTTGGATCTAATCATCATTGTAGTGGAGATGGAAACACTAACATGGGGTTTGATTAAGGCAAGCCCCTATACACAACACAACATTTTCCTCTTTTCTTGTGTGCAGGTCGAAGATACAGGTTTTTGAAGACAAGATCTGGAAAGAAGAAAGGGTTTGTAGGTACAGGTATGGTGAAACTCATAGATTCTACTAAAACCTAATTAGGGTCTAGGGTGCTCAAGTGACCTAGTCTTTTGGTGCCTCTGAGTCTGGATCCAAGTTCTACTATGCTTCCTAATCTCTGCTATACTTTTAGTTTTTTGATATCTATTTCTAACAATTAGTTATTAGTAGATCTTTATCAAATTAGGTTTAGTCATTTGCCCTAGTTTGCTTGCTAGAACTTGATTTAATTTGGTTGATGCTCCTCTATACAACAAAAGAACAAAACCCTTGTAGTTTGGCTCTCCTCCATGGGTAGTAGCCAAGCTCGGTTTGTGTTCTAATATTTTGTAGAAGAGAGTTTTGACCTAGTTTAATCCCTTAGGCTAAGTCACTCTTTTCTCCCCTAAAACATTTTGGTTAACCCGACTTGTCTTGCACTTTTACATCCTTTTTGATTAAGATTTGAGTTATTTTCTACCCTAGATCAAGATATTGAAGGAGGCCAATTTTCTATTTGGAAGCTATGAAAAGAGCACAGAGCAGGAAGTGGGAACTGTAATCAAGATACTAAAGGAGGGTGGCATGGATACAATAAACAAAGCTCTTTTAGAGTATAGAGAGGAGGTTTCTTCTTAGTTATTTCCTTCCAAAATTCATACTCCTTACAAAATTTATCAATCTAACATGGATGCATTTGTCAATGGACTTAAGAATAGAAATGAACTTTAGGAGTTGAGGTCTAAGGAGCTTGTGGTTTTGAAATCAATATTTGGAGAAGAGGTTATATTCTTGTCACCAACATTGTTCAAATTTAATATTAATCTAACATAGAATTCTCTAATGCCATTAGAGATGGAGGTTAATGTGCTTCCTGGAGTCTATTATCCTTTTAAAATCACTATTGTTACATTTTGAGGTCCAAATTTGTCTTCTAATTTACTTCTACAACTTACCAAAGAAGTTGGTGAAAGAGCAGTGGAACCTATAGGTTCACAAATGATCCATGAGCTATTTTATGTAATAACAGAGGTGGCAGATTCCTTAATTGTCAAGCATCTTTTGGAAATACAAATTTATAGAAAAACTGCAAGGATAGAGTGGTGTTCTCTTGTGAAAGTAAGAAATACTTAAAAACATTTCTAACCAGTACATTTAAGGACAATTTTGCAACTCTTGACAAGTCTTGTAAGTCAATTGTTATTTCATCCTAAACACATTCATCCTGTTGTTCTCAAAATCAGCTACGCTCATTTTTGTAGACAACCCCTAAGAAACTTTTCCATTTCATAGCGTACACTCTAAGTTCGTAAATCAAGACAAGTACTCTTGGCCTCGTGCAAAGTCATATGACATCCTAGAATAGTTTGCAACATTCCCTCAAGTCGATTCCTTGAAATTCATGCAAATTGATTAGGTTGCAAACTGATCAAAATATCAATTTTGATCATTTTAGGGTTTTAGTAAGTTTTTGAAACTTCATGTGCAATAGCGGTCAAAACTACCGCTCTTGCATATCCTTGTTACCTCCTATGTGCAATGTCAGTAAATTCCGCTGCTCTTACATACTTCTCTATTTTTATGTTAAGTCAGCCAAAAATGCCGCTTTTGCATGTTAGTCTTGTTTTTTATTTAAACATGTCTGAGCGGTGATTTTCGCCATTGTTACATGTTCTTTGTTGTGTTGGTAGTTTTCACCACCTGAGTATGATCTTGTGAATCATGAACTTCAGTGGCATTTATTGCCACTTGTGTTGGCTTTATGATCTTGTCTTTTAAACCTTTTTAACATGTAAACTCATTTTATTTTGTTATTTCTTTTTCCCTAAACCTTCGAATCGACTCTTGAGACCTTCCTAGGATTAGTCGATCATGTTGATTCTAGATTTGGATGAATTTTGGGTCACTAAGGTCGTGCTTAGGGTTTCAACTTATTTTCAGAGGTAGGTTGTTATTTTTTTGTTTTTTTTTCAATTTCTGTTTTAGATTAGGGTTTCATTGCTCCTTTAAAATGATTATTTTGTAACTTTATTGTTTAAATTTATTGTTTGTTTATCAAGATTTTGAAAAAAGCTTCGTAAAGCATTGTGTTTTTGTTTGATATCGTCATTTTTTAAATCTTTAGTTTTTTCCATTTGTAAACTTGTGAGTATCGTCGGCAAAAATCAACAACCATTACTTGTGCTTTGTGTTTTAATTGCCCACGTGCAAGGGCGGTTAAAATCGCCGCCCTTACACAAAATCTTTGCAGAAGTGATATGCACTATTAGTGGATAATGCTGACTGAACACCAAACACAATCATCCTACACATGTAATAGCGATAGAATCTATCGATCCTACATGTAACTTGCAATTCTCTCCCTCATGCGATGTCGGCAAATTTCACCACCCAAATATTATGTAACATACCTCTATGCGATGTCGGCAAAATTTGCCACTCGAACAGAATTTATTTCACATGCAAAAGCGGTTAAAATTACTGCCAATACACTTGTATTCAACCCACATGTAGGGTTGGCAAAATTTGCTGCCCTGACACTTGCAATACATCCCTTTAATGCAAGGGTGGCAAATTTTGCCGCCTATGCATTCACTCTCTCAATTTTTTCTAACTCTGAGAGATTTTCAATTTTTCATTCCTGAGCCCACTTTCATCCATTTTTTGACCCGCTTGTGCTCTAGTCCTTTCAAGCGTATCCCTATAGTTGTGATCGTCGACATGCAATTTTCCCAGATTACCAATATTTCCCCTAATTGTATGATCATGGCTTTTTGTTGCAGTTTCTTCTGTGGATTTTCTCTCTTCCCCAACATCCTTCTAGTGTTAGCTTTTTCAGATGACTGAGTTGTCTCCAAATAAGTAGAAAGCAATTAAGTATAAGTATCAGGGTGTTTTTCCAATCACCTTGGTTACTTCCAATGTTGATGACATTCAGGATACAGAGATTGGCCATGTGGACATGGCAGAGTTTGTGGAAAGAACCAAGTCTGATAACCCTAGTTCTACAATGAAGAAGATTGTCGATAGTAACATTCATTTGGTGTCATCTTTCCTGGTGGCAGCTCATAATACAGAGTTTGTTCTTCAATGCACTCAGTCCTACAGTAGAGACACTAGGGTAGTGGTGGATTCAAATGGTAATGTGATAATCAGATTGGATCTAAAATTCATTGATAAAGTTTTCATGTGTCCTACTATTACAGAAGTTATAAAACTAGATTTTGCTGAAGCTCAAAGAGAGTACGACAAAAATTTTGAGAAGGCTAATAAGATAATCAACACTAAATGGCTTAAGACTTCAAGGTCAAACTTATCCAGGTGGCCAAGGAGTTTTCCTAGAAGTGATTTTATCAAAGAAGTTGGTGATCTCATAATTCTTCTTAGCAGGATAAGGGGGTTGTATCCTTCCTCACTTTTTCATGAGTGGATGTACCCTTTTATCAAGGTTATACTTTAAGACAAAGGCAAACAAGCCATTTTTTGGGGTGAGCAAATCAGAAATGCTCTTCATGAGCAATTGACTAAGGTATCCACTACTTTCAAATTCTATATGACTTCTTACCTTGTGTATATAGCAGCCTCCATGAGGATCTTCCCTGGTTTGACATCCGAAGGAGATAGGAGAGTGGTTCCTGTATATTAGTACTATCCTCAACTAACATTGAAAGGTTCTATCCACCACTTTAGGAGGGTAAATGATGCTTTCTTCGTAGTGTTCTTGTGTCTTTTTGACCCTCAGCTAGAGCAAAGAAGAGTTTCAGACAAAGCTTGGTCAGTGGTGAATGATTATGGATGCATGTTCTTACAATTTCCTACTTTCTCATATTTAAGGGTTGGCTTTTTCAAAGGTTATCCTTATATGTTGCCAAGGTTCCCTTCAGACAAAATTGTTCTAACGGAATTATGTAGATAATTGGTTGTCATACATAATAAGCAAACGGAGCTCAAGAAACTAGGATTTAGATTTCTAGTTGAAATTGGCAGGTTTTCAGTATCAACTGCTGCAAAGGCTAGAGCCATGGAAACTGAAATGCAACTAGTAACCATGAAATAGTTCAAATGAAGACCAAGGTTTGATTACAGGGGTGTAAAGGACAAGATCAAGAGGAAGACCCAGTTTCATGAACCAATGGTTGAAGACATTTGGGTGGACTTGAGGACAGAAGAAGATATCAGAAAATTGGACTATAGCAGGTTATCTCTGGAACAGATTGAATATCTAGGATTGGCTGATATTCCTAAAGACCTAGCAGATGATGAAGAGTTGATTGATTCTAGATATAACACTGAACAGGTTGCTAGTTCTCCTCTTCCTCCTATCCAATGGTCTAAAAAAGAATTGACTTCTCTAAGGAAAAGGTTTGAACCCATATTGGCTAACACCAACAAGTGGTTAGCAGATAAGGGAATTGCTTTGAAAGAATTCCTTATAGGATCAGAGACTAAAATCCAAGAACAAATAGGTAAGAAGGTGGAGAATAGGACAAAGAATAAGAGTGACATTCCCTCTTCTTCCAAACCACATAAAACTAGGATGAAATTTGTGACAAAGAAGTCAAAGCCAATAGAGAAAGAATCTGAGGTAGAAGATATGGAAATTAAAAAATAGAATATTGATGAGCCAGCTACCGAGGAAATAGAGGTTGAAAATAGATCGACAGAAGGACAACGGGATGAAGTTTTGTCTCCATAGGAGAATGTACAACAAGAAATGGGAGTCTCTTCTCCTTTGTCTGACATACGTGTTTCGTTTCCTCTGTCTATTTCACCCATTGACATCCCCTTTTCTGACTCTCCATCACCTTGAAAAATAATTTTTGATAATCCTCAAACTACTTTTGATGATGTTCTTCATTCTTCTGGGTTTCCTAGTCTATCCTTATCTTTTGATATTGGAGATTCTTCGATATTTGATCACTTTGTAATGGGTTCTGAACAAGTTTCTAATATGAATGTGTCAGGTGCAGTGTTTACTAATACTCCACCTATTGTTTCTACTTCCAGTGCCAGTGCAGTTCTAGTAACACCAACAATGGAAATAGACCCTAATGTGAGTACTTCTGTGCTTCCTCCATGGTTGTTTGCATATACACCTAAAAGCAAGAAACAAGCCATCTCTCTAGATGACTTTGATTTTAGTAAGTTGGTGCCTGCTAAGGCTAAGACCCCAAAGAAGCCAAAAATTCTTTCAAGAATGCTAGGAGACAAAGGGCACAAATTTCTGGAGATTGCAAGGCCCCCACAGGATGCCACCATAGAAAATTTTAGTGTGAATGACTACTCTATTTCTAAGGTAGAGCTGGGCAAAATAACACATGAAAGTGTAAAGACTGATATGCAGTTAGCAATGGATATTTTGATTCAAAAGTTTGACAAAGAAAATGAGATGAAGGATCATTATAAAGTAATGGTGGAACAATTGACTGCAGTGGTAAGGAAGATTACTTTGAATTCAGAATCAGTGACTTCTGAGGCTATTTCTGTAAAAGATCCTATCATCCAGAAAGATGAAAAGACTCATCTTAAGGGAAGAGTGCTTGAAGAATATTTGGAAAGGATGCTCACACAAGGAATCTCTCTTCTTACAAAGCTAGCTGAGAAAATAGGCAAAATGGAGAAAATAAGGGTAGAACTTGATGATTTGATTGATTTTATTTCTCAAGATATTGAGCATTTAGAATAGAATCACGATAAGTGGGTAGAGATGAGGAAGTTGTAAATAAGTGCTCTGATATCAATTGGTGTCATTCCAAATAGGGATTCATATACTAAAACTAAAGAGGCATTGACATATCGAAGTCGTGTGCTGAAAGATCTGATCAATGACCTAGAAACTACAAGGAAACTGAGTGACCAAAATGATGTTAGTCCCTTGCACAAGTTAGAGGAGCTGCTGTGCAATTTGGTGTTACAAGATAATTGATTTCTTTTTGTAGAAGAGATGATCCAGGAATTTGAAAATATGTTTCAGAAGGAGTTCGAGGACAAAACATTTTTAGTAGCCTCCATGGATAATATTCTTGATAATCAGTTAACTTTGGATAATCTGAAGGCCAAGTTAACTAGCCATGCAAAATCAATTACCATGGTTAGAGATGCAATAGTTAGAGCTTGGATGATTTTCAAGAACACAATTAGTCCAGACAGTCTTGGGATGTAAGCAGTGTTCACCATGTATGATTGCCACATGAAGAAAGAAGGCAGTGCAAGTTGAAGCAGCTTTTTCATTACTTAGTTTATTTTCTATTTTTCAGATGTACTTTTGAAATAATTTTGGACATATTTACATGTACTTTTCTCATATGTAATTACATGTAAAAACATAGGAAGTCCCAAATCAAAAAGGACTCCTTTGTTGAATAAGTTATAGTTAGTTTTTCTTTTCCTATTTTTGCTCTCAGTTTCTCTTATAAATAAAGAGGACCTCCATTGTAATTTTCATCTTTTAGTTATTACAGTGAAACTCTGCCAAACTGAAGAGCATTTTGAGACTTAGTGTTCAAATTGTAAATCATATTTTATCAAGTGAATAGAAAAGAAAGCGATCTTTCAATCTTTGCATTGGAATAACTTGTGGTGTATTGGAAATTGTTCTTATGTCTTTTTCCTTATACTATCTTAGCTACTTGATCAAATTGTAGTGTGAGTGTGAATAATCTGGGAGATGTTCTAAAGCTGATTTTGGAGACTTTGTGCTACAACAATTATCTTTAGCTTGTGATTTTATGTTTTGAAGTAAAATATATTGGAAAGACTTTGAGCTACTATTATCTTTTGTGATCGTATGTTTTGTCGTAGTATTTAGTGAAGAGTTTGAGCTGCATCTTATCCTACTTAATTGTAAATTAGTAAAAGAAGCAATGATAGAGTTTGTGCTCTCACAGGTTTCTTGGTTATTTCAATTTGTATTGTGAAAGTACTCTTTTATATTGCAAACTTCATTTCTAAAAAAAGAGAAATGGATGACATGGTTTCACCATCAAGTTAGTTCTTAGTGTAAATAAGTTTGTAATAGTTAATAGGGAACCTCCCCTTACTGAGAGGAGAGATTTATCTCATTACACTGTGGTTGATATAACCATTTTGCCTTTAGTTAGTTGAAGACAAAATATTCACCCAATAGTTTTTGGTGACTCTACTTGGGAAGGAACGTGCAACTTGAAGCCTCACGCTCTGAGTTGAAGCATTATAGTTCTTTTCCATTGTTTCAAGATTGTTCAAAATTTTGTTGAGTAGATTGCATTCTGGCAGATTCATGGTATACAAGAAGCAAGAGAGCTCAAGGTATTATTGATCCTATATTTGAGTTGATGCAGAAAAATAACTTTGGTCTTTTGCCTCCACGACCTCAACTTCAGCAAACTAGGAGTTTTCCTCCTACTAACGCCCGGTCTCCAATACCAAGTGAAGCCTCTAGTTCTAGTACTAATAGATTTTTGTCTATTCATATTCCACAGAGGTTTGTTATCCCACCTTTTAATCAGTGCACCATGGAAGCTCAAGGTCCTTGTGGTAACACTTTTGGTTCTCTGAATTTAACTCCACCATTGCATGAACTACCCCGTAGTTCGAGGATGAATTTTCCTAAGTTCTATGGCAATGGGAAAGTCCACCTGGATGAACACATTGTAGCTTTTTGCATAGCTTGCAGTGTACTAGGTGTGGAACATGAAGATGTAGCAGTAAGACTTTTTATGGAAACACTGCAAGGTGCTGCTGCAGATTGGTTTTACCATCTTTAAGCTCAAACTATAACGAGTTGGAACACTCTGAAGACCAAGTTCAAAGCCAGGTTCAAACCTATGGAAGATGCACATGCCTTGTTAGCACAGCTAACATAGATGAAGAAAGAGCTACATGAACCCATGCAATATTTCATCGCAAAACTCAATAAAATGACAAATAGGATTCCTACAACCGCTCAGCCAACATCAGAGAATCTTAAGTGTTTCTTTATCAATACTCAACTTCTCAAGGTGAACTTTTTGCTAAGGTGGGTTGGCCTCGCAGATCTTCCTGCAACTCAAATTTTGACTACTGAAGTTGAATATGATCTTATCCTTGTGGGTAAGATAAGAAGAGATTCTAACAGAAATAGAGGTCCTTCTTCTACTGATAATTCTTCCATGAGCACCACGGATCCTATTGTGTAAAAGTTAGAAATGAATTGCTGGCTCTAAAAAGGCAAATGTCACAAGGTATGTCTGCCCCTCCTTCTTATAGGGATATACCAAGGAGAACATTTCTGTTGATGATTGTTTTTACACATTCATAACAAAAGTTAAAATTCATAAAATGAACCTAACTATCTTGAAAGATATGAAGAAATTAGTTAAGATTACTTAATCCCAAGTTTCCTTATGGTCAGGTCTTGACTTTGTGAACAGTTCAGTAGGTTATTATGAAGCTATAATCTGCAAGGGGCCTTACGTGATTTAAAGTGATTGAAGACTTATTAGACTCCAATTATGCAAACTGTTGCAAATATCAATGAATTATCTATCTCTTTGCATAAATCTGTTACTGTATCCTAAAGCTTTGTATGATTTCATATTGAAACATGCTTTCATTTTCAAATATGTATAAAGATTGCCAAATATCAACTCAATTGCTCTTAATTACTTCAAATGTTAGACAATCTCTTTTAGATTTATGTTTTTAAGTTAAGCATTTTGAAGTTTGGGAAAAGTTAGAGAAATTCAAATTAAACATCACATGCTATAGGATCTAAATGCTCTGTTGTGCACATGGTAAGAATTACAACAAATTTAATTAAATCAGCAGACTAAATCATTAAATGCAAATATCCTAAATATTTTCACGAATATGCATCCAAGATTACGAGCTTTAAGAGAAATTGTTTCAAATACAAAGAAGAGCCAGAAGACACTCAGAAAATAGACGCAAACTTCCAGATTCATTTATATTCAAAACACACAGCCATATAGGATTTACAATGTATGAATGACTCTTAGCTTCATTAATCAAGTTCACAAAAACTTACAATGCTTTATAGATACAATAAGAAAGCTGGACATTCCACGCGTTCCTTAGTGCAGACACAAGCGAACTCCTCTAAGCTAAAATACTCTTCTACTCAAAGTTTCAGAACAAATTACAATTGCTAGCCAATTTCTACAAATCCCTGTGTAAATAATATACATGTAGCAAAGTCCATTATATAGATTTTGAACTTCAATTTGTTACGGCTACAACTTCTATCTATGCTGAGATCCTTCCTTTCTTGATCAACGGTGCATCTTCATCTCATAACAGTCTGCCAAAATATCTATTTGGAATCTTTTCTCTCTTGCAAAGGATGCTGTTGGAATCTTTTACAAAATAAGATTCCCCTTTTCTTTATTGACTTTCCTTCACTAAGGCTTTTTATTTGACTTCTTCACAAAAAACCTTTATTCTTGCTTGTCTTCTTACTTTTTCAAATATTTCTTGAAATTGCCGATTACACCTTCTACAAAGGTGCGGTCCCCTCTTTGACTCTTTGCCAAAATATATTCTTGCATCAAAACCCCTTCTTTCAACTTCTTTTCTTTATTTTTTGAGCCCTCTCTTCTCTTCTTGTATTTCTTCATTTTAACACGCTCTTCCATCAATGTATCTATCATATGTTTATTGAGATTGGCATCAAGATTTTCTAAGCATGGTGTAAATATGGAATTGAACTCTGTTAATGCTCTTTCTAAATCATACGCTGGCATTTCCATACATTCATGTTGCAGGAGTCTTTCTGTTATCTTTTTATGCATCTTGATCATATCACCTGCTTTCTCTTCTAACTCTTGTACAAGTTCTGTACATTTTCTGAGGTTGTCTTCTACAAATTTAAGCTCTAATATTATTTGTGGCACTTGATTTTCCAATGTGACAGTAAGTGCTCCTTCATTAATCAATTCTTCTGCTCTTCCTTCCACTTCTGTCAACTGTTTGATTTTAGATATGCACTCTTCTTTTCTAGTTTGGCACTTATGTGTAAGTATCATACACTTATTCTTTTCTTCCATAGCTACCTTCCAACTTCTCACAACTTGCCTTATTGTTTTCTCACCTTCTTGCATAAAATCATTAAACCATTCGTAAAAAATGTTAGCTTTGAGCTTTTTATTCTCCATGTCTTTTATTTCTTCTTTTGATATTATTGCTATGTTAGTAGGCAATTCTGGAACTATGGTACTGGGATCAAATATCCCTTTAATGAATTGTTGAAGTTGGACAATGTGTCCTTTTAAGTAATCTTGTTTGTCTTTATCCTTTCTCAGAATTTTTGCTGTCACCTGATGCATATCTTCCCATTCATTGAGGTACTGTTCTCTTGTAGAATGCCCAAGGTCAAGATTCAATATCTTATATTCCTCTAAGGCTATTTCACCTTTTGCCTTGTATTTTTGTGGTATGGCTAGGTTTAACATTCTAGATCCACCTAGACCTCTCTGAATAACAGACATTGTCCTAGCTTTTCTCTTTTCTTTTCTTGGAGTGGTCTTCTCACCTAATAAACTTTTAATGTCAATTGGTGCTAATTGTACTTCTTTTTTCTCTTTTCTTATTTCCCCTCCTAACCAAGCAGGAATTTCTTTTATGCCTTCTATAACCTTAATTTCATCAATCACCTCTTCATGAGGTCTATGTATTTCTACTTCTTCTTCTTCTTGTTGTTCCTACTATTGTTGTTGTTCTTGTTGTTGCTCTTCTTGTTGTGGAATTTCTTGTTCTTTTGATTCAACATTTTCTTCCTCTTCTATTTTAGTATCTCCTCCATCTTCAGCCTCTTCTTCAGGAGCCTCTTCTTCTACTGGTCCTTTTTCTTGATCATTTTCTGCATGTATTTGTTTCCCATCTGGCAGCTTAACATCTTCTATTTGTTCATCAAGTTTATTTTCATCCATCTTTTCTATTGCCTCTGTACCTTTAGGCCTCTTAATTTCATCTTGTGTTTTATCTATACCTTCTATTTGTATTTGCTTTGTGTGTACAAGAAAATTTTCTTTTGTGTTATCTTCTTTTGCTTCCTTTCCTTCATCCTGCACATCTTCTATATTCTATTCTTCTTCACTCGGCTCATCATACATGTTTAGCATATTTAAGGCATCCACACCTGAGGTCTCCTCTTTTGTTTCTTCTTCTGCTAAAGCATGCCTTTCTGTTATTACCTCTTCAAATGTTTCCTCTTTTCCCGCTTCCTTAATTTCTTGTGCCTCTTCGTGCACATCTTTAATAATTTCAGGGGGAACTAAAGTACCAAATGGATCCACTGATCTTGTTTCTTCTTGTACCTTCTCTTCTTCATGTTCTATGTTGTGCTCCCTTTCCATTTTAGCTTGAATGCTTGGCTCCTCTTCTTCTCTCAGGAAATCACTTGAATCTTCTTCTATGTCAATCTCTTTATCTTTATACATTATTCTTTCCTCACTATCACTGCTTTCAATATTCACAGTCTCCACAATTTGTTTGGCCTTGTGAATTTCTGACTCCTATTGTATTTCTTCAGCCAACTCTACTTTTACTTTAACATATGTTTTTCTTTGCTCAGGTGATGTGGAGGCACTAGATATATTACTCATCTTTTCACCCACTTCCTATGCTCCAATTATACCAACTAGTTTAGAAGTTTCACCCTTAGACAAACTTATTAGAATTGCTCTTCTAACTTGTTGTCCTGCTGCTTCTTTAGTTGTCTGTGCTTCTTCTGCACTTATTTCATGAGTCATTGACTTTGCATCAACAAAAGTGTTTGATGCCACTGCTAATGTTATCCCTAAAGCATATGGATCCATTAAAGTAGCATTTTTATCCTTTTCCACAATTTTGGCTTCTACAATTTTTCTTTTCTTTTCATAAAAACATTGCAGGTCCTCACTAGGCTTAGCCTTTCTTTTCCTTCCCTTCTTTGGATATGTAACTTCTTTTCCTTCAACCTTAAGTTCTTCAACTCTATCCTTCAGCCATGTCTTTGAAAATAGTATCACCGGTTCAGATAATACATCTAGAGATGTATTCTAGGGTTTTGAACAATCAGGCTCTATAATAGGAGCCATCCTTGCTTCTACATAACTGTGATGTAACAATCTGACATCATAATGAACCTCTGGAGGCACATATATGTTACCTATAGATTTCATTTGCTCAATAGTTAATCTTTTGTGAGCTCTTTTTCTCACCTCCCTATCATTCTTGCAATCAGCCCAGAAATCCACAAAGTGTATCTGATGTTTATATGTTTTATTCACAAAGTTCTGAATTCTATAAAAAGGATCAAACTTTCTTACTAAATCAAATTCTTTAAATCCATAATATCCCAGCTCTTGTTCTCAACAACTTGCAACCTCTTCACTAAAACAATAATTTCTACCAATAGCCCAAGGCAACTTCACATTTCCTCTATTATTGTATTTCCTCTTATACATTCTAAAAACATTCAAATTCTACCTTGAAAATTCCAACACAATCAACTTATCAGAAGGATACCTAGGAAGCATAAATGGTTTCCCCTCAAATCCTTCAGTCCTTATGTAAGTAAAATGCTCAAACTAAATAAACCATGAACTATGCAATCCAATTGCATTTTCTGCATCTCTAGATAATCTTTTGTTAGGTTCTTCTCTCAACACCCTGACCATGTAAGTGTAAAAGACATCATTAACCAAACCAAACTTTTTCAATGCATTCTATTCCTGCAGGTCAGGATAATGTTCATACACTAATTTTTTATTAGGACCATTTCCTAGAACACCTACCCTTTCTATTCCATGAATGTAGGGTCTAATTTCTGCAGCACATGAGTATAACACATAAGAAGACAAATAAAAGGGCAAGATTTTTTGTTGTCTCATCATGGCCTACCTCCAAATAGCTGTGCTAATTGCCTTGGCCCAGTAAATTTGTCCTTGCTCCTTTTCCCCTGCTCTTATGAATTCAATGACAATGAACATCCATGGTCCAAACTTAGTGTCATCTCTTAATCTAACTAACCTACTCAACATAGTGATCATCAAATGAATTTCTTCTTTGAAGTATATCCTCATCAAATTCTTAGGTACCCTGGCTACAACCTTGGGTTTGTTTTCCTGGGTTGTACCAGTTGCGGAATATTTTACCCTTACATTCTAAATCATTTGTGTAAAATTTCTCATTATATTGATCAATGTCAATATCCCTCATTTTTTCATTAATCTCTAATCCAGAAGTTTTGGTAATACCTTCTATGGTTAAATCAATGATTAATCTGTCATGTAACATAATCTTCCTTGTGGTTGGATCATATAAAATCACATAGTCCAAACATAAATCCCTAGCCTCCATTGCCAGAGGGAAACCTGCAGCTCTGTATAGTCCACTTTCCCAAATACATTTCATATCCAATGAGGCATCTGCAGTAGTAATTTTCTTCAACACATCTTCTGCATCATAATTTCCTATGTTTGTATCTGTGCCTACTCCACTCATACTGATCAAGGATGGACAACCTCTGTGCAATGGCAACTCTTCTTTCTCAACTTCTTTTCGTGGCTTTCTTTCCTTTTTCACTTTGCCCCCTGTATCTTTCTTCTATTTCAGGGCCATCCTGTAGAAATAGGCATCTTTTAACTTTCATTTTACTTCATTCTTAGGGTTTTTACTATGTAT
This sequence comes from Cunninghamia lanceolata, assembly GCA_027924645.1. Lineage (NCBI taxonomy): Eukaryota > Viridiplantae > Streptophyta > Pinopsida > Cupressales > Cupressaceae > Cunninghamia > Cunninghamia lanceolata. The sequence continues at coordinate 25,584,347 of BSBN01000047.1, forward strand.
TTTTGATTTTACCATTTTACCCTAACTCTTTTGTCGTTTCTGTCTTTTACCTTTAAATTCATTAAACTCTACTCGACTAATTAATAGTTAACACAGTCATTTGACAAATGCATACATTTTAAACTGAAATTACTGAAATTAACACCACATTCTACCCTTTGAAAAGAAACGACATTTTGAGAGAAATGCTTGTTTTTCTTGACTGTTTAACTGTTGCTGTTGACTAACTTTTACCTTTTGCTTTTGCCCAGGTACTGCAACTTTGTCACCTCAACGCTATTATGCTCAATTTTACTGCAACAGTGCTCCTTTTCTACAATTTTTTACTCTTAGCAGTATATCTGAAAGAAAAGTAACCTTAATTTTACCCTAACCCTCGTTAAATCTTACTTTTCTTGAGTGTTAGACCTGTGTTAATTACAACAATTAATGTGCTACAACTTCAGCTTTCTTTCGCAGTGTTTATGTTTTTTAAACTTTTTACCATTAGCTCAGTCTACATACAATACTTTTCTTTGGATTTCCCTTTGTATGTTTTCGTTTGTATCTTCTCATTGTATCTTCAAACATACAATCACTTTATGCATACAATCAAACTAAGGTTCTTTTCCCTTTTTTTTTACTTTTTCCATACTTCATTGTATATCGCGTTTGTATAAGCGCATATACAATGGCTTTATACAATGCATTTTCCCTCATTCTCTCTCTCGACGCCTTTATTTTCTTTGTATATTAGATATGTATGTTGTAAACATACAAGCGTCGAAATATACAAAGACCTCTATTTTTTAATTAATTTTGAAATCCGGCTTGTATTTCGGCTTTGCATCTTTTAAATGTACATCTGCTTGTATATCGCTAAATATACATTGTCATTATACAAGCAAAAATGTACATTTAGTGGGTCCACTTTTACCTCTCCCTTGTATCTCAAATGCATATAGTGTTTGTATCTAACTTTCAGACTTTAACCTCTTATAAATCTCACTCAACTTACCCTCAGATCCATGCTGTACATAACTCAATGCATCTCTTGATATACAGTTCGGACGTAATGCATTGTATTAATCATATTTCAATTTTATTGAGTTCTGGCTTGTATGTATAAAGCAATGTATGTTTCAGAACATACATACAAGCATGGAAATATACAACAGTTTAACTTCATTTTATAACCATTTCGCTTCCGTGATGTACATAACTCAATGCATCTCATAATGTATGTCCCAAAAAATATTACATACAAAACACGAAATATACATCCATTATACCTTATTTCATGATCTTTTCTATTCCGCTTTGTATGTAAACCACAATGTATATAACCGAAACATACATATACAAAGTGCAAAACATACAATGATTATATCAACTTTAATACCTTTTCGGTTCCACGCTATGTATGTAGCTTTGCATATTTACTTTGTATGTCTTCCATTTGCCAAATATACAAACCAAAACATACATAGCAGATTTCAACATTTATTTATTTCAACTTTATCTCTTTGTGGACCCGACTTGTATATTAAGATAAAGCATTAGCAAGATGTATACAAATATAACAAGATACACTTTATAACCCCGATGACTTCCCCTTTTACGACTAACACAAAAGCACGATATACAAACACATTTATATATGAAATAACTTTCTATATACAAAGAGCTTTGTATATACAACACACAAACCCTCTGATTGTACCTTTACCAAAAATACTTATAACTTGCAAAATACTATGAATTTTAAACTAGTTCAAAAAGAAACCTTTACTCATTTTTTACAAGGAATTCACCCATACCATGCACTGGTACTCAATGTTATTATTATTATTATTTTTCAACAAGGTTTGTACTTTTAGTTCCTTTTCCCTTTTACCACCAAGCAGACCCACACAAACAAGCAAAGAAAACTAGCCTCAGCAGGGGTCCTCATTTTGCTAAGGAGTAAAATAGTGCATGTTGTGAGCATCACAACAACTAGAAACCAAACAAAACAATTAAATTAAAAGCATTAAAGAACACAAAATGAAATAAATTCATAATTTCCAACTATCTTTATTGCAAATCATTATATAACTTGAGACTCAATGTATTCAATAAGGTGCATGAATTTTCCTTTTCAGTTTAAGTGGGTGCACGTGATTAATTATCCTCATCTTAAAAATTAGTTGAACAAACCAGTGACTGATATTAGACTACCTAGTTGATGTCATTCCCTCATAGCCAACTAGATAGAGCCTTGTTGCCAGCAAGCATCCATAGCCCTGACAAGGTTATCATTACAATTCTCCTAAGTAGAGCCCTGCTGCCAACAAGCGCCTATAGCCTCGATAGAGTTACTTAGATGACTTAACCTGGATTTCAATAAAATCTATATTATTTATTTATTTTATATTTTTGTATTTGATAAAGAATTCATAAGATATTATAGTTATAACTTTGTGATGCAAGGAATGGTCACTTGCTAAAATTAAGCTGAGAATTGTAATGGTAGCAAGGGTGACCTCTAATTTTTCACCTAATATCTACACTGGTAAGTTTGACAAACCCAAGGATTTTAGGTGTGTCATTGTGAGAAACTTCCCTTGAATACTCAACCCATTCTTATTGAATACAAAATTTCACAAGTCATCTAACTTTCTACATTCATGACAGTCACAAGAAGTTATGTATAAATTTCAAATCATTAACTTGAATGTTTTGAATTTTCTATTGTTTTCAGTGGTTGTTAGTCTGCTCCAATCTATTTCAAAACAAAACAAACATCTCTACTAAAGCAACATAGCACACAAACAAACAAAGAACCAAAACAAAACAACTAAAACAAACAAAACAAAACAAAACAAAACAAAACAAAACAAAATAAAACAAACAACAAAACTATACATTATTCACACTATGATACAGAACAGACCAACAATCCTCACCTCAAGCCTGAAAGTAATGTTTCAAGTGTTGGCCATTAACTTGTAATGTCACATCTTCTCTAGTCAAGGTCTTGAGCCTAAAAGTGTTGTCTCCTATTATTTATGACACCTGTAATGGACCTAACCATAACCTGTCAAATTTTCCATGATTTCCCTTTTTTTCATGTGCTTTATCCCAACACAACACTAAGTCTGAAATTCTAAAGATTTTGACTCTTGCTCTTTTGTCAAACCATCTCTTTACCACTTCTTGATGTTTAGCAAATTTTGCAATGGCTTGATCTCTTTTTTCGTCTAATTGCAACATCTGAACAATTCTGGCTTCCCTATGATCATTAAAGCCTAAATATTCATTAGCAAACTTCCAAACTAGTATTCTTAAATTTACTGGAAGTATGGGATCAGTCCCATAAACTAAGTGATAAGGTGCATTACCTAAGGCTGATTTAACCTTAGTCCTATCTACCCACAGTGCGTACTTAAGCAATGTGTTCCATTCTCTTGGATTCTTTTCAATTAGATTCTTGATTATATCTAATAAAATTTTGTTTGTAGACTTAGCTAACCCATTCCCTTGAGGATAATAGTTTGAATAAAACTTTAAAACTATTCCATGTTCAAACACCCATTTAGAAAATTTTAAAGAAGAAAATGCAGGGCCATTGTCACATACCAGCGAATATGGAGCTCCAAACCTGGTTATGATGTTATCTTCAAGGAACTTGATGACTACCTTAGTAGCAGAGAATTTGCAACATGTGGCTTCAGTCCACCTTGTATAGTAATCAGTCACTGTCAGTATAAATTTGTGTCCTGGAGATGATGGAGGATTTATGACTCCAATGAAATCTAAGCCCCACTGTGCAAATGGCCTAGATTTAATAACTGGCTATAACAGATTAGCCTGATTTCTCCCTTTATTTGCTGTAGTCTGACAAATATGACAAATTCTAGTGTGACTTTCTATATCTTTAAACATAGTAGGCCAATAGTAACCTGCTCTCAATATCTTGTGTTGTGGCTAAATGGGAACCATGAGCAGTTCCATACTTATCATGCAACTCTAGTTTATCTACTTCATCTCTGTTCAAACACCTTAAATATATTCCTTCATGGTTCTTCTTGAATAGAAGACCTCCTTGTACCATGTATTTTTGTGCTTTGATCTTCAAAGCTCTCCTTTGTGAGGATTTCATCTTGCTTGGGTATTTTTCTGATATTAGAAAAACATTCAAATCATCATACCACCCTGATGCATCATTAGTATTCAACACATATTGCTGTTTTACCAAATTTGGGTCTGTATTGGCTATGGTTTGTACTAAATTTTGTCCTCTAATCAACTTCATTGGAATGATTTCCATGTCAAACTCCTACAAAGTTGTTATCCACTTAGCTCTTTTCTCTCCAGGCTCATTCTAGATCAGCAGCATCTTCACTGTTGCATCAGGTACTATGGCTTTAACCTAACTGTGTAAGATATAATGTCTGAATTTCTTTATTGCTCTTACCAGTGCAAACACCTATCTTTCTGTATCTAAATATTTCAACTGTGTGGATGCAAAAGAATAAATATAGAATGGCTTTGTGTAATCTGGACTTGCCAATACAGGAGCTTCAGAAATAGCTTCTTTGATATCTTCAAATGTAAATTTGGCTACTGGTGTCCATTCTATATTTGCATCCTTCTTCAACATGGCATTCAACAGCCGCACAATAGCTGCAAACCCTGTAATGAACTTCCTGACAAAGTTAATTTTACCAAAAAATGATTTTAATTCCTTTTTAGTGTTTGGCAATTATAATTTCTTTATTCCTTCTATTCTATCAGGATCAATAGATATACCATTCTCAGAAATGACATGTCCTAATAATTTCCCTTTAGTTACCCCAAATGAACATTTCTTAGGGTTAAGAGAAATTCCATACCTTTCACATCTCTTGAGTACTCTTCTCAAATCTTCAGCATGAGTAGATGCATCTTTAGAATACATAATTAAATCATCCATATAAATTACAATACATTTACCCGATAGTCCATGGAATGCAATATCCATGGCTCATTGAAAAGTGGCACCTGCATTGATTAAACCAAATGGCATTCTTCTGTATGCATAATTACCTCATTTACAAGTAAAAGTGGTTTTCAACCTATCTTCTTCATCAACTAGGACCTGGTTATATCCCAAAAATCCATCCAGAAAAGACATCATCTTAGCCCCATTCATTGCTTGTAGCACTTCATCTATGGGAGGCAGAGGATTATTATCCTTTTCAGATGCCTTGTTCAAATTCCTAAAATCTACACATAACCTGATGTCTCCACTTTTCTTTCTGACAGGTACTAAATTAGCTACCCAGGTTGAATGTCTAACTGGGAAAATAATTCTAGCAGACAATAGTTTTTTCACTTCCTCAAATATCAAAGGTTCTAAAATTGCATTTATAGGCCTTTGCTTTTGCCTGAACGGTTTAATATCCGGTTTCAAAGGTATCACATGAGTGATGATGGACGTATCATATGTCTTTAAGTCTTCACATGTCCATGCTATGATGTGTTTATAATCTTTCAGAACATCTATAATTTTTTTCCTCAACTTTTCAGAACAAGCTTTTCCAATTTGTACATTTTGAGGCTCTGCTCTGTTCCTAAGTTATATGGATCACACTTAGCCCCCTTAGTTTTGGGCAAGTCCTTCTATTTTACTACCCCGTCAAAATCAAAGATTTGTTCTAACTCAATGACTCCTTTAGGCAAAAAATTACTTTTTAGATTGATTATGTCTTCTTCATCCCAAGACATATTAGGCCTCTCTTGTTCATCAATAATTTGAGCCTCAAATACTTCATTACAAGTTAGGAAATCTACAATTTGCTGATCCCCCTCAAATACCTGAAAATGAGTTACATTATCTGGTACACTAGGCACATTCACTAATTCTACAACAAATCTTTTCAACCCTGACAGCGTTAATGGTTCTAAAGTGCTAGCAACAACCGCTAGTGCATTTGGCCTATGGTTCAACTCTCTAGGGATGTGCTCTATGTTGAAAGCATCAAATGACTCTATCAAATCCCACACTCTATGCTTGTAATAGGCCATCATGTTATAATTGCAAGCAAATATTTTCCTTACCTATCTAACTACTAATTCAGAGTTTGAAAACACTCTGATCATTTTTATCTTTTTCTTTATAGCCATGACCAGTCCATAGATTAAAGCTTCATACTCTGCAACATTATTAGTACAAGTAAATTGTAATTTGTATGCTGCTAAATATGATTTACCATGAGGGTCTATAAGTTCTACAACAACACTTGCACCTTTTTTTGATTTGGAACCATCACATTTGAGTGTCCACATGCCATCCTTATTCTTTTGACCTTTTTCTTTGGCATATTTTTCTTTTTCTATCACATGTGCAGTGCTATCTTGTTTACTCATAAGCAATTCACTTTTACTTACCTGTACATTTATCTTTTCAGTGTGTAAATCTGAATGACAGACACTCTTGCTTTTTGTCTCTTTTTCTAAATCTAGGGTTGATCCATCTAAGTTGTTTTGAAAATATCTCTCTGGTTGATTAACCCTTCCTTCTCATATTTCTATCTCTTTTGTACACTTTATGTATTGATATTCAATATTGTCCTTGCATATTCCACAGTTCTCTTCAGAATGTGGCTTATCATGGACTCTACACTTATTTTTGTATAACTTGCATTAAACTAGAATATTTTGTTCTATGCACTTTTCCATTTCCTGTCTGATGACATGACTAAAATTATTCAGTGCATTATTTTCTTCATCATAGGAATTCCCATCAGACTCAATAAATAATTTTGTCTCTTTATTGACAAGGTTTTCTTCAAAATTCAGCATTAAGATTTCTTCAATTTGTACCCATTTGTTCGTGACCCTGTAAACACCAGGTTCAACAGAAGCATACAATATTTCATTGGTCCTATTGTACTCTGTGATCATATGTTTCATCCTGGGTTCAGCTTCTATTCGGATCTGATTTGACGCACCTCTCCAAGGTAACCACATATGTGAAAAATCGGTGGCCATATATCCATTCAAAGTTTTAGACCAGTCTCTACTCAATAGCATACCATAATTTATAGGTATATCTACTACCTGGATGTCAATGAACTAACTTACCCTGGGGTCTAAAGCTAACTGCACCTGAATATGCATTAGTTCTCCTATCACATTAACTTCAGTTTTATCTAATTGTGTAACCACTTTGGCAGATTTGGTAGGGGTCAGACCTAAAGTTTTACATATTCCCAAAGGCATTAGATTGGCTGAGGCACCAGAATATACCATACAATTGTGTATTTTCTTTCCAAACATTCTAATGGTTAACAAGAAAGGAGGAGCCTCCTTCTTATCTGCATACATTACTACATTGGTGTTGGAAGGTTGTTCAGTTTTCTTACCCTTTTCTTTCGACTATGTATCCCTACTAGGAACATTTACATCAATAGAAAGCTCACCTGTCACAGATGCATCCAAGGATTTAGTAAAAGCATTTCTAACCCCTAGACTTTTCAATAATTCACACAAAGGTATACTGACCTTAATTTTCTTTATTTCCTTTGACAGATAACTCATCAATCTCATTATTTCCACTGTATCTGATTTATTGGTTTGAACCTTTTGTGCTACTATTCCATTATTTGTATGGTGATTAGCCTTCAATATAGCAGGATTATTGCTAGCATTCTAGTCTGGGGGTGTATTGAAATTGTTAGGAGGAGTAGAAGCGGTGAAAGGACCTCCTGGCCTAGTATTACTTCTTAGATTGCAAGTATGATTCTTACTTGAATGTTGGAAGGCTTGCACCTCCTCTGTCTCATACAACACCTCATTTTCAGTTTCAAATGGAAACTGAAATGCATTTAGTACTAAGGATGTTTTAGGATATAGGTTTTCACAAAAATAGGGCTCATCTTCTAACAATTGGCCTTCTTCCTCTTCTCTGGTTGCAAAGGTAAATGTTTCTAAAACTAAAGCAATGTCATACCTTGAGGGTACAATTTCATTACCTTTGGGAATTAAGAACTTAGAAGTAGGGGCCTGAACATCTACATTGAAAATGCTTGCTGCTAGATGAAACTGGGGACAGTCTAATTTAGCATGGGCACTAGTATTATGGATTCTACACCAATTTTTCAATGCTACATTGGCCATTTGAATCCTAGCTGTTTGTTTTGTGTCCTAGTTATCTACATTCTCAAATGGAGAAGCCAAAGTGCCATTATTAGGCCCTGTGTTCCATGTTTTGGGTGGCCTTGGTTGATTTTGATTTCTGTTATTGTTACCCCAGGCTCTGTTATCTATAGCAAGTCCTCTATTTTGCATCTGCTATCCTTGATTGTGATTCTGATTTTGACTATGATTTTGACCCTGATTAGAACCCTAACCCTAGTTATAATTCTGATTCTGATTTTGGTTGGGGCTTGGATTATAATTCTAGTTGTGGTTTTGATTGTAGTTCTGTCTTTGACTCTGGTTTTGGTTCTGATTATATCCCTGGTTGTTTCTATCGTAGAAATTCTTGTTTCTCAATTGTGTCATCTTAGTGGTCAACCTTCTTAAATGTGTAGTGATTTCTTTGATATCTTCCCTTTCCTCTTGTGCCTTTGCCACAAATGTATCCTAAGGAGGTTGGAAGAAAGGTTGGCCATTATTCTGATTATTGTTGGCAGTGTTACCAATGTAGGGAACTATGGCTTGGATTGGGGTAGGATTATACACAGGTGTGTATGTAGGAACTAGATTTAGCAATGGAGTATTATGTGTAGGACCTCCACTCCAAGGTTGTGCTTTATTTTGCATCCTAGGATTTCCTCCATTGAGGAATGGATTATGAGTTGTCTGCCTCATCTCTTGGTTTACAGAGGCTGCCTCTTTGTAGGCTTTAGATATTGTATCTATGTTAGGCTTTCTCTTGACAAACATGGCAGTTAATGGATCTAAGGCAACATAATACATTGCTAACAATGTATCTACATTTACTATGTATGGAGCTACTATCCTAGAATAGGACTTTTGAAACCTGTCATTGAAATTATCAATCAATTCTCCCTCACCTCCTTTAATTGCAGCCAACTTATGGTATAAGATGGAAGGATCTATTGGTCCCCTAAATCTAGACAAAAATGCTTCCTCCATAAGTGTCCAAGAAGAAAAATATCCATTAGGTAAGTTAACATACTAGTTAGAGGACTGCTCATTAAAGGTGAAAGGGAACAACCTACACACCACATCTTCATACTCTAGCCTGGCTCTAAAGCGTGCCTCCTTAAATATCCTAATATGATCCTCTAGATCTTGATGCAATTGGTATTTAGGACATATTTTCTTAGGATTCTTTGGCATCTCATGATAATCAGTGAACTGTATAGGTGAATTGACATTGAAATAGACCATTGTAGGTACTTGTGCTTGACCTGGACTTGTAGGAATACCTAGATTTCTAGGTGGACTTGGGTTTCTGGGAGGACTAGGACCTCTAGGGGGACTAGGACCTCTGGGAGGACTTGAACCAAGATTTAAAAATTTGAATGAAGAACTGTCAGGACTCACAATATTATGGATGTTAAAAGGTGATCCAGGAGGAGTTCTAGATGAACTTCCTGTATTTGATATTTTAGGATTCCAAACTAAAGGACCTTTACTCTGCCTCTTATCTGGTAATTGCACAAATATGTCTTCAGAATTAGATCTAGACCTGGTCACTCTACTATTGTTATGAGCCAGCTTTACTCAAATTCTACCTTAACTCCTATCAACCCTCCTTCTAGCACCAAAAACTGTTGATGATTGTTTTTATGCATTCATAACAAAAGTTAAAATTCATAAAATGAACCTAACTATCTTGAAAGATATGAAGAAATTAGTTAAGATTACTTAATCCCAAGTTTCCTTATGGTTAGGCCTTGACCTTGTGGACAATTCAGTAGGTTATTATGAAGCTGTAATATGCAAGGGGCCTTACGTGATTTAAAGTGATTGAAGACTTACTGGACTCAAATTATGCAAACTATTGCAAATATCAATGAATTATCTATCTCTTTGCATAAATCTGTTACTGTATCCTAAAGCTTTATATGATTTTATATTGAAACATGCTTTCCTTTTCAAATATGTATAAAGATTGCTAGATATCAACTCAATTGCTCTTAATTCCTTCAAATGTTAGACAATCTCTTTTAGATTTCTACGTTTAAGCTAAGTATTTCAAAGTTTGGGAAAAGTTAGAGAATTTCAAATTAAACATCACTTGCTATAGGATCTAAATGCTCTATTGTGCAAATGGTAAGAATTACAACAAATTTAATTAAATCAGTAGACTAAATCATTAAATGCAAATATCCTAAATATTTTCATGAATATGCATCCAAGATTGCGAGCTTTAAGAGAAATTGTTTCAAATACAAAGAAGAGCCAGAAGACACTCAGAAAATAGACACAGACTTCTAGATTCATTTATATTTAAAACACACAGCCATATAGGATTTACAATGTATGAATGACTCTTAGCTGCATTAATCAAATTCACAAAAACTTACAATGCTTTATAGATACAATAAGAAAGATGGACATTCTACGTGTTCCTTATTGTAGACACAGGCGACCTCCTCTAAGCTAAAACACTCTTTCTACTCAAAGTTTTAGAACAAATTACAATTGCTTGCCAATTTCTACAAATCCCTATGTAAATAATATACATGTAGCAAAGTCCATTATATAGATTTTGAACTTCAAATTGCTACGGCTACAACTTCTATCTACAGCTGAGATCCTTCCTTTCTTGATCAATGGTGCATCTTCATCTCATAACCATCTGTAAAAATATCTATTTGGCATCTTTTCTCTCCCACAAAGGATGCTATTGGAATCTTTTACAAAATAAGATTCCCTTTTTCTTTATTGACTTTCCTTCACTAAGGCTTTTTATTTGACTTCTTCTCAAAAAACCTTTATTCTTGCTTGTCTTCTTACTTTTTCAAATATTTCTTGAAATTGCCGATTACACTTTCTACAAAGGTGCGGTTCCCTCCTAGACTCTTTGCCAAAATATATTCTTGCATCACAACCCCTTCTTTCAACTTCTTTTCTTTATTTTCTGAGCCCTCTCTTCTCTTCTTGTATTTCTTCATTTTAACACGCTCTTCCATCAATGTATCTATCATCTGTTTACTAAGATTGGCATCAGGATTTTCAAAGCATGGTGTAAATATGGCATTGAACTCTGTTAATTCTCTTTCTAAATCATATGCTGGCATTTCCATACATTCATGTTGTAGGAGTCTTTCTGTTATCTTTTTATGTATCTTGATCATATCACTTACTTTCTCTTCTAACTCCTGTACAACTTCTATACATTTTATGAGGTTGTCTTCCTCAAATTTAAGCTCTAATATTATCTATGGCACTTGATTTGCCAATGTGACAGTAAGTGTTCCTTCATTAATCAATTCCTGCTCTTCCTTCCACTTCTGTCAATTGTTCGATTTCAGATATGCACTCTTCTTTTCTGGTTTGTCACTTATGTGTAAGTATCATACACTTATTCTTTTCTTCCGTAATTGCCTTCCAACTTCTCACAACTTTCCTTATTGTTTTCTCACCTTCTTGCATAAAATCATTAAACCATTAGTCAAAAATGTTAGCTTTGAGCTTTTTATTCTCCATGTCTTTTATTTCTTCTTTTGATATTATTGCTATGTTAGTAGGCAATTCTGGAACTGTGGTACTGGGATCAAATATCCCTTTAATGAATTGTTGAAGTTGGACAATGTGTCCTTTTAAGTAATCTTGTTTGTCTTTATCCTTTCTCAGAATTTCTGCTGTCACCTGATGCATATCTTCCCATTCATTGAGGTACTGTTCTCTTGTAGAATGCCCAAGGTCAAGATTCAATATCTTATATTCCTCTAAGGCGATTTCACCTTTTGCCTTGTATTTTTGTGGTATGGCTAGGTTTAACATTCTAGATCCACCTAGACCTCTCTGAATAACAGACATTGTCCTAGCTTTTCTCTTTTCTTTTCTTGGAGTGGTCTTCTCACCTAATAAACTTTTAATGTCAATTGGTGCTAATTGTACTTCTTTTTTCTCTTTTCTTATTTCCCCTCCTAACCAAGCAGGAATTTCTTTTATGCCTTCTATAACCTTAATTTCATCAATCACCTCTTCATGAGGTCTATGTATTTCTACTTCTTCTTCTTGTTGTTGTTCCTACTATTGTTGTTGTTCTTGTTGTTGCTCTTCTTGTTGTGGAATTTCTTGTTCTTTTGATTCAACTTCATTTTCTTCCTCTTCTATTTCAGTATCTCCTCCATCTTCAGCCTCTTCTTCAGGAAATCACTTGAATCTTCTTCTATGTCAATCTCTTTTCCTTTATACATTATTCTTTCCTCACTATCACTGCTTTTAATATTCACAGTCTCCACAGTTTGTTTGGCCTTGTGAATTTCTGACTCCTATTGTATTTCTTCAGCCAACTCTGCTTTTACTTTAACATATGTTTTTCATGTGATGTGGAGGCACTAGATATATTACTCATCTTTTCACCCACTTCTTGTGCTCCAATTATACCAACTGGTTTAGAAGTTTCACCCTTAGACAAACTTATTGGAATTGCTCTTCTAACTTGTTGTCCTGCTACTTCTTTAGCAGTCTGTGCTTCTTTTGCACTTATTGTTGGCAAGAGACACTATATGGATTCATGATTGTTGTCATTGATGGCAACAAAGTTGATCCCACACATCCGCAGGACATGGTGTGTCTCTACCAGAAGTTAGAGTGAAAAATGTTGTGGTTCGGTAAACAAGAATAGAGCATGTGGCGAGGTCCGACAGACAGGTCCGGATCTCTCAGAGGAAGCATCTTGGTGAAGTGCAGATGTGGGGAAGTCAAGAGGAGTATCTTTACTGATAGATTCCAAGGTTTGAGCCTCCGGTGTGAAAAGGATAAAGAGATATAAATGTTTGAGTGTCGGGTTCTCATGTGACAGTGTGTGAACAGAGGAAGAACTGACTGGCAGAACATCAAACATTATTCCAGATGTGTTACTGATGTTTTTGAAGGTTATGAAGGCATGAATTATGTTTAGCCAACATGATTAATGATTTCCATAAGTATATCATTGATCTGCATTACTTGGTGTGCAAGGATTCAGTTGACAGATCAAAGCTTGTGAAAAGATTGACTATTCTGGGTGCTGACTAGAAAGGTGATGAAATCACTTGTGCGGATATATATACATGATGGATTTAGTTGTGAGAAGTGTTGTGTGTGTTGTTGATGTGTGAATAAAAGTAGAGCAGAGCAGAAACAGTAAGGAAGGTCTGATATGTGAAAGGAAAGCAGCATAAGAGAAGAGGAAAGATGAAGTGCAGTAGATCAGTGTACTGAGCCTAACCGGAACTAAACTCCAGCATATGTGGATGCTACCAATCAGTTCAAGTATTGTATAAAACTCTTTTTGTAGACAGTGTGTCTCTTGTAGGCAGTGTGCCTCCTTGTGAGTAGTGTGCTCAGGTAGTGAGCCCAATTGGCAAGTGCCATTTTGTATTTCCATTCTTCTAACAGAGAATACAATCTTGGGTTAATCACCCCGTGGTTTTCACCCTTAATAGGGTTTCCACGTCAAAAATACTGTGTCATGTGTATTTCCATTTCATGATTATGTTTGCTCATTTGGATTAATATTACATTGATTGTTAATAAAGTTTAGAAAGTAGAAATAATTAGGATAATTGATTCACCCCCTTCTCAGTTATCAACACTTATTTCATGACTCATTGACTTTGCATCAACAAAAGTGTCTGATGCCACTACTATCATTATCCCTAAAGCATATGGATCCATGAAAGTAGCATTTTTATCCTTTTCCACAATTTTGGCTTCTACAATTTTTCTTTTCTTCTCATAAAAACATTGCAGGTCCTCACTAGGCTCGGCCTTTCTTTTCCTTCCCTTCTTTGGATATGTAACTTCTTTTCCTTCAAGCTTAAGTTCTTCAACTCTATCCTTTAGCCATGTCTTTGAAAATAGTATCACCTATTCAGATAATACATCTAGAGATGTATTCCAAGGTTTTGACCAATCAAGCTCTGTAATAGGAGCCATCCTTGCTTCTGCATAACTGTGATGTAACAATCTGTCCTCATCTTGAACCTCTTGAGGCACATATATGTTACCTATAGATCTCATTTTCTCAATAGTTAATCTTTTGTGAGCTCTTTTTCTCACCTCCCTATCATTCTTGTAATCAACCCAGAAATCCTCAATGTGTATCTGATGTTTATATGTTTTATTCATAAAGTTCTGGATTCTGTGAAAAGGATCAAACTTTCTTACTAAATCAAATTCTGTAAATCCATAATATCTCAGCTCTTTTTCTGAACAACTTGCAACCTCTTCATTGAAACAATAATTTCTACCAATAGCCCAAGGCAACTTCACATTTCCTTTATTATTGAATTTCCTCTTATACATTCTAAAAACATTCAAATTCTGTCTTGAAAATTCCAACACAATCAACTTCTCAGAAGGATACCTAGGAAGCATAAATGGTTTCCCATCAAATCCTTCAGTCCTTATGTAAGTAAAATGCTCAAACTAAATAAACCATGAATTATGCAATCCAATTGCATTTTCTGCATCTCTAGATAATCTTTTGTTAGGTTCTTCTCTCAACACCTTGACCATGTAAGTGTAAAAGACATCATTAACCAAAGCAAACTTTTTCAATGCATTCTCTTCCTATAGATCAGGATAATGTTCATACACTAATTTCTGATTAGGACCATTTCCTAGAACACCTACCCTTTCTATTCCATGAATGTAGGGTCTAATTTCTGCAACACATGAGTATAACACATAAGAAGACAAATAAAAGGGCAATCTTTTTTGTTGTCTCATCATGGCCTGCCTCCAAATAGCTATTCTAATTGCCTTGGCCCAGTGAATTTGTCCTTGCTCCTTTTCTCCTGCTCTTATGAATTCAATGACAGTGAACATCCATGGTTCACACTTAGTGCCATCTCTTAATCCAACTAACCTACTCAGCATAGTGATCATCAAATGAATTTCTTCTTTGAAGTATATCCTCATCAGATTTTTAGGTACCCTGGCTACAGCCTTGGGTTTGTTTTCTGGGTTGTACCAGTTGTAGAATATTTTACCCTTACATTCTCCTTCATTTGTTTAAAAATTCTCATTATATTGATCAATGTCAATATCCCTCATTTTTTCATTAATCTCTAATCCAAAAGTTTTGGCAATACCTTCTATGGTTAAATCATCAATTAATCTGTCATGTAACATAATCTTCCTTGTGGTTGGATCATATAAAATCACACAGTCCAAACATAAATCCCTAGCCTCCATTGCCAGAGGGAAACCTGTAGCTCTGTATAGTCCACTTTCCCATATACATTTCATATCCGGTGAGGCATCTGCAACAGTAATTTTCTTCAACACATCTTCTGCATCATAATTTCCTACAGTTGTATTTGTGCCTACTCCACTCGTATTGATCAGGGATGGACAACCTCTGTGCAATAGCAACTCTTCTTTCTCAACTTCTTTTGATGGCTTTCTTTCCTTTTTCACTTTGCCCCCAGTATTTTTGTTCTGTTTCGGGGCCATCCTATAGAAACAGGCATCTTTTAACTTTCATTTTACTTCATGCTTAGGTTTTTACTGTGTAATTTTGATTTTACCATTTTACCCTAACTCTTTTGTCATTTCTGTCTTTTACCTTTAAATTCATTAATCTCTACTCGACTAATTAACAGTTAACACAGTAATTTGACAAATGCATACATTTTAAACTGAAATTACTGAAATTAACACCACATTCTATCCTTTGAAAAGAAATGGCGTTTTGAGAGAAATACCTATTTTTCTTGACCATTTAACTATTGTTGTTGACTAACTCCTACCTTTTGCTTTCGCCCAGCTACTGTAACTTTGTTGCCTCAACGCTATTCTGCTCAATTTTACTACAATAGTGCTCCTTTTCTACAATTTTTTACTTAGCAGTATATCTGAAAGAAAAATAACCTCAATTTTACCCTAACCCTCGTTAAATATTACTTTTCTTGAGTGTTAGACCTACATTAATTACAACAATTAATGCACTACAACTTCAGCTTTCTTTTGCAGTGTTTATTATTTTTAAACTTTTTACCGTTAGCTCACTCTGCATACATTACTTTTCTTTGTATTTCCCTTTGTAGTTTTCTTTTGTATCTTCTCATTGTATCTTCAAACATACAATCACTTTATGCATACAATCAAACTAAGGTTCTTTTCCCTTTTTTTTTTTTACTTTTTCCATACTTCATTGTATATCGCATTTGTGTAAGTGCATATACAATGAATTTATAAATGCATTTTCCCTCATTCTCTCTCCCGACGCCTTTATTTTCTTTGTATATCAGATATGTATGTTGTAAACATACAAGTGTCAAAATATACAAAGACTTCTCTATTTTTTAATTAATTTTGACATTGGGCTTGTATTTCAGCTCTACATCTTTTAAATGTATATCTGCTTGTATATCGCTAAATATACATTGTCATTATACAAGCAAAAATGTACATTTAGTGGGTCCACTTTTACCTCTCCCTTGTATCTCCAATGCATATAGTGTTTGTATCTAACTTTTGGACTTCAACCTCTTATAAATATCACTCAAGTTACCGTTAGATCCGCAATGTACATAACTCAATGCATATCTTGATATACAGTTCGGATGTAATCCATTGTATTAATCATATTTCAATTTTATTGAGTTCCGGCTTGTATGTATAAAGCAATGTATGTTTCAGAACATACATAGAAGCACAGAAATATACAATAGTTTAACTTCATTTTATAACCATTTCGGTTCCGTGATGTACATAACTCAATGTATCTCATAATGTATGTCCCAAAAAACATTACATACAAAACATGAAATATACATCCATTATACCTTATTTCATGATCTTTTCAATTCTGCTTTGTATGTAAACTGCAATGTATATAACTGAAACATACATATACAAAGTGTAAAACATACAACGATTATATCAACTTTAATACCTTTTTAGTTCCATGCTATGTATGTAGCTTTGCATATTTACTTTGTATGTCTTCCATTTGCCAAATATACAAACCAAAACATACATAGTGGATTTCAACATTTATTCTTTTCAACTTTAACTCTTTTCGAACCTGACTTGTATATTAAGATAAAGCATTAGCAAGATGTATACAAGTATAACAAGATACACTTTATAACCCCAATGACTTCCCCTTTTGCGACTAACACAAAATCACAATATACAAATGCATATGTATATGAAATGACTTTGTATATACAAAGAGCTTTGTATATACAACACACAAACCCTCTGATTGTACATTTACCAAAAATACTTATAACTTGCAAAATACTATGAATTTTAAACTAGTTCAAAAAGCAACCTTTACTCATTTTTGACAAGGAATTCACCCATACCATGCACTGGTACTCAATGTTATTATTATTATTATTTTCAACAAGGTTTGTACTTTCAGTTCCTTTTCCCTTTTACCACCAAGCAAAGAAAACTAGCCTCAGCAGGGGTCCTCATTTTGATAAGGAGTAAAATGGGGTGTGTTTTGAGCATCACAACAATTTCCTAACAACTCGTATCAAGGCAATTCTGCCAGAAATCAAGGGCAACAAAATAGCCTTCAACCCACACAGGGGAAGCTCGCCATTGAAGCAACGTCAATGAACTCAGCAATTGGCTATTATGAAGTAGAACATGACCATTCTTTCCAACCTGAGTTGGACAAGGAGAATGATGCTAATCGTTTTACACAAGGAGAAGAAGAATTAGCTGGCGACTCTACCATTGGCTTTCTGAATTACCAAGATGAAGTTGAAAAAGAAGGAGAAGTATATGATGGAGCATATGATGTTTTTACTAGGTCTTAGCATCAATCAAATCACCAAGTTGATAAAGGAAAGGCAAGAGAGGAACCTCTGCCAGTGATCTCAATTGCCAAATGGGGAACTCCGTTGCCTTTTCATTTGAAGGACCCAGTTGGCAATAAGCAAGTAAGTACATCTAACAATCTTGTATCTTCTACTTCTGTCCCTCAGACTAGTACTACCCCTAATAAAACCCAAAAGGATGGATCTCCTTCCTCTATTCCTAGTTCATTTTAGTTGTTTGATATAATAGATCATGCTAGGAAGACCAAAACCCAAATGTCTGAGGTTGAGTATTTACAAGCTAATCCTAAATAGTTTGATAGGTTAGCCAAATACATCAAAAACAAGAATGTCCCTAAAGGACAAGACCTTCCAAAAGTTGCCCATGATTCCTCAAAAAACAAATCCACCCAAAATAATCTTGTCACTACTCCCCTTGTTGCCCCAGGAAAAATAGAACCTTTCTATGTTTCTCTATTGGTAAATAGTCATAAGTTGAGCAATTGCATCATAGATTCTGGGGCCTCCGATAATGTCATGCCTGCCAAAGTGGTGGATGCCCTTGGCCTCACCTTAACTAAGACCTTTGGGAGATGTTTCTCCATGGAAAACAAGCAAGTGCCATTGTTGGGCCAAATCAAAGATGCCCAATTTGCATTTGCAGCCTTTCCAGACAAGAGGATTAAGATGACTGTCCTAGTGGCTGATGTTCCAGGCTCTTACGGTATTCTGCTTGGGTGTAATTTTTGTAAAGATGTGGGTGGAGAACTAAACATGGACCTGTCCGAAGCAAGGATACCTGTTAAAGGCGTCATGCAAAAGTTGCTTCCTAAGAAAGAAGCAAAATATAGTGTTACCCAAACGGTAAATCCCAAAGCCCAAATTTTGTTTGAGTCCTCAGGAATGAGTAATTATTTCTTGTCTACTGAAGATACTTCTAGTTCATTAGATGAGAGCTTTGACATTTTAGATGTAGAATCATAGGATATTTCTAGTAAATCAGATGAAAGTTCAGATGAGAGCATAGTGATGACGGAATTTTCTCTTTTTGATGATAAAGAATTCACTAGTAACAGAAACATCAAAGTAAGAATTTCAAATGATGTTTGGGTTTTAGAATTTGATGGCAGTTGTTCCTCTACTAGTTCTAGAGCCAGAATTGTTTTGATATCTCTACAAGGTGATATCCTCCCTTTCTCATACAAGCTGCAAATTGACAATACCAATAACACTGTTGAATATGAGTCATTGTTGCTCGGATTGGAGGCTATTCATGCTAAAGGTGTTAAAAATCTTCATGCTCAAGGAGATGCCGAATTAGTGGTTTTCAAAGTGAGAAATTATATCAGACCAAAAATGAAAGGTTGAGGCATTACCGTAACCGTGTTTGGGATTGCATCGAAGGTTTTGATGCTTTCAACATTTCTATAGTACCAAGAGAGTCTAAAGATTGTACTAATTCATTAGCTATCTCTGCCACCCTCATGGTTCCCCATATAGACTTCAAAGGTAATAAGTACACAATTGAGTTGGTTTTCTGACCAAGTGTACCAAATAATGCTAACCATTGGCAGGTGTTCAATGGTGATAATTAAATCATAGCTTTCTTGGACAAGATGAATAGCTTTGATGAGCTCTATTTTGAAGGAAGTGAATCTCCACCACGGGAATACATCTCCGAAGTAGATTCACAAATTGGTGAAGAGTTTCTTCAACTAAAAAGGAATAAGATTCCAAAAGGTTTGGTTTCCTAGGAAAAGCTATTTGATAAGCATGACATATACATTAAACATTAGCAACAACTTGATTCAAGTTCATCTATGGAATTTGAACAAGTAAATTTGAGTTCTGAGGCAGATCCCAAAATGGTCAACATTGGGAAGTGTTGCACTGCCGATGAGAAATTCAAATTCACTACAGTCCTTTGCCATTACATTGATGTCTTGGCGTATTCTTATAATGATCTAAATTCCTTTAGGCCTAAGAAGATTCAACATGAAATTCCTCTCAAGGTTGGGTCATTGCCTCATAAGCAGAAACAAAGGTAATATAATCCAAAAATATTAGGTACTATTCTTTCTGAGATTCAGAAAATGTTGAATACAAGAATAATCTTTCTGATTCATCATTCTACCTGGATCGCGAATATTATTCCTGTAAGAAAGAAGAATGGAGAAATCCATATTTGTGTTGATTTCAAGAATCTCAACCAGTCTTCTCTAAAGGATAACTACCCCTACCCATCATGGACCGAGTGTTGTAAACTGTAACTGGTTTGGAAATGTTGTCTATGTTAGATAGTTTTTTGGGATATAACAAAGTAGAGGTCAATGAAGCAGATTAGTACAAGACTACTTTCACATCACCTTGGGGCACGTTTACATATCGTAGGATGCCTTTTGGTTTGATCAATGCTGGCGCCACTTTCCAGAGAGCAATGGACCTCGCTTTCAGAGATGAGATGGGAAAATTCATTGTGGTTTATCTTTATGATTTGACTATTTTCTCCAAACAACATCATGATCATGTGTATCATTTGCAATAGGTGCTGGAAAGATGTCGGCAAAATGGTATTTCTCTTAACCCTAAGAAATAAGTTTTTGAGGTTACAGAAGGTAAACTTCTCGGTCACATTGTGTACCGAGTAGGTACTAAAATTGACTCAGAAAGAGTCAAGTCTATTCAAAGTCTTACTATGCCTACTAGTAAGACTACAGTTCACTCTGTCTTTGGAAAGGTAAATTTTCTCTAGAGATTCATTTTGGAATTCACAGAGAAAACCCATCACATTGTCAACATGATGAAGGGTAAGACTACTTTCCATTGGAGTGCGGAAGGTAAAGAGGCATTTGAGGACATCAAGAGAGCTATAGCTCATGCTCCAGTTCTGGTTTGTCCTAATTATACCAAGGATTTCGTAGTATACAATTAGGCTTCCAAGCATACACTTTCAGCTATTCTTGTTCAACAAAATGAAGAAGGTGTGGAATCTTCCATTTTATTTATGAGTTGTCCTCTGAAGGCTCATGAATTGAAATATTCAAATATGGAGAAACATGCTTATGTCGTGGTCAAGGCGGTAAAGCATTTCTGGTTCTATATTTTGAATTCACACACTGTTGTTTTGATGCCTGATACAACAGTAAAGTCGATTCTGACTCAACATGAGTTTGGAACCAAAAGAGGCAATTAGATTGCCAAGATTCAAGAGTTTGATCTTGATATCAAACCTACCAATCTTATGCCTAGTAGAGGTTTGTGTCAGTTGATTGCCGACAATGTACCAAAAGAGATAGGGGATGAAGAAGAAGTTGAGGATATGCTGACTGTTCTTTTTGTCACTACTACAGATGAGTGGTATTCAAATATTGCTTATTTTCTTACCTATGGTGAGTTTCCTTCTCATCTATCCTATAAATAAAAGAGAACAATCAAATTGAAAGCTGTGAACTATGTCTTATGGGACAATAGTTTGTATAAAAGAAGCCTTGATGGAGTTTTTCTCCGTTGTGTGGATAAAATGCAACAAAACAAACTTCTGGAGTCTTTCAACAATTTAGCTTGTGGAGGATATTTTTCCACACCTGTGATGGCTCATAAGATTTTGTGGGCTAGGTACTATTGGTCCACACTATTTCAGGATGTGTACAATTGGGTATGTAGGTGTGAGTTGTGTCAACAGTTTGTTGGAAGGCCTAAGTTGGCTGCATTACCTCTCAAGCCAGTTGTGATTGAAGAACCTTTTCAACAATGGGGTATTGACTTCATTGGTGCTATGAACCCACTGTCAAGTGTAGGACACAACTTTGTTCTCACCACAATTGATTATTTTACCAAGTGGGGGGGGGTCATCCCAGTTAAGCATGCCACTTCTGAAGTGGTATGTAATTTTCTTAAGGAAAACATTATTTCTTGGTTTGGAGTCCCAAACAAATTTGTAGCAGATAATGCTACTTGTTTCTCTTCTAACGAGATTACTGGTTTTTTCTATGAACATGGGATTATTCTTTCTCACTCTTCAGACTATTATCTACAAGGAAATGGTCAGGCATAATCTAGTAACAAAAATATGGTTACTATTATTAGGAAACTGGTGGAAGATAATTAGAAAACTTGGCATAAAGTGTTGTTTGATGCTTTATGGGTAGATAGGATTACCCCCAAAAGGGTGATAGGTATGTCACCATTTTAGCTTCTGTATGGTCTGAATGCAGAAATACCTATTACTTTGGAGTTGCCGGCACTGAAGTTGGCAAAGGCAGTATATGATAGAACTTTTGAAAGTTCTATTGACAAAAGAATCATGTACCTCACTGAATTTGAAGAATAGCGAGCTATGGTAGTAGATCATATTGTTGAACATCAAATTCAGGTGAAGAAGTTTTTTGACAAGAAAGCAAGGGCTCGTGACTTTCAAATTGGAGATCAAGTCTTGTTATGGGACAAGAGGAGAGAACCAAAAGGAATGCATGGGAAGTTTGATTCCCTATGGAGAGGCCCATTTATCATTCATCAACTTTGTGGTGAAAATAGATTCTTGTTGGAGTATCTGGATGGAACACCATTCTTGTTGCCTCATAGTGGACAACATCTAAAACACTTCAATCCTTGAAGTATCAGATAAGTTCATTTGTACATTTGATAGTTTTGTGTTTTTATTTTTGTGTTTTTGTTTAGTCTTTTGTGTCTTTTTCTTTTTAATAGCTTGACTCTATGGCCCAATGGCATGGATGAAGGCAATTAGAGACTGGATTCTTCTCCCTTCGATTGTTTCAAAGTTTGATCGATGGAAGTTCTTGAGTTAGAGCCAACAGTTGTTCTCAAAATCAGCTACGCTCATTTTTGTAGACAACCCCTACAAAACTTGTCCATTTCGTATCCTACACTCTAAGTTCACAAATTGAGACAAGTACTCTTGGCCTTGTACGAAGTCATATGACATCCTAGAATAGTTTGTGACATTCCCTCAAGTCAATTCCTTGAAATTCTTGCAAATCGATTAGGTTGCAAACTGATCAAAATATCAATTTTGATCATTTTAGGGTGTTAGTAAGTTTTTGAAACTTCATGTGCAATAGTGGTCAAAACTACTGCTCTTGCATATCCTTGTTACCTTCTATGTGTGATGTCAGCAAATTCTACCATTCTTACATAATTTTCTATTTTTGTGTTAAGTCTGCCAAAAATGTCGCTTTTGCATGTTAGTCTTGTTTTTTATTTAAACATGTCCGAGTGGCAATTTTCACCGCCATTACATGTTCTTTGTTGAAGGTAATATGCAAAGATGGTAATTTTTACCGTCATTGCAATGTGAATAACACATGTTGTGTCAGCAGTTTTCATCGCCCGAGTATGATCTTGCAAATCACGAACTTCAATGGCATTTATTGCCACTCGTGTTGGCTTTATGATCTTGTCTTTTAAACATTTTTAACATGTAAACTCATTTTATTTTGTTATTTATTTTTCCCTAAACCTTCCAATTGACTCTTGAGACCTTCTTAGGATTGCTTGATCGCGTTGATTCTAGATTTGGACAAATTTTGGGTCACTAAGGTCGCGATTAAGGTTTTGGCTTATTGTCAGAGGTAGGTTGTTATTTTTTTGTTTTGTTTTCAATTTGTGTTTGATTAGGGTTTCATTGATCCTTTAAAATGATTGTTTTGTAACTTTATTGTTTAAATTTATCGTTTGTTTATCAACCTTTTGAAAAAACCTTCATAAAGCGTTGTGTTTCTATTTGATATTGTCATTTTTTAAGTCTTAGGTTTTTTCTATTTGTAAACTTGTGAGTATCATCAGTGAAAATCATCAACCATTACTTGTGCTTTATGTTTTGATTGCCCACGTGCAAGGGTGGTTAAAATTACCGCCCTTACATGAAGGCTTTGAAGAAGCAATATGCACTGTCAGTGGATTATGCCGACTGAACACCAAACATAATCATCGTACACATGTAATAGTGACAGAATCCATCGATCCTACATGTAACTTGCAATTCTCTCCCTCATGCGATGTCGGCAAATTTCACCGCCCAAACATTATGTAACATACCTCTCATACGATGTCAGCAAAATTTACCGCTTGAACATAAGAACTTGTTTCACATGCAAAAATGGTTAAAATTACCGCCAATACACTTGTATTCAACCCACATGTAGGGTTGGTGAAATTTGCCACCTTGACACTTGCAATACATCCCTTTAATGCAAGGGCGGCAAATTTTGCCTCTTGTGCATTCACTCTCTCAATTTTTTCTAACTCTGAGAGATTTTCAAATTTTTTTCCTAAGACTGCTTTCATCCATTTTTTTACCCACTTGCGCTCTAGTCCTTTCAAGTGTATCCCCATAGTCATGATTACCAACATGCAATTTTCCCAGATTACTAGTATTTCCCCTAATTACATGATCATGGCTTTTTGTTGCAGTTTCTTCTATGGATTTTCTCTCTTTTCTGACATCCTTCTAGTGTTATCTTTTTTAGATGACTGAGTTGTCTCCAAAGAAGTAGAAAGTAATGAAGTATAAGTATCAGGGTGTTTTTCCAATCACCTCAGTTACTTCCAATGTTGATGACATTTGGGATACAGAGATTAGCCATGTGGACATGGTAGAGTTTCTGGAAAGAACCAAGTCTGATAACCGTAGTTCTACAATGAAGAAGATTGTCGATAGTAACATTCATTTGGTGTCATCTTTCCTGGTGGTAGCTCATAATATAGAGTTTGTTCTTCAATGTGCTCAGTTATACAATAGAGACACTAGGGCAGTGGTGGATACAAATGGTAATGTGATAATTAGTTGGGTCCTAAATTCATTGACAAATTTTTCATGTGTCATGTTGTTACAGAAGTTATAAAACTAGATTTTGCTAAAGCTCAAAGAGAAGATGACAAAAATTCGAGAAGGCTAAGAAGATAATCAACACTAAATGGCTTAAGACTTCAAGGTCAAACTTATCCAAGTGGCCGAGGAGTTTTCCCAGAAGTGATTTTATCAAAGAAGTTGGTGATCTCATAACTCTTCTTAGCAGGATAAGGGGGCTATCTTCTTCCTCACTTTTTCATGAGTGGATGTACCCTTTTATCAAGGTTATACTTCAAGGCAAACAAGCCATCTTTTGGGGTGAGCAAATCAGAAATGCTCTTCATGAGCAATTGACTAAGGTATCCACTACTTTCAAATTCTATATGACTTCTTACCTTGTGTATATAGCAGCCTCCATGAGGATCTTCCCTGGTTTGACATCCGAAGGAGACAGGAGAGTGGTTCATGTATATCAATACTATCCTTAACTGACATTTAAAGGTTCTATCCACCACTTTAGGAGGGTAAATGATGCTTTCTTCGCAATGTTCTTGTGTCTTTTTGACCTTCAGCTAGAGCAAAGAAGAGTTTCAAACGAAGCTTGGTCAGTGGTCAATGATTATGGACGCATGATCTTACAATTTCCCACTTTCTCATATTTAAGGGTTAGGTTTTTCCAAGGTTATCCTTATATGTTGCCAAGGTTATCTTCAGACAAACTTGTTCTAATGGAATTATGTAGACAAATGATTTTCATATAGAATAAGCAAATGGAGCTCAAGAAACCAGGATTTAGATTTCCAGTTGAAATTGGCAAGTTTTCAGTATCAACTGTTGCAAAGGCTAGAGCCATGGAGAGTGAAAAGCGGCTAGTAACCATGAAACAGTACAAATGAAGACTAAGGTTTGATTATAGGGGTGTAAAGGACAAGATCAAGAGGAAGACCCAATTTCATGAACCAATGGTTGAAGATGTCTGGGTGGACTTGAGGACAGAAGAAGATATCAGAAAATTGGACTATAGCAGGTTATCTCTGGAACAGATTGAATATCTAGGATTAGATGATATTCCTAAAGACCTAGCAAATGATGAAGAGTTGATTGATTCTAGATATAACACTGAACAGGTTGCTGGTTCTCCTCTTCCTGCTATCCAATGGTCTAAAAAAGAATTGACTTCTCTAAGGAAAAGGTTTGAACCTTTATTGGCTAACACCAACAAGTGGTTAGCAAATAAGGGAATTACTTTGAAAGAATTCCTTACAGGATCAGAGACTAAAATCCAAGAAGAAACAAGTATGAAGGTGGAGAATAGGATGAAGAATAAGAGTGACGTTCCCTCTTCTTCCAAACCACATAAAACCAGGATCAAATTTGTGACAAAGAAGTCAAAGGCTATAGAGAAAGAATCTGAGGTAGAAGCTATGGAAATTGAAAAATAGAATACTGATGAGCTAGCTACCGAGGAAATGGAGGTTGAAAATAGATCGACAAAAGGACAACAAGATGAAGTTTTGTCTCCATAGGAGAATGTACAACAAGAAATGGGAGTCTCTTCTCCTTTGTCTGACATTCCTATTTTAGTTCCTCTGTCTGTTTTACCCATTGACTCCCCTCTTCTGACTCTCCATCACCTTTAGAAATGATTTTTGATAATCCTCAAACTACTTTTGATGATGTTCTTTGTAGTTTGTCCTCCTCATCTTTTGATATTGGAAATTCTTCAATATTTGATCACTTTGTAGTGGGTTCTGAACAAGTTTCTAATAAGAATGTGTTAGGTGCAATGTTTACTAATACTCCACCTATTGTTTCTACTTCCAGTGCGAGTGCAGTTCCAATAACACCAACAATGGAAACAGACCCTAATGTGAGTACTTATGTGCTTCCTCCATGGTTGTTAGCATATACACCTAAAAGAGAGAAACAAGCCATCTCTCTAGATGACTTTGATTTTAGTAAGTGGGCGCCTGCTAAGGCTAAGACCCCAAAGAAACAAAAAATTCTTTCAAGAATGCTAGGAGACAAAGGGCACAAATTTCTGGAGATTGTAAGGCCCCCACAGGATGCCACCATAGAAAATTTTAGTATGAATGACTACTCTATTTCTGGGGTAGAGCTGGACAAAATAACACATGAAAGTGCAAAGAATGATATGCAGTCAGCAATGGATATTCTGATTTAGAAGTTTGACAAAGAAAAAGAGATGAAGGATCATTATAAAGCAATGGTAGAACAATTGACTGCAGTGATAAGGAAGATTACTTTGAATTCAGAATCAGTGACTCCTGAGGCTATTTCTGTAGAAGACCCTATCATCCAAAAAGCTGCAAAGACTCATCTTAAGGGAAGAGTGCTTGAAGAATATTTGGAAAGGATGTGCACACAAGGAATCTCTCTTCTTATAGAGCTAGTTGAGAAAACGGGCAAAATGGAGAAAATAAGGGTAGAACTTGATGATTTGATTGATGTTATTTCTCAAGATATTGAGCATTTAGAACAGAATCGTGATAAGTGGGTAGAGATGTGGAAGCTGAAAATAAGTGCTCTGATATCAATTGGTGTCATTCCAAATAGGGATTCATATACTGAAACTAAAGAGGCATTGACATATCAGAGCTGTGTGTTGAAAGATCTGATCAATGACCTAGAAACTGCAAGGAAGTTGAGTGACCAAAATGATGTTAGTCTCTTGCACAAGTTGGAGGAGCGGCCGTGCAATTTGGTGTCACAGGATAATCAATTTCTTTCTGCAAAAGAGATGAACCAGGAATTTGAAAATATGTTTCAGAAGGAGTTTGAGGACAAAACATTTTCAATAGCCTCCGTGGATAATATTCTTGATAATCAGTTAACTTTGGATAATCTGAAGGCCAAGTTAACTAGCCATGCAAAATCAATTACCATGGTTAGAGATGCAATAGTTAGAGCCTCGATGCTTTTCAAGAACATAGTTAGTCCAGACAGTCTTGGGATGCAAGCAACGTTCACCATGTATGATTGCCACATGAAGAAAGAAGGCAGTGCAAGTTGAAGCAGCATTTTCATTACTTAGTTTATTTTCTATTTTTTAGATGTACTTTTGAAATAATTTTGGACATATTTACACGTACTTTTCTCATATGTAATTACATGTAAAAACATAGGAAGTCCCAAATCAAAAAGGACTCCTTTGTTGAATAAGTCATAGTTAGTTTTTCTTTTCCTATTTTTGCTCTCGGTTTCTCTTATAAATAAAGAGGACCTCCGTTGTAATTTTCATCTTTTAGTTATTACAACGAAACTTTGACAAATTGAAGAGCATTTTGAGACTTTGTGGTCAAATTGTAAATCATATTTTATCAAGTGAATAGAAAAGCAAATGATCTTTCAATCTTCACATTGGAATAACTTGTGGCGTATTGGAAATTGTTCTTATGTCTTTTTCCTTATACTATCTTATCTACTTGATCGAATTGTAGTGTGAGTGTGAATAATCTTGGAGATGTTCTAAAACTGATTTTGGAGACTTTGTGCTACAACAATTATCTTTAGCTTGTGATTTTATGTTTTGAAGTAAAAGATATTGGAAAGACTTTGAGCTACTATTATCTTTTGTGATCGTATGTTTTGTCATAGTATTCGGTGAAGACTTTTAGCTGCATCTTATCATACTTAATTGTAAATCAGTAAAAGAAGCAATGATAGACTTTATGCTCTCGTAGGTTTCTTGGTTATTTCAATTTGTGTTGTGAAAGTACTCTTTTATATTGTAAACATCATTTCTAAAAAAAGAGAAATGGATGACATGGTTTCACCATCAAGTTAGTTCTTAGTGTAAATAAGTTTGTAATAGTTAATAGGGAACCTCCCCTTGCTGAGAGGAGAGATTTATCTCATTACACTGTGGTTGATATAACCATTTTGTCTTCAGTTAGTTTACAAAATATTCACCCAACACATCCTTATGACATTAGTACTTTGATAGAAAATTGCCCAATCACGGTGAACACATCACCATGTCAAAGTATACTCAAAGTGCTTAGGGCCAAATGAGAAGAAAAGAAGAATCACATATTTCTATGATGTAGACATGGTCAACTATTACTACAGTTAAGGTTACCTAATGAAGCCACATTGGATAACAATAGCACATGACCTTATTTTTCACTACAACATGTACTAGAAAATGGAAGTCTGTAGGCCTTTCCTCACAAGAAATAGGGATATGTAAGATTATGTAAACTTCTTAGAGGAAGCAACAACAAATAATTAGATAGAGGATTATTTTTCAGGAACAGATTGCCTTAAAAATGTAGGACATGGAAAGGGAAACAAATTAATATGTTTTGACAAAGTACATCTGCAGATGAACACCTACAAGCCTCAATATTTTATTATAAAGTCATTTTCCCAATGTTTGTAATGAAAATATTTCAAAGTGTATTCTTGGGAGATAATAATGTTTTATAAATCCTTTAAACTCCCCAAGTGTAAAAGAAATGGTTATGAGTTAGTTATGGTCCAAGGGTTATAAATACAAGTTTTTTTAATGTAAAGAGGTTCCAGTTTTTTAGTTTCTTTATCTAGTAAGAAGTGAACTGAAAGAAAACAAAGAGCTTTTTGGATTTGTACTTTGTATAGGAAAGTTTTTTGGTTGTATAAATTTAAAAAAATACATGAACCAGTTGATTCTTGTGTTTCAAGTGTTTTGTGTGTTGCTTTTACCTATTTTTCATGTGTTAAATAGGTATATTTTTCTGTATTATTGTGGAAACCTATTAGTCATTCACTAGTGCAATCATTAACTGTGCAATCGATGTGAAGAAATGTAGTTATCTAGATTTAGGTGTATTGATATTGCCTATCTCATAGTATGTGGGTTTTCATGTCATCTTCTTCCATTTTTGTTACAATATCACATTTTCTATTTTCTCTTTCATCATACAAATCCATGAATGTATATTCTGATTTTGAGGTGAATCCCCTTCTTTTCTAAAAAAATGAGTGAAACCCCACTTAGTTTTCATGGGTCTACAACTAGGGTTTTTGTGAGTTATTTCCATTAGTTTTTGTCTTTGTTTACCTTTGGTATTTTGGGTTAAAATGCCATAAATCCCCCTATTTGGATCATACAAGGGAGTTGCCCCTCTCAAACGTAGAGGAAGATTGTTGTTTCATAGTGATCTCTCCAACTGTTGGCTAGTTTGTCACTACTTTTTGATGCAGAGGCATCCACACTAAAACCTTGACATATAGCATGGATGTCCACAACCCTTCATCATCATCATCATATTTCCCTTAACACTGTCAGCATCATCATATTTTCTCTGCCGACCGATATCCTCCTGCAGACAAACCTTCGACTCTTCGTCTGTCAGCAGCATCATCATATCCGACTATCGGCAGCATCATCACATTCGGCAAGCGCAAACATCCTCCTGATGTTCACTGTTCACCTTACCGCCAACCTCTTTCTTCATCATCATGATGTTCAACATCATGTTCATCAGTAGGATATAGAACATCCGGTTCCTCCCATATATCCTGATGACGACAACCTCATGCACCTTTCCTTCGATGCTTACATCACCCCGATATCCTGATGACGATTATCCTGATGATGATGACGTCACATGCAGTTCCTTCAATATCCTGTTGTCGGCCAAACTTAACATTATCGGCCTGCGATGGTTTTATCAACCCGATCTTCTACCTTATGCCGATACGCTCCTCCTCGGCAACACCTGATGATGATCACCCCAATGCACATTCACTTTATGCAATCGACTGCATCATGCTCATCTCCACTTACTCGGATGACACCTGAAGTAACTGCATGATATATACCGAAATATCCTGATGATGCCATTGCGATGGATTTTCCAACCTTAGCGAATTTCGATCCACCGAACCTCCTGAGGTGACCCGATCCGCTTCCTGGATAACTTTCCAGACTCTAACAACCAGCACAACCTAGCACATACCCATGCTAGGGTTCTCAACACCTTTCGACGACGATCCTGCACACTTGCATGCAAACAAACACAAAATGCAGACTAAACCCTAAACTATTGTACATAGCCATTCCACCGATTCGACGAATCAACCGGTGGAATGGATCAGCGAATCCATGTAACCACCAAAACAGCAACTCGATTACACAATGGAGATCAAATAGAAAATGAACACAAACAGGATCTTTATTGATTTCAAAAGATGCAATACAATACTCAGTCTCACTCTCTCTGTCTCTCCTCTTCGATGCAATACTATGTCTAAAACCAACCGATCCTCATGCATAAATAGGATCTCTTGCGAGTACTACTGACCTGACTCCAAGCGGCTAGGAAATCTCTCCAGGTGGCTGGGAGATCCAACTGGACCTACAGCATAACAGCTGTCTTAACAAACTAGCTAAAAATAGTAAAGTATGGTCAACATGACCTTATTACATGCATTGGTCTTATCAGACCTTCTTGGAAACATTAACAAGACTCAAAACAAACTAACTGCCTCATGGAGGCCAGCTGTCAGGTAGGTGCTCCTGCACCATACTCCCCAATAGAAAAGAACTCATGTCCCATGAGTTTAGTTGTGGAAGTCCTCCACCTTTCCACTTTGTCATGTCAGTGTTCTGACCTGTCCCAGCTTTGTCCTCTGCTGTCTCTTGGCTGCTCCAAGACTTCTGAACTGTAACTTGCTTTCTTGCAAGTAAATCCTCATGCCTGTCAATGTAGGCCTTTTTCTCACATACCTTGTGTTTGTCAGGTTGTCTGACCAGAACCTCTGTCTGAACTGCCTCTTGAACTTCTGCAATGTTCAACTCTATCTTTCTTTCAACCTTTATAGGACAAATAATAGTCCCAACTATGACAACATCCTTGTCATTCCTCTCAACTGGTTGCTATTTGCAAACCTGTTT
The DNA here is from genome assembly GCA_027924645.1 of Cunninghamia lanceolata. Taxonomy (NCBI): domain Eukaryota; kingdom Viridiplantae; phylum Streptophyta; class Pinopsida; order Cupressales; family Cupressaceae; genus Cunninghamia; species Cunninghamia lanceolata. The sequence continues at coordinate 25,615,986 of BSBN01000047.1, forward strand.
CTGCACCTGCTGCTGACCTCTGTCAGTCAAAACTGAAACTTTCTTCAACCTGTTGTCCTTAACAACTCCTTTCCTTGCAGTGTCCTCAGCTGCCTTTATGCCTGCTCCTATAGGCTTCTGCACAAATTCCTTCTTTCCCACTAAAATGATTTGGGCTACCTTCTGTACTACAGCTGCTTCCTATAATGGCATCAACATAATAGTCTTCCCATCTTTCTTGATGGTGTAGTATTAGCATACCCATCATACAGTACCCTCCTATCAAATTGCCATGGTCTACCCAACAGTAGGTGACAACATTCCATGGGCAAAATGTCACACAAAACTCTATCATGATATGCTCCAATCTGAAAATCCACATATTCCTGTTCATAGACAAAAAGTGATTGACTATCACTCACCCAAGATGCCTTGTAAGGGTGATGGTGTGGAATCCTTTCCAAATTCAGTTTATCCACCATTTCCTGAGATACCATGTTGTCTGTTGAACCAGTATCAATGACAACCTTACATACTTTACCTTTGCTCTTGCATGTGGTCTTGAAAAGAGCTCTTCTTTGCATCATATCCCTTGATGCCTACAAACTAATTCTCCTAAGCATCAATGCTTCTCCCTCCTCAGGATATCCATAACCATCAGGTTCCCTCTCTCCGTGATAAGTGTTTGAACTTTGCACACTTTGCTCTACTTTCTCTTGCACAAGTTGTACTCTCTTGTCATTCGTTCTATCATTTCTGGATGATGAACCTTTGCTTTCTGGACATTTGAAAAATGGATGACCAAACTCACCACAGGTGTAACACTTTCCTGAAAATGTAGTAGAACCTCTACCACTTCCAAAGCTGCCTCTATTACCTTTCCATCCACCTCTGAAATCAGACTGTCCCTGTCCTTTACCAGTGTATTCTTGACCCTCATTGGTTTGCCTTGTTGTAGGGGCTGATCCTCTTCCCCTCATATTGCTGCCTCTTCCTCTCATGGACTTATCTTGTCCTCTATTCATCTTTTCTGCAATCCTGATTACCATTTGGTAACAATCCTCCACACTCTTAGGGTTAGCTAAAACTAACTCATCCTGTATGTTCAATCTCAAACCAGCCAAGTACCTAGCCACCTTTTCTACCTCATTCTCATGATGACCAGATCTCATACTCAACTTATAAAACTCCTCAGTATATGCCTTCACATCCATTTCCTTCTGCCTTAGAAATTGCAGTCTCTTAAACATCTGAATTTCATAATCCTTAGGCAAGAATTTACCTTTGATCCTTGCTACCATTTTATCCCATGAAGTGATCTTTGACTTCCCTTGTTTCCTTCTCTCAGATTGTACATAATCCCACCATACCAAAGCATGACCTCCTAACTTGGTCTTTGCAATCTTTACCTTCTAATCCTCAGCAACATTTTCACATTCAAAGTGATTATCAAGTGCAGCAATCCAATCCAGTAACTCATCTTCATTCAAACTTCCATTATACTTGGAAACATCAACCTTTCCCTTAGGTTTATCACTCTGCACTGCCTTTAACAGTTTTGCAAATCTCTAGTCTTCAGCATCCAGATCTTCGGCTACCTCTTCATACTCTTCAACAGTATCTTCATCTTCTTCAGACTCACTGTCTTCCACTTCCCTCTTTTTGTTCTTTTCCAGGGCTACAAGCCTGGCTTGAAGTGCTTCAGCAAGCTCCTTCATCTTCCTAATCTCTCTGGCATGTTTTTCCTTCATCTCCTGTAATTCCCTTGCAGTACCACTACCTTTCGGAGGCATTTTGTCAACCTCTCACTTCTCTACCTCTGTCCTTTCGGTGACAGAATCAACTCTACCTCTGCCCTTTCGGTGACAGAATCAACACACAACAGCCCAGACCTTTTGCTGAGCTCTGATACCACTATGATGCAGAGGCATCCACACTAAAACCTTGACATACAGCATGGATGTCTGCAACCCTTCATCATCATCATCATATTTCCCTTAACACTGTCAGCATCATCATATTTTCTCTGCCGACCGATATCCTCCTGCAGACAAACCTTCGACTCTTCGTCTGTCAGCAGCATCATCATATCCGACTATCGGCAGCATCATCACATTCGGCAAGCGCAAACATCCTCCTGATGTTCACTGTTCACCTTACCGCCAACCTCTTTCTTCATCATCATGATGTTCAACATCATGTTCATCAGTAGGATATAGAACATCCGGTTTCTCCCATATATCCTAATGACGACAACCTCATGCACCTTTCTTTCGATGCTTACGTCACCCTGATATCCTGATGACGATTATCCTAATGACGATGACGTCACATGCAGTTCCTTCAATATCCTGCTGTCGACCAAACTTAACATTATCGGCCCGTGATGGTTTTATCAACCCGATCTTCTACCTTATGCCGATACGCTCCTCCTCGGCAACACCTGATGATGATCACCCCAATGCACATTCACTTTATGCAATCGACTGCATCATGCTCATCTCCACTTACTCGGATGACACCCGAAGTAACTGCAGGATATATACCGAAATATCTTGATGATGCCGTTGCGATGGATTTTCCAACCTTAGCGAATTTTGATCCATCGAACCTCCTGAGGTGACCCGATCCGCTTCCTGGACAACTTTCCAGACTCTAACAACCAGCACAACCTAGCACATACCCATGCTAGGGTTCTCAACACCTTTCGACGACGATCTTGCACACTTGCATCCAAACAAACACAAAATGCAGACTAAACCCTAAACTACTGTACATAGCCATTCCACCGATTTGACGAATCAACCGGTGGAATGGATCAGCGAATCCATGTAACCACCAAAACAGCAACTCGATTACACAATGGAGATCAAACAAAAAATGAACACAAACAGGATCTTTATTGATTTCAAAAGATGCAATACAATACTCAATCTCACTCTCTCTGTCTCTCCTCTTCGATGCAATACTATGTCTAAAACCAACCGATCCTCATGCATAAATAGGATCTCTTGCGAGTACTACTGACCCGACTCCAAGCAGCTGGGAAATCTCTCCAGGTGGCTGGGAGATCCAACCAGACCTACAGCATAATAGCTGTCTTAACAAACTAGCTAAAAATAGTAAAGTATGGTCAACATGACCTTATTACATGCATTGGTCTTATCAGACCTTCTTGGAAACATTAACAAGACTCAAAACAAACTAACTGCCTCATGGAGGCCAGCTGTCAGGTAGGTGCTCCTGCACCACTTTTTGGACAAAACATAGTCTTTTTTTGAAGGTTTTACTGTAGCGTGAAATTTGTTTACCAGTAGATTTTTGGTGACTCTGCTTGGGATTTGAAGAAGTGAAATTCAAAAGTATCTCTCTAGAAAAGAAGTTGGTGATTCTGTTTGAAAATTGAACCCAAAAAAATGGTTTGGTTTCCAAGGAGGAAATCATCATCTATAGTTGGTTATGATAGTGATGACAGTAATGAAGAAGATTATTCTTTTTTTTGTGTGCTCACCTCATAAAAACTAGATTCTTGATGAACCCAAGCAAGTTGAGTTTCTAAAAAGATTTTATGGTGGCATGCAACTTAGTTCTAATCAGATACATCCTTCTTTGCTTCAAACACTGCAAAATATTAAAGAAAAAGATGGAAAGGAAACTCATTTTCTTGCTCAAAACCATGAATTTTTATTGAAAATAAGTTATGCAGCCCAAAATAAAAGGAACCAGGATGGGATATATAACATGGATGATGAGAACAACAATAAAAAAGCAGAAATTTTTCCTACAAATGAACCTATTTTTGAAGAGATGTCTTGTGATTGGAGGGTTGAAAAAGACTCATTGAAGCATGCATGTACCATAGAAGAACAAGTTATTGCATCTACTCATGAGAACACATGTCCAATTGAGAAAGACTAAAAAGAAAGAGTGGTGTAGAAAGAAAAAGAAAACTATATTGAAGTATGTAATGATGGAGAGGAAATCATTCTGAATAATGAAGAAGTTTTAGACTTGACTAAAAAAAAAGAAACTCTAAAATGAGTCAAGAAGTGTTCTCCTGACATGCATGCAACCACAACTTGAAAAGAATGATGATAGGAGTGTTGCAAGTATGTTCCTAACTGGTGTTGTCATTGATGTCAACATATTTGTGTTGTCATTGGTGTCAATTGTGCTCTTGTTTTGATGCTTGTTTGTATTGAGTTAGATGCTTTGTATTGGCATATATAAGTACTGAAGATAATGAGAGAGTGCTCCTAATCTTGAGTTTCCAGGTGCTTTTGAGAAAATTTGCTCTCCTAGTCGAAACAGTGAGTTACTCTGTTTACAGAAGAACAGTCTAGTATGTTGCTCCACATTTCTTGTAGATTGCATATCTTTGTCTATGGATTAGAAGTTATTTAGAGGTATGTTTGAAGATGCTATATTCCAAGTTTGAGCCTCCGGTATGAAGATTTGAGTGAGTTATGTTCACCAAAGTAAAAGCTATTTTTTTTAGTATTCACTAATGACAAGGAGAATGTATTCTGCTCCACATTTCTCTGCATTGAAGTTTCATAGCCTGCAGTTCTAGAATTAAGTTTTTAATGTTGTTATTTTTCTTCAACTCTAATGGTTCATGATTTGGTGAATTGCAAGTGATCTTTTTCTTATGACAGTGGCTGACAGTTATGTTAATATGCTCCAATTTGAAGAATCTTATGAATAAAGTGATCAGAGGTGGTGTGGAAGTTCCTGATGATTATAATGTGCTTGTGGATGTCTCCTAATCATGTTCCTACCTTTGGATTGGTCCACAAAAATAAATTTGGATCGTGGATGAAGACTGTTCTTAGAAGAGTTAGTGCTAACACCAATCTTGGCTGACCTGGTTGTTTTCACTACTTGCAGAGATGCATTGAAGATTGTGGAAGCATGTTGTGGCATGGAAGATTACATTTGAGTCCTAGCTAAGGCATAATGTGATTCACATACATCTTTTCCTTGGCTAATTTTGTCTAGGTCCAGACCTATTTCTATGTATGTTTGTAATGCTGACCTTGGAGATTGTTCCAATGGTTGATGAATGTAATGCCGACCTTGGAGATTGTTCCAATGGTTGATGAATGTAATACCAAACTTGATGTACATTCCAAGTCTGATGAATTGTATAAAAACATGTAATGAAGTTGTGAAAAAGATGTCCTTGTGCGAAAATGCAAAGATAAGTGAAAAGGTGTAAGAAGAGCATAGCAGAGGAGTTATACTATGCTTCAATGGAACTGAACTCAAGAAAGGAGTAGATTCTATCAAATCAGTTCACCAACCCTTGGTAGTGAGCTATGTTGAAATGCACCAGACAACTGAGAGGGGGGGTGAATCCATTGTCTCAAAAACTTAACTACTTCTATACTTTAAAACATTAATCACTTGTCCACTGATATTATGATTAAAACATACAAGCATAAAATCAGAAACTTAAACATAGTTGCAAGATCAAACACAAGAGACACCAAATTTTTTACATGGAAAACCTTGTTAAGGGAAAAACCACAGTGGGGGTTAACCCACAAGATATATATGTAAAGCTCAATATGAAAAAATAGAGGCTCACTACCAATGGGGCTCACTGCCCAGAGATCATTGCTCAAAGAGGTTCATTGCCAGGGGAGGCTCACTGCCAAGGGTTTTGAATTGAGATGATATCATCTATTCCATGCTTGAATTCAGTTCCATTGAAGTGTAATATTCTTCCATTGCTCTGCTTTACCTTTTTCACTTCTTTCCTTAACTTCACATCTTCACTCGAGGACATGTTTTCCACAACCAAATTACAAGTATATATATCATTCATCAACCTTGGAATGTACATCAAGGTCGACATTACATTCATCAACTGTTGGAACAATCTCCAAGGTCAGAATTACAAATATTTACAAAATAGGTCTTGACCTAATACAAAAATTAAGCTAAGGAAGTATAGAAAAGATGTATGTGGATCACACCATGCCTTAGCTGGGACTCAAACATGATCTTCCATGCCACAACATGCTTTTGTAATCATCAAGAGATCTCCACAATTACTGGAATTAACCAAGTCGGCTAAGACTGGTTACACACTACCTTGTCTAGGAACAATCTTCAACTTTGATCCAAAATACTCCTTGCGGACCAATGCAAAGGTAGGAACATGATCAGGAGGTATCCACAAGCACATTGTAATCACCAAGAACAACCGTACAAACTCTAACCACTTTGTCCATGAGATTCTTCACACCGGAGCATATGAACTTTACTGTCTTCAACTGTCATAAAAGAAAGATAGCTTGCAGACCACCAAATCATAAACCATTGGAGTTGTATGCACTTATCATCATCCCAAACTTCCCTCTAGAACCACAGAGTAAAATACTTCAATGCAGAGGAATGCAGAGCAGAATACTTTCTCCCTATCACTGGTGAGTAATCAGAAAAAGCAGGTTTTACTTTGGTGATAGCAACTCACTCAATTCTTTATACCAAAGGCTCAAACTCAGGATTTAGCATCTTCATACATGCCTCTAAATAACTTCCAATCTGCAGACAAAGATCTTCAATATACAAGAAATGCAGAGCAATCTTCTGGATTGTTCTTCAATATGCAATACATTATTTTCACTATAATTCACTACAACTCTTTGTTCCTTCCGGAGGAGCAAATTTTCTCAATATCCTCAACATGTAAAGCTTCTAAACAAGTAACAAAATAGGATATAGTTGACACCAATGACAACAAAGATATGTTGACATTAATGACAACACCAGTCAGGCACATACTTGCAACAAGTCGATCTTGGCAGTGAGCCCCAATATTTGCAGTGAACATTTTGGGCAATGAGCCCTAAGGTAGTGAGCTTCTATTTTTTGGTATTGTTATAACATATTTATTTCTATGGGCTAACACCCACCATGGTTGTTCCCTTATAGGGTTTTCCATGTAAAAATCTGGTGTCTCATGTGTTGAGCTTCTTGTTTCATGCTTTCATTGTTAAATCTTAATAACAATGATTGAACATTTGATGTGTTGATAAGTGGTTAAAGTTTTGAGACAACTGATTCACCCCCCCTCTTAGTTGTCTTGTGAATTTCAATAATTGGTATCAGAGTAAGGTTCCTCAAAAGTAAGCTTAATAGCTCGAGGTTGATCCATGATGTCTTACAAGAAGGAAACTCCACAGTTTAATGGGATGAATTATGGTTAATGGAAGGTATGAATGAAAATAAATCTCCTTTGTCTTGGTTATAGAGTATGGAAAGTAGTGGAGACAAAGTATACCATGCCTTAGAATGGTTTAACAACTGAAGACAAAATCAAAGAATATGAGTTAAATATAAAAGCTAGAGATGATCTATTAAGTGCATTATCTGACACTGAGTTGGTAAAGGTCATGGATCTAGAAACTACTCATGAAGTTTGGGAAAAGCTAAAAAATCTATATGAAGGAAATGAATCTGTAAAGAGTGTCAAATTGTAGGGCATGAAAGTGAAATATGATGGTTTAAAAATGAGCGAAGATGAAAACATAACAGCCTACATGCAAAAGGTTGATAAGATTGTCAATGGAATAAAAGGTATGGGAGGAACTATTGATGAGAAGGAAGTTGTAATGAAAATTCTTAGATCATTACCTAAGTCCTATAGTCACTTGAGGTAGATGCAATTTAAGAAGTAATAACTGTGCAAGGAGTCACTAAGGATCAGTTTCTTGGAAAGCTTACAACTTTTGAAATGAGAGAGTTTGGTGATGCTTTGCCAAAGATTGAGATTGCTTTCAAAGCCAGCACATCACAGAAGATCTCTAGAGCTAAGAAGTACAAGGTGGAACCTGATGAAGAGCTTGATGAAATTGAAGTAAACTTTGTTGACAGATTGCAAATAGGTTCTGGTAAGTTCAAAGCAAAATTACCTTTCAAATGTTTTACATGTGGTAAGGTTGATCACTATGCTTCTAGGTGTCCTAAGAGAATTGAAAAGAGTAGAAACATATTTAAAAATAGACCTAGGGTTCCAAAGAAATTCTACTATGTTAGAGATCTTGATGATGAAGGTGTGATAGATGATGAATCTGATGATGCTAGTACTAGTGCAAATGCATGCTTGTTTATTGCAATCAAAGAAGAACCTATGTCTACTAATCCTGCTAGCTGTGTGAAGGAAGAAAAACCAGTGGAAGAAAGTGCTTTGGTTGTTCAGGTTGAGAAAGATAAGGATGAATGGGTTATTGAAATTGGATGCTCACATCATATGACTAGTGATAAAAGTAAGTTCATAAGTTTGGAAAAGTATGATGGAGGACTGGTTAGGTTTGGAGATGATACAACTGGTAAGATTTGTGGAAAAGAATCTATTTCTTTTGATGGAAAGCATAATACTAATGATGTTCTATATGTGAAGGGTTTAAAACACAATATTTTAAGTGTTGGTCAGATGTTGACAAAGGTTATGATCTGAGATTCAAGGACAATGGATGCAAGATCATGGAGAGCTCCAGAATAGTGATTGCTACTGGTAAGAAGACTAGAGGTAATGTCTATCATTTGAGAGGAACTAATGATTGTTTTTTGTTGGCTTAGACTAATGAGAGCTAGTTGTGGCATAGAAGGATGTGTCATATCAATTTGGACAATTTGGTGAAGATAAGTTCTGCACATGTTGTAAGAGATCTGCCTAAACTTGTGAAGCCTACTGACACCATTTGTAAGGAGTGTCAATTTGGGAAACAAACAAGAATAAGTTTCAAAAGCAAAGAAAAATTATCTACTGGATTGCTGGAACCAGTATATACAGATTTGTGTGGTCCCACAAGAACAAGAAGTTTGCAAGGTGACATGTATTTTATGTTGCTTATTGATGATGATTCTAGAATGACTTGGGTCACTTTTCTAAAAGAAAAATATGAAGCCCTAGACAAGTTCAAATCTTTCAAGGCAATGGTTGAGGATGAGTTAGAGTTGAGGATCAAATTCTTAAGGTTTGATAGAGGAGGTGAGTTCACATCAAATGAACTCAATATTTTCTGTGAAGAACAAGGGATAAAGAGACAATTATCTACACCTAGAACTCCTCAATAGAATGGATTTGTTGAAAGAAAGAACAAGATAGTTCAAGAGGCTACTAGGAATATGTTAAAGGAAGTTGACCTACTAGAAGTGTACTAGAGAGAAGCCATACATATTACTATGTACATCCTAAACAGAGTTCATGTCAAAGGTAATAGCTCTAAAACTCCTTATGAATTATGGTATGGAAGAGTTCCTACAGTGAAGTATTTCAAAGTTTTTGTAGCAAATGTTATATCAAAAGAGAAGAAGAAGAACTAAGCAAGTTTGATGCTAGGTGTGATGAAGGAATCTTCCTTGGTTACTCTACTAAGAGTAAGGCCTACTGGTGCTACAAAAAGAGACCAAAAAGGATCATTGAAAGTGCTAAAGTGAGGTTGATGAAGAAAAGGAAATAATTTTAGATATGAGTGGCTATGAATCAGATGAACCTGTGGCTATAGTGAATGAAGAAAAAGTTGAACAAGAAGACAGTCAAGATGAAGAGGCTCTAGAAAGTGTTGTTAATACTCTTAGGTATGTAAGGATTAATCATTCTGAAGATTAGATTATAGGTGACAAAAACAAAGGGGTACTGACAAGGAAAAGAGTTGCAAAAGAACAAGTGAATGACTATTTGCTTTCAAAAGTTGAACCTAAAAATGTTAGTGAAGCTTGCAACATGATGAAAAGTAGGTAAATGCTATGGAAGAAGAATTGATACATATAGAGAAAAATCAAACTTGGGAACTAGTTCTTAGACCTACTGACAAGAATGTGATTGGCACCAAATGGGTTTTTAGAAACAAGATGAATGAGAATGGAGAAGTAATAAGGTATAAGGTAAGATTGGTATGCAAAGGATATTCTCAAGTTGAAGGGATAGATTTTGAGGAGACCTTTGCTTCTATGGCAAGGATTGAAGAAATAAGAATTTTTTTGGCTTTTACAGCTGTTATGTTAGAAAAAATAACATTGGGGGCTTTTTCCTCTTAAGGTTTAGTTCCTGGGTCCCTTAGGATGCATTTAGGACATCTTGCATGAACTAATTTGACATCTCGATGAGAAAACCCTGAAGTTTCATGGCAAATGGGACCTAGGGAGTACACTTAACATAAATCCTACCTAAAATGGGGGGATGACTTGGGCACCTATGTTCTATTTTAGGTTAGGGCCAATTTGAAAGTGTCAGTTTATGACCATTATTTAGGTCCTATGCTAACATGGTAAGTTTGAATTATGAAATTCTTAGCAGGAATATTTGTAGTTGCAATTATAAACATGATCAGTTTATTATTTGTAGACTAGATGGAAATTTTGATTCAAGAGCTTATGTGAAAGTGATTCAAGACATTCATTGTGTTACAGATTAGACTTTTTGTGTTGTTATTGTGCTTGTTTGTTGCATATTTGGCATCCATCTCCTCATGGCATGAAGAACATCTTCCTTCCATGAAATCTTCACCATAAGATGATATCAATTATGTTTTTCTATTATTTATCTTTTGGATTTTGCCTCTATCTGACAAGGATACATACTCTTTATGTAACAACGATGTTTGGAAGACTTGAATGTCTCTCTAGGGCTTGACTGAGGCAAGCCTCTAAACACCACAACCCCCAACCTATTTTTTTGTGATTGCAGGTTACATGTTGCAAAAGTAGAAGAAGTGGAGTTGCAAGAGAGTAGTGCAAACTGTCAAAATTGCAAATCAAAAAAGAAAATAGGGACCTGGACTCAGGCACTCGCTCATTAGTCCTCTAGATCTCGTAACATAAAAATCTTTAGAACAATAGGAATAGGTTACAGACAAGATTCCTAGATCTTGACAAAAACTATGGCACTAGACTAGGGCACCCACTCATTAATCCCTAACTTTTATGTATTCCAAACTTTAAAATATGGTACGCATTTGATTGTCATTTGATATCTCTATGTGCGATTATTTTTCATAAATTGCTTGTTTGTTCATGAATTTATGTAATTTAGATTTTGAGCATAATTAGGATTAACTGAACAACAAAATCAAACAATTCCAATCTTCCCCTATGTTCCAAGTGATAGGAGATCTATAGTAGACTACCTACTTGATTGAATGTTCTTGAATGTTTAGTGGTGAAAGAAGGATCAACATAAACCATCAAAATCAACCCTAAACACCTTACCTTCTTTTCCATACTAAACATTTTGGTGAACCCATGTTTTTGGACTTTTTGGTACCTTTCTGAGTATTGTGCTTTAGATTTACATTTATTTCATTCATTCATATCATTGCATTTGAAAATTACTAAAAATTTGAAAAATTTGAAAAAATTTGAAAATTTTGGCATTTTTAGCTTTCATTTTCAAACAATTTGAATTAGCTGGCATTGAATTTCAATAAATTTGTAGCATTATCATTAGATCTGATTTAAAATACATAAATTTTTCATTCATCATTCTTTTAGATTGCATTTTCATGCTTAAATTATTAAAAATTGCTTGAAATTGTGCATTTTTCCGTATAACCTAGTTTTGCATTAGCTAGGGTTTGTAGTCAAAATCTTGTTTTAGATTTTAATACCATTTTAAAAACACTCATTAGGACTGATTTGTAACTATAGTTTTGCATCATAGTGGTTTTCTTGCAAAAAATTATGCCTAGGGTTTAAAAACCTTACTTTTTCACTAAGATTTTGGCCTTATCATCTCTCTAGATTTGCACCATAGGTGTGTTGTAAAAGATTTTTTTGCACTAATTGGCTATTATCAGATTTATTATCTACTACCCCTTCTCAAATTCTTTACAACACCCTTTTTATTGGGCTTTTGCATTGAAATTGGGCAAAAAATTACATATTTTAGCTATATTTTCCCTAGGGTTTGACTTAGATTTGCACTCCCAGCATGTTTTGATAGATTTTATGGCTTTAAGTGACTAATATTACTTCTATAATCTGGTTCATCTCCTAAAATTCTTTACAACACCCCTTTTTATTGGGTCTTTACATTGAAAATTTGTGAAAAATTACATATTTTAGTGTATTTTCACTAAGTTTTGACTTGTCATCATTCTAGATTTGCATCAAAAGCATGTTGTGAAGGATATTATGGCTGTATTGGACTAATATCAAACATATTATTTGTTTCACTTCATTAATTTCCTTACAACACCTTTTCTTTCACTTATTTGCATTGAAAAAAGTTTAAAAAATCAAGCATTTTAGGTCATTTTCACACATAGTCTTGCACTTGTCTTTTGCATAACTTTTGAAAATATTTTAAAATCTAATTTTACATTGATGTTACAAGACATTTCACCATGGAATCTTCATCTCATTGCTCTTTGGTATCTTTACATGCATATATCAAAAAATTTAGAGTTTCTACAAATTTCTTAATATGAATCCTCATGTTCTCACTTATATACAAGTTATGCATCACAAGGATATATTTCAATGATCTTTATTTGAAATCCTTGACTATGTATCTAATTATGATAACTTCATATCTCTCATGAGTACATACCCTTGGGTAGTAGAAGATTTAACAAGACACATTGAGAATAATGAGTGTGAAACTCCTCTTAACACTTTGGAATTAATAGCTAAAACATATGGTGATGATGATAATGATGAAGATGATTCCATAAGTTATTCTACTCCTGTAGACACCCTAAAATGACTAGGTCTTCGAATCAATTGCATTTTCATCTAATCTGTCTCATCACCTGCATTTCAACATTAATTGAATAATCTAATTATTTAATTAATTTCATCAAATTCATCTAAAACTCCAAAATTCCACATTAATTAAATAAATCCACTTTATTTAATTAATTTCATTAAATTCCTCTATATTCTTCTAAAATTAAATAATTTTTAATTATTCAATTAAATCATAATTCTCTTTCAAATTTCAAATCTATATTAATTAAATAAATCTAATTATTTAATTAATTTATCACAAATCCTCTCTTATCTACAATTAACTAATTTTTATTATTTAATTAAATCAAATTGTTCTTCCAAATTTAAATAAATCATGCAAATTTATTTAAATTGTCTCAATCCTCTAAAAATAAATAAAATTAAGTATTTTATTTATAATCTTCATATCTTATCTATTCCTCTATCATGAACAAACAATTAAATAAATTTATTTATTTAATTTCAATTATCTTTTCAATTCTTCTAAAAATATCATGTTAACTCATGTGCACAATCAGTCTTATTTTTAGAACTTTAAAAAAGACAAATCTAAAGTTATGTTAATTTACTTTAATTTATCTTATTTTCATCAACTCATGAATTAGAAGAAAAAATATTCTAATTTATGAAATCAAATCTATCTTTATCAAAAAAATAATTATCTTAATAAAAATACCTTTTTGGAGTGACGCGTCATGTGCACATTCAGCATGAATTATTTGATTTATCTCAACCATTCATTCCATGGATTTAGTTCATCCATTGATTGATCATGTTTGAAAACCTATATAAACCCCCCTCATCTCCTTCACAAATCATCTTTGATCAATTATTCTCAAGCATCATTTACAATGCTTTGAGCATACATCGTATCGTTGAGCACCTTACAATCTTTTGACATCGATCTTTTGAGCACTTACATTCTCTTGTTGCAAATATGGTTTCACAACATTATTGAGCAATCCATATTCGACAAAGAGAACTATACAATCTAGATAAAAGCTTTCTTGTTTTTATTTGATTTATTCATTGATATTGGCTTTTTGCTTGGATCGATCTCTTTATGTTATGGGTTATTTAGTTGTTATTATCATTGTTGTGATTTTATCATTCGACTTCTCGATTTTCCTCATACACATTCTAGCACGCCCAGTGGGACCCACTAACCTTATCTTTTTTAAGAAAAAAATTAATTTTTTTGGAAGTTAGGTACGGAAAAGTACAATCACAATGTAGAAAATTTGAAGATCCTTGTTCACTAGTTTGAGAGAATAGGCATTGAGCATTCAAACAGTGTAACCTTAACTCAAAATATTTCTGAGTTTTGCCGAAAACATCGAAATCCTATCTGGGTATTTCTTACTTTTGGTAGAAAGTGTACGGATTTCAACAAAAATAGATCACAAATATGTGTCCCTATTTTTAGCCTATGCTTGCTTTTTATTTGCTTTTTTAGAGTAGTTTCACGATATTGAGTATATTTTTTGCATACGGAATCAGATTTTCATGAAACCAGCGGCATTGAAAAGATGGTTCTTCCAAATTTTCTATGGTGAAAGAAGTTTCATTTAATTATCAAATTTATCAGGTACACTCAGTCAAGCTCAACTCTTCTTTGTAAACTTCAAATATGGTCATAACTTGTGCAAAATTTATTTAATTTTCATGAATTATTTTTTTGAAATTGCATAGAATTTTGTGTAGAATCTGATCATAATATCCAATCTATTGTACCTAATCATTATTATCAGATTTGTTCGAAATTTTTCATTTTTTACCTAACAAGTTAAGCGCTTTTGGTTCAATTGATTTTATGCTAACTATTGAATTTTTGGTGGAACTAATCAACTTTTTGCAGCCTCTTATTACTCAAACAGAGAAAATGGGTTTTCCTAACATGTTCATGTAGGATGAGCATTAAAGAATTAAAAACCTATCACACTAAGTCTTAGAAACATATTGCTTTCTTAAGGGACAACTGAACAATCATCCTTTACAAAATCTTAGGAACAAATTACTTTCTTAAGGGACAATTAAACAAATCATATTTGCAATCTAAGTCTTTGGAACATATTGCTTTCTTAAGTGACAGTTGAACAAATCATATTTGCACTCTAAGTCTTTGGAACTATATACGCCTAAAAATGACATGATTCTATCTAAATAAATATTCTTAATATTTATTCCATCTTTATTTCTCTATCAATAAATAAATAAATAAATTTATTTATTTGATTCATATTCTTCCAACAATTAAATAAAATCTTTTATTTAATTTAATTCTTCCAAACAATTAAATAATTCTCAATTATTTAATTAAATCAAATCATTCTTCCCAATTTGAATAAATTCAATCAAATTTATTTAAATCCTCTCCATCTCTAAAAATAAAATGCAATCAAACATTTTATTTATTCCTCCAAAATCATACACAACAATTAAATAAACTTATTTAATTTGCTTTCTTATCTTCTAAATTAAATAATTCTAATTATTTAATTGTTTCTTCCAATAATATCATCTCTAAATTTAAATAAATCAAATATTTATTTAAGTTGTCTTTTTCTTCTAAATTGAGTTATCTCTAAATATAATTCAATCTTTTTATACATGCAATTAAATATCATAATATTTAATAAAGTAAAATATCTTCTTATTCTCATGCAAATCCCTTCTTATTTTAAATCACTTAACTGATTATTATATTCTTTTAATTGCTTTAACTCATTCTTCTATTCTTAGCAAATCCTCTCATGCAAAAGAAAGCAAGACACATGTCTTCTTCTTATTCGTTGCACGTTCCTCAACTGTTCTCAACCGTTGATCTTCTCATTCTCTCCATACTGTTGATTTCTTCTTTCCCAAGTCTATAAGTACAACCTTCTTTTCCCAGTCTATCCATCGAAGCTTTAAGTATTGTTACTCTGTAGGAATTACAGCGTGCCTTTGGCAACCACGTCATTCTTTCATTGCTTGTGATCACATTCGCTACTACGTACTATGCACTACTACCATCGTTGTGAAGCTCCTCTTCATTGTGATATTATCACTGCCATTCCTAATTGATATTCTTGAAGCATAGCAAGGAAGTGCACTCTTTGAGGGCCCTATTTCATACATACAAGAACAATTGTGATAGACAATCAATGGAAGCTTCAAATTAAGGAGGTTTGCTTTGTTGTTCATTGCTTTATTTGATTAAATCTTCTTAGTTCACCATTCCATTGAGTTTTGGGTAACTTGATATTGATATTATTATTTATTCATTTGATCTAATTTTTTCATAACAGGAACATCTTACTTTTTTAAGGGACAAAACATCTTTTTTGCAATCTAAGTCTTAGGAACATATTGCTTTCTTAAGGGACAATGGACAGGAATGCAAAACACTTCAATTTCTTAAGGGACAATTGACATGAATGCAAACACACTTCAATTTTCTAAGGGACAATGGACATGAATGTCAAACACCTCAATTTCATAAGGGATAATTGACAACTACAAACATGTGTGTGCCTAATCTAGTTGCACCTTATTTTTCTTATAATGGGACAATTGAACCTTTGTTTGATGTGCTTGATCTTACATTTCAGTTATTCCTTTAGAAGGGCCTACTTTTGGATTGCGCTTCATCCAAAAGGGATGACCCTAAGTGGAGTTTTCCTTTGAACCGCTATATAAGAGGGATAAGGCAAAATCCAAGTCTTAACCAGCGTCAGCCTTACCTTGTGATGCCAAATTGAAAAGAGGTGTACCAGCACTTTGTAGAAATAATTTTTAGATTGTGCAAAGTGTTTGATACTCTTAGTAGGATTGGTTAAAGATTTTAGTAGCTTGTCACATTGCTCATAAGGTATTGGTCCCTCAAAGTTACTAAGAACTAATCTAGATAGTGACTACCTGATCCACCTTCAAACGTTGCAGTAATCATTAGTGCAAGGGGACTCGATTTAAGCCCTCAAGATACTCACAATTGTCTCCCTTGAGAAGAGATAGTATTCCCTCAGCCATAAAGCTCTTGTGACCTACTTAAGCTTTCTGAGGGGAGGGTGAGATATCCCTACCTATTGTCTCACAAAGATACAAATGTCTGACACCTTTATGGATTGAGATTTGGTCGATGGAGAATTAAGTTGTGAGCTGATCTACTGCAATGACACCTTGTCTCTAGGGATAAAAAGTGTTTGATATTGTTTGTAATTGTCTTATACCCATGGAAACATTGGGCTTTTTTGTGAGCCTCAAACATACACTATCTGTTGTGTTAGTCCTTTTTGCCACTTTGTTTGATGTGTTTTCTCTTACCAAAGAAAAATTCAATCAAAATCAAATTCAATTCTATCAAAATTTGCCTTATAAACATCACTGACACTACTTTAGCACCTTTGGTATAACAATAGCTCACTTCTGGCATTACAGTAGTCTGCCTTTGGCATAACAATACCTCACCTCTGGCAAACCTACTTCAGCATCCTTGGTATAACAATAGCTCACTTTTGGTCTAACAGTAGCTCACCTTTGGTATAACAGTACCTCACCTCTAGCAGCTTAGTCCAATGCCTTTGGTAGCACAGTAGCTTACTTTTGGTAACACAATCCTGTGCCTTTGGTCAAACAGTACAGCACCTTTGGTTCAGTAAACTGTTCATCAAAATTGTCATTTCCAAAAACATAAACATAACCCCAACAAACATCCCAAACAAAGTATATTGTCTTAGTGTATCCCATGGTAACCACTAGACTCCAACAAACTATGAAGGCAAAGCAAGTTGCCCCAAGGAAGCACAAATCACCTCTTCATACACCTCAACCAAGCATAACTCCAAAGGGTACTCCAAAGACACCAATGGAAAGATCAACCAACTCTCAAAACATGCCACAACATGACCACCTAAATAATCCTCAAGAAGGTAATATCCCTTTGATAGATGTCAATTGTGACCACACCCTTACCTGAACAAAGCTCACAAGGGAAAACGATTGCACAATATGAGAATCCTCTTTATCAAATCCAACCATAGAAAGACCCATATCACCTCTTATGACTCCTATGGAGATCTACAAAAAATAATAAGAAACTCTACATTGTCAAGCAGAACTAGCAAGATAGGCCACTCTAGAAAAATCAAACACTCAACAACCTCCCAAAATACCCACACCAATCACAAGTGGAACATTGGCTACCCCATCATGAGAAGGTTTTCCACCAAATTACAATCCGGGAAACACTTATGTAGCCATGCAACAAGGGTCTCAACAAACACCACCACCAACATCATCAACCCTTCGTATCCTTCAACCACACAATGTTATGCAACCCCAACCATCACAAAACACATCTATCTATGTCCCTCTGCCACAACATTCATCGATAGTAACCTTTTTCAACACATTTCCCAATCAATCTCCACCATCACAAAACACATCTACTTATGTCCCCCCACTACAACAATCATCAACACTAACCTTTTTCAACACATTTCCTAACCACCCTCAACATTCCCAAAACCAAAATTCCCAAAGCTATGTTCCACCACCACAACCAAACCTAACAAACTTTAGCTTTCCTCCACCACTGTCATGCCCACATTTTTCATGCAGTCACAACACGCATCACACGTGTCATGTCCACATCTGTCATGTGGTTATGACACGAAATATAAAAAATTTTCTCACGCCTCCCTAGAAACCCCCTCACATGCGTAAGCATGCTCGGTGGTGTACGCTCAAGGCGAAAACACTACAGTTGTCGGCAGGGTACTAAGTACAATTGCATTTACTCAGACGCAAGTAATCCAACTAGGGCATCTCCACGACACTGTTAACTTCGCTACAAGGTTTGTAATGTCAAGGTTCCTAACCCTAAATTTTGGGAGATTCTGGTAGCATAACGCCTCACGGCGTAAGTGGGAATTATTCAACACTATATTTCTTACGGGGTTCCCTGATAGTTTAACAACTTCCCACGATGCCTTATTCATGATGAATTTACACTTGATCTCCCTATTGGGTCATTTTTCAACAAAGCATGATTGTCTGTCTCTTTTCTCATTTCTTGAAATATACTCCTCCTTTAGACTTAGTATTCTCAACAAGGTCATTCATTTGCCCTCTCTTCCATTTCTCTAGATCTTAATTTTGATTGTATTTCTATCGTGTTCACCTTAACTATTTCTCAGAAATCTATTTTGTTTATATATCGGTCTCTCTCTCTTTTGTTTTCTAAGTTTTCTTTATGTTTATCCTGTCTCTACTTCATTTTCTTCATCAATCAGAGTTATCACTGTATTTTTAAATTACTTTAATCCTAATTCCCAGATGGACCAGATTACATAAACTGGTTTACTACTTCGCTGGACTTCATCTCTTAGTTTTCTCCGCTCTAGGATTCACCTCTACATTTATATTAATTGTAAAGTCATCTTGTTCCTAAGCCAGATTATCGGAAGGCTAAATCCACTTAGTTCTCTTAGCCTAGTTTGAAATTGCCGCGCATTTTCTCCTCTATGTTTTCCAATGTTAGTTTTTCTTCTTCTTTCTCTCTCTTGATTTTCTCAATTGGATGTTTACTAACTACAGTTGAGTATAAACTGGCCACACACATGGAATGTTTGTGATGGCTTCTTTACGTTTATTTCCAGTGTTCTTTTTAAAAGAGAGACACATAATTTTCCTCTTCATTTTCCTGATTATTATTTTAAGATAATTTTGAAACTTCTGAGAAACTCTTCTTAAAATAAATTATACATGTATATATGTGTTTATAATATTTGTTTTTGTTTACATTTATAATATATTCTCCCTTTGTCATTATTAATCTTCTTATTATAATTTTTTTTTTTTTAATTTGAATTAAGGAGATTTATAGCAAATAATTCTCATATATATATAAATATATATATAAATATATATATATATATATAAATATATATATATGTATGTATATATATATTTAATTATATTCCTTTGTTATATTATAAAATAGGCTCTCCTCTTTATAAAAACCCAAACATGAAACCAAATCATATTTTATTTGGTTATTTTGTTTTTTTTTTTTAAAAAACCCTAACTGTCTTTATATTTTGTTTTGGTGCTATTAGGACAGAGGGTAGGAGAGGCGGCGACGTCCATGGCAGAGGGTTGCAGTGGATGGTGGAGTGGCAGAAGCACAGAGATGGGAGTGCAGGACAGAGGGCAGGCAGTGGTGGGAGGGGTGGAGTTCGCAATGGAAGGGAGTGGGTGGTGTTGGGGCCACGGCGGAGGTGTGCTGGCCGCTCAAAGAGCGGCAGACGGAGGTTCGCAGGTGGGAGGGAGCGTGGAGTATAGGGTTCGCTGTGGGAGTGTCGTGGGAGGAAGTGGCCGCGGGTTAAGGACTGGCGGGGGTGTGGGGAGGGGCAGAGCCCCCACCCACATCCCACTACATGGGGTGTGGGTGGGGGCTCCGCCCCTCTCACACCCTTTTTAACAATTACGGTGGGGGTTTGAACCCCCACCCCTATTAAATTTCATTTATATTTTTTTTTAAATCCTCTCTGTGTTTTTTTTTTTTTAAAATAGAGAATACAATTTGTTTTTGTATATTTATTTCCATTAAATTTTAGTTTGTATAAATAATTTCATTCTATATAAACAATGTAATTCAATATAATTTTTTTGTATAAACAATTTAAAATTTATTAAATCAATATATATATATATTCCCCTTTACTCAATTCAAAGTTTAAACACAGATTCACCAATTAATCTCCTGTCTAAAGTTAAACGATATACAGTATTATTTGATGGTAACGGACAAATAATTTGCAAGTTAAATAACAGTTTAACTTTATAATGAATACAATTGCATTTTCATTGCATCACCAAAATGAAACAATTGCATTTTCAAAGATATTCCATTCACCATTCAGTTAATAATTTGAAAATATAAAATACAGAGAATTAAGTATAAATCTATTTAACTTCCATATACCATCACAGTTCATCTAATAATTGCAATTTTTAAATACAGAGACTTAAATATAATTCTATTTAACTGTCATTTACAATCCCAGTTCATCTAATAATTGAAATTATAAATACAGGGAATTAAATATATATCTATTAAACTTCCATTCACAATTTTATGAATAAATATATATATATATATGCAAATTCTGAAATTTGACGTCATACAAATAATGGTAAACTTTTTTTTTTCTTCTATTCAATCTAACTTGCTAATTTCAATTTAATGCATATTAGTCTAAAATAGAGAATGGAAAGAATAAGTAAAATTACATTGACTCACAACTAGTTCAAATTACAATATCTAAAAATTAACAAAATACATAATTTCCTCCAAACACCTCCAAATAATACGATAGATAAAATTTTACACCTTTGTCTAAAACAACCATACATTTCACTACTTAACAAATAGTTACACCAAGTATACATAAACTATCAAAATTCATAACTAATAAACACTATTGAAGGGAAGAATTTCTCTCTTTCCCCAAACAATAATTCTTACAACTTCAAAGGGAGAGAATCCCTTGACAATGAACTTAAACAGGATGAAGCTCAATGAGCCAAACTCTTCTTATAGTAAGGATGAAATTCATTCTCCCTAATTACAGAACTCCTCCAATTCCATCAATAAGCTTCAAGAGGAAACCTGCATATCAAAACAAAACAAAGAAGAAAACACCACTCATCTAGCTCTCCTCCCTACCGTAGACCTGCAAGAGGGTCACCCCCGAGCTAGGGAGATCATCCACACACCTAGGGTAATTTCACAAACTACTTCACAACAAGGAACAACAACAAACCCAAAACTCACATACACCCGTGGATAAATTACACAACACGAAAACTCAACTACAGTGAGCTTCACAAGGGGTAGGAGAGTGGACACACTCAACCCCAGAGTGTCACCCTTTCAGATAATATAATCAACACAATTTTCTCTTGGCCTCAAGCCAAGTTTGATCATAAAATTTTCCAAGGAATCCGTATTTGACTCTCAAGCCAAAGAACCAGTCACAAACACATACCCTCAAGGATTTCAACATCCCAAAAGAACCCTGTATGCACCCGAGGAGGATCACTCCTCCCCTACCCCACACTTGATGAGCATTTCTCCCAAGTGGGAGAAGCTCTGTCAACAACCCGACAACATTTCCCACAAAAACAAAATCTAAAACACAAGCAAATAAACAACTTTCACACACTTTTCATGCAACAATCAGATATACGAAAGAAAGGTAATAACAAACCAACCTTACAAAGCCCTTCAAGGATGAAGCTGATGTAGAGCTCCACTGAGATCTTCTCCAACCTAAACCACCAAACTCCCTCTCCCTTTTCCTCTCTAAAAAAAAATTTCTTGGTTAAAAAAATAAAATAAAACTCTCCAAAATTCAACTAACTCCCTCCCCATCCCAAAATGGGATTCAAATAACCCAAAACTCTATGAGTTTAGAGGAATGGGGAGGTGACACTTGTCACCTCCTCACTCTTCCCCAAACTACTATTATGTCTCAAGGGATGAGTGTTGGCTTATGTCACTCACCCATCCCTAAAGTCCTCCTTATCCCTTACCTCATGTAATTTCTCTTACACATGGGAGAAATAAAAGGAGTTAAAGGAGGAAAAGACAGGTGACCCATGCCTCTTCTTCCTTCCTTCATTATGGATGACCACACAACTCATGGGGAATCTCACTAATGGTGAGGGTGACTTCAAGTCAATTCCTCCATAATTGATGGGTTTGTAGTCATCTCTTACCTTGGGGATTGAAGAGGGATGGGTTTGGGTGTTGGTACAACCCATCATATCTCTCCCATACCTCCAATTTTCGTCACTTAACTTCAATGGGAAGTTAAGATGACCATATGGAGGTTACCCAAGGGTTACCCATGCCAAATGGGACCCTGGACCCATGGGGTATAACCCAGGGTCAACTTTAACCTATTCAAGACACCCAGGCTCAAGGTAAAGCACAAGAAAAGGCCTCAAGAATTTAAATAAAAGAAAAGAAATTCAAATTCAATTTTTTTACAACACCAATCATAATTCAGTGTTACAAGAGGGTAGACCTAACCCATTTGACCTTATGACAGACCACATTACAACACCACATCATACACAGAGTTGATCTTGGTTCCTCGTGGAACCAGATCGGCTTAACAAGGGATAACAACAAAAAGGTGCAAGATGATCTCCGGAATCTGTGGTTTGATTAGTAAATCTTGCACACTCAATTACAAGATCAGTTTCACATATAATCATCATAGCCAAAGCAACTTAAAACATGCATTACCATAACATAGTCCTAAATAGCATAAATGAAATCATATTACAATTTTCTTTCCATCATCACCTAATTAACTTTTCTAAAATGCAAACATTATCCATACATCACCCAATTAGTTTTTCCATTATCATAATAAAGTTTAATAGTTTGAAAAATCTGGGAACTACTATCCCACAAATATAAAAGTATCAGTAACAGTAATGTAAATAGTCACAAGAACAGAAGTAAAAAGGGTAGTCCTCACAACCACACTCTTATCAACAACCATCACAAAGCCTACATTCTTACCTAGCACCACCCCCACCTCCGTAAAATCACAACACCCAATTCCAACCCAATCTACACCCAACATACAACACATACAACCCCAACCAATCATACAACTCTTATAACACCAATGCACATGGTTTCCACTACAATCTTCTGTATGGGCAACAACAACCACTTCTAGGACAACAGGAGATGTTTCCAACCTCTCCCACAACTATGGAGCTAAAACTTATGGAAGTTCAACAACAACTATCCGATCTTACATTTGGCCACACCAAGAAGACCTTCTCTTTGGAAGAAGTTTGTCCTTATCCATTTGATCGGTCATTACCCATGATCCATTTTCCTCACAACTTCACTATTCCCAAATTTGATAAATACAAAGGAAAAGGAGACCCAAAAGACCATCTTAGAGAATTCTATCTTGCTTGCTTTGAGATCTCACATAACGACACATATCTTATGCATCTTTTTCTTTGTAGTCTTGGAGGTCAAGCTATAGAATGGTTCTCACACCTA
Source organism: Cunninghamia lanceolata (assembly GCA_027924645.1). Lineage (NCBI taxonomy): Eukaryota > Viridiplantae > Streptophyta > Pinopsida > Cupressales > Cupressaceae > Cunninghamia > Cunninghamia lanceolata. The sequence continues at coordinate 25,639,798 of BSBN01000047.1, forward strand.
CCCACAGGTATTAAATCTTTTAATGAGATTGTGGAGAAATTTGCCACCCATTTCTCTTACAACACAGAACAAGAGATCTCCATGACCGACCTATGCAACAATAGATAGAAAAATGGGGAAACTTTCATTTCCTTCCTTCAAAGATGGAGACAAATGGCTAGCAAATTCCCATTCAAGATACCTGAAAAGCAGCTTATTAGCATATTTGTGCAGAACCTTAACCAAGAAATAGGTTTCCATTTACAAATTCTTAGTGCAACAACCTTAGATGAAATTACCTACAAGGGAATCAACATTGAAAAAGCCCTTATCGCTAAAGGCATTGTCAAAATCTTTAAAGACAACAAAGACAATGCTCCCCAACAACAATCAAATGACAAACCAAAGTTTTGGAACAAAAAAAAAATGTGGTCAATGATGGTGTGGTTGATTCTAAACATGTCCAAACATTGCAACAACCCTTTCAACTTTCCAAACCAAGTCAACCTTCGCCTCCGTAAAACCAACAACAATAAAGACAACCATACCAAAACCAACAAGAATGACCTCCACAAGATTACCCTCTGCCACGCCAATTCACTCCCTTGGGAGAGCCCATAGAGTCTGTTCTACAGAAGCTTTTACACAATGGACTCGTCACCTTACCAGATGCTCCACCATATGGTCAACCTATTTACAAATCCTCACAATACAAAGAAAATAAATATTGTGAATTCCATAGGAGCAAAAGACACAGAACCACATCATGCATGAAACTCAAGCACGTGATCCAAAACCTTATCGATGGAAACAAAATCACTTTTGAGGAAGAACAACCAATTCAACACACCAACAAGGATCTCAACATGTACAAGGAACCATTCCCTAACCATGGTCAATGTCCTCCAGATAAAGGTAAAGGTGTGAATAAAGCTTTCACTTCCTATGACTCCATTGTGGGTTGTTTTGAAGAGAGTCGTGTATCTACCCTCACTATCAAAGGCAAATCTACAGATTGTGTAGTTACAACTTGTCATGGTCATGTCACCATTCATGGTCCAACACCAAGTCTCCCAACTCCATCTGATTACAATCTTGTCAAATATCTAGGGAAAATCCCTACACAGATATCTATCTTGGACCTTCTACAGTCATCACCTGCACATAAAGCTATGCTAGACAAAGCCCTACAAGAGTCTTCAGTTCCTAACAACATAGCGGTCATGGATTTCCAAGCTATAATAGGTAACATTGCCTCACCCTACAATGTGGTCTTTTCTAAAAAGGACCTCCCATCCCACAATCCATGTCATAATGATGCCCTTCACATTGAAGTTCTCATCCATAAATGCAAGATCAAACGCATACTTATAGATGGTGGTGCTGGTCTCAATATCTGTTCTCTAAAGTTACTTAAACAATTGGGATACTCTAAGGATCAAGTCAACATTGAGCAAAGTATTACAATCAAGGGGTATGATGATGCAGAACACCATTCAGAAGGTGTTATCCACTTGTCTATACAAGTATGCCTGGTCATGCTTGAAACAAGGTGCCAAGTCCTTGACATTGAGCTACCTTACAACATTATCCTAGGATGCCCATGGATTCATGCCATGAAAGTTGTTCCCTCAACGTACCATCAGTCTCTCAAGTTCCCATTCAATGGTACGAAGATAACTATCCCTGGAGATGCTAATCCCTTTGAATTATGTCATGTCTTGCAAGGTAGTTATAAGAATTACAACCAAGTACCCAATAATGATAAAGCCCATGAATCCCCACTGTATGTCAACCCTAAAAATCTGACAAAAGCCTCTACAACTAACCCCAATCCTCATCCTATTCCTGAAATCAAAGCTCACATATGTGATATTGGCTTGGGAGAATATGATATCTCAAAATCTTGTTGTGTAGGGTGGATGCCTTTATCCCCTAAATCTTACAGCCAACCGCCCATTGCCAAAGCAACTAAGAAAGCAGCTATTCCTCCCCCAGCATCCCTAACCTAATTTCAAGAGGGAAAATTATTGGCAAAGGAAACTATTGAAGACATCTCTTCTTAGATCGATAAGGAGAAAGAACTAGTCACAATACCAGTCAAGCAATATGGCAATGGCTTAAGGATAGTCAAAAACATAGGTTATAAAGGCAAAGGTGGCCTTGGGAAACAAAATCAAGGAACAATGGAACCCATTATTGTGAAAAAGAAACTAGACAAAAAGGGGTTAGGATTTGGTAGGAAGGTACCATGCACCTTGGACATCGAGGGTATCCTTGACAAGGTGGCAGAAACTTTTCTTGCCAATTCGACGTCTAATGAGGATATCATCGATGACTCTTCCCTCCATATGACTGACCTATTTACAGAATCCTTCGTATTCATGCTATCATCTGTATACTTAACATCCACCACACACACCCAGAAAGTAACAATTGTCTACCCTGAACTTATCAATTAGGACCAACAAGGGTCCCTCGTTCTAGATGTATTTCAGAATGACGAAGTTATTGCTGAGTTCATGGGACTCCAGGATAGTATCCCTCTTGGTGATCACAAAGCTAGTTTGGTAATGGAACTAGAGCCAACAACTTATTTCAGTGAGAATGCCAAATCCTCTAGTCGCAAAAGTAAAAATAAAGAAAGATCTCTAGGTCAAAACCACATTGTGGCACCTCCTGATCACAAAATAGTAAAAACAAAGGACATATCCAAAGGTGAAAACCCAACTGTGGCACCTGAGGATGGAGGATTTGACCTTCCCCTACCATCTAAGTATCAAGAGAAATCAGCTCTCCTAGTGGAAGATTCTACAGAGATAAACCTTGGCACAGAGCAAAATCTGAAGACCACTTTCCTTGCAGCATCATTATCAAAGAAAGAACACAAGGATCTTAACAACTTCTTCTTGCAAAGAACCATCAACTTTGCATGGACCTATGTAGATATACCAGGGTTAGACCCTAAGCTAGTAGCTCACTATCTCACAGTTGATCCAATAGTTAAACCAGTCAAGCAAAAGCTAAGGAAGATGCATACACAGATAGCTCTCTTGGTGAAAATAGAAATACAAAAGTTGCTAGATGCAAAGTTCATCAAGCCTATTGATTATCCAGCATGGGTCTCAAACATTGTACCTATGGCTAAACCTAATGGGGGCATCCGCATGTGTAATGATTTTAGAGATCTTAACAAAGCATGTCCCAAAGATGACTTTTCATTACTAAACATTGATCTCATAGTAGACTTGACCGCAGGTCATGAAATACTTTCTCTCATGGATGGATTCTTGGGCTACAATCAGATAATGATAGCAGAAGAAGATCAACATAAAACAATATTCACTTGTCCTTGGGGCACCTATTGTTTGTGCGTCATGCCATTTGGTCTTAAAAACGTAGGGGCAACCTATCAAAGAGCAATGACAGTGATATTCCACGATCTCTTTCATGACATCATGGAAGACTATGTGGATGACATACTAGAAAAATCTTCTAGAGCAGATCACATACAGGTTCTAGGGCAAATCTTTGATAGGCTCAAAAAAATACCAAGTGAGACTCAATCCAAAGAAATGTGTCTTCGGGGTAACATCAGGAAAACTATTGGGATACATTGTATCTCATAGAGGCATTGAAGTAGATCTAGTAAAAGTCAAGGCTATAGTGGAAATGCCTCCACCAAAGAATCTAAAAGCATTAAGGAGCCTCAAGGAAGGTTACAATCTATTAGGCATTCCATCTCACAGCTAGTAGATAAATGTCAACCATTTCAACACTTGCTCTGAAAGGATATCTCAATTTGATGGGACAATAAGTGTCAAGAAACATTTGATCAGATCAAAGAATATCTAGTTACACCTCCTATCTTAGTACCACCAATCACCGGTAGGCCTTTAATCTTGTACATCTCAACTACAATTGCAGCCCTATGGGCTCTTCTAGCACAACATGATGAGTCAGGAAAAGAGCATGCAATCTATTACATCAATCAAACCTTAGTGGGTTATGAACTCAATTACTCTTCTATGGAAAGAGCTTGTTTAACAGTAGTGTTCACTTCCCAAAAGTTGCGGCATTACATGCTAAACCAACATACAAATCTCATAGCCAAAATTGATCCATTGAAGTATCTACTAGCTAAATGGGTCATGATCCTTAGTGAATTTGACATTAAGTATGTGGATTGTAAAGCAATCAAGGGACAAGTCCTAGCAAATCAACTAGTAGAAGCACCCATGACAGATATACATCCTATGGTATCTGACTTTCTAGATGAGAATCTCTTCACTCTTTCTACCTTAATAATATGGAAATTGTACTTTGATGGTTCCTATACACAGCATGCATTAGGGGCCGGCATCTTATTCATCACACCTCAAAATCACTATATTCCAAAGTCATATCAGCTTGCATTTCCTTCTACCAACAACATAGCCGAGTATGAAGTACTCCTAATAGGTCTCAATACAATAGTTCAATGGGACATCGTAGAACTACAGGTATATGGAGACTCACAACTAGTCATTCGACAGGTAACAGATGAGTACCAAACAAAAGATGAAAAGTTGGTCCCCTAAAAGCAACTAGTGGATGCCTACAAACCACACTTTTCTAGCATCACATTTGAGCAAATTCCAAGAGAGCATAACAAGGCTACAGAATCTATGGCCTCTGTGGGTTGACTTATAGACATGGTTGTAAACACACAGAAATGTGAATTCTTGATCAAGCAATTGTTGATACTAGCCGTCGATGTTCCAATTACTAAAATCATATGTGAACTTGTTGGTCCCAATTCCCCATGGTACGAAGATATCTATGAATACCTTAAACATGGTACCTTTCCCTTTGAACTATCATCAACCCAATGCAAAACCTTTATCCATCGATCCTCCCATTACACTATTCTGGGTGATACACTTTATCGTCGGAGTCTCGATGGTATCCTCTTACGATGTCTTAATGCAGAAGAAGCTGAAGCTACCTTATGAGACATACATGAAGGTGTCTGTGGCACACATTCTACTGGTCCTAATCTTGCTAATAAGATACTCTGTACAGGGTATTAATGGCCTATAATAGAGTAAGATGCTTTGCAGTTAGCTAAGAAGTGTCTACAATGCCAACAACATGGAGATTTGATTCACGCACTAGCTCTAGCTAAATGGGTCATGATCCTTAGTGAATTTGACATTAAGTATGTGGATCGTAAAGCAATCAAGGGACAAGCCCTAGCAGATCAACTAGTAGAAGCACCCATGACAGATATACATCCTATGGTATCTAACTTTCCAAATGAGAATCTCTTCACTCTTTCTACCTCAATAATATGGAAATTGTACTTTGATGGTTCCTAGACACAGCATGCATCAGGGGCCGGCATCTTATTCATCACACTTCAAAATCACTATATTCCAAAGTCAAATTGGCTTGCATTTCCTTGCACCGACAACATGGCCAAGTATGAAGTACTCCTCATAGGTCTCAATACAACAGTTCAAGGGGACATCGTAGAACTACAGGTATATGGAGACTCACAACTAGTCATTCGACAGGTAACAGATGAGTACCAAACAAAAGATGAAAAGTTGGTCCCCTAAAAGTAACTAGTGGATGCCTACAAACCACACTTTTCTAATCACATTTGAGCAAATTCCAAGAGAGCATATAACAAGGCTGCAGACTCTATGGCCTCTGTGGGGTCACTTATAGATATGCCTGTAAACACACAGAAATGTGAATTCTTGATCGAGCAATTGTTGATACTAGCCGTCGATGTTCCAATTACAAAAATCATTTGCAAACTTGTTGGCCCCAATTCCCCATGGTACGAAGATATCTATGAATACCTTAAACACTGTACCTTTCCCTTTGAACTATCATCAACCCAATGCAAAACCTTTATCCATCGATCCTCCCATTACACCATTCTGGGTGATACACTTTATCGTCAGAGTCTCGATGGTATCCTCTTACGATGTCTTAATGTGGAAGAAGCTGAAGCTACCTTATGAGACATACACGAAGGTGTCTGTGGCACACATTCTACCGGTCCTAATCTTTCTAATAAGATACTCCATACAGGGTATTACTAGCCTATAATAGAGCAAGATGCTTTACAGTTTGCTAAGAAGTGTCTACAATGCCAGCAACATGGAGATTTGATTCACGCACCAGCTCATGAACTACAACCTATGACTACTCCATGGCCTTTTTCACAATGGGGTCTCGACCTCGTAGGACAAATCCACCCATCCTCATCCAATGGCCACAAATTCATCATTACCACCACTGAGTACCTCATGAAGTGGGTCGAAGCCATTCCCTTGACCTATATCACTGGTAAGCAAATAGCCAAGTTTATCCTTAACTACCTCATTTGTCGGTATGGTATTCCCCAAGCCATTGTCACTAATAATGGGAGACCATTCAAGAACCAAGATGTCCATACCTTGTGCACACAATATAATATCCAACATCGCTTTTCAACTCCCTACTATCCGCAGAGTAATGGCCAAGCTGAGGCTTCCAACAAAACCATTCTCAAAATCCTCAAGAAAACAGTCAATTAAGTTGGTCATGATTGGCACCTGCAACTTAATCCTGCCCTATGGGCCTATCACACCAGTATTAGAACATCAACTGGTGCAACACCCTATGCCTTGGTCTATGGCTCTGAAGCCATCCTACCTATAGAGGTCAAGATCCCATCCCTCAGAATATCCATACAGAACCTGATTGATGGAGAGGAGTATCGTACTTCCAAATTAGCTAAGCTAGAATTACTAGATGAGAGGCACCTTGCCGTACTTAATCATCTCCATGTCTATCAAAACCGCCTCCAACATAATTACAAAAAAAAGATCAAAGAAGGACAATTTCAAGTGCATGATCTTGTCTTAAAATAAAATCAGAGAAATCAATAAGATCAAGAAAAGAAGGGCAAGTTTGAGCCTAATTGGTTAGGACCCTTTATTGTCATAGCAGCATATGGATCAGGAGCTTATACTTTAGCTACACCTAATGGTATTCCTCTAGATGAGCCACTCAATAATGTTCATATTAAGAAGTTTTATGCCTAATCCTCAAAAAAAAATTAATAATAATCCGTCCTTTGGTGAAAACCTAGTAAACAGACGCCTTGGATAAGTACCATAGTGAAAACATGGCAAACTAGTGCTATGTGTAGATTCGGTATCCATCATCTATCAAGTCCCATTCATTCTATATCTCTTTCACAAACAAACTTCATCCATCCATCCATAATAAAACCATTGACCTTGTTTACATTTCCATCTCCTTATCTAGAATAGCTTGGAAATTTGTCAATGTCCATCATCGTCATCCCATGCCTTGGTCTATGTCAACAATTATCACTATCTTGTCCTAGGTTGTGCTTTCTATATCTTCTCCATTAGTCATCCATGCAAACACCTCTACCAAAATGGGGGCAACTCTTTCCTTAACCTAGGTCTAGGAATGGATCCTTATTCGTGGTTCACAAAAACAAAAACACTGCAACCTTCAAAACGACAACATAAACACATCAAAACACAAACATGTCAACAATCCAAAAACACAAACAAAAAACACTTCAACACTATCCTCCATTATCAAACAAACCAGAACTACATATTATCTCATCTTAATCTTAAGGTACCTTGATCCCATGGATATGGGTATGTAGGCAGTCTAGAATACGAAGGAAGTATCTAGTACTCAGGTACATAAGCTCTCATCATTTCACCTACCCAAGATCAAACACCTTGACCCATCTCATCACTCTACCCAGAACTACATATTATCATCTTTCATCTTTCATCGTAATGTTCCTTGATCCCATGGATACAAGGTATGTAGCCAGTCTGGAATACGAAGGATGTATCTAGCACTCAAGCACATACGATTCATCATTCATCACCCATCTCAATCCATTGACATGTCATCTTTCTAGTCTTCCGTTTATCAAAATCCATTCACCTCAACTTGACTAACTCAAGAAGCAAAACAACAAACACATACATCCTTTCAAAGCAAAAGTCCTTAACAAACCTGAAGCAAAGAAACTTACTTACAGAGCCATATGTCATCCTACATATTGATTTCCAACATCAGCTAAATCTCAACCAAGCAACAGATCAACACACTTGTCTTATACAGAATTTTCCATGATCGAAACTAGACTCAACGTCTTATACGACATGTTGCATTTCCTGAAACTAGACATTATCCTTTCAATAGATAACACCCTTTAATGGACACATATCTCCTACAATAAGGCTGTTATCTATCCTATCCAATCTATCCTAAGCAACTTCTTTGGCAAGAGAATATGTTGGATGTATGTTTACTTTGTAAGTCAGTCAATTTACTTTATGGTTTATCTTTTGTTCCTTTTCCAATACCTATTCAAGACTACCTTGATTTTTCTATAATCTTGGTATGTTGTGGTGTAGTACGGATTGGGGGCATAGTCATTGCTTTTTGTGTGTCGTGTTTGAGGAATGATCTTGAGCATCTTTCTTAGCAGCATATTTATCTTGTGTGTGTTACGACCTAGCATCTTACATATTAATATTCTTCTTGCATTTATGTATTGAAGCTTATTTTATGTTCAAGCCTATGGCTCATTCACATATCCAACAACGTTATATTATGTCTAAGGGATCTAAGTTCAAATTGCTTGCTTGCAGAGTCAACATCCACACATTCGGATATCACAGCACCTTGGTCATTTATAACTTGGTGGAAAACTATCCATGTGCTATATCAAAAATAAGGATTTCTCTTTATAAACATTTGTGAAACCATTGTAACAAGCTCATCCATTTACACCATCCATTTTTCCATGACATTATATAGTTTTTCAAGCAAAGATCAATCAATAGTCTTTCTCTCATGTTCTCTTCTATCTCCTTTCTTCTATCTATCATCAACCCAACCTCGCCTATCTCCAACACAATCTTCTAGTCAACTATCAACGTAGTTCTTCTATCGCTTCCTTGTCTTTCCTCTCGAGGGGGCATCCTACACCAGCTACACTAGGGCATCAAAATTGTATCATGTCTTCAATAATTGTTTTCTTTGAAACAATGCTATAAACTGCATTGCATCAAAGAGGGGCAAAATGTAGACACCCTAAAATGACTAGGTCTTCGAATCACTTGCATTTTCATCTAATCTGTCGCATCACTTGGATTTCAACATTAATTGAATAATCTAATTATTTAATTAATTTCATCAAATTCATCCAAAACTCCAAAATTCAACATTAATTAAATAAATCTGCTTTATTTAATTAATTTCATTAAATTCCTCTATATTCTTCCAAAATTAAATAATTTTTAATTATTTAATTAAATCATAATTCTCTTTCAAATTTCAAATCTACATTAATTAAATAAATCTAATTATTTAATTAATTCATCACAAATCCTCTCTTATCTACAATTAAATAATTTTTATTATTTAATTAAATCAAATTGTTCTTCCAAATTTAAATAAATCATGCAGATTTATTTAAATTGTCTCAATCCTCTAAAAATAAATAAAATCAAGTATTTTATTTATAATCTTCATATCTTATCTATTCCTCTATCATGTACAAACAATTAAATAAATTTATTTATTTAATTTCAATTATTTTTCCAATTCTTCTAAAAATATCATGTTAACTCATGTGCATAATCAATCTTATTTTTAGAACTTTAAAAAAGACAAATCTAAAGTTAAGTTAATTTACTTTAATTTATCTTATTTTCATCAACTCATGAATTAGAAGAAAAAATATTCTAATTTATGAAATCAAATCTCTTTATCAAAAAAGCAATTATCTTAATAAAAATACCTTTTCTAGTGACACATGTCATGTGCACATTCAGCATGAGTTATTTGATTTATCTCAACCATTCATTCTATTGATTTATTTCATCCATTGATTGATCGTGTTTGAAAAACTATATAAACCCCCCTCATCCCCTTCACAAATCCTCTTCGATCAGTTATTCTCAAGCATCCTTTACAGCACTTTGAGCATACATCACATTGTTGAGCACCTTACGATCTTTTGACATCAATCTTTTTAGCACTTACATTTGCTTGTTGCAAACATGGTTTCGCGACATTATTGAGCAATCCACATTCGACAAAGAGAACTATACAATCTAGGTAAAAGCTTTCTTATTTTTATTTAATTTATTAATTGATATTGGCTTTTTACTTGGATCGATCTCTTTATGTTATGGGTTATTGAGTTGTTATTATCATTGTTGTGATTTTATCATTCGACTTCTCAATTTTCCTCATACACAACTCCTATAGTTGAATGTCCAAGGACCTTAGATGAGAAGACTATGGATAACTCTATTAATGACACAATACCTAATCTCCCTACAAACATTGTACCTTCCTCTCATTCCAATGCTCTCCCTAGCCAAGATGTAGCATTAGTGGATGAGAAAAGGTCTCTCACATTAAATCCTTTAGGGATAGATGTTGGCTAGAATCAAGAGGAAAACAATGTTAATTCAATATTCATTAATATACTTTGTAGAAATATTCCTAAGATGATTGTGTGGGGAGCACCTAGTGCACCTTCTTCCTTATAACTGGCGATTACGGTTCCAGGTGCTCAACAACCACACCACAATGTGATTGCTCACACATACAACACCTGTAATTACAAGCAGAGCAAGAAATCATCTCATGTACCTATCTCTCTTCCATGTTCTCAACCTATACTCCCTTTTCCACCCCGTCTTACTCATAAAAGTGGTCAAGACTATGATCTTGTCGAGCAGCTCGTGCTACTCCAACGAAGATCTCTCTTTGGGATTTAATACAAACATTGCCTACATACCACGGAATGCTCCAAGAATCTTTACAAAAAGTGATCATGCCACCTACTATTAAGCCGAATGATGTAGTAGCTCTATTAGATTGTATGCATGCAACAAAAAAAGATATTCTCTTTCAACCACATGAATTACCACCAATCGGAGTTTAAAACCAATGTGATCCTCTTATAATCTTTGTCACGGTAAATAACAATTTGATAAAGTGAGTTATGATTGACAATGGATCGGATCTTAACGTTTGTGGTATTGATTTGTTACATAAGATTAAGGTTGATGCCTCTTTGATTAAACTAGATATAATTAGCATTCGTGCCTTTGATAATGTTGGTAGACGATCCCTAGGTACCATAACTTTACCCGTAAACGTTGGACCTGTGACATTATCTACCCTTTTTCATGTCATGCCTAGTTTGCTTTCATATAATATGATTCTCGGTAGACCATGGATTCATGCCATGGGGGCAATTCCATCTACCCTTCATAGATCAATAAAGTTTATCTATCAAGACAAGGTCTACATCATAAAAGCTGATCCTGAACCGGATAGTTGTTCACATATTGAAAAGCAAAAACAATTTAACAATTATGCAAATCTAAATAGCTTACGAGTTGAGTCATCAATGCCTCTTCCCTCAGATAATGTTGTACAAGACTCCAGAACATCGAATGCACTTTTTGGTGATGATTGGTGTTCATTAGATTTTAATCCTTACAGTGTAGGGGAATATAAACTTAATAACCTTGACACATCAAAAGTTGCATCAATCTCATCCAAGCAATCTTTTGAAATTCCTAAGAAACACAAAGTCTCCTTGGTAGAAAACAAAGACAATACTCTTACTTATACTACAAATTATAAGACCTATGAGGCTTCACCATCTTCTAAGGAACTGACACCCCTCTATGGTCAGGGATTTAAAATCCTTTATAACAATTGCGACTATGTCAGCAATGGATGTGGTGTAAATCAACAAGGATTCAAGTACCAATAGAATCTACTTCAAGACATTACTCAACCGGCATTGGATATAATCCTTGTAAAGAAAAGAAAGCATCTCTTCATCCTAAACTCAATGTTAATACAATTTCAACAAGACCAAAACAACATGTGAGATTTCATGGGTTGATAGATAAGAATTGTCCACCAGGAGATATCCCTTTGAATCAAGTAAACATCCTTCCATCTTTAAGCCACACTTGTTGTAGCAAGTATTATAATTGCTCTCAAGGGTGGACTTTACCTAGATGTGTATGTTCTTAACATTGGGATGCAACAGGTAAGTATCTCTAACCCTAGTGCTCACCTATACGGTAGAATAATCGGCTCATGTATGTGACCTCCCCTTCGTGTTGTGTTTCCCCCATGATGTGTTATGTGTTGTTTAAGCCTCTTAGGATGACCCTTGATTCTCTTGTAAGGTCCAGGATACTAGGAGACCACCTTTGTTGTGAACCTCTTCTATTTGTATCATCATTCTTCCATATTTCTTCTCCTCTATTTTCACTATTGTATGTTGTGTCTTATGGACATAGCATTGTGGTTGGTGACTTGGGGCACCCTCCTATGTGACTATCCCTAAGACACTTGTTTCTCTTCTCTTGATTTATTATTTACCTTCCTCTAGTGTTTCTATCTAGCGGATGGATTACGAAAAACATATTATACTAATACGAACCTAGTGTCCCTTCAGCGAGAAATCAAAAAATGAACCAAGTCCATACATGACGATGGGGTTGATATATATTATCCGACACTTGGCTAGTAGAATCACTCCATATGATCTTGATGTTGTCTTATCACACTTACAAACCATAATAATACTGCTGCTCCATGCACTTTGTTTATCTTTGAATCTCACCTTGGTTACACTCAGTTTTGAGATTTTCGTGGTATAGCCCCACGGTTATACTCGGTCTCTGAATCCATAGTATAACCTAGGATCTTTGTATGAATGATCATATGCATTATTGTTTTTATCATGATTATATGGATGCTAACACTTTTCTTGCAGGAATGTGTTTGTCAAAACATTTGGTGATCATAAAGTACATGTCACCTCTGGGGGCCATGGGCTTTGTGAGAGATCATGTTCCCTTGTGTGTTTTCTTCCTACCTTAACGTGCTTGATATCGATACCTAATATCAACGACCTTAAGGTGGGGACATATAAAAGGTAAGTTGTCTTTTTTTAGATGCTAGCAAAGTGTGTTTGTTCTCATGTGCAGTCTTAAACACTGGGGGTGATGAGTTCCTCCTGCACTCTAAGATTTGTTTGAAATCTATTGCAATCATTTAAGCCCTCTGCAGAGGTGGAATATCGCGTATATCCTTTTTATCTTAAGCCCTTTGTGGAGGTGGGGATGGTGTATTTCTCATGGAGAGTACACATCCCATCATTTTCAAAAAGTCCTATATGAAGGTGGGGTGTAGTTCTATGACTAACTCAACCCTTAAGCGTGTCTTCAGTGATTGTTGTGGCAAAGCCCAATTGTTGGTGTGTGCCTGTAATGTGCCTGAGGTGGTGATGAACCTAGAAATAGGAAGACTCCATCGCTTGTATGTCATGTTTTCTTGATGTCTTCCAAGTGTGTGTGTATTATGTGTTTGTTCCCAAGCATAGTCCAAAGACCGGTGGTGATGAGTCCCTCCTATGCTTTGGGATTTGTATGGCATGCTTGATTTGTATTGCGTGTCTATTGCCCCATATGTAGTTTAATGACAGGTGGTGATGAGTCCCTCATGTATTATGGGTGGTGTGTTTACTTTCCTTGTAATTGCATTTGCATTTCATACATATGAGAAAAAGAAAAAGAAAATCATCACTATGTTCATTGCATTCACTGTGTTTTGTGTCTCTTCAATATTGTCTTCTCCATGTTTTGTATGAATGTAACTATCTTCTCTGTGTTTTACGTGCCTGTTATAGTCTTCACTATGTTTGGTGTGTCTTCTCCATGCTTGACATGTTTGTTGGCCTTGTGTTTATACATACATTAAAGTGGGGGCTAAATGTTATGTTGAAAAAAGTAACCTTGGGGGCTTTTTCCTCTTAAGGTTTAGCTCCCGGGTCCCTTAAGATGCATTTAGGACATCTTGCATGTTAATTTCACATCTTGAAGAGAAAACCCTAAAGTTTCATGGAAAATTGGACCTAGGGGTTACACTTAACATAAATTCTACCTAAAATGGGGGAAAGGACTTGGGTGCCTACGCCCTAGTCCTACCCTATTTTAGGTTAGGGTTGTTTTGGGTAAAATTGGGATTGTTTAGTTTAGTGTTGTTAGATGTTTGAATCCTCCTTTCACCCTTAACATTCAAGGAACTAGGGTCAAGTGGCAATGCACTATCATACCCTAGGTTGCTGTGAGATGTAGGGAAGCTTAGATTAGGGTGTTTAATTGCCAATTCTCCTTCTCCTATTCCCAATTGACCATTAAAACCCTAATTATGTGAAAATGACAGTAAACAGATGAATAATAGAAAAAGCTCTTGCAGAGGGAAGTAAACTATCAAATCACAGAGTACCTATTTTCAGGGCTTCGAGGTGGAAAAGTTAGGGACACATGAGTGGGCGCCCAAGTCCAAGGGCCTAGTTTCTATCAAGATCTGGAAAATCAGTCTGCAACTCTTTCCTATTGTTCTGGAGAACACTCCAAGATGTCTTCTCGGAACTTCACTTTGTCCAGCTCCTCAACCTATAACCTACAACCATGATAACTTTGGGAGGGGGTTGTGGTGTTTAGGAGCTTGTCTTAGTCAAGCCCTGGAAGGACACTTAAGTCTTCCAAACACCTTTTTCAGATAGAAAGTGTGTGCCCTTGTGAGGCAGAGGAAAAATCCAAATGAAATAATGATCACAAACACAATAAATGTCACCTTGTAGTGAAGATCTCATGGGAGGAAGATGCTCTTCATTCCATGACGAAATGAATACTCAAATCTACACATACAAACACATAAACAACACAAATCTACTCTTGCAACATAGTGAAAGCCTTGATTCACCTTGAGAATACATAAACATAACAATTACCATCTAGTTTCTAAATGAATGCCTAAACATGCTTTTATATGCAACTACAAGCATTCCCGCCAAGATTTCATAAATTCAAACTTACCGTGTCGGCCTAGGGACCAAATAACGGTCATAAACCAACACTAGAAATTTGGGCCTGACCCAAAATAGGGTAGGACTAGGGCGCGGGCACCCAAGTCCTCTCCCCCTATTTTGGGTAGGGTTAAGCTCAAGGGGTCCTCCTAGGTCCAATTTGCCATGATACCTAGGGTTCATTCCATCGGGATGCCAAATTATGAAGACGTCCTAAATGCACACTAACTTGACCCGGGAGATAAACCTTATGAGGGAAAAGCCCCTAAGGGGACATTTTTTGACATTACATGTAGCCCCCACTTTAATGTATGTATAAATGTGAGGCTAATACATGCATTAAAGTATGGTCACAAACACAGCAAACATGCCAAGCACAGAGAAGACACGCCAATCACATAGAAGACAGTAACAGGAACGCAAAACACAGAGAAGATAGTTACAGTCACATAGAACATGGAGAAGACAGTCAATGTATAGAAGACACATTAATTCATAGAAGACAGGCATGATTTCTTTTCTTTTCTTTTTTTTCTCATATATATGAAATGCAAATGCAAGTACTAGAAAGTAAACAAACCTCCCATAATGTATGAAGCACTCATCGCATTGGTCTTTAGACTGCATATATGGGGCAACACACACACAAGACACACAAAACATCCCAAAATGCAGGAAGCACTCATCGTGCTTGTCTTTAGACTGCATATGGGGCAACAAACACACCACACAAAGCAAGCATGCCAAACACACACTCTTGAAGACATGGAGAAAACATGGCAAACAAGCAATGGTGTGTTCCCTATTTCTAGGCTCATCACCATCTCAAGCACATTACAGGCACACACCAACGATTGGGCTTTTCCACAACAATTGCCAAAAACATGCTTAAGGGTTGAGTTAGTCACAGAATGGCTCCCCACCTCCGTAGAGGACTTTTGAAAATGACAGGATGATGCAATCTACTCTGAGAAATACACCATCCCTGCCTCCGCAGAGGGCTTAAGATAAAAAGGATATATGCAATATCCCGCTTCTGTAGAGGGTTTACATGATTGATTGATTGATTGCAAACAAACTTAGGATGCAGGAGCACTCATCGCACTGGTCTTTAAACTACATTCGAGGACAAGTACATTGCTAACATCTACAATAGGCAACTTACCTTATATATGCCCCCACCTTAAGGTGGTTGATATCAGGTATCGATATCAAGCACATTAAGGTAGGAAGAAAACACACAAGGGAACACAAGCTCTCACAAAGCCCATGCCCCCCAGAGGTGATATGTACTTCATGATCGCCAAATGTTCCCATAAACACATCCCTACAAGAAACATGTTAGTGTCTACAACATCAATGCATATGAAATCTAAGGCATGTAAGATTCAAGGTAGACAAAGTGCACGGAGCAGCGGTATTGTTATGATTTGTAAATGAGATAGAACACCATCAACATCACTACGTAGAAAGTATGAGTGCTTCTACTAGCCAAGCATCGGATAAAATATACAACCCCATCGTCATATTAGGAACTAAGTCCATTTTCTAATTGCTCTCGATCGAAAGGGACACTAGGTCTACATCAGTATAAATGTTTTTCGTCATCTGCCCACTAGGTAGAAACACTAGAGGAAGGGAAACAATAAATAAGAGAGGAGAAACAAGTGTCTTAGGGACAGTCATGTAGGAGGGTGCCCCTAAGTCACCAAACGTAACGCTATGTTCGTAAGACACAACACACAACAATGAAATCAGAGAGAGAGGCAATATAGAAGAATGATGATACAAATAGAAGAAGGTCACAACAGAGGTGGTTTCCTGGTATCCCAGACCTTACGGGAGAATCAAAGGTCATCCCAGGAGGCCTAAACAACACATAACACATCATGGGGGAAGCACATCATGAGAGAGATAAAGGGTTAGAGATACTTACCTGTAGCACCATCGTTAAGAACATACATATCTAGGATATCTCTCATGTTGTTTTGATATTGTATTAAGTTTAAGATGCAAGAGGCTTTCTTTTCTTTGAAAGGATTATATCCAATGTCGCTTGAGTAATGTGTTGAAGTGGATTCTATAGGTATTCTAATTCCTTACTGATTTACACCACATCCCTTACCTACAGAGTCGTTATGTTTGTACAAAATTTGAAATCCATGGCCATATAGAGAATCCAATTCCTTAGAAGAAGGTGAAGCCTGGTAGGTATCATAATTTGTAGTATAAGTTAGAGTATTGTCTTTATTTTCAACCAAGGAGACTTTGTTGTTCTTAGATGCTTCAAAAGATTGCTTAGACAAGATCGATGCTACTTTTGATGTGTCGAGGTTATTAAGTTTATAATCCCCTATGTTGCAAGGATTAAAATCTAATGAACCCTAATCATCACCAAAAAGTGCATTCGATGGTTTAGATTCCTTCATAACATCATTTGTGGCTAGAGGCTTTGATAGATCACCTCGCAAATGGTTTAAGCTCATATGATTATGAATTGGTTTTTTCTTTTGAATATGCAAACAATTATCTGGTTCAGGATCAGTATGAATAGTATGAAGTTTACCTTTGAATATAAATTTGGTTGAATGATATAGGGTGGAAGGGACTGCCCCCAATGCATGAATCCAAGGTCTACCAAGAATCATGTTGTAAGATAAAGAACAAGGCATGACATGAACCAGGGTAGGCACAATCACGGGTCCAACTTGTATAGGTAAAGTTATAGTGCCTAGAGATTGTCATCCAACATTGTCAAAACCATGGATACTTAACATTTCTAGCTTGATGGTAGATTCATCAACTTTAATCTTATGCAATAAGTCAATGCCACAAACATTAAGAGCTGATCCATTATCAATCATAAATCTCTAAACCAATGTTTTGTTTATTGTAACAAAGATTACAAGAGGATCATATTGATTTTGAACTTCAACTGATGGTAATTCATGTGGTTGAAAGAGGATATCTATTTTTGTCACATGCATATAATCTAACAAAGTTGCTATATCATTCAGCTTAACAGTAGGTGGCACGATCACCTTTTGTAAAGCTTCTTGGAGCATTCCATGGTATGTAGGCAATGTTTGTATCAAATACCAAAGAGAGATCTTAGCCAGAGTGGCATGAAGCTGTTCAACAAGATCATACTCTTGACCACTTTTATGAGTAAGATGAGGTGGTGGAGGGAGCATAGATTGAGAACATGGAAGAGAGAAAGGCACATGCGGTGCTTTCTTACTTTGCTTGTTATGACGGGTGTTGTATGTGTGAGCAATCACATTGTGGTGTGGTTGTTGCAACACATTTTGAACACCTTGAACTGTAATCACTGGCTTCAAGCAAGAAGGTGTGCTAAGTGCCCCTTGCACAACCATCTTAGGAATATTGCTACCAAGTCTATTAATGAAGACTGAATTAACATTGTTTCCATCTTTGTTGCACCCAACATCCATTCCTACAGGATTTAATGTGAGATACCTTTTCTCATCCACTAATACTACATCGTGGCTAGGGAGAGCATTGGGATAAGAGGAAGGTACATCATCATCATCATCATTCTCTGTGGTGGAAAAAGGCTTTTCACTCTTATTTTTCTCATGAGTATTCCTAGAGATGAATTTGGTTAAATCTTCTAATATCAAAGGATATACATTCCTATAAATAGTGTGAAGATATTAAAATCATGTGTATAAAAAAGTAATTTCAGCTCATATGTAGAACAAATAGAAGCATCAATACCACTTGCAGAAGCTATATGCTATAGAACATGAGGATTCTCATTAGTGAAATTACAGAAATTTTCAAAATCTAGGATATACTCATGCAAAGATGTCAGAGATGAATAACATGAAGAGGCCATAATGAGATGCAAAATCAGATTTTAAAATTTTTTCCAAAAGTATGTCAAAGACAAGTGCAAAACTATATGCAAAAATGACCTAAAATGCTTGATTTTTTGTACTTTGTCAATGCAAATAAGTGAAAGCAAAGGGTGTTGTAAGGATTTTAGTCAAGGGAAACAAATTATATGTATGATATGAGTCTAAAACATAAATAATATCCTTTACAACACAGTCTTGATGCAAATCCAAGATAATGACAAGTCAAAATATAGTGAAAATATGTCAAAATAGGCACTTTTTTCACCAAATCTTGATACAAAAGAGCATGATAAAGGGTGGTGTGAGGGAAATTATGATGGATAGTGAATTATATCAGTAATAACAGCCACTTAATTTCAAAATACTCAACACAACATGCTTTTAGTGCCACTTAAGGTAAAACCCTAGTGAAAATATAGCAAAAATAGGCTATTTTTCACAGTTTTTCAATTCCAAGACCTAGAAAAATGGGTGTTGTAATGAATTTTAGGAGGTTCATGAAATAAAATCAATTATATCAGTCACCTCAATCTATAAAATTTATCACAACACTCTTGGAGTGCAAACTAGGTCAAACCCTAAGGCAAAAATAGTCAAAAATATGTAGTTTTTCACCAAATTTTCAATGCAAGAGGCCAATCAAAAGGTGTTGTGAAGTTTTTTATGAGGAGAAGAAATTAATTACCCTAATAAAAATCAATTAGTGCAAAAATACCCTTCACAACATGCCTATGGTGCAAGTTTAGAGAGTCGATAACGTCAAATTTAGTGAAAATCAATGTTTTTGAAGCCCTAGGTTTTAGATCTTGACACAAAATGCTATGAGAATGTTTTGAAGTATGATTTATGATGAAAATTGATTACTCTCAGATCTGAAAATGAATTCCAAGGTCTAATATGCAAAATACCAATGCAAATCTAATGAAAATGCATGAAAATTGCTAATTTTTGTTGAAATTTTCTATGCAAAAATACAAATATTTTAAATCTAAATGCAAATTTACACTAAAATGCAGACTACATAAAAATTCTAATTTGAATGAGCCTCTAAAATTAGTATAAAAATATGAAAGAAGATTTTGCCTACTAACCCTAGATTTTGGAATTACCAGGGTATATGAAAATTGTCAATTTCTACAAAAGCCTAGCAAATTAATGATGAAAATATAATGCAAATTATTGAATTTTTCTATTTGTCTGTAGTTTATATCAGATCTGAAGCAAAAATCATGAATTAGGGAAATTTAGAAAGAATTGATGCAATTTAGTAACCTATATGAAAATGCAAGCTAGGGTTTTCAAATTTTTGCAAATTTTTCAATTTTTTTGTAATTTTCTCAATGCAATAAGATGAAATAGTATATGAATGAATGAAATCAATCCAAATCTAAAGACACACACTTAGCAAGTTGCAATTTAAGTCCAAAAACATGGGTTCACCAAAATGTTTCAGGTAAAATTGGGTTTGTTTAGTTTAGTGTTGTTAGATGTTTGAATCCTCCTTTCACCCTTAACATTCAAGGACCTAGGGTCAAGTGGCAATACACTATCATACCCTAGGTTGCTATGAGATGTAGGGAAGCTTAGATTAGGGTGTTTAATTTCCAATTTTCCTTCTATGCTCAATTGACCATTAAAACCCTAATTATGTGAAAATGACAGTAAACAAATGAATAATAGAAAAAGATCTTGCAGAGGGAAGTAAAATATCAAATCATAGAGTACCTATTTTTGGGGCTCTAAGGTGGAAAATTTAGGGACACAAGAATGGGTGCCCAAGTCCAAGGCCCTAGTTTCTATCGAGATCTGGAAACTCAGTCTGTAACTCTTTCCTGTTGTTCCAGAGATTTTCTCATCATGGAAGTTGGAGGACTAATGCATGGGCGCCCAAGTCCAGGGTGCTATTTTTCCTTCTATTCTACAATTCTGACACTCCAAGATGTCTTCTTGTAACATCACTTTGTCCAACTCCTCAACTTGTAACCTACAACCATGAAAACTTTGGGAGGGGGTTGTGGTGTTTAGGAGCTTGCCTCAGTCAAGCCCCGAAAGGACACTTAAGTCTTCCAAACACCTTTCTCAGATAGAGAGTGTGTGCCCTTGTGAGGCAGAGGCAAAATCTAAATGAAATAATGATCACAAACATAATGAATGTAACCTTGTAGTGAAGATCTCATGGGAGGAAGATGCTCTTCATTCCATGAGGAAATGGATGCTCAAATATGCACATACAAACACATAGACAACACAAATCTACTCTTACAACACAGTGAAAGCCTTGAATCACCTTGAGAATGCATAAAAATAACAATTGCCATCTAGTTTCTAAATGAATGCTTAAACATGCTTTTATATGCAACTACAAGCATTCTCACCAAGATTTCATAAATTCAAACTTACTATGTCGGCCTAGGGACCAAATAACGGTCATAAACTAACACTATAAATTTTGGCCTGACCCAAAATAGGGCAGGACTAGGGCACGGGCGCCCAAGTCCTCCCCCCCTATTTTGGGCAGGATTAAGCTCAAGGGGTCCTCCTAGGTCCAATTTGGCATGATACCTAGGGTTCATTCCATCGAGATGCCAAATTATGAAGTAAGATGTCCTAAATGCACACTAAAGACCTGGGAGCTAAACCTTATGAGGGAAAAGCCCCCAAGGGGACATTTTCCAACATTTCAAGGGCCAATTTCAAAGTGTCAATTTATGATCATTATTTAGGTCCTATGCCGACACGGTAAGTTTGAATTATGAAATTCTTAGCAGGAATGTTTGTAGTTGCATATATAAGCATGATTATGTTATCATTTTAGACTAGATGGCAATTTTGATTCAAGAACTTATGTGAAAATGATTTGAGGCACTCATTGTGTTGCAAAGCAAACTTTTTGTGTTGTTATTGTGCTTGTTTGTTGTTGATTTGGAATCCATCTCCTCATGGCATGAAGAGCATTTTCCTTCCATGAGATATTCACTACAAGGTGATATCAATTATGTTTTTCTATCATTTATCATTTGGATTTTGCCTCTATCCCATAGGGATACACACTCTTTATCTAACAACAGTGTTTAGAAGACTTGAATGTCTCTCTGGGGCTTGATTGAGGCAAGCCTCTAAACACCACAACCCCCAACCTATTTTTTTGTGATTGCAGGTTATAGCTTGCGAAAGCAAAAGAAGTGGAGTTGCAAGAGAGCAGTGTAAACTGTTAGAATTGCAGATGAAAGAAGAAAATAGGGACCTAGACTCGGGCGCTTGCTCATTAGTCCTTTAGATCTCACAACAAAAAAATCTCTAGAACAATAGGAACAGGTTACAGACAAAATTCCTAGATCTCGACAAAAATTGTGGTACTGGATTAGGGCGGCCGCTCATTAGTCCTTGACTTTTTTGTATTTTGAACTTCAAAATCTGGTATGCATTTGATTGTCATTTGATATCTCTATGTGCAATCATTTTCCATAATTTGTCCGTGTGTTTATGAATTTATGTAATTAGGGTTTTGAGCA
The DNA here is from genome assembly GCA_027924645.1 of Cunninghamia lanceolata. Classification (NCBI taxonomy): domain Eukaryota; kingdom Viridiplantae; phylum Streptophyta; class Pinopsida; order Cupressales; family Cupressaceae; genus Cunninghamia; species Cunninghamia lanceolata. Next base: position 25,662,141 of record BSBN01000047.1, read on the forward strand.
TAATTTGGCTTAATTGAACAACAAAATCAAACAATTCCAATCTTCCCCTATGTTCCAAGTGACAAGAGATCTGTAGTAGAATGCTTACTCAATTGAATGTCCTTGAATGTTTAGTGGTGAAAGGAGGATCAACATAAACCATCAAAATCAACCTTAAGCACCTTACCTTTTTTTCCATACTAAACAATAGCATTCAAAGATTTCAAAGTGTATCAGATGGATGTCAAGTCTGCATTCTTAAATGGTGAGTTAGAAGAGGAGGTCTACATTGAACAACCGAATAGATTTCAGTTATCAAACCAAGATAACATGATGTATATATTGAAGAAGGCCTTGTATGGACTGAAGCAAGCCCCAAAGCCTGGTATACAAGGTTAGACAAGTATTTGTTACAATTAGGGTTTAGTAAAGGCATTGCTGACAACAATCTCTACTTCAAAATCAATGATAATCATATCTTGATAGGTGTAGTCTTTGTTGATGACATTATCTTTGGAGAAAATGAAGGTATGTGCATGAAGTTTGCAGAAGAAATGCAAAATAAATTTGAGATGTCTATGTTTTGTGAAATAAATTTCTTTCTAGGTCTACAAATTACTCAATCAGATAAAGGAATCTTCATTTCTCAGTCTAATTATGTTAAAGAGTTGTTGAAGAAGTTTGGGATGGAGGACTCCAAACCAGTATGTACTCCCATGGTGACTGGCTACAAGTTGGGTAAAACTGATGAATCACATAAGACTCATCATAAAAGGTACATATCTATGATTGGAGGATTACTTTATCGAACTCAAACTAGACCTAATATAATGCATGCAATATGTCTTGTGGCAAGATTTCAAGAAGATCCTAGAGAGTCACATGTGATGGAAGTCAAGAGAATCTTGAGGTATTTGAAAGGCACATCAGATCATGGCTTATGGTATCCAAAGGATAATGATTTCACTCTCAATGCTTATACAGTTGCAGATTGGGCCGGAGATGTTGATGATAGAAAAGTACAAGTGGATGTGCTTTCTTCTTGGGTAATAGACTGGTTTCATGGCTGAGCAAAAAGCAAGATTCAATCTCCTTATCTATTGTAGAAGCAAAGTATATTGCAGTAGCATGTTGTTGCACTCAAGTGTTATGGATGAAGTAGACTTTGAAGGACATAAGAGTTATGTATGAAGATCCAATTGCAATCTTTTGTGACAATACAAGTGCCATAAACATTTCAAAGAATCTAGTGATGCACTCAAGAACAAAGCATATATCAATAAGGTATCACTTTTTCAGAGAAAAGGTGATAGAGAATGAAGTAAAGATGGAATATATGTCCACAAAGGATCAAATTGTAGATGTTTTCACTAAGCCTCTACCTAAGGATACCTTTGAGTATATCAGAGAAAAGTTAGGGGTTATTACCCCTCCTGCTCTGAACTAATATGCATAAGAATACATCAGTCCAGTGGTGTCCAAAGCCTTATTCTTTGATTTAGATTGATGTTTTGAGAGCTACCTCTCAGGGGGAGTAGCAAGTGTTCCTGATATGTGTTCTTGACAAAGAGCGGTAAATGTTACAGTATTGATGAAAGAGCAATTTGATAAGAGTAGCAAAGTGCAAATATGTGCCCTTTGCCATTGATGTCAAAGGGGCAGATAAATCATGTGAAAAACTTAGGGGGAGAAAGAGCGTAGATGTGTAAAAAGAAAGGGGGAGCATCTTGTCTTGATGGTCTTTACAGTTTTTCACATCATATGTTTCCATCAATGACAAAGGGGGAGATTGTTGCAAGTATGTGCCTAACTAGTGTTGTCATTGATGTCAACATATTTGTGTTGTCATTGGTGTCAATTATGCTCTTGTTTTGATGCTTGCTTGTATTTAGTTAGATGCTTTGTATTGGCATATATAAGTACTGAAGATAATGAGAGAGTGCTCCTAATATTGAATTTCTAAGTGCTTTTGAGAAAATTTTCTCTACTAGTGGAAATAGTGAGTTACTCTATTTACAGAAGAACAGTCTAGTATGTTGCTCCACATTTCTTGTAGATTACATATCTTTGTCTACAGATTGGAAGTTATTTAGAGGTATGTTTGAAGATGCTATGTTCCAAGTTTGAGCATTCGGTATGAATATTTGAGTGAGTTATGTTCACCAAAGTAAAACACAATTTTTCTTAGTATTCACTGCTGATAGGGAGAATGTATTCTACTTTGCATTTCTCTGCATTAAAGTTTCATAGTTTGTGGTTTTGGAATTAAGTTTTTAATGTTGTTATGTGCCTTCAAATCTAATGATTCATGATTTGGTGATCCACAAGCGATCTTTTTCTTATGACAGTGGCTGACAATTATGTTAATATGCTCCAATTTGAAGAATATTATGAATAAAGTGATCAGAGGTGGTGCAAAAGTTCTTGATGATTATAATGTGCTTGTGGATGTCTCTTGATCATGTTCCTACCTTTGGATTGGTCTGTAAAGAGAAATTTGGATCATGGATGAAGACTATTCTTAGAAGACTTAGTATTAACACTAGTCTTGGCCGACCTATTTGTTTTCACTACTTGTGGAGATGCATTGAAGATTTTGGAAGCATGTTGTGGTGTGGAAGATTGCATTTGAGTCCTAGCTAAGGCATAACGTGATTCGCATACATCTTTTCCTTAGCTAATTTTGTTTAGGTCCAGACCTATTTCTATGTATGTTTATAATGCTGACCTTGGAGATTGTTCCAATGATTGATGAATGTAATGTCAACCTTGATGTACATTCCAAGGTTGATGAATTGTATAAAAACATGTAATGAAGTTGCGAAAAGGATGTCGTGCGAAAATGTTAAGAAAAGTGAAAAGGTGTAAGAAGAGTAGAGTAGAGGAGTTATACTGTGCTTGAATGGAACTGAACTTAGGCATGGAGTAGATGCTATCAAATCAGCTCACCAACCCTTGGCAGTGAGCCACCCCTTGGCAGTGAGCTGATCTTGGCAGTGAACCCTAATATTTGCAATGAGTATTTTGGGCAGTGAGCCCTAAGGTAGTGAGCCTCTATTTTTCAATATTGTTATAACATATTTATTTCTGTGGGCTAATGTCCACCGTGGTTTTTCCTTATAAGGGTTTCCACGTAAAAAATCTAGCGTCTCATGTGTTGAATATGTTATTGTGTTGAGCTTCTTCTTTCATGCTTTCATGGTTAAATCTTAATAATGGTGATTGAACATTTGATGTGTTGATAAGTGGTTAAATTTTTGAGACAATTGATTCACTCCCCCCCTCTCAGTTATCTTGTGCATTTCAACAAGGAGAACGTATCAAGAAGAATCTTTTGATGGTTTCATTCAACATTGTTATCTCAAGGTTCCTGATGATGAATTATTTTGTATTGATGAAATCATAAGTATGGATTAATGTTTTCTTCTTCACAAATTTTGAATAATAAATTCTTTGAATATGTTTTCTCAAAGAAAGATGAAAAACTCTTGGGTGGGAAATGGTCATATACCCCTTGAAGAAACTATCTCTGAAGTAACCATACAACCTAAACTAGTAAAAGTTTCAAATCATCCATTATCTATTAGAGAAAAAATTCCCTTGGATGAAACTACATAGTGGTATCAGAGCTCAGCAAAAGGTCTAGGCTGTTTGTGTGTTGATTCTGTCACTGAGAAGGAAGAAGTAGAGGATTGAGAGGTTGACAAGATGCCTCCTAAAGGTAATGGTATTGCATGGGAGTTGTAGGAGATGAAGGAAAAACATGCCAGAGAGATGAGGAAGATGAAGGAGCTTGCTAAAGCACTTCAAGCCAGGCTTGTAGCCTTGGAGATGAACAAGAAAAGAGAAGTGGAAGACAGTGAATCTAAGAAAGAAGATGATGCTGATGAAGAATTTGAAGAGGTAGATGAAGAATTGAATGCTGAAGATCAGAGATTTGTAAAACTATTAAAGGCAGTGCAGAGTGAGAAACCTAAGGTAAAGGTTGATGTTTCAAAGTATAATGGAAGTTTGGATGAAGATGAGTTACTTGATTGGATTGCTGCATTGGATAATCACTTTGAATGTGAAGATGTTGCTGAGGATCAGAAGGTAAGGATTGTAAAGACCAAGTTAGGAGGTCATGCTTTGGTATGGTGGAATTATGTACAATTTGAGAGAAGGAAACAAGGAAAGTCAAAGATCACTTCATGGGATAAGATGGTAGAAAGGATCAAAGGTAAATTCTTGCCCAAGGATTATGAAATTCAGATGTTTAAGAAGCTGCAATTTTTAAGGTAAAAGGAAATGGATGTGAAGGCATACACTGAGGTGTTTTACAAGTTGAGTATGAGATCTGGTCATCATGAGAATGAGATAGAAAAGGTGGCTAGATATTTGGCTAGTTTGAGATTGAACATATAGGATGAGTTAGTTTTAGCTAACCCAAGTAGTGTAGAGGATTGTTATCAAATGGCAATCAGGATTGAAGAAAAGATGAATAGAAGACAAGATAAGTCCATGAGAGGAAGAGGCAACAATATGAGGGGAAGGGGATTAGCCCCTACAATGAGGCAAACCAATGAGGATCAAGAAGACACTGGTAAAGGACAAGAGTAGTCTAATTTCAGAGGTGGATGGAAAGGTACCAGAGGCAGATTTGGAAGTGGTAGAGGTTCTACTACATTTTCTGGTAAGTGTTACACTTGTGGTGAATATGGGCATCCATTTTTCAAATGTCCAACAAAAGAAACAAGTTCAGGAGGAGAAAAGAGGGCAAATCTAATCCAAGAAATTGATCAGCAAAGTGCAAGCAGCTCAAACACTTAGCAAAGTGTGAATGCTCCTGATAATTATGCATATCCTGAACAAGGAGAAGCCTTGATGTTAAGAAGGACGTGTTGGCAAGAGACACTATATGGATTCATGAATGTTGTCATTGATGGCAACAAAGGTTATCTCACACATACGCAATGCATGATAAGTCCTCACCGGAAGTCAGAATGAAGAATGTTGTGGTCCAGTAAACAAGAATAGAGTAGTCAGTAAGGTCTGATAGACAGGTCCAGATCTCTCAGTAGAAGTATCTCAGTGAAGTGCGGATTTGGGGAAGTCAAGAGGAGTATCTTGACTGATATATTCCAAGGTTTGAGCCTCCGGTGTGAAAAGGATAAAGAGATGTGAATGCTTGAGTGTCAGGTTCCCAAGTGACAGTGTGAACAGAGGAAGAACTGACTGGCAGAACATCATATATTATTCCTGATGTGTTACTAATGTTGGTAAAGGCTATGAAGGCATGAATTATGTATGGCCGACATGATTGATGATTTCCAAAAGTATATCCTTGATCCGCATTACTTGGTAAGCAAGGATTCAGCCGACAGATCAGAGTTTATGGAAAATATTGACTATTTTGGGTGCTGACTAGAAAGGTGATGAAATCACTTGTGTGGATATATATATATAAGATAGATTTAGTTTTGAGAAGTGTTGTTGTTGAAAATGATGTGCAAAGAAAAGAAGTAGAGCTGAATAAAAGCAAAAAGGAAGATTCAGTATGTGAAAGAAGAGGAAAGATGAAGTGCAGCAGATCAGTATATAGAGCCTAACCAGAACTGAACTCTAGCATATGTTGATGCTCCCTATCAATTCAAGTATTGTATTACACTCTTTATAAATTGTAGACAGTGTGTCTCTTATAGGCAGTGTGCCTCTTGTGAGCAGTGTGCTTGGGCAGTGAGCCCTAATTGGCAAGTGCCATTTTTGTACTTCCATTCTTCTAACAGAGAATACAATCTTGGGTTAATCACCCCATGGTTTTTCCCCTAATAGGGTTTCCACGTTAAAAATATTGTGTCATGTGTATTTATATTTCACGGTTATGTTTGCTTGTTTGATTTGATGCTGTACTAATTATCAAGAAAGTTCAAAAAGCTAAAATAATTAAGATAACTGATTCACCCCCCCTCTCAGTTATCAACAATTGGTATCAGAGCCAAGTTCCTCCTAAACAGAGTCTAATAGCTTGAGGAAGATCTCAAAATCCAAATGGATGCATATGGTTTAAGGGAGCAACTCAAGACTGCCCTTGATAATCTTGAGCAGTCAAACTCTGAAGTCAATGAATTAAAGGAAAGACTCAAACAGACTAATGATTTCATGAGAGAAGTAAAAGACAAATTAAGTCACTCTATGAAAAAAAGAAAGGAGCTACTTCAGCAATTGGCAAGTCAAGGTGAAGCAAAAGATGCAAATGAAGATCTGAAGGAGAAAACCCAGTTATGTGAAAAGTTATCAAAAGAAATCATTATGGTAAGACATGAAATGGAATTAGGAGTTATAAAGTTTACCCAAGAGATTGAAGAGAAAAGAAAAACTGAAGATAATCTAAGACAATCTCTCAAGGAGAAATTAGAAGATTGCCACAAGATGGATAGAATTATCAGACATCTTGAATCTAATCTTGAAGATGCTAAAGATAATGAAGAAAAACTTGAGGATCAAATTGTCTCTCTCAAAAGGGATCTTCAAACAACAAATGAATATAAAGAGAAATTCAAGATAAGTTCTGCCCAACTTTAAGTTCTTCTTCAAAGCCAAAAGAAGGTAGATGACAAGTGTGGTTTGGGATATGAGAAAGGAGAAAGCTTCGGATCCGGTCAGAAGAATTTTAGATCAAAAAATCCAAGGAGTAGACCTAGAAGTCCTCTGATAAGGCAGCCTAATGCTCAAAGACATCCATCCTTCAATGGATACTGCCACAGCTGCAATAACTTTGGTCATAAAGCTAATCAGTGCAGAAGGAGAATGAATCAAACTAATACATCCTTCTTCGGACAGTGCTTCAATTGCAAAAGGTATGGTCACAAATCTCATGAATGCAGAAATATGCAAATGAACAAATCATTCAATGGTAGATGCTTTGCATGCAATAGAATGGGTCATATGGCTAATCAATGTAGATCAAGAGGATATCAATCAAATATGCAAAGAAATGTTGTTTGCCAAATTTGCAATAGATCCGGTCATACAGCAAAATTCTGTAGAAGCAAGAATCAGGATAAGGGAAAACAAAAAGTAAATGCGGATGAAGTTCGAAGTGAGATGAACAAGATTTGGGTGAAGAAAAGTATAGAGAATGTAGGGGATGGATCCGCACTAGACTCTGGTGCTGATATTCCTTCCAGAAATTAAAAGGTGAGCTCTGGCTCAGGGGGAGACACAAAGAAAACCTTGTTCCCCTAGCCAGTCAATTGGTGCCAGAACTGGCACACGGAGAGCTGCGGATTAAAAGGGGTCATACAAGAAACATCTAAAAGGGGTATGGTAAAGATTTGTGAGATCCGCAAGAATATTTGAAGAATCTAATCCTACCAGAATTGATCCGGTAAAATAGTCTTCCGGTAAAAATAGATTCCTTACAAGTTTGGTCTAGTATGATTCAAACTATGGTGTCTTGATCTATAAATAGATCAAATGACTAATGAAAGAAAGATAGATTATCACTACTCTCCTAGAATAACTTTGAAATCTATCTCAATGATCTAGAAAGGTTTTGTCTCTGAATAAGACAAACAAGGCAAACTGGAAGGAGTTAGGTTGCGCATTTATTGCAGAATGAAAATTAGGGCTTCTTAGAAATAAAAGAGTTCATTCGCCCATCATTTATACACTCACATTTGAAGAAAAGAGAAAAGGAGCTCTGCAACTACCTCTCCCAAAGATCAAGACAATTCTTCATACAACTCAATTCGGATTTCATCATGTGTGCCCTAAACAGCATAAAAGGTATTCTTCATTCTTGATATCTCTCAGTAAGATTCTTTGATGATGGCAACTCTGAATATAGTAAAGATTTCTGATAGACCTCGCCCCATATTTAAGAAGCATCCATACAAATCCTTGGAGGTAGATCCCCTAGGAGCCTTCTCTAGTGTTTCACATGGTGTTTTGCACACAGAAGATATTAGGGTTTACATACACGCAAATGTTGAAGAGTTTGGGGAATTCAAACTAAGAGATATCTATCACAAACAATTGATAGACGATGCTTTTGAGCTTAAACCAGAATATAAGGGCATCCAGGAGAAACATTTTGATCAGTTCATTCATTTCCCCTGCTTTGAAGAAAATTAATGGGTCCGCTATGTGTTGAGTAGGGTACATGACAACTTTCTATGGCTTAATAGACCCTGCAAAATCACCAAGGAAGCAATTAGGGTAGTAACTAGTTTACACTCCTCCGGAGGAATTCCTGTCCTCAAATCTGTCAAAAACAACATTGTAACAAAGGCCACCGGATCAAAATTTGATAAGAGGGAAATGACCATTGAAGATATTACTGACCCGGATATCAAGTATGCATCTATGATAATAGGATACAAGATATATCATTCCAGTAGGGAAAATTTAGTATCCGGAACTGTAGTATACACTGCCTATGAGATGTTGAGAAAGAATGCAGAATATGATCTCTGTGAACTCCTCTTGAGCCAATTAATGGAAAACATACAGAAGATCAAAAAGGATAAGAAAAACTCCTTTAAATATGGTGGACTAATAATATGCCTATTTTTCTACTTCATGAATGAGCTACCCGGATCAAATGGATGGGTATGGCAAAATGACAAACCAGTAGCAATTCAGATCAAAGATTACTTGCATGAACTTGGGGATGCTAAAGCAAGAAATACAACCCTGTGGGGATATTTCAAGAATTTTCAGAACATGATGCAAGCAAGAGAAAGGATTCCCTAGTCTCTTGTGGAGAAATACAAAGACACAGAATGTTTTATGGTAGAGACTGATCAGTGCCTAATGGAGACAGTAGAACCAGGAACTGTATGGATCATGCCCATGGGGTATGAAGTGATGAATAAATTATGGAGTTGCATGTTCAACACATGCTAAGTCAGCCAAAGGATAAAAAGGCAGAGAGGTTTGGAACCTTTGAGGAGCTAAGTGTAAAGATTCATGTGGAACTCAGAGAACCTAAAATCAAGAGGAAGGTGAGAAAAGAAGTAGAAAATGTTGCCCAAGGCCTTGGCATCTAAAAGGAGGCACTTGATGCCCACAGGAAAAAGATGGAAAGGGCTGAGGAAGAGAAGAAGAAGGCAGAAAAGAAAAATGAGGAAAGTGCTCCGGTAAAACCTTCCACCCAGACCAGATCATCAAAGAGATCTGCACCTACCACTGCCAAAGGCTCAAGGACATCAGAACCAGAAGCACAATCATCTGGTAAAGGAGAGAAAAGAACAAATACAAAAGCTACAAGAGCCTATGCTAGTCAAAGGGATGAAGAGGAGACTGAATCTAATGAAGAAATTAGGAAAATGAAGAAAAAGAAGAAAACATCTGGCCAACCCTCTATCAGACAGAAGGAAGAAAGACATAGGACTATGTTGAAAAACCCACTCTTCACATTGATGACATAATCAAATCAGTCACAGTGGATGGAAATCTTTAGCCAATGGTTGAGTTCTATGATGATTATGGTGAAGCAGATCAGAAGATATTACAAGATGCCACAGTTAGGTATCTAAATATCTACAACAAAGCATTCATTGAGATTATATCTCTGATCCCCAAAAGCTTGGAGAAGGAACTAGAAATAAGAAAGAACAATGCCCAAGCCAAAGACCTAGAAATCTGGGAACAGTTAGCAATCCAGCTATATCCTTCAATCGACCCCAAGATAATGAATATGGTATTCAAAGATTGTAAGGATGAGTTCAGAAGCAAAGCAAGGATGAATCAACTTATGCTTGGTGAGACTGACAAGGTAGCCAAGGACACAAAAGAGATCTTCCAGAAGGCCTTCAAAAGATTTAATCTTCCTGTTATAGAGGACTTGGGTTCTGACCCCTTGACTACAAGTGTTGCAGAAGAATCCACTAAGAAAATAATAGAAGAGGTGGGCCTTGAACAGACTAACATTTGTCCTCCGGTTTCCCCCACAGTCTACGAATCTACATGAGACGAAAGAATATAGGAGAAAGAAGCAAAAGTGAAGGAAAAAGAAGATAACAGTACCAAGGCTGCAGAAGGAGAGAAGACTTCAACAGAGAAGACCACAACTGCTAGTGGTAAGAATGCAGAAGAAAAGAAAAATCTATCTCCAGCAAGAGACACTGCAAAAATTGTCCAAGAATTCCCGAGCAAAGAAATAATGGAGATTGATAGACCGGAGATTCTACAAGGACCATTTAATTTTGATTCTCTTTCTCTGGTACAGACAATGAAGATAGCTTCATTTGCCAATGCAAAGGTTAAAGAAAAACTCCTGAAGTCTCACATGGAAGACTGTGAGTTGATAGAAGCTGCTTCTAGAGTGCTTGAAAAGATTATGCCATCATTTCAGAAAGATCCCACAACCTCCACATCCGGTAATCTCAAAACTCTAGTCAACAGTGTTAGCACACATTTTGGTTCTCTAGAGAAGTTAGTTGAAGAAAAGGTCCGGAAGGAGTTTTTGGATAAGAGACTCTCCGAAGTATAGGGTCTGATAACAAATGATAGGAAAGTTATGGATATTGGGATAAAGATCTTGGAAAATGCTCTTAAAGATGGTAGAAATATGTACAAATTTTGCTTATCTTGGCCCACAGTGACCAAAGATATTGAGAGGAAAGTAAAAGAACAAGAGGATAAACTATTAAGTCTGTCTCAAAGTTTTGATCCTCTCTCATCCTCTATAGTAAATCAAGAGTGTCAGACTATTGCAATCACAAATGCAATAAAGAATTTTGAGAAGGAAAGGAAGAACATAATAAGCTGGATGGGTGAACTTAGGTGGATCATTGTCCCTAAGTTAGAGGCCATGCATGAGGCCATAAGTGAAGCTCAAATCACAGCCCAAACCAATGATCCAACAGATCTAAAAAGGGTAGATGTGTTTGCATTCCTGTTGGGCAGTCATATTTCAATTTTGGACAGAATGAAGCAAAGTTGGGCTACAGAACTTATTCAATTGAAGACAACTTTTGTAGACATACTTCAGTATATGTAAGTATGCCATATGTATATACTTATGCGGCTAAGTATAGTTGAATTTTTGAAAGTTTTGATATGCGGACCCTACCCTTTGCCATTGCTGTCAAAGGGGGAGTGAAGAGCAGTGAAAAATAAGGAATCCAACTAAGGGGGAGCTCTGAAAAATGTATATAAAAATAGAGCATCAGCCAAGGGGGAGCATAGTGTAAACACTTAGTCATTTTTCACTAAGTGTTGCCATCAATGCCAAAGGGGGAGATTGTTGGCAAGAGACACTATATGGATTCATGAATGTTGTCATTGATGGCAACAAAGGTTATCTCACACATCCGCAATGCATGATAAGTCCTCACCGGAAGTCAGAATGAAGAATGTTGTGGTCCGGTAAACAAGAATAGAGCAGTCAATAAGGTCTGACAGATAGGTCCAGATCTCTCAGTAGAAGTATCTCAGTGAAGTACGGATTTGGGGAAGTCAAGAGGAGTATCTTGACTGATATATTCCAAGGTTTGAGCCTCTGGTGTGAAAAGGAAAAAGAGATGTGAATGCTTGAGTGTCGGGTTCCCAAGTGACAGTGTGAACAGAGGAAGAACTGACTGGCAGAACATCAGACATTATTCCAGATGTGTTACTGATGTTGGTAAAGGTTATGAAGGCATGAATTATGTTTGGCCAACATGATTGATGATTTCCAAAAGTATATCCTTGATCTGCATTACTTGGTAAGCAAGGATTCAACCAACAGATCAGAGTTTATGGAAAATATTAACTATTCTGGGTGCCGACTAGAAAGGTGATGAAATCACTTGTGTGGATATATATACAAGATAGATTTAGTTTTGAGAAGTGTTGTTGTTGAAAATGATGTGCGAAGAAAAGTAGTAGAGCTGAATAAAAGCAGAAAGGAAGATTCGGTATGTGAAAGAAGAGCAGCATAAAAGAAGAGGAAAGATGAAGTGCAGCAGATCAATATACAGAGCCTAACCGGAACTGAACTCCAGCATATGTTGATGCTCCCTATCAATTCAAGTATTGTATTACACTCTTTATAAATTGTAGATAGTGTGTCTCTTGTAGGCAGTGTGCCTCTTGTGAGCAGTGTGCTTAGGCACTGAGCCCTAATTGGCAAGTGCCATTTTTGTACTTCCATTCTTCTAATAGAGAATACAATCTTGGGTTAATCACCTCGTAGTTTTTCCCCTAACAGGGTTTCCACGTCAAAAATATTGTGTCATGTGTATTTCTATTTCATGGTTATGTTTGCTTGTTTGATTTGATGCTACACTAATTATCAAGAAAGTTTAGAAAGCTGAAATAATTAAGATAACTGATTCACCCCCCCTCTTAGTTATCAACAGGACAATCTTGCAGACACCAAAGGATATGATACAAAGAAGAGCTCTTTTCAAGACCACATGCAAGAGCAAAGGTAAAATATGTAAGGTTGTGATTGATTCTAGCTCAACAGATAACATGGTATCTTAGGAAATGGTGGAGAAGCTGCAATTGGAAAGGATTCCACATCAAGATCCTTATAAAGCATCTTGGGTAAGTGATAGGAAATCACTTTTGGTGTATGAACAGGCATATGTCGATTTTCAGATTGGGGATTATCATGATAGAGTTTTGTGTGACATATTGCCCATGGAATGTTGTCACTATTGTTGGGTAGACTGTGGCAATTTGATAAAAGAGCATTGTATGATGGGTATGCAAACACCTACACCATCAAGAAGGATGGAAGAACTATTTTGTTGACACCATTGTAGGAGAATGTTGAGGCAATGAAGACAGCCAAGATTGTTTTGGTAGGTAAGAAGGAATTTGTGAAGATGCCTACAGTACAAGGCATCACAGCAGTTGATGATATCTCAAGGACAAGAGACCCAAGTGTGAAGAAGATTTCAATTCTGACTGAACAAGATCAGGTGGATTAGCAGCAGAACAAATAGTAGGTTTATGAGCAGCCACGAGTTGATGGGAAAGACAAGGATGTGATTGTAGTTAAGACTATTGTTTGTCCTATAAGAGTTGAAAGGAAACCAGATTATACAATAGTTGAAGAAGCAATTACCAAGGTTATTCACCCAGCTGTTCAGACAGAGGTGATAGACAGAATGACTAGTAAACATAGGGTATGTATGAGCAGAGCCTACACTAACGGGCATGAGGGTTTACTTGCAAGATAGCAAGTTACAGTTCAGAAATCTTGGAGCAGCCAAGAGACAGCAGAGGATAAATCTGGAATAGGTCAGAACACTAAGGTGGCAAAGAGTAAAGGTGGAATTTTTCCACAACCTAACTCATGGGACATGAGTTCTTTTTCTGTTGGGGAGTATGGTGCAGGAGCACCTATCCTACAGTGGCCTTCATGAGGCAGTTAGTTAGTTTTAAGGTTGTTTATGTTTCCAATAAGGTTTTACAAGACCAATACATTGTAATAAGGTCAGCTTGGACCAATACTTAGTTTGTATCTAGGTTAATGTGCACGGGTGTTAGTTATAGTTTATTAGTTTGGTTGTGACTCCCAGTCGTTTGGAAGCAAGTCTGTACTACTGTGGGTAAATGTATAAATACCCTAGTACAGATCAATTGAAGGATCAGAAAAGGTTCTTTGTTGTTGAGGAATTATATTGAGTATTGTAATTGCATTTCTGAAATTAACTAAAGATTCTGTGTGTGTTCTGTTCATTTGACTACACTGTGTAATCGACTCATTGTCTTGTGGCCGGATGGATTTTCCATTCCATTCCACTAGTTGATTCTTTGAATAGGTGGAATGGCCATGTACAGTAGATTAGGGTTTGTTTGCATATTTTTTGTTTCTGTTCATATGCATTGGTGTAGAGTCACAGATTGGGAGTGTTGAAGACCCTAGCATGGGTATGTGCTAGGTCGTATAGGTTGAATTAGGTCTGAGAAACCACCTAAGAAATAGATCAGACCATCACAGGAGTTTGGCGGGTTGAAACTGGGAGTTGACGTCGTAGCATCGGCAAGAGAGTAGCGATTGGCAGAAGGAGCGAATGCTTTGCCGAAGGGAGGAGTCTCAGTGATGAAGGTGTTGATGTCGATGAAGAGCATGGCATCGATGTGAGAAGAACCATCGGGTTGAGAAAGTTGCGTTGAGCTGATAGGGGGCACTTTCACCAATCGGGGTGACAATTTCAAAGTGTCACCGATGAAGAGGACCTGGTGGAAGCATCAGTAGGAGTATATCAGAGTGACAAGAGTGTCAGTAGGAAACTTTAGGGATTCACCGATAAGGAAAGTCTTAGCGATGAGAGCTATCATCAGGGCATCGGTGTAATGGTTACCAAGTGTATCAGCGTGAGGTTGGATATCGGTGAAGGGATTCAAAGTTGGGCCGATGGTGGAGTTTGACATTGGTAGTATCAAGGAGACAATAGAGATCAACAAAAGACTCAAGGAGTTCGCTGATAGTGGAAGTCCTGCCGATAGGCAATAAGGAGTTGGGCGTCAGCGAGACAGCGTGTGTCGAAGAGACATTCTACGTAGCAGTCGATATAGAAGGTGGTGTTGATGGTCAACAAGTCAATGGTTCCCATCGGTATGACAACAATGATCGGAGTGACGGTTCTAAGTGGAGCCAATGGTATCAGGTGTTGCCAATAGGCAACCAAAAGCAATAACATCGACATCGGTGGGAGTTAAGCGATCAGGGAAGAAGAAAACTAGTCGGCCGATGGGGAATTTAAGCATTGGAATGAAAGTGTTATGTTTTTCTGATAGGTAATTAAATGCGTAGACATACATTTGAATTTGTATGTTAGGGTCTAAATGGTAGATCACTCTGTATCACCTGCATAACAAGAGTTTAAGAAGGCATTTATCCTCAAAACTCTTTGTTTTGAAAAACCTATTCTTTCATCACAATGTTCTAGTTCTATGAATGTAAAACAAATGCATGTTGATATTAAAGAATGCGGTTTGGATGATGATATTAATAGAAGAGATAACATTTCTAATTCTAGAGAGCATACAAATGAAATTTCAAGTGAACAAGATATTGATGACAACTGGTGTGTTCCTTCTTCCTTCTCATCATCTTCAGTAAAGAATGTTGAGTAGATAATTTATGATTTTGAGTGTTATTCATTGCATTTTGAACAAGTTATTAAAGATAAATTTAAAGAATCTAAAATGTGGAAAGAATAGGAAACACAAAGTACACAACTAGACAAAGTTCAATCCGATGTATAGTTTCAAAATCTTCCTATTATAAGTTTTTGTCTAGAAATTTTAGATCATGACTTTGTTTGTAAAGAAAGTGTCATTTGTTTTTCTTCACCACTAATGGAAGGAGATTATTTAACTAATGAATCTAATGATGTTTATTTTCCACCTACACCTTCTATTTTATCATCATTTAATAAAGAGGTTTTTGAATTAAATGCATTTGATAAAGATCAAGTTTCATTTAGAAATGATCTTTCATTTTTGGCAATTGAGGTTCATGAGGCTAATTTACAAGCCGAATCAAATAATGATTTCTTTTGTAGCAAAATTATTTCTCCTAATTCTATATCAACTATGGATGAAAACATTTTTGTAAGCCAATCTCTTAATACAAATTTGGTATCATGTTCTATTGTTTCCTCTTCTTTGAATAAGGCATTCTCTTAGGTTCACATAGCAAGGGAGGAGATAAATCTAATAGTTAGAAGTGATTTTAAGCCACTAGAAAGTAATACTCAGAAACTAGATTTATCATTTGTAATGGCACGAGTTTCTTCACTTCATAGTTTATACAAGGGATGTCCAATTTGTGGTTTGATTTATTCTAATCCAAACAATTCAAAGTACTTTTAGATACAGGATATTGATATGAGTGGTACTATACAAGAGGTTATGATCGACATTACATAGAGCAGTACCAATGTGGTTCATGAATACTTGGAAATCCATGTTGAGAATGTTTCAAATATGTGTCTATGATGTGTTGTCATTGATGTCAACATATCTCTTTGTCAAAGATAGTGAAAACAGTGCAGTTCAGTAAAGTAGATTGCTCTGCATTCCTAGTGAGATGAAGATCAGAGTCTATGGATTAAAGGGTTTGTAGAGGATTGTCTGAAGTTGCTCCAATTAATATTTGAGAGGTCCGCATGAAGGATTGGTGAAGTTGTGGCCATCTAAGTAGAACCAAGGTTTTGCAGTTGTTCAGAGGTAACAGAGTGACAGGAATTTGGTCCACATTGCTCCGCATTAGAATATTATGGTCTGTGGTTCTAGAGGTATGATTGGGATGTTGGTGTGTATCCTCAACTCAAGTGGTTCATAGTTTGGAGGTCTGCAAGAAATCTTTCTAGTGTGACAGTCATGACAGTTAGTGTTCATAAGTTCCTGTATGAAGATGCAAGTGATTCTGGTGATTTGAGGTGGTGCAGTTGTTCCTATTGATTTCATTGTGCTTATGGAGGTCTTTGGATCATGTGCCTATTGTTTTGGTGGTCCACATTGAGGATTGAGCTCGTAGTTGAATATTTCTCCTTGGGTGTTGTTGTTCCTTCTAGTCTTGGCCGACCGGGTGCTTTATATGTGTTACAGATGATCTAAGAGAAGTTCTATGGAGCGTGGCATGTTGTTCAAGGATTATTTGAGTCCCAGTTATATTTATCTGATAGTGTAGTGATCCACATGTAGCATTTTATCTTAAGTCAAGTCTTTTTGTAAATGTTTGTAATGCCAACCTTGGAAATTGTTCCAATGGTTGATGATTGTAATGCCGACCTTGATGTTTATTCCAAGGTTGATGTTGTTGGCAAGAGACACTATGTAGCTTCATGAGTGTTGTCATTGATGGCAATAAAGTCTATCCCACACATCCGTAGGACATGGTGTGTCTATACCAGAAGTTAGATTGAAGAGTATTTTGGTTCGGTGACCAAGAACAGAGCATGCAGCAAGGTCCAACAGTCAGGTCTGGATCTCTTAGAGGAAGTATCTCAGTAAAGTGTGGACTTGGGGAAGACAAGAGGAGTACCATGACTAATACATTCCAGAGATTGAACCTCCGGTGATGAAAGAGTGAAAAGATATGAACACCTAAGTGTTGGGTTCCTGTTTGTTAGAGTAGACTGAGGAAGAACTGACCGGTAGATCATCAGACCTTAATCCAGATGAGACAGTGATGGTGATCAAGTTTCTTGAGGTATCATTCATGATTGTTTGACATGATTGATGACTTCTATAAGCATCTCCTTGATACACATCACTTGGTAAGCAAGGATTCAGTCGACAGACCAGAGGTTGGAAAAATATTGAGTATTTCGGATGCCGACTGGAAAGTTATTGAAATCCTTTGTGCGGATATATATACCAGATGGATTTTGATGACAAAATGTGTGTGATAGATTGTGAAGAGTGAAGAAAAGTAGTGAATAGTGTGGAAATAGTAATACAGGTCCGGTATGTAACAGGACAGCAGCACCAAAGAAGAGGTAGAATGAAGTGTAGTAGATCAGTGTATTGAGCCTAACCAGAACTAAACCTCAACATGTGTGGATGCTTCTCATTAGTTCAAGTATCTTGTTACCTTCTTTATAATTTGTAGACAGTGAGTCTCTTGTAGGCAGTGAGCCTCTTGTGAGCAGTGTGCTCGGGCAATGAGCCCTAATTGGCAAGTGCCATTTGGTACTTTTATTCTTTTAATAGAGAATACAATCTTGGGTTAGTCACCCCATGGTTTTTCCCTTAATAGGGTTTTCCATGTCAAAATCATGGTGTTATGTGTGTTGGTTTTGTTTTTGCTTTCATGGTTATGGATGTTTATTTGTTTTGATGTTGCACTAGTTGTTAAAGAAGAACAAAAAGTTAAATTAATTAAGATAACTAATTCACCCCCCTCTCAGTTATCAACAATTGGTATCAGAGATAAGTTCCTCCAAACAGAGCCTAACAGCTTGAGGAAGATCTAGGAATTCCAATGGATATGTATGGTATGAGGGAACAGCTTTAGTCTGCCCTTGATGATCTTGAGCAATCTCACTCTGAAGTCAACAACTTGAGGGAAAGACTCAAACAAGCTGATGATTTCATAAATGAACTAAAGGAGAAACTGAGTATCTCTATGAAAAAGAGAAAGGAACTTCTTTAGCAATTAGCAAGTCAAAGTGAAGCCAATGATACTAATGAAGATCTAAATGAGAAGAACAAATTATGTGAGAAGCTATCAAAAGAGGTCATTATGGTAAGACATGAAATGGAATCAGGGGTTATGAAATTCACCCAAGAAATTGAAGAGAAAATAAAGACTGAAGATAATCTAAAACAATCTCTCAAGGAGAAGTTAGAAGACTGCCACAAAATGGATAGAATAATCAGGCATTTGGAATCTAATCTTGAAGAAGCTAGAGATAATGAAGAACAACTTGAGAATCAGATTGACACACTAAAAAGGGATCTTCAAACAGCAAATGAATACAAAGAGAAATTCAAGATCAGCTCTGCTCAGCTTGAAGTTCTTCTTGAAAGCCAAAAGAGGGTAGATGACAAGCAAGGCTTGGTATATGAGAAAGGTGAAAGCTCTGGATCTAGTTAGCAGAACTCTGGATCAGGAAATCCAAGGAACAGGCCTAGAAGACCTTTGGTAAGGCAACCAAATGCTTAAAGATATCCATCCTTCAATGGATACTACCACAATTGCAATAACTTTGGTCATAAAGCAAATCAGTGTAGAAGAAGAATGAATCAAACTAATTCATCCTTCACCGGATAGTGTTTTAATTGCAAAAGGTATGGTCACAAATCTCATGAGTTTAGAAATATGCAAATAAACAATTTATTCAATGGTAGATGCTTTTCTTGCAATAGAATGGGACATATGGCTAATCAGTGCAGATCAAGAGGATATTAGTCAAATATGTAAAGAAATGTTGTTTGCTACAATTGCAATAGATCCGGTCATATTGCTAAATTCTGCAAGAGTAAGAATCAGGACAAAAAGGGTCCGGTGCATCATAATCAAAACCAAGACAAAGGATAAGAAAAAATGAATGTAGATGAAATTCAAAGGGAGATGAACAAGATTTGGGTGCAGAGGAGTATAGAAAATGTTGAGGATGGATCCACACTAGAATCTAGTGTTGATATTCCTTCCAGAAACTAAATAAGATGAGCTCTAGCTTAGGGGGAGTCAAGAAGGAAAACAAATTTCCCTAGCCAAATAATTGGTGCCTGAAATTGGCACAAAGAAAATTGTGAATTAAAGGGTTCTCAGAGAAACATCTAAAGAAGCCTTGGTAAAGATACGAAAGATCCGCAAGAAGATTTGAAGAGTCTAATCTTCCAAGATTGATCTGGTTTGACAGTTTTCTGATATAAGTTGTATTTTCACAGTTTGATCTGGTGTGATTCTAAACTGAAACATCTTGATCTATGGATAAAGGGGATGATTCAAGGAAAGCAAATACATTAAAATTCATCACTAAAAATAGCTCTAAGTACATCTCAGTGATCCAGAAAGATCTCTCTCATGATAAAGCAACCAGAATAACTTAAGTTGTGCATTTATTGCAAAATGGAATTAGGGTTTGCGCAGAAATAAAAGGGTTCTTTTGTTCATCATTTACACATTTGCATTTGAGAAAAAGAGAAAAGGAGCTCTACAACAAATTGTCTCAATCCTCTCAAAGATCAACCGCAAAAGTCGATTCTTCTAGTAATCTGATCCAACTCATATTGTGAACCCTAGAAGCACAAAAGGTATTTTTTGCTCTTGAAATCCTCTCTTTGAATCTTTGAAAAATAGCTACTTTGAATGTTGTGAAGATCACTAATAGGCCGTGCCCAAAATTTAGAAAACATCCCTATAAATCCCTAGAAGTTGATCCCCTAGGTGCATTTTCTAGCATTCTGCATGGGGTTTTGCATGTTGAAGACATTAGGGCATACATTCATGTGAATATTGAGGAATTTGGGGAATCCAAGTTGATGGACATATATCATAAGTAGCTAATAGATGAATCATTTGAAATCAAATCTTAGTACAAAGCCATCAAGGACAAGCATTTTGGATAGTACATTCATTTCCCCTATTTTGCAGAAGATGAAAGGGTCTGATATATTCTGAGCAAACTGCATGACAGCTTCATATGGTTGATGAGGCCATTTAAGATCACAAAGGATGCCATTAGGGCGGTGATCGGATTGCACTCATCCGGTGGGTTACCTACTCTCAAATCAGTCAAAAACCAAACTATGAGTGAGGCTACTGGATCTAAATTTGATAAAAGAGCAATGACAATTAAGGATATCATAGATCTGGATATCAAGTTTGCCATCATGATAATTGGCTACAAGATATATCACTCAAGCAGAGAGAATTTTGTATCCGAAACAACAATTTATACTACTTATGAGATGTTAAGAAAGAATGCTAACTATGGTCTCTATGAGCTCCTTCTGAACCAACTTTTGGGGAATCTGCAGAAGATAAAGAAGGATAAGAAGAATTTTTCAAATACGGTGGGTTGATACTCTATCTATTTTTCTATTACATGAATGAGCTACTCGGATCTAGTGGCTGGATATGGCAAAATGATAGACCTGTTGCCATACAAATCAGGGATTATTTATATGGGCTTGGTGATGCCAAGGCACAAAATACAGCATTGTGGGGTTACTTCAAAAACTTCCAAAGCTTGATGCAGGTTAGAGAAAGAATCCCCCAATCATTAGTTGAGAAATACAAGGATACAGTGTGATTTATGGTAGACACTGATCAATGCCTAATGGAGGCAGTGGAGCCAAGGATGGTCTAGATCATGCCAATGGGGTATGAAGTAGATGAGAAAATGGTAGAGCTACATGTTCAACACATGCTAAGTCAACCCAAGGATCCTAAGGCAGAAAGGTTTGGAACCTTTCAAGAATTGAGTGTGAAAATTCATGTTGAACTAAGATAGCCTGAAATCAAGAGAAAAGTGAGAAGAGAAGTGGAAGAATTTACCAAGAAACATGGAATATCAAAGGAGGCAGTTGATGCCAATAGAGAGAAGATGGAAAGGAAAAAGAAAGAGAAACAAGATGCAGAAAAGGAAAGTGATCTGGTGCAAGCCCCTTCTCAGAGCAGATCCTCCAAGAGATTTGCACCTGCCACCTCTAAGAGCCAAAAGGCATCAAAACTGGAAGCCCAGACATCCGAAAAGGGAGAGAAAAGAAGAAAGAAAAAGGCAACAAGATCCTATACAAGTCAGAAGGATGATGAAGAAACTGAAACTGATGAGGAAGTCAAGAAAATGAAGAAGAAGAAGAAAACATCCGGTGAACCCTCTACCAGTCAAGGCAAGTAAGAAAAGGTAGAAGAATTTGTTGAAAAGCCTACTCTCCGCATTGATGATATCATCAAATCAGTCACTGTGGATGAGAACTTGAAACCCATGACTAAGTTTTATGATGATTATAGTGAAACCGATCATAAGATCCTACAAGATGCCACAGTTAGGTATTTAAACATCTACAACAAAGCATTCATTGAAATTATATCTCTGATTCGTAAAAGTCTAGAAAAGGAACTTGAAATAAGAAAGAACAATGCCATGGAAAAAGACCTAGAAATCTGGAAGCAGATTACTGTTGGCAAGAGACACTATATGGATTCATGGTTGTTGTCATTGATATCCTCAAATTGATCCCAAGACAATGAACATGATCTTCAAGGACTGCAGAGATGAGTTCAGAAGTAAAGCCAGGATGAATCAGCTCATGCTTGGTGAGACTGACAAAGTGGCACAAGAGACAGAAGAGATCCTCCGGAAGGCCTTCAAAAGGTTCAATCTTCCTGTTGTAGAGGACTTAGGTGCAGAAACAGCTGCTGACTTGGAATCTTCTGTTCCGGAAGAAGTGAGCCCTGAACAGACAAGTGAGGACTTGGGACCCTCTGCTCCAGAAGAAGTGGCCCATGAGCAAGCAAGCATCTCTCCTCCGGTTCCCCCTACAGTCTCCGGATCCAAAGAAGAAGAGCAGTTGCAGGAGAAGGAAGCAGTGGTGACAGACAAAGAGGTTGACAGTTCTAAGACTGCAGAAGAAAAGAAACATCTGTCTCCGGCAAGAGACACTGCACAAACTGTTCAACAATTTTTGAGCAAAGAAACTCTAGAGATTGATGAACCGGAGCTCCTAAAAGGTCCATTTGATTTTGACTCTCTCTCTCCGGTACAAACAATGAAGATAGCTTCATTTGCAAATGCCAAGGCAAATGAAAAGCTCCTGAAGTCTCATATGGAAGACTGTGAGTTGATAGAGGCTGCTTCCGGAGTACTTGTAAAGATCATGCCATCAATCCAAATAGATCCGACAGCCTCCACTTCCGGTAATCTAAAAACCTTAGTCAGCAGTATTGATACACATTTTAATTCTCTAGAAAAATCAGCTGAAGAAAAGGTCCGGAAGGAATTTTTGGATAAGAGATTTTCTGAAATATTAGAATTAATCTCTAAGGATAGGAAGATTGTAAGCATTGGAATAAAGAGTTTAGAAAATGCTCTTAAGGATGGCGGTGACATCTACAAATTTTGTATATCTTGGTCAAAGGCAACAGCAGCAATTGACAAGAAAATAAAAGAGGAACAGGACAAGCTTCAAAGCTTATCTCAAAGTTTTGATCCTCTCTCTTCCTCTATAATAAATCAAGAATGTCAGACTATTGCAGTCTTGAATGAAATAAAGAATCTTGAGAAGGAGAGGAAGAACATTACCAACCGGATGGGAGAACTTAGAAGGATTATAGTCCCTAAGTTGGAAACGATGCATGAGGCCATCAGTGATGCCCAGACCACCGCCCATACAAAAGATCCGACAGATCTCAGGCGGGCAGAAGCTTTTGCATTTTTGCTGAGTGGTCACATTTCAATCCTGGACAGAATGAAGCTTAGTTGGGCTACTGAAATGGTTCAACTGCAGACATCCTTTGCAGACATTCTGCAGTATATGTGAGTATGTAAATATGCGGCTATATATAGAAAATTTTTGAAAATTTTGGTGTGCGGACCCTACCCTTTGCCATTGATGTCAAAGGGGGAGTGAGGAGCAGTGAAAAATGAGGAATCCAACTCAGGGGGAGTTCCGGAAATTGTATATAAAGACAGAGAAGACAGAGCATCAGCAAAGGGGGAGCATAGTGTAAACACTTAGTCATTTTTCACTAAGTGTTGCCATCAATGCCAAAGGGGGAGATTGTTGGCAAGAGACACTATATGGATTCATGGTTGTTGTCATTGATGGCAACAAAGGTCATCCCACATATCCGCAAGTCATGATATGTCTCTACCGGAAGTCAGATTGAAGATTGTGGTGGTCCGGTGAACAAGAACAGAGCATGTGGCAAGGTCCGACAGATTGGTCCGGATCTCTCAGAGGAAGTGTCTTGGTGCAGTGCGGATCTGGGGAAGTCAAGAGGACTATCTTGAGTAGTATATTCCAAGGATTTAGCCTCCGGAGATGGACAAGGAAAAAGATATGAATAGTTGAGTACCGGATTCCTGAGAGACAGTGAAAACAGAGGAAGAACTGACTGACTGAGTATCAAACTACTTTCCGGATGTGTTACAGATGATGATAAAGGTTGCGGAGGCATGAATCATGTTTGGCCGACATAATTGATGATATCTACAAGCATATGCTTGATCCGCATTGCTTGGTGAGCAAGGATTCAGCCGACAGAACTAAGTTTGTAAGAAACTAGACTGTTCCGGATGCCGACTAGAAAGATGATGAAAGTACTTGTGCGGATATATATAGAGGATGGATTTAGTGGTAAAAGGCGTGAATGAATGTGGTGATATGCGAACAAGTCCAGAGTAGAGCAGAAGTAACAAGAAAGATCCGGTATGTGAAAGGACAGCAGACTAAAGAACAGAGGAAAGATGAAGTGCAGCAGATCAGTATACTGAACCTAACCGGAACTGAACTCCAGCATATGCAGATGCTTCCACTCAGTTCAAGACTGTGATTCTAATCACTTTGTAAGACAGTGTGTCTTCTTGTAGGCAGTGAGCCTCTTGTGAGCAGTGTGCTCGGGCAGTGAGCCCTAATTGGCAAGTGCCATTTTTGTAATTTCCTATTCTTCTAACAGAGAATAATTCTTGGGTTAATCACCCCGTGGTTTTCTCCCTTAACAGGGTTTCCACGTCAAAAATACTGTGTCATGTGTTTCTTATTTCATGGTTTATGTTTGTGTTTGATTTTATGCTGCTTCAATTAAAGGAAAGTTTAATAAGGGAAATAATTAGGATAACTGATTCACCCCCCCCTCTCAGTTATCAACAATTACTATCCAAATTTATCCCTCCATCACTCCAAAGCAAATAAACATGATCTTCAAAGATTGCAAGGATGAGTTCCAGAGCAAAGCTAGAATGAATAAGATTATGCTCAAAGAGACTGATCAGGTGGCTAAAGAGACTGAAGAGATCCTCAGGAATGCCTATAAAAGATTCAATATTCCTGTTATAGAGGACTTAGGTGATGAACCCTCTGCCATGGATGACACAGGAGAATCTATTGAGACAGTTGCAGATTAGACAAGTAAAGAGAAAGCTAATGACTTAGATTCCTCTATTTCAAAAGAGAAAGTTCATGGACAAGAAGACACCTCTCTTCTAGATCCCCTTGCAGACTCCGGAATAGAAGGAAAAGATAGAAAAGAAGAGAGCATCAATTAAGAAGAAGAAGTGAAGGGAAGAGAAGGAGGTCAAATAGAGAAGACCACAAGTGATAGTGTTGAGGCCATAGAAGGAAAGGAAACTCTGTCTCCGATGAGAGACACTGCAGAAGCTGTCATGGACTTCCTGACAAAAGAAATAATGGAACTAGATGAACTGGAGCTACTTCAAGGACCATTCAATTTTGATTCCCTCTCCCTGGTTCAAACTATGAAGATAGCATCCTTTGCTCAAGTAAAGGTAAAAGAAAAACTTCTAAAGTCTCGCATGGAAGATTATGAGCTAATAGAAATTGCTTCTGGTGTGCTAGAGAAAATCATGCCATCCTTCCAAAAGAATCCTTCGGCCTCCACATCCGGTAATCTAAAGTCTCTTGTAAATTTTGTTCATACACATTTTGATTCCTTAGAGAAGTCAGTAGAAGAAAAGGTCTGGAAGGAGTTTTTGGGAAAGAGATTCTCCAAAGTACAAGGACTAATAACCAATGATAGGAGAAATATGGATATTGGGATAAAGAGCTTAGAAAATGCTCTTAAAAATGGCAAAGAAGTATATAAATTTTGTTTATCTTGGTCTAAAGTGACAAAGGATATTGAGAAGAAAGTGAAAGAACAAGAGGATAAATTGTCAAGCTTCTCTTAGAATTTTGATTCTCTCACCACATCCATAATAAACCAGGAATGTTAGACTATTGCAGTCATAAATGAGATAAAGAAGCTTGAGAAGGAGAGGAAGAATATAATAAGTAGGATGAGTGAACTTAGAGGGATGATTATCCCTAAATTAGAGGCCATGCATGAGGCCCTATATGATGCTCAGACCACAGCTCGGACCAGTGATCTAATAGATCTAAAGAGGACAGAAGCTTTTGTATTCCTGTTGAGTGGTCACATCTCAATTTTGGATAGGATGAAGCAGAGTTGGGCAACAAAATTCATCTAATTGAAGACAACTTTTGCAGATATACTTCAGTTTATGTAAGTATAACATGTATATATACTTATGAGGCTAAGTATAGTTGGATTTTTGGGAATTTTTGGTGTACAGATTCTACCCTTTGCCATTGATGTCAAAGGGGGAGTGAGTAGCAGTGAAAAA
Source organism: Cunninghamia lanceolata (assembly GCA_027924645.1). Taxonomy (NCBI): domain Eukaryota; kingdom Viridiplantae; phylum Streptophyta; class Pinopsida; order Cupressales; family Cupressaceae; genus Cunninghamia; species Cunninghamia lanceolata. The sequence continues at coordinate 25,687,874 of BSBN01000047.1, forward strand.
TGTGGAATCTAGCTAAGGGGGAGCTCTGGTAAAGTGTACATTAGAACAGAGCATCAGCCAAGGGGGAGTGTAGTGGGACACTTAGTCATTTTTCACTAAGTGTTGCCATCAATGCCAAAGGGGGAGATTGTTGGCAAGAGACACTGTGTGGCTTCATGAGTGTTGTCATTGATGGCAACAAAGTCCATCCCACACATCCGTAGGACATGGTGTGTCTATACTAGAAGTCAGATTGAAGAGTATTTTGGTCCAGTGACCAAGAACAGAGCATGCAGCAAGGTCTGACAGTCAGTCCGGATCTCTCCGAGGAAGTATCTCAGTAAAGTGTGGACTTGGGGAAGACAAGAGGAGTACCATGACTAACACATTCCAAAGATTGAACCTCCGGTGATGAAAGAGTGAAAAGATATGAACACCTAAGTGTTGGGTTCCTGTTTGGCAGAGTAGACTAAGGAAGAACTGACTGGCAGAGCATCAGACCTTAATTCAGATGAGATATTGATGGTGATCAAGTTTCTTGAGGTATCATTCATAATTGGCTGACATGATTGATGACTTCTATAAGCATCTCCTTGATATGCATCACTTGGTAAGCAAGGATTCAGCCGACAGACCAGAGGTTGGGAAAATATTGAGTATTCTGAATTTCGACTAGAAAGTTACTGAAATCCTTTGTGCGGATATATATACCAGATGGATTTCGATGAGAAAGTGTGTGTGGTGGATTGTGAAGTGCGAAGAAAAGTAGAGAGCAGTGTGGAAACAATAATACAGGTCCGGTATGTAATAGATAGCAACACTAAAGAAGAGGTAGAATGAAGTGCAGTAGATTAGTGTATTGAGCCTAACTGGAACTAAACCTCAGCATGTGTGGATGCTTCTCATCAATTCAAGTATCTTGTTACCTTCTTTATAATTTGTAGACAGTGAGTCTCTTGTAGGCAGTGAGCCTCTTGTGAGCAGTGTGCTCAGGCAGTGAGCCCTAATTAGCAAGTGCCATTTTGTACTTCTATTCTTTTAATAGAGAATACAATCTTGTGTTAGTCACCCCGTGGTTTTTCCCTTAACAAAGTTTTCCACGTCAAAATCATGGTGTTATGTGTGTTGGTTTTGTTTCTACTTTCATGGTTATGGATGCTTATTTGTTTTGATGTTGCACTAGTTGTTAAAGAAGAACAGAAAGTTAAATTAATTAAGATAATTGATTCACCCCCCCCCCTCTCAATTATCAATAGATGTAGTGTATAAATACCTATAGTTGAGTCATGGAATGTGTGTCCTTGAGTGAAAATGATAAGATTCTAAGAAGGGTAAAAAAGGCAGAGCAGAGAAGAGGAAGAACAAAAGAGGAAGAGCAGTGATGATGCAAAGGTAGTGAAGAAATGTTTGGGAGCAGAGTAGAGGTGTTGTGAGCTTTAATGGAACTAAACCTTGGCATGGAGAAGATGTTGTTTCTCAATTCAACCTTTCAGTGTTAAACATGTGAATGTTTTTGTAGACAGTGAGTCTCTTGGAGCAATGAGCTCTGGGTAGTGTGCCCGAGGGTAGGTGCCTTCCCATTTTTCTATTCTTTTAATAGAGAATAAATCTTGTGGGTTAACCCCCACCGTGGTTTTCCCTTAACTAGGTTTCCATGTAAAAAACCTAGTGTTATGTGTGTTGATTATGTTTCTGCTCATGTGTTGTTGATTCATGCTTTCATGGTTATATCATTAATCTATTAATAAGTTGTAAAGAAGATTAAATGTAGCAAAAGATAAAGTTTTGTGACAACTGATTCACCCCATCTCAGTTATCTACCCTAATTACAACAATTGGTATCATAGATGGTTCCTCTAAAAGAAGCTTGACCACTTGAGGAGATCCAGGATGTTGACATACAAGGACAGTCTGAGATTTCATGGAACAAATTACTCTCTTTGAAAGAATCGCATGGAATTCCATTTGCAATGCATGGGTGATCCTTATTGGTTGATAACTAAGAATAAGTATACTCCTCCAAAGAATGGTCCTTCAACTCCAGATAAAATAAAAGAAGTTGAATACAACATTCGGGCTAAAGAAGCATTTTTGAGTGCCCCGACTGATACAGAAATGACAAATGTCTTGGAATTGCAAACTGCTCATGAAATCTTGAACAAGTTGGAAAATCTGTATGAAGGTGAGGCATATGTCAAATGTACTAAGTTACAGATATTGAAGGGTACATACAAAAGTTTGAGTATGAGTGAAGATGAAAACATCACTTCCTACATGCAGAAGGTGAATGAGCTTGTGTGCAGTATCAGGTGTGTCAGTGGAAAACTCGAAGAATCAGAGATTGTTGCCAAGGTGTTCAGATCCTTACCTGCTTCATACAAGCATAGAGTTGTTGCTATTGAGGAAATCAGGACTGTGACAGAAGTTACAAGGGATTAGTTGGTTGGCAAACTTTCAGCATTTAAAATGAGTGAGTTTGGTGATTCTCTTCCCAAATCAAAATATGCATTTAAGGCTAGTGTTTTCTAAAAACAAAGATTTGATCTAGGTGAAAGCTCTTCAAGAAGACTAACTGGATATGAGAAGGCAAGGAAGGAACTTGAAGAAGATGAAGTTGAGCTTGAAGAACTTGAATCCCTTATTGCCAAAAGATTACCAAGAGGATCCGGTAAGTATGAAGGAAAGTTGCCTTTCAAATGTTTTCCCTGCAATAAGATTGGTCATTTTGCTTCAAGATGTCTAGAGAGGGTTTCAAAGCCAAACCCTAATAGACCTAGGGTTCAAAAGAAAAGCTACTATGTCCAAGAAGCTGCTGATGAAGAAGTCACGGATGATGAATCTGATATGGGAAGTACCTCTAGAAATGAATGGGTGTTCATTGCTATCCAAGAATAAGATCCAATGCCTACTAAATCTACTAGCTGTGTGAATGTGGAAAGTGCCTTAGCTACTAAGGTTGAAGAAAAGGATGAATGGGTGATTGACAGTAGATGTTCTCATCATATGACTAGTGATAAAAGTAAGTTTGGAAAGATATGAAGGTGGAATTGTGAAGTTTGGAGACAACTTAGCTGGTAGAATTCGTGGTAGACGATCCATCTCTCTTGATGGTAAGAATAACACTAATAATGTTTTGTATGTAGAAGGGTTGAAGCATAATCTACTCAGTGTTTGACAATTGGTTGACAAAGGGTATGATTTCTAATTCAAGGATGAAAAATGCAGAATTTTGGAAAGCTCTAGAACTGAGATTGCATCTGGTACATAGACTAGAGGTAATATCTTTCATTTGAGTGGTACTAGTAAAAGTTGTTTGATTGCTCAAATTGATCAGAGTTGGTTATGGCATAGGAGAATGTGTCATGTAAACTTTGATAACATTATCAAGATAAGTACTACTCAGGTTGTGAGAGATCTTCCAACGCTTGTGAAACTTGCTAATAGCATGTGTAAGGAGTGTCAGTTAGGTAAACAAAACAGAGCTACATTCAAAAGTAAACATCAATTTTCAAGTGGATTGTTGGAACTTGCGCACACTGATTTGTGTGGTCCTGCCAGAGTTAGGAGTTTGCAAGGAGATAGATACTTTATGTTGCTGATTGATGATTACTCCCAGAGGATGTGGGTCACTTTCTTGAGAGAGAAATCAGAGGCTCCTGATAGATTCAAAGTATTCAAGGCTAAGGTGGAGAATGAGATTGGTGTGAAGATAAAGTGTCTGAGATCTGATAGAGGTGGAGAGTTTACCTCTAGTGAGGTTAATGCATTTTGTGAAGAGCATGGAATAAGAAGATAATTATCTACTCATAGGACTCCTTAACAGAATGGAGTTGTGGAAAGGAAGAACTAGACTATTCAAGAGGCTGCTAGAACCATGATGATGGAGGCAAATGTTCCACATGTCAATTGGAGAGAGGCTGTGAGTACTGTTGTCTACACTCTTAACCGGGTGTAGATCAAAGGTAATAATGGTAAAACACCTTATGAATTGTGGTTTAGTAATGCTCCTACTATGAAATACTTCAGAGTTTTCAGTAGTAAATGCTATATCAAGAGAGATGAAGATCTAGGAAAGTTTGATGCAAGATGTGATGAAGGAATATTTCTGGGTTATTCTAACCAAAGCAAGGCGTACCGATGCTTTAACAAGAGATTGAAAAGGATTGTTGAAAGTACTAATGTCAAGGTTGATGAAAGAAAAGAGAGACCCTCCAAGTCTTTTGGATATGAATCAGATGATCAAAATGAAAGTCCAAATGAAAGAAAGCAAGTTCAAATTCAATCTCAAATTCAAATTGCTCTGGAGAATCCAGTGACTCAAGAAGTTAGTGAAAATGTTGAGGAACAAGTTCAAGAATCAGAAGTTCAATAAAATCCCAAAACTCCCAGGTATGTAAGGTTGAATCATTCTAAAGATCAGATCATAGGAGATAGAAATAAAGGTGTTCAAACTAGAAGAAATTTTTTTGAAGAACAAGTGGAGTATTGTTTGATTTCAAAGATTGAACCAAAAACAGTGAATGAAGCTTGTAATGATGAAAGTTGGATAAAAGCAATTGAAGAAGAATTAATGAAAATTGAAAACAATCATACTTTGGATCTTGTTCCTAGACCTGAAAACAAAAATGTAATTGGAACTAAATGGGTCTTTTTAAATAAATTGAATGAGGATGGTGAAGTTGTGAGAAACAAAGCAAGATTGGTGTACAAAGGATATTCTCAGGTATAGGGAATTGATTTTGAAGAAACTTTTTCTTCGGTGGCAAGAATCGAAGCAGTCAGATTATTTCTTACTTTTGTTGCTTACAAAGATTTCAAAGTTTACCAGATGGATGTCAAGTCAGTATTCCTAAATGGAGAGTTGGAAGAAGAATTCTACATTGAGTAATCAGAAGGATTCTAGTTGTCTGATCAAGGAGATATGGTCTGCAAATTGAGGAAAGCATTGTATGGACTTAAACAAGCCCCAAGAGTATGGTATGCAAGATTAGATAAGTATCTGCTAAAATTAGGTTTTAGCAAAGGCACGACTGACAGTAATCTTTATTTCAAAATTGATCATGAACACATCTTGATTGTTGAGGTATTTGTTGATGATATCATCTTTAGTGGAAATGAAAGCATGTGTAAAAAAATTATTGATCAGATGCAAAGTGAATTTGAGATGTCCATGTTCAGTGAAATGAATTTCTTCTTAGGTCTACAAATCATTCAGTCAGATAAGGGTATTTTATAACGCAGTCTAAGTATGTGAAAGAGTTGTTGAAAAAGTTTGGAGTGAAGGATTCAAAACCAGTGAGCACTCCTATGATAATCAGATGCAAGTTGAGTAAAGATGATGATTCCCCTAAGGTAGATTAGAAAAGGTATAGATCAATGATCGGAGGACTGCTTTATCTGACTCAAACCAGACCTTATATTATGAATGTAGTTGTCATTGTTGCTAGATTTCAAGCTGATCCTAGAGAATCTCATGTTGTAGTAGTCAAAAGAATTTTTAGATATCTGAAGGGGACATCTGATTATGGCTTATGGTATCCTAAGGATGATGATTTCACTCTTCATGCATATACAGATGCAAATTGGGCAGGAGATGTGGATGACAGGAAGAGTACTAGTGGTGGTGCATTTTTCTTAGGAAAGAGATTGGTTTCTTAGTTGAGCAAAAAGGAGGCAATATCTCTATCTACTGTTGAGGTAGAGTATATAGTAGCAACAAGTAATTGTACTCAAGTTTTGTGGATGAAGCAAATGTAGAAAGATATTAGAATTATGTTTGAAGAGCCTGTTATAATCTTCTTTGATAATTCAAGTGCCATAAACATCTCAAAGAATGTGGTGTTGCATTTAAAGACAAAGCACATATCCATCAAGTTTCACTTTTTAAGAGAGAAGATAAATGATAATGAAGTCAAATTAGAGTTTGTGAAGCTAGGAGTTATTACCCCTCCTATGCAGAACTAAGGTGCACTAGTGTGCATCAGTCTAGTGGAACTCATAGTCATATCTTGTGATCCGAATTGATGTTAAGGGGATGCTACTTAGGGGGAGTAGTCAGTATGTTAATTCTAGAGTTCAATTTGGTTTTATCTAAGAAACAAAAAGGGGGAGAGATGATTGCAAATATGTGTCCTTTGCCATTGATGTCAAAGGGGGAGAGAAGTCATGTGAAAAACTTAGAAGTAAGTAGTTGCTGGTGAAAGGGGGAGCAGTGAAGAAAGTGGTTACAGGTGTGATAAGAGAAAGGGGGAGAAGTCCTTGTCTTGATGGTTGAATCAATTTTTCACATCATATATTGCCATCAATGACAAAGGGGGAGATTGTTGCAAATATTTGTCTATGATGTGTTGTCATTGATGTCAACATATCTCTTTGGTAGAGATAGTGAAGACAGTGCAGTTCAGTAAAGTAGATTGCTCTGCATTTCTAGTGAGACAAAGATTAGAGTCTATGGATTAAAGGGTTTAGAAAGGATTGTTTGAAGTTGCTCCAGTTAAGATTTGAGAGGTCCGCATGAAGGATTGGTGAAGTTATGGCCATCTGAGTAGAACCAAGGTTTTGCAGTTGTTCAGAGGTAACAAAGTGACAAGAATTTGGTTTGGATTGCTCCGCATTAGAATATTATGGTCTTTGGTTCTAGAGGTATGATTGGGATGTTGGTGTTTATCCTCAACTCAAGTGGTTCATGGTTTGGAGGTCCACAATAAATCTTTCTAGTATGATAGTCATGACAATTAGTGTTCATAAGTTCTTGTATGAAGATGCAAGTAATTCTGGTGATTTGAGCTGGTGCGGTTGTTCCTGGTGATTTTATTGTGCTTGTGGAGGTCTCTGGATTGTGTGCCTATTGTGTTGGTGGTCCACATTGAGGATTGAGCTCATAGTTGAAGATTTCTCCTTGGGTGTTGTTGTTCCTTCCAGACTTAGTCGATCGGATGTTTTGTGCGTGTTGTAGATGATCTAAGAGAAGTTCTATGGGGCGTGGAATGTTGTTCAAGGAAGATTTGAGTCCCAAATATGTTTAACTGACAATGTAGTGATCCAAATGTAGCATTTTGTATTAATTCAAGTCTTTTTGTAAATGTTTGTAATGCCAACCTTGGAAATTGTTCCAATGGTTGATGATTGTAATGCTAACTTTGATGTTTATTCCAAGGTTGATGTAGTGTATAAATACTTGTAGTTGAGTCGTGGAATGTGTGTCCTTGAGTGAAAATGATAAGATTCAAAGAAAGGTCAAAAAGGCAGAGCAGAGAAGAGGAAGAATAGAAGAGGAAGAGTAGTGATGATGTAGAGGTAGTGAAGAAATGTTTGGGAGCAAAGAAGAGGTGTTATGAGCTTCAATGGAATTGAACCTTGGCATGCAGAAGATGTTGTTTCTTAGTTCAACCTTTCAGTGTTAAACATGTAAATGTTTTTGTAGATAATGAGTCTCTTGGAGCAGTGAGCTCTAGACAGTGTGCCCGAAGGTAGGTGCCTTCCCATTTTTCTATTCTTTTAATAGAGAATAAATCTTGTCAGTTAACCGCCACCATGGTTTTCCCTTAACTGGGTTTCCACATAAAAATCTTGGTGTTGTGTGTTGATTATGTTTCTTCTCATGTGTTGTTGATTCATGCTTTCATAGTTATTTCATTAATTTGTTAATAAGTTGTAAAGAAGATTAAATGCAGCAAAAGATAAAGTTTTGTGACAACTGATTCACCCCCCCTTCTCAGTTGTCTACCCTAATTACAACAGAGAAGTGGTTCTTTAATACACTGTTCAAGCAGACCTCATATTCCACTTGTTGCAATTTTCTCGTTATTTTAAGATGGTTGCTGAGTTCACAAGTGCTTCAAAAGAGTGCATACCTTTTTCGTATAGGCACATATTTATCACAACCTTTTAATGGTTTTGCTTAAACCATCCTAGAGCAATTTGAGGTAGGCCTCACCTACCCTATATATATGTTAATTAGGCACCATTGCTTTGTTGGTTTTCCCTTTATTTTGTGTTTGTCTTTTGTTGTTTGTCTCATTTTTGTTTTATGTCTCTTTATTTTCCTAGTGCACTATTTCTTTCCAGTTGACTCTATTGCCCAATGGTTAAAGTACTAGTTCAAAATTGAGACTCTAGGTTCCTCGCTGCATCCTTTGTAGTCCTTGTCCCCAGTTAGAGCTAGATGTTAACCTATTTTCAACACTACAAAATTTAAAATTTTTATGTCAAAATGACAAGTGTCACCATGCATTGAACTCCTTCATCAAGTCACCTTTTTGTTGCAAATCTATAGCATCATACATTTTCCGCACCATTCGTCATGGTCACCCATTTTCAAAATTTCATGTTCAATCATGTTTATATCCATTTTTAGCATTTAATTTGGTATAGGAACATCATTTTTGAGGAGGATCAATCATTATTCCAATTAGATTCTGGTGTAAGACTCAATTCAGGGGTCTTATCAGACTACTGCATGAATAAGTAAAACACAAACAGTGGCACAAAACAAACCACATCACAACAAAATGAATCTATTTATTCAGAAGCAACAAAATGATTATAGGAGTACAAAAATTCTTTATATAGTCTCAAGATACCTCGGTCTCTGTTATAGAACTTCTTACAACATCTCTTTTCTCTAGGAGATCAAACCTCCCAATCCCTTCTCAAAACTAGAAGAAGGTATTTATGAGAATCTATCTAAAATAGTTTAGCTACCACCATCCATTAAGGAACTAAGTACATTATCAGAACAAAAAATGAACCATAAAATCAGTTGAATAGTTATAGAACTAAACCATGGCCATTAAACCCCTTCGCTAGCATACGACAATCACCATTGTGTACACTCAACAGTTGGTAAAGATTCAAGCTCTAAAATTGTTATCAGCAAAATATTCATTCCACAAACCACTGAGTATGTCTATATATTCCAAGAATAAACTTTATCAACATTTTCTTAGGTTCAAAAACTCAAGTATTTCTGATACACCAATAAGAAGAGGTTATTGACAAATGTAACATGTCATCTCATATTATTGGGTTTTACACACCAAATTTACTAGAAAGTAAATGAATATATTATCATAAGCATTTATTTGCTAACATATTAATCATTTGCATTATCAAGTAAATAAAAAGCATATCGTTTCTGAATATTTTCAAAACCTAAAAAGTACAACATATTGAAAGATAGCATTTTAGTGAAATCTTTCACTTTACAATTACAATAATTTGCTCATGGAAATTAGAATAAGTTTACATAAAATTTGGTTGTCAAAGTCATATAAATGAATATACTGCATCTGGAGTTTTGATATATGTCTTCATAAGTCTTGGCTTGTCATCTGCTTGGGAAGGAGAGCATCATCTGAGTACTTTTTCTCCAACCACAGATCTACGGTCCCCCACACACCTTCCTTCCTAGAAGTGGCCCTACGCTTCATGAAGGGAATATATATAAAAAAACAATAAATTTTTTCCATCTGAGAACTTCTAGTGTTGTGTCCTACATAACCAACACAATCATACAACTATAGATCCCTTGTAACTAAGTATGACACTACTGGATGGTTATGAAAATTTGGAGCACAATGAACCGACTTTAATGCATGCAGAGACAAATGCATTACTTTAGCCAAATATTATATATATATATATGTGTGTGTGTGTGTGTGTGTGTGTGTGTGTGTGTGTGTGTGTGTGTGTGTGTGTGTGTTTTGTATTGAAAGTAGTCGAAATTCACACACTTCTAACTCGACTTAGAAACTATATCATCCTACAATGAATTTAATTTGACTAATTTTAGTCATAGGGTGTCTTAAATAGATCTTACCCATAGTCCTCCCAACTCAGATTATTAACTCCGATTTCTGGAGTACAATACAATTGAGGTCTTGATCTTTCGAAGAAGTTTCTTGCTGCAACTACAACATGGAATCTATGACTCCCTGTCACTCTATTCCTTGTTTCAAAAAAGTTTATATGTTCTTGGTTTTGATGTCTCATCTTGACATAAAGAATGGTTTTGTTTATAACTTCATAAGTTCATCCAAAGATCTTCACTTGGTTCAAGTATTTTCATCTAATTCAAGTCGACAATAGAATTTCTAATAATAGTCAACCACATACTTGTGGAAAGATTTATAGGTTTATTATGCATGTGTAGGATATTCTTAGAAATCTACCTTTTCTAATCCCTTTATGCAAAATGATTACTTAAGAACCATTGTCATATAAAAAGATATATTGACATGCATCATAAAACATATTCTAATACACAACTTTCATTTAGAGTACCTACCAGTTCATGGCTAAATAGATGTCATCATGTGACATGATTCTTATTGACCACAAATCCTTTCTCGACTATTGAAAAGTTGGTCATGTTGATACAATAATAGGTACAAAAGATTCTTTACAGAAATACATTTGCAAGACAGTCACTATTCTTCTTTCGGACTAATAATGATATCTTATAGTAATGAGACTCAAAGGTCTACCATCTTGTAATATGGTTCGAGAGTTTTCTGTCTGCAATCTGGGTTCATGAATCTATGTCTGGACCCTAGCAACCTGCCCAAAAGAATTCTTGTTTACTGCCATAAGAGGGTTTCCAAAAACAATATTGGCATATGGTTCTGCAACATACAGTTACCAGACTTGTAAAATATTGATAAAGATAATAACCTCTGATAAATTTACTTAAGTCTCAGTTGCCTGAGTAACATATCTAATAAAGAAAGATTTGTTTATTCCACTCATGGGCATGTTATACATAATTACAAACATTTTCTCAAAGACTCGGTTGATGGCTTTGTCATAAGAAGGCACATAATACATATATATGCTAATTATAATGTATAACTCTTTCTACCACAGGTAGTCAGTTGCCATTTCATAATAAATTTCATTGATAGCAGGGTAGCATTAAGACAACTAAACAAGGTTTAATTCTTCAATATAGTTATGATAGAGTCAAGACAATCTCTTTGTTATCATTTATTCTATGGTAAAAGCATTCCTTACACCGTAATAATATCAGCCACCTGTAAGGTAAACAATCACAAAGTTGCTGGTCTTTGATGACCTTACATATCTTGGTGCAATATGTGACAACATTTCTACCTAAATCAGTAAAAGACAAATCAATTGACATTGCAATAAGGGATACCGCCCTAGGTTTGGCATAGCCTAAAGTGAAATGGAGATAGATGCAAACAATATCCCACTCTGTTGGCCAAGTCTCATTGAATTTGAACATATAAGAAGTGACAAATCTTTAGAATTTGATGTGTGTAGATTTGGGAACCAATAGAAATGTAACCTCTATAAAAGGAGGAATATTTTTTAATTTTAAAGAGGAAAGAGACAAGGAGGACTAAGGTTGGATGTACAAGTACAAAATGACAACAATGGTGTGGGAATTCTGCTAATCTATCACATGTAATCTAGTTCTCCAAGAGGCACAACTAGGGAGAACTAATATACATCTGGAGTGTGGAATCTTTGCTCATTTGTAACATGCTAGTCTGTTGCCAATTGTAATTCTAAGGGCATTGTAAGGGCAAATTAATATACATTTAGAGTGTGGATTCTCTACTCACTTGTAATTTGCTAATCTGATGTCAATTAATATGAAACCATAAGTTTATTTTCTATCTATTGGTGGTAATGTGTCTACATTTTTATTTTCTTGCATATGATTATGTTGGTGAGATCTAGTACTTGAATGCTTATCTTTAAATCTGGTTCATGAATATAGTTTGGATTCTGTGCATGTAATATGGTGTCTTCATGCTTATATTATGATGCCTTTCTTTCCTTAGAGTCTTGCACTAACAGTGTCAATGATTGTGAGAAATACTAGTCATCCACTACTTGGTTAATTTGATCTCATTGGCTTTTCATGTGAAGTAGAAGGTCAGATACAAAAGTTGTCCAGTACATTTATTTTTTCTTCTCTTCATTTATTTAAAACCCTTACCTTTTTATTCTTTTTTTTTGTAGATTTGATTAGTTTAGGAGTAGGTTAGGGTTAGAATAGGACCTTATCACTCATTACTTGCTGTTATAAATCAGATTTATCATATTTGCAAGTTACCCTATTGCTAGTACAATAGTGTAAATGTTCATTTCTGAGTAATAAGTAATCAGAGTAGCCTGTTTGTGCATTTCTTATTTTACTTGTTGATCCCCTTGATGCAAATAACTTGTATTTACTTGATTACCAACAACCCCTTGAATAAGTACAACTACATATACCACTAATTTATCCATCACAGCTAAGATCCACCTAAACAAGAACCTTGGGGTTATTAAACTCTTGAGGTTGGTTGCCATTCAAGAGAGGTGGTTCCTTTTTTGTTCTACCTACTTGTTGTCGAGTGTGTCAAAACACCCCTCAACAATTACCTAAATTGGTTGTGAGTGTGACAATGAGTAGTAAAGAATATACTTTTGATGCAGAGAGGTTGGGATAGATTCAGTTGAGTTTGTGGTGGATCCCTAGTTGCTGTGAGATCCATTCTCATTATAACTAGCTTCTTCTATCTTCTTCTACTTCAGGCAGTGATCCCTTTTGGTGGCGAGCCTCTTCTTTTTACAGTGAGCATTTTGGGTAGTGAGCCCTGAGGCAATGAGCCTTGTTGTAATTTTGATATATCATTTATATTGTGAGTTAACCCTCACCGTGGTTTTTCTCTTATTGGGTTTTCCACATAAAAAATATGGTGTCTCATGTGTCTCATGTGTGGATGTGATTAAGTATCTGATTTCATGCTTTCATGGTTAAATAATAATAACAGTGATTATGTGTTGATGCTTATAAGAAGTTAAGTTTTGGTTACAACTGATTCACCCCCCCTCTTAGTTGTCTTGTGCATTTCAATAGTTCTAGGCCACACCCTCATGCATACCTGGAGCCCATGTCGACCATGCATGTGTTTCCCAAATACTTCAAAAATTGGTCCAAGTTGAAAAGAAGACTCTCTCACCATCATAAGGGTAAGCAAGACAAGACAATGAAAAGTCCCTAGGAAAATTGCCATAAAGAGAACGTTCTAGTTCTACTGAATGTTAAGATCATGGTTAAAAATTAGGAGAGAGAGAAAATTCTAATCAAGACATAATAATTCTAGGTTAAGAAGATATGAAATCATACATCTAAACTAGGCCTCTTCAAGCAAAAAAACATGATAAAATCACTAAAATAGCCATATTCATTCTAACTTCAAGGTCGATTACATGGTCAATATATAAGATAGGAATACATCACCTCCATGGGTGAAGTCAAATATAATATTATCCTATTCAATTACAATGAGAACATCAGGAGTACATGAATAGTACATATGCTACAAGAGCATGAAATGAGCAAGATGTTGAGGAGAGATGGGGTCCATGCTAGTTCTCTAGGACTAATCCAAGTAGTCCTCAAGTCTCTAATGGTGGTTTAACACCACCCAACTATGTGGAACCCTTAGGCCCACCCCTTTGAACTAGGAGGAAAGTAACCTAGGTAGTTCAACACACTCACATCCACATATAGGGTCTAGACAACATAAGTACATACATATTCAATGACTCATCATACATACACAAATGAATATCATTCACCATTTAATGTGAATACATGTCAAGAGCATCATCACATTATTTTATCCAATAAGAAAGCATGCAAATTTCATCCAACCATAAAAACATAAGAACAAAGGATCATATAAACATGAGATTTTGTAACATCAAGGTTTGGAAGAGCACACAAATCCCTAAGTACACAAATCACCACACCAATGGATATGCAGTCCATGGTACAATGAAGAGAGTGCTATCCTAGGTACTAGCCATGGAGTGTCATCATAGGCCCCAACCACATGTAAATTGAGTGTACCCCCATTCCATAGAGGTTCTCAATTTTGCCATTATTTAGATGCAAGTTCATCCCAAAATACATGGTCTCAGAAATGACAACTTGCATCCTACCTATTGTTCATGGTCCTTCCACATATCCTTAGGGGCATACAAAAGTGTCTTGTGGGTTATCTTTCTTATAGTGAATATGTGACATTAACCATTAGTTTTAACTATATATTATTTGACCCCCTCCTTGCCTCATCCTTGCTCAAGATTCAAGAAGATGGGCATGAGAATCCACTCCATGTTAGCCTAGGTTCCTAAACTCCTATAGCGTCATACATGATGGTATTTGAAAACACAAGCATGAGGATTAGGGTTTGAAACAAGGCATACATGAAACCATTGTCCTTCCCATCCCATCCTCATAACCATCTATTTTCCCCAATGAATACAATTCATCCAAAAAACAAGCATCCATTATCCATTTTTCATGCACATGTTTTCATGCAATTTTCACTAAATTTTTAAACTCTAAATTTCAAAAATTGCAAACATTATACCCTTTTAAATCTAAGGGTGTAGAAAACACTATTGTTTATTTTTTTGAGATTTCAAACAAATTTGCCATAGTTTCAATGTACAGTGAAATCTAAAAAAAATACATATAAATGGAGATTGTTGAATCAAATCCCATTGATTCAACAATCTTCCCAAGCAATCTTTCCTTATGATTTAAGCCATTGCAACCAATTAAGGTGGGCATTGCATGAAAGAAAGAGGGGATTGAAACCCTTACCTCTCACATCAAGATCCATAATAAAAAGAGAAAAGGCTACCCAAAGATCTAGCTTCTTCCCAATCAGATACAAGCAAAACTCCTTTAAAATCCTCTTCCAAATCAAAGAATTTTCCTCTAAAATTTTCCTTTACAAGTGCCAACTCTAAAATACCAAGTATAGGAGAAAAAACAAGAGAAAAAGAAAAGGCAAGAATAGAATGTAGAAATAAGAGCTTTTCGCTCTTTGCCCCCAAAATATAACACCCCTATTTGGGCTGTTCTCTAATTTTTTAAATTAAAATATAAAATGCTAAGCTCTTCCATTATTTCAACAATAATAAAAGTAATGATCTGTTACAAGATAAGTTTTATAAATTTAATTATTTTAAATTATAATCTTGATGTTAGTTACAAATACATTTAAACATTAGGAATTACTATTTAAATTCACCATCAACATAAACCCACTTTTAGCACACAATAACTTTTAAAGAAATTTAATTAAATAACTTAAATCACAAGAACTAGGTAATTTTACATAAAATAATTAAATTAAATAAAGCATAGAAATTGGGTAAACATTCTAGCACATCAATAGGTTTACACATGACTCCAGGGTCCAAAATAATTTGATTCAAAATAGGGCTTATAGGGTTGCACAAGACACATTTCATGGCTCGATTTTGAGCGAGATGGGAAATGGATAAAATACAAAACATTACTATTGTGTCCTACACAACACACCCCGTTTTTCTTCAAAACATGGATCCCCTTCTTTGCTTACTTCAAGTGATCTAGGGTTTTATGCTTCATTGTATTAATTTGATAATCTTCTAGTTCTTGGATAGTGAGTTGATTTGGTGTCCTTCGATCTGATTTTGATTGTATGATTTGGTGCCTTCATATGCCTTGATGTGCTTTATCTGAGGCCAATGAGTTTTGGACTTGATCCATTTGATTGTCAGCTTTGTCCTTAGTCTTTGTAGTGATTTTATGTTTTTTAGGTTTTCTGACTTTGTCATTTTTGCATACTGGAAGGGGCAGGCCCGAAACCCTTGCACTTTACCTTTGTATTCTATTGGGTTTGCTTTATTGATCAGGTTTTGAGCATGATTATACATTTGAGTGTTTACTCTTAGTATTAGTATGCTTATCTACTTTGTCAGTATTTCAAGGTTTGTCATGCTAGAATGACAACAAAAACATCCCGAAACTCCGACGTTGCCTTCATTTGCTTTTGCTTGTTTACCTATGTTCCTATGGGTTGATGTTGGGTTGGCGTCTCACCTCTGCCGGATTTTTAGAGTTGGTCATCTCGACATGACTATAAAGGAATCTCTGATATTCGGCATGGGTTCAACGACATCTCTGGTCCCTGATCCCCGACACCTTGCATTTTCTTGGTCTCTCGGGATTGATCAATCATACCTTCCCATATTTGCCTACCATTTGGGCATAGGTGAACCGGAATCCTCGACTTCCAACCCCCGATGAGTTCTATTATTTAGCGGACTCAGGGCATCGACATTTTTGTACCCGCTTACCTTTTTGGAATGATTATTATGTTGTCCCCAACCCCAAAACCTTGATGATTTCTCACTTATGTGTTTGTCGGATTTGCGGCGTTGGGCCTTGTCATTTCACCCTTCCATTTTTGGAACCCTAACTTAAGCTTATGTTCTCGAGCAAATAGTTTTTGGTTGGATGATTCCATTGGAGTTCTTGTTGAATCAATTTAGTCCTTTCTTGTCTATTCATGGTCTTGTCCTTTGTCATACATTTGGTCTTTGAGCATAATGGTTCTTCACTTTACCTCTTGGATCACCAATTTTCTTGACTCAATTACCTATGCCTGTATGTGCTTGAGGGTTTGATTTTGTTACACCATGCTAACACATGCTTTCCGAGATGATAAACATACCTTCCCCTTTTTTAGACTGTCCTATCAGAAATTTAACACATCCATGCAAGGTATTGGCACCAAAATTAGTTTGGATTCTAATATTACATTACCTTTTAGGTTAAGTTTGATAGTTTGAGTCTTATTCACTGTCTTGAGAGCCTTTTATTGTTGGAAATGGTAGTTGCATGAGCTTTCAACGCTTACACAACCTGTTCATCCTTCCTACATGTGTAATAAGTGGTTAAGACACATGTCTTCAACACATGGTCTCCATTCTTTCTATGAAAAGAAAGAAAGGATTTATGGCCTTAACACCGATGCATCATGGGTTTGAGTTTTATATAAGAACATTTAACCATGGATAATGCCCTCGAAGGTTCGTAGAAGATAGGTTTTGCATGATGACAGAATAAGATATTATACAGGAATGTGCCAAGTCTGCCGAAATCATCCATTGAAGATATATCCTTTCCTGCGTTTGATCTCCATGAAACTTCATTTTTCTTTCTTGTTGCAGTAATTTGAGATCAAGGTTGGGTAGCTAGGTACATATGTCTTGACCAATCTGATGGCCTTTGTTTCTTTGTGGCAGGGATGGATTTTGTGATAAAGTCAGGTGAAGCAGGTCCGAGGTTCCTTCTGAAGGCTATGAGATATCCTCTTACCACTGTCATAACCCTCTGCATGGTGTCTTCAAGAAGGACTATTTCCATGTTGTTTTGAGGCTTAGTCACTATTCTTTAAATCTATGACCATGAGTAAAACAGTGACCTACTGAATACGGGACCATTAGCCTCAAAAGGAGATTAGGTTTAGATATAATGGAGAATGTCTTATGACAAGACCCTAGGGTTTGGTTGCCAATGGCAACCCACCAAACCCTAGGATAGTAGGTAGATTGAAAGAAAATTTCTCCATTCTTATGGGTTTGAACCAGTGCATGTGGGGTTGTCTCTCAACGAATATTCGAACCTTGGGTGTCTATGAGGTACCTTCAGATGAAAGGGTAATGATTTGAGGTAAAAAATCATAAGATGCTACTGTCATAAACATGACTGAAGGAAAAATCATACTTTTTGGGAAAAGAATAGTCATCCCTTTTCCCCATCATATCTAGGCATAACTTGATTGAACAGAGGTGGTATTTGAGCTTGGGTAGGAATTAATAAACTTGTCAGTCATAGGGTTTGAAAGGATGTCATCACTTAGGGCTGTAGAAACCTCAGTAGATCGAGCTTGTGTTATAGGTCCTGAGATCCCTGTGAAATATTGAGATGTTTTAGGGTATAAGTGCCAAGGCTTTGTACATTTTTAACCCCATTTTTGAATGTTATATGCTATCACTGTTAAAGGGACCTAGGACTGTCATGACTAGACTGATTTAGACAGTCATGTACCATGTGACAGTCTGGGGTATCCTTCCCATAGCCAGTTATACCATGAACCATGAGTTGCATTTTAGATAGGTTTCACCTTTGCATAACGTATCCTATTATGATAAATTGGACTATTGTCCTTGTACAAATCCCTTGGGCAGTCATGTAAGCATGTTGAAGTTATCAAGATTATTATTTACCAAGACATTTGGAGCCCATGAATATTGCTAATTGCAGTAAAGGAGGTTGAGGTCATAGAAGGGTCCACAATGAGCTTTAAGGTTACCATAAAGAGAGAGAGGTGGACCTATCAAAAGGCCCATCACAGACCTCAAGAAAGGACTGCCATAAAAGTGAACTATCATGATGCATGCTTACGCTCTCTAGGTTTCCTTTGCAAATGTATATATCGACCTTTTGGTGGGTATGACAGTATGGAGGATATGTTTGGACCAGCAATGAGAACACTGTTTGCCATAGAGCCCGGTTCATTCATGAAGAAGTAATCCAATCAAAAGCATGTGACAGTTATTCCAAGGTCATGATTGGATCATACTCAAAAGGGGTCCCAAAGTACAGAAATGGCATGATATGTTGTTAGAGACTAAAATGGAGAAGAACACAGTCATAAAGTGTTTTGACAGTCACGAGATCACTGTAGGTTCTTTATTTTAGGGACTGTCATCATGTTGCCACTCTGGTTTAGGGGGAAATGTCTTAAGGGTCTTTCAGAGGTGATGGATATAAAATTCTCATCTAGTCCACACAAAGTTATATTGCCAAGTTGCTGAGCTAATAACCAATGATCAATTGTCTCTTCCTAAGACAGTCATGCTTCACAAAGTTATCTCAGTCATAAATCTCCTTGACTGTGCTGAATCTCAAAGCCATAAATGAGGTCATCTAGGTAAGAGAATAGGAGTTCAACTAGTGATCATTAAACTTTGAGGAGAAATTGACAAGAAATAAGCACAAAATGAAGAAAATGAGACTGTCACAGTGATATAAGGGCAGTCAAGATTTATGTTGCTTATGCAATCATAATATGTTATTGGTGTTAAGAATCATGGTGCCTTTTCCTCAGGTGACCTTATAGGAAAGATTGAGAGGTATCTTAAGAGTGATATGTCACCGTTTAAAGATGAAATACATGGAGATGTCACTGATCCAATACCCTATAAGACTGTAACAGTCATGATGGACCGAGTTTATGACTTCGGAATCCTCTAGACCTCTGTGAACGGATGCTACATGATTAGGAAATGAATGATGGGACTTTGTAGGTAATCTTAAACCCCCCTATTTTGAATTTATGTTAAGGCAATCTTTACTAAGACATGGAGGGGCTGCTACAAAAATGGGCAGTCCTAACAATCATTTGGGACTGTCAAACTTACGCAACCATCCCTTTAGCACCTTGACTGCCCTGTCCCTTCAAGGGCATTGTCTAGACTCATATGAACATCAAATCATCATTTCAAGCGTGGAATTCTTGCTTACTTCGTTTGTATGAGATGTATTGGGATGATTTAGAGTGACAAGAAGGAGGAATGTTGTCCAAGAGGATTGTTAACGATATTTTGGCTGTCCTAACAGTCTCAACACAGTCCAGCAACAATATAACAGCCAGAAGAACATTAGCCACTGAAGTTAACTGTATTCTTGATCAAAGGTGGAGAGGAAGAACTAACCCAGGGTCGGGATAATCATTGTATTCCATTGGAACCTACTGTAGCTGCCCTGAAAATGATATGTTGACAGTCATAGCAACCTTAGGACAGCCCTGAGGATTTTAATCTCTGAATTTGGTGTGGCTAACATAATGAACCCAATTGTCTTTGGCAAGATAACTGAAGGTCTGAGATGACAAGATGAAGATCCAGGATGATAAAGATTTGAAGATGAAGACTTATGTTGATGGCAAATTTGTGAAGTTTCCAATGTTAACAAATTTGCCCAGAATACAAAATTCTTAAACTCAGCGATTGAAATGATATTTCTTGATGTTTCTAGCTTGAAACTGATTTTTTTAATGGAAGTTTTGATGCTATTTCTTTTTGGTTTGCAGGTACAGGAAACTGAAAGATGTTGTGGAGGCATGCTAGGGCATGATGAAGACATAATCCATGAGGGATGGATAGCTACAACTACTCAAACGAAGGCAAAAAGGGAACGACTTTGGTTGAAAGGAAATTCATTTATGGAAGGTCCAATTATGGTGTAGCTTGCAAATTGTAAATTAGAGTATTTCTAAGAAGTAAAATGCAATCCCACTTGGATAAATTTTAAGGTGTAATGCAAGCTGACTTGGATAAATTGTAAGATGTAATGAAATGTAACCTCTATAAAAGGAGGAATGTTTTTGTATTTTAAAGAGGAAAGAAGCAAGGAGGACTAAGGCTGGGCTCAAAAGTACAAAAATGGTAATGATGGTGTGAGAATTCTGCTAAGTTGTCACATGTAAGCTAGTTCTCCAAGAGGCACATCTAGGGAAAACTAATATACATCTGGGGTGTGGAATCTCTAGGGAAAACTAATATACATCTGGAGTGTGGAATTTCTGCTCATTTGTAACTTGTCAGTCTACTGCCAATTGTAATTCTGAGGGCATTGTAAGGAAAAATTAACATATATTTGAAGTGTGGAATCTCTGTTCTCTTGTAATCTTCCAATCTGATGTCAATTAATATGAAACCATAAGTTTATTTTTTGTGATGTGTCTGCAATTTTCTTTTCTTGCATATGTTGATGAGATCCAGTACTTGAATGCTTATCTTTATTTCTGGTTGATTAATATAGTTTGGATTCTGCGCATGCAATATGGTGCCTTCATGCTTATATTCTGATGCCTTTCTTTCCTTAGAGTCTTGTACCACCAATGTCAATGATTGTGTGAAATATTGGTCATCTATTGCTTGGTTAATTTGATCTCATTGGCTTTTCATGTGAAGTAGAAGGTCAAATACATAAGTTGTCTGTTACATTTGTTTTTTCTTCTCTTCATTTTTCTAAAACCTTTACCTTTCTATTCTATTTTTTTTTGCAGATTTGGTTAGTTTAGGAGTAGGTTAGAGTTATAATAGGACCTTATCACTCATTACTTGCTGTTATAAATCAGATTTATCATATTTGCAACTTGTCCTATTGCTGGTACAATAGTGTAAATGTTCATTTCTGAGCAATAGGTGATCGGAGCAGTTTGTTTGTGCATTGTTTAGTATACATGTTGATCTCCTTGATGCAAATAACTTGTGTTTACTTGATTACCAGCAGCCCCTTGAATGGGTACAACTACATATACCACTAATTTATCCATCACAGCTGAGACCCAACTAAACAAGAAGCTTGGGGTTATCAACCTCTTGAGGTTGGTTACCTTTCAAGAGAGGTGGTTCATTTTTTGTTCTACCTACTTGTTAAGTGTGTCAAAACACCCCTCAATAGTTACCTAAATTGGTTGTCTCCAATTTAATCATCGTTGGGTATAACGTGTGCTCACATACTCAAGGAAAATATTAGGCATACATGTCCAATATAAATAGTTGAAGCGCACCGTAAATACCCACCAATGATATATTATTGAAATAAAAATCTATTAGAAGTTAGTTATCAACTAGCATGATTCAGGAATAAAAATGCAAGATATATAATCATGATGTTACATATAGTAAGTATGAGAACATCACACATCGACATGAGAATAATGAAGATAAAACATAGCCAAGTCCAATTTGTAACCCCACACATATAATCCATGTACAAAATCTAGATATATATAACCATGTATAAAATCCATATATAATCAATATCTCTTGATAGCAATCCATAAGAACATCATTAAAAATTATGATGTAATCATCAAAATAGCAATAACCACAAGGTTACACTTGAGGTGGAACCTCTTCAGGTGCTACTAGATCATTGGAGTAATGCCATGTGTACCATTGCTAGAGTCCCCCTGACTCCTGCTTCCAGCCAAGGCCATTCTTTGCCTCGTGGGCATCATCGAGGGCATAATCACTTTGCTCGTAGGGACCATGATGCTCATTTTCATGCTTCCTAGCCCCCTGTGAGGTATTCCAGGGATCAGGTTTAGAGAACGTGGTTTCAGCCCACTCACCACCACTCTACTTCTCCCTAGGCTCCTAGTTGTGGGCTTAGTGGTTGGCCATATTCTAGCAAGTTTTCTCGCCCAACTCTGTAATTTCGCTCATTTGTGACAATCAGCCCCTCGATGAAGATAAAAAAGATGACGAAGACAATGATAGTTGGGAACCCCTTGAGGATACTCCAAACCTTGCTGATATATGGGGTAAGCCCAATCACTGTGACCCTCCTCCTCCTCCTTCTAGTGCTATAGCTTTTGCCACATAGCGGCCTATTTATGCCTTCTATTATGGGTTGTCCCCATTTGAACTATTGGGATGTGACTTTTTTCCACCTACCCTTTTTTTGTGAATGTGTAATATTAGAAGGCATGAGTTTTCCACAGTCTATGATAGTAAATGAGATTGCTTCTGGATTCAACTGTGTATATTTTTGTATAACGTTTCGGATCATGCTCAATGATCCATCATCAGGTAGAGGATGTGTAATATTATTTCTTAATTAGTAATATAGACACTTATTCATCCAAAAGAAACAAACCATAGCTCATATTAGATGAACATTATCTTCATAATCGAATCTATAACTATCCTTGGATTTATTATTATTATTCCCATCTGAGTCTTTTTATACTATATTTAGTATTATGTTGACTGATATGGCCGTCATGATGTTCTGTTCACAGTTAACAAACTGATAATCCACCTGCAGATGACCAGCATTGTATCCATTGCCATTGGTGTCAATCTTGTTGAATTCATTCACATCCAAGTCAAGGCCTCCATTGGCACATTGATCAACTATTCGCACAGTGGTCTGTGCTTTAGTGTCTCGGTTTGTCACCTGCATCATAACACCACAAGAGTACTCAATAAAATTACAGAAAATGCATATTTCAATCTTATAAATCTATAATAGTAAATAGTTCATAATAATTTGAAACAATTTAATAAAACAATATAACATAAAATTCTAAATAAATTGAACAGAGGACCATGTGAAGCAACTGGTCTTGTAGAATCTGAAAGGGGTGTATAGAGTGATTACATACCCTTAAACATTTCCCACAAGAGGCTTGTCCGCGTGGCCCAACTGGTCCACAGAAGGCAGTCCATCCATATTTCTTGCGCCAGTCCAGGGGCTTCTCTGCATCCCAAGTAGCACAGTAAGCAGAGGCCTTGTTCAAATCCCACCCAATATTCTGAGGATTATAAAGATGATAAGTTGCCCTCACATTGGTGGCTTGTTGAGCTTTGGTCTGCAATGCCAGAAAACTTAGGCAACCCAATATCACCACCAACATTACTCTATTCTCCATCTTACAATACATTTATCTCTTTTTCCCAGTTGCTCAAAACTGTTTTGAACTGAATATTGATGCTTTGGTAGGAGTATTTATAGATAATTTGTGTAGAAAAAAGGGTAGAAAATGTTTTGCAACAGAGAAGTTCACTAAACAGACGTGTTCAAACAACTAACATAATTCAGACAACCGGGCCACATAGACTTGACTTCTCATTCAACACTCGAAATGCATTAAATGTGAAACAGAAAGAAATCACGGAATTCAAGCAACCCGGTCAGTCTATAGACTTGACTTCTCATTCGCCACTTAAAATGCGTTAAATATGAACCAGTCATTATTTCATAATCATCGAGAAACTTACTTTCTATCTCATCCATTATGTTGGTCTTTATTATATGGATGGCTGACATTTGTCATTTCGCAAGGAGTGTGCTTGAACTAATGTTAAAATCAAATGGGATATGATGATCTTCTGGATAAATAATTTTTAGTTTAGAGTACTTTTGGATTCAATTGTATGTATTTTATATGACATTTTAGATCACACTATGTGATCTATTATCACGAAAAGGAGAGTAATAATGTGAATTGCAGACAAAACCCTTAAAAAGGAGGGGAGGTGAAGAGAACCAATATGAAGGAGGAGAAAGATTATAAACAAGGGAAGCATAAATGATTATATCAAAAATAAATAAAATGTATAAAATAATCTCTTAGTGTATAAATATAGATATGAAAAATTGAAATGTATCCTTAATTATTTTGGTCATGCTTGGCCTTTGTTATTCCATCTTTGTTTTGGACTCGGCTTTGTTTAGACTTTGTGAGTGTCTCTGCTTGCCACCCATCTTTTTTTTTTGTCAATATCGTATTGCTACTTTTTTAATATAAAATTTAATAGGGTATATATATATATTAGAAAATCTGTATAGTGAGATATTTAATATATCAAGATTGCATAATGATATATAATAATGAACTAGGTAGATATATGTGGATATATGATATTGGTGAATATTAAGGATAAAAGACGATGCAATTCATATATGCAATATAATGAAATAATATACATGTCAATATAATGATATATAATACTAGTACGTATAATAGCAAACAAAAGAAATTGAGAAATAAATGGATATGCAAAAAAGATGAGAATGAACGTAACTATAAAATTACATAAATGTTTATATATGTAATGTTATTATAATATTATGTACATAAGTAAAACATTGATCTATATAAATAAATAAAATGACAAAAGATTGAGACCAACTATTTGTAGAAAAAAGGAGAGACATACAACAAAAAATGAGGAAAAAGATTAATGAGTATAAATACAATCATCATATTACACCTATATTGATATATCAATACATTGTGTAATATTATGTATTAATCTTATTTAATGACACATAATATTGAGCGAAATGGGTATATGGTGAAAGAAATAATGAGATGAAATAATAATGAACATAACAAAGATGTAAATATAGAAAATCATAATTACAATATAATATATTAGTTTAAGAAGTAATAATGTGTATTTTACACACACACACATAGGTTCAACTTGATAAAAAGACTAAATACTAAAGGGACCAATCAAGCAAAGGACTATAGACTAGACAAGGAAAGGGTGAGCGGGCAAGGGTGGCAACCTAGAGGAGAGGAAAAAAACGTTGGAGGGGAGAAAGGGAGAAGCGAGGAGCAGAGCATAGGAATAACATGACCAAAAGAGATGATGGAGGGAAGGGGAGAAGAGGAAGGAGGAGAGAGATTAAGAGGGATGATGGTGTGTATGGAAGGATTTGGGTAAAGGTTGCTAGGTTAGGCTTAAGTGCCACCTTTCATCATGGTTAGTATCGGAAGGGTGATAACAATGCTTGACAAATTAAAATATAATAAAAATGTAGGGAAACATTTAGAGTGTTATGTAAGGTTGAGACTAAACAAAACCATGTTAAAGATGAAAACAATGTAAGAGGTAAGGAATAGGTTGGGCTTTAAAGATAATTTTTTCTTAATTTTCTTATGTTTAATTATATGTTTTTTGTAATTAGAGGGTGTAACGTAAGAAATTGCATACCCTTGCAATTTCATGCTACATTTTTTGCTCATTTTAGTGTCTATTCTCTTAGTTTATTTGTAGGATTAATTTAGCCCTTGTATTAGTCTTTTTCCTCCCATGGTGTGTTGAATGCACAAGACAACTGAGAGGGGGGGTGAATCAGTTGTGTATCAAAATAATCTCATCCACATCAGTTTACTTAAACCATTAATCTGTTAAGAAGATTAAACATAAAAAGGAAATAACAGAAACTTAATCACACCTACACCATGCACAAGAGAACACTAGATTTTTACGTAGAAAACCCTAAAAGGGAAAAACCATGGTGAAGATTAGCTCACAATATAAAGTAATAACAATACCAAATTACAAAAGGCTCACTGCTCACAAAAGAAAGGCTCACTACCAAGGACTCACTATCCAAAAGAAAAAGAAAGAAGAAATGGCTCACTGCCAAGAATGAATTGATAAAATTGCATCTGACACATGCATGGGTTTAGTTCCAACAAAGCACAACAAACATTCCCTTCACAGCTATACTGAAAGATGATAGGCTCCTTCTGTTCACTACATCCAGATGCCTAACACATGAAAGTTCTCATTGTCTTCTTCAACTTCACATCGCATTCACATTCCCTCACAATTCACCCACACACGCATGAACCCTTGATACTTATTTATACCATCATCAACCTTGAAATCAATCTCCAATGTCAGAAACACAATCTTCAATCCTTGAAACATTCTCCAAGGTCGACAAACACACAATATTTCAATTAGGTCTGGACCTAAACATTCCATGACACAAGGGAATGAAGGAAACCCACTTTAAGCCTTAGCTCAGACCTAAAAACATCTTCACACACTTCCACAATCCATGAAGGCACATCCACAATAAGTGTTAATACCCAGATCAGCCAAACTTGTGTATTTACATCAAGAACACTTAGGCACACGCTTCCAAGAACACAACTATAACTTGTGGACCAAGAAAATTCCTTTAACACTATATGGAAACATCCACAAACAACATGAAATCACCTCAGAGCCAACAAATCCAACTACAACAAATCTCACTTGAAGACAGTTTCACAAATTGCTCACAACCAACACTGCCAAGCTCTGCTCCTCAAGAAAACTATTTTTCGGAGCACCAAATCACAAGTCCTTTGGATAGAACATAGATATGAACTTTATAAACACATCCAAAATTGTAACAACAAAAACCAAACTGCAGTGAAATACGGAGCAAAATACTTTCTCCCAGTCACACTGCAAACATTGCTAGGCATAGTCTTGAAACTGGTGAACATAACTCTCATACCACAACATTCTGGAGCACCAAATTTTGGATTTGGCAACTTCTATCACTCCTCTAAAACATATCCAAACCTCACCCTTCAGTCTTTAACATAGAAGAAATGCAAAGCAAAAACTCGAATAGTACCCTATAAGCTAAAATACCTCTTCACAACATTGTCTTTAGTATAAATCAAATTTTCTCAAAAGCACTTGGAAATCTAGTAATAGGAACAATATACTAACATTATCAACACCTCTACAAGGCATTCAAATCACAACAACTCAATCAAACAACAACAACAACATCAGAAGATACAGTTGACACCAATGACAACACAAACATGTTGACATCAATGACAACACCGATTAGCACATACTTGCAACAATCTCCCCCTTTGTCATTGATGGTGACATATGATGTGAAAAACCATAATGACACAAATCTGTACCAATCTCACTCTCCCCCTTTCTTTTATACATTTTACTCTCTTTCTCTCCCTTTGTTTTTCACATGAACTCTCTCCCCCTTTGACATCAATGGCAAAGGGTGACACACTTTTTAAAACTCTCTCCCCCTGATTATGATATTGCATATACTTGCACTATTCTCAACTTCTCTGAATACCCCCCCTTAGGAGTACACACCAACCTATAGCAACTCTTAATCCCTTGACTGCAACAATCATTACAGTTACTACCTGTCCCCCTCATAGGTAGCTCCTAACTCAGTTTCTGGAGAGAACATCTGCCCCAAAAAATAGTATTGATACATTCTTAGCCTTTGTTACATCCTTTTTAATTCAAATCTTATTCATCTCCTTCTTTGTTTCTGCTGGATCAAATTTTTGTGTTGGAAAGTTATTCTTTGACGATACATTCTTCTTCATAGTTTTGCTTTTACAGAACTTTGCAAAGTGTCCAACCTTATTGAAATTATGACACACAACATTCCTCTAACCATTATATCTTTCATTTATTCTGGATCTGCATTGGTTGTCTTTATGCCCAAATCTATTGCATGTAAAGCAGTATCCATTGAATGATTGAATCATTCTCCTATTGTCATAACCATTCATCCTTTGACTTCTGCACTCATTAGCTTTATGACCAACCTTTTTGCATGTAAAACATTGACTAGAGAAAGATGGATCATTTTAATTCATTTTTCCCCTACATTGTATAGCCTTATGTCTAAATTTATTGTAGGAATAACAATAACCATTCAAAGATGGATACCTTTGAGCATTAGGTTGTCTGAATGGTGGTCTTCTTACTTCTTTCTTCTAATTCTAGTTCTACTTTCCATTGTTCTTCTTGTCTTCAACATTTGAAGCTTGATCTAGTTTTGAACTTTCACCTATTTCAAACCCTAAGCCTTTTTTGTCATTGGGAATTTTTTGACTTGCAATCATTTCATCAAGCCTTGCATAACTTGTCTTGAATTTTTCTTCATAGTTCTTTGCCTTCTCTAGGTCTAATTTTATTTTCACAACTTCTTGTTCTAGCCTTGTACAATCTTCAAATTTGCCTTTCACCATTGAGGTCAGGTATTCCTTAGTTTTTACCTTTTCTTCAACTTGCATCTTTAGGCCAATTATGAATTCATTTGCTAACTTCAGTTGTTCACTAACCTCCTTATGCCTTTGTTTGTACTTCTTGATTTTCTCTCTCAAAATTCTAATTCATTCATTTGCTTCTTTGACATTTTCTTTCAAATCTATGATTTCTTCTTCAATCCTCTCTAGGTCTTCAAGAGCAATCTTGAGTTCTTCACTATTAGTAGACATTTATTCATCTTCTGAGAATTCAACAGCAGGAGTTTCTTCTTTTATTGTCTTGATCCAATGCTCATCCTTGCATGCCTCAACCACTATTTTAGATTCTACTTTAGAAATTGAACACAAATTCACCTATTCTTTAGTAGTTTTCCTTCTTGTCAATACATCCTTGCTCTTATCGCCAATGATCTGATCTTCAGTGTGATGCCTTTGCACAAACTTGGAAGTTTTAGGGATTCTCTCTGAAGCTTCTTGTTCTTCACCCTAACTTCCTTTTCTTTAGTTTCTTCTTCTTCTTTAGTCTATATTTCCCTTTCAACATCATTTACTTCTTCTCTACAAGAGAACTCACATGAATCTGATACATATCTATTAAGTTTAGAACTCTCTTGTATGTCTTCATCAACTTTGACATTCACACTCTCAACAATCTTTCTTAGCCTTTTGTTATAGCACCGATAAGCTTTTCTTTTGTTAGAGTACCCAAGAAAAATACCTTCATCATGCCTTGCATCAAATTTTCTTGGATCTTCATTTCTTCTAATATATCATTTGCTTCCAAAAATTTTGAAATATTTGATAGTAGGAATCCTTCCATACCATAACTCATAGGGAGTCTTTGTATCATTTACTCTTGTACTCGATTCTATATGTAGACAATAGACTGAATTGCTTCCCTCTAGTAGTCTTCTGGTAGGCTTGCTTCTTTTAACATAGTCCTTGTAGCTTCTTGAATGGTCCTATTATTCCTTTCAACTGCTCCATTTTGCTGAGAAGTCCTAGGAGTAGATAATTTCCTCTTTATCCCATGATCTTCATAGAAGATGTTAAACTCATTTGAAGTAAGTTCTCCATCAAAGTTCAAGTATTTGATTTTCATGTTTATTTCATTCTCAACCATAGTTTTAAATGTCTTGAGCTTATCTAGGGCTTCTAATTTTTCTTTTAGAAAAATAACTGATATCATTCTGGAATAATCATCAGTTAATATCATGAAATACTGGTCACCTTGAAAACTCCTTACTTTAGTAGGACCACAAAGTTCGGTATGCACCGATTCTAATGGTCCAACTGCAGATTGTTCTTTGACTTCAAAATTTCTCTTCACTTGCTTTCCAACTTGACATTCCTTGTAGATAGCATTAGCAGGTTTGATGACCTTTGGTAGGTCTTTCACAACTTGAACTATACTTATCTTCACTAGATTATCAAAACAGATGTGACACATCCTTCTATGCCATAGCCAACTTTCATTAATTTGAGTAGTTAAGCAATGCCCATCACCTTCTTTGAGATGATAAATATTTCCATCTATCCTTTTTCCAGCAGCTATTAGAGTTTCAAATTTCTTTCTAATCTCAAATTCATCATCCTAAAACATGAGATTGTATCCTTTGCTACATAATTGTCCAACACACAAGAGATTTTGCTTTAAGCTTTTGACATAAAGAACATCATCAATAATATGCTTTCCATCAAGACTAATTGAACCTCTTCCACATATTTTAGTAGTACAATCATCACCAAATATGACTAGTCCTCCATCATGTTTCTCAAACTTAACAAACTTACTTTTATCACCAGTCATGTGATTTGAGCAACTACTGTTAATAACCTAGTAGTTCTTTTCTTGTCTGGTATGAGGAGTAATTTTATTATCAAGACTTACTGAGCCAGAGCATTTTCTTCCATGCATCCTTCAGAGTCATTATTAACAGAATCATCCTTCTTGTGCGCCATCCCAGATCTACCTCAAGATATTAATCTTTCTTCAAAGGAACCTAGCTCTGACACCAATTATTGAATGCGCAAGACAACTAAGAGGGGGGGTGAATCAATTGTATCAAAATAATCTCATTCACATCAGTTCACTTAAACCCTTAATCTGTTATCAAGATTAAACATTTCAAGCAAATAATAGAAACTCAATCACACCTACACCATGCATAAGAGAACACAAAATTTTTATGTGGAAAACCCTAAAATGGAAAAACCACGGTGAGGATTAGCTCACAATATGAAGTAATAACAATACTGAATTACAAGAGGCTCACTGCCATAGGGTTTACTGCCCGCAAAAGAAAGGCTCACTGCCAAGGACTCACCGCCTAAAAGAAGAAGAAAGAAGAAATGACTTGCTACCAAGAATGAACTAATAAAATTGCATCTAACACATGCATGGGTTCAGTTCCAATGAAGCACAACAAACATTCCCTTCACAGTTGTACTGAAAGATGATAGGCTCCTTCTCACTACATCTAGCCGCCTAACACATGAAAGTTCTCATCGTCTTCTTCAACTTCACATCGTATTCACATTCCCTCACAATTCACCCACACACACTTGAACCCTTGACACTTATTTATACCATCATCAATCTTGAAATCAATCTCCAATGTCAGCAACACAATCTTCAATCCTTGAAACATTCTCCAAGGTCGGCAAGCACACAATATTTGAATTAGGTCTGGACCTAAACATTCCACAACACAAGGGAATGAAGGAAAACCATTTTAAGCCTTAGCTCAGACCAAAAAACATCTTCACATGCTTCAACATGTTTCCACAATCCACGAAGCACATCCACAATTAGTGTTCATACCCAAATCGACCAAACTTGTGTAAACATCAAGAACACTTAGGCACATGCTTCCAAGAACACAACCATAATGTACGGGACAAGAAAAAGCCTTTAACACAATCTAGAAACATCCACAAACAACATGAAATCACCTGGGAGCCAACAAATCTAGCTACAACAAATCTCACTTGAAGACAGTTCACAGACTGCTCACAACCAACACTACCAAGCTCTGCTCCTCAAGAAAACTACTTTTCGGAGTACCAAATCACAAGTCCTTTGGATGGAACACAGATATGAACTTTATAAACACTCATCCAGAACCACAATACCAAAACCTAAACTGCAGAGAAATGTAGAGGAAAATACTTTCTCCCAATCACACTGCAAACACTGCCAGACACAGTCTTCAAACTGGTGAACATAAATCTCAAACCACAGCGTTTTGGAGCACCAAATTTTGGATTTAACAACTTCTATCACTCCTCTAAAACATATCCAAACTTCACCCTCTAGTCTTTAGCAAAGAAGAAATGCAGAGCAAAAACTTGGATAGTAACCTGTAAGCCATAATACCTCTTCATAACACTGTCTTCGGTATAAATCAAATTTTCTCAAAAGCATTTGGAAATCCAGCAATAGGAACAATATACTAACATCATCAACACCTCTACAAGGAATTTAGATCACAGAAACTCAATCAAACAACAATAGCAACATCAAAAGATATAGTTGACACCAATAACAACACAAACATGTTGACATCAATGACAACATTGATTAGCACATACTTGCAACATGGTGCTTAGGCCTTGTTTCATGTTTTGTCTTTTTGTCAAGTTTTATTGTCACTTTTATGTTATCCTTGTGATTTTCTAGTGTCTCTGACTATTTTTGAGCCCAAACTATATAAACACTAGCACTTCATGTGGATGTCCATGTGACATGTTGACATGCTATGATAGTTTCTTGTTTGGTGGTCATTTATGAGTGTTTTTTCGCTTGTCACCTTCTCAAGTCAGTGGTATTGGCTTGGGATGATTCCAAACAACTCTTTTAAACCTATCTTTTACTCCTATAGTCTCTTGGCTCATTCTGGGACTCTCTCTCTTACATTGAAGCTCTCTCACAGTTCTCTACAACTCTCTACCAACATTCTTTGCAGATTCCTACAAAATTATTGTCTTTAGCTTCCTCAAACCCTCACAAATGATATCATTTTTTCTCCTTATTTTTATTTTAAGTATATATTTTGTTGTGCCCTTAATGACCTTGGGATATTCACATCCTACAATCTCTCATTCTAGTTGCCATTCTTATTTCTAAATGCACTTAGATTATGAACACACACTATTTTTTATCTTTCTATTCATTAGCTACTATGGAGGTAGAAATATCAAAGTAAGGGTTAGACTTGAAGGAAAACCCCCAAACAACCTCAACATTTTTCTTGTTCTTTCCAACTATAGGTTTCTTCATGTGAATATATCTAACTTATTGGGAGTTTGATGATATCTTCATTTTCCTTTTCTTTGTCATTTAATCCTGAAGATGAGGTGGTGGCATGTAATAAAAGATACACCAATGTTGAAATGGAATCCCAAGTGTGTGCTAAGTCTTCATCACCATCATTGCAATGGGATAAACATGCTTGAGAATTGACAGGATGGTGGAATCGACTCTTGGGGATTTGTGTTCATTCTTGAGGGGATTTTTTGCTTGCTTGGTGGCATGTTTTGACAAGATAAATTGCTTAAAATGGAATTAAATACTAAAACCAAGAAAACTAATCTGGCATCTTCATTGCAGGAATTGATGTTTTCAGTTATTCCAAGTTATGTGACATCAATGTGATGGCGAATGCTATCTATTTTCCCTTTTATGGAAGAATTGGTTAATCATCAAAAGATTTCCATTTATAACCAATATGCCATGGAAGTGACTAAATTAAGTTAATCAGGGAAGTACTAGAGTGTAGGAACTGTTGCTAATTGGCTGTAAATAGGTGATTTTGTTGTTATTTTGTATACCTTTCTTTTGTGCAAACAAGATGGATATTTACCTTTTTTCTATGCCTTTTTTGCTACCTTGTTCTATAAGATTTTCTTCTTTATTTTCATGGATGATGCTACGCTCCTACAAAATTAAGGAATTAGAAGATTTTCTTTTATAGAATGGGGGGAAGTGGAAAGATTCAAGAAGTATAGTGGCAGGCATCAAACTCCTATAAATCCTTATTTTCTCCTTCTTTTCATCTAGATGAGGGCTTTGAATCCCAGTCTCTGAACTCTAGTAGTTCCTTATTTTTGTGAGCTTCTAGATTAGGATCTCAGGCAGAGATGCATCATTACTCTCTCTTCCCCTCCCACAGGTTTCATGGTCCTAATAGAGAAACAACTCTATCTATGGGAGTGTTTCCCACCTAGACGAAACAAATGGGAGACAAGGAGGGAGATTCGACTGCTGCTGTTGCCTTCCTAGCTAGAATTTTGGCATAGCCAAAACCAACTTTATGTGGTTTCCTCTAGTTTATGTGTGGTTGAGGTGGTTCAAAACCTCTACTCATAGGTTGAGGGATCACATCCCTGTGCTTGGGACTAGGCATAATATGGGGGACCTTCGTTTTCTAAGACTCCTTATATAGTTGTTCCTTGCAAGTTTTCTCGCTTCTGTGTGTGCGATTGGAGAGGCAGAGTAGAGGATGCTTGTATTATAGACAAGTATATGGAAATCAAAGGTGGCGAAAGAAGAAGAGCATCTGGCAAAGATGCTAACCATAAACATCAAGGCCCATCTCCAAGCTAGGAGTAAAGATAAATACACGAAAAAATTAGTTGTTCCTGTCTATTAAAGAAAATGAGTTGTTACAAAAGGCACACTTGTTTGGTTAAGGCAGTTATATTTGCATCTACTATAGTAACAAATTGTCAAAAGAAAATATGACATCTGTCATCAAGGCCTGAAGCTTGTTGCTCTCTTGATCTTATAAAAAGGAATTCAAGGCCTATTATAGTCATTGGTTCTAGCACATACTTTCTAGATAGAGTCTGAAGTATGGGGATCAAACAAATGTTTGGGAGAAGTTTTTGTATCATGGTACATTTTAGTGGAGTTGGTTTTCCTAGTTTAGGTGTTATTCAAGTACAAATTTTGATGTACTTGCAAATCTTTTGTTAAGCAATATCAGTTCATAGCATAAATATATTTTTAGAATTTTAGGCTATACTATCTCATACTCATGTACTCTTTAATGTATTTATGAATGAAATTTGATTAAGAATCAGTTTATTCATCATCACAACCTTTATTGTGTATGAATATTCATCTTATGGATTTTACTCAAGTAGTTAATTCAATGCTATAAGGGAATGTTGAATATTGTAGATGTGTACAAGGATTCCTAAGTAGAGTTAGTCCAGAAATTGATTCAAGTATAATAATGTAATGCATTATTGTATTGTTCACAGTGAACTAAGAAAATACTAATTGCAAGAGGTTCTCATTTTATATGTATTTGACTTTGTAACCCATGAATAAGGCACCAATCTTTTGTGAATGTTATCTGATACAGCCTCAACTTATCATTCATCCCAAAACTCAAAGAATAATTTCATTTATGTAGTTAGTTTATAATGTTTTTCCAATGTTCTCCTGCAAAAGAGTTATGTTAAAGAGCTTCAACATATCATTAATTCTTTTGGCATATTTTAGTGAGAGCATATTTGTTTTAGAAAATAGTATTTTGAAGGAAATAATAAAAGATCTAAAGTAAAATATTGTCAAGGGTACACCTGCCCAAGGTCTTGTAGTGCCTAAAGTATAGAGGAAAAGGATCATATCCAATTTTCATGTTCATTGGCCAATCCCTCAAGGCAAATTCAATATTAGAATAGGCTATTATATAGATTTTTTTTTGAGATCAGGTTGGGAATTAAAAACAAGCAATAGATCTAGTGTGTTTGTATGCTCTCTCCTCACACCACTAGGTGATCTTAGGGATCAAAAACACCTCTTGGTTCACTTTTGTCACCCAAGGTGTGTTATTGTGTGTAAGCTCTCTCCTTGTGCTTTGTGTGAGCTTGGAGATCAAAACCACCTAACATTAACCTTTCCCTTTAGGAGGCTTTCTTAGAGATTTCATCACCCCAAGGGATGACCTCAACCACATGTTCTGGCATGAGTATATCAAAGGGGGAGAGTGAATTTTTTACATCAATCTAGTCATCATCATGTCTAGCATTGCCTTGGGACCCTTGGTGATTCAAGACACAAGGTGAAAATATTATCTGAGCCTTTGCTTTGGTCTCATGCTTGTAGATGGACTAGTGTTCACATATTGAGCCCCACATACCTTGCATTTATCAGAGACACCCCTAGAGATCTTGTGCAATCCTATCTTAAGACCTTTTGGCTGTCATATCCTATGGTCTATTCCTATTGGGGAGGAGAAGTGTACACATGTAACTCTGTGGGTGAGATAGAGCTAACTTTAGGAACACCCCCAAGGTAAGGGATTTCTCGTGTATGTGGGCTATCCTTAGCTATTCATTCCATGGTAGATGGTATTAATGCGTGGATGTTTCCATTGTGATTCCACAAATTTGACACACCTACTTGAATAATCTAGGGTGTTATTGTGTTTTGTGTGTGTGTTTATTTTTTGAAACCCATGCACTTCCCTAATCCAAAATCCAAATCCATTGCAAAATTGTACATGTGTGTGTGAAATTTATTGCTTGCAAAGTTTCCCAAGGTCAAACTTCAAGCCATCCCTAATCACCTTCTAATCATTTATTTTTTTAATCCAAATCCAATATAATCCAACTTCATCCTAATCTTACTAATCCAATCCACCTCATCCACAATCATCCTAATCACCTCATCTCAACTATCCTAATCAGCCTAATCACCCTATCCACATCATACCAATCTATCCCCAATCCACCCCTAAGCCATCATCTAGGACCCCTAATCCATTCTTTCCATCTAATCCACTTCCTAATCACAATCACCATCCTAATCATAATCCCACCATTGAGATTAATCCAACCTATCTTCATTCTAATCACCTCCTAATCCAATCTTTAGTCTATCATCATCTTCCATTTGTCATCTATAATCTACATCATAATCCATTATCCTAATCCAATCTCGTCATTAATCCTTATCCTAATCATCCTTCATCCATTATTATCCTTAATCCACATCATAATCCACTATACTAATCCTATTTCATCATTCATCCTTATCCTAATCATTCTCTATCCATTTGTCATCTATAATCCACATCATAATCCACTATCTTAATCCAATTCCATCATTTCTCCTTATCCTAATCATCTTTCATCATTTATCATCTATAATCCACATCATAATCCACCATCCTAATCCAATCTCATCATTCATCTTATCCTAATACAACCTCATCCATTATCATCTTTAATCCACATCATAATCCAATTATCAAGTTGTTTAGTGTGAAAAAGGGGAACGATGGTTTCAAGGGTCAATCCTCCTTTCACTACCAACATTCAAGGACATATCAATCGAGTTGAATCTCTACTAAGTGAGAGCATTCACCTAACAAGTTTGGATATCACTTGGAATGATGTGGAAGCTTAGATGTTATCAATCAATATCTTAATTTAATGCTAAAATACTCTTAACACCCTAAGTAAGAAAAACAGTAAGCAGATTGATGAATTACGACAAATCCTTTCAAATTAAGGTGAATGACAGAGATTAATAACTGGCCATTTTTCAAAGTTTAGGATGTGAAATAGTTAGAGACACCTCCACTAGCACCCCTGTCCAAGGTATTGTTTTCTGTATAGAATCTAGATCTCCTCCTGACACTAATATCCATTGTATCTTATGTTTCTACCTCAGAAGATGTGAAGGACACCTCCACTAGCACCCTAGTCCAATGATGGATGTTCTTCGAAGTGTCAGAAGCTCTTCAGATGCTGATTATCACTGTTTGGATTGTTTTCTATGTTTTCAACTCTAGAGGACACTGTAACTAGCACCCGTGTCCCAAAATGTCCAACTTTGTCTTCTTTCTTTCAGATCCTAAATCTTTATTCTTTGTAACCTCCTACAACTCCACTCCATGAAACTCGGTACCTATAACCTGCAATCACAAAGGAGTGTGGTTGGGGGTTGTGGTGTTTAGAGGCTTGCCTTGGTCAATCCCCATAGAGACATTCAATTCTTCTGAACACCGTTGTCAAATAAAGAGTGTGTAGCCCTGCGGGATAGAGGCAAAATCCAAATGATAAATGATATAGAACACAATAGATGTCACCTTGAAGTGTATATCTCACATAAATGAAGGTTCTTCAATCACGTGAGAAGATGAAGTCAAGTCTACAATCACAAACACAATAACAATACTCTTCTCTGCAACAATGAATATCATGAATGCTCCAAAATCACAAGTATGCCTAAAGTTCGCCATCATCTTCTAGTTAGCTTCTAGTTTGCAAATGAAATGCTAAACATGCTTATATATGCAAC
This sequence comes from Cunninghamia lanceolata, assembly GCA_027924645.1. NCBI lineage: Eukaryota > Viridiplantae > Streptophyta > Pinopsida > Cupressales > Cupressaceae > Cunninghamia > Cunninghamia lanceolata. The sequence continues at coordinate 25,725,416 of BSBN01000047.1, forward strand.
TACAAACATTCCCACTAAGAATTTCATAATTCAAACTTAAGAAGTCAGCCTGGGGCCTAATTAACGGTCACCAAACTGACATTTAAATTTAGGGTTGACCCACAATAGGGCAGGACTAGGGTGCTAGCACCCAAGTCCACCCTCCCATTTTTGTTCAAGGGTCATCAAAATAGCACCCCCTAGGTCCTATTTGCCACAAGACTTTGGGGTTTTCTCATCGGGATTCACAATTATCATGCAAGATGCTCTAAATGCATTATAAGGACTCAGGAGCTAAATCTTAAGAGGGAAAAGACCTTAAGGGGACATATTCTGACATAACATTTAGCCCCCACTTTAATGTATGTATAAATGCAAGGCCAATACATGCATTAAAATATGGTCAACAAACACAAAAAATATGTCAAGCATAGTGAAGACACGCCAAACACATTGAAGATAGTAACATGCATGCAAAACATGGAGAAGATAGTTACAGTCATAGAAAACATGGAGAAAAAAAGATTGAAGACATGCAAAACACAATGAATACAGTGAATGTTGTGATTATTTATTTTTCATTTTCTCATATATGAATGCAAATGCAAGTACAAGGAAAGTAAACACACAACCCAAATGCAGGAGGAACTCATCGTCACCAGTCTTGAGATGACATAAGGGGCAATAGACACACAATACAAATCTCAAAGTGTAGGAGGAGCTCATCACCACCAATCTTGAAACTACACTTGAGAACAAACACACCAAACAAATCCTAGAACATAGGAGGAGCTCATCGCCATTGGTCTTGAAACTATGCTTGGGAATAAGCACGCCATACACACACACATGGAAGACATGAAGAAAACATGGCAAACAAGTGATGGAAGAAACCTATTTCTAGGTTCGCAGCCATCTTAGGCACATTATAGGCACACACCAATGATTGGGCTTTGCCACAACAATCGCTGAAGACACGCTTAAGGGTAGGATAGTCTCAGATCCACCCCACTTGCTCAGATGACTTTTAGAAAATGACAGGATGTACAATCTCCTCAAGAAATACACCATCCCCACCTCCACAGAGGGCTTAAAATAAAAAGGATATGCACAATATCTCACCTCCACAGAGGTCTTAATGATTTCAATATAGAAAATAAAGATGTGCACTCGCTTAGAGATACAACATCCCACCTCCGCAGAGGGCTTCAAACACACTTCGCTAGTTCCAAAATCATCAGACAACTTACCTTATATATGCTCCCACCTTAAGGTGGTTGATATCGTGTACCAATATCAAGCACATTAAGGTAGGAAGAAAACACACAAGGGAACAAGAGCTCTTGCAATGCCCATGCCCCCCAGAGGTGACATGTACTTTACGATCGCTAAATGTTCCCACAAACACATAATTTCCTGTAAGAAAAGGTGTTAGCAACCATATAATCATGATAAATAATATATGTAATCATTCACATAAAGATCTGAGGAAGGCAAGATCCAAGATAGACAAAGTGCATGAAGCAGTAGTATTGTTATGTTTTGTAAGTGCGATAATACAACATCAAGGTATCACACATATTGATTCTACTAGCCAAGCGTCAGATAAGATATATTAACCCCATTGTCATGTATGGACTAGGTCCATTTTTTTATTTCTCACTGAAGGGACACTAGGTCCATGTCAGTATTATATGTTTTTCGTCATCCACCAGCTAGATAGAAACACTAGAGGAAGCTAAACAATGAATCAAGAGAGGAGAAACAAATGTCCTAGGGTTGTCATGTAGGAAGGTGCCCCTAGGACACAATACATAACAATGAAAATAGAAGAGAGGCAATATAGAAGAATGATGATACAAATAGAAGAAGGGTCACAACAGAGGCGGTCTCCTAGTATCATTGAACTTACATATCATGAGGGAAACACAACATGGAGGTAAAGGGTTAGGAATACTTACTTGTGAGAGGGTCAAACTAGAGGTTATCAATGATCAAATCATCCTCCTCCCAATCCTGAATGCTAGAGGAGAGAGGTGTGTAAGGTAACATAGCCCAACTTTTGTTCTTGTCTTCAAATTGTTTATTGTTAAGTTCGTCTAGGTTTGATTTAATGTTAGGTTGAATGTTTTCTTGTTGAGTTGCATTTCGTTGGGCAAAAGCTTGTCTTCTCTTCCTCCTTTCTCTTTCTTGTCTATTTCTTCTTGTCTTACTATTTATCTCTTCAAAGGCATTGTTATGTTTTTCCATACAAGTTTGCACATTAGAGGAGGAAGCACCATATTCAAATCTCATTGGTCTCGATGAAATTTTTTGTTGTCGATGAATACCTCCCAATCCTTGTAAGGATGACAGGGGAGGAACCTTAGCATAAATACCATCTCTTTGTGGATGAGGTGAGTTATGAAACTTTTCCTTATCCACATCTACCATGCCAATTATTTCATCATAATCATAATAGTCTTGTTTTATTCTTATGTCATTTTGTTGTTTTCCTTCTGCTTTATGTGGATATTCAAGTGCATGTTGTTCTTCCCTTATTGTCTATAAAGGAGGCCTGGCCACTCTAGCTAGTTGTTTTGCTTTGTATCATCTATACTCTAGGAAAGATTGGTCTATTCGTGGCTCAGGGTCTCTATCAAGTTGTGGCCAAAAGTAATTAAGAGTGAAGTTCTTGTTCTTAGCCAGAGGTTGATATGAATTATGGAGAATAGTACACATTTTTCCATGCAAAGGGAATTTTAAGCATTTGTGAATAGTTGAGGGGATAACATTCATAGCCTTAAGCCAAGGATGTCCTAGTTTTACATGGAAGAGGTTGAATAAGGGGATAACATAAAATAATTGATCAATGGATTTATCATATACTGAGACCAATAAGGTTATCTTCCCAAATGTATTCATCAAAGCTCCATTATTTGTTTTAATTTTCAAGTCCGACAGTTCATAAGAATCTTGTGCCAAATCATGTTCAAGAAGAAAATCTTCTATAACCACATTAGTCATGAAATTAGGGTCTATAAGTGTTCCATGAATAGATCTTTCTATTATGTTCACTGTAATGTAAAGAGGCCCTTCAGTATCTACCATTTCTTTGTCATGAGGTGTAAATGTTATTTCAAGTTCATGGGCTCTTCTTTTCAAATAACATTTGAGAGTAAACCTAGCATTATTGTTGTATTGAGAAGCCATGTGTATGTTTTTTTAATTGAATTCCAAATCAGATTGTAAATATTTTCAACATTTATGCAAGAAGCAAATGCAAAAGTATGTATGAATATGACCTAAAATGCTTGATTTTTCAAAATTTTCATAATTTTTCAATGCAAATCACTAATGGAAGAGGTGTTGTGAAAAATTTAAAGAGGGGAAGAAGATTATAACCCTAGTATCAGTAAAATAATGCAGCAAAATCCTTTACAACATGCCTATAACGTAATTCCAGAGAGACGATAAGGCCAAATCTAGTAAAAATGCACGTTTTTCAAACCCTAGACATGAAATTTTGCAAGAATGACACTATGATGCAACAATACAATTATAAATAAGTCCTAATGAGTGATTTAAAAGGGTAGTAAAATCTTAAACATGATTTTAACTACAAACCCTAGCTAATGCAAAACTAGGTTTTTATGAAAAATACACAATTTCAAGCAATTTTCACCAATTTGAGCATGAAAATGCAATGCAAGTGAATACTAAATGGTGAATTTATGTAATTTAAATAAGATCTAATAAAAATAATAGAAATTAAATGCCAATTAATTCAAATTAAGCCAAAATGCAAGCCTAAGATGCGAATTTTTTCAAATATTTCAAATGCAATAAGATGAATAAATGAAAATATATCACACAACACTCAGAAAGGTACAAAATTCAAACAAACACGGGTTCACCAAAATGTTTAGTGTGAAAAAGGGGGATGATGGTGTAGAGCAAAACTAATGCGTCGTAGACTTAATGAAATTCAGGGGTAAACCTATCTTAATAGTCCACTCTATCATTGCATTCCTACATTGAATTATCGACCAAGGAGCGTAAGATTATGATGATGACCGCACTATATATGCCTTCAAGACTCATTTCTATCCTAAACTAACTCATACATACTTATTCTAATTAGCCTAATTTACTAAAGTTCATAGAAATGTAAGAACAACAAAAATAGTTTGAAATCTAGTTGCTACGGGTACCTTCAGCAAAAGCTAAAGATAACTATATTCAACAGACAATTACAAAATTAACTCAAAATACACAGAATGATAAAAGAATTGACACTAACCTCTGAAGGACTTAAAATATGCACTCTACTCATGAATCACAACTATTAGAAATAGAAATCAAAATATCTTACTCATTCCACAATGCAACTTTATAAAATAACATGAAACAATTTTAACTAGAAATGCATAAATAAGTAAGGAAATATATGAAGTGATGGTTAGTACCTTGAGTGGCTAGCTCAGGGAACTATCTCACTTAATCTAGAAACTAAATCTACTTTAGATTCTCATAACACATAGCTGTATTCACTTCATATCAGAAACAAGATCTTTTCAGATTGTATTCAATAAAACATGTTTGGATCTTCCAACATAAAAATAGAGTAACTATTGAGCAAATGTAAAAATAAAGTAACTTCGAAAGAAAATATAACTTAGCATAGAACTCATCCCTCCTAACTTATATAGAAACAAGAGAGTACGATGTAACTACCAACTAACTTGATCATCAATTCATCACTATATATCAGGGTATAGGTTTGAAATCAATTTATTAATCTAACTAAAACAAAGGAAGCAGAGTTCCATTCAAACATAAATTCCTATTCAATGGCTCATGAATGAAAGCACATAAGCTGCAATTAGAATCCTAGAAGAAGTCTTCTTCTTCTCTTGTATTTATTCTTCCATGATGATCACATTCAGCTTCAGTTGACTCTTAACTGTGACTTCCTTCAATGCCATGTCTTGCAATGTGCTATGAATTCTTCTCTCCTTAATGCTACCAACTTGTTGCTGCATAAGGTTAATCCATAAAACATATGCATACAAAATAACCTTCATAATTAATCTACAAAATCCCATTTATATACATACATACTTATGTCTAACTCATGCAATTGACAAATATTATCACCATGTTTCATATTGGTAGATTAGGTTCAAGGTTTGTAGAATATATATAAAAGATAGCATATTATGGTAGTAATGTCTTAGGAAAGTATCTAAAATATCATAGGTATAAAGTCTAGAAGCATAAGAAATAGCATAAAAGAAGTCAACATTTGAACTCATCAGATGGTTTCAAGGGTAAATCCTCCTTTCACTACCAACATTCAAGGACATATCAACTGAGTTGAATCTATACTAAGCGAGAGCAATTACCTAACAGGTTGGGCTGTTACTTGGAATGATGTGGAAGCTTGGATGTTATCAATCAATATCTCAATTTAATGCTCAAATACTCTTAAAACCTTAAGTAAGCAAAACAGTAAGTAGATTGATGAATTACAACAAATCCTTTCAGATTAAGGTGAAGGACAAAGATTAATAACTGACCATTTTTTGAAGTTCAGGATGCCGAATAGTCGAGGACACCTCCACTAGTGCCCCTGTCCAAGGTATTGTTTTCTATATAGAATCTAGATCTCCTCCCAACACTGATATCCATTGTATCTTCTATTTCTTCCCCAAAAGATGTAGAGGACACCTCCACTATTGCCTGTAGGAGTTCGGACAACACTGAGAGGGGGGGTGAATCAGTGTTGTATTAATTCTCAAACATTTTACAACTTTTTACAAGCTTTCTCTTGCAGAACTGATAGAAAGGAATACATTAATGATTTGTTGAGTTTATATGCACAAGACTTACAATAACAGATGTAAACAAAACATGATCAAACTAATAATATGCACACACATAGAAGAAATCAAGACACAACTTTTTATTGAGTGGAAAACCCTCAGGGGTAGAAAAACCACTCATGAAGTGCCTCACTGGCTTAACTGAAAAACACGCCTCACTGGCAATACAAATTGTCTCACTGACAAATATAGAGGTCTCATTGACCACAAGCCTCATAGGCATACCGTGCCTCACTGGCAACCACAATCACTATAAACAAAACATCAAACTTTGTGTGCAAGACATGATTGCTGTTCAATCAGATTTGCACCATTGTATACAACCTTATACCTCCTGTTTGATTTTCAAATCAAAACAAGCTTCATATACAAATCTCTATAAATAATTTTCTCTGCAAATTAATCAGATCCATTCAACAACACTGCATATCAATCTTGTATTCTAATCCTCCATTCAACAACACTGCATATCAATCTTGTATTCTAATCCATTCAATAACACTGCATTTCAATCCTGTATTCTGATATGCTAAACAACACTACTTTACTCTGTATGTTTCATCTCTGTCTTGCAAGTCCCTCAATCAATGCACCTGGAAAAACAATTTTATACAGATTGAATGTCCTCCCTCCTACAAAGAAAAATCTTTTCATATTCCTTTCCTCTGCAAAAATTCATTGACCTTCCATATTCATTTCAATCTGAATATTTTGTCTTCAATGTCTTTTCATTTACTTATTCCCTGCAAACATCTCAAAAAATAATATCTCCATAAATCCATTTTCAAGAAGAAAATCTAATTTACAATGTCTTATATTTCTCTTTCAAAAATTGATCCTAATCTTAAGAAAAATTTTCTGTATCTCTTTATAAAAAACTTGATCTGTTCTTTCAATGCCCTGTCTGACTGACTTCATCTTCCATCTGTAAAACCATTCATATTCCTGCAAGAAACAATCCTTCAAAATCTCTTTCATCTTTCCAAGCCCTTCACAACAAGACTCTTCATTTCCTGTGAGCTAAAAAATAACTTTTTATATTTCCTTGCATCTGAGAAACTTCATCTTCAATCTCTGCAAAAATAATTTTACTAATCTCCAATAAAATCATCTGGAAAAAAAATAAATCTCTATTTTGCAAAAGACTTTTCATTTTTATGCAAGCTCCTCTACACAATATCTCCAATAAAAACTTGCTATAAAAAAAAAACTCTCCTTTAAAAAAAAATCTTTTCTAAATAATTCCTTAATCCTCTTGAGTGGGTTACTTCTTGTTTTAGAAAAAGAATCTTAAAAATATTTCTAAAAAAAACCTTAAGAAAACTCTTTCTAATCGGGCACCAAAACATTCTATAAACTGCCTCAAAAAGAAGCTAAAAATAACCAGTCAACTTAGAGTCCTGACGTCCATATGCACGTCAATGTGCATTGTCGAGGGAGGAGGCAAGTTTAAAATCTGACCACCGATCTACCAAATCGCGCCCAAACTTCATTCAAATGGAACCTTAGATTAGGTCTTGGCGCCCATGCGCTCATCACATTACCAAAGCCATCGGTCTCCAAGGGAAAGGGCCGGTCACTGCCATGTGTTAGGAACCCTTTACTAGGTCACCTTAAGTGACCCGACTTGCTATAGCAAGTCAACAAAAGATTAAAACATAAAGAACATTTGATATATGATGGGCTTAAAATGGAATGAACAACTTAGTTTAGAATCAACAAAGACTTAGGATTATCTTCATAGGTAAAACACTTAAGTCCCTTGAGACCAATTTGTCTCATAAAAGCGGTGATATCAAAAAATCTAAATAAGCTCATTTGAAGCAGACAGAGAGAAAAAATAGAATGTAGAATATCCTTGAAGCATGAAACCCACTTTATACCTCTGTACTTAAAACACCAATATAGTGAGCATGATTGATACATGAACACCAAAAAAGACCAAATGAAATCATTAATAAGAACATTGCAAACCTTTGGATACCAACAACTGATATCATCAACCTTGTCAAGAACCAACACATTGCAAACCTTGGAATACCAACAACTGATATCATCAACCTTGTCAAGAACTTGATGAATAATGAAGACCATGCCTACCAAGAATATGTCATGTTCACTGATAAATCATGACATTGTAAAGAACACATCTCTCCAACTGATTGTATGAACCAAGTAAACCATGAATGAAGATCACACAAGATGATGTCTCATGCTCCTGCTCCTATCAACAACAAACAAGATTATGTACTCCTGATGATGCAAGATCAAACCTGTGAAGTATAAAACCATTCTCTATATCTGCAAGATGATGTCTCATGCTCCTGAACACTTTTGACATCAATGACAACCTAACACCATCAATCTCCCCCTTTGTCATTGATGGCAAAACCACCTGATACATATTTTTCTTTCTCCCCCTTTTTGACATCGGATGACAAAGACTATTATCTCCCCCTGAGAACAACTCCACTGAAAAGATGTTATAGCTTGATAATTGCAATCACCCTGCAATATGAGAACTTTGAAAACATAAACTTTTGTTATCTTTGAACCACTTACCAAAATCTTTGAAGCCATTTGTCTTTCATGAAACTTACATCTGATGACAATACCACTGTGAAGATGAAGACTGACACACTCCTTCCTGATAACATCACAAACTTTCAAAACAAACAGTTCTTCTTCAATCAACAACCTTTTTGACCTGAAATAACAAATCTCCAAGATCTTCCATGTATTAAAGATCATAAACAAATTACTACTCAGAAATACCATTGATAAACACTGACAAGACTAACCAACATGACTCAACTCAACTCAACACTTATCCACTTCCTGAATTAGTCCTGAAGCAACATATCAACCTGAAGTATACCTTCCAATTACTGACATACCATCCATTTACTAACATTCAACCTTCTGAACACTTTTGCAAAGAAATCATTAGCATACCAATACTCTTTGATAAACAAATTTGCAGGCAAAAAAAATCATGAAGACTCCTCATCAATTAGTTCCCAACATCAGATGATATGATGACCACTTTTTATAAAAACTATTCAAGTTTTCCATGATAGTAATAATTCAGTCCTGATACCACTTCAAAACTGGAGACACACAATTTGCACATACCCTTCTGAATCATATTAATGAGGAAGATTATTAATGGAACATGTAAAATTATCACTTCAGAAAAACTCCTCAATATCTCTTGGTTATCATCTTCTTTTGACACTATCTTCAAATCACCTGAAAGCTCCAAGATACATGTCATAAAACATAACTCAACAAAGTAATAGATATAATCATCAAACTGACTCCTTGATATGAACTATCATCCTGCAACCAAACTAATCTTGCACACCTTTTCTGACATGACAAAGAATGAAGACCATCTAAATAAATGAAGACTATCCTGTTGTTTTTGCACATCTATTTACAACATACTGTCAAAACTGATACATACATGACCACATCTGAAACATACTGCAATCAACAAGAATTAGTGCCTTTTGACTCTATGATACAAATTAGCCAACTTTGAATTGCAATATCATGTCAATACAACCTTTGTAATCATTAACATGATCAGGATCATTTGTCAAACAATTTGTGCATTTGAACTCCTGAAACATTGTTAGCAACATCATTAACAACTATCTCACAAGATTGGTAAGACAGACAAGATCATTAAATCAAATGATCTCCTTCTTGAAACTTCTTGGGGTTAACTGATAAAACATTTGATACCTCCCCCTTACTTCATGCCATGTATTATGCAATTGATGAAGTTACTTGTGCAAGATGCACAAGTTTGGGATTTTCCTTCTCATGACTCTGTTTCTGCTTCCAAATCTTAACAGGCTCTTTCTTCCTCCAAACCTTTTCTGTCTTTTTCTTTTCCCAACCTTTCAAATTAGGTGAAGTTCTCCTGCAACTGTGTGCTTTATGACCAAGAGAGTTGCAATTATAACAAATTATATTGTAATCAAAATCAATTGACTGATAATACCTTTGAGCACTCATATTAAGCTTCCATGAAGGATCATACACTCTGTTCATTTTGCAGTTTCTTTGAATATGTCCAACATTATTGCACTTGTAACATACAAGGTTAGTATTCCTTTTGCAATCAACTGCTTTATGACCAAAATGATTACAAGTATAACAGTAACCATTAAATGAATAGTTATACCTGTACATGTAAGCTTGTCTTATAGATGCAGGTTTTCTGAAATTTCTTCTGTGCACAAATTCATCTCTCATTTTCTGTTCAGCTTCACTCTTCATTTTTCCTTCTGTGACAACATGACTTAAATCAATTTTCCTTCTAGGAGTCTCTCTAGCTTTGGAACATTCCCCTTCTTCAGTACTCTTTTCAAACAGCAGATTCTTGTGCAACTTAGAGGAAGCCATTTCTAACTCCTCTCTTAAAGAGACTATTTCTGATTCTAGTTTTAGATTCTCAATCCTTCCAACTTCAAGGTCAGATATTGAAACATCTGCTATCCTCTTAGCTTCTTCAATTTCTGTCTTCAATCTAGCAATTAGTTTGTTAGAATCATCAATATATGTCTTTAAAGTTATAATTTGACATTTTGCCTCTTCAAGATCTGTAGATACACTTTCAAGTTTTGAAAGTACATTATCTTTAGATTCTCTTTCTTGCTGCAACTGCATCATTAATTTATTGTTCTTCTTCTTATAATTCTTGAGCTCACTCAGAGCATATATGAGCTCTCCTTCCAAATCAATCTCACAATCTTCTTCATCATCATCACTTGTAGTGCTGGCTTCTTCTAAATCAGATTGGGATTGAACTTCAACTCCTTCATTGTCACTTTCCTCATACACCAGAGTGTCCTCTTCTTTATCTTTATCTTGATAAATTCTTATTAGTTCTTTCCAGATATCCTGAGCTGTTTCACACTGCACAACCTTACAAGAAATATCATTAGATAAACTAGATAAAATAACTTTCTTGGCTATATGATTGCTTTTAAGAGCCTCTTTGTTATTTGAAGAATTACCATTCTCAACTGACCTAAGAACATCATATCCTAAGGAGGATAAATACACTTGCATTCTAACATACCAAACTGGAAAATTTGAACCATCAAACTGAGGAACATCTGAAAAATTTTCTTCTAACACAATATCAGATTCAACTTGGAGAACATTTTTATCAACTGTCTTTATATCAACATCTGGAATTGATATGAATGATTTCTTTTGTGTCTTCTGATTAGAAAGAATCTTACCATTTCTCATGTTCTTATTTCTCCTGCACTTACCCATTGAACTCCACACATAGGACCTACCCAAGCTGATTAAGCTGCAAGACGGAAACTAGCTCTGATACCAATTGTAGGAGTTCGGACAACACTGAGAGGGGGGGTGAATCAGTGTTGTATTAATTCTCAAACATTTTACAACTTTTTACAAGCTTTCTCTTACAGAACTGATAGAAAGGAATACATTAATGATTTGTTGAGTTTATATGCACAAGACTTACAATAACAGATGTAAACAAAACATGATCAAACTAATAATATGCACACACATAGAAGAAATCAAGACACAACTTTTTACCGAGTGGAAAACCCATAGGGGTAGAAAAACCACTCATGAAGTGCCTCACTGGCTTAACTGAAAAACATGCCTCACTGGCAATACAAATTGTCTCACTGACAAATATAGAGGTCTCACTGACCACAAGCCTCATAGGCATACTGTGCCTCACTGGCAACCACAATCACTATAAACAAAACATCAAACTTTGTGTGCAAGACATGATTGCTGTTCAATCAGATTTGCACCATTGTATACAACCTTATACCTCCTGTTTGATTTTCAAATCAAAACAAGCTTCATATACAAATCTCTATAAACAATTTTCTCTGCAAATTAATCAGATCCATTCAACAACACTGCATATCAATCTTGTATTCTAATCCTCCATTCAACAACACTGCATATCAATCTTGTATTCTAATCCATTCAATAACACTACATTTCAATCCTGTATTCTGATATGCTAAACAACACTACTTTACTCTGTATGTTTCATCTCTGTCTTGCAAGTCCCTCAATCAATGCACCTGGAAAAATAATTTTATACAGATTGAATGTCCTCCCTCCTACAAAGAAAAATCTTTTCATATTCCTTTCCTCTGCAAAAATTCATTGACCTTTCATATTTATTTCAATCTGAATATTTTGTCTTCAATGTCTTTTCATTTACTTATTCCCTGCAAACATCTCAAAAAATAATATCTCCATAAATCCATTTTCAAGAAGAAAATCTAATTTACAATGTCTTATATTTCTCTTTCAAAAATTGATCCTAATCTTAAGAAAAACTTTCTGTATCTCTTTATAAAAAACTTGATCTGTTCTTTCAATGCCCTGTCTGACTGACTTCATCTTCCATCTGTAAAACCATTCATATTCCTGCAAGAAACAATCCTTCAAAATCTCTTTCATCTTTCCAAGCCCTTCACAACAAGACTCTTCATTTCCTGTGAGCTAAAAAATAACTTTTTATATTTCCTTGCATCTGAGCAACTTCATCTTCAATCTCTGCAAAAATAATTTTACTAATCTCCAATAAAATCATCTGGAAAAAAAATAAATCTCTATTTTGCAAAAGACTTTTCATTTTTATGCAAGCTCCTCTGCACAATATCTCCAATAAAAACTTGCTATAAAAAAAAAACTCTCCTTTAAAAAAAAATCTTTTCTAAATAATTCCTTAATCCTCGTGAGTGGGTTACTTCTTGTTTTAGAAAAAGAATCTTAAAAATATTTCTAAAAAAAACCTTAAGAAAATCTTTCTAATCGGGCACCAAAACATTCTATAAACTACCTCAAAAAGAAGCTAAAAATAACCAGTCAACTTAGAGTCCTGACGTCCATATGCACGTCAATGTGCATTGTCGAGGGAGGTGGCAAGTTTAAAATCTGACCACCGATCTACCAAATCGCGCCCAAACTTCATTCAAATGGAACCTTAGATTAGGTCTTGGCACCCATGCACTCATCACATTACCAAAGCCATCGGTCTCCAAGGGAAAGGGCCGATCACTGCCATGTGTTAGGAACCCTTTACTAGGTCACCTTAAGTGACCCGACTTGCTATAGCAAGTCAACAAAAGATTAAAACATAAAGAACATTTGATATATGACGGGCTTAAAATGGAATGAACAACTTAGTTTAGAATCAACAAAGACTTAGGATTATCTTCATAGGTAAAACACTTAAGTCCCTTGAGACCAATTTGTCTCATAAAAGTGGTGATATCAAAAAATCTAAATAAGCTCATTTGAAGCAGACAGAGAGAAAAAATAGAATGTAGAATATCCTTGAAGCATGAAACCCACTTTATACCTCTATACTTAAAACACCAATATAGTGAACATGATTGATACATGAACACCAAAAAAGACCAAATGAAATCATTAATAAGAACATTGCAAACCTTTGGATACCAACAACTGATATCATCAACCTTGTCAAGAACCAACACATTGCAAACCTTGGAATACCAACAACTAATATCATCAACCTTGTCAAGAACCTGATGAATAATGAAGACCATGCCTACCAAGAATATGTCATGTTCACTGATAAATCATGACATTGTAAAGAAGACATCTCTCCAACTGATTGTATGAACCAAGTAAACCATGAATGAAGATCACACAAGATGATGTCTCATGCTCCTGCTCCTATCAACAACAAACAAGATTATGTACTCCTGATGATGCAAGATCAAACCTGTGAAGTATAAAACCATTCTCTATATCTGCAAGATGATGTCTCATGCTCCTGAACACTTTTGACATCAATGACAACCTAACACCATCATTGCCCTAGTCCAATGATGGATGTTCTTCAAGGTGTCAGAAGCTCTTCAGATTTTGATTGTCATTATCCAAATTATTTCTATGTTTTCAACTCTAGAGGACACTGCCACTAGCACCTGTGTCCTGAAATGTCCAACTTTGTCTTCTTTCTTTCAAATCTTGAATCCTTATCCTTTGCAACTTCCTTCTGCAACTCCAGTCCATAAAACTTGGTACCTATAACCTACAATCACAAAGGAGTGTGGTTGGGAGTTGTGGTGTTTAATGGCTTACCTTGGTCAAGCCCCAGAGAGACATTCAAGTCTTTCAAACACCGTTGTTAGATAAAGAGTGCATATCCCCGCGAGAGAGAGGTAAAATCCAAATGATAAATGATAGAAAGCACAATAGATGTCACGTTGAAGTGTAGATCTCACATAAATGAAGGCTCTTCAATCACATGAGAAGATGAAGTCAAATCTGCAATCAAAAACACAATAACAATGCTCTATTCTATAGCAATGAATATCATGAATGCTCCAAAATTAGAAGTATGCCTAAAGTTTGCCATCATCTTCTAGTTAGCTTCTAGTTTGCAAATGAAACACTAAACATTCTTATAGGCATATGGGGACTGCCCTTATATACTGTATCATTCAAATAGAAATGAAATCCTTATATACTATGATTACATTTGTTTATATGCTCTAGTTGACTGAAAATAATGGCTTTGTTTATATTCCACTCTTGTTCTATTGATTCAAGTTGCTAATTTATATATTATTGTTTATTTGGACTTCAGGAAATGAGGAAAAAGACTTTGAGGCACAATTTACCTAGATAACCTTTAAACTAGGGATCTAGATTATGAAGTTGATTATAAAAGAGTATCCTATATTTGAGGGACCTGAGTACTGGGGGCATCCTTCATCATCCAAACTACCTGCATACCCTGTATCCACAGGATCAAGGCCCTCTTCGGATGCAATTGACATGGTGAATGTGAATATGTAGTTCTATTTTGCACTATGTTTGATGTAACTGTGAATAGGTACACAGCTCTTCGTTGACTTCCACCCACTTGAGTGATACAATAGACATAATTCCTAAGAAACTATTTTGCAAACACACCTCCTGGGAGTATTTGAGGTTTACATTTTCAAGTGTGAATAATTTACCTAACACGCATATTTCCCCAACGAGGTCTTTCTGTTGATCTTCCTACAACTATTTTCAATAGCCTCGCCTTTTCTTTTTAGTTAATCATTTTAGTGAGGTATCCGAGGAGATTTTCCCTTCCTGTAGATTTAACTTTGACATGTCCCTTATTACTCCCTAACGATTTAGAGGGACGGTGCCCAGACATCGTTGTTGCAGCTATGTTAGGTGCGAGGTACTTTGTTCAATGCAATGACATTACCTGTAAACGTGACCCAGAGGTACCATAAATACCGAACATTATGATTTGTTTGAGTTTGGACATTTATTTACAAGGTTTACCTAACTAATAGCAAAGGGAAAACTTGCATAATATTAGTTGATAAGGAAAATACTTCCTTAATCAAAATGTAGATAAAAGATGCTTGATCATAATGAATAGAACTAGAAAAGAAACTTAATCAATTTCGTAAAAAATATGACTAGAAAGATACTTATATCAACTCATAAGCTAGAAAAAATATTCTATCAATAAAGTAAAATTTGATCTAGGTCAAATAAAGAATCTTTGATAACTAGTTCAACTGTTAAATTTCATGTACAATTATCAACATATACAATTTCACTATTCCATTTTATTTTATCAAAAATCCAAAAGCAAAGTACAAATAATTATTGCATGTATCATAAGGACTATACCTTCTTTATTTTCAGTCAACTAGAGCATATAAACAAATGTAATCATAGTATATAAGGATTTCATTTCCGTTTGAATGATACAATATATAAGGACAATCCCCATATGAATAAAGTTTGCCATCATCTTCTAGTTAGTTTCTAGTTTGCAAATGAAACACTAAATATTCTTATATATGCAACTAAAAACATTCTTGCTAAGAATTTTATAATTCAAACTTAAGGAGTCAGTCTAGGTATTAATTAACAGTCACCAAACTAACATTTAAATTTAGGGCTGACCTAAAATAGGGTAGGAATAGGGTGCTAGCGGCCAAGTCCACCCTCCCATTTTTGTTCAAGGATCATCAAAATAGCACCCCCTAGGTCCTATTTGCCACAAGACTTTGAGGTTTTCTCATCGGGATTCACAATTATAATGCAAGATGCTCTAAATGTATTCTAAGGACTCGAGATCTAAACCTTAAGAGGGAAAAGCCCCCAAGGGGACATTTTGTGACATAACACAAGTTTAAGCCAATCCTCCATCATCATCTTAATCCAATCCATTTATCCACCTAATCTCATTTCAATCAAATCCTAATCTAATCCATTTATCCCTCATCCAAAATCAATCACCCATTATCCATCTATCAATTTCAATCAAGCATCCAATCCTCCATTATTAATAAAAAGTCATCCTTTGAAAATCTTGATTTGGTTAAGGACTTAACCTCCTTCAACTACATACACTTTCAACCAACTCCTAATCATAATTATCCAAATAATCATCAAAATCCTTCACCCAAGGGTGATAGCCCTAATCATCCATCATTCATTTCAAATCCAATCTTCAAATCAAAAATCAAAACCTTAAGTTGATTTCATTATCCTTAATCCAAGCTTGCTTAAGAACGTAAGTCTATCTTAAGTACAATTATCAAATCCAATCAATTCCTCCTTAAGAACTTTGTCTATCTTAAGTAGAAATCAAATCAAATCCAATTCACTCTTGTTTAAGAACTTTGTATGTCTTAAGTATACAGAATCATCCCTTATTCAATCCAATCAGATCATTTTAAGTTCTTGAAATTTGATCCCCAATCATCCATCATCCTATATCATCTCATATCCCCCTCCCACATCCTAGATCTTAAACCAAGAACAACATGGATCCTTATGTAGAAATACAAGAAATTAAACATATGTACAAGAGATTAGATCCCCTCACTAAAGAAAAATTCAAATATTTCATCGATCATAAGCCTATAGCACGTCTCATCATTGGAGATTATCATGGCCCTATTATATCAACATTGCCATCCCATATGTTATCCCTATCAACCCCATACTAACTCTCATCCTGTTATGTGACCATGTCATCATTCAATCCAACCTATCAATACCTCAAAGTTATCCAACCTCCACCTATTCATATACCTCACCAATCCCTCCACCATAATATCACTCAAACCCTATTAATCTTCCTCCATTAGTCCACATACCTTTGAATCCATCAATCCCTATGGTCCCTCCATCACAATATCCCTCCAACCCTCCTAATCCTAATCCATTAAATCCCTCCATCACAATATCCCTCCAACTCTCCTAATCCTAATACATTAGTCCACATAACTTCCAATCCATCAATTCCTATAGACCCTCCATCACAATATCCCTCCAACCCTCCTAATCCTAATCCATTAGTCCACATGTTCCTTCCAATCCATCAATCCCTATAGTCCCTCCATCACAATATCCCTCCAACCCTCCTAACCCTAATCCATTAGTCCACATACCTTCCAATCCATCAATCCCTATAGTCCCTCCATCACAATATCCCTCCAACCCTCCTAAACCTAATCTATTAGTCCACATACCTCCCAATCCATTGATTCCTATAGTCCATCACTCATTAGCTCCCTTATCAAACCTTCCAAGCCCTAATCCATTAAGCCATTACTTAACCCACCTAAATCCTAAACCATCAAACCATCCATCTAATCCCAATATTAATCCATCCCCTAAATATAGCTCTCAATATTCACCAAGAATGCAAGAGTTTGTTAAAGATCCTAAAAATGGAGTTGGTTAGCCATTACCTAAAAGAAAAATTAGATAGTTACTTTTTATTAATAGTTAAAAGAGGTGCCAAGTTACCATCCAATTTTGAAATTTCCCAACTCAAAAGAAAAAACCCTTCACCATCCACCCATGAAAACCCTAATCCATCAACCCATGAATCCATGATGGATGTGACCGAAGGACTATTAGCAAGGAGTGAAACACTACCATGTAATCCAACGACTATCCTTGAACCTATCAAAGAGCCTCCAAGTACCATGCTTGTCTCTGTGACCGAAGGACTATTAGCAAGGAGTGAAACACTACCATGTAATCCAACGACTATCCTTGAACCTATCAAAGAGCCTCCAAGTACCATGCTTGTCTCTCCAACACCATCATGCACTCAAACACCTATCCTTGAGCCTATTAAGGAGCCTCCAAGTATCATGCCTATCCCTCCATTAACATCATACAATTTAACACTTATCAAGCCTATTTAAGAGCCTCTTACCATAAGTGCAAGCTAAGATCCATCATGTAGCCATGTTGTCAATGATCCAAATCCTATCAAGCCAATCTAGAAATCTTCCACTCCTATCCAAACTCAAGAGCTATATAAAGAATCAAGTCCAAAGGATGATCAACCATGTTCCTCACAAAGTCAAAACCAAATTATCCAAGATAATCAAGATCAAGACCCTATTTATGATAAATCTCCCATCCATGATCAAGATCCTATTTCTAATCAAGAGAGCCAAGTTGATTCCCCTACCAAAGCCACCACCATCCATGATCAAGAGATTAACCCTCCTCCCATCCATGATCCCAAAACCATCCATGATCAAGACACCCACATCACTCCTATCCAAAATCCAATTAGTCCTATTCATCATCTAATAACATCCTCTTCCCATGATGAGACACTTGGTCTCCAAGAAAACGTTGACCATAAAACAAATAACTTAGATCATATCACATTGCATCCTAGTGAGCATAGTGTTAATCTAGACCCTAGCATCCCAACTCATCCCTTTCCTGAGCCCACACCATCTTCTATTGATCTCCCATCATCTCCTATTGATCCTTTACCATCTCCTATCAACCTTTTACCATCACCTATTGACCCTATCTGAAATCTATCATCCTATCCCCTTGGACCCAATACCTTCATCTATGGTGGTTCTCTCATAGGAGAGGAACAACTTCTATCCACTTCCAACCCTCGCCCATCTAATAATGGCCTCACATCTTGTTTCCAAAAGAACAAACATCCTAATGCACATCACATGCTCTAAAACATTAAATATCAAGGCAAAGGCTTAGGCCTTCATGAACAAGGAATATTGGAGCCCATCCATGTCAAAATCCATCCACGATTGCATCAACTTGGCTATATATCCCAAGGAAAATAATACATACATGTTGGTACCACCCACACACCTCATAAGGCATATTCTACCAATCCCAAGCTAGGTTCCCCTCATCGCACCACCAAATCATATGCCGTCATCCCCCCTCCTCCATCTAATTTCATCCATCAATCAAAATGTCCTCCCATCCCTAAATCTTCTCTTCCTTGACTCCTCCCAACTCCTAATACTCCCATCCTCAAATCCCCTCATCCCTTCATCCTTAAGTCCATGAATTCCTCCATCCACACATCCTGCTTCCTTAAATCCTATAAAATCCTTAATCATGGTCAATGAATGCACACATCACCTAAACATGAAGCTATCACAAAACCCATGGGATTCAAAAATAAAAATTTGGATGCCTCCTTACATAAAGTGAATAATCCACAAAAGCCTCAAGATTATCATGTCGTAGGGCATCAATACACAAAGCCAAATCAAAAATCCAAAAGGCTACACAAGGCCACACCTCCAAAAGAAAAATAAAAAATAAAAATGGTGTGGGTCCCCAAGAAAAAAAATTCAATCCAAATGGAGCATCCAAACCCCACTCTATCAAAAATCACGAATCCCAAAAATTCCAACAATCCTACATCCAATAAAAAAATCCTAAGAATCTTAAGTCCATTTGGGTCCCTAAATCCCCAAATCCCGCATCCCAATCCCATAATAAAAAAAGCCTCATTACTCCCCACTCCCCATCACAAATATAGGCTTTAAAATTCATTATGGTGTGTGCAACCATTGGTCTTGGTTCTCCTCCACCCAATGGAATTCCCTTATGCACCTACACCCTCATCTTACATCTCTTATCCCACATATCTCCCCCATCAAACCTCTATGATTCATTCTTTCACATAAGTACACCCATTCTCCATCATTACCATCCATAATCTACTTCATATAATTTACTATCTCCTCTATCCATTTATAATCCACTATCCCCCATCCATCTCATCCAATCATCTACCAACATCCATGCACATGTCCAGCACACTCGACATGGTTTATGTGCAACAACATCCAAAATGAGACATTATCACCTCCTCTTGGAGAAATGGAACTTGAGTCCCCATCTTCCATCCAAATCTCTCTCTTCCCCCATCCACCCATCCCATCCCAATATTCAACAAAATTAAAAATAAAAATTAACAAAAGAAAACAAAGATTAATAAAAAAAATAAAAATAGTAAAGAGAAATCATTTGTCCAATGGTGATAACCATTTCATGGTGCCTTGGATAAGTACCATGATGAAAACCCATTTATTGGAATCATGTGTAAGCTGATTATCTACGTGTCTTATATTTGGGGGCAAGTTGTCTCATCTATCCCATCCTATCATTTCTCTTCTATCCTACCATCCTCATCCATTATATCCACATACCTATTCCATTGCACCAACCTATCCTCCCCTCCTATTTTTGATATTGATAAGGACAAGGGAAAAAGTTTAAAAAATGCTTTGGACATTTCTTGATATACCCAATATTTCACAACCAATCCTATCACCTTATCATCCCAAGAATTGTCATGCCAAGTCCTGAGTATAATACCTAGAGTGGGGTATGTTATTCCTATGCGACATAGTCCTTGGAGATCACATTCTAAATCCCTCCATCTATCCACTGTGAATCTCGCATCAATCTCATCCATTATCAGCAATCCTTTATCCATCCATCTAATCCTCCTTTCATCCTTGCCTCTAGACTTGATTTTCCCTTGGCATTGGTATCTGGCAAATAGGCTATCCAAATGCAATCCAATACAACCATCCCATAAATAAAAAATCCAAGCAATAAATCCAAGTGCAAGTAATCATTAATCCATACCAATCTAGCCAAGCAACCTAGCCAATTATCCAAAAGTTTTGTTCCTAGCCTTGCTACAAACCTAATCAACTTAAATCATCATCATTACCATCATCGGGATATATCGTTCCCAATCTCAGTGTTGTTCTTAGTCCAACAATACTATCCTTATCATCAATCAATCAATCAATCATCAATTTTTAGCTTGACAGGGGAAATGACCTTGTTTGTTTTTGAATCATTTGTGCATGATTTCTTGCTTGCTTGTGTGTGTTTATCATTTTATATTGCACTTGTATCAGTCCTTGTAGCATACTATCATAATAACATCATGGTCTTTCATATAATGGTATCCAAGGGCATATGTTTGCTTGTGACCTTTATATCTTTGATTCGGTCCTTTATGCATGAGACACATCATCACCTTGGTTTTGATATTGTGGTGTATAATGTCTAGTTCTATAACAAACTATATAGTTGCTCACCCAATGCAACATAACATATCATTCATCCATTTCATCAATCCCTTATCTTTCCATCTCCTTAACCAATTTGTTTCATCCATTTTGAGAGCATACCTATATTCTTCTAACCCACATATCTTCTCAAGGGGCATCCCACATCCCATCTCTCCATCATTCCTCCTCCTCATCACTCCTTCGAGTGGCTGGGGCATCCATTCTTCCATATCCTATCTTCTTTGAAATGATGTTACTTCTCTTAGCCACAACATCATCTCAAAGTGGGGAAAAATGTACAGACATCCAAAATTGACCACATCCTAACACCACTTTCGGCATCACCTTGTGTCACATTGTGACACCTTTAGCCTAGGAGTTCCCTTTACTATGTCTCCTTCAATTAGCCAATTAATTAAATAAATTTTATTTATTTATTTAATTTAATCCATTTTTCCCTCTAGTTAAATTAATTAAATAAATCTTATTTATTTAATTAATTTATCCTCCCCCATCGCCCTTCTCCAATAATTAATTAAATAATTATTTTTATTTGATTAATTATTGAGAGTCACATGTCTAGCTAAAGTTAGTTAGCCAAATTCATTGAACTTGGACACTTGAACAAAAGTCAAACTAAATTTTCATCTCCACCACTCATTTTATACTACAACTCCAAATCTCAACTGTTCACATAAGGATATGTCCTAGAAGCCTCCATTCTTGCCCTAATGTTATCTCATAAAATCTCAACCATGCATTGCACCTCTTAATCTTAGCCATCCATCTCTCATATCAAGTATATATAAATCAAACATCAACCAAGCCATTTTCATATCATGAGCTTTCAAATAAAGTTATGCTATTGGTTTATTGTGAAATCGACATATCAATCATTATCAAGAGTATATCTAGTGGAGCTATGGTGCACTCCATTGTCACTCTATCAAGGAGAAAGAAGGATTTTAGGTGAAGGTATTATGTGTATTTCTTTATCTTCTATGTTATTTACCTTTGATCTTTCCTTATCTTCAATTTGATTTTTAATTTATTTTCTTTCTTTGCACTTTGGGAAGCTACAAAACAAAAAGTGTGGTCCATCGATGTGATAACTTGGCATTTTTTATCAAATGGTGCAACTCCCTGAAGTTGTCAAATTGACAACCCAAAAATAATGCACACATCATTGATCTCTCAAATGATTGATGGTTCCAAAGTGTTTCCACTGATTTATTTTATATTGCTTTGAATAGAAACTCTAGAATAGATGAACCTATGTTCCCAAAATCATAACATCTCAAAGGGGAACTATTTAGCCACCAACAAGATCAAAAGAAACACAACCTCTATTGAAGCCACTCTGTGCTTATACAAAAAAAATTCCACAAAGAAAAAGTCAATTAGCCAACATGAGCATGGAGAGAAAAGCTCTACATGAGACATTAGAGTGATTGTAAAAGAGTATGTTGTCAATTGAGACTCTATAAAAGACTTGTTTTATTGAATCCTTAGATTCTAAAAATATAATGGTGATTTTTTTTATGACGAGTTTTCTCCCATAAGGGTTTCCCACATAAATCTTGGTATATCATGTAATCTTATGTTATCATATTGGTCCATTTACTTTTATCAATGTTGTTAGGTATATTTCACAAATATTGTTAATTGTCTTGGGGTCACATGATCTTAAGTTTTCTTATCCTAGTCTATTGGTTGTCTATAATAGGGGTGCAAATCCATAACAAAGGGTATGATACGAAAGCATTTTGTAATCATCATATAGTTAATCAACATAACACATCTAAATATATGTCCTTTTGAGACATAAAATTTAAGATCTAATAGATAATAACATGATATATTAAAATGTTAAATGATGGAGACAAGCACTCTTTGGCTCCTTCTAGTCAAAGTTTGTAAATCTACACATACCCACTCACTCATCATCCTCAAGACAACCATGTGGTTGTGACTAAGGAAAAATATATGAATGATACTTCTTATGATCTTATAATAACTTTGTGGGAAATATTAAAGAGCAACCTAAACCAACCCATTCTACCAGACCTCACATTGCATTTTCTAATGATAAAATTCCCAATAATAAGTACCAGAGGCCAATCTATCTCCAAAGAAAAGTTGCAAACATAATGGTAATGGTTTACTAGTTGGTCCTAAATTGTTGCAAACATAATGGTAATGGTTTACTAGTTGGTCCTAATTGTTAATTTAATAAATTTCTAAGTAATTTTTTCTTAAGGTTATCATTTTCAACAAGATCAATATACCTTCTAGGAGTAATTAACATTAATTCAAATTTACATGTGACCAGGACACACAAAAATATGAAAAAAATAAAAGAAGTAATAAAAAAAAAGACTAAACAAGTAATTAAGACCACTAGAAACAAACAATAAAAGGAAAACAAAGAACCAAAGTGGCCAAATGGGCTTTTAAAAAACTTATGCACACAAGTATTACTTGTTTCACAAATAATTCATTTAGTCTATGACATAGTTTAAATCCAAATTTGGAGATTAATGAAAATGACCGCAAAAGAAAAGCTAAAATCACTCATGCCTATGTAGGATGCCTTGAATTCATCATTACTTTAAATAGTCTGGTTACTGTAAAGAATTATGGAATGAAAACAATGTGCATATTCATACTCATTCCTCTATATAAGGTGTTATTTTCTAGATTACTTTATAGGAAACCATGTTTCCTGGCTAGATATCCTTATTAGGGAGAACATTGTTTAAATTATCAATTTATTAGTACCTACTTTACTATTGCAATGAGTTGGCACTTATTTAGTTATTAATCTATTGAGTGTAAACTAATCAAAACACAGGATTATTTTTCTTGTAAGGCAAATTTGATTTAAATTTGTACTTTTCCTATGTCAATATGATAAATTTTTAACAAAAAATTAATATTGAAAAATGATTTATCTGTATTGTCATTGGCTGAAAAAAACATGACCTTTTCTTTGCAGATTATTTGAGTGGAGGATGTGGCAAGTAAACAAATTATGAACACAAATTTTGTCTCCCACTAATTAAGTCGTGCCTAAATGGATGGCGATAATTATGAGGGAAGAATCATTAATTTTTATGAATTTAATTTTTTGCTTCATTAGCTAAATGTAAAAATTACTTTTTGTCAAAGGGACAAAGTTATAATATTAATAATACTATTAAAAATATAGGGTTCTACACATTTTATTTTATGAGATTATATTATTTTTGGGATTTCAATTTTATTTACTCAAAAGCTAAAAATCTAGTATTTCAATTTTATTTACTTAAAATTTATATTATCATGAAAAATATTTGGCCATGTTATTACATTTTTTATTTTATTCTTCAAACATACAATATTTTAATGCATTTTAAATTGTTATAGTATTAATATTATTACATTTTAATATCTTAAGTAGACATTTCAAATCTCTATACACTCAACTAGGGCCAGGGGTCTCCACATAATACAAATATGTAGACTTTGTAAAGTTTAGTTTTATAGTTAAGGAAATATTTGTGTTATTTAATAAGTTTTTGTAAAGTTTAGTTTTATAGCTAAGTAAATATTTTAGTGCTATTTTATTTTTACCAAATTAAATTAATATTTAGCCATATTATTACATTTTTTATTTTATTCTTCAAACATACAATATTTTAATGCATTTTAAATTATTATAGTATTAATATTAGTACATTTTAATATCTTAAGCAACATTTCAAATCTCTATACACTCAATTAGGGACAGGGGTCTCCACATAATACAAATATGTAGGCTTTGTAAAGTTTAGTTTTATAGTTAAGGAAATATTTCTATTATTTAATAAGCTTTTGTAAAGTTTAGTTTTATAGCTAAGTAAATATTTTAGTGCTATTTTATTTTTACCAAATTAAATTATTTTTTAGATTTCAATTTTATTTACCGAAGACATTTCAAAACGAGTTCACATAAATTTTTCCTTATAAATTTAGTTCTGAAAATATAATAGTTACAAATTTGAAATGATAAACAATTCTTAATCTTTAAAAAAAATATTACTAAACCACAATATTAGATTAATTAAAATAATTAAAATCATGTACTTACTATTATTATTTAAACAAAAAATTAAGTGACTAAGATAAAATACTGTAGTGATCTAAATATGAATATATTATTGTTATTATATTGTGTAATTATCTTCAAACTTACAATATTTTAATGCATTTTAAATTGTAATAGTATTTAATATTATTACATTTTAATATTGTAGACAGACATTTCAAATCTCTCCACACCCAACTAGGGTTATTTTAATATTATTACATTTAAAGGAAATGTTTGTGTTATTTAATAGGCTTTGTAGAGTTTAGTTTTATAAGGAAATATTTTAGTTCCATTTTATTTTTACCAAATTAGATTATTTTTGAGATTTTAATTTTATTTACGCAAGACATTTCAACACTTTTCAAAAATTAATTTTTCAATTATTGGAATGCAATTTGTCTATACAATCAATACCTAATCAAAAATAAATTACAACTAAACAAATACTATATACAACCAATAGCTAATAAAAAAAAAAATATTACAACTAAACAAATACTATAATAACAACACTATAAGGTAGGTACTATCTACTACATGACACTTGTTTTTTAATGTATGCTAATCTATAAAAATATCTTTGCAGATCTTAAATATTAATCCATAATTTAAGATTTATCAATCCATTTTTCCTATTTTTGGTAGGTTCTTTACTCTTATAAGCATGATGCAAAAATATTGAGAAAAAACCGTAAATTAATACTAAAACTGATAATGGAATGTTGTGGGAAATCAATGTTAATTAGATAGATCTCAGAAGTTAAACTTCCTTAGCAGTAGAACCATAGCTCACATTAGATGAACATTATTTTTATAATTGAATCCATAACAAATCCTTGGATTCATTATTCATTATTCCCATCTCAGTCTTTTTATGCTATAATTTCTATTAAGTTGACTGATTGGGCCATCATTATGTTGTGTTTAGCAGTTAAAAAACTGATAATCCACCTGCAGATGACCAGCATTGTATCCATTGCCATTGGTGTCAATCTTGTTGAATTCATTCACATCCAAGTCAAGGCCTCCATTGGCACACTGATCAACTATTCGCACAGTGGTCTGTGCTTTAGTGTCTCGGTTTGTCACCTGCATCATAACACCACAAGAGTACTCAATAAAATTACAGAAAATGCATATTTCAATCTTAGAAATCTATAATAGTAAATAGTTCATAATAATTTGAAACAATTTAATAAAACAATATAACATAAAATTCTAAATAAATTGAACAGAGGACCATGTGAAGCAACTGGTCTTGTAGAATCTGAAAGGGGTGTATAGAGTGATTACATACCCTTAAACATTTCCCACAAGAGGCTTGTCCGCGTGGCCCAACTGGTCCACAGAAGGCAGTCCATCCATATTTCTTGCGCCAGTCCAGAGGCTTGTTTGCATCCCAAGTGGCACAGTAAGCAGAGGCCTTGTTCAAATCCCACACAATATTCTGAGGATTATAAAGATGATAAGTTGTCCTCACATTGGTGGCTTGTTGAGCTTTAGTCTGCAATGCCAACAAACTTAGGCAACTCAACATCACCACCAACATTAATCTATTCTCCATCTTACAATACATTAATCTCCTTTTCCCAGTCACTCAAAACTGTTTTGAACTGAATATTGATGTTTTGGTAGGAGTATTTGTAGATAGTTTGTGTAGAAAAAATGTGGTAGATATTTTGCAACACTAAAGAAACGTGTTCAAACAAATCACGTAATTCAGACAACGGGGTCACTCTCTGCCTGAAGTCTATCAGAGATTTTACCTCGGCCATCAGAGATTTTTTTTTTGCCTCCTATCATTTACAGAACATGATAGTGTACTGTAGAATATTATGCGCAGTGTTGGCATAGGCAAAACCTTGACAGAAACTACAGATTACATTCTTTTATCCATTAGTATTTTCATCTAACCATGGGTTTAATTCTTTGTTCTATGGATTTTATCTACTGGTCAGTAGAGAAATTGCGTACAGTTGTACCCTATCTGCATAGGGTACCAACAATTCGAACCATTTGCGGATGCCATGTGGTGTAGCCCCTGCCATAGATTCACGGGTGGCAGCATCTAGCGGATATTCCCCTACCGGGTGGAGATCTTGGGAAGCCGATTCTCCCAACAAAACGGCATGTCTAGGACATCATAACATATACAAGTAAAAGCACCAAAGGTGCTATCAAATGGTTAATAAGCATAAATATTTATAGGTGTATTACTAAATAATATACATTTGTAATTTTATTTGAATGTGATTACATGTAGTATTTGGTGGATAAGGCTATAAATACTATAACTATTTGTTTCATTATAAATCTTTATTAAGTGCTTTGTAGTAGGCAAAAAAATTATATAAAGAGATAATCCATTAAAAATGTTTGAAGCTAAATTCAAAAATCACTAAAAACTTTATTAATCTTAATTTTAATTTTATTATATAATTCAATTATTTTTTTACAAATAGAATTAATGGAATAGGGTATTAAATGAATAAGAACATGAACTAAATCATGAACACACCATTAGAGAACTATGACCTCACATTTATCCAAGACGCGGGATATCTTTTAGTGCCCCAAAGTCATCCCCTAGATACATTATAAGAAATCATGACATTAAGTGAACCACATTACCTAAATAATGTAGGATTAATGAAAATCCATGTCAAATGAAATAACAGAGTCTACAGTTCCAAAGATTATCAAATGTGAGTACCCTTTAATTCATAATTGTTGTCGAATATGACATGTTTTTCTTTTTTGATGTACTGATAAAACATACCCAACTAAATGCCACATAATTAACATTTATCACATGTAATTTTGCCCACAAACTTGGGGCCCTAAATAAAATGCCCAAAAAAATTAACAAAAAAATAAAATTATATTATGTGTAGATGAAAGTAAGCATACATAACTACTCATAAAATATCCATTGTTAAAAGCCAATAAATAAAACTCAAAATACATCAAAGTGAAAGAGAAGGCCTTTGATTATTCTTAGGTTATTTTCTTTTTACTTTGGCATATTTCAACTGGAGTGTTTACTTCGTGTGCGATTGAACTAACTTTGTGCATGAAGCATGTTTAAAATTTGGCACATATTTACTTTCTATGTGTGAAGTGTGTGTTTTAACTTTGACATTCATTTTTTGTGTGAATTGTGTGTGATAGTGAGCTAACTTTGACATTCACTTGGACTTGAGCCATATATTGTTTGTGTATTGGCATCCAATTTGCTTATGTGAAACATATGTTTGAACTTTGGCATTGCTTTAATTTGTTTGAGTTAATTGTGGATTCATTTTTTGTGTGTGTGAAACATGAGTGAACTACATTTGTCATTCACTTATTTGATCTATTTACTATTTGTGTGTTTAGGTAAGTTTAAACTTTTGCAATGTGAATTGAAAATTAGCATGTTGAATTATGTTTACTTTTATGTGTGTGTGAAGTGTGTTTAAACTTGGCGCCAGACAAGAAATAAGCAACAAGATTCTAGTTTTAGAAAGCCACACCAACACTGGAGGACCTCCAAAGGCAAATATCCTTTAAGATTAGAGAGCATATGAAGGATGATAAAGAAGGCACTCCTAGGAATAAAATATCATTGAATAGGAAGTTTGAATAAACCTAATTGACTTTCTTAGGCTTATACAAGAGAAACTTTGTTTTGATTTTTGCCTGCAATTTTATGTTAATGAGCAAAGTAAAGCATTCTAACATTAACTAGGTGTCATGACTTTTCTCTTTTAACATAACAAAGTAAGCCACTTGTAAACAAAGACTAGTCGTGTAAACTATTAAAATGTTAACAATAAAATCTAGTGGAGATGACATCAAAAATATTTTAGAAATGTACTATAATAATTTCAAGCCAAATGTAGAAACTCAAAAGTGTGCATGTTCCACTCTAATATTATTATTTTTATGTGCTTAAGCATACATCTAAATGTGCAAGCTCCGGTACTACCTTGGGCAGCTCATAAAGTAGTAAAATATAGTACCATACTTTATCAGCAACAAAAAGATGGCAGTGAATGGTACAACTACATATTATACTCATTTCAGCAATTACTCGCCTAGGATGCTAACAACATGAATGTAAAGAGGATTATTCCATTTCTCTTGATCTAGATAGAAATGCTTCTATTCTGATCTTTTTAATGCTACTTGGAGGGTAGAAACTGAGAAGTAATTTAAAAAAATTTCCTCGGGTGCCAAAATTTTCTAAATAAGGTTTAATATTCTGCAGCTATAGTTAAAATTATTTGTTTTATCAGATGAACATGTGTGAATGACTACATACTCCATTTAACAGAAAATAATGCTTTATATGGCAACAAAAGAAAAAATAAGTCACTTAACAATGCATCTGGGAGAAGCATGCTACAAATGATAAGTTAGAAAATCCTTCACTAAAAGAGTTTAAAGAGAGAGATGAGAACATTCATAACACACTATGAACCAATTCCTTGTGCTCCCTTAAAAAAAAACTAGTATAATCCATGAGGGCTCAACAATCAAAAAAATCTCATTTGCATGATGAACTAAGTCATTTTAACAGTCTTTTTGCTTCATCTTGCTTATCCCCAAAGGTTAATACATGCATGATATAACAAATATGTAAACAATGTCAAATAACTCATCCACTAAAAGGCAAATGCCACATATAAGGATTTTAATTTTTCTCTATCATACCACAATGTTACTAAGTTCCACCCTTTGTTTTTGCACCCATCCACTTTCCTCATGAAAGAATGAACTGTGGTATGCAATACCCCTTGGCTTTCCCAAAATATCCATCTAATTGATTTGTGCACTCTCTACCAGCGATTAAGAAATATTGCAAAATGAATTGCAGTTAAAGAAAATGATCAATAAGTAGTTGGATAGCTTTAGATATATCCTCACATTCCATAGTGGGGCATGCCATAAGGAGTTATGTCATATGCATTTTGTGCAGCCATTCCATAAGGATTACTATACAACTTCATGATCCCATGTTGCCCCTGCATGCCATCCCTTTGATATTGTAGCCACAGTTGCTGCTCTTGGACTAGAAGCTATTTTTTTTACCCATGTCTGGCATCTAAACATATGAAGGAGGAGCAACAATTAATGGTAGAAAACGGATCCTCTTCACTCTATGCAACTGGAGTATGCAATACCAAGACTAAAGATGTGTGTCGGTTGACTTCCACGTGCAAAAAATTGTGACATATATACTGTTGACGGCTGCAACTTGGTCATACAAACCTTCCAAGACCAAGTGATTAAAGCCACCAAGCATTGAGCCTTGTTGTTTTGATAGATTACTAGTTGACATGACAAGAGCAAGCTCCCAACCAACCTTTCTAGTTTCACCCAATTGTTTTTCCCATGCAAAAGCCCTCCCTCTAGATTTAGAATCCTTATCCATAGTAGAAAATCCATCCCATTTGTTTGTTGTACTTGATTATGAAGAACCAGAGAAAAGAGCTAAAGAAAACTTTATCTCCTATTCTTTGGAAGAAAATATAGCCTGATCTAGATTTAATAAATCCCCCTCAGGCATTAGATTTGAAATCTACATGGTCCCTCAGGCTCATTCTCTGCATCATCTCCAGGAGCTGGGAGTGCTCTAATATGATTCAAATCCTCAGCTGGTTCTTTTGATTCTAGGTAAGGACTTTGTGGCTTACTGGGCTCTGGTTTTGGACTCTTGGACCTTTGAGTACATGCATTCTTTATAGGAGATTCAAAAGCATTCTTTATAATCATAAACAAGTAATTATCTCAGTGAAAAGCAATACAAAATCATGAAGCTAGTACTTTGATTGGCACCTAACAGTCAGGGTAGTAGAGCATATAATCTATACCTCAAGATCTGCTCCAATGTAAGATGCCCCTCATTTTGTTGCATCTTTTCCTATATCGAGCTCATGTACTTGTCCATGACCATATAGAGCTTTCCTTATTTTCACATGCCCCATAGAAGGTGCAGACATTCGGACACCACATGGATGCACTGTACAAGTTCTCGAGCCTGCTCTAAACCCAAACCAAATCCATCCCCTCTGAGACCTTGATCCTATTCACTGCTACCTCATGTTGACACCCACTTGGTCTAGTCATCAACACTGACCAAGAATCCTACCCGGGTATAGGGCCCTTCCCCAATTGTCAAATCAGTCACATTGAGTGCAAACCCACATCCATCACCATACCACTACCACATATTGAATTCCAACCCAATCCATTATTGCTCAAATTGTTGCAGTTGAATCTGTACTCTGCATTAAACTCATCATGTGCAATTAATAAAAAATGTAATGTCGATTCATCTTCTCATGTGCATTAAACTACATTTTTTTTTGCACGAAAATTTATTTTTATTTTTGGATGACCAAAAATAATGGGACTACCAAATTTTTAGCAATTACAAGATGTGTGCACATATAGAATGGCCTATTGGCCAAAAAATAGTATGCACGACCATATTCATCCAACAAAATAACATCAGTGATGGGACCCACTAGTTATGCTATGTTTAATGGTTACTAATTGTGGTTTTCCATCACGATGTCACACCAACCCCGATCCATTTCCCGCCATTGATGTGATGGGGCCCCACTCTGTCAAAACTTTTAAAGTATGCTTTTTCTGTCATTTTCATTACTGTTTGTGTGAAGTAGTGGATTTGATGAGGGACGAGTTGTAGGTGATGAAAGGTCAAAAACAAGTTGCAGCTAAGGAAATTGTTCTGCCTGTAAATTAATATATTGTTTGGGAACGTGAAACCTTGTTTATTTTCCTAAAGATTTTGAATTAGAGAGGAACAAAATCAAATACCAATTTTTCATTCATTTTGTAGTTGAAGCAAAGTAGTGGAGTCAATGAGTGGCGAGTTGTAGGAAAACAAAATCTAGAAAATGAGTTATAGGCTAAGGATAAATGTTCTAGGTAAGTTAATTAACTCTATGTGAACGTGAAATGTGATGACAAAAATAAAATTAATTTGTTTTGTTGTATCTAAATTTGTATGGACAATAGACGCTTTCTTTTGTGCCCTGCCACTTTGTAAGTATAGGATGCCATAAGTATGTAGTAGAGCATTTTCATTGAATTTTACAAGTGCTAGGGTTTAGTCGTGGTTTCCTTAAAACTTTTTGAGGGATTTCCTCAATAGTTGTCATGGAGCCTCTAGGTCTTTAGAACATCTTCTTCTTGACAACCTTGTAGGTAAAACCAATTGGGTTTGCAAACCCATGAACTTAATCACTTGTTTGGAAAATTATGGACATGTAGAGATCACATTTTATTTTCAAATTAGAATAAAATGGGTCCTTTGCACATCATGTTACTCTCTTCCATAGAATACCCTATTAAATGGGTTGCCTAATTTTATGAATGAAACTTTGTGCATCGAAGGATAGCCCTAATTAGAGGGGTAGCCTAATTTTATGTTTGGTAGGGTTGTATACAAATTATTAGATTGAATTTTGAATATCCAATGTAGCCCCAATTAAAGGGGCAACCTAATTTTATGTTTGGTAGGGTTATATATGAATTATTAGATTGAATTTTGTATATCCATTGTAGTCCCAATTAAAAGGGTAGCCTAATTTTATGTTTGGTAGGGTTGTATACAAATTATTAGATTGAATTTTGAATATCCAATGTAGCCCCAATTAAAGGGGCAACCTAATTTTATGTTTGGTAGGGTTATATACAAATTATTAGATTAAATTTTGTATATCCATTGTAGTCCCAATTAAAAGGGTAGCCTAATTTCATGTTTGGTAGGGTTGTATACAAACTATTAGATTGAATTTTGTTTATAGTTTTGGTGGTTGTAATACATATTGTGTTTTCCAAGTTGCACAAATTTAGTTCATGATTTATAAGATGCCTTTCAAATTTATGCCTTTGTTACTTGATTCATATGTTGATTTGTAATGTGTTCAAAAGATGTTGACAATGTGGTATTGGGTCATCCCACAATAATGGGTTATAGTTTTTGGCTAAACTTGACATTGAAATCAACATTTTGAACTAAATCTTCACTTTCTGACACCTATAGCCACTAAACCATTAGGAATTTGAAGATGATGCGAACTAGTGATTTGTGAGATTTTGTTTGTAGATTCTAAATATAATTTTTTGAAAAAATTTGGAGTTAAATTGTAATTTTTTTTGTGTCTCCTTTGATAACTAGTTTTTAAGAGTAAACAACATTTTTTTAAAGTGATGTGTATTCTATAGCACATAACTTTTTTTCTACAAAGGATAAAATTCCAATTCTTTTGAATTTAGATTGGTAACACCGATATATAGGGCATGCATTTGGTTTCATAATGTTTTGTTGAATTTTTTTTTAATTAAGTTTTGAAGTCAAACCAATTATAATTTAGACATAGGCTTATTCCATAAAACATAACTTTTTCTGTATGTATCGAAATTCAATTTTTTTTTGTTGAAACAAGGACATCAATACCTAGGGCATAGATATTTTTTAGAATTTTTTTTTCACTAATATGTTAATTTTCCATGTGTGTCTAGAATAGAGAGCTTGATGTTCAGTGAAAAACCTACATTCACAAGAAATAAATAAAAATATAATAATCAAATTAAAAATATTTAAAAATATACTTTTTGGGAAGCTTATAATAAGGATTACATACTTACAAAACATAGATTTTAAATGAATTCATTTGATCCTACAAAAGGTAAATCAAAAGTGGTTTTTTATCAACATTTTGATAGGTGTAGAGGAGACTCTATTATAGGTATGGTTTAAGACTAGCGGGGTTCTATCTAAAGGGGTTTGATCAAACCCTCTTCAATTAAAATCTTTTATATGGAACCTTTCAAGGCTTAAATCATTATATTTTCTAAAAATATGTGATTTCAGCAAAAGTCCGAATGTCCCAGAAAGTCTAACTCATTATTGTGGCAGCAACCTATTGAGTTAAGCTTGGTGGTGTTGATGAAAGGAGTTGTTCTCGTTTGAGGTTATCTCAAAAGCCTTGTTGGATTTTCCCACCTTTCTCTTGATGTAACAGAGGTATGTACTCCCCAACCAAAGTGGCTACCTAATTTTATGTTTTCTTAGGGTTGTGTAGAAATTATTACATTTGATTTGTTGTGTTATAATTTCATTTTATAGACAAAGTGACAGGTTGAACTGTACATTGTGTTTTTTGACTTCAATAAGTTTAGTTCATGGTTTGTAAGATGTGTTTCAAGATTATGCCTCTTTTAGTTGACTCCTATATTTATTCATATTATTTTAAAAAGATGTAGACGACATGGTATTGAGGTGAGGTTGGTACCTGATAATGGAAGGACTTGTGGCCATTTGAAGTTATCTCAAAGGGATAGTTGGATTTCACAACCCTTTTATTCATGCAATAGTGCTATGTGCATGCCAAAAAGATTGTATTCCTAATTTTATGTTGTTATAGGGTTGTGCACAAATTATCACTTTTGATTTACTACATTATGTTTTCATTTTCTATACAAACATGTAGGTTGAAATACACATTGTGTTTTTGAACCTACACAAGTATACTTCATGGTTTGTGTGTATATGGAAAAAAATCTAAACTAAATAAAACCAAAGAACCCAATAACATAAAGGAAACGAATCTAAGTAAAAGCCATAAATCACAAATCAAAGACAAATAAAAGCTCTTACCAAAACCTGTATTGTTCCCTTTTGAAGATATGTGGATTGCTCAATATAGTTGCAAAGTCATGGCTGCAACAAGCAAGTATGTGCTCAAGAGATCAATGTCAAAAGATCGTTATAGTGCTCAATCGACACGTTGTGTATGCTCGAAGCGCTGTTAAGTATGCCTGAGAATACGATCGAAGAGAGAGAGGTAATGAAGGAGATGAGGGGGGTTTATATAGATTTCAAACATGATCAATCAATGGTCCAAATAATTCAGAAGAATCAACGGAGGAGATAAGTTGAGGAATGTGCAACGAATGAGAAGAAGACATGTGTCTTGCTTTCTTTTGCATGAGAGGAGTTATCAAGAATAGAAGAATAAGTTAACTGAAGAGATAAATCAATTAAAAGAATAAAGCAATCAGTTAAGTGATTTAAAACAAGAAGAAGGGATTTGCATGAGAATAGAAGATATTTTGCTTTATTAAATATAGAAATATTTAATTGATGAGCAAGAAAGCTTGAGTTATTTTAGAGATAACTCAAATTAGAAGAAAAAAACAACTTAAATAAATAATTGATTTATTTAAATTTAGAGAAGATATTTTGGAAGAAATAATTAAATAATTGGAATTATTTAATTTAGAAGATTTTAAAAGCAAATTAAATAAATAAATTTATTTAATTGTTGTGCATGATTTTGGGAGAATGATTTTTTATTTAATTAAATAATTTAAGAATTATTTAATTTTAGATAAGAGGGAATTTGTTGAATTAATTAAATAATTGGATATATTTAATTAATGTAGATGTGAATTTTGGAAGGTGACAATGATTTAATTAAATAATTAAAAATTATTTAATTGTGGAAGAATATAGAGGAATTTGATTTAATTAATTAAATAATGAGGATTTATTTAATTAATGTCGCAATTTTATGATTTAAAAGAATTTGATGAAATTAATTAAATAATTAGATTATTTAATTAATGTTGAAATGCAGGTGATTAGACAGATTATGAAATGCAAGTAGCATGACAAGTTGGTCATTTTAGGGTGTCTACATTTTGCCCCTCTTTGATGCAATGCAGCATGTAGCGTTGCATCAAAGAAATTAATAGTTAAAGACATGATACAATTTTAATGCCCCAGTGTAGGTAGTTGCCCCAGCGTAGCTGGCCTAGGGTGCCCCCTCAAGAGGAAAGATAGGGAAGCGACAGAAGAACTATGTTGACGCTCGACTAGAAGATTTGTTGGAGATAGGCGAGGTTGGGTTGATGATAGATAGAAGAAAGGAGATAGGAGAGAACATAAGAGAAAGACTGTTGATCGATCTTTGCTGGAAAACTATATAAGGCCATGGAAAAATGGATGGTGTAAATGGATGAGCTTGTTGCAATGGTTTCACATTTGTTTATTAAGAGCAATACTTATTTTTGATATAGCACGTGGATAGTTTGCCACCAAGGTATAAAAGACCAAGGTGCTGTAATATCCGAGTGCGTGGACGTTGACTCTGCAAGCAAGCGGTTTGAAATTAGATCCATTAGACATAATATAACCTTGTTGGAACATGCGAATAAGCCATAGTCTTGAACATAAAATAAACTTCAATACATGTAAATGCAAGAAGAATTATTAATATGTAAGATGCTAGGTCCTAACACACACAAGATAAATAGAATGCCAAGAAAGATACTAAAGATCATTCCTCAAACACAGCACACAGAAAGCAATGACTATGCCCCCAATCCATACTGCATCGCAACATACCAAGATTATAGATAAATCAAGGTAGTCTTGAATAGGTATTGGAAAAGGAACAAAAGATAAACCATAACACAAATTGACTGACTTACAAAGTAAACATATAGCCAACATATTCTCTTGCCAAAGAGGTTTACTCAGGATAGATTGGATAGGAAAGATAACAGCCTTATCGTAGGAACTCTGTGTCCGTTAAAGGGGGCTATCTACCTAAAAAGACAATGTCTTGCTGCGGGAAATGCCACATGTTGCAGGAGACGCGTGTGTTGGTCTCAACAATGGAACACTTCGAAGAAGACAAGCTTGTTGATCTAGGGCTTGGTTAAGCGGTACTTAGCTGATGTTGGCAATCGGTATGCAGGACAGTAGAAGACTCTGGAAGGAAGCTTCTTTGCTTCAAGTTTGCAAAGGACTATTGCTTTGAAAGGATGTGCTAGCTTGCTGCTGTTGTTGAGGTGGAGCTTGACTTGGTTTGGAGAGTTGCAGCGGTGTTTGCAACGTTTGGACATGCTTAGTATCGACCACTCCATCATTGACCACGTTTTTGTTCTTGTTCCAATATTTGGGTTTATCATTCGACTGTTGATGCGAATTGCTATCTTTCGTCTCCTTAAAGATTTTGACCACACCCTTAGCAATGAGGGCCTTCTCTATGTTGATACCCTTGTATGTGATTTCATCGAAGGTTGTAGCACTAAGAATTTGCAAATGGAAACCTAACTCTTGGTTGAGGTTCTGCACAAATATGCTAACAAGCTGTTTCTCCGGAATCTTGAAAGGGAATTTACTAGCCATTTGTCTCCATCGCTGAAGGAAAGAAATGAAAGTTTCACCATTTTTCTGTTTATTGTTGCATAGGTCTGTCATGGAAATCTCATGCTCTGCGTTGTAAGAGAAATGGGTGGCAAACTTCTCTGCTAGCTTGTTGAAAGACTTGATACCCGTAGGTAAGTGTGAGAACCATTCTATTGCTTGTCCTCCAAGACTGCGAGGAAAAAGACGCATAAGGTATGTGTCGTTGTGAGAAACCTCGAAGCAAGCAAGATAGAATTCCCTAAGATGGTCTTTTGGGTCACCTTTTCCTTTGTACTTATCGAACTTGGGAATAGTGAAATTTTGAGGAAAAGGGATCATTGGTAACGACCGATCAAAAGGATAAGGGCACACTTCCTCCAAGGAGAAGGTCTTTTTGGTGTGGCCAAACGTAAGATCAGATAGCTGTTGTTGCACCTCCGCAATCTTTAGTTCCATAGTCGTGGGAGGGGTTGGTAACGTCTCCTGTTGTCCAAAACGCGGTTGGTGTTGCCCGTATGGAAGATTATAGTGTGAGCCATGCGTACTGGTATTGTAAGGGTCATAAGATTGATTGGGATTGTATGGAGTGTATGATTGGTTCAGATTGGGTTGGAATTGGGGGTTTTGATTAGGCAGAGGTGGAGGTGGCGCTAGGTAAGAATGTTGGCTCTGCGATGGTTGAAGAAACGTATTGGGGGGAGGAAAGCTAAAGTGCGTTTGATTTGGTTGTGATGGTGGCACATAGCTTTGGGAAACCTGATGTTGGGAATGTTGCGAGTGGCTAGGTAATGTATGAAAGAAGTTGAGCGTGGATGAATGTTGTGGAGGAGGAACATAGGTAGAAGTGTTTTGTGACGGTGGGGGTTGATTGAAGATGAGAGTAGAAGAATGTTGTGGTTGGGGCTGCGTGACTCCAATTGGTTGAGAGACATGCAGGTGTGATGATATAGGAGGTGGCATATGTTGAGACCCTTGTTGCATGGCTACATACGTGTTCCCCGGATTGTAATTGGGTGGGAAACCTACGCGTGATGGGGTAACCAAGATTCCACTTGCGCTTGGGGTGGACACTTTAGGAGGTGGTTGCACATTGGATCGAGCTAAGGTGGCTTGCCTAGCTAACTCTGCTTGCCGTTGGAGAGTTTCTTGTTGGTTTTGATAGATCTCCATAGGAGTCAAAAGTGGTGATACGGGCCTCTCCTCTGTTGGATTTTGAAAAAGGGGATTCCTATACTGCGAACCTTGAGTAGGTAGGGGCGTAGTCACCGTGGACATGGTTTGCACCGCTTGTATGGTTTCTTGGGTGTTGTTGCTCTCCTTGAGAGTGGACACATCAAAATCTTGAGGTAACTTGGCACCTTGCTTTGCAAGCAAGCGAAAGAAATAATCCTGGTTCTCACTAAGAATTTTATCAAAGGCAGCTATAGCTCTAGGATCCTGTATAAATTCATCAAGATCTTGCCCATCTTCTTGAGAGGATTGACCTATTTCAAAGTGTCGCTCTTCTTGAGATGGGGGTTGATCTATGACATAACCTTGTGGGACAAAATCCGGAGGCAAGCCTGTGGTATACTGCGGTGCATTAAGCAAAGGGGTTCTATCCTCATGAGGATTGCTTGGTTCCTCTATGTGTGGCATGTTTGGAGAGCTGATTGGTTTTGCCGCGGGTGTATTAGGAGTCACCTTGGGAGTAATGTTGAGACGACCTGATTGTGGTGTGCGAGGGGGTGACTTGTGCTTCTTAGGGACAACTTGCCTAGACTTCATAGTTTGCTGTAGCCTAGTGGTGACCACGGGGTATGCCTGGGCAAAATGTAATGCTGGGAATCTGTGAGATGCTTTGAAGAAATGGACAAACTCTGATGCACAAAGTACTGGACCAAAGGCGCTATACTATTTGACCAGAGGCGCAGGACTGTGCTACCAAAAGCGTGCTACTATGGGCCAGAGGTGACAGACTGAGCTACTAATAGCGAGTTACTGCTATGTCAAAGGCAAGCTACAGTGACCAAAAGCGAGCTACTGTTATACCGAGGGCGCTGAAGTAGAGTTTTGCCAGAGGCGGGTTACTGCTTGACCAAAGGCGATCTACTGTATTACCAAAGGCGAGCTGCTGTAATACCAGGGGCGCTGAAGTAGTGTCTGATGTTTTTCAAAGGCAAAGATGTTTCTGTTTCTGATTGGATTGGTTTGGCAAGAGAAAACATAGCAAACAAGTGGTCAAAAAAGGCACAAGGACTGACACAACAGATAGTGTATGTTCAAGGCTCCAAACAAGCCCAAT
The DNA here is from genome assembly GCA_027924645.1 of Cunninghamia lanceolata. NCBI lineage: Eukaryota > Viridiplantae > Streptophyta > Pinopsida > Cupressales > Cupressaceae > Cunninghamia > Cunninghamia lanceolata. The sequence goes on from BSBN01000047.1 coordinate 25,765,308, forward strand.
GTTTCCACAGGTCAAATACAGTTGCAATCAATAACAAGCACTTTTTATCCCTAGAGACAAGGTTTCATTGCAGTAGATCAGCTCACAGCTTAATACTCCATCGATAAAAATATCATTCCATAAAGGTGTCGGATATTTAGTATCTTTGCGAGAGACGATAGGTAGGGATATCTCACCCTCCCCTTGGAAAGCTCAAGTAGGTCACAAGAGCTTTATGTCTGAGGGAATACTATCTCTTCTCAAGGGAGCCAATGGTGAGTGTCTTAAGGGTTTAAATCGATTTCCCTTGCACTGATGATTACCGCAATGTTCGGAGGTAGGTCGGGTAGTCTCTATCTAAATTGGTTCTTAGTGATTTTGAGGGACCAACGCCTTACGAGCAATGCGACAAGCTACTAAAAGCTTTAACCAATCCTACTAAGAGTTTCAAACACTTCGCTCAATGTGAAAATCATTTCCACAAAGGGCTAGTACACCTCTTTTCAGTTTGGCATCACAAGGTAAGGCTGACGTCGGTTAGGACTTGGCTTTCGCCTTATCCCTTTTATATAGCGGTTCAAAGGAAAACTCCGCTTAGGGTCGTCCCTTTTGGATGAAACGCAATCCAAAAGCAGGCCCTTCTAAAGGAAGTACAAAAAATGTAAAATCAAGCACGTCACACAAAGGTTCAATTGTCCCGTTATAAGAAAAATAAGGTGCAACTAAGCTATGCACACACACGATTGTAGTTGTAAATTGTCCCTTATGAAATGAAGTGTTTGGCATTCATGTCCATTGTCCTTTAGAAAATTGAGGTGTTTGTTCATACATGTCCATTGTCCCTTAAGAAAAGCAGTATGTTCCTAAGACTTAGATTGCAAGAAAAGATTTGTTCAATTATCCTTTTAAGCATACAATGTGTTTCTAAGACTTAGTGAGATAGATCAAGAGGTCTTCAATGCTCATCCTGCATGAACATGTTAAAAACACCTATTTGCTCTGTATGAGTAATAAGAAGCTGCAACAAGTGATATTAGGTCCACACAAACTCAAAAGTTAGCAAGTGCTTGAAGTCAGAGATTGAAAATAGGCCAATGAGTGGTCTTAAAAAATAGATCTCAGAAAATCTTTAAAAAAATATTACCACTGTGTAGAGGACAGAAAAATACCAACTTTCAAAAAAAACATCACCTGAATCTGAGTCCATTTGTGAAAGTTATGAAGCTTGAAAAGTCAAAAAACTGTGACGAGACAAAGACAGCAGTGAGAAAATCAATTTTCTGAAAAATTAGAGAATCTTGAGAAAAAACCAATTTCACCACGATGTAGATCACGAAATTCTAGCCTATTTCAAAAAAAAAAGCACTGAAATACGTGTCCGTATGACCAAGATAATGAGGTTTGAAAATCGCCTATTCATTTAAAAAGCTCATTGAAGAGGGGTCTGTCTTAGCCCCCTGTGACTGGCTCCTGGTCACTGATGTGACCTGCTGCTGGGCTGAAGGTGCTTTATTTTTTTTCAAAAAATAAAAAGAAAAAAGAAAAAAGATTCTCTTTACTTTGTTTTACTTTTTAAAATAAATAAAAACTAAAAACACTTCATTTTTTATTTGTTTTATTTGTTTTATTTTTTTGGTTTTTGTTTTTGCTTTTTTGATTTTTTTGATTTTTTTACCGTACCTCACAGTGATTGTATGGCCTCGGGTTGCATGCCAGAAGTGAAAAAATTTTACCTTCACCGAAATAGGCCAAATTTTATATTTTTCTTCGTCCCTCGACCCTTCCGAACGCAACCGTGACCTCCGTTTTTGCCCAGCAAGCTTCCTTTAAATTTTTTTTTTTTTTTTTTCGAATCTCTCCAAAAAAAGAGTTAAAAACCTGTGAAATCAAACTAAAAATTCCACAAATTTGATATTAAATCAGGACCAATGGGTCCCACCGGGCGTGCCAGAATGTGTATATGGAAAAATGGATTAAATCTAAACTAATAAAAACCAAAAATCCAATAACATAAAGGAAACGAATCTAAGTAAAAGCCATAAATCACAAATCAAAGACAAATAAAAGCTCTTACCAAAACCTGTATTGTTCCCTTTTGGAGATATGTGGATTGCTCAATATAGTTGCAAAGCCATGGCTGCAACAAACAAGTATGTGCTCAAGAGATCAATGTCAAAAGATCGTTATAGTGCTCAATCGACGCGTTGTGTATGCTCGAAGCGCTGTTAAGTATGCCTGAGAATACGATCGAAGAGAGAGAGGTAATGAAGGAGATGAGGGGGGTTTATATAGATTTCAAATATGATCAATCAACGGTCCAAATAATTCAGAAGAATCAACGGAGGAGATAAGTTGAGGAATGTGCAACGAATGAGAAGAAGACATGTGTCTTGCTTTCTTTTGCATGAGAGGAGTTATCAAGAATAGAAGAATAAGTTAACTGAAGAGATAAATCAATTAAAAGAATAAAGCAATCAGTTAAGTGATTTAAAACAAGAAGAAGGGATTTGCATGAGAATAGAAGATATTTTGCTTTATTAAATATAGAAATATTTAATTGATGAGCAAGAAAGCTTGAGTTATTTTAGAGATAACTCAAATTAGAAGAAAAAAACAACTTAAATAAATAATTGATTTATTTAAATTTAGAGAAGATATTTTGGAAGAAATAATTAAATAATTGGAATTATTTAATTTAGAAGATTTTAAAAGCAAATTAAATAAATAAATTTATTTAATTGTTGTGCATGATTTTGGGAGAATGATTTTTTATTTAATTAAATAATTTAAGAATTATTTAATTTTAGATAAGAGGGAATTTGTTGAATTAATTAAATAATTGGATATATTTAATTAATGTAGATGTGAATTTTGGAAGGTGACAATGATTTAATTAAATAATTAAAAATTATTTAATTGTGGAAGAATATAGAGGAATTTGATTTAATTAATTAAATAATGAGGATTTATTTAATTAATGTCGCAATTTTATGATTTAAAAGAATTTGATGAAATTAATTAAATAATTAGATTATTTAATTAATGTTGAAATGCAGGTGATTAGACAGATTATGAAATGCAAGTAGCATGACAAGTTGGTCATTTTAGGGTGTCTACAGTTTGTAAGATTTGTTTCATACTTATACCTCTCTTAGTTGACTCATTTATTGATTCATAATGTTTTGGAAAGAGGTAGACACCATGATATTGAGGTGAGGTTGGTGATTGTAATGGAAGAACTTGTGGTCATTCGAGATTATTTCAAAGGCACGGTTATATTTCACAACCTTTTTCTTCATGTAACAAAGCTAAGTGCATCCCAAAAAAAGTTTATTCCTAATTTTACATTGTTTTAGGGTTGGGTAGAAACTATTGCATTTGATTTTCTATGTTATGATTTCATTTTCTATACAAACTTGTAGGTTGAAATACACATTGTGTTTTTCAACATGTATAGGTTTAGCTCAAGGTTTATAAGACATGTTTTAAACTTATTCCTATTGTAGTTGACTCATATATTGATTCATAATGTGTTAGAAAGATGTAGACTATGTGGTATTGATTTGAAGTTGGTGGCGGTAATGGAAAGACTTTTGGTCATTCAAGGTTATCCCAAAGGCACAGGGTAAATTTCACAACCTTTTTCTTCATGTAACAAAGATATGTGCACCCCAACAAAATTGTATTCTTCATTTTATTTTGTTATAGGGCTGTTAGAAATTATTGTATTTGATTTACTCTGTTACAATAACATTTTTTATACAAACTTGCAGGTTGAAATACACATGTTTTTCAACATGCACAAGTTTAGTTCATGGTTTGTAATATTTTTTTCAAACTTATGCCTCTCTTAGTTGACTCATACATTGATTCATAATGTTTTGAAAAGATGTAGACAATGTGGTATTGAGTTGAGGATGGTGGCATTGATGGAAGGACTTGTGGTCATTCGAGGTTATCCCAAAGGCATGGTGGATTTCACAACCTTTCTCTTCATATAACAGAGTTCTGTGTACCCCAACCAATGTGGCTTCAAAATTTTTTATGTTATTTTAGGGTTGTGTACAAATTATTATATTTGATTTGTTGCATTAAAATTTCACTTTCTATACGAAGTCGTAGGTTGATGTACACATTATGGTTTTCAACCTACACAGACATAGTTCATGGTTTGTAAGATGTGTATCAGACTTATGCCTCTCTTAGTTGACTAATATATTGATTCATAATGTTTTGAAAAGATTTAGATGATATGGTATTCAATTGTGGTTGGTGGCATTGATGGAAGGACTTGTGGCAATTTGAGGTTATCTTAAAGGCATGGCTAGAATTCATAACCTTTCTCTTCATGTAATAGAGATATGTGCACCTCAACCAATGTGGTTTCCTAATTTTATATTGTTTCAAGGTTCTATAGAAATTATTACATTTGATTTGTTATGTTAGGACTTAATTATAGATATAAAGTTGGAGTTTGAACTATAAATTGTGTTTTTCAACCTGCACAAGTTTATTTCATGGGTTGTAAGATGTGTTTCAAACTTATGCCTCTCTTAGTTGACTCATATATTGATTCAAAATGTTTTGGAAAGATGTAGACAAAATGGTATTTAGATGTGGTTGGTGGCATTGATGGAAGGACTTGAGGTCATTCAAGGTTATCTCAAAAGGCATTGCTAGATCTCACAACTCTTCTCTTCATGTAATAGAGCTAAGTGCAACCCAACCAATGTGGCTTCCTAATTTTATATTATTTCAAGGTTCTGTAGAAATTATTACATTTGATGCTATGTTAGGATTTCATTGTATATATAAAGTTGGAGGTTGAACTACACATTGTGTTTTTCAAGTTACATAAGTTTAGTTCATGGTTTGTAAGATGTGTTTCAAACTTATGCCTCTCTTAGTTGACTCATATATTGATTCATAATGTTTTGAAAAGATGTACACAAAATTGTATTCAGTTATGGTTGGTGTCATTGATGGAAGAAGTACTTGTGGTCATTCGAGGTTATCTCAAAGGCATGGCTAGATTTCACAACATTTTTCTTCATGTAATAAAGCTATGTGCAACCCAACCAATGTGGCTTTCATAATTTTATATTGTTTCAAGGTTCTATAGAAATTATTACATTTGATTTGCTATGTTAGGATTTCATTATATATATAAAGTTGTAAGTTGAATGACACATTGTGTTTTTCAACCTAGACATGTTTTGTTGATGATTTATATGCTTTTGTTATTTGATTGATATATTGATTCATAATGCACTAAAAATATGTAGGTAATTTGGTATTGATTTGAGGTTGGTGGCATTGATGGAAGGAGTTGTCGTCATTTGAGGTTATCTCAAAAGCATGGCTGGATTTCAGAATATTTCTCGTCATGCAATGGAGCTATGTGCACCCCAATTGAAGTGGCTACCTAATATTATGTTTATGTACGGTTGTGTAGAAATTAGTACATGTTTGATTTTCTATGCGGGTAAGTGCAGGAAGATGGGGGGCCAAAAAGGGGTCTTAAGTGGCCACTTTTTTTCTAAAATCAGGAAATACTGGCCTTGGATGAGAAATTGAGCATAGTTACACTCAAAATTTGGAGATGCAACCAAAACAATGTTCGTAGTGCTCCGAGTCTACTTTCTAAACTACTATTTTGTTTTGAAAATGGCATAGATTAAGGGGTTCAAAAGAGGGAGCCACAAAAATTGGTGTTGTTTCTATCAAAAAAACATAACATAGCATGTTTTGTGGCTCCCTCAAAAGGTCAACTTTTTTTTGGTATTTTTAAAATCACTTTGGTGAGAAATTAGCTAATAGCTTGTAGTTTATGCCCAATTTTTTTGATAATTTTTTGATGAATATTTGATTTTTTACTAATTTTTAAAGTGGACACATCCTAAAAAATAGAATTTTGGCCGTGCTACCCCTATAAATTTTGAAAACTAATTGAAAATCATTTTTTATTTTTTTAATATTTGTAGAATGGAGTCTAGTTTCTAAATATGTAATTTTTTTGAAATTTGAATGAATAGTTATTTTACAATGAAAAAAAGACCAAACAGTGGTTTTTGCCTAAAAATAGACACACAAACAAAAGAAATTAAAGATGAAAGGCTTAACATTGTTAAAATGTGAAAAAAATCACATCGTCAAATAGCTAAGAGAAAGCCTAACATTACCCATGTGTTCGATTTGTTCAAGGCTATTAATCATGAGGGTTAAGGGATAAGGGATAGAGTTGGAGGGTTTAGGGATAAGGGATTAGCGTTTAAGGTATAGTATTGAGCCCATTGAGGGTCTAGGAATAGGGATAGCATTTAAGGTTTAGGGATGAGGGATGACAGATTACGGTTGAGGGTTTAGGGTTTAGGGATAGGGTTGAGGGTCAAGGGATCAAAGTTAAGGGTTGAGGGATTAGGGTTTGACATTGAGGGTTGAGGGTTGAGGTTCAAGGGTCAAGGGTTTAGGGATAGGGTTTAGGGTCGAGGGATTAGGGTTAAAGTAGAGTGTGGAGGGTGTAAGTTTTAGGGATAGGGTTGGAGGGTTTAGGGATAAGGGATTAGGGTTTAAGGTATAGTATCGAGTCTGTTGAGGGTTCAGGAATAGGGATAGGATTTAGGGATTAGGGATGATGGATTATAGTTGAGGGATGATGGATTAGGGTTAAGGGTTGAGGGATTAGGGTTTAGGGATAAGGTTTAGGGTTGAGGGTTGAGGGATTAGGGTTTAAGGTATAGTGTTGAGAGTTGAGGGTTGAGGGTTTAGGATTAGGGTTTAGGGTTGACGGATTAGCATTTAATGTTGAGGTTAGGGTTAGAGTGTCGAGGGTAGAGGGATTAGGGATAGGGTTTAGGGTTGAAGGTTTAAGGATTGAGGGTTGAGGCTTTAGGGATGAGGGTTTAAGGCTTAATATATAGTGTCAAGTGTTGAGGGTGTAGGGATAGGGTTTAAGTTTTAAGGGTTAAGGGTTGAGGGATAGGGATTAGGGTTTAAGGTATAGTGTTGAGGGTCGAGGGATCAGAGTTAAGGGTTGAGGGATTAGGGTTTGACGTTGAGGGTTGAGGGTTGAGGTTCGAGGGTCAAGGGTTTAGGGATAGGGTTGAGGGTCGAGGAATTAGGGTTAAAGTAGAGTGTGGAGGGTATAAGGATTAGGGATAGGGTTGGAGGGTTTAGGGATAAGGGATTAGGGTTTAAGGTATAGTATCAATTCTATTGAGGGTGTAGGAATAGGGATAGCATTTAGGGTTTAGGGATGAGGGATTAGAGTTGAGGGATGACGGATTATGGTTGAGGGTTGAGGGATTAGGGTTTAGGGATAAGGTTTAGGGTTGAGGGCTGAGGGATTAGGGTGTAAGGTATAGTGTCGAGGGTTTAGGGTTGAGGGATTAGGATTTGACGTTGAGGGTTGAGGGTTTAGGGTTTAGGGTTTAGGGTTAGGGTTGAGAGATGAGGGATCAGAGTTAAGGGTTGAGGGAATAGGGTTTGACGTCGAGGGTTGAGGGTTGAGGTTCGAGGGTCAAGGGTTTAGGGATAGGGTTGAGGTTGAAGGGATTAGGGTTAAAGTAGAGTGTGGAGGGTGTAAGGATTAGGGATAGGGTTGGAGGGTTTAGGGATAAGGGATTAGAGTTTAAGGTATAGTATCGAGTTTGTTGAGGGTTTAGGAATAGGGATAGCATTTAGGGTTTAGGGATGAGGGATTAGAGTTGAGGGATGAGGGATTATGGTTGAGGGTTGAGGGATTAGGGTTTAGGGATAAGGTTTAGGGTTGAGGGTTGAGGGATTAGGGTTTAAGGTATAATGTTGAGGGTTGATGGTTTAGGGATAGGGTTTAGGTTTGAGGGATTAGGGTTTAGGGTTGATGAATTAGGGTTTAATGTTGAGAGTTGAGGGTTAAGCGTTGAGGGTTGAGGTTGAGGGATAGGGTTAATGGTCAAGGGATTAGGGTTAAATAAGAGTGTCGAGGGTAGAGGGATTAGGGTTTAAGGTATAGTATCGAGCCTGTTGAGGGTCTAGGAATAGGGATAGCGTTTAGGGTTTAGGAATGAGGGATTAGAGTTGAGGGATGACGGATGACAGATTAGGGTTGAGGGTTGAGGCATTAGGGTTTAGGGACAAGGTTTAGGGTTAGGGTTGAGGGATTAGGGTTTAAGGTATAGTGTTGAGGGTTTAGGGTTGAGGGATTAGAGTGAAGGGTTGAGGGATTAGAATTTGATGTTGAGGGTTTAGGGTTTAGGGTTAGGATTGAAGGTCGAGGGATCAGAGTTAAGGGTTGAGGGATTAGGGTTTGATGTTGAGGGTTGAGGGTTGAGGTTCGAGGGTCAAGGGTTTAGGGATAGGGTTGAGGGTCGAGGAATTAGGGTTAAAGTAGAGTGTGGAGGGTATAAGGATTAGGGATAGGGTTGGAGGGTTTAGGGATAAGGGATTAGAGTTTAAGGTATAGTATCGAGTCTGTTGAGGGTTTAGCAATAGGGATAGCATTTAGGGTTTAGGGATGAGGGATTAGAGTTGAGGGATGATGGATTAGGGTTGAGGGTTGAGGGATTAGGGTTTAGGGATAAGGTTTAGGGTTGAGGGTTGAGGGATTAGGGTTTAAGGTATAGTGTTGAGGGTTGATGGTTTAGGGATAGGATTTAGGTTTGAGGGATTAGGGTTTAGGGTTGATGAATTAGGGTTTAATGTTGAGAGTTGAGGGTTGAGGGTTGAGGGTTGAGGTTGAGGGATAGGGTTAATGGTCAAGGGATTAGGGTTAAATAAGAGTGTTGAGGGTAGAGGGATTAGGGTTTAAGGTATAGTATCGAGCCTATTGAGGGTCTAGGAATAGGGATAGTGTTTAGGGTTTAGGAATGAGGGATTAGAGTTGAGGGATGACGGATGACAGATTAGGGTTGAGGGTTGAGGGATTAGGGTTTAGGGACAAGGTTTAGGGTTGGGGTTGAGGGATTAGGGTTTAAGGTATAGTGTTGAGGGTTTAGGGATAGGGTTTAGGGTTGAGGGATTAGAGTGAAGGGTTGAGGGATTAGAATTTGACGTTGAGGGTTTAGGGTTGAGGATTAGGGTTAAAGGTCTAGGGATCAGAGTTAAGGGTTGAGGGATTAGGGTTTGATGTTGAGGGTTGAGGGTTGAGGTTCGAGGGTCAAGGGTTTAGGGATAGGGTTGAGGGTTGAGGAATTAGGGTTAAAGTAGAGTGTGGAGGGTATAAGGATTAGGGATAGGGTTGGAGGGTTTAGGGATAAGGGATTAGAGTTTAAGGTATAGTATCGAGTCTGTTGAGAGTTTAGCAATAGGGATAGCATTTAGGGTTTAGGGATGAGGGATTAGAGTTGAGGGATGAGGGATTAGGGTTGAGGGTTGAGGGATTAGGGTTTAGGGATAAGGTTTAGGGTTGAGGGTTGAGGGATTAGGGTTTAAGGTATAGTGTTGAGGGTTGATGGTTTAGGAATAGGGTTTAGGTTTGAGGGATTAGGGTTTAGGGTTGATGAATTAGGGTTTAATGTTGAGAGTTGAGGGTTGAGGGTTGAGGGTTGAGGGTTGAGGTTGAGGGATAGGGTTAATGGTCAAGGGATTAGGGTTAAATAAGAGTGTCAAGGGTAGAGGGATTAGGGTTTAAGGTATAGTATCAAGCTTGTTGAGAGTCTAGGAATAGGGATAGCGTTTAGGGTTTAGGAATGAGGGATTAGAGTTGAGGGATGACGGATGACAGATTAGGGTTGAGGGTTAAGGGATTAGGGTTTAGGGACGGACAAGGTTTAGGGTTAGGGTTGAGGGATTAGGGTTTAAGGTATAGTGTTGAGGGTTTAGGGATAGGGTTTAGGGTTGAGGGATTAGAGTGAAGGGTTGAGGGATTAGAATTTGATGTTGAGGGTTTAGGGTTTAGGGTTAGGGTTGAAGGTCGAAGGATCAGAGTTAAGGGTTGAGGGTCAAGGAATTAGGGTTAAAGTAGAGTGTGGAGGGTATAAGGATTAGGGATAGGGTTGGAGGGTTTAGGGATAAGGGACTAGAGTTTAAGGTATAGTATCGAGTCTGTTGAGGGTTTAGGAATAGGGATAGCATTTAGGGTTTAGGGATGAGGGATTAGAGTTGAGGGATGATGGATTAGGGTTGAGGGTTGAGGCATTAGGGTTTAGGGTTGAGGGTTGAGGGATTAGGGTTTAAGGTGTAGTGTTGAGGGTTGAGGGTTGAGGGTTTAGGATTAGGGTTTAGGGTTGACGGATTAGCATTTAATGTCGAGGTTAGGGTTAGAGTGTCGAGGGTAGAGGGATTAGGGATAGGGTTTAGGGTTGAAGGTTTAAGGATTGAGGGTTGAGGCTTTAGGGATGAGGGTTTAAGGCTTAAGATATAGTGTCAAGTGTTGAGGGTGTAGGGATAGGGTTTAAGTTTTAAGGGTTAAGGGTTGAGGGATAGGGATTAGGGTTTAAGGTATAGTATCAAGTCTGTTGAGGGTGTGGGATTAGGGATAGCATTTAGGGATTAGGGATAGGGTTGGAGGGTTTAGGGATAAGGGATTAGGGTTTAAGGTATAGTATCAATTCTGTTGAGGGTGTAGGAATAGGGATAGCATTTAGGGTTTAGGGATGAGGGATTAGAGTTGAGGGATGACGGATTAGGGTTGAGGGTTGAGGGATTAGGGTTTAGGGATAAGGTTTAGGGTTGAGGGCTGAGGGATTAGGGTTTAAGGTACAGTGTTGAGGGTTTAGGGATAGGGTTTAGGGTTGAGGGATTAGAGTGAAGGGTTGAGGGATTAGGATTTGATGTTGAGGGTTGAGGGTTTAGGGTTAGGGTTGAGAGATGAGGGATCAAAGTTAAGGGTTGAGGGATTAGGGTTTGATGTCGAGGGTTGAGGGTTGAGGTTCGAGGGTCAAGGGTTTAGGGATAGGGTTGAGGTTGAAGGGATTAGGGTTTAAGGTATAGTGTTGAGGGTTGATGGATCAGAGTTAAGGGTTGAGGGATTAGGGTTGAGGGTTGTAACGATTAGGGATAGGGTTGGAGGGTTTAGGGATAAGGGATTAGAGTTTAAGGTATAGTATCGAGTCTGTTGAGGGTGTAGGATTAGGGATAGCATTTAGGGTTTAGGGATGAGGGATTAGAGTTGAGGGATGACGGATTAGGGTTGAGGGATTAGGATTTGACGTTGAGGGATGATGGATTAGGGTTGAGGGATTAGGATTTGACGTTGAGGGTTGAGGGTTTAGGGATAGGGTTGAGGGTTGAGGGATTAGGATTTGACGTTGAGGGTTGAGGGTTTAGGGATAGGGTTGAGGGTTGAGGGATTAGGATTTGACATTGAGGGTTGAGGGTCGAGGGATCAGAGTTGAGGGTTTAGGGATTAGGGTTTGATGTTGAGGGTTGAGGGCATTTTCTATCACGAACTTGATTATGAGGGCTTGCCCCTTCATTGTTATGCCTATCATATGGCGGAGCATCTGGCAAACCCTTACAGGAAAAAGATGTGATCAATGCAAAGGATGTGATGAATCTATAGCAGGACAAAACGCGAGCGCATTATAGCGCGAGCGCTCATGTTATAATGCGCTCACATTTTGTATTTCTATTGAAACAGTAAAAAAGTGGTTACCCCCGTGATCCAGGCCCACATGCTCTATTTTCTTACTGATTCTGCGCGTGCTCTGACAAAAAAGAAGTGATTTCATGCTATTGGAAAGTTCACATGCACATTTGACACATTGTACCACCTTTGCATGATCTTTCCACCACCTTTTCTGCTTTGCCAACTTGAGAAGGAGGAAATAACATAGTTTTCACACCAAGTTTGATATATATATCTATTCAAGTTTTAATTTTTGTAGTGTTGCAATGTTAATTATGATTCAATTTTAGGAATTTAACATTGAAAAGGAAGCAAGTGGTGAAAAACTCAAATTGTTGAGGAGTTTGATGCAAGAAGATAAAAACACTACATAATTGGGTACTCTCTCCATTCAAATCTTCATTTTTTAGGTATGTCAAGTCTTTACATGCATGTTCTTTACATTTTCCTTATTTCGAATTGAATTACTTTATCATGCTTTATCATACATGTTTAAAATAGACACATTCCAATCAAGAAAGCAACCTACAATCTCACATGATGCCATGTATATTTTCTACACTTGGGCTCTTTAATAATTATGTGTAATAAACAAACCTTAGTTCATACCATGATGTCAAACTATACAAGAATAAATCCTTACAACATAAAAAAAATACAATCCCACTATTATCATGTATTCATTTCTTAGGAACTAATATTGGTCTCTTTATCATGCTACAGACAAATTCTCCGTCATGCCAAGGAAACAATCAAGAATTAAACCAACACAGGAAGAGATAGAAGCTAAGAATGCAAAGAAAGCAATGGCTATGAGGGAACTTCATGAGAAGAGGAAATTGGACACAATAAATGAAGACATACCAATTGAAGAGGAACCACAACCATCACAAAGAGATATGGTATTGGTGGCACAAAGAGAACGAATGCAAAAACTTCGTGGTACGAGAGATTTGAATACCACAGTTGGAGACACGTCCTTTACCGCAAGTCAACATGTAGGGACACCATCTACCAAATCTCAAGTTGAGAGTACATCATCACTCACATGTGATGAAGGAGATACGCCATCATTCCCACCTCAACCTCAAGGTATGTCATCTATTCCATCTTCGATCGAAGGTATGCCATCTAACCCATCTCATTTAAATATTGATGAAATTCCTAATGTTGAGATGAATTTACCTAACTTGACACCACCTAGAATTTTGCATAGAAAGCCAAAGTATTTGATTGATATTGATGAGAATATTTTGTAGCCAATGGAAGGTAAGATTCTAAAATGCACTTGTAGAAGATATGCTAATAAGATTTGGAGATTGTTCTTTGAAAAGTTAAATGAGACTACAAGATGTCAACTATTCGTTGAAATGATGTGAAGTATAAAGTATAGGTCTATCATGAAGATTCTTGGGTTGAGAACATCAGAGGCTTCAAGTGAAATATTGTGGAAGGTGCGTGAGTCTGACCATAAAGCAATACTTGACACAATAAAGAGTAGAGCAGACCCGGATGGTTCATTGGATTAATTTGTAAGTATTCACATTGATTTTGTAAAGTTATGTTACATTGAGTTGTAAGTATGCACATTAATTTGTAAGGTTTGTCTTTTTTTATTTCCTCCTGCATTTTTACACATATGTACACATTTTTACATCATCATGTTATGCATTTTTGGTGTCCTGCTCCTAATGCGACCAAACTCATAACTCACCCTACTAGACACCATTTGATGATCTCTCCAACACTCTGGATCCAGGGCACCCAATCATGATGATGACCTATATACCATTCTCCTAAGGTGCTCATAATGAATGAAAAGAAGACCAAGGGTGCCCAAGCTTAATAGACTTATTTCTTTCAATTTTGATGATCTAAACTCTTGCAATATGACATCCACTTTCATGCCTTTAGATCTTCCTTCACATATAGGGTGCCAAATCAAGTTGAAAAATCTACATAAGGGTGCCAAAGTGGATGAAAGGAGACATGAAATGTGCCTTAGGACTCCATGCTAAGGTTTGAGCCATTAAAGTCTCTTGATATTAGGCGCTCATGATGATGAAACTTAGAGCTTTTTCCTTTCCTATGCGCTCATCTAAGATGTTTGAATGATAAGGAGCACCTCGACCTCTATAATGTACATTGGGCACCAAATCAAGGTGATTTTAAGTCACTTTGAGTCATTTGGGGTCAGTTTGAGTCTTTGAGTCATGTTGCAAAAAAGTGTCAATGTTGTCAAGTTGCACAAAGCAACTTTTGCATTTTTGGTGTCTTGCTCGTGATGTGACCAAACTGACTATTCCAACACGTTTGGATGGGTACATTTACGCTAGGTATGGTCTTGTTTTTCACCTAAACATGTTGAAACAGTTTGAGCTACATTGTACCAACGATATCCTTGAAGAGTCCAAAATGCAAAAAGGCTGCAATCTTTGACGAGATGTTACTCGAAAACTGTGTCACTTAGAAACATTTCATCTAAGGCAACACTATCACGTAGAGTGCCTCTACAATAACCTCTCTTAGTTTTTTATAGCTTTTAGGCATTTGCCCGTGGTGAAAGGTTTTCTGCTGCCCCAAAAATTGTCAGGAGGCAGTGTAAAGTTGCAAAGGGGTGTAACTTTCATCCTGTTCCTGATGCGACCAAACTGACTATTCCAACATGTCTGAATGGGTACATTTATGCTAGGCATGGTCCTATTTTTCACCCAAACATGTCGAAACAGTTAGAGCTACATTGTACCGACGATATCCCTGAAGAGTCCAAAGTGTAAAAAGGCAGCAATATTTGACGAGATGTTACTCAAAAACTGTGTCACTTAGAAACATTCCATCTAAGGTAATGCTATCATGTAGAGTGCCTCTATAATAACCTCTCTCAATTTTTTATAGCTCTGAGGCATTTGCCCGTGGTGAAAGGTTTTCTGCTGCCCCAAAAATCGTCAGAAGGAGGCAGTGCAAAGTTGCAAAGGGGTGTAAGTTTCGTCCTGCTCCTGATGTAACTAAACTGACTGTTCCAACGCATCCGAATGGGTACATTTACGCTAGGCATGGTCCTATTTTTCACCTAAACATGTCGAAACAGTCAGAGCTACATTGTACCGACGATATCCTTGAAGAGTCCAAAGTGCAAAAAGGCAGCAATCTTTGATGAGATGTTACTCAAAAATTGTGTCACTTAGAAACATTCCATCTGAGGCAACACGATCACATAGAGCGCCTCTACAATAACCTCTCTCAGTTTTTTATAGCTCTGAGGCATTTGCCCGTGGTGAAAGGTTTTCTGCTGCCCCAAAAATCGTCAGAAGGAGGCAGTGTAAAGTTGCAAAGGGGTGTAAGTTTCATCCTGCTCCTGATGCGACCAAACTAACTATTCCAACGCATCCAAATAGGTACATGTACGCTAGGCATGGTCCTATTTTTCACCCAAACATGTCAAAACAGTCAGAGCTACATTGTACCGATGATATCCCTGAAGAGTCCAAAGTGCAAAAAGGCAGCAATCTTTGACAAGATGTTACTCAAAAACTGTGTCACTTAGAAACATTCCATCTGAGGTAATGCGATCACGTAGAGTGCCTCTACAATAACCTCTCTCAGTTTTTTATAGCTCTGAGGCATTTGCCCGTGGTGAAAGGTTTTTTGCTGCCCCAAAAATTGTCAGAAGGAGGCAGTGTAAAGTTGCAAAGGGGTGTAACTTTCGTCCTGCTCCTGATGCGACCAAACTGACTATTCCAACGCGTCCAAATGAGTACATTTATGCTAGGTATGGTCCTATTTTTCACCCAAACATGTCAAAACAGTCAGAGCTACATTGTACCGACGATATCCCTAAAGAGTCCAAAGTGTAAAAAGGCAGCAATCTTTGACGAGATGTTACTTGAAAACCATGTCACTTAGAAACATTTCGTCTGAGGCAACGGGATCATGTTGAGTGCCTCTACAATAACCTCTCTCAGTTTTTTATAGCTCTGAGGTATTTGCCCGTGGTGAAAGGTTTTTTGCTGCCCCAAAAATCGTCAGAAGGAGGCAGTGTAAAATTGCAAAGGGGTGTAACTTTCGTCCTGCTTCTGATGTGACCAAACTGACTATTCCAACGCATCCGAATGGGTACATTTGCACTAGGCATGGTCCTATTTTTCACCCAAATATGTTGAAACAGTCAGAGCTACATTGTACCGACGATATCCTTAAAGAGTCCAAAGTGCAAAAAGGCAGCAATCTTTGACGAGATGTTACTCAAAAACTGTGTCACTTAGAAATATTCCGTCTGAGGCAACGCGATCACATAGAGTGCCTCTAAAATAACCTCTCTCAATTTTTTATAGCTCTAAGGCATTTGCCAGTGGTGAAAGGTTTTTTGCTGCCCCAAAAATCATCAGAAGGAGGCAGTGTATTAAGTCAGGATGATAGCCTATTCACTCTAGGCACCTATTTTTGACCAAATCACACATGCGCCTTGAACAAGTGATGCTACAAGTGGTGAACAAAATGGGCGCCTTGAAGAATTGAGCCCTCCAAGACATCTTGCAATTGCCTAAAAGTCCAAAATTTACATAAGTGAGTTAAGGCGCCATTTTCCATCTCCAGAGCCTCCTTTGAGCGCCTTAACATGGAGTGAATGTTTTAGTCTATGAAAGATTGTGCCTAAAGAATATAACAACCCCTTGAGTCACTAGGATGAACTAAGTTAACAAAAGGAACTTCATTGAGGGAGGCGCACTTGTGCATCTAGACAACTCCAGTTTAGCGCCTGAGAAAAAGCATGTTTAGAGACACCCCTCGAATGAACCCTCTAGAACCAATAAGAATCTTCTCTAGGTCCATAATTAACTCACGCCCATATCCAAGTGAAAGTCTCCTTGGTCTTCCTGCTAAAACCTCTAAAGGGTAACCATCTCAACAAGTGTCTCTAATCCCAAGAGAACTCTAGCCTCACCCAAGTCTCGAAGTATGTATGAGAACCTACAACCAATCAATCCATGTTAAGCTCCAAATGCAACACCACATTATCATGAAGCTCCCAAGCACATGACCAATGTACTCAATACCAAGAGAACCAACAAGACCACTGTCAAAAATCCAACCACAAAATTAGGTATCCAAACATGACATCATGATCTAACATCTCCTCCTAGAAGATCACATGCACCAATACAGACATCCTAGTCTCAAGAGAACTTGTATCATGCTAATACTCTAATCTAGAATCAAGAGTCCACCAAGACACACTACCAAACACCTCTAAACCAAGGATCAACATCTACAACCACATGAAGATAACCATTACACCCAACCACTATATAAGATCATCCATCACTAGGTGATGAATACACATCACTATCAAAGCAACATCCATTCTCTCATC
The DNA here is from genome assembly GCA_027924645.1 of Cunninghamia lanceolata. Taxonomy (NCBI): domain Eukaryota; kingdom Viridiplantae; phylum Streptophyta; class Pinopsida; order Cupressales; family Cupressaceae; genus Cunninghamia; species Cunninghamia lanceolata. The sequence goes on from BSBN01000047.1 coordinate 25,782,206, forward strand.
CCAATGCAACATACCAATGCGCAAATGAGCATAGACAAGGAAAAATAACAAAGTCATCCCATGGATATAGGCAATATGCATTCAAGTCATCCCACTACAATCAATGAGGTGTGCATCCCAAAAAAATGCATAACTTGTAGATCCCAACCATTGAAAACATACAAAATCATCATCACATTAGTAATCATCATCACATTAGTAAACTAGTAAACATCATTTGCATCCATACTTAAACCAATCTTATTGTTGTGTTTGATGTGTCCTCTTTCAAACAACCATTTAACAAAATTTGAGTCCAAACAATAAATATTTACAACAATAAACATCTCAAAGTCCAAAATCCAAACATTCTATCATCCTTAATCATTTCCATCATGGACCCTTGGTTTGAAAAAATCATTATGCAAGATAAAAACCCTATACCTATTACCTTGTCTGAGGCTCATGCAAAACCCAAAATGATTAGCCTAGTACCATGTGTCATGTCCCCGTTCCTGACTTGATCATCAAGTGTATAATGGATTAGCCTATTCCTCATTCCCGGAGGCTAATTCCAAATGATGAGGGAATGAATTGGTTTTAGACTAACTCTATTTGTTTGTTTTGCAGAAACAAGGTCAGAACCCTAAAATTTGACTAAGTATGGAAGCTTGGGAGCCTAGGCGCCCATTTCACTCTAGTTTTCCTTACTAAGCGCCTAGCACAAGGATCATCCAAATTAAGCGCCTAAGAACCTCAAGGTGCCTATACATGTTTCTAGGGATCCTCCAATTGAGCGCCTAGCATAGATGGATGAAGATTGAAAGTTTTCAAGTTAAAGATGTCCTTTGGGTGAACTCACAGCACTAGGCGCATGTGTTGGTTGGAACTCCTTAGATCTGGCACCTAGGATTGAAAGCCTTTGATGAGGAGAGAAGTCTCAAGGCTTGGTCTGGCACCCTCACTTGCCTACCCCACCCTCCGAATGCGCCTAACCTTCATAAGGTGTTAACACTATATTTTGAGCGCCTAGCAGGGGGTAATGGATAGATTGAAGGCTTGGGAGCTAAGGAAAGTCACTTAGATGAATAATCAAGATTGAAATGAGAAACTCCTAGCCAAAGCGCAAAATTCCTCAATTCTGGCATCTAGAAAAGGCTCTATTAGCGCCCTTGGTTGATGATCTCTCCAGACACCTGAAATGGCGCCCAGTGGATCTTTCAACTTGTATCAGGAAGAAGGGAAGCATTCTTAGTGTTGTTTAGATAATCTAAGTTGTAAAGTTAACAAGGAATAGAGCCAGAGGACAAGGCACACTTATTGGTCTCCATCACCTCAGAAATGCGCCTAATGCAGTTGGTGTCAACTTCCCTCTTTCTAGCCTCCAAATGGCACCTAGAGTCAAAAAAGGATTTCACTGAATAATGTTAATGTTTTGAGCATCAAACTCTACTTGGCGCATACCTATGCTCTTGCAACCTCAAATTGGCACCTAGGGTTCAGTCATCCTCCTAAGGCGTGGTTCTGCTCCTCCATAACCCTGTTTTGGTGCCTAAACTTGGAAGTACCTTGAAGACTTGGATTAAGATGGAATTCACCTCCAGAATGTTAGGCGCTAGGGTAAAAGAGCTTCAAAAGTTTGATGTCAAGTGTGAATTGAGATAATAGGCGCTGATACCAGTTGACATTACTCCAAACATGCACCTAAGAGAGATGCAAGTCCCCAAGACCAATTTTGGAACAAGGCACTCCATCAGAGGGTAAGATGATAAACCTTGGAAGTCAAGTGTTTCAAAGAGAAATTGACAAGTTGTAACCTAGGCGCCAAAACCCCTGAGAATTCTCCTATCTGGTGCCTAGTTAGAAGAACACTAATATTGCACCTAAGTGAATTTGAGTGTCAATATAGAGTCATCAAACCCCACCAGACGTTCATCCATGTCTCTACCACCTCAAGGAAGCACCTAGCTTAGGATGGCACCTAGTCTGGTCTCTACTACCTTCAGTTGGCGCCTAACCCTAAGAGTCTTGCAACTATGACGTTCATCCATGCAACAAGCAAGGTGATGCTCCCTTGTGATATTGTGAGGTGTTGACATTCAGTTGACATCATTGAGTTTGATTAAGTTGATCAAGTGTAGACACCATTGTAAACATCAAGGCTTCAAGGCCTTTCTTTTGTATCTCCATTGAATAAGTTGTAACTTCATGCTATTGAAAGCATTATCCATGTAATAAGACATTGCAAGTTGATTGAGTCAAATAACTAGACAAGTACCCAACTCTAAGGTTGATTCATTCAAGTAGTTATCTTTGATGTATATCTTTGTGTTGTTGAAGTAGTTGATGAATTAATAGCAAGTAAAATTATTTAAGTAAGGAAATTTTTTTGTAGAAATAGTTGGGTATCTTACACCATGCCTATCCATCAAACATCACAATGCAATCAAAATCCTAACAACATGCCCATGATCCAAGATCAAGTGCAATCATGCAAAGATATTATCAATCACAAGCCTATTAAGAATGAACTAGAGTCTTCTAGTACCATACTTTTCCATCAAACACCATCATGTAATCCATGGCCTATCAAGCCTATCAAAGAAAATGTAAACATCCTATGTAATACAATCAGACTTTAAATATTTGAAGTAGCCATCTACAAATATCCATTCAAAAGTGGATTTATAATGCAAGTATGGATGCCATCAATAAAAAAGATTTGTATTAACCAAATATCCATATAGGCATACATCAATATCTATCAATATAAGTATAACATATATACAAAATAGCCATATAGGCTTACAAGAATGCCATATAGGCATACAATGTCAACTATGTACAATACAAAATATATATCCACAAATGCCATATAGGCATACAACAAAGGAACACAATAAAAAGTCATTCCCCTCTGGCTGGTGAAGAGAATAAATCACGAGCAGCCTTTGATCTTCTAGGGGATGGAGACATGCATGTGGGTGGTCTACTACGAACCCGAGGGCTACTCCTCCTATTTAGTTCTTCCTACACCTTTACTTATTACAAAAAAAAGTATGGACATTAATATATAGAAATTACATGTTATAAAAAAATGAAACATTTAACAAAATAATCACTTACCGCTAACATATAATCTATCTCCTCGCTTGCCTCAGTAGCAGGAATAGGCCCTGGTGATGTCATGTCCTATAGAAACCATCCAGATAGAAATTAAACTTCAAATCAATAATCTTTTGATTTTTTAAAAATAGACAACTATAACAATGAATGTAAATTGAAATTTACTAATCTGCCTCATACCCCTGTCAATGCCATAGAGCTATGAATCGTAGAGGCCACACCCTACTCCATTGCCCTATGAACATGGGGAGGTGTCTCCGCAGCCTGCATCATCTGGAAATAAAACAACATTATTCAATTATGAAAACTATAATAGTGATGCAAATCATGGCTCCTAACATACACACATGTTCATCTAAACATGGAAGTACACACAATAAAACACACAAATCACATACAAAAATTTCGTAAGTACAATTCATTCATTAAACTATTTATTTTATTACCTCCGTAAAGCTTTGAAGTCCACCACTGCTAGTAGGTGTTGCCATGAAATCTACAGTATTAACCTATTCAACATCCAAAATCAAAAATTAGAATACCATTCGTATAACGATGCTATTCACATGTAATATTTATAATTGTTTACTAGTTACATACCTCGACAGTAGATGATCTAGTGAAAAATGTAGGTGGAGAACCACTCAAAACTGCATCGACGCTATGACCCTAAAATTTCATTAAAATCATCAATTTAAATTAGTTAATCTTGTATTTCAAAAATAGAATTTAATAAATTAAATTCAATAAAATTGCTAATATTTACCTAAGTATCAAGGCCGAAAGTCTCACTCAGGAGGGTATCTGTCATCACCATCTACTCAGTTGCAGATGTAGCCTGTGCACCTACGTCCTGACTGTCCATGGGGTCATAACCACAGGTTGACCCGCAAGCCTAGCAAGTATGCGGTGGGACCCTACTTCTCACACTATATCCCAACCCACTCTGTGTTGCAGGATCGGCATGCTCTATGATGCTTTGGGTCAAGGCACTAATCGACCTCAGTGTATCGACCTTAACACTCTCCTTCACAATGGAAGGGATAGAAACATGCTCGTGGGCTGGTCTGTTGATTACTCGTCTCACTACCCGCTGTGGGTCAAGACGTGCCCCTGGTCTATCCTGTGTTGAGCCTCCACCTCTACCCTGGAAGTCCCACATATCAAAATAGTTTGGCACTTTATTGAGGACAAACTCACAGTAGAGTTTCCTCAAAAAGTATTGCAGGACCTCATTATTATTGCATGGAGGATGGTCAAAAACCATCCACCACCTCTGCCTGAAATTGTCCCTTATCGCTTAGTTGTTGTACCAATGGATAGGGAACCTCTTGCATGTAATGGGTGGAGGTTGATTTGTTTGTGGGTTTGTGAAAATTGAACACAAGTCTAATTTTGTAATTTGTAATTTTTTGACATCTTGGTATGACAATTTATCTGCATAGTAATCTCTAAACTCTCTCTTTTTATCGGTCCAACTAGTTATTTGCTTGCTAATTGAATTTACATTTGATAACATAGACTCAAGAGATTCGGCAAGCGTGGACCTATGCAAGGTTGAAGTGGAAGGATCTTTCAACCTTGCAATTATATCTTCAATTTGTTTTTTGTTGTTTTCAATTTGCCCCATTATATTATCTTGTGTTCTAGGGGCATGTCGAGGAATGAATGGAGGAGGTTGTTGTTCTGTAGGTATTTCCTCCTCAGGATTTTGTGGATTTTGAGGAGGAGGAGGAGGAGGAGGTGCATTAACATTTCCTAACAATTAACGAAATATACATGAAAAATCAACAAAAACCTACCTATTTAGAAAGAAATTCAAACAAAAAAATAAAGATAACTCACCCCTTTGGCATGCTCGACGTCGCGGCGGCATTTTGGCGATGAATTGACAAGCTTTTTGTGTTGATTGGCATTTTGCAGAACACGAGCGCGTTTTTGAGGGTTTGGAGGCCGCGGGCAGAGGAGAAAATGGGAGTGAAATGAAATTCACTTGCTTTTTTTTTCATTTATACTCGGCCATAACGCGAGCGTGTTATAACGCGCTCACATTATGACTTAAATTTTTTTGAAATTATTTTGGCCACATTTTGGCCCCCCATCTTCTTGCACTTACCCGTGCTATGATTTCATTCTCTATATAAATTTGCATGTTGAAATGCACATTGTGTTTTTCAACATGCACATGTTTCATTCATGGTTTGTAAGATGTCTTGCAAATTCATGCCTCTCTTACTCTGTTAGAATTTTATAAATGCTTCAATTGGTTCCCTTCATAGTCTATTAGGAAAGTTGGGTCATGTTATTGTTTGTCCTCATCATACATTGTTATAGAATTGATATGTAATGAAATGAGGCTTGTTGCCTTCTATTAGGCCATTACCTGTGGTTAAATTTATTTGGCCATAGTCAGTGAATGACTAAATGTAAATTTTTGTTTTTAATATTGATAAAAGGGAGAGAGCCCTTATCCCTCACTTAATAATCCAAAAATAATTGTTGCAAGTAAATATGTTTGCATGTTTATTAAGAATTTATAATTAATACATTTTAGTTATTAAAAGTTTGTAACTAACAATAATGTTTTTATTTGTTTAAATTGAAAATACTATTTAATAAATAGAGTTTAAAGATTAATGAAAACATAAATATGAAGCAATTAGATTATGTTGGGATGTATTCCAAAAATGACATATCTACTATTGTTTACACTTTTGTTGTCATTAGTTTAGAATTTAATTATTATTTACAATATTGTTTATAACTTTTTAGTCTTTCATTTTAGAAATAGGGTATGTGTAAATAAGCACCAAACTTTTAAAAAAACATTTTATTAATGAAGGATGTAAAGATCATAATCAAAGAGATATGTAAATAAGATATGAAATTAGAAAATACAAATTTCAAAACCTTAATAGTGATGATAATCCAAACACAAGCATAGATGTTGGTGAATGAAAAAACTTCCAAAAAGATAGATGCAAGCAACGAATTAGTGTACAAATGCATGCAAATAAATGACTAAGAGCATGAGTGAAGGATCCCAACTATTGACAAGATTGTACCATTTGTGAATCTATTAAGCCTGTTGATAACTGAGAGGGGGGGGTGAATCAGTTATCCTAATTATTTCCCTTTTTGAACTTTATTGTTAATTAATGCAGCATTGAATCAAACACCAAAACATTGCCATGAAATAAGAAACACATGACACAATATTTTTGACGTGGAAACCCTGTTAAGGGAGAAAACCATGGGGTGATTAACCCAAAAATTATTCTCTGTTAGAAGAATAGGAAATTACAAAAATGGCACTTGCCAATTAGGGCTCACTGCCCGAGCACACTGCTCACAAAGAGGCCCACTGCCTACAAGGAGACACATTGTCTACAAAGTGATAAGAATCACAGTCTTGAACTGATTGGAAGCATCTACATATGCTGGAGTTCAGTTCCAATTAGGCTCAGTACACTGATCTGCTGCACTTCATCTTTCTTCTGTTCTTTATTCTGCTATCCTTTCACATACCGGATCTTTCTTGCTACTTCTGCTCTGTTCTGCACTTATTCGCATATACCTTCACACAATCACACACTTCACAACTAAATCCATCCTCTATATATATCCGCACAAGTAATTTCATCACCTTTCTAGTCGGCATCCGGAACAGTCTAGTTTCTTACAAACTCTGTTCTGTCGGCTGAATCCTTGCTCACCAAGCAATGCGGATCAAGCATATACTTGTAGATATCATTAATCATGTCGGCCAAACATGATTCATGCCTTCACAACCTTTATCATCAACAGTAACACATCCAGAAAGTAGTCTGATACTCTGTCAGTCAGTTCTTCCTCTGTTTTCACTGTCTCTCAGGAATCCGGTACTCAACTATTCATATCTTTTTCCTTGTCCATCACCGGAGGCTAAATCCTTGGAATATACCACTCAAGGTAGTCCTCTTGACTTCCCCAAATCCGTACTGCACCAAGACACTTCCTCTGAGAGATCCGGACCAATCTGTCAGACCTTGCCACATGCTCTGTTCTTGTTCACCGGACCACAACAATCTTTATTCTGACTTCCGGTAGAGACACACCATGACTTGCGGATATGTGGGATGACCTTTGTTGCCATCAATGACAACAACCATGAATCCATATAGTGTCTCTTGCCAACAATCTCCCCCTTTGGCATTGATGGCAACACTTAGTGAAAAATGACTAAGTGTTTACACTATGCTCCCCCTTTGCTGATGCTCTGTCTCTATATACAATTTCTGGAACTCCCCCTTAGTTGGATTCCTCATTTTTCACTGCTCCTCACTCCCCCTTTGACATCAATGGCAAAGGGTAGGGTCCGCACACCAAAATTTTCAAAAATTTTCTATACATAGCCGCATATTTACATACTCACATATACTGAAGAATGTCTGCAAAGGATGTCTTCAATTGGATCAGTTCTGTAGCCCAACTTTGCTTCATTCTATCCAAAATTGAGATGTGACCACTCAACAAAAATGTAAAAGCTTCTGCCCTCTTGAGATCTGTCGGATCATTTGTTTGGGCGGTGGTCTGAGCATCACTGATGGCCTCATGCATAGTTTCTAACTTAGGGATTATAATCCTTCTAAGTTTTCCCATCCGGTTAGTGATATTCTTCCTTTCCTCCTCAAGATTCTTTATTTCATTCAAGACTGCAATAGTCTGACATTCTTGATTTATTATGGAGGAAGAGAGAGGATCAAAACTTTGAGATAAACTTTGTAGCTTGTCCTGTTCCTCTTTTATTTTCTTATCAATTGCTGCTGTTGCCTTTGACCAGGATATACAAAATTTGTAAATGTCACCGCCATCCTTAAGAGCATTTTCTAAGCTCTTTATTCCAATACTCATATTTCTCCTATCGTTAGAGATTAATCCTAATACTTCTGAAAATCTTTTATCCAAAAATTCCTTCCGGACCTTTTCTTCAGCAGATTTTTCTAGAGATTCAAAATGTGTACTAACACTGCTGACTAAGGTTTTGAGATTACCGGAAGAGGAGGCTGTGGGATCCTTTTGAAAAGATGGCATGATTTTTTCTAGCACTCCAGATGCTACCTCCATAAGCTCACAGTCTTCCATGTGAGATTTCAGCAGTTTCTCTTTGACTTTCTCATTTGCAAATGAGGCTATTTTCATTGTTTGCACTGGTGACAAAGAGTCAAAATCTAATGGTCCTTTTAGTAGGTCCGGTTCATCAATTTCTATAGTGGCTTTTGTCAGGAATTCTTGAATAGTTTGTGCAGTGTCTCTTGCCAGAGACAGATGTTTCTTCTCTTTTGCAGTTTTGTCCTTTTGAATCTTTTCTCCTTCCTTACTCTTACCACTTTCAGTCGTGGTTTTCTCTGTTGGGGTGCTGTCAACCTCTTTTTCTTTAACTGCTACTTCTTTCTCCTGTAGTTTCTCTTCTTCTTGGGATCCAGAGACTGTAGGGGAAACCGGAGGAGAGATGTTAGTCTGTTCAGGGCCCACTTCTTCCGGAGCAGATGATTCCAAATCCGCAGCTGTTTCTGCACCTAAGTCCTCTAGAACAGGAAGATTGAACCTTTTGAAGGCCTTCCGGAGGATCTCTTCTATCTCTTTGGCCACTTTGTCAGTCTCACCAAGCATGAGTTGATTCATCCTGGCTTTACTTCTGAACTCATCTTTGCAGTCTTTGAAGATTATGTTCATTGTCTTGGGATCAATTTGAGGATATAGCTGAATAGCTATCTGCTCCCGGATCTCAAGATCTTTTGCATGAGCATTATTCTTTCTTATTTCTAATTCCTTTTCTAGGCTTTTAGGAATAAGAGATATGATCTCAATGAAAGCCTTATTGTATATGTTCAGATATTTGACTGTGGCTTCCTGCAGAATCTTTTGGTCAGCCTCATTGTAGTCATCATAAAATTCAGTCATTGGTTGAAGGTTTCCATCCACCGTAACCGACTTGATTACACTCTCTAGAGACAGAGTGGGCTTTTCAATAGATACCTCTACCATTTCATCCTTGTCTTGGCCTATGGAGGGTTTACCGGATCCTTTCTTCTTCTGCTTCTTTATTTCTTTTACTCCCTCATTTGACTCTGTTTCCTCTTCATCCTTTTGGCTTTCATAAGCCCTTGTGGCTTTTGTCTTAGATTTTTTACCGGATGCCTGGACTTTCGGTTTTGAGCTTTTGGTTGTGGGAGGTGCAGATCTTTTTGATGATCTGGTCCAGGTGGAAGTTTCAACCGGAACACTTTCTTTACTTTTCTTTTCTTCCTCAGCCTTCCTCCTCTTTTCCCGGCTGGCATCAAGTGCCTCTTTTGAGATGCCTAGGCCTTGAGCAATATGCTCTACTTCTTTTCTCACCTTTCTCTTTATCTCAGGTTCCCTGAGTTCTACATGGATCTTTACACTCAGCTCCTCAAAGGTTCCAAACCTTTCTGCCTTTGGATCTTTGGGCTGACTTAGCATGTGTTGAACATGCAGCTCCACTATCTGTTCATCCACTTCATACCCCATGGGCATGATCCAGACAGTCCTTGGCTCCACTGCCTCCATTAGGCACTGATCAGTGTCCACCATAAAGCACACTGAGTCTTTGTATTTTTCAACAAGAGACTGGGGAATTCTTTCTCTTGTTTGCATCATGCTTTGGAAGTTTTTGAAGTATCCCCATAGGGCTGTATTTCTTGCTTTGGCATCCCCAAGCCCATGTAGATAGTCTCTTATTTGGACTGCAACAGGTTTGTCATTCTGCCATACCCATCCACTTGATCCGGGCAGCTCATTCATGAAGTAGAAGAATAGACATACAATAAGAGTACCATACTTAAAGGAATTCTTCTTGTCCTTCTTGATTTTCTGTATATTTTCCATTAATTGGCTTAAGAGCAGTTCGCAGAGATCATATTCTGCATTCTTCCTTAGCATCTCATAGGCAGTATATACTGCAGTTCCGGATACAGAATTCTCCCTGCTGGAGTGATAGATCTTGTATCCTATTATCATGGACACATACTTGATATCCGGATCAGAAATATCTTCAATGGTCATTGCCCTCTTATCAAATTTTGATCCGGTGGCCTCAGTTACAATGTTATTTTTGACAGATTTGAGGATAGGTATCCCTCCGGAAGAGTATAGACCAGTTACTGCTCTAATTGCCTCTTTTGTGATCTTGCAGGGTCTATCTAGCCATAGGAAGTTGTCATGCATCCTGCTCAGTACATACTGGACCCATTCATCTTCTTCAAAGCAGGGGAAATGAATAAATTGCTCAAATTGTTTCTTCTGGATATCCTTATACTCTGGTTTAAGCTCAAAAGCATTGTCTATCAGTTGCTTGTGATAGAGATCTCTCAATTTGAATTCCCCAAATTCCTCAATGCTTGCATGTATGTAAACCCTAATGTCTTCTGTGTGTAAAACTCTGTGAGGAACACTGGAAAATGCTCCTAAGGGATCTACCTCCAATGACTTGTATGGATGTTTCTTAAATTCAGGTCGGGGCCTATCTGAGATTTTCACTATATTTGGAGTAGCCATTTCTTCAAAGATTTGCAGTGAGATAATGAAAACGGAGAATACCTTATGTGCCTTCAGTTTGCACGGAGTGGTTGGATTGATTTCTTTATGCAATGACTTCGGCAGGAGATCTTTGGTGTGCTTGATGAATCTTGTTGCAGAGCTCCACTTTTCGCTTCTTCTTGAGTGCAGAATGAGCAAATGCTTTTTGAGAAATCCCTTATATTGCTCCGCAAACCCTAATATCTGATGGTAATAAATGCTCGACCTATATTATTCTGGTTTGCCTTATCCGGATAGCTTGGAGTATCCCGGATCAGTCCTGATCTATGAACATCATCCGGATCTTTCAATCATGAATAAATCGAGGTGACACATTACAAGAACATCCCAAACACTCTGTCCAATCCGCAGAATAAGACAATGCACTTCCGGATCTCTCCGGATCCTTTTGTAATCCTCTGTCATACCGGAGCATCTCCCAGAACAGGTCTTACTTGATCGATCACAGCTTCTTCATATCTCCATGCGGACCTCTGAAATCTTATCTGGATCATCTCAAGACTTATATCTTTAAACCCTTTACTCTGCATCTTCTGCCACATCCGGCACCACTTGATTGGCTGGGGGAACAGGATTTTCTTTGAGTCTCCCCCTGAGCCAGAGCTCACTTTTTAATTTCTGGAAGAAATATCAGCACCAGAGTCTGGTGCGGATCCAACCTCTACATTCTCTGAACTTTTCTTCACCCAAATCTTGCTCATCTGATTCCTAACTTCATCCGCATTCATCTTTTGTTTACCCTTGTCTTGATTCTGATTATACACCGGACCTCTTTTGTCCTGATTCTTGCTTCTGCAGACTTTAGCATTATGACCGGACCTATTACAGATTTGGCAAATAACATTTCTTTGCATATTTGACTGATAACCTCTTGATTTGCATTGATTAGCCATATGACCTACTCTATTGCATGTAAAGCATCTACCTTTGAATGAATTGTTTACTTGCATATTTCTGCATTCATGGGATTTGTGTCCATACCTTTTGCAGTTAAAGCACTGTCTGGAGAAGGATGAATTAATCTGATTCATTCTCTTTTTGCACTGATTAGCTTTGTGACCAAAGTGGTTGCAGCTGTGGCAGTATCCATTGAAAGATGGATATCTTTGAGCATTGGGCTGTCTTACCGGAGGTCTTCTAGGTCTATTCCTTGGATTTTCTGATCCAAAATTCTTTTGACCGGATCCGGAGCTTTCTCCTTTCTCATATCCCAAACCATACTTGTCATCTATCCTCTTTTGACTTCCAAGAAGAACTTCAAGTTGAGCAGAAATTATCTTGAATTTCTCTTTATATTCATTTGCTGTTTGAAGGTCTCTTTTGAGAGAGGCAATTTGATCCTCAAGTTTTTCTTCATTATCTTTGGCATCTTCAAGATCAGATTCAAGATGTCTGATAATCTTGTCCATCTGGTGGCATTCTTCTGATTTTTCTTTAAGAGATTGTCTTAGATTGTCTTCATCTTTTCTTTTTTCTTCAATCTCTTGAGTAAATTTTATAGTTCCTGATTCCATTTCATGTCTTAACATAATGACTTCTTTTGATAACTTTTCACATAACTTGGTTTGCTCAGTCAATTCTTCATTTGTATTGCTTTCTTCACTTTGTCTTGCCAATTGTTGGAGCAGCTCCTTTCTCCTTTTCATAGAGAGACTTAATTTGTCTTTTAATTCTCTCATGAATTCATCAGCCTGTTTGAGTCTTTCCTTTAATTCATTGACTTCAGAATTTGACTGTTCAAGATCCTCAAGGGCAGTCTTGAGTTGCTCCCTTAAACCATATGCATCCATTTGAACTCCCAGATCTTCCTCAAGCTGTTAGGCTCTATTAGGAGGAACTTAGCTCTGATACCAATTGTTGATAACTGAGAGGGGGGGTGAATCAGTTATCCTAATTATTTCCCTTTTTGAACTTTATTGTTAATTAATGCAGCATTGAATCAAACACAAAAACATTGCCATGAAATAAGAAACACATGACACAGTATTTTTGACGTGGAAACCCTGTTAAGGGAGAAAACCACGGGGTGATTAACCCAAAAATTATTCTCTGTTAGAAGAATAGGAAATTACAAAAATGACACTTGCCAATTAGGGCTCACTACCCGAGCACACTGCTCACAAAGAGGCCCACTGCCTACAAGGAGACACACTGTCTACAAAGTGATAAGAATCACAGTCTTGAACTGATTGGAAGCATCTGCATATGCTGGAGTTCAGTTCCGATTAGGCTCAGTACACTGATCTGCTGCACTTCATCTTTCCTCTGTTCTTTATTCTGCTATCCTTTCACATACCGGATCTTTCTTGCTACTTCTGCTCTGTTCTGCACTTATTCGCATATACCTTCACACAATCACACACTTCACAACTAAATCCATCCTCTATATATATCCGCACAAGTAATTTCATCACCTTTCTAGTCGGCATCCGGAACAGTCTAGTTTCTTACAAACTCTGTTCTGTCGGCTGAATCCTTGCTCACCAAGCAATGCGGATCAAGCATATACTTGTAGATATCATTAATTATGTTGGCCAAACAGGATTCATGCCTTCACAACCTTTATCATCAACAGTAACACATCCGGAAAGTAGTCTGATACTCTGTCAGTCAGTTCTTCCTCTGTTTTCACTGTCTCTCAGGAATCCGGTACTCAACTATTCATATCTTTTTCCTTGTCCATCACCGGAGGCTAAATCCTTGGAATATACCACTCAAGGTAGTCCTCTTGACTTCCCCAAATCTGCACTGCACCAAGACACTTCCTCTGAGAGATCCGGACCAATCTGTCGGACCTTGCCACATGCTCTGTTCTTGTTCACCGGACCACAACAATCTTTATTCTGACTTCCGGTAGAGACACACCATGACTTGCGGATATGTGGGATGACCTTTGTTGCCATCAATGACAACAACCATGAATCCATATAGTGTCTCTTGCCAACAAAGCCATTCTCTCAAAATGGGATAAGTCTAAATGGGAAACAACATAAGTATGCTAATTTAACTATTACATATATCAAAATACATAATAATTTAAAAATATCTTTGCAGATCTTAGATATCAATCCATAATTTAAGATTTATCAATCAAATTTTCCTATTTTTGGTAGGTTCTTTACTGTTATAAGCATGATAGAAAAATATTGAGATAAAACGGTAAATTAAACTAAAACTGATAGTGGAATGTCGTGGGAAATTAATGTTAATTAGATAGATCTCAGAAGCTAAACTTCCTTAGCAGTAGAACCACAGCTCACATTAGATGAACATTATATTCATAATTGAATCCATTACTATCCTTGGATTCATTATTCATTCTTCCCATCTCAGTCTTTTTATTCTATAATTTGTATTAAGTTGACAGATTGGGGTGTCATTATGTTGTGTTTAACAGTTAACAAACTTATAATCCACCTGCAGATGACCAGCATTGTATTCATTGCCATTGGTGTCAATCTTGTTGAATTCATTCACATCCAAGTCAAGGCCTCTGCTATTCTCACATTGTTCAACTATTCTCACAGTGCTCTGTGCTTTAGTGTCTCGGTTTGTCACCTGCATTGGAACACCACAAAAATACTCAATAAAATTACAGAAAATGCATATTTCAATCTTATAAATCTATAATAGTAAATAGTTCATAATAATTTGAAACAATTTAATAAAACAATATAACATAAAATTCTAAATAAATTGAACAGAGGACCATGTGAAGCATCTGGTCTTGTAGAATTTGAAAGGGATGTATAGAGTGATTACATACCCTTAAACATTTCCCACAAGAGGCTTGTCCGCGTGGCCCAACCGGTCCACAGAAGGCAGTCCACCCATATTTCTTGCGCCAGTCGAGAGGTTTGTCTGCATCTCAAGTGGCACAGTGAGCAGAGGCCTTGTTCAAATCCCACCCAATATTCTGAGGATTATAAAGATGATAAGTTGCCCTCACATTGGTGGCTTGTTGAGCTTTAGTCTGCAATGCCAGCAAACTTAGGCAACCCAATATCACCACCAACATTACTCTATTCTCCATCTTACAATATATTAATAGTTTTTTCCCAGTTGTTCAAAACTGTTTTGAACTGAATATTGATGTTTTGGTAGGAGTATTTATAGATAATTTGTGTAGAAAAAACGGGTAGTAGATATTTTGTAAATGGGAAGCCCACTAAAGAGACGTGTACAAGACAACCCGGTCAGTCTAACCATATGTATAGACGTGACTTCACATTCGCCACTTGAAATGCATTAGATATGAAACACTCAATATTTGACAATTATCCAATCTTCCAGAGAAACAAACCACGGAATTCAAGCAACCTGATCAGTCTATAGACTTGACTTCTCATTCGCCTCTTAAATATGAAACAGTCAATATTTGACAGTCCAGAAGCTTGATTTCTGTCTCATTACCTATGTGGGTCTTCATTATATGCATGGCTGACATTTGTCATTTCGTGAGGAGAGTGCATGAACTTATGTTAAAAGCAAATGGGATAGTATTAGCTTTGTTCAATACACCCCCCCAAAAATAAATCAAATGGAATAGTGATAACCTTTTGGATAAATGATGTTTGGCAAATCAAAATATGATTAAAAACATAGGGCAATGTTTAGAGTGTTATGTAAGGTTGAGACTATATAAAAGTATGTTAAGGATGGAAACAAAGTAAGAGGTAAGGGATAAGTTGGGATGTAGAGACTAACTTTTTCTTAATTTTAATTATATTTTTTTTGGTAACTAGAGGGAACAATAGCTCAGCAATTTGGAGTGATGCAAGGGCATCACATCAATGACTTGCATGCCAAGTCTAGGAATGAAATGTAGAAAAGATTGAAAAATATAATGGATGGGACAATATTCAATGAAGTTCATAACATTCATCCATTAATGCACTCATAACAATATGAAAATGACAATTAAGTTAATTTTGTAGATGACTATTCATCTTTTAGTGTAGCTAGGAAATATAAATATAAAAATATTATCCTATTACTAAGATTATGTATATTAACATTATATCACCTCTTATTTCATAGGGGTAATGGTAAAACAATTGTCTATGTTGCGCATTGACCAACTTGTTTATGGCACCTCTTTTTCTTGATACAAAGCTCTAGTGTTTTGCAAAAGGTTTTTCTTGGGTGATTCCCTTCTGCAGTTTTTCAAGAACCAAGATATGGACTTGGTATTTAGACTTGATTTTGTTTTGTCAAGTCAAATCAACTTTCCATGATGCTATATCCCATTTTGAGAGAATTTCACACTCATTTGGTATGAAAATTTTCACCCCCATTTTTGTTTTGAGTGATGAAATTTGCATAAGGCTATTCAACTTTTGTCTTTGTCACTTTTGTGAGTGAAAAATAGAGAACCTGGACTAATTGCACTCTTGAGTAGTCGAAAAGTGTGTCAGCTACACCATGTGACTTAAAAATTGGATAATCTAGGTTGATTGCACCCATGAGTAACCCAAAAGTGTGCTAAAGGATGCACTAAATGACTTGATTTTCTATCAAGCTAAAAATGTGAAACACTTGTTGTCTACAATGTCAACAAATAAAAAAATTGTCTTGTGCAAAAAAGCATAGCATCGAGAATGAAGGCATATGATGATCTCACTCCATGGCATAGACATCAAAAATAAAAAATGAAGTGTGCAATCTCAAGTGTTTAGATGTAAAGTTGATCATTACTTTCTAAGTGGTAATATGCTATAATTTGCAATATGCTACAATGATAAATCCTCAATGGACAATGTGAGAAATCTCCAAATATTATGCTTGAAGAGCTCAAAATCTCAATCTTGATGTTTCTCCAAGTTCCATGCTTGAAGAACTTGAAATTCAAATCATGATGTTCCCTCATGTAAGATGAGAGTGGATAGTTGTTGTAAAGGTCCCCCTAGAAAGAGAACAACATTTATGAAATTTTGTATAGAAATGCACAACTCAATGATGCCCTCATGGGTTTTCATCTCATGTCTCCATTAAGTTTCCCTTTTGGGTTTTTAACTTAGAACTCAACTGTAAAACTATAGCCTTAAATAATATGTATTGAGATGCATATCTAGTGGTCTTAATGTGCTCACTATCAATATCCTAATAGGAAATCACAGATACAAAGACATTTGGCTGCTTCTATTAGCACCAAAGAGACTTAGAGCATAATTATCCTCTATGGGAATTGAGTGTAACTCTACAATTTATCCTCTATGGAAAATAAGTGTGTGCTATTATCCTCTAAGCGTATCTAGAAAAATAATAGTAGTGACAATGATAAAATCATGAATGCTAAAGATAAAACTAATCTAGCTAAAGCAAACTAGTGAGAAATATAGAAATGAAATGAGAATGAGAGGAACCCACAAAATGCCACACATGTGCACACATGGATTACACAAGTAGAATAACCATAAGAAGGAAAAATGGAACACAATCACCTCACAAATGAAGATGAAATCCACCCAACCAAGAGCAAGGACCAAGAAAGATCCCAATAGAAAGTAGTAGTTCCAAAAAACCCCATGAAGATTCCAAAACTTGAAAGATGATCACATAAGCTTGAAGAACACAATACAAATTCATTGTATGTTGTTGGAAGCCAAGGAAGATTGCCAAGAATGATGGTAAAATCACTCAAGAGTGCAAGAGTTATATGCTGGAATGAATAGTGGAGTTGCAAAGAGACTTTTACAAAAAACAGTAAGAATTAATTCAAAAGAGTAGCTTGGTGGGAGAAAGGAGAAGGTAGGTCAAATAAATCCTTTTGAGGGTCGAAGGAGCGTTACACAGGATCCTACATGCCATGAAAGGTGGTAGGAAACACCCAAAAATGCTCACTAGGTGGCAAATGGACATGGGATGCTAGCATGTCATGCAAACATCTATGCTTAGTCCTAGCATCTAAGTGACATCTAGATCACCTTTGGACAACTTGAAGATCAAATAATTTAAATAGATTTTTTTGAGAATCAACATAAAGGATAAAACATGATGTACAATTTATATAACATTTATGGGCTGGAAAAAGCTAAGGCTGGGTTAAAATGAGCCTAAAACATGATAATATAGTGGATACTAAAATAAGAAAAATGTAGTATGCAATTTTCAACGTTACATTTAGCCCCCACTTTAGTGGGCTTATGATCGTAAGTGATATGCTATGCTAAAGTACATAAAGGAAACAACATAACAAAAGTTACATGAAAGGGATATCATAGGGGATGCAAGGAAGGAAGACCCCAAGATAAAAACCTATAAAACCATAGTATTAGGAAACAAAAGCCTATACAAAGGGCAATGCTAGAATTATGTGTATATGAGAAGGAGGATTAGATCTAATGTGATTTACAAAAAAACTAATGTTATAAAATTATATAATCTAATGCACATCGAATATGAACATAATCATAGAGACAAAACACACAAGAAAAAAGAAAGAGAAGATGAAAAATGCATTTCTAGCATTGTGTTGCTAGAGGGATGCAAAGTATGGTTCTAGGGCTAGCACATTGTGAGGTCTAGGAACCACACAATACCTTTTTGAATCGTAAGATCTATCAAACTACATTGCTAGGTGACTCACAATAAGTATCAAAAGTAGTAAAAATGGAGAACAATTCGCTACCATTGTGTCACTAGGTGGCTCACATATCAAAGAAATATTAGGGATTGCATGCACTAGCATGGCTCGGTAATCTTGATAAGGGTGATTAGTCTAAGCAAGTGCATCTACTTAGGACCAAATGCAATAGTCCAAGCAAGTGCATTTGCTTAGGAGAAAGAGGGTTTTCCATCTACTTGGGTGATTAGTCTCAGACAACTCGAGAAAATACCTCAAGGAGCATACCATCATTGTGGTTTGTGTGAATATAAAAAGCACAAAATATGTCCTTGCCTTAAAATAATTCCATTTAAACCAAAAGTATGCAAATGATTTTAATGTAGAATAAGGAAAAAAAGGTGAAAGAATTTCAGGAAACATATATGGGGAGATATGTTCCTAAAGCCACCTCAAGAAGAGGTGCCCCCAAGGAGAGGTCCTAAAGCAATGTTGCAAGCATGATACACAAAAATTTGTGTAATCATGGAATGACACTAAGCATTACAAAAGCATGTCATATAAAATCAAGGAAGATCACCAACAACATAAAGGGATCTATGTGCTTGGGGTTAGTATAAATATAAAGGAGTCAAAGATCATTAACGGATAAGGACATAATCATCATCATCCCCCAATAATATAGAACAATTTTATCCTTAAAATTAGCTGTGCTCATTTTGTAGGATGACCCCTATGAAACTTGTCCGTTTCATATCCTACAACTCTATGCACGCAAAATGAGGTGAATTCACTTGTCCTCGTGCATGGTCCCCTAGCTCTGAAGAATCTATTCAAGTATTTCCTCATTTTGGTTTCTCAAAGTTTATATGACCAATTCATAATCGCAAACGAATCAAGGAATTGACTTTGTTGTTTTTGGGAGTTAGAGTATTTTGAGTCACATGCATAGGCAGCAAAAATCACCATCGATGCATGTTAATACCCTTCTCATATGCAAGGGTGGTGATTTTTACCACCTGTGCATGTTGTCTTATTTGTATGTCTAATGGCTGTTATTTTTGTCGTTCGAGCATCTGTCAGTTCACACGAACTATAATTAATGCCAAGTCAAGTTATTTTATTTTGCTATTTAAATGGCTTTTGTTATTTTTTATTTTTCATCGTTTCTCTTTTCCTACTTCCGTGTCTACTCTACGCCCTTATTCATTCTTTCGAAGATCTCTGACATGTTTGAGAGGATCTTGGTAAACGGATTCGAGTTAGAATTTCTGTCAGTTTTTCTACCATCTTCGCTAGGTAGGGTTTTCTTGGTTTCTCATTGGTTTTTGTTTTTATTTGCAAATGATTAGGGTTTATTTTTGGATTTTAGGTTTTGGTCATGCTTTACTATTTAATTTAAGCCCTAGTGTTTTCTTGTGTTAACCCTAATCGTTTCTATATGTTAGTCTATCAATGATTCTTCACTGCGTAGAGGGTTTTTGTTTTAAGTTTAGTTTTAATGTTATAGTTTTGTATTTTTATTTGTATGGTCAACATTTCTCACCAACTTTTCATTTTTTCTTTCATGGGTCAGTGTTCTTGTTACCTATAAAGGCGGTGATTTTTGTTGCCCTTGTTAGAAACACCAAGTCTTTGCTTAGATGTATGAGCGGCAAAAATTGCCGCCCATACAAAGAACCTTACATCCCGTGAGTGCAGAGGCGGCAAAAATTATCACCAATACACATATGTTTTACCCTTAAACCTTATCTTTACATGCTTAAGCGAACATTTTTTCCATTAGTGTTAAGAGTCTTTTCCCACATGTAGGAGCGGCAATAATCACCGCTCATACATAGATATCGCCCATACACAGGTTTTATACTTTATGTAAAATGTAAAATTGGTCATTTTTACCACCTATACATAGTGAAGTTCTATTGCACAACACTAAGTATAATATGTATTGGCGGTGTTTTTCCCCACCTATACACTTTGAGAGATTTTCCCCATGTGCAGGGGCAACAATTTTTGCCGCCCTCACACCAAAAAGTAATTCATCTAATATGCAGAGGCGGGCCTTTCTGCCACCTTGACATCTCAGCAATACCCTCTATATGCAGAGGTAGGCCTTTTTGCCGCCTGTGCATCACCTTCCTAAAATTCTCTAACTTTGGAGAATTTTCACATTTGTTAACTTTAGCCCACTTTAATCGAGTTTCTCATTTTTATTGCTCTCTAGCCCCGCCAAGCTTGCACTATTGATCATGATTTTCAACGTTGCCCAATTGCCAAATTTTTCCTAACACTACAAAATCATGCCTTTTATGTTGCAGTTGCTTCTGCAAGAATGTCAAAATCTTTTTCTCAACTAAGGGAGTTCATTTCTCAAATGACCGATCCTTCACCAAAGAAAGCTAAAGCTATGAAGTACAAATACTAGGGTGTGTTTCCCGTGACCTCAGTCACATCCAATGTGGATGAAATATGGGATACAAAAATTAGTCATGTGGATATGGCCGAGTTCGTAGAGAGGACAAAGTAACAAAATCCAAGTCATTACATGAAGAGGATTGTGGAGAGTAATATTCATTTCGTTGCTTCTTTTCTTGTAGTAGCACACAACCCTGAGTTTGTTCTTTAAGAGGCTCATTTCTATAACAGGAAGAATAGAACAGTTATAGATGCTCAAGGTAATGTGATAATGAGGTTAGTTACAAAATTCATGGATAAGGTCTTCATGTGTCCTGGTGTAGAGGAAAGTGCAGAGATTGATTTCAATATTGCTCAGAAGGAGTATGACAAAGATACTGAGAAAGCAAAGAGGGTCATAAATACTAAATGGCTAAAATCTACAAGGGCTACTCTTTCTAGATGGCCTAAAAGTTTCCCAAGAAGTGATTATGTCAAAGAGGTCAGTGACCTAATAACTCTTCTCAGCAGAGTTAGAGGGCTTTCTTCTTCTTCCACTTTTCATGAGTGGATGTACCCTCATATTAAAATCATCCTCCAAGGAAAATAAGGGATCTTCTGGGGTGATCAGATAAGCAATTCTCTTCATGAGCAATTGATCAAAGTATCTACAACCTCCAAATTCTACATGACATCCTATCTGGTCTATGCAGCTTCTTCAATGGGAATTTCTTTAAGATTAACATCTAAAGGGGACCGAAGAGTTTTACCTGTGTACCAATACTACCCCCAGTTGAATTTAAAGGGATCAATCCATCACTTCTGGAGGGTAAATGATGCTTTCTTTGTAGTGTTTATGTGTCTTTTTGACCCTCAACTAGAGAAGAAGAGAGTTTCAAATGAAGCCTTGGAAGTTGTCAACAGTTTTGGTTGTTTGTATCTCCAATTCCCAACTTTCACTTATCTGAGGGTTGGCTATTTCCAAGGTTATCCATATATGTTGCCCAAATTTCCTAATGATAAAATTTTCTTGATGGAATCATGCCAACAAATGATTGTTGTACATAACAAGCTCAAATGGAGTTGAAAAAACCTAGATTCAAGTTTCCTGTTGAGATTGGTAGGTACCCCATTTCTACTTCTACTAAGGCCAAGGCTCTTGAAACTGAATTGTAGCTGGTAACAATGAAGCATTTCAAGAAGAGAAGTAACTTTGACTTTAGGAGAGTAAAGGACAAGATAAAGAGAAAGTCTCCATCACATATCCCTATGGTGGAAGACATATGGGCTAGCCTGAGGACTCAAGAGGAGATCAGGAAACTAGACTACTATAGGTTAACACTAAGTCAAATTGAGGACTTAGGATTAGCTTATATCCCAGAGGGAATGATAAATGATGAAGATATTGTGAATCCCAAATATGTCAATGAGAATGTTGAGGGTTCCCCTTTGCCTATGGTTTTATGGTCAAAGAAAGAATTAACCTCAATAAGAAAAAGATTTGAGCCTATCCTGGCAAATACAAATGTGTGGCTAAAGGGTAAAGGGATTTAGTTGAAGGATTTTATCACTAGCTCAGAGGAGGAAACTCTAGAGCAAACAAGTAAAACGGCAGAAATAAGAACAAAAAATAAAAATGATGCACCTAGTTCTTCCAAGGATTCTAAGCCTAAAATAAAATTTGTATCAAAAGGTGCAAAGCTAAAGTGACCGAGGAAAAGCCAAGTGGAGAAGAAATGGAAACAGAAGAGCAAGCAATTGAGGAGCCTGCTGATGTGGAAATGGCTATTGAAGAGAAGTCTTTAGAGGAAAAGGAGGATGAACATGAACAACTAGAGGAAGCAACCATGTCTCCTCAAAAGGACATGACACAAGAACCTCAAACTTCTTCTCCTTTGCCCACTATACCTATTTCAGATTCTATGCCTATTGTTTCTAGTACTCTAGTTACTCCTATTATCATACCATCTTCTGGTTCTTCTACACCATCTTCTAGGACAATTTTTGATAGTCCTAAGGTTGTCTTTGATTTTGTTTTTGGTTCTTTAGGATCTTTACCAAGTTTGTCTTCTCCTTCCTATGATATTGGTGATCAAACAATTTTGGACCAATTTGTTTCAAGTATTGAGTAGGTTGCTAATGTTAATGTGCCAGGTGCTATCTTTACAAACACTTCTCTGATAATTACTACAACTAGTGTGGGTACAATTCCTTTAGTGCAAGTAATGGATTCTAATTTGGGTGCTAGTTTATCAGTGCTTCCTTTGTGGCTCTCATCATACACTCCAAAGAGGAAAAAGCAAGCCATCTCTCCAGATGACTTTGATTTTGAGAAGCTAGCACCTGTCAAGACAAAGGCCAAAAGGAAGCCTAAGACTCTCTCTCGGCTGCTGGTAGATAAAGGTCATAAGTATGTAGAAATTGCTTAACCTCCACCAGATGCAACCATTGAGCATTTCAACATGAGTGATTATTTAATCTCTAGGATTGAGCTAGGGAAAATCACTCATGAAAGTGCTAAGGCCGATGGGCAATCAACTCTCAATTCTTTGATTATGAAATTTGATGATGAGAAAGAAATGAAGGATCAGTACAAGGCGAGAGCAGAACTACTGGCTACAGTAATACAAAAGATCACTTTGTCTTCTGAATTAGTGGAACCTGAGATAATCACCATGGAGGATCCTATCGTTCAAAAATCTGAAAAGGTTCATGCTAGAGGAAAGGTAGTAGGAGATTATCTTGAAAGGATACATGCACAAGGAGTACTTCTTTTGACAAGTAAAGTTGAGAAGAAACGTAAGATGGAGAAGGTATGATCTAAATTGGATGATTTGGTTGATGTTTTGTCTCTTGAAATTAAGTATTTGGATGTAAGTCTTGAGAAATGGACCCACATGAAGAAGATAAAGGTGAAAACCTTGGTATCAATTGGCATCATTTCAAACTGTGAATCATATGTAGAAACCAAGGAGTCATTGATTCATCGTAGCAATGTGTTGAAAGATTTGATAAAAGATTTGCAAAGTGCTCAGGACCTCAGTGTGGATAGTGATGTTGATCTTCTTCATAAGTTTGAAGAAATTCCATGCAAACAGATAGGTGATGATCATCAATTTCTATCCGCTGATGAAATGATCTAGGAATTCAATAATATGATTTAGAGAGCTTTTGAAGAGAAAATTTTTTTAGTCACTTCTCTAGATAATCTACTGGAAAATCAATTGACTCTGGATAATTTGAAGACTAAATTGCTAAGTCAAGAGAAAGCGGCCACTACAGTCAAAGATGCAATAACCAGAGCCCAGGTCATTTCCAAGAATACTGTTGGTCATGATAGTCTTGAAATGCAAATGGTGTTCACAATGTATGAAGATTTTCTCAGGAAGGATGGGGGTGAAAGTTAATTTAGATGTTCGTACCTTAATAAATTTGTCATATATTTTCATATGTATTTTGTATTTAGTTTTGGGCATGTCCACATGTACATTTTCAATATGTAATTACATGTGTTAACAAAGGAAGTCCTAAGTCAATAAGGACTCTTCTGTTGAATAAGTCAAAGTAGTTAGACTTTTTCCTAGATTAGCTCTTGACTCTCACCTATAAATATGAGAGAGCTCTTTTGTAATGATCTATCTTTTATCTATTTGCAAGAAAACTCTGCTGAATTGAAAGCAAGTCAAGAGTTTGTGCTTATTTGTAAAAATTAATTTTTAGATATTTATCAATACAGGAGAGCAAGTTCAATTCCAATCTTTATCTTGGAGTAATTTGTTTTATGATAGAATTGTTCTTACGTCTTTGCTATCATATTATCTTTGATAAGTAATTGAAGTGTGAAGGGTTATTTCAAGTGATTGAGGAGTATTCTAAATCTGATTTTAATAAAATTTGAGCTATAAAATCATTTGTGAGAATTGTGTTGTGTTCATGAATGAGAAATAGCTTGAAGACTTTGTGTTGCAAGTTGTTATCTTTGATCTATTTATCTCATCTTGGCATATAGGTGTAGACTTTGGGCTGCACTTTACTCCAAATCATTTTATTTCAGTTGGTGAAAGAAGCAATGGAAGACTTTGTGTTTTCGTGGGTTTTTGTGGTAATTCATAGTTCTTTGCATAGTATTAGTTTTGTTGAAATCATTATTATAAAGTGTAAACATATATTCTAAAAAAAGAGAATATGATGGAATAGAATCATCTCAAATATAGTTCTTAGTGTAAATTAGTTTTATTAGTTATTAGTTTGTAATAGCTAGCAATCAGAGGGAGCCTCCCCTTGTTGAGAGGAGAGATATAATCTCATCATACTGAGGTTGATATAACCATTTTGTCTTCAGTGAGTTGATGACAAAATATTCACCAGACAAACTACAAGCACAAAGCAAGAATTTCACATGAAACTAAAAGAAAATAAAATTTTGGGTCAACATGGAAGGAAACTAAATATTTCAATGCTTTGCATCATCCCCAAAATGTTGAAAAGATGAATTAGATAACAAATAAAGGAATGTAGATACAAATAGAGTAATAAGAAAACATTTTCATTCCTCTTGTATCCATGTACCTACAAGAGTATCATTGGTCCTCTAAGAGAAAGTAACAAACACATATTAGTCATTTATTATAGGAAAAACAAAGCAAACAAACTAGCACACAAACATACACACTTGGAATGAAGGTATTGCTCTCATGGGTTGGGATCCATTAGATCATCCAAGTCTCATTATTGGTCATCATAGGGGGATAGAGGATGATATGATAAAGGGACCATGTTAAGAGTTGTATATGGAGACTCCCTTAGTAATAAATGCAAAGGATTTCTAGGAGCAATGTCCTCTTGGGCATTAGTAGGGACTATTGTTAGCAATCTCGTGAAGATTGAAGATAATGATGGAATATCCATGAAGGATTCAAAGAGGTACTACACTAGGAAGGTGTCATTTTACATCACTATTAGTATATTTCACAATATGTGGATACTTAGTACTATCAAAAGAAATGCACAAAGTAAGAGCCACGAGTGGAGGAGAATCCTCCACAACAAGAAGAACAAATGAATAAGGGAATAGAGGGGGTAGAAATGGTGGCATATTCTTGGGATTGTGAAAAGGTGGTGTGGGATAATGCTCTTGTTTTTGTTTAGGTGGTGGATGGGGTATGTCAATGTCAATGGTGGTGGAGCAAAGAACATCTTAGAAATTTGGTGGACAATGCGCTAAAATAGAACAAATGAAGAGAGTGGTGCTAGAACTTACACTAACATTGGGGAGGTCAAGAGGCTCTAAAAAGGGTGGCATATCTAGAATGATAAGGATGATGGGATCCTTAGTTGATGGAGCTAATATAATCTAAACCCTTTTGGTGTTCTGATTGTATGGGTTAGGTTGAGGAGATGGAGGATTTAGAGAAGGGGGATGCTGAGGATTAGAAGGGGGAGGCTAAGGCTCATAAAGTGGAGAAATATTAGGAAGTGGCCACATAAGAGGACACTCAAGAACAAGCTCAAATTTAGTAGTGAGCTCTTGAGCTATAGTACGATGATAATTCTTGTGATCTCTCACAAGATGATTACACTAAGTATGATCTAAATCCTTTGCTGAAGTAGAAAGAGGGTTTTGTTAAGAATTACATGCAAAAGATACCAACTAAATGTAAATAAAGATTAAACAAAGGAATGAAAATACACAGAAATAATAACAATGAGAGACAAGTTTTAATGTGGTTCACCCAAACTCAGGCTACATCCACCAATAGAGAGTTCAATATTATTATCCAGCAAATCAAACTGATTACAACCAACAATCCTTGCAACTCAATACTGCTGCAAATGCTACAATACAATATCAATGGAAACCCTAACCCTTAGCTTCTTTTATCAAGCCTTATGTTAGTTACAAAATAGGGGGTTTTTATGTTGGCCAATAGAAAAGAACTCTCAACGCCTTTATAAAATAATAAAAAATATTTGAGGTTTCGGGGGTGCTGCCCCCGAGCCCTCGCAAGGGTGCTAACCCTTGACCCCGCCTTGTATTGTGACAGGGAGCACGCTAGGGGCACTACCCTAGGACCCCACAAGGGGCACTACCCCTTGACCCCATCTTGGGGGTGCTATCCCCAAATCCCCGTTAATAATTTGGAGGGAAACCGCGCTGATAAAAATGGGGAAAATTTAACCTCTGAGTCTAATTAGGCTCCATATAAAAATAGATTTTCCATCCATTATATGAGAGGAAGAAGGATGAATATAAGGAACCATTAAGGATTAGGAAACCGCAAGGCAAGGGGCAGGATCTTGCAACATGAGTTTCTTTCCTAATGCCACTGAAGAGGCAAGAGGAATATGATAAACCACTATAGGTTGAGAAGCTATACAGTGGGTGGAAGGGTCTTGCAACATGGGTCACTTTCCTCATGTTATTAAAGAGGTGGGATGAAAATGAGAAACAATTAGAGGTTGAGAAACCATAAAACTAGGAGGGGGTTTACATAGTAAGGCTTGTTTACCTCTGGCCATTGAGTAGGAAGCTAGAGGTGGAACAAATGAGTATTGGTTAGCTACACAAGGGTGGGGATAGTTTCTTAGTATGGGTTACTTTCCTTTTACTACTAGTGAAGTAGGAGAGGGAATAAGAGCAACCATTAGAGGCTGAGAGGTTAAAGGGGAAGTAGCCATAGGAGAAGAGGAAGAAGGACCACTAGAAAAGAATGCAATTTGGTGAGATTTGAATTTTTGATAAGAAAGAAATAAAAAGTCATTACAAGGTTGAGGAGGCTCAGTTGGGGTTGGACAAAAGTAATCCAAGGAGAAATTCTCATGCATCAAGAGGCTAAAATTTACTATGGTGCATCATGTGCACTACTCCTTTGTATGGGAATTTTAGGTTCACTTATGGACTACAGAGGGGAGTTCTCTTGTAGAAGTGAGCCACAGATCACCCAACCTTAGGTGAAAATGATTTGAGGTAGGCATCATGGAGAAAGGAATGTTTAGGGATTTTAATTCCACTTTGATAGAGAGGGTTAAAAAACCCAAGGTTGGTCTAGAAAGTGTTAGCAAGAGACACTATATGGATTCATGAATGTTGTCATTGATGGAAACAAAGTTTATCCCACACATCCGCAGGACATGGTGTGTCTCTACCGGAAGTCAAAGTGAAGAATATTGTGGTCCGGTAAACAAGAACAGAGCATGTGGTAAGGTTCGATAGACAGGTTCAGATCTCTCAGAGGAAGTATCTTGGTGAAGTACAGATTTGGGGAAGTCAAGAGCACTACCTTGAGTGATAGATTCCAAGGATTTAGCCTCCAGTGATGGATGAGGTAAAAGATATGAATACTTGAGTGCCGGGTTCTTGATTGGCAGTGTGGATAGAGGAAGAACTGACTGGTAGAACATCAAACATTATTCCAGATGTGTTACTGATGTTGGGAAAGGTTATGAAGGCATGAATTATGTTTGGCCGACATGATTAATGATTTCCACAAGTATATCCTTGATCCGCATTACTCGGTATGCAAGGATTCAGCTGATAGATCAGAGTTTATTAAAAATATTGACTATTCCAGTGCTGACTAGAAAGGTGATGAAATCACTTGTGTGGATATATATACAAGATGGATTTAGTTGTGAGTAGCATTGTAGTTGTAAGTGATGAGCGAATAAAAGAAGAAGTGCAGAGCAGAAGCAGTAAGGAAGATCCGGTATGTAAAGAAAGTAGCATAAGAGAAGAAGGAAGATGAAGTGCAGCAGATTAGTGTACTGAGCCTAATCGAAACTAAACTCCAGCATATGTAGATGCTCCTATATTAGTTCAAGTATTGTATTACATTCCTTTTGTAGACAGTGAGTCTCTTGTAGGTAGTGTGCCTCTTGTGAGCAGTGTGCTCGGGCAGTGAGCCCTAATTGGCAAGTGCCATCTTATTTTTCCTTATTCTTCTAACAGAGAATAATCTTTGGGTTAATCACCCCGTGGTTTTCTCCCTTAACAGGGTTTCCACGTCAAAAATATTGTGTCATTTGTATCTCCATTTCATGGTTATGTTTTCTTGTTTGAATTAATGCTGCATTGATTAATAAGAAAGTTCGAAAAGAAGAAATAATTAGGATAACTGATTCACCCCCCCTCTCAGTTATCAACAATTGGTATCAGAGCCAAGTTCCTCCTAACAGAGTCTAACAGCTCGAGGAAGATCTGGGAGTCCAAATGGATGCATATGGTTTAAGGGAGCAACTCAAGACTGCCCTTGAGGATCTTGAACAGTCAAACTCTGAAGTCAATGAATTAAAGGAAAGACTCAAATAGGATGATGATTTCATGAGAGAACTAAAAGACAAATTAAGTCTCTCTATGAAAAAGAGAAAGGAGCTGCTTCAGCAATTGGCAAGACAAGGTGAAGCAAATGATGCAAATGAAGAGTTGAAGGAAAAAACTGAGTTGTGTGAAAAGTTATCAAAAGAAATCATTATGGTAAGACATGAAATGGAATCAGGAGTCATGAAGTTTACCCAAGAAGTTGAAGAGAAAAGAAAAAATGAAGATAATCTAAGACAATCTCTCAAGGAAAAATCAGAAGATTGCCACCAGATGGATAGAATTATCAGACATCTTGAATCTGATCTTGAAGATACTAAAGATAATGAAGAAAAACTTGAGGATCAAATTGTCTCTCTCAAAAGGGATCTTCAAACAGCAAATGAATATAAAGAGAAATTCAGGATAAGTTCTGCTCAACTTGAAGTTCTTCTTGGAAGTCAAAAGAAGGTAGATGACAAGTGTGGTTTGGGATATGAGAAAGGAGAAAGCTCTTGATCCGGTCAAAAGAATTTTGGATTAGAAAATCCAAGGAACAGGCCTAGAAGACCTCCGATAAGATAGCCTAATGCTCAAAGATATCCATCCTTCAATGGATACTACCACAATTGCAATCACTTTGGTCACAAAGCTAATCAGTGTAGAAAGAGAATGAATCAGACTAATTCATCCTTCTCTAGACAATGTTTCAACTGCAAAAGGTATGGTCACAAATCGCATGAATGCAGAAATATGCAAATGAACAAAACATTCAATGGTAGATGCTTTGCATGCAATAGAATAGGTCATATGGCTAATCAATGCAGATCAAGAGGATATCAGTCAAATATGCAAAGAAATGTTATTTGCCAAATCTACAATAGATCCGGTCATAGTACAAAATTCTGTAGAAGCAAGAATCAGGACAAAAGAGGTCCGGTATATCATAATCAGAATCAAGATAAGGGTAAACAAAAGGTGAATGCAGATGAAGTTAAAAGTGAGATGAGCAAGATTTGGGTGAAGAAAAGTACAGAGAATGTAGAGGTTGGATCCACACTAGACTCTGGTGCTGATATTCCTTCTAAGAACTAAAAGGTGAGCTCTAGCTCAGGGGGAGACACAAAGAAAACCTTATTCCCCCAGCCAGTCAATTGGTGCCAGAACTGGCACAAGAAGAGCTGCGGATTGAAGGATTCATAAGGGCAGCATCCAAACAAACTGTGGTTAAGATTTGGAAGATCCGCAAGATGTTTAAAGATTAGGGTTGATCCGGTTCTTCAAGTCATCCAAATAAGGCAAACCAGAATAATGTAGGTCGAGCATTTATTGTAACCTGATATTAGGGTTTGCGGAGCAATATAAGGGTTTTCTCATTAACCACTTATTCATTCTGCATTCAAGAAGAAACAAAAAGTGGAGCTCTGCAACAAAATTCCTCAAGTTCATCAAAAATCATTTGCAGAAGTCATTACATCCAGAGATCAATCCAACCAATTCCGTGAAACCAAAAGGCACAAAAGGTATTTTCTGTTTTCAATATCTCATTGCAAATCTTTTGATGATGGCTACTCTGAATATAGTAAAGATTTCTGATAGACCTCACCCCACATTTAAGAAACATCCATACAAATCCTTGGAGGTAGATCCCCTAGGTGCATTTTCTAGTGTTTCACATGGTGTCTTGCACACCGAAGATATTAGGGTTTACATACACGCAAATGTTGAAGAGTTTGGGGAATTCAAACTAAGAGATATCTATCAAAAACAACTATTAGATGATTCATTTGAGCTCAAACCCCAATACAAGGGCCTCCGGAACAAGCACTTTGCACAATACATACATTTCCCCTGTTTTACGGAGGATGAATGGGTCAGGTACATTTTGAACAGAATACATGACAATTTCATGTGGTTACATGGACTGTTCAAAATCACAAAAGATGCCATCAGGGTAGTTACCGGATTACACTCATTCGGTGGGATTCCTGTTCTTAAATTTGTGAAGAATCAAACTGTGAGTGAGGCTACTGGATCCAAGTTTGATAAAAGAGCAATGACAGTAGATGACATCTTTGATCTGGATGTCAAGTTTGCCTCCATGATCATTAGATATAAAATATATCATTCTAGTAGAGGAAAACTCTGTACCTGGAACTGCCATCTACACCACTTATGAAATGTTAAGAAAGGATGCAAACTATGACCTTTGTCAGCTTCTCTTGAACCAACTCTTGGAGAATCTGCAGAAAATCAAGAAAGATAAAAATAATTCATTCAAGTATGGTGGATTAATAATGTGCTTATTCTTCTACTTTATGAATGAGCTTCTCAGATCTAGTGGCTGGGTGTGGGAAAATGATAGACCAATAACTATCCAAATCAGAGATTATTTGCATGGACTCGGTGATGACAAAGCACAAAATACAGCTCTGTGGGGATACTTCAAGAATTTTCAAAACATGATGCAAGCAAGAGAAAGGATTCCCCAGTCTCTTGTTGAGAAATACAAAGACATAGTTTGTTTTATGGTAGAGACTGATCAGTGCCTAATGGAGGCTGTAGAACCAAGGACAGTCTGGATCATGCCCATGGGGTATGAAGTTGATGAACAGATTGTGGAGCTGCATGTTCAACACATGCTAAGTCAGCCAAAGGATCCAAAGGCAGAGAGGTTTGGAACCTTTGAAGAGCTGAGTATAAAATTTCATATAGAACTCAGACAACTGAAAATGAAGAGGAAAGTAAGAAAAGAAGTTGAAGAAATTGCAAAAGGCCTAGGCATCTCCAAGGAGGCACTTGATGCCAACAGGGAAAAGAGGCAAAAGGCTGAGGAAGAGAAGAAAGAAGCAGAAAAGGGAAGCAAGGAAAGTACTCTGGTAGAAACCTCAACCCAAACTAGATCATCAAAGAGATCTGCATCTGTCATAGTCACAAGTTCAAGAGCATCAAAACTGGAAGTCCAGGCATCCGACAAAGGAGAGAAAAGATCAAAGACAAAAGCCACAAGGGCTTATGCATGTCAAAGAGATGAAGAGGAAACTGAATCAGATGAGGAAATAAAGAAACTAAAAAAGAAGAAGAAATCATCCGGTGAACACTCTATCGGTCAAGGAGAAGAAGAGAAGGAAGAGGAATCTACTGAAAAACCCACTCTATCCTTAGATGTTGTAGTGAAAGCAGTCACTGTGGATGGGAACCTGCAACCCTTAACAGAATATTATGATGAATATAATGAAGCAGATAAAAAGATTCTGGAGGAAGCCACAGTTCAGTTTTTGAACACCTACAACAAAGCTTTTATTGAAATTATCTCTCTAATTCCCAAAAGCCTAGAGAAAAGGCTTGAAATGAGGAAGAACAATGCTCAAGCAAAAGATCTCGAGATCTAGGAACAGGTCGCCATTCAACTCTTCCCTTCAATCACTCTGCAGCAAATCAATATGATCTTTAAAGAGTGCAAGGATGAGTTCTGGAGCAAAGCCAGGATGAATCAGCTCATGCTTGGTGAAACCGACAAAGTGGCAAAAGAGACTAAAGAGATCCTCTGAAATGCTCTTAAAAAGTTCAACATTCCCATCTCAGAGGACTCTGGTAAAGACAAGGGCTTAGAATCCCCTATTCCGGAAGAGGTGGCTCATGAACAAACAACTATCTCTCCTCCAGTTTCCCCCACAGCCTCTGGATCTAAAGGAGAAGACAAATCACAGGAGAAAGAAGCTGAAGTGAAAGAAAAAGAAGTAGGCAGTACCAAGGCAGCAGAGGGAAAGAAGACCTCAACAGAAAAGACCACAACTACTAGTGGTATGAATGTAGAAGGAGAAAAAGCTCCAAGGGATAGCTCTAAAAATACAGAAGAGAAGAAACATCTGTCTCCGGCAAGAGACACTGCACAAACTGTCCAAGAATTCCTAAACAAAGGAACAATGGAGATTGATGAACCAGAGCTTCTACAAGGTCCATTCAATTTTGATTCTCTTTCTCCAGTACAGACAATGAAGATAGCTTCATTTACTAACGCAAAGGCTAAAGAAAATCTCCTTAAGTCTCATATGGAAGACTGTGGGTTGATAGAAGCTGCTTCTGGAGTGCTAGAAAAGATTATGCCATTGTTTCAGAAGGATCCTACAGCCTCCTCATCCGGTAATCTCAAAACTCTAGTCAGCAGTGTTAATACACATTTTGATTCTCTAGAGAAGTCAGCTGAAGAAAAGGTCTAGAAGGAGTTTTTGGATAAGAGATTCTCAGAGGTACAAGGGTTGATCATCAATGATAGGAGAAATATGAATATTGGGATAAAGAGCTTAGAAAATGCTCTTAAAGATGGAGGTGAAGTCTACAAATTTTGTATTTCCTGGTCCAAAGCAACAGTGAAAATTGGGAAGAAAATGAAAGAACAGGAGGATAAAATGTTAAAACTTTCTCAAAATTTTGATCCACTTTCTACATCAATAATAAATCAAGAATGTCAAACGATAGTAGTTTTGAATGAGATTAAGAAGCTTGAAAAAGAGAAGAAAAATAGAATAAGTAGGTTAAATGAGCTCAGAGGGATAAATGTCCCTAAGTTAGAGGCCATGCATGAGGCCATAAAAGAAGCTCAAATCATAGCTCAGACAAATGATCCAACTAATCTAAAAAGGGCAGATGCATTTGCTTTTCTATTGAGCGGTCATATATCAATTTTGGATAGAATGAAGCAAAGTTGGGCTAAGTATAGTAAATTTTTTTTGAAAATTTTGGTATGCGGACCCTACCCTTTGCCATTGATGTTAAAGGGGGAGTGAGGAGCAGTGAAAAATGAGGAATCCAACTAAGGGGGAGCTCCGAAAAATGTATATAAAAATAGAGCATCAGCCAAGGGGGATCATAGTGTAAACACTTAGTCATTTTTCACTAAGTGTTGCCATCAATGCCAAAGGGGGAGATTGTTGGCAAGAGACATTATATGGATTCGTGAATGTTGTCATTGATGGCAACAAAGTTCATCCCACACATCCATAGGACATGGTGTGTCTCTACCGGAAGTCAGAGTGAAGAATATTGTGGTCCAGTAAACAAGAACAGAGCATGTGGCAAGGTCTGACAGATAGGTCCGGATCTCTTAGAGGAAGTATCTTAGTGAAGTGTAGATTTGGGGAAGTCAAGAGCACTACCTTGAGTGATAGATTCCAAGGATTTAGCCCCTGGTGATGGATGAGGTAAAAGATATGAATACTTGACTACCGAGTTCCTGATTGGCAGTGTGGACAGAGGAAGAACTGACTAGCAGAACATTAGACATTATTCTGGATGCGTTACTGATGTTGGGAAAGGTTATGAAGGCATGAATTATGTTTGGCTGACATGATTAATGATTTCCACAAGTATATCCTTGATCCGCATTACTCGGTATGAAAAGGATTCAGCCGACAGATCAGAGTTTATTAAAAATATTGACTATTTCAGTGCCGACTAGAAAGGTGATGAAATCACTTGTACGGATATATATACAAGATGGATTTAGTTGTGAATAACGTTGTAGTTGTAAGTGATGAGCGAATAAAAGAAGAAGTGCAGAGCAGAAGCAGTAAGGAAGATCCGGTATGTAAAGAAAGTAGCATAAGAGAAGAAGGAAGATGAAGTGCAGCAGATCAGTGTAGTGAGCCTAACCGGAATTGAACTCTAGCATATGTAGATGCTCCTATATCAGTTCAAGTATTGTATTACATTCCTTTTGTAGACAGTGAGTCTCTTGTAGGCAGTGTGCCTCTTGTGAGCAGTGTGCTCGGGTAGTGAGCCCTAATTGGCAAGTGCCATCTTGTTTTTCCTTATTCTTCTAACAGAGAATAATCTTTGGGTTAATCACCCCGTGGTTTTCACCCTTAACAGGGCTTTCACATCAAAAATATTGTGTCATGTGTATCTCCATTTCATGGTTATGTTTGCTTGTTTGAATTAATGCTGCATTGATTAATAAGAAAGTTCAAAAAGAAGAAATAATTAGGATAACTGATTCACCCCCCCTCTCAGTTATCAACAGAAAGGCCATCATGCAATCATATATAGATTTCTAATTTCTCATACTTATCATTATACAACTCATATATATATATATATAATTCCTCTATAATTACATTCACCATGAAAATTAGGTCAATAAGAACACCCCTAATGGGTGTTTTATTGACTTGGGTTGTGATGTAAAGAGGTTTGTCATATATATGCATTGGTGCATCGATGTGGGAAAAGGAAATGATAGGTTCAGGGATAGGGTGCTTCAAAGGAAATAAAGGGTGAGTTTCCACCATTCTTATCATTTCAAAAAAGGAAGAAACTGACTAATTAGTGTCATTTTTCTAGCACCTAGGAGGTGGAAGCAAGGTTAATGAAATTGGAAGAATGATAGGGAAATGGGTTGGTATAAATTTGTAGATTTTGATTGGGAGGAGAAAATGACTTGTTACCTTTATTTTTTAGGCTAGAGACTTGAATCACATTTGAATTGATGAAGTCTTGCACAATGTGCTTAAGATGCAAACAACTCTTTGTGTCATGGCCAGGGACTATAGAATTGATAGAAGGCATTCGATTCATATGAAGTTGGCAAGCGTATGTTTGTGTCTAATGGACGAATGAGAAGCAATTAAACTAAGTTGTTGTTTAGAAGTTTCTACAATATAGAATAAATAGATTTAGATAAGGGCATGAATAGATGAAGGCAAGGATTACCTATTTCTTTGTTTGTTTTGATTATGAGAGGGCCAGAGTAATTGGTGAGAGTGTTGTGGCTACTACATTGTTAACAATTGTGGAAGTAAATTGTTTTTGAAAAAAAATCTTATAATTGTTGAAAGAAGAAGAAGGCTTGAACTATCCAATAGGTACTTGTGAGGTTGGTACCTCAAACTAGCTAACTGCCTAGTGATAGTCACGTAGTGTTGTGCAAAGATGAATGAAGGATATTTCATCAACATAATATTATCTCAAACCAATGGATGTAGGATTCCAATAAATACCCATTGCAAATTTGAGTTAGGTAGAGGATAAAGAATTTGTGAAAATAAGTATTGGTATTTAAGTACAAAACTAGTTATTTTCTCCTGAATACCCTAACGATAATGCACCAAGTCAATAAAGGTGACCTGGGGCCCAATGTTTTCTTGAAAGTGTTGGAGGAACTAATTCATTAGTTGTTTAAATGAAGAGATAGAATGATTAGGTAACAAAAAAACCAATCAAGCATGGTGTCTTTCAACAACCACAAGAATAGTTTTGTTAATAGATGATCCTAAAATATGAAGTTGTTGCATAGAGTGGTAAAGGTAGACACTCAAGTTTGTGGACTTCCCTTACTAGAGTACTTTTCAAAGTGAGGCACTTTGGAACTAGGGGAAACAAAGTTTCTAAAATAGTAAGCGATAAGGAACTGCATCAATATTATGGTGGAGTGAGGAGTTGTGTAGAGGATGTGGAGAGGGTAGCAAGTTGCTACTAAAGAGTAGAAATGTTATACCAAAGTTGGTTTATGAATAGATTTTTGGTATGCATAGGTATAAAAGTAGTAGTGGAGGTGATGGGAAGTGTCATATGTTGGGAGGTTCCATGGTGCCCAGTAAGAAAAGTAAACTACAAAATAACAAAAGGGGGAAGAAATCCATATTGATTTATAGGGTTTTGCACCATTCCATAGAAATCAAGGTCTACTTGACTATGTTGTGGAGCATGAGTAACCATGTGAGAAGATGTGAATGTTTGAGTAGAAGTATCCATTATATGGAAACTTATTGATTGGTGATTTTGAGTGAGAGTTCTAAGTTCCTTCATAGCAAGCTATTAAAGGTGGGACATCATTGTGAATAATGTGAGCTATGCTGTGAAGAAAATAAACACCATCAAGATTGTTTGTGAGCATGGTGGTGCAGGAGCACCTGAGGTGTCATCAAACCCCCATAAGGCACATTTTGAAGTTTTTGTGTTCTAAGAGACCATGGTTGTTAATAAGGTCTTGAAAGACCATTTCTCATGTTTTTTAATAAGGTCCAAGTGACCACTCTCATATGTAATGAAGTCATGTTAAGGTCCTTGAAGTATGTCTAGTCAAAGGAAGTCATGCAATGTAAGGTTTTCTAAGAGTTATTTTGTAAAACCAATGTAAACATGTGTTGTAAAGAGGGGAAAACGACCCCACAGTTGAAAAACAGTTGTGGACAGTTGAAACCACCTTGCATATGTACAAATACCCTCACATACCCCGAGGAGAAAAGGTTGGATGAATAAAAATCACGTTTTTGCCTCTTTTCCTTGTTTTTCTGTACTTTTTGACTGCAAATTTGCTGTTTCCAGCGTTGGTACGGTTCTGTACGGATAGATACAGAGGCAAGCCATATATGGTTGGAAAGAGGATTGAATAAGCTTTCCAATGCATCTGGTTTGAGGTCCTAACTCCATTCCTAGAAGAAATTATCGCTGTTTTTCTGGAACTGCCTGTTTGACTGTGAAAACAGGGATTTTGAGGGTTTGCAATGCATTTTTGGACCTTTCCATGAATGTAGGATTCTGATTCTCATGGAGTAGGTCCTTATTAAAATGCACCATATGTTTCTAACCATGAAAAAGCAGGAGGAGTGTAAATGGGAGAGGTGATCACCGTTTGGAGTCAAGTTTGCATGTGAAAAGAGCATTGAGAATGGTGGCATGTTTATAGCAGCCGGAGATCCGTCTTAACAAGGTGATATTTTTATGATTGCTGTTGTATAATATGGTCAATAAGATGGTGTTGGACCTTTGAATGAGGTCTGGAAGTGATTGGAAGTGGGAGATCTAGGAAGCCCTAGGTTTTGAGGCCTAGAAATGAGATTTTTGTATTGCAAACCTTAAATGTGCAAACCTCCTGATAAGACCTGGAAAATCCTTGGTTTTGAACCCTTTCCTAAGACTGTTTTTAGGTTTGAAGTGTGTGGGACAAGTTTGTCATAGGGTTCCTTTGTAAAATGGTCAATTTAGGCCTTGTAGGAAGGCAGCAGGGTGTTAGGACAGTCGCATTTCGTCCAAAACAACAGTAGGTGAGTTTGAGATATGTTTTAGAACTCAATAGAGGGTATCCAAATCAGTCATTTGTTTCAAGAGTGTTTTGGGAAAGTTTGGAGAAAAGTACAGTTTAGTCGCTGAACAAGACTACAAGGATTAGGCCTGTTTAATGGGAATTGTCAAGAATCTATCAAATTGGTTTGTGAAACCTTTGGAACCTTGTTAGATTATCTTTGGGGACCTAACACCTCTGCATCATAGTGGTATCAGAGAAAGGGAGTAGATTCTTGAAGGTTGAGAGAAGAAAGTTTGGATAGTTGAAGGCAAGATGCCTCCAAAAGGTGGATCAGCAATTGCTAGGGAGTTGAAGGCCCTTAAAGAGCAAGTTGCAGCATTGGAAGCCAGAGATAGGAGGAGGAGAGTTGATGAAGGTGAGAGTGAGTCAGAGGAAGACGGTGGAGAAGAAGTTCCACAAGAGGAAGAATTGGATCCAGAAGATGCAAGGATGGCAAAACTTCTTAAGGCAGTTCGAGTGAGTGACCACAAAGCCAAGGCAGATTTACCAATGTATGGAGGGAAATTAGATGGTGAAGAACTTATAGATTGGATTGGGGCTTTGGAAAACTACTTTGAGTGTGAAGAAGTGGAAGAAAATCAGAAGGTTAAGGTGGCCAAATCAAGATTGAAAGGTCATGCTTTGTTATGGTGGGATTGTGTGCAGGCTGATAGGTGGAAGAAAGACAAGCCAAAGATCACTTCTTGGAGCAAGATGGTGGAGAGGTTGAAGGCAAAGTTTCTGCCCAATGACTACTATGTTCAGTTGTACAAAAGGCTGCAAAATCTGAGACAAAAGGAGAAGGATGTGCAAGCATATACGGAAGAGTTTCATAAGTTGGATATTAGAACAGCACATGAGGAAGATGATGAAGAAAAGGTAGCACGGTATCTCAATGGGTTGAGGTACAATATCCAAGATGAACTCAGTCTCACAACACCAAGAACAGTTGAAGAATGCTACAAGCTGGCTATGAAGGCTGAAGAAAAGTTGCAAAGAAGGCAAGAGAGACAAGGAAGAGGTAGAGGAAATATCAATAGAGGAAGAGGAACAAGATCAATCCAAGAAGACCAAGGAGACACAAGCAAAGGTAAGGACCAAGTTTCTGATTTTAGAGGGGGATTTAGAGGCACCAGAGGTGGAGGTAGAGGTTCTAATTTTTTCACTGGGAGATGTTATCATTGTAATGAGATTGGTCATACAGCATACAAGTGTCCAATGAAACAAAGTTCTACATCCAGTGGTAGTGAAAGGAGGAATGAAAAGAGGATTCAATATGTGCAAGAAGAGGAGGTAGATGAAAGTGTTAACTCTCCAATTGGGAGTGCAGCCCCAGTTCAAGATGGAGAGACATTGATGATGAGAAGAACACCATTGCAAGCATCCAAAAATTCATTGAATAGGAGAGCTCTTTTCAAAACCACATGTAAGTGCAAGGATAAGGTATGTAAGGTTATAGTTGATTCAGGATCTACTACAAATATGGTTTCAAATGAAATGGTTAATAAGCTGAATTTACAAAGGATTCCTCATGAGTTGCCATATAGGGTGTCATGGTTGAGTGATGATCAAACTCTCTTGGTTAATGAACAAGCTATTGTTGAGTTTTCTATTGGAGGATATA
Organism: Cunninghamia lanceolata; assembly: GCA_027924645.1. NCBI lineage: Eukaryota > Viridiplantae > Streptophyta > Pinopsida > Cupressales > Cupressaceae > Cunninghamia > Cunninghamia lanceolata. Next base: position 25,821,852 of record BSBN01000047.1, read on the forward strand.
GGGATAAGGTACTTTGTGATGTAGTACCCATGAATTGTTGTCATTTACTTCTTGGTAGACCCTGGCAATATGACAGGGATGTGTGGTATAGTGGCAAGAATAATACATATACCATACATAGTCAAGGCAAGACATTTACTTTGTTTCCACTCCTTGAGGATGATGAGGATGCAGGTCTAATGAATACGGTGATCATGTGTGGGAAGAAAGAACCCATACTAGTTGATAGAAAGGTTCAAGTTGCTGTCATAAACGAGTTCAAACCAAAGTCTGATGTAAAAGATGAATTAGTAATTGATTGGAAGGCTAACATTTTGATTGGAATGGTAGTGTGTCCTTTGGTGCAGGATAAGGTTGTTATACAAGTTAAAAGTACAGGCACAATGGTGCACGGTGCTGATACAACCGTGGATGTAGTGGTCAATTTGCAAGAGCAGGATATGCCACACAAGGAAGAACCCAAAGAGTCTGCAGTTGCAGCAGAGAGAGAGGCAAGTATGTGGGCTTCTCATCATGGTGAAAGTATTTGTAAGTGCAGGAAGGAAGGATGGATGCCATTTCCAAGTCCAAGGATAGAAAACAAGTCCTATTCAGATGTGATCCCCAAAGTACACACCAACTTGCAAGATGACAATGTCATGATTCCAATTTGGCAGCCCATGTTGCAGTATTTGAGTCCATGGAGCCGACCTAAGGGTGATCATGAGTTTGTCCAATGTTGTGGAGTTGATTTCAGTCCTTCCTCATGGGACATGAGTTCTTTTGTAGAGGGGGAGTATGGTGCAGGAGCACCTGAGGTGTCATCAAACCCCCATAAGGCACATTTTGAAGTTTTTGTGTTCTAAGAGACCATGGTTGTTAATAAGGTCTTGAAAGACCATTTCTCATGTTTTTTAATAAGGTCCAAGTGACCACTCTCATATGTAATGAAGTCATGTTAAGGTCCTTGAAGTATGTCTAGTCAAAGGAAGTCATGCAATGTAAGGTTTTCTAAGAGTTATTTTGTAAAACCAATGTAAACATGTGTTGTAAAGAGGGGAAAACGACCCCACAGTTGAAAAACAGTTGTGGACAGTTGAAACCACCTTGCATATGTACAAATACCCTCACATACCCCGAGGAGAAAAGGTTGGATGAATAAAAATCACGTTTTTGCCTCTTTTCCTTGTTTTTCTGTACTTTTTGACTGCAAATTTGCTGTTTCCAGCGTTGGTACGGTTCTGTACGGATAGATACAGAGGCAATCCATATATGGTTGGAAAGAGGATTGAATAAGCTTTCCAATGCATCTGGTTTGAGGTCCTAACTCCATTCCTAGAGGAAATTATCGCTGTTTTTCTGGAACTGCCTGTTTGACTGTGAAAACAGGGATTTTGAGGGTTTGCAATGCATTTTTGGACCTTTCCATGAATGTAGGATTCTGATTCTCATGGAGTAGGTCCTTATTAACATGCACCATATGTTTCTAACCATGAAAAAGCAGGAGGAGTGTAAATGGGAGAGGTGATCACCGTTTGGAGTCAAGTTTGCATGTGAAAAGAGCATTGAGAATGGTGGCATGTTTATAGCAGCCGGAGATCCGTCTTAACAAGGTGATATTTTTATGATTGCTGTTGTATAATATGGTCAATAAGATGGTGTTGGACCTTTGAATGAGGTCTGGAAGTGATTGGAAGTGGGAGATCTAGGAAGCCCTAGGTTTTGAGGCCTAGAAATGAGATTTTTGTATTGCAAACCTTAAATGTGCAAACCTCCTGATAAGACCTGGAAAATCCTTGGTTTTGAACCCTTTCCTAAGACTGTTTTTAGGTTTGAAGTGTGTGGGACAAGTTTGTCATAGGGTTCCTTTGTAAAATGGTCAATTTAGGCCTTGTAGGAAGGCAGCAGGGTGTTAGGACAGTCGCATTTCGTCCAAAACAACAGTAGGTGAGTTTGAGATATGTTTTAGAACTCAATAGAGGGTATCCAAATCAGTCATTTGTTTCAAGAGTGTTTTGGGAAAGTTTGGAGAAAAGTACAGTTTAGTCGCTGAACAAGACTACAAGGATTAGGCCTGTTTAATGGGAATTGTCAAGAATCTATCAAATTGGTTTGTGAAACCTTTGGAACCTTGTTAGATTATCTTTGGGGACCTAACACCTCTGCATCACATGGCATGGAGGGTTCCTACAATGGGTGAAACATCATTAGACATGTTCTCTTTTGTGTAAAAGGCATGATAATTTGCCAAGTATTGATTGAGATCACACACATGGGTTTGAGAGACACTAGAGTGACCTAATGGTCAAAATCCATCTCCGCATCATGGAAACTTATTATTGCATGAGTTGAGAAAGATGAAATAATATGTAAGGTTTTTGTTGTGGTTTAATATGAGGAGTTAGAGAAATTAGGTTCCAATCTAATAGGGATATTAAATGCACAAGATTGAGCCATGTGGGCATTTCTCAAACTTCACCAAATGATGTTATCAAAATGTGAAGATTGTGTAGTGAAGCTCATAAATAAAGTTAAGCTTCACAATGCACAATTGAATGTGATGATTATTGATTATATGTTTAAAAGCTTAGAGCATTAGGTTCACCAAAATGTAGTGTGAACTACAACAAAAAGAGAAGCATTTTAAATTGTGAAGATAATCAATTCAATTTCAATTCAATTTGGCAAGGAAAAGCATACCTCTCCATACCAAATGATTTCAATTATTACACTAGGAAAAATTAGCTCATCTAAATTGTTCTAATATGCTACTACCTTCATAAAGAGCAAATTCTTACTAGCTAGCCAATGTGATTTACCCTTGACAAAACTTATTTTTTGGAATCAAGATGAAATGCTACACTAATCAATAGAAATTAAAAATTTACATAATATAGTGCTTTAAATTTAATAAAAAATGAATAGAAATTGAAATAGGAGGCTAAGGAGAATCTTTGATAGTAACCTAGAGGTAATTGGACAAGATGATAGTGTGTTTCATGGACATCTACATGCCACGTTATAGTCTGATCAATACATAAAATCATAAATTTCAAATCTATTCCAAGTTATTCCACTTAACGTACATAGTACAAGACAATAACAAATCTAAGAAGTTTCTATGTTACAAATAACAATAAGAATTGAAAAGGTATTACTTATATGCTTAAATGAAATAAAGGGGGAAAATCCATGAAACTAGCATGTGGTTCTAATATTCTCCTTCAAACCTATAACCTGCAAGAAAATAAGAAAATGTTGGGGAGCTATTTAGGGGCTTGCCTTCAAGTCAATCGCATATGAAAGTTTTCCAACATCCACAGATAGCCAATTGTAACGTACAAAATTATGTACCTTCATAATTTCACATTATGTTTTGACTCACTTTGGTGCCTACACCCATAGCATTTTTCTAAGGTCACTCAACCTTAACCTTGGCCTATCTTACCCCTCACCAAGGTTTTCCAAAAATTATATTACACATATTTTAATTTTTTGGGAATATGTGTTAAATTTCATTGAATATTCCTAGGACACGAGTGCTATGTGCGGATGTTCCCACAATGCATTGGCATCTTGAATATTTTAAAAATTCAAATAGTTGATTATCCCTCCTTGCCTTTGGATTCCATTAGTGGTAACACTCATCTAGCAATGAAATGACCCCTGTAGTTTACCTGAACCTAGAAGATTCTCATTCCTCATGAAAAAATGCAATTTTGAGGAAAAAACTACATTTCTTTCTATTGCCCTCTAGCTCTCTTGCATTCTATCTCTCATACATTCTTTTTATAAATAAACAAACTATTGAAGATTGGCTATTTTGGCACTCACAAGAAGAATCTAGTGATCTGGGTGCTCTTCTACACTGTAGCACCTCCCATTTTATCTTTGTGGGATTTTAGTTGCAGCTTGTGCTTGGTAGAGGCCCTCTCACAAGGGCTTTGAGTTGTTTATCTATAGATTTGGCCCTCAAGGAGGTTGTAACCTCCTCCATTGCTACAAAATATGGTAACATCGTTTCATATATGAAGAAATAGTGTTAATCTTTTATATATTGTTTCATTTATATTTTCGCAAACTTATGGTGTAGACCACCACCCTATTCTCATTTGTATACTAAGGTATTCTTCCCCATAGACTAGGGATGCTTCTCTTAGTTTTTTTTATTTTGTCACTACTAGTTATTTCCTAGATGCACTTAGGAAATAGGAGCAAACACTCTTATTTTTTGTTTTCTTTAGTGGTTGCCCATGTAGGTCAAAAGATCAAAATAGGACGTTGACCTGAAAAATCAACCTTGACCCTTTTTCTTGCTCTTTAATGTGCAGGTTGAAAAAGAGGATTTAAACAAACGAGAGTTTGTCTATTTCTTCCTTATTCTCTTCTTGTCATTTAGATTTCTTTATTATCATTTGATTAAATGCATTTTTTTTAATCTATTAGTATATTGTATTGTTGGGTGTTCAATATGGTTATGTGTGTAGACTAAAGATGAGTAAGCAAACCCATAACTGACTGTATTGTATGATTTTTTGGTGTTTTATTTATGTACAGATGACAACGTGACACACAGACATCCCTACGATGCATTGACATCCTAGGATGAGACTCTCTCTCTAGTGCCAAGTTCTTTTCTATATCTTGTTTACTCTTCTTCATTTATTTCTATGATCTTGCTTTTACATTTTCAAAAATCCTAGTTTATTAATGTGCGTTAGGGTTCTTTCTTATCAAAATTAATTAATTTCTAAGTTTAGAGAAAGGTAGAATCTAGCTAGAGTTATTCTATTCTTCTTGATTGGACAGCAACAAAATACTCTTCCTTGAAGCTAGTTGGGTTCTCATGTAATTGGAAATGTTGTTTCTAGTTAGATTATATTGTTAAATATTTCATTAGATTAAAATTTATTCTTTACACTAATATTGGAGAATATCAAGAAATAGTGTGCCTATTATCCTCTAAGTGTATTTAGAAAAGTAACAGTAGTGGTCCAATGATAAAATGATGAATGCTAAAGCTAAAACTACTCTAGATAAAGAAAACCAGTGAACGATATAGAAATGAAAGGAGAATGGGAGGAACCCACAAAATGCCACACACACATACTTGGATTATATAAATAGAATAACCGTAATAGGGAAAAAGATAACACAATCACCTCACAAACAACGATGAAATCTACCCAACCAAGGGCAAGGTCCAAGGAAGAGCCCAATAGCAAGTAGTGGTTCCAGAAAACTCCAAGTCAAAAGATGATCACATAAGCTTGAAGAACACAATAGAACTTCACTTTACATTGTTGGAAGCCAAGGAAGATTGCCAAGAATATTGGTAAAATCACTCAAGAGTGCAAGAGAATGTTGGAATGAACAATGGAGTTACAAAAATACTTTTACAAAAACAGCAAGAGTTAATTCAAAACAACAACTTGAAGGGAGAAAGGAGAAGGTAGGTTAAATAGGGCCATTTAAGGTTTGAAGAAGCATCACACAAGATTTTGCATGCCACAAAAGGTGGTAGGAAATGTCTAGAAATGATTACTGAGTGGAAGATGGATGCGACACACTAGCACATCATGTAGACATGTCTGTGCTTAGTACTAGAGTCCAAGTGACATCAACTTTTGAAATTTTAGATCATCTTAGGACAACTTCAAGATCAAAATACTTTAAGAGAATGTTATGAAAATGAACACAAAGGATAAAATATGACACAAACATAACATTTGTTGGTTGGAAAAGGCTAAGGCATGGCTAAAAATGAACCTAAAACATGCTATGGGGGTGGACACTAAAATGAGTGAAAAAGGTAGTGTGAAATTGCAAGGACATGCAATTTTCGATGTTACAGTATTCACTCACCATGTTCAAGCAAACAATGTGGATGTGACTTAGGAAGAACATATTGAGGATACTTCTCATGATTTTAATAACTTTGTGGGCAATATTAAAGGAACAACCTAAACCAACCCATCCTACCATACCTTTCATTATATTTTCTAATGAGGAAATCCCTAATAATGGTTACCATGGGCCAATCTATCTCCAAGGAAAAGTTGCAAACATAATGGTAAATTGTTTACTAGTTAATCCTATTTTTTTCTTAAGGTTATCATTTTCTATTATGTACCTAGGGATAGGATATTATAATGTATTTAGGTGGATGGATATGCCAACTTGTGGCACACATCCATTTAGTTAGTTATATTAGGTTATGTGGACAACTTGTGTAATTAATTATATTATGTGATGAGTAGGCCTTCATTGGGATTACCCATCCATAATGTTATTAAGAGTTCAATAAAAAGAAGGTGACTATGAATGTAAGGATATGTGTTAAGTATGATATTGCATTTGGGATCTCTTTGAGATAGAGCGTGGAGTAGATTCTTCAATAAAGAATATTGCACAATGTTACCTTGCCTCAAGGGTTTATTCTATTTCTACATATATTGGATATTAGGGTTTCTTGGCCCACAAACATCTCTTGCATGACATGTGTGATATATCTTCTACATTGTCTTATTGCCATTATTATATGTGTCGACATAATCACTTTCAACAAGACCAATATGGCTTCTAGGAGTAATTAACAATAATTCAAGCTTGCACATGACCAAAAACACTTATAACTACGAAAAATGTAAAGGAAGTAATAAAAAGAAAAGATAGAACAAGTAATTAAAACCCCTACACACCAACAATAAAAGGAAAATAGGTAACAAAGTAGACAAAGTAGCCAAAGAAACAAATAACATCAATATGATTAAATTGTACAAAGAAAGGAATCTTGAAGAGCATTCATAGAGGATGACTATTCATCTTCCTCAACTAATTGAAGCTCCTCTCCTCTTCCATCCACTACCTTGAACAAATGGACTTTTGAAAAAATGTTTACACTAAAAATTAAGTGTTTCACAAATAATTCATTTAATCTATGACATAATTTAAATTCAAACTGGGAAATAATAATCCCAACTTTAATGAAAATGACCCAAAAAAAAAAAAAAAGAAAGAAAGAAAAGAAAAGAAAAGAAGAAGAGAAAAGAAGAAAGAGCAAGCTAAAATCATCCACGCCTATGTAGGATGCATTAAAGTCATCATCATTTTAAACAGCCTGGTTGCTGTAAAGAATTGTGGAATGAAAACAATGTACAGATCCATATACGGTGTTATTTTCTGGATTACTTTATACATAACCATGTTTCTTGGCTAGAAATCCTTACTAGTGTGACAGATGATTAAATTATCACTTTGTTTTTTAATGTATTCTAATTTATAAAAATATTTATGCAGATATTAAAAATTAATCCATAATTTAAGATTTATTAATCACTTTTTCCTATTTTGGTACCCCTTTACTTTTATAAGAATGATGCATAAATATTGAGTTAAAACCATAAACTAATACTAAAACTGATAATTGGAATGTTGTAGGAAATCTAATTTAATGGAATGTTGTAGGAAATCAATGTTGATTAGATAGATCTCAGAAGTTAAACTTCCTTAGCAGTAAAACCATAGCTCACATAGCTCACATTAGATGAACATTATTTTCATAATTGAATCCATTACTATCCTTGGATTCATCATTCATCATTTCATTATTCCCATCTCAGTCTTTTTATTCTATAATCTGTATTAAGTTGACTGATTGGGCCATCATTATGTTGTGTTTAGCAGTTAACAAACTGATAATCTACTTGCAGATGACCAGCATTGTATCCATTGCCATTGGTGTCAATCTTGTTGAATTCATTCACATCCAAGTCAAGGCCTCCATTGGCACATTGATCAACTATTCTCACAGTGGTCTGTGCTTTAGTGTCTCGGTTTGTCACCTGGATCATAACACCACAAGAGTACTCAATAAAATTACAGAAAATGCATATTTCAATCTTATAAATCTATAATAGTAAATAGTTCATAATAATTTAAACAATTTAATAAAACAATATAACATAAAAGTCTAAATAAATTGAACAGAGGACAATGTGAAGCAACTGGTCTTGTAGAATTTGAAAGGGATGTATAGAGTGATTACATACCCTTAAACATTTCCCACAAGAGGCTTGTCCGCGTGGCCCAACTGGTCCACAGAAGGCAGTCCATCCATATTTCTTGCGCCATTCCAGGGGCTTGTTTGCATCCCAAGTGGCACAGTAAGCAGAGGCCTTGTTCAAATCCCACCCAATATTCTGTGGATTATAAAGATGATAAGTTGCCCTCACATTGGTGGCTTGTTGAGCTTTAGTCTGCAATGCCAGCAAACTTAGGCAACCCAATATCACCACCAACATTACTCTATTCTCCATCTTACAATACATTAATCTCTTTTTCCCAGTTGCACAAAATTGTTTTGAACTGAATATTGATGCTTTGGTAGGAGTATTTATAGATAATTTGTGTAGAAAAAAGGGTAGTAGATATTTTGCAAATGGGAAGCCCACTAAAGAGACGTGTTCAAACAAATCACGTAATTCAGGCAACCCGGTCACTCTTAACTTCTCTGCCTGAAGTCTAACCATATGTATAGACTTGACTTCACATTCGCCACTTGAAATGCATCCCAATATTTGACAATCATCCCATCTTCTAGAGAAACAAATCACGGGATTCAAGCAACCTGATCAGTCTATAGACTTGACTTCTCATTCGCCTCTTAAAATGCATTAAATATGATACAGTCAATATTTGACAATCGTCGAGAAGCTTGCTTTCTATCTCATTACCTATGTTGGTCTTTATTATACATGCAATGGAATAGTGATGACCTTTTGGATAAATGATGTTTGACAAATCAAAATATGATTAAAAACATTGGGCAATGTTTAGAGTGTTATGGAACGTTGAGACTAAACAGATGGAAACAAAGTAAGAGGTAAGGGATAAGTTGGGATGTAGAGATTAATTTTTTCTTAATTTTAATTATAGTTTTTTTGGTAACTGGAGGGAACAATAGCCTAGTGATTTGGAGTGATGCAAGGGCATCACAACAATGACTTGCATGTCAAGTGTACGAATGAAATGTAGAAAAAATTGACAGATATAATGGATGGGACAATAGTCAATGAAGTTCATAACATTCATCCATTAATGCTCTCATTGCATTCAATGATCAATAATGTAATACAATGTACATATTTAACAATATGAAATTGACAATTGAATTCATCTTCTAGATGGTTGTTCAACTTTTAGTGTAGCTAGGAAATATAAAATGAAGATGAGTTTATTTCCTCATGCCACTAAAGAGGTAGGAGGAACATGAGAAACCACTAGAGGTTGACAAACTACAAGGTGAGGGGAAGGGTCTCGCAACATGGATTGCTTTCCTCATGTTATTAAAGAGGTGGGAGGAAAATGAGCAACCACTTGAGGTTGAGAAACCACAAAACTAGGAGGGGGTTTACATAGTAAGGGTTGTTTACCTCTAGCCATTGAGTAGGAAACTAGAGGTGGAACAACTAAGTATTGGTTAGCTGCACAGGACGGGGATAATTGCTTAGCATGGGTTAAACTTTCCTTTTACTATTGGTAAAGTAGGAGAAGGAACAAGAGCAACCATTAGAGGTTGAGAGGTTGAAGGGGAAGTAGCCATAGGAGAAGAGGAAGGAGGACCACTAGAAAAGATTGCAATTTGGCAAGGTTTGAATTTTTTATAAGAACGAAACAAAATGTCATTGCAAGGTTGAAGAGGCTTAGTTGGGGTTGGACAAAAGTAATCCAAGGAGAAATTCCCATGCATCAAGAGGCTACAATTTATTATGGTGGATCATGTGCACTACTCCTTTGTATTATAATTTCAGGAACTTATGAACTACAAAGGGGATTGCTTTCATATAAGTGAGCCACATATGGCCCAACTCTAGGTGAAAATGATTTCAAGTAGGTATCACGGAGAAAGGAATGTTATGTTGCACATGTGTTATCATTGATGTCAATAGGTTGTGTGCAGAAGGCATACTGTTGCATGTGATATCAAAGGAGCAAATCAAAGAAGAGATGATGATCAGTATCATCTATACACAATTCTACCAGTAGATTAGAGAAGCAATGACTATGTAAGAAGGAATAAGTTAATGGATTAGTATCATCTAAACACAGTCATACATTACCTTCTAAAGTTCATGTGTAAGTTCATATTATCAATATCTTTGATGTGTTGTGTTGATAATGAATGTCATAGAAGTTATGCTGGTTGAACTTTGTGATATTTGGATGATATGAAGTCATATTGTTTAGCATTGGATGAAGAAAGTTGCAGAAAGCTAGAAAAATTGTCTTATGTGTTTGTTCAGTTAGGAAAGGTGTCACAGGCTCATAAGAATGTACCACATATCTTTGCAAATGAAGATATGGGTTTGTAGATTGGAAGACAACTAAAAATTTCTCCAAGGCATCGTTGGTTCAAATTTGAGATCATGAAGTTTATCGGAAAGTGTTTTGTAGTCAGAAGAGTGAAGGTAGTGTTGAAACAGAGTAGTTCTAGTCACAATGGTTCAAAAGATTTCTCTACACTTCTCCGCAAATGAAGACATGACACTACTGTTTGGAGGATAGGTAAATATGAGTAAAAGGTATGTATGTTTCAAGTTTCAAGTAATAATATGTATCATAGAAATTTCTCTGGAGTCAGCTGTGTGAAGATAAGTCTTGTTGCTAGTTAAGGTAAGTAGAGGGAGATAGTTGAAGCCACAACACTTCACCACACAATTGGTATTTGGCTTTGCTAATGGAAAGAAAAGATGAATTGGTCATTTTGCATGCTCAGTTCAAGTTTCATGTGTCTTTGTTTACCACAAGTATGATCTTCAATGTTTTACTTCAAGTCTATGTAATCAGCGTATGTTAAGGATACCAACATCAGAGTTTAAATGTTTGCGCCAGCATGAAATAGTCTGAAATGATAAAAGGAGTGTATAGGGATGATTTGTAAGTCATACTGTTGACATTTCTTCTGAATCAGCATTAGGGTTTGCCACTTCTAATGCACAGGCAGATTCAGGCCAACTGAATACAGGAGGTTGCGTGAGCTCCTCCCCTTCACTTCTGGTTCTGCCACACCAAGGGGGGTATCCCTATAACTTAAGATGTAACCTTGACTAGCTCAAAGATAGAAAGATCTAACTTGACAACAACAGGCAGAATACTCTCATGTATGGACCAAGATCTGCATGATAGATCACAAGGCTGGCAACATTCTTGGACATGATGTCTGGTTGGGTATGAGAGTATGCAGGGGGTTCCTAATCCTACTCCTACAACTAACAGGTGGAAAGATGAAGTGTTTTAGTTTGAATTTGGATGCAAAGCTGGACATGGTGTATAACACAAGAACACAGCATGATTGGTGCCTATCTAGGGCTTGGAGTCGGTAGACATACACCTGTGAATGATCAGCATGAATAGCTAAAACTGGATTTCAGGGGGATACACATGATATCTGCCTTACAGATATCTTCCAATATAGAGTGTTGAGCTATCTCTACTTATGGCATCCCTACTGCAGTATACCCTTCCCAATGTTCAACCTGAAAATAGTTTAATCTACCCCTTGAGCAGAGGTTAAAAGATCAGACATTCAACATAGGAATTCTATGCTCTAGAATCTAAACATAAGCAAACATCCAGATCCAGAAGAAGGATACATGCAATACTGGAGACAGAATTAACACAACACATGCTAAGACAGCATTACTCATACAAGATCAACCATGAAATCAGTGGATTCATGCCAAGTCCTACAACAGGAGATACATAAACTCACAAGATCAAGCTGTATAGAGCAACCAGATCAGCTGGTTTTGGATTACAGAGCCAAAAATCTACAACTTTCAACAACCTTGAATGAATAACACCCTCTGCATTATATAGCAGGAGGGTGTATTCAGCATTGACTACCAGGTTGACCAAAACTCCCGCCAGATATACAGTATCATAGAAATGGCGCTCAAACACATTAATGCAGCAGGTAGGGGAGGAGACAGGAAGATATCTCGAGCCTTGCGCCACCGCCTAGGGATTCAGATCTTCAATCAGGTACTACATCCGTCCACGCCATCGCCCATACCTCTGCAACAATCGCCATTGATGGCGCACCAACCTGCGGCCTCGGGAAGAACATCAGACAGTTAATCGCAACCACTTCCCACCGAAACTCATCATCATGATATTTCGAATATGCAGGATAACATTATCCCACATGCACCCCGCGATGACCTCTTTAACACCTTATATACTAGGTCATGAGAATATATCATGTCGGTGCTTTTGCTCCTGACGACACTAGTATAAGACTTCATCATCATCATCCTCCAGCAGCATGATATCCTATTGCCCGAAATATCACCCTGACGTCATCATGATATTTGAAATATAACCTTCATGATAATCGGCACAACCTGATCCATCGGAGGAACATCCTCCTGCTGAGCTTATACCAAAAGTCTGGCTGATGAACATCCTGATAACGTCATCATCATATCCTGCTGACATCATCATCATATCTGCCTACTGCGCACCTCCTCATATCCGGATGACGTCATCATCATGTTTGCAAATATCAGGGGATCTCCACAAGATGATCAGTGTTAGGAACGTGATCCCCCCGGACCTTGATGACATCATCATCATATTAACATCATCATGATATTCGGAAGACAACCAGATATTTGGAAATATCCTCCTGATGCACAAATATCAGGTTGCACTGTAGCTTCACTATAAGATCGGGGTGATAACTGAATATGATGATGCTTGAAAAGATCACCCCCAGTAGATAATGCATGAAGCCGGTAGGCGGATATCTCCTTGATATCAGCATCATCATGATGCTCGAACAAACACATATCCGGGTGATATGAAAATATCACCCCCTCCTTCAGAAATATCATGATGCAGATAGGCAGAAAGAAAGATATTACCCTGATATATGGATGACGTCAGCATCATCAGGATGAGAAACAAAGAACAAGGTGATACAACATCATCAGGATGATATTGACTAAGATCATCCTGACGTTCAAAATATGATGACCCCAGTGAATATCGGGTCGCAATTAGAACTCTTCAACAACATCATCAGGATGATCATAACCAAGATCACCCGATGATAGAAATATCACCCCGGCGAAATATCATGATGCAGATAATATGATGACCCCCGCAAGCAACACGGTGATAACTGGAAATATGATGATGATGATGACGACCCTTAAGAAAAAGCAAGTTAGGTCGAGCAACTCAACGAATAACCCCTTCAGAATAACGGGGCAACATCATCATCATGTCTGGGCAAGGTGATAAGTGCAAGATCACCGGAGACTTTGAAAAATCACCCTCGCAAGCAGATCAGGGTGCACTGTAGCTCGTCAGCATCATCAGGATAAACCAAACATCACCCGATACTTCAATATGATGATGACGATGAGAAACCAGTCGACGGAGAACATGATGATGACGACCTTCATCGATACAAACATGATGATGATGACCTCCTCCCTCAGAAAATATGATGATGCAGTTGAAAAATACTGAGGAGGTCCAACACTTGGAGCATTTTTTGGATACTTAGGGAGAGTGCCTGAATGAAAATGCTCAGAAAACTACCAGTCAATTCAGGCACTAACAGTGGCTCTGTCTGGGGACGTGCAGGTGCAAGACTGTAGCGAGAACTCCAGATCTCTGGGATGCAGACCAGTCCCTTATCCATTGGGCACAGAGTCAAATACTGCACTGACCTGCATCACCAAACACACTTGATGGCCTAAGGCCACCAAGAAAAGAAAAACATGTATCTCCCCTTGTCAAATATCTTGTTTTCATCTGCATGCACTGGGTCAAGCTTGGAGATACTACAGACATCCACCCACAAACAAATCTTGTCATCTGCATATTCAACCCTCTGATTTGGCTTGTCATTATCACCTTTGTGCAGATAACCCTCAGCATCATGTGACATGTGGGTGCAGAATGTATCAAACAATGCATGTTCATATGGCATATAGCACTTATCACCTATATCATCATCATGCATTGCAACATGATCTCCTAGCTGGACTGCAAATAGGAAACACTCAGAGTCCACCACAAAACTAGGAAGATCAAAGCTCAATGTATTATATGCTGGCTCATCAAAAGAAAAGCTTTCAAAATCACAATTGTGTACATCATGTACACAGCCATCTGGTACACCAGGCTGGAAAAGATCAGGCTCTGGCATCTCTTTTAAGTCAGGCACATTTTCACAGTCACTTACCTGATGTATGTTGTTTCCTCTTTCATCAGGATGAGAAACAGAATCCAAGCCAAAAATAGTGTCTAGATCTTCACCATACTCAGACAGATCCTCTTCACCATATGTGTCATAAATGGGTGATCCAGGTGCATCAGTTTCATCATAGTATGCCATTTGTTCATGGGCAGCAGAGCACACCTCTTCATCACCAATGGATTCACTCTGTGGAGGAGTATCAGCCTGTGTGTCATAAGCAAAACAGCCATCAAATGAAAAACAATCATGCTCTGAACTAGCACTTATTTCAATTTCTGACTGCTCTTCATGATTTCCATGTGTTTGAAAGGTAGGCAATGGGTCACACATAGGACTGCTTCTCTGCTTGCTTATATCTTCTCTGTCTTGAGTACAATACTCACAATTGTCTCCACAGGTCCATTCTAAAAATTGCTCATTACTGTCCACAACCTCGTTATTGTTTTCATGGTCAGCTGCCTCATCATTGCAATGGGAATCCTCACTAGTCCTTTCACTGGCATCCTCAACTGGTGAACAATCCAGTTGAGCAGTATTGTTAGCATTGTGTTCAAATACAGCAATCTCAACCTCTATGCTTTTATTTTCATTTTTATCTGCACATGATGCCATAATCATTTGGTCATTTGCAGCTTCATAACCATTATTCACACCAAGGCCTGGGGACAGGGGTTTCAGCAGGTGCACATTTCTCATTTCTTCTACATTTTCTAAAAATTTGTATGCCATCTGCATACTTGTCACCTTGAAATCCCTCAGTAATGCACTAGAGCCCCCCTCAAAAGCTTTAAAGAATATGCCAACACAGGCTGAAATATCAGGTCTGAAACTTTCAGGGACATGTGAAAGGGCTACTGCAAACCTATGACTGAAATCAACACATGGCTCTTCATCTTGTTTTCTGATTCTCATCAATTCTTCAACAAGATCAGCCGGTTCTTTTGCAAATTCTTCCTTGAAACAGTCAGCAAGCTCATCCCAGCAGGCAAAAAATTTCTTTGGAAAGCTCAAATACCAGTCTTTTGCTTTTGCATCAAAGGACCTAACAAGAAACCTCATCCACATATCCTCATCTCTGAATGAATGTTTTCCCATAAAACTTTGAAAATTTTGGATATGTGCATTCCCATCACATACATTGTGACCACTAAATCTAGGCATCTGACAGTATATCCTAGCAGGCATAGTTTCTACTTTATAATCCACCCATGACAACTCCAGTTGGTCATACAAAGGATCAAAAGGGCTGACAGGAGGTTTAGCTTTCTGACTGGTAGACACAACAGGGTTACTGCTTTTTAACTGGGCCTGCTCAGCCTCTAAGAATATCAACCTATTTCTTATCTCTTCTATTCCTTTATCCAACATTTCACCACTGAGTATGGGATAACTCATATTTGGATTCATAAAAATCTTACTCTTAGACATCCTTTGTCTGTCTAAGACCTAAGGCTTCCCCTGGCATCTAACCCATGCAGTAAAACAACAAATAAAGGGGAAGGAAGGAGGTACCTTTTCTCATACAGATGCAGAAATATGTACATCTTTCAACCAATAACATACATTTATCTTTCATGTGCATTTGGATCTTTTTTGCAGAGTCGCCACCTCTCCAGAGAGGACAAAATTTTCAATAGCTGAAAGCTACTTTTCCAGGTTCATTCCACCAGCAGAGCATCATTTTGTTAGTGACTCGGATGGGCCACAAGTATATCATTTTTTAGTCCATTCCCAGCGGAGTCGCCATTTTGTTGACATTTCTTCTGAATCAGCATTAGGGTTTGCAACTTCTAATGCACAGGCAGATTCAGGCCAACTGAATACAGGAGGTTGCGTGAGCTCCTCCCCTTCACTTCTGGTTCTGCCGCACCAAGGGGGGTATCCCTATAACTTAAGATGTAACCTTGACTAGCTCAAAGATAGAAAGATCTAACTTGACAACAACAGGCAGAATACTCTCATGTATGGACCAAGATCTGCATGATAGATCACAAGGCTGGCAACATTCTTGGACATGATGTCTGGTTGGGTATGAGAGTATGCAGGGGGTTCCTAATCCTACTCCTACAACTAACAGGTGGAAAGATGAAGTGTTTTAGTTTGAATTTGGATGCAAAGCTGGACATGGTGTATAACACAAGAACACAGCATGATTGGTGCCTATCCAGGGCTTGGAGTCGGTAGACATACACCTGTGAATGATCAGCATGAATAGCTAAAACTAGATTTCAGGGGGATACACATGATATCTGCCTTACAGATATCTCCCAATATAGAGTGTTGAGCTATCTCTACTTATGGCATCCCTACTGCAGTATACCCTTCCCAATGTTCAACCTGAAAACAGTTTAATCTGCCCCTTGAGCAGAGGTTAAAAGATCCGACATTCAACATAGGAATTCTATGCTCTAGAATCTAAACATAAGCAAACATCCAGATCCAGAAGAAGGATACATGCAATACTGGAGACAGAATTAACACAACACATGCTAAGACAGCATTACTCATACAAGATCAACCATGAAATCAGTGGATTCATGCCAAGTCCTACAACAGGAGATACATAAACTCACAAGATCAAGCTGTATAGAGCAACCAGATCAGCTGGTTTTGGATTACAGAGCCAAAAATCTACAACTTTCAACAACCTTGAATGAATAACACCCTCTGCATTATATAGCAGGAGGGTGTATTCAGCATTGACTACCAGGTTGACCAAAACTCCCGCCAGATATACAGTATCATAGAAATGGCGCTCAAACACATTAATGCAGCAGGTAGGGGAGGAGACAGGAAGATATCTCGAGCCTTGCGCCGCCGCCTAGGGATTCAGATCTTCAATCAGGTACTACATCCGTCCACGCCATCGCCCATACCTCTGCAACAATCGCCATTGATGGCGCACCAACCTACGGCCTCGGGAAGAACATCAGACAGTTAATCGCAACCACTTCCCGCCGAGACTCATCATCATGATATTTTGAATATGCAGGATAACATTATCCCACATGCACCTCGCGATGACCTCTTTAACACCTTATATACTAGGTCATGAGCATATATCATGTCGGTGCTTTTGCTCCTGACGACACTAGTATAAGACTTCATCATCATCATCCTCCAGTAGCATGATATCCTGTTGCTCGAAATATCACCTTGACGTCATCATGATATTTGAAATATAACCTTCATGATAATCGGCACAACCTGATCCATCGGAGGAACATCCTCCTGCTGAGCTTATACCAAAAGTCTGGCCGATGAACATCCTGCTGACGTCATCATCATATCCTGCTGACGTCATCATCATATCTGCCTACTGCGCACCTCCTCATATCCGGATGACGTCATCATCATGTTTGCAAATATCGGGGGATCTCCACAAGATGATCAGTGTTAGGAACGTGATCCCCCCGGACCTTGATGACGTCATCATCATATTAACATCATCATGATATTCGGAAGACAACCGGATATTTGGAAATATCCTCCTGATGCACAAATATCAGGTTGCACTGTAGCTTCACTATAAGATCGGGGCGATAACTGAATATGATGATGCTTGAAAAGATCACCCCCAGTAGATAATGCACGAAGACGGCAAGCGGATATCTCCTTGATATCAGCATCATCATGATGCTCGAACAAACACATATCCGGGTGATATGAAAATATCACCCCCTCCTTCGGAAATATCATGATGCAGATAGGCAGAAAGAAAGATATTACCCTGATATATGGATGACGTCAGCATCATCAGGATGAGAAACAAAGAACAAGGTGATACAACATCATCAGGATGATATTGACTAAGATCATCCTAACGTTCAAAATATGATGACCCCAGTGAATATCGGGTCGCAATTAGAACTCTTCAACAACATCATCAGGATGATCATAACCAAGATCACCCGATGATAGAAATATCACCCCGGCGAAATATCATGATGCAGATAATATGATGACCCCCGCAAGCAACACGGTGATAACTGGAAATATGATGATGATGATGACGACCCTTAAGAAAAAGCAAGTTAGGTCGAGCAACTCAAAGAATAACCCCTTCAGAATAACGGGGCAACATCATCATCATGTCTGGGCAAGGTGATAAGTGCAAGATCACCGGAGACTTTGAAAAATCACCCTCGCAAGCAGATCAGGGCGCACTGTAGCTCGTCAGCATCATCAGGATAAACCAAACATCACCCGATACTTCAATATGATGATGACGATGAGAAATCGGTCGACGGAGAACATGATGATGACGACCTTCATCGATACAAACATGATGATGATGACCTCCTCCCTCGGAAAATATGATGATACAGTTGAAAAATACTGAGGAGGTCCAACACTTGGAGCATTTTTTGGATACTTAGGGAGAGTGCCTGAATGAAAATGCTCAGAAAACTACCAGTCAATTCAGGCACTAACACATACAATGTTTTTTGTGTGGTCCCCATGATGTATTTTTGTCTCCTCCGGTATCACTTTAGGTCTGGAGCTAAATGCAAGGAAGGATAAACTGTGTTTGTTTCACCGAAATGGTGTATACTGATGATTATGCCATGTGTTTGGAAGTGTGAACCTATTAGTGTAGGTTTTTATTTCCTAGTAGATGGGTTATTTATTTTTCCTATATTCCTAGGTTTTTCCTACACTTCTATTAATCTCACTTAGGTTAATAAAGCATGTCTTATTAGGTGAGTGGTTGCGAGGTGTCACCTTCCTACATGTGAGCATCCATTAGCTATCTTGGGAAGCTACTTTCTATCTTTAGTCTGATAGATGGTTGCTCCTCATTGGTCGGTGTTGCCACCTCCTCTCTCTCCTTGGTCTATATAAGCATGCTACCTAGCTTGTATTTTGCATCTTTTGCTTTTGCATCCTCTTAATGCTATTTTTCTTCTAGCATTTGCATTACTCTCTTGGAGACTAACTCTATGTTGCTATTTTGATTTTGTATCATTTGCATTCATAGTTTTAATATCTATTCTTTGCACTAGTTTTCTAGCTTATTAATTTTTTCAGATTCTAACATGGTATCAGAGCTATTCTATGTGCAAGAGTAGATTTTAGTTTCCATATTTGACAGATTTGGGGGGGGCTAATAAATCTTATTGCAGGTTTTTGAAAAACCCAGTATGCTCTTCTCTTGCATCTTCGGATGATCTTGAGAACCAGAAAAGTTTGACGGAATTTTTTTTAATCTCTGGGGTTGCACATGTGTTTATGAAATCTAGGTGATTGCAGTATTTCTAGTTATACTGGCAGCATTTCCGGCTGTTCCAACGCGTCCGGGAGGCTTGAGAAAGTCAGATTTGGCTTTCGTTTCACCGAAATCGTAGATCGTCATACACAGTTGCGGAACTGGGGTTTCGAGCTCAAATCTGACAACCAGCTTGCATATTTGGTCTTTTGAATCAATATTGCAGGTTCCAGCATCTGATTTAGCCTTTGTATGTCATTTTTTGGTTGTTGGGGTCATTTTTTGTAGCTAAAGGCATTCCATTTACACTAGAGTAACATCTTTTGTGCATTTACAAGAAAAATGCTTTTTGGGTTTTGTTTGCAGCACAGAAAAACCATCTGGGTATCTTTCTGTGTTTGCATGCAGTCTATATATTTTGCAAAAATGCGCTTAGAAAGCTACAACAGGACCCCTCTCTGTTGGCAGCTACAGTTTTGAATACAGTTTTCAAATGCTTCGTTCTTGCTCATACGGACTCCTTTTCCCACGAAAGTTTTTTTGATTTTGGCTATTTTTTCATGCTCTATGCACTAGTGTAGTCATTTTTTGATTTTGATGCCAAGATTTTTTAGAAATTGCAGATTCTCAGTCATGACATTGCACGGTTCTCGTTTTGAGAAATTCAGAGGATCATAACTTTCACATACGACCTCGTATCGAGGTGATTCTTCTTTTGAAAGTGCATGATTTTTCGAGTAGATCGTAGTGGTGCTGTTTATTTCTCTGGATATTATGCCAAAGTTGTATTTTCAGCATATGCTCTTCATGAGGGTTTTGTAATGCATTGAAATCAAGACCACTTAGTATTTGTTGCTAGTGGTAGTTGTAAACGCACTAATATAAAGTGCCAAATCATATTTTCTTGGGGGGGTTCTTTAATTGAGTGAAAGGGGGGAGGGTTGTCTTGGTTGGGTTCTCTTCTTTTTGACATTTCTTCTCTACATTTCTTCATCATGGATCAAACAAATCTACCTATCCTAACTCCATACAATTACTTTGAGTGGAAATCACGCATGACAATTCGCTTAAGAAAAGCTGGATTAAATAGGATAACTATGGGACTTGAAACTGAACCTGCTAAAGATGAAGATAAGCCTAAGTGGTTTAACAAATGTGATGCGGCATATGGAACATTGTGTTTGTCTGTTTCTCCTGATTTGCTCTTTCACATTGAGTCTTTGAATACACCAAATGAAATCTAGACAAAGCTAGAAACGCTATTTGACACACAAGATTCAATGAGGGGTCATATGTTGGAAAATGAACTAATTAGTTTAAGTCCAGGCAATTTCAACACAATCTAGGATTTCTTCACCAAATTGAAGTCACTAAGGCTGCAGTTAAAACAAGGTGGAATTGAAAAGAAAGATGAACAACTGATTCTTAGTGTTCTCTCTAAGCTAAGTTCAGAATATTCTGTGTTTGTTTCTACTTTCTATGCTACTAAGGGTGCACTTGGTACTCAATTCACCATGCCATCTTTAGATGATTTTGTTGTCAATCTCACTCGGGAATAGGACAAGCTAATCCAGATGGGCACTCTTAAGTCCTCTAAGTCACATGCCTTGGCTGCCAACCAAGGCACAAAAGAACAGAAAGGACAAAGTAGTAACAACAATAGTAAGGATAAGAAACAAAAGAATAGCAAGGAGAAGAAGGATCAGATAACGGTTGCTTCAAAAGCAACTAATGAGACCCAATATTCCAAGGGCAACAAGCCTAAGAAAGAGAGGGTCCAATGTGCCTATTGTAAAAGACCCGGTCATGATGAACATAAATGTCTGAAGAAACAAATTGATCACTTGACACACATTCTTGAGAAGAATAATATCAGTGTTCATGAGTCTGTCAAACAGAGTTCTAATGAGGGGTCTAATAAGGCAAAAGAAAATAGCAAGGGAAAAGGAAAGGGCAAGGCCCTTGTTGCAGTTGCTTCTTCACCATCCACTTGGGTTCTTGATTCGGGTGCTTCGCACCACATGGCTTCATCTAAGGAAGAACTTGCATCCTTGGAGCCATGTACTATGCCTTCTATTTTGATGGGTGATAACACTCCTGTTGAGGTGTGTGGGAGAGGGTCTGTTGATGTGGGGGATGGCACATTCCATGATGTTCTTTGTGTGCCCTCATTATCAACTAATCTCCTATTAGTATACCAGATCACTCACACAGGTTCAGGCAAGCAGGTTGAGTTCACTCCTGATTCAGTGGAGATTCGTGAGTTACACAGTGGTTCTACAGTTGCAGTTGGGAGAGTAGATCATCAGTCATGGCTTTATCTGTTTTCTCACTTTGTTCCTGATCCTCCTTCGACTATTTTGCTCACTTATTCTAATGATGTGAGTAGATTATGGCATGAGCGGCTTGGCCATCTTAACTTCCGCTACTTGCAGCAACTCAACCAGCAGAGCATGGTCACAGGGTTGCCTTCAGTTCAATTTTCAGGTGGTGTTTGCCAAGGTTGCATTCTTGGTAAGCATCCTAAGGAAAAGTTTGACAAAGGTAAGGCATGGAGAGCTTCACAGATACTGGAGTTAGTTCACAGTGATTTGGTTGGTCCATTTCAACATCCTTCTTTCAGCAGGGCTAGATATGTCCTCACATTCATTGATGACTTTTCTCGAAATACTTGGGTGTACTTTCTCAAACAGAAGTCAGAGGTATTTGATCATTTTCAGGACTTCAAGACTTTTGTAGAGAAGCAATCCAGGAAAGCCATCAAAGTTTTGCACACTGACAATGGTGGTGAGTATGTCAACCATCGGTTTGAGAGGTTTTACACTTCAGAGGGGATTAATTTGCAGCATTCAGTTCCATACAATCCTCAGCAGAACGGTGTTGCAGAACGGAAGAATAGGTCCTTGAAGGAAATGGCGAACTGCATGATTCACTCCAGATCTCTTGCACCACAGTATTGGGTAGAGGCCATTAATTGTGCTTGTTATATCCAGAACCGTGTTCCTCACCGAGCCTTGAAGGGAGTCACTCCTTTTGAAGCTTGGAGCAGTCGGAAACCATCAGTTAAGCACTTTCGAGTTTTTGGTTCTCCTGCATGGGCCCACATTCCTACAGAGAAACGCAAGGCCTTGGATCCGTAGAGCAGACCTTGCATATTTGTAGGTTATCCTGATGGTGTGAAGGGTTATCGGTTGCTCCACCCTACTACATATGAGTTGTTCATTGAGAGGAGTGTTCAGTTTGAGGAGGGCTCTTCGAGCTCACTTTCTATCACTTCTCCAACTCCTTCTACTTTGACATTGGAGTCACTTGGGATACATGACAGATCTTCTGATGAGTCAGATTCACTTGAGCAGTCTTCTACCTCCACTTCTGATGCAGAGAGCGATTCAGAGGACTCACCTCCTTCCTCTCCTAGTCATCATTCAGAGGTTGATGATTCTCCTCTAGATTCTCCATCTTCCAGTCCACTTTGGGCTAGACAGACCTTACAGTCTACAGGTGATTGGGTTGGGGATCCATCAGACACTAGGCAAACTCATTCACAGTTCCAGGATGCTCCACATGTCTTCATTGCTACTGCCTCTGATCCACAGTCTTTTCATGAGGCTTCTAGTATTCCTGAGTGGGATACAGCTATGCAGGAGGAGTATAGTTCCTTGATGAGGAACCACACTTGGGATCTTGTCCCTCTTCCTAAGGGAAGAACACTTGTTCGATGTAAGTGGATCTATCGGACAAATTTGCAACAGATGGGTCAGTTGACAAGTATAAGGCTCGCTTGGTCGCAAAAGGATTCTCCTAGGTTCCTGGGATTGACTACTCTGAGAGTTTTGCACCAGTTGCCCAAATGAATTCCATCTGACTTGTTCTTGCCATTGCTGCAGCTAATCGTTGGGAAGTACACTAGATGGATGTGAAGAGTGCTTTTCTTCATGGTGACCTTCAGGAGGAGATCTACATGGAGCAGCCACAAGGGTTCCTTTAGGATTCTTCACTTGTGTGCCTTCTTCGGAAGTCTCTCTATGGCCTCAAACAGGCTCCTCGGGCCTGGTATGCTAAGATGGATTCCTTCCTTCTATCAGTTGGGTTCACTCGGTGCCATTCTGATCCCAATGTCTACATTCTGCAGCAGGATGATTCACTCCTATTTCTGGTTCTGTATGTTGATGACTTGCTGATCACAAGGAGTTCTTCATCCACCATTGGGGCTGTCAAAACTACCCTTCATGACAGGTTTTTGATGACCAACTTGGCTTGTTGCATTACTTTCTCAGGATTGAGATCTACCAGTCTTCTTCCGGGATCACCATCACACAGTCCAAGTATGCTCTAGATTTGCTCTCGAGGTTTCATATGGCTGACTGCAAGCCTGCTCCGACTCCCTTTCTTTCTGGAGTCAAACTTGAGGCTCAGTGTTCTTCTCCACTTGTTGATGGCACTTTGTACCGATAGGTTGTTGGGAGTCTCATTTATCTTACTCATACAAGACCTGACATTTCATATGCTGTAGGCATGGTCTCTCGATTCATGCAGGAGCCTCATGAGCTGCACTGGAAAGCAGCCAAGCGGATCCTTCACTACATTTAGGGTACTCACAGTTTTGGGATTCACTATGCAGCGGGCATTGAGCTTGACTTGGTGGGCTACACAGATTTAGATTGGGTGGGCGATTCTCAAGATCGTAAGTCTACTTCAGGTTACAGCTTCTCACTTGGTTCAAGTCCTGTTTGTTGGTCGAGCAAGAAGCAATCTGCTATTTCTCTATCTTCTACTGAGGGCGAGTATTAGGGGGCTGTGAATGCCTCTACTGAGGCCATTTGGCTTCAGAATCTTCTCACTGAGTTTGGCATCCAGATCAGACGGCCATCAGTCATATTTTGTGACAACCAGAGTGCCATTCAGATCTCATGGAATCCGGTCCATCATCAGTGGACCAAACACATAGAGGTTCACATGCACTACATCCGGGAGCTCATCCATGGCCACGTCATTGACCTTCGCTACTGTTCGACTTCCGAGCAGGTTGCTGATATCTTCACCAAACCCTTCACTGAGAGCAAGTTCCTTCATTTGCGAGCTTTGCTGGGGGTGTGGGATACTTCATCTTCTGGGGGGGCTTCTTCCTCTCACTCAGAGTCTTAACTCTCTCTCCTTTTGGGGGGGTCTCTTTTCTCTCTCTTTGGGGGGGAATTTTATGTACATGGGTACCTTATCAGGCTTGATTTGCCGGGACCCATTTCTACATCCACCTAAGCTTCGCTTATGGGGGGGTGTTAGTGTAGGTTTTTATTTCCTAGTAGATGGGTTATTTATTTTTCCTATATTCCTAGGTTTTTCCTACACTTCTATTAATCTCACTTAGGTTAATAAAGCATGTCTTATTAGGTGAGTGGTTGCGAGGTGTCACCTTCCTACATGTGAGCATCCATTAGCTATCTTGGGAAGCTACTTTGCTATCTTTAGTCTGATAGATGGTTGCTCCTCATTGGTCGGTGTTGCCACCTCCTCTCTCTCCTTGGTCTATATAAGCATGCTACCTGGCTTGTATTTTGCATCTTTTGCTTTTGCATCCTCTTAATGCTATTTTGCTTCTAGCATTTGCATTACTCTCTTGGAGACTAACTTTGTGTTGCTATTTTGATTTCGTATCATTTGCATTCATAGTTTTAATATCTATTCTTTGCACTAGTTTTCTGGGTTATTAATCTTTTCAGATTCTAACAGAACCAACATGGAGATGCGTACTAAGGTAAAATAAGTCCTTATTATCTCTTGGATTGAACCGCATTAGATTTTTACTTACCAAAAATAATTTGGGGGCCGACCAGCTAGGCCATTACATGTTTCATGTTACATGTTTCATCTTGGCTGACAAAGGAGAAAGTTTTTGAAACTTGGGGAGGATATAAATGTAAGATCAAAGTTGTTGAATGGTGTGAGTGATGTGTGTTGCATGATAACATTGATAATAAGAGAATATAAAATAGAGGCAGAAGCTATTTTGATAATGAAATGTGGAAGAGATTAGTTTAGGCATGATAGCTCATCAAAGATGTTGCTGCGAAGACAATTGAGTTAGTTGTGATGATATAAGAGAGGTATTTGAAGTTATTTTGATGTTGTGGAGCTCGGTAGACTAGTTGTGTAGAAGTAAGATAGTAAAGTTGAGTTTGGAAAGCTCAGCAGAAGATTGAAGTGGTCGATTTTGTGAAGGAAACATTTAAATAAGATAAGTATTGTGTTGCAGAGGTTGAAGCCTCATTTTGTAGAAGTTGTAAGTGTTGTACCACTTCAGGGTGTTGTAGCTTCCTTTGGGTTGTAGCCCATAAATGTTAATGTAATCTTGTTTTATTTGTGAGGCTAGATTTGGATAGTAGATCCAAGTAGCTTGCTCACTGTGGTTTTTCCCTCCTTGGGTAGTCCATGTAAACCTGGTGTTATGGTTGTCTGCTTATGTGTTCTTTTGTTTCTCATGGTTTAAATGCTTACATTTGGTTTTTGAAGTAAAGAATTTGATTAAGTACTCATTCACCCCCCCCTCCTTCAGTACTTTTGTGTGTTCAACATGTTTAGGGATTTTAGTCCCACTTAGATAGAGTAGAATGGCCATCATGCAATCACATATAGACTTCCAATTTCTCATACTTATCATTATACAACTAATGTATATCTAGAAATTCCTTTGTAATTACATTCACCATGAAAATTAGGTTAATAAAAACACCCCTAATGCATTTTTCATTGACCTGGGTTGTGATATAAAGAGGTTTGTCATATATATACATGGGTGCATTGATGGGGGAAAATGAAATGATAAGTTCGAAGATAGGGTACTTCCAAGGAACTACAGGGTGAGTTTCCACCAATCTTATCATCTCAAAAAAAGGAAGAAACAGACTAATTAGTGTCAGTTTTCTAGCACCTAGGAGGTGGAAGCAAGGTTATTGAAATTGGAAGAATGACAGGGAAATGGGTTAGTATAAATTTATAGATTTTGATTGGGAGGAGAAAATGACTTGTTACCTCTATTTTTTATGCTAGAGACTTGAATCACATTTGAATTGATGAGGTCTTGCACAATGTGATTAAGATATAAACATATCTTCGTGTCATGGCCAAGGACTCTATAGCATTGATAGAAGGCCTTCGAGTCATACAAAGTTGGCAAGGGTTTGTTTGTGTCTAATGGATGAATGGGCAGCATTTACACTAAGTTTTTTAGGAGTTGCTACAATATAGAATAAAGAGATTTAGACAAAGGCATGGACTAAACCAATTTCATTATTGTTTTGATGATGAGAGGGCCATAGAAACTATTTATGGTGTTATGGATGGTACATTGTTTATTGTTTTGATGATGAGAGGGCCATAGCAACTATTGATGGTGTTGTGGAGGTACATTGTTAACAATTGTGAAAGTGTTGTTTTTGAAAAAAAATATTTTTCTTATAATTGTTGAAAGAATAAGAAGGCTTGAACTCTCCAATAGGTACCTATGAGGTTGGTACCTCAAACTAGCTAACTGCTTAGTGATAGTCACGTAGTGTTGTGCAAAGATGAGTGAAGGAAGGATATTTCATCAACATAATCTTATCTTAGATCAATGGATGTTGACTTCCAATAAATACTCATTGCACATATGACTCTAGTAGAGGAAAAGGAATTTGTGAAAATAAATATTGCTATCTAAATATAAAATTAGTTATTTTCTCTTGAATACCATAATGATAATGCACCAAGTAAGGAAAGGTGACTTGGGGCCCAATGTTTTATTGAAAGTGTTGGAGGAACTAATTCAATAGTTGTTTAAGTGAAGAGATAGATGATTAGGTAACAAAAACCAATCGAACATGGTGTCTTTCAACAACCATGAGAATAGATTTGCTAATAGATGAGCCTAAAATATGATGTCACTGCATAGAGCAGTAAAGGTAGACACTCAAGTTTGTGGATCTACCTTACTAGAGTACTTTTCAAAGTGAGGCACCTTGAAACTAGGGGAAATAGAGTTTCTAAAATAGTAAACGATAAGGGACTGCATCGATAGTATGGTGGGATGAGGGGTTGTGTAGAGGATATGGAGAGGGTAGCAAGTTACTACTAAAGAGTACCAATGTTATACAAAAGTTGGTTTATGATTGGATTTTTGGTATGCATAGGTACAAAAGCAGTGGTGGAGGTGATGGGAAGTGTCATATGTTGGGAGGGTCCAAGGTACTCACCAAGAAAATTAAATTGTAAAATAACAAAAGGGGGAATAATCCATATTGATTTATAGGGTTTTGTACCATTCCAAAAAAATCAAGGTCTACTTGACTGTGTTGTGGAGAATGAGTAACCATGTGATAAGATGTGAATTCTTGAGTAGAAGTAGCCATTAGATGAAAAATTATTGATTCATGTTGTTTGAGTGAGAATTCTATGTTCCTTCATAGTAAGCTGCCAAAGGTGGGACATCATTGTGAATAATTTGAGCTATGCCATTAATAAAATCAACACCATCAATATTGTTTGTGAGCATGACATGGAGGGTGCCTACAATGGGTGCCACATCATTAGTCATGTTCTCTTTTGTATAAAAGCCATGATAATTTCCTAGGTGTTGATTGAGATCACACACATGGGTTTGCAAGACACTAGAGCGGCCTCATGGTCGAAAGCTATCTCTGTATCTTGGAAACTTATTATTGCATGAGTTGAGAAAGATGAAATAGTAGGTAAGGTTGTTGTTATGGTGTCATATGGGGACTTAGAGAAATTAGGTTCCAATTTAATAGGGATATCAGAGACACAAGATTTAGCCATGTGGGCATTTCTTAAACTTTACCAAATGATGTTATCAGAATGTGAAGATTGTGTAGTGAAGCTCATAAACAAAGTTAAGCTTCACAATGCACAATTGAATGTGATGATTATTGATTATATGTTTAAAATTTTAGAGCATTAGATTCACCAAAATGTAGTG
This sequence comes from Cunninghamia lanceolata, assembly GCA_027924645.1. Classification (NCBI taxonomy): domain Eukaryota; kingdom Viridiplantae; phylum Streptophyta; class Pinopsida; order Cupressales; family Cupressaceae; genus Cunninghamia; species Cunninghamia lanceolata. The sequence goes on from BSBN01000047.1 coordinate 25,850,286, forward strand.
TGAGCTACAACAAAAAGAGAAGTATTTTAATTTGTAAAGAACATCAGGTTCACTAAAATATAGTGTATGAAATTCAATTCGACAAGGAAAAGTATGCCTCTTCATTCCAAATTATTTTAATGATTACACTTGGGAAAACTAGCTCATCTAAATGATTCTAATATGCTACTATCTTCATAAAAAAACAAATTCTTACTAGCTAGCCTATGTGTTTTACCCTTCACAAAACTATTTTTTGAGGCAAGCTAAAATAGTACGCTAATAAATAGAAATTAAAATTTACATAATATAGTGCTTTAAATTTAACCATAAATGAATAGAAATGGAAATAGGAGGCTATTGAGAACCTATGATAGCAACCTAGAGGTCATTGGACAAGATGATAGTGTGTTGCATGGACATCTACATCTCAAATTATAGTTTGAACAATATAGAAAATCATAAGTTTCAAACCTATTCCAAGTTATTCCACTTGACCTGCATAGTAGAAGACAATTAAAAATCTAAGAAGTTTCTAGGTGACAGATAACAACAAAAATTGAAAATCTGATATTACTTATATGCTCAAATTAAATAAAGGGGGAAAATCCATGAAACTAGCATGTGGTTGAAATCTTCTCCTCCAAACCTATAACTTGTAGGAAAACAAGAAAATGTTGGGGCTATATAGGGGCTTGCCTTCAATTCAAGCCCCTATGAAGGTTTCCTGACATCCACAGATAGCTCATTGTAATGTAGAAAATTATGTACCCTCACAATTTCACATTGTGTTTTTATTGACTTTGGTGCTCACACCTATAGCATGTTTCTAGGGCTTCTCAACCTTAACCTAGGCCTATCTTACCCCTCACCAAGGTTTTCCAAAAATTATATTAAAGATTTATTTTACTTGTTTGGGAACACGTGAAATTTCATTGAATATTCCTAGGCTGCAAGTGCTATGAGTGGATGTCCCCACAATGCACCGACATCTTAAATATTTCAAAATTTCAAATTTTATAGCCTTTTCTCTAGATGCTATCAGTAGTAACACTCACGTGACAGTGAAACAACCCTTGTAGTGTACCTGACCCTGGCAAATTCATTCCTCATGCAAAAAGGCAATTTTGAGGAAAAAATCTAGATTTCTTTCTCTTGCCCTCTAGCTCTCTTGCATTCTATCTCTCTCATATGGTATTTCGAGAAATATTCAAAAAACTATTGAAGATTATCTATTTTGGCTCTCACAAGAAGAATTTGGTGATCTAGGCGCTCTTCTACATTGTAGCACCCCCCATTTTAGCTTTGCAGGATTTTGGTTGCAGCTTGTGCTTGGTAGAGGCTCTCTCACAAGTGTTTTGATTTGTTTATCTATAGATTTTTCCCTCAAGGATGTTGCAACCTCCTCCTTTGCTACAAAATATGGTAACATTATTTCATATAAGAAGAAATAGTGTTAAACTTTGATATATTATTTCATTTAGATTTTTGGCAAACATGTGGTGTAGACCATCACCCTATTTTCATTTGTGCACTAAGGTATTCTTCCTTGTAGACTAGGGATACTGTTCTTAGTGTTATTTATTTTGTCACTGCTAGTTATTTCCTAGATACACTTACAACATATGAGCACACACTCTATTTTTTTTTTTTGGTGACTGTTCATGGAGGTCAAAAGATCAAAATAGGATGTTGACTTGAAAAGCAACCCAAACCCTTTTTTTGGTCTTTGACGTGCAGGTTGAAGAAGAGGATTCAAACACATGAGAGATTGTCTATTTCTTCCCTATTCTATTCTTTTCTTTTTTTTGTTTAATATTATTTGATTAAATTCATTATTTTAAATAATTTTTTAGTATATTGTATTGTTGGGTGTTCATTATGGTTCTGTGTGCAGATTGGATGAGTAAGCAAGCCCATAATTGACTGTATTGTATGAATTTTTGGTGTTTTTTTTCCATACGGATGACAACATGATGCACATACTTCCCTGCAATGCACTGGCTTCCTAGGCTAAGATTCTATCTAGTGTTAGGTTCTTTTCTATATCATGTTTACTCTTCTTCATTTATTTCTATGATCTTGCTTTAAGATTTTTAGAAATCATATTTTTATTATTGTGCCCTAGAGTGTTCTTGCTTATCAAAATTAATTAGTTTCTAAGTTTAGAACAAGGTAGGATCTAGCTAGAGTTATTTTATTCTGCCTAATTGGACAACAACATAATACTATTCCTTGAAGCTAGTTGGATTCTCATGTAATTGGAAAATTTATTTCTAGTTATATTATATTATTAGATATTTCAATAGATACAAATTTATTCTTTACACCAATATTGGAAAATATTGAGAAATAAGTGTGTCCTATTAAATATCTCTTTTTATGGAGTAAAACGTTTCCCTATGCCTTTTTACCTCCTAGTTTATCTCCTAGGTCCCTGTGTTTACACTTTGCAAATGAAATAATTATTCCAGAGCAATTTCCCTTGAAACCCATACCAAATGGGACTTAGGGGCCTATTCTAAATGTTAATCAAGACCAAATTAAGGCCTTGGGACTTGGTGCCCATGCCCAATTCTAGCCTAATTTGTTGGGATGAAATTTAAAGTGTGTCAGCTTGGGCCCTCTCAAAAGGCTTACCTCTATTTGCCTTTTCAATTTAAATTATGAATGTTAGTGAGAAAGCATATGTAAGTGAGTTTATGTCTTCATTTTACACCTAGATAGATAATGCAAACTTGTGATATTAAGCTAAGGGATTTCAAAGGTTTTCATTGTGTTGCAGAGTAGAATTGTGTTGTTATTGTGTTTGTTTGTTGCAGATTTGGCTTCATCCATCCATCTCCTCATGATTTGAAGGATATTCATCTCCATGAGGGCTTCACCTCTAAGGTGGCATCTATTTGTGTTTCAATCATTCTATTTCATCATTGGATTTTTCCTTTGTCCTCCTTGGGCATGCACTCTATCTAACAATAGTGTTGGAAGACTTGAATGTCATTCTAGGGATTAACCAAGGAAAGCTCCTAAACACTACAACCCCTAAACCCCTCTCTTTGTGATTGTAGGTTACAGGTGTAGTATTTGGCAAAGTGCAGATACATAAAAGAAATTCAAGGGATATAGATTCAGGATCTGGAAGAAACTTGTCGATATTCACACCTACTAGACTAGGGTGCCTACCCTGTAGTCCTCTTGACAAGATTTTCCTCGAACTTAGGATCAGGATATCATCCAACACATCTCACTAGTCCAAATTTGCAAACAAATTGCCCTATCAAACTTGGGCACTCACCCCATAGTATATGAAGTCTTCAATTCTAGAAATCAAACTTTTGGTATGTTTCTAATCCTTCTTGAGTGCCTTCCTGTCTAGTTTTGTGTAGTATTTTGTTCATCTATACTCAATTGCATTATAATTAGGGTTTGAGGCTTATTCAATCTAGGGTTTGACAAATCTACCAATCTAATCTATCTTTCCATATGATTCCTAAGTACACAAACCTCTAGCCAAGTCCTCATCCATCTTGTAGTGACTTGGCTTAGTTTTGTCCTCAAATTGTATTGTGAAAGGAGGGTTTGATTGGATAGACTTAAACACTATCTACCATCTTCCCACTTTTCATAGATGACATTTTGGTGAACATGTGTTTTTACTAAACTTGCATCTTTTGAGTTTTGTAATCAGTCCTTGCATTCATTCATATCATATTAATCATCTTGAATTGAAAAATCTAGCATACATTTGAAAAAAATTGAAAAAACAAGCATTCTAGGATTGCATTAAGGCATAGTTTTGCATATTATAAAAAGATTTAATTTTCTGATATTTACCTCAGATCTTATCCTTATTACAGTAAGTCATCATTGCTTCATATCAAATCTTGCATTTAAAAGCTTCATTTGTTAGGGTTCTGCTTAAAAAGTTGCATTTTGCATATAACCTAGTCATTTGAACGACTAGGGTTTGTAGTGAACATCTCATTTCAGATTTTTCTTCTATCGTAAACATCTTTCAATTCAGGTCTAGCATTCATTTAAGGTTTATTTCCATTACTCATTTAAAAATTTTGCACCATTTAATACTTTATTTTGAAAATTTGCATGTTTTTAATTACACAGTGTGTATTTCAACATTAAGGGTTTTACAAACTCTCTTCACAACTATCTGAGCAAAATTTTAAATCAATCACATTTCCTTGTTGTGTAGGACTATACTTAATTTGTTTGTAGTGAAATTAGTGTGTTCTTGGTTCTCAAAAACCTGATTTCCTCAAACTAGTGTCTAGGTGTGCAACAAGTTATCATACTTTCATCATGGATGCTTCTTGTTATTCATCTTTGGAAGCTTTATTTGCATACATCATAGACATTGATAATTTCTTCAAATTTACTCGTGAGTATCCTCAATTCTTAAAAAAAAATTCATATATCTATGATTTTGATATTTCTATGTGTTCCACATATGAAATCCTTTGTTATATATCTGATTTTGATAGTTTCACAAATCTCATGGGAACATATCCCTCGATATCTGATGATCTCACTAAATTTATAGATAATAATAAATATGTTGCATCCTTTAGTAGTGATCACTTAAATATGTTATATGAAGCTCTAAATGAATTTATCTCTATTGGACATTCCACTATGCCTCCTATATCTAAAGATGATGATCATGCCATGGACCTAGTTTCTAATATACATGTGATGGTAACTTAGTGTTACCTTATGATCTCTCTCCCCAAGTTGTTCCCACTAATGAGAACACTTTGGTGCAAGAGGATGAATTCATTGACACATCCCTTAACACCACCCTACCCTCTCTTCATTCCAATGCTCTCACCTTGAAAGATGAAGCATTGGTGAATGAAGAACCCCCTCTAACGAAGAACACTCCATGGATAGATAATGAGCACTCATCTAATTCTATCCCTACCATAGTGCATGAATTCTCTATGGATCATCCTATTAGTCTTCCTCCTTTAGTTGAATACTCAAGTCCCTTGGATATCATTAAGGTTGTGAACACCTTGGATACCTCTCCTTTGGTTGCATGTTCTTTGACCATCACTAAAGGTACAATAATCAACAATTCCCTTAACAACAACTTACCTTTCCTTCATTCCAATGCTCTCCATTTGAAAGATCAAGTATTGGTTGTTTAGGAAATTCCTCTCACACTAAATCCTTTAGGGATGGATGTTGAGCTCAATCAAAGTGAAAATAATGTTAATTTAATTATCATTAATAGACTTATTCCACCTACTAAGGGGATAGTGAATAAGTGTACTAATGATAATACAATATCAACAATTTCAAAACTAAATATGATATATCCTGAGATGATAGACATGAATTGTCTACCAGGAAATATCCCATTGAATCAGGTAAGTATTTCTCCCTCTTTTAGCCACACTTGATGTAGCACCTACTCTAGTTGCCCTCAAGGGTGGCCTCCTCCTAGATATATATGTTGTTAGAATTGTGTTGTATGTCCCCTTGTTCTATTATATGTTGTTTAGATCTCCTTGGATGACCCTTGCCACTCTTGTAAAGTTAAGGATACAAAGGGATTGTCTGTGTTTCATGATTCTTCTACCTTTCCTCTCCTCTATTTTATTGTTGTGTGTTGTTCCTTGGGGGTAGAGCATTGTAGAAGATGTCTTGGGGGCATCCTCCTACATGGTGTTCCTAAGGAACTTGGTTCTCTCTCTTTTTTATTGTTTACATTCTTTAGTGATTCTACCTAGTCGATGGATGATGAAAACAAACAAATAGTAAAAAGGACTGTGTGTCCCTTCAACAAGAAAAGCAAAAATGGACCCAGTCCATATATGAATATTGGGTTGACATATATATCTAACGCTCGATTAGTAGAATCATTCCATGTGATGTAACATATTGTACTATCTCTTGTAACAAACATTTTATAATACTCTCAATTTACTTTATGCACTCTGGATGATTTTGTATCTCACCTTGTTGTTACACTCAGTTTTGAGATATCTATAGTACAACCCAACGACTATACTGAATTTTGAACCTATAGTGTAGCCTTGGTCGATATGATCTAATATATGATTTATGCATATAAATTTCATGATTTGATTTGGTTATTATCTTAGAGTAAGATTTTCTAACCAAAGCTAACATTTTGTTGATTATCTTAGCAAATAATATCAATGTGTTTGTAGGAACATTCGACGATCATTGCACATGTCACCTTTAGGGGTATGGACTTTGTGAAAGCTCTTGTTCCCTTACGTATTTTCACTCTACCTTAATGTGCTTAATACTGGTAAGCATAATCAACCACCTTAAGGTGGGGGCATATATAATGGTATCTGTCTAATTACTTTTACACTAATAAAGTGTGTCTGAAAGCCCTCATCGCGAGGCGAGATGGTGTATCTCTTGAGCTAGTGCACATCCTTTTAAAAGATAAGAAATCTCTCATCGTGAGGAAAGATGATGTATCTCTTGAGCTAGTGCATATCCTTTTATACAAAGCTCTTCTATGGAATCTAAGATGGTTTATCTCTTAAGCTAGTGCACATCCTTTTATACAAAGTCCTCTATGGAGGTGGGGTTGGATCTTGAGTTATCCACCCTTAAGCATGTCTTTGGTGGTTGTGGTAGTGTAGCTCAACTGTCAGGTGTGTTTGGCGTATTTTAGATGGTGGGACTTAGCAATAATCTCCTTCCCATTGCTCATATTTGTCATGTATAAGACATATGATGTGTTTATCGTATACTATGTGATGGTCATGTATTCTGTGTGTCTTCTTTGCATGTTTGTTGTGTCTTCCCTCGAGTGTAGTCTAAAGGTGCATATCGATGAGCTCTCTCCACATTTGGGTTTTTGTTTGGCATGTCTTCCCACTGGTGTGGTCTAAAGGTATGTAGCAATGAGTTCCCTCCACACTTTAGGTTTTGTTTTGCTTGTTTTTGGTGGCCTGAAGGCATGTAGCGATGAGCTCCCTCCGTCCCTTAGTTTAGGATTTATTTTAATGGTTAATCAATGTATTCTTCGTGTATTGTGTGACTTCTCTCATGTATTTTTTGTGTATTGCATTCTTCCACTATATTCTCTATGTTTTGCATGCTTCTTACTATCTTCATTATGTCTTGCATGTCTTCCATGTGTTTTCTAGTGCTTACCTAAGATTGGGGGCTAGAAATAGTCCTTCAATCTTTGGGTATGCCTTAGCTTTATGTGCCTCATGTTTTTGATGTGTTTTCAACTGTACTTTAATGCATGTATAGAATCATAAGATCATACATACATTAAGTGGGGGCTAAATTTTATGGAGTAAAAAGTTTCCCTATGCCTTTTTACATCCTAGTTTAGCTCCTAGGTCCTTGTGTTTACACTTTGCAAATGAAATACTTATCTCAGAGAAATTTCCCCCAAATCCCATGTCAAATAGGACTTAGGGGCCTATCCTAAATCTTAATTAAGACCAAATTAGGGCCTTGGGACTTGGGTTCCCATGCCCAAGTCTAGTCTAATTTGTCGAGATGAAATTTAAAGTGTGTCAGCTTGGGCCCTCTCAAAAGGTTAACCTCTGTCAGCCTCTTCAATTTAAATTATGAATGTTAGCAGGAAAGAATATATAAGTGAGTTTATGTCTTCATTTTACACCTAGATGGATAATGCAAACTTGTGATATTGAGCTAAGGGATTTCAAAGGCTTTCATTGTGTTGCAAAGCATAATTGTGTTGTTATTGTGTTTGTTTGTTGTAGATTTGGCTTCATCAATCCATCTCCTCATGATTTGAAGGATCTTCATCACTGTGAGGGCTTCACCTCTAAGGTTACATCTATTTGTGCTTCAATCATTCTATTTCATCATTGGATTTGACCTCTTCCCTCCTTAGGCATGCACTCTATCTAACAACGATGTTGGAAAACTTGAATTTCATTTTAGAGCTTGACCGAGGCAAGCTCCTAAACATCACAACCCCCAAACCACTCTCTTTGTGAGGATTTGACAAAGTGTAGATATAGAAAAGCAATTCAAAGGATAGAGATTCAAGATCTATAAGAAACTTGTTGATATTCACACCTACTAGACTAGGGTACCTGCCTTGCAGTCCTCCCGTTCCCCGAACTCAGGATCAGGATATCATCCAACACATCTCACTACTCTTGATCTGTAGAAAAATTGCTCTATCAGACTTGGGCACCAGACCCGTAGTCAGGAAAGTCTTCAATTCTAGAAATCAAACTTCTGGTATGTTTATGATCCTTCATGAGTGCCTTCTTGTCGAGTTTTCTGTAGCATTCAGTTCTGTTAGAAATGAAAGCATAACTACTCAATGGAAATTTGATTCAAATGTATATTTAACGATCTTTAACAGATTATTAGAGATAGAGATTGGAACACAGAAAATAAACCCACAATATAGAAATATACCAAAAGCTAAATGAAACACATAACACAAGTGTTTAACATGGAGAAAACCATTGCGGGTAAAAAACTCCACCAAGAAAAGAGGCCAAGTTGTATTATATTCACAAAAGGAGATTACAAATACATTCACTTCCTTTGTCCTTCAACCTTTACTCTAGTAGAATCTAGGTACCTGTAAACTGTTATGCAACTCATCTACTATGCCATGGTTTATGTAGAATTTACAATCCTCAAGATAGGCATCCACCTTGGAATCTCTACCCATGTAACAATAAATGTCATCATACATGCATTTTACACTTGGCAAAAGATGCCCATGAAAACTTGGGTGCCTAGGGGCAAAAATAGTCACTTACAACATCTTATGACGCGTCATAACTGTCATAGATACCACTACAAAAGAATCTTCCCAAGATAGGTGCATGGGGCTAAACATAGCAACTTACAACACATTAATAACCGTCATATGTGTCATAGTGTCATAGAATCTTATGACAACTTGCAGTTGTCATAGATTCTTTACATGCATCCACCAAGCACTATGACATGCGTCATACAAGATAAAAATAATAGATTATCCACATGGGTACCCCACCTTGACCAATTACCATTTACCATAGTAAATGGCATCCCGTAACTACCACCGATAACTTTGGAACTTACTAGTGCAGTAACTCCATAATTACTGTGGACACTAAATAATTTTTACCACTGCTGGTGAAACTAGTACCTCCTTTATGGGTAATTACAAATAATAAATGGAATAATACAACAATGAGATTTACAAGGTAATGATACCTTATCCCTGTTCACCTATTTTCCTCTGCCCAGAGTTAAATAATTCACCTTGTATTTTCCTTGAAAATCCTTTAGAAAATGACCCTATAGGGCTTAGATCCTTCAATATTCATGTCATCCCTTGCAGAAAAATCTAAATTCTTGCTTGAAGAATCCTTACAGAAAACCCAGAAAAACCCAAAAATCTTTTGGCTTCAAGTATTTTTCATCGCAGAGATTTCTCAATTTTATACTTAGTATTTGTATATGCATTTTTGAATGTATGTTCGCATGTACATTCGCCATTGTATGTTCACATATACAAAGGAAATGTACATCGGCGAGATACAAGAAAATATACAAAGGGCATATGCAAGGGGTGGAATGCAGGGATGAATGTATGTTCACATTGTATGATCAAATGTACAATTGCACATACAAAAGAAAAGATACAAGGGGAAGATGCAAAGAAATATACAAAGGCAAAGACATGCAAGGCCGACATACAAAGGGACACATACAAGGTAGAATGTATATTAGCAAGTTGCAAAGGCACATACAAAAGAGAATGTATATCGGCGTACATGCAAAGTTAACATACAAGGCTGAATATACAAAGGAAGGTGGGGTCTGCTTTGATACAAAGGTGATTGTATATTGGGCAGTTGTATCTTACATACAATCGGCAATATGCAAAGTGCATATACAAAGGTAAGATGCAATTGGAGCGGTCCACTGAATGCACAATGGCGATTGTATCTAATATACAAGTCGCATTGTATATGCGATATGCAAAGAAAGCATACAAAGGCGACATACAAGGATACATTGAAGGAAAGATACAAAGCTTGGGGCCCACCAAGCGCACATACAAATGAAATATGGAAAGCACAAGTTACAAGGGGGAGGTACAAGTTCAAATGCATGTTTGTGTGCAGGGTTTGTATGCATGTTTTCCTTTGTATATTTCACATTGTATGTTTGTGATAGAAAAGACAAAGGTACAGAGGGAATATGCAAGCCGGACCTGACCCTGAGGTCAATTTTGGCAAATTACAAAGGTTCAGGTCCGCGGCTTGTATATTGAGTGCATTGTATCTTGCGATATACAAAAGAAATATACAAGGGGAAAATATGCAAGGCGGACCTGACTGGAAGATCAAAAGCAGTTGATAATCTCTTGAGTTCCGCAGTTTGTATGTTTGCATATACAATGCAATATATGAAAGATAGATACATCGACGATATACAAGGCAGACTCGATTATAAAGTCAAATTTGCCAAATTCAGTGTTGGGGTCCACGCATTGTATATACATGCGTTTGTATATTTGCGATTGTATGTTTAAACATACAATCAGATATACAAAGTCGATATGCAAGAGGCCATATACAAAGCGCTTTGCATATGCAAAGGCAATTTTAGAGGAGGTTTCAAAGGCCGATACAAGTGCAGATGCCAAGCGATATACACAGGTAGTTGACATCAACTTTGACCGCGAATATCTTGCACATCCTGGAAAATTTCTACATGCTGCAAAAGGCAAAAATGCTTGTTTTTGCTTACTCTTTCATTTGGCAGGCTTCTGAGGTGATTATTTTCACTTTCAAATTTTGGATCTAGCCTTGTATGCTTTGACGGCTGGACATTTTAGTGACCATGTTTTGGGCAAAACGCAGATATTTGTTGCATTCATTACTGCACAGGGATATTCAACAGCTTGCATTGATGATTGGAAATATCTCTTAAACTGCCATGTTTCAGATATTCCTTGTTGAAGATAACCATTGAAGCTGCTTGCATTCAATGCCCAGAATATCTTCTGTTGTTTCATTGCTATAGATTGATGATTCAACAGCTTAAAGACTCAAAATATCTTCCATCTGCCCCTGCTCCAGATATGTTTATGCCATGAATTCTTGTAGATGGACGTCCCTTGAGATAGATATTTTTTTTGTTACAGCTCATGGAGCGAATTTTGTAACCAACTTATGTCAGATTGAAATGCTATATATGCATAGCATGAAATGTAAATAGGGTTGGAAACTTTTAACATTGAGGCTTTCTATTTTCCAAATAGAGCTTTCTGCTACTGTAACTATGCCTTCTTATTGAATATATGCAAGTTATTTTTACTTCTTTTATTGCTTCTGGTTTTAGTGTAAATCTGCATGTGACTGTCTGTGAACATCTTTGTTCCTCTCAATCATTGTGTTTCTTACCTTTGCTAGAATCAGTTAAATCTGTGTATGTCTACTTGTTGTATCTGGTTATGTTGTGCATTTTCTCAGTACTGTGAAGGTTCTTCTATTCAACTTGGTGAATCACCCCTTTATTTTTAAAGTTTTTCTGTTTATCTTTCATTTAAAAGCATTCCTTCTCCCTTTTCCTCTGAAGATCTAGTAGATTTTAGGTGATAACCAATTAAGGAAGCCGGCCTTCTCCGAAGGTCTGATCTCATTTTACAATGTCCCACACTTTAAAATCATTCCCATGTTTCTCCAGATTGCTGAAGTTTGACAACTGCAGCAAGGGTACAAATCTAGAGACAACATTTTTTGGCATGCCTGGTGGGACTAGAAAAATAATCAAGTACTATTTTTATTGCTGGTTTTGATGTGCAGCCAGTGATTTTCAGACTTATAAGAGGTTAAAATGTGCATATTTGGCAACTCATACTGAGGAAGTACAAGCAGACCAGTGCTGCTGTTACATTTTATGAGAAAAATTTAAAATAGGAGTTGAAGTTCATTTGATTACTTGCAGCTGTCTCCACTTAGAAGGCAGGGTAGAGCTATGGTAAGGACTCTAGTTTCCAAAAGAATACAATCAACTCCACTAAGTTTTAGGCCAACAACACTTGTAGTACTTATACCAGCTCAAGCAAACCCACCTCTAGCTGTTCCAATGGCAAGAAATTAGCCATTTGTGGCTTTTGATGGGGGCAGCCCATTGAATTTGACAGTGCATGACAACATACCCATGGCAGCTTTGAAGAGCCTACCTTATTTCACTGGGGAAGATCAAACTACCCCAATAGAGCATATTAGAGACGTAGCTTCTTTATGTGGAGTTCATCATGTCACCCAAGAAAATGTAGCCATCAGGCTGCTGGATGCCTCTTTTAAAGGAAAGATATTACAATGGTTTAGGAGTTTACCAGTGTAGACCATAGGAACTTGGGATGATCTGGATGATAAATTAAACAAGCAATTTCAGGATAAGTCAGACAACTTGGTATTGATTAAACAGATGACTACAATAAAGAGAGCTCCCCAGGAGCAAATGAGGGACTTCAACTTCCGATTCTAGAAGACATGTGACAAAATTCCTGCCATGGTAAGACCTCCATCAGAATATGCTTTTATATATTTTTTGAAAGCTCTAAATAGTGGTATTTCAGTAATGATACAATCGTTGGGAGGTACAAGTTTACCTGATGCATATGAAATAGCTATTAGGGCAGAAAACAACTTGATTCAAGCTGGGAAGATAGCACCTAGACCACCAGTGCCCTTTTTTCCTGAGATTCAAACTTCAATGCCTTTGCCAATCCCATCTTTTGCCCCTTTACCTATTATAGCAGCATTGCCAAATACTGCCAATTCTAAAAATGCTGCTTCTAGCTCATCACAAGAGTTAAGAGAGATAAAAAGTAGCCAATAGAAAATAGAGAACATCCTACAAACTTTTAGGAATGAGCTGGCAAACATCAAAAAGCAACAGTCCCAGAACAAACAGCCTTATCAGCAACCCAGCCAAGGGCAGAATCAGCCTTATCAAGGGCAGAATCAGCCATACCAGAGGTAGAATCAACCATACAGGCCTCCATATCAAGGCAATTACTAGGGTACCATATAGAATGTCAACCGGAGGCCTTTTCAGCCTTACAATCTGACACCCATTAATGCAGTTAGGGACCTTGTCCCTATTCAGAATAATCTTGCAGCTGAATATGAATGGTGTTTTCCATGCAATTAGCCACACAATCAGGTAGCCTGCTCAAATGGGGTGATAAATTAGGCCCTAATGGTGCAAAATGTTGCAGTCTCGCAGCCAAACACACCTAATGATGGGACTGTGCAACAGCAGGAACAACCTCAGAGTGATTCTGCCTTCATAAATTGGTAGGAAGGTGAATTCTGTGGTGTAAACAGCAATATTACTCCAATTGCAGCAAATACAAGAGCCAAGAAGAGGGGTTATAAGATAGATCAAGCAGCAAATAAAGGAAAAGGACCTACTGATGCTTCTACATCCCATATTCCCCATATTTTGCAAAGAAATACTCAAGCAACTACAAGGGAACAACCTCATTTGCAGGTTGATACTGTTGCTACAAAGTCACAACAAAAGGTAAGTGTCACTCCACCTTTCAATATCATTGAAAATATGAAGAAGATGAATGTGACAATATCTATGTGGGATTCCTTAGCGATCCTAGGTTAAAAGGACATGTTACAATCTGTCCTATCTGATTTAAAAATGTCAAATGATGCAACTGTTGACCCAACTAGGGCTGTTCTTACCAATTCATCCTAGGACAGCAACAAATAGCCAAACAAAAGTGCTAAACCACTTCCATTTTATGTATCTTTAATAATTAGAGACAAGATAGTACAAACTATATGGTGGATAGTGGTGCAAGTAGTTCTGTGATGCCAAAATAGATTGCAGATCAATTAGGATTGAAGTACCAACCCCTGGAGAAAGGTGTGCTTCAGTTAGATGGCATAGCTGTTAACACTGTAGGTGTGATAAAAAATCTAGCTCTCACCTTGCACACTTGCCCAAATGTTTCCATTTCCCAGGAGGTATTCATCATAGACTTACCTCCTTATTTTGCCATGTGTTTGTTAAGAGAGTTCATAGCCAAGGTAGGAGGATATTTATCCTCAGACTGGTCCCACATGTTTTTTAGGACCAAATATGGCACAAAGGTGACCCTAAAGTTTGAATTGCTTACCCAGTATCACATAGAGCCTTATACACCAAGTGCTATTAATGTGAAATGCATTATTTCTGATGATCCCGAGTTTGTTGCTGCTCAAGAGCTACAAGGTGAAAGTATACCAGAGGTGCTGTTAAAGGAGTGGGCCTTGGAAAATGTTGTAGATGATCTTGAAGGGCACATCCAAGAAACTGGTATGGGTGTTTACATACTGCATGAATTCAAAATAGAAATTCCAAACCTTGTAAAGAGTGCAGATCAATAGTTAGAGCAACAAGAGGAAGTATGGAAAATGTACTTTGATGGCTCTAGGAACAGGAATGGATCTGGTGGTGGTGCAATGCTTGTGTCTCCACAAGGTGAAAGATATTATTCTACTTTCCGTTTCACCTTTTCATGTACAAATAACACTACTGAGTATGAGGGGTTGATCCAAGGTTTGCAGTGGGCAAGAAAGAGGAAAATTGGCTATTTGCAGGTGTTTGGGGATAGTGAACTTATTGTAAATCAAGTGAGGGGACTACATGCTACAAAGAATGATGTCCTGAAATGCTATAAACATAGGGTATGGGATATGATTGAAGAGTTTGATGCTTTCAATCTAATCTCCATTCCAAGAAATTAGAATTGTCATGCTGATAGGTTAGCTGCAATTGGGGCTCAGTTTGATATCCCCAGTGATATTCAAAGAGAAAAGGTGTAGCCTCATGTGAAAATAGTTGGTAGGCCTTCTATCCTGACAATAACATTCATTGGCAGGCTTTTGAGAGTGATGAACAGATCCTGCATTTTCTGCTGGAGGAAGATGAGTTTTCTGTGATGAATTAGGATAAACTCATACAATAATATGGCAATGATCAAATTGTTCAATTAAGAACAAACAAGCTGCCCAAAGGATTGGTAACCTTGGAATCTATTTTTAACACTGATGATCAGCTAAAAAAGAGTAAAATCACCATGCGAGTCAAAGTGGAACATTATGAGGAGCTAGAAATTTATAAGGGTAAGCTTCTCAAAATTGGTAAAATCTATTCACCTGAAGATAGGAAAGCTCTCATTGCTTTATGTCAAGAAATTGAGGATGTGTTTGCTTGGGATTATTTAGACTTAAAGGGGTTTGACCCTCATATTGCCCAGCATACCATAGAGTTAGAACCAGGTACAAAACCTATGAGGTAGAAGCAAAGGCCTTTAAATCCAAGGCTTGAGCCTCTAATGATTAAAGAGTTAACCAAGCTGATTGAGGGAAAGATCATTTTCCCGATCAAGCATACTTCTTGGATCTCTAACCTTGTCCCTGTGAGGAAAACGAATGGAGAGATTAGGCTGTGTGTTGACTTTAGAGACCTTAATAGAGCCTCCTTGAAAGACCACTACCCGCTGCCCTCAATGGAGCAAATTCTGCAAGTAGTGGCTGGTTCTAAAAGATTCTCCTTGCTGGATGGATATTCTGGCTATAATCAAGTGTTAGTCAAGGAGGAGGATCAGTTTAAAACCACTTTTACTACCAAATGGGGCACCATGGCCTACAAAAGGATGCCTTTTGGTCTGTCAAATGCTGGCTCAACTTTTCAAAGAGCTATGGACATGGCTTTTAAGGGTTTGCTAGATAAATTGGTGCTGGTGTACCTTGATGACATAACAGTTTTCTCGAAAGATGCATCTAAACATTTATCCCATTTGAGGCAAGTATTTGAGAGATGCAAAGAGTTTGGGATATCTTTCAATCCCAGAAAATGCATTTTCGCTGTGCATGAAGGCAAGCTATTGGGGTACGTTGTGTCAAAGGAGGGCATTACCATTGATGCTGAAAGGGTAAGACCTATTCTAGAGCTGCCCTTACCTAGCCACAAGAAGGGAGTTCAAATTTTTTTTGGCAGAATTAATTTTCTGCAAAGATTCATACCTAATATTACAAATCTTTTGAAACCGTTGACCTCTATGCTAAAGAAAAATATAGTTTTTAGTTGGACGAAAGAGGCCAAACTCAGCTTTGAGTCCATAAAAGAAGAGTTATTAGCTGTACCAACTCTGGTAAATCCTGATTTCTCAAAAGATTTTATCTTGTATGCTTATGGTGGTCTATTTACAATCTCTTGGATTTTGGTATAGCAACAGAGTGACAACTTTAAATAGCCAATCACTTTCTTTAGTTAGGGGCTGGAGGAGTATGAGCAGAGGTATAGCTTCATTGAGAAACATGTCCTTGCAGTGGTAAGGAGCCTCAAGAGGTTTTGGCATCTTGTTTCTAATAACAAGATACATTTGATGGTTGCTCACCCTAGCATGAAGGAGTTCCTATTAAGTAAAGATGTTAATGAGAAAAGGGCTGGTTGGATCACCAAAGTCATGGAATATGACGTAGATATCAGGATAACCAAGCTCATCAGAGGCAAAGGACTCAGTGAACAACTTGCTACCAGTTCTGAAAATAAAACATAAAAAGAAGAAGAGGTACTTCTGATCATTGAAGATGCACATCAGGATGATACAGCAGCAGTGGGCACAAACTGGGTTAATAGCATGACTCAATATTTGCAAACTAGTCAATGTCCAGTAGGTCTAGATAGAACCAAAAGAAAATATTTTAGACTGTAGTCCATTCCATATGTTTTAATAAATGACATCCTTTTCAGAAAAGACTTTAATGGTGTGTTGTTAAGATGCATTGATATTGATCAGACTGACAAGGTACTACATGAGTTTCATGATGGAACAACAGGGGGTCATTTTGCCCCAAGGACTATTGCTTGGAAAATAATGAGAGCTAGATATTACTGGCCTAGCTTATTCAAGGATGCCCATGCATGGGATAGAAAATGTGTAAAATGTGCCATTTTCGCAGGCAAAGAAAGGCTGCTAGCTTTACCTCTACAACCAATTCAAGTAGAGCAGCCCTTTATGAGATGGGGCATTGAATTTATAGGTCCCATTAACCCACCATCAAGTGTAGGCCACAGGTGGATACTTACAGCTACAGACTATTTCACAAGGTGGACTGAAGCAGTGGCTCTGAAGGAATCCAATAAGACCGCTATTTTGAGCTTCTATGATGATTTAGTATCTAGATTTGGGGTGCTTGAATCAATCATCTCAAACAATGCTTTAGCCTTTGTAGGATTGAGGATAACTGACTAGGCTGTTAAGAATGGGTCTATTTGAGTACTTCATCAAATTATTACCCACAGGGTAATGGTTTGGCTGAATCTACCAATAAGAATCTCATAAGGATTATTAAAAGATCAATGGAGGACAGCCACAGGACCTGGCACACTAATCTGAAATATGCCTTATGGGTATATAGGATAACTCCCAAGAGGTCCATTGGAAACTCCCCACATATGTTAGTTTATGGGAAAGAGGCAAGATTGCCTATGTCTATGGAGCTGTGTTGATGCTGATGTTAGTAACAAATGTTACACAACAACCTTTATTTATCTTGAAAAATACGATGGATTCAAAGAATTCATGATCCCAAGTCTCCGTTGATTAGTTCATAATCTACTAACGTTACTCAGTGGTTGATGTATGTTGTTGTTTTCCATTCAGGGGCCTTATGTTCTTTAATAATTTCTGTTTCTTGTAAGTATGCTACATAGAGAGGTTATTCTACACAGTTATTTACTCAAATAATGTGTCTGAACTTAGGTCTTTGCATGATATTTATCATTTTAGCATGCATTCAGCTCAAATATGCTAATGATATTAAAGTATCTATGGGATGTCAGCATATTTTTCTATTCTGCTTTTCATTTATCTGTGTATTGCAGTTATGAAAGTGATTTCAATGAAATTAAAAAAAGGAAATAACAGAGATAGGGTATAAAGAGTGAGACCCTAAAATTACTTGACTGAGATCACTGATTCACATACATATTCTGATACAACAATGAAGAGAAGAAAACTAGAATCATACTTCACCAAGACATTCCACAAATCCCATCGCATTGCTTTCCCGCTTTTTTCCTTGTATCTATCCTTTTGCATCTATCGCTTGTATATAGCGCTTGTATGTCAGAATCATACATTTGAAATTATACAAGCCAATATACAACTGGTGGGGTCCACTTTACCTTTTTACTTGTATCATTCACTTACATACATCACATGTATATTGGCTTATATCTCTCTTTAGATACAAGGCCCAATATATGCAAACACCATTGTATGTACATCTGGACTTAACGCCTTTTATAGACCGCAGTCTATTTGCCCTTCAGCTCTGCAGTGTATACAGTGCAATGTATCTTCCAAAATATACATTGCGTGAAACATACATTGATTTAAGCAACGTTTAAGATTATTTTGATTCCACACTTGCATGTTTTTGAAATGCATATTGGCTTGTATGTATCACGACATACAAAATGCGGATATACAAGCATTACTTTTCTTTTAATAACTTTTTGCGTCCGGCGCTTGTATGAAACCAATGCACATCACAATGTATGTAATGAAACATATACAAGCCGAACGCATACAACGAATTAACTCCCTTTTATAACTTTTCAGTTCCGCGCCATGTACATTTCGTTGTATGTTTTGTAATGTACATTTCACATTGTATGTATTCGATAGCATATACAAACTTTGAAACATACATCGACTAAATCAACTTTAAAACTTTTTTGTCTCCGTGGCTTGTATGTAGCCCTTTGTATATCTCACTTGTATGTTCCGAAACATACAAATGCACAAACATACAAGGACTTAACTTTGTTTCATAACCTTTGGGCTCCACACAATGTATATTGTCTTTGTATATCTTTGATATACAAAGCACAAAATATACAACGACTTCACTATCCTTAATAGCTTTTTGCGTCCACCTAATGTATATAGCCATTGTATATTTTGCTTTTATGTTTAAACATACAAACGCCAAATATACAACAATTTAACTCGGTTTCATGATCTTTTTGGGTCCGCGGCCCACAACAAATGTATGTCAGATACATACAAACAAAAGATGCATTTGGCGGACTTAAACAAACATCCATTTCAATTCATAATTGCGTCAGGTCCAACCTGTATGTACAAATAACACATTAGCAAATGCATACAAGTAAAAGAACATACAAACAACTTTGTATGTAAACCCGATATACAAAACCCATTTCCGCGACTTTGTATGTGAGTGATATACAAAAGACTTTGTATATGCATGACCCGATATACAAACTGTTTTGTATGTGCAACATACAACGGCCTAACATACAAAGATCAAATGCATATGCAACCCAATTTGTAAAAGACTTTGCATACAAGTGACCTGATATACAAACTGTTTTGTATGTGCAACATACAACCCCGAATGTACATCTTACCAAAACACTCATAACTGGCAAAATACAGGGAATTTTAAGATGGTTCAAAAAGCAACCCTTGTTCATTTTTGACAAGGAATTCATCTGTACTCTGCTCTGGCACTTAATGCAATTTTTTCTCTATTTTCAACAAGGTTTGTATTATTCACTCTCTTTTTTCCTTTACCACCAAGCAAAACAACACACACAAGCAAATAACAAAAAGCCACAGCAGGGGTCCTCATTTTGCTAAGGAGTAAAAAATGGGGTGTGTTGTGAACATCACAACAACTAGCAACCAAACAAAACAATTAAATTCAAATCATTAAAGAAAACTAAATGAAGTAAATTCATAACTTCCAACTATCCTTTCTGCAAATCATTATCTAACTTGAGACTTAATGTATTCAATAAGGTGCATGAATTTTCACATCAGTTTAAGTGGGTGCATGTGATTAATTATCCTCATCTTGAAAATTAGTTGAACAAACTAGTGACTGACATTAGACTACATAGTTGATGTCATTCCTTCATAGCCAACCGGATAGAGCCTTGCTACCAGTAGGTGTCCATAGCCTCGACAAGGTTATCATTATAATTCTCCTAAGTAGAGCCCCAGTGCCAGCGGGCATCTATAGCCCCAGTAGAGTTACTTAGATGGCTTAATCTAGATTTTTAGTATAATACATTTTTTTTTTGTATTTGATAGAGATTTCATAAGATATTACATTTGTAACTTCATGATGCAAGGAGTGGTCACTTGCTGAAATTAAGCTGAGAATTGTAATGGTAGTAAAGGTGACCTCAGATTTTTTACCTAATATCTACACTGGTAAGTTCAACAAACCCAAGGATTTTAGGTGTGTCAATGTGAGAAACTTCCTTGAATACTCAACCCACAGTTATTGAATACAAAATTTTACAAAGTTTAAACAACTTTCTACATTTATGACAGTCACAACAAATTATGCATAAATTTCAAACAATTAACCTGAATGTTTTGAATTTTCTATTGTTTTCAATGGTTGTTAATCTGTTCCTTCTTACTCTAAATCAAAATAAAGATCCCTGCTAAGGAAACAACAAAGCAATCAAAACAAAATAGACTGTACAAACAACTATACAAAAATATACACTATGATACACATGGCTGCCATGGCGCTACTTCAGGCTTGGAAATAATGTTTGAGAAACTGTCCATTAACTGGTAATGGAACATCCTCACTAATTAATGTCTTAAGCCTGCAGGTGCTATCTCCTAAAATTTTAGAAATTTGAAAGGGACCTATCTAGAGTTTATCAAACTTACCATGGTCTCCTTTCCTCTCATGTGCTTTGTCCCACATCAGGACAAAATCTGAGATTCTGAAAGCCTTAATTCTGGCTCTTTTGTCAAACCAGCGTTTGACAACAGCCTAATGTTTAGCAAATTTCTCAATTGGTTCACTTCTTTTTTCTTCTAGGTTCATCAATTGAAGCAACCTAACCTCTTGTTTATTATCTATGCCCAGGTATTCTTGTGCAAACTGCAATGTAGGGATCCGTAGGTTAACATGGAGGATAGGGTCCACCCCATACACTAGATGAAAAGGAGAATTTCCTAACGTAGCCTTATTCCTGGTTCTATCTACCCACAAGGCATATTTCAATAAAGTATTCCATTCCCTTGGGTTCTTTTCTGTTAATTTTTTTATGATGTTCAATAGTTTCTTATTTGTGGATTCTGCTAATCCATTCCCTTGGGGATAGTAGTTTGAGGAGAATTTCAAGATAATCCCATAGTCAAAAGCCCAACTTGATAATTTAATTGAAGCAAAAGCAGATCCATTATCACATACCAAAGCACAGGGAACTCCATACCTGGTTACTATGTTGCTTTCCAAAAACCTGATGACATCTTCAGCATTACATGTCTTGCTGTTGACAACTTTAGTCCACCTGGTACAGTAATTAGTAATAGTTAAAACATACCTGTGGTTTGAAGATGATGGAGGAAAGATAGGTCCTATGAAGTCCATTCCCCATTGAGCAAATGGGCGCATCTCCATCACTGGCTGCAAAGGCTGAGCAACATATCTTTCTCTGTTTGCAGTGACCTGGCACATATGATAGCATTTGTTGTGTTCAAGAGTGTCTTTGAAAATAGTGGGCCAGTAATACCCTGCCCTGAGGATAGCATGAGTGGTAGCCAAAGATGATCCATGTGTAGTCCCAAACTTATCATGTAACTTTGGTAGCACCTTGTCTGCTTCTTGTCTTTCCAGGCATCTAAGGTATATCCCTTCGTAGTTTTTCTTGAAAAGGACTCCTCCTTTGATCATGTATTTTTGTGACTTTATCTTTAAGGCTCTCCTTTGTGAGGCTTGCAATCTTGGGGGACATCTTCCAGTAATCAGGAAGTGCTTCATGTCTGAGTAACATTCTCCATCATCCTTTGCATTTATAACATACTGCTGGCTCATGATATTAGGATCAATTTCTAATATCATCTGGCTCAATGCCTGTCCTCTCACTAGCTTCATGAGTGTAATGTCCATATCATACTCTTGGAGGATAGTGATCCATTTAGCTCTTTTCTCACTGGTTCACTTTGCATTAGTAACATCTTTACTGCTACATCAGGTACTACAGCAATCACTTTACTTCTCAGAATGTAATGCCTGAATTTCTTGATAGCTCAAACCAGAGTAAGCGCCTGTCTTTCAACGTCCATGTATCTGAGCTCTGCATCTCTGAAAGGGCAGCTCATGAAAGCTATAGGTTTTTCCTCCTTTTCTTCATTTCTCTATGTTAACACTGCTGCAGAAGTATGCTCTGAAGCAAATGAGTAAATGTAAAAGTCCTTGGTATAATTTGGACTGATCAGAACTGGAGCATTTGATATGGCCTTTTTAATATCTTCAAAAGTTGCTCTAGCTTTAGGTGTCCATTCAATTTTAGCATCCTTCTTGAGCATGGTGTTCAAGGGTCTGACAATCTCTGCAAAGCCAGTAATAAATTTCCTAACAAAATTAATCTTACCAAAGTAAGATTTGAGCTCCCTTTTACTTCTAGGAAGCTGTATCCTCATGATTGATTCCACCCTATCAGGGTCAATGATGACCCCATTTTCTGTTATTAGGTGGCCCAACAATTTTCCTGTGGTTACCCCGAATATGTATTTCTTGGGGTTCAGGGATATCCCGTATTGCTCACACTTCTTCAGCACTTTTCTCAGGTCCTCTACATGGTTTCCTCTATCTTTAGAGAAAACTGTTAAGTCATCCATGTAGATGACTATGTATTTACCAATCAAGACTCTGAAGGCTATGTCCATTGCTCGCTGGAATGTCACCCTAGCATTTATTAACCCAAATTGCATGCGCCTATAGGCGAAGATCCCCCACTTTGTGATGAACGCGGTTTTCAATCTATTAATTTTATCCACCATCACCTAGTTATAACCAGAGAAACCATCCAAGAATGACATCATCTGGGCACCATTCACAATTTGTAGGACTTCATCCAGAGAAGGCAAAGGTTAATTATCCTTTTCAGAAGCTCGATTTAAGTTCCTGAAGTTGACGCACAACCTGATGTCGTCATTCTTTTTTCTTACTGGGACCAAGTTTGCCACCCATGTGGAATGCCTCACTGGAAATATGATCTTGGCATCAAGTAGTCTTTTGACCTCTTTGAAAATGATCAACTCCAACAAAGCATTGACGGGTCTTTGTTTCTGTCAAAAAGGCTTGGCGTCTGGCTTCAAAGGTATTGTATGAGTGATGACTGATGTGTCGTAAGTTTTCAGTTCATCATACGTCCAAGCAATGACATGGATATAATCTTTGAGAGCCTAGGTTATTCCTTCCAACTCTTCCTCTGTACAGACTTTCCCAATCAAAACATCCCTTTTCTCATCGTCCTTTCCAATATTGACCTGCGAGTACTGTCCTCCATCAGCCTTTGGGAGATCCTTCTGTTTTAGCATATTGTCTAGGTCAAATGCTCTTTCTAGTTCTATCATTCCCTTAGGAATCTTGTTACTAGGTAGCTCTAGAATTTCTTCCTCTTCCCAGATGTGGTCTTCCATATCCTCAAAAATATCTCTGTTGGATATAAAGTCCAATATATGCTGATCATCATCAAATACCTGAAGATTAGTTACATTATCTGGCACAGAAGGCACCGATACTAATTCAACTAAGAATCATTTTAAACCAGATATGGACAGAGGCTCCAGAGTACTTACAGCCTAGGCTAGGGCATCCGCCCTGTGATTTTGCTCTCTGGGTACATGTGTGATGTTGAATGCATCAAAATCTTCTATTAAGTCCCATACCCTATGTCTGTAATTGGATAGTCTTTTGTAATTGCAAGAGTATATACCTCTTATCTATCTCACAACTAATTCTGAGTCTCCATAGACATGCAAAATTTTCACCTTCTTTCTAAGTGCAAAGAGTATCCCATGAATTAGAGCTTCATACTCCGTCACATTGTTTGTACATGGGAACGGCAATCTGTATGCTGCCAAGTAGGACTTTCCAAATGGATCAATAAGATCTATCCCTACTCCAGCTCCTTGTTTTGACTTGGATCCATCAAACCTGAGGACCCATGGCTTATCTTCAGCTAAAGGTTTGCCTGGGCCTTCTTTCTTCTTTTTTGCTCTGGTAGCTGCACCATTTGATATCCACTTTAATTTTGGTGTCTCAGCTTTCTCAAACTTCACCTTATTTGCCTTGTGTGAAGCTGATATTTCCTCTTTCTTTTTATCCTCAGAAGAAAAATCTTTTGGACTAGGCAACGTCTACCTTTTTAGAATATGCAGACACAATGAAAAAGCAATTTTTGAATGAGGTGCTTCATGTAACCTGCACCAACCTTCCATCAAGATATCCTATGGAAATCTCTGTTGCTGTGTCATCTTTTGGATTTCTTTTGATAAATACACTTCAAATTTGGACAGATTACTGCCCCTATCTTCATCAAATAACTCATAATATGATTCTACTAAACAATCACTCCCTGGGGCAATTTTCTCCTTGCTTCTAGCATTACTCTGGCTGCATACCAAAATCTCTTTTGTCATCTGAATAGAACTCTCATCTTGGTATGTGCATTCTCCTATTCCTGCAGAAAATAAACAAAAATCAGTGTTACCATAACTATCTGCAGAACTCACCGCAAATGATGATGAAGATGCTTCACTGTATGCTTGTTCCAGCTCCAACATGTCTAAACAAGCACCACAAGTCCTTTCATAATGTGCCTCATCATGCAACCTACACCATCCATCGATTAGAATATCATGAACATGCAGTTTTAACAATTGGCATCGTTGCACTTCTTTAAACATGCATCTCAAAATTCTTGAAATGATCTACCTCTATTTTGTTTTCAGGGTTACAATCAGATTCCAAAGTTATCCTATCATCTTGAGGGTCATCATCATCATTATGAAAGTCAAACATCAGGATCTCCTCTATGTTGGCAGTCTGGGGTCTGATGGAGTAATCTCCAAGTTCCACATCCACATACATGATTTCATTAGGTTTTTTATATTCAGTGATCATGTGCTTCATGCGAGGTTCAACATCTATCCTTATTTAACTTGGTATCCCTCTCTAGGGCAATCACATATGACTAAAATCAGTTGACATGTATCCGTTAAGGGTTTTTGACCAGTCTTTGCTGAGTAACATTCCATATGTATCAGGTATATCAACTACCTAAATATCAATATAATGCTGATTTCTGGGATTTGATGCTAACTGCATGTGAATGTGAGTTAGTTCTCCTACCACACTCACCTCTGTTTTGTCTAACTGGGTTACTTTCTTCAATGATTTAGTAGGATGTAACCTTAAAGCATTGCATATGGATAGGGGCATTAGATTGGTAGATGCTCTTGAGTCCACTGAGCAGTTGTGCAAATTTTTACCAAACATCCTTATGGTAAGGAGGAAAGGAGGTGACTCACTTTTATCTTTGTATAGGGTCATGTGAGCAGTTTCTGCAGCTTGAATAGTGGCTGACACTTTAGGTTTAACCTTAACATCCCTAACAGCATGATCTTTATTTGCAAATTGACCTGAGGCATGACTATCCTCCTTTTGAGCAGTCTCATCTAATGATTTTATGAAAGCTTTCTTGATAGCAGGAGTTTTAAGCAGCTCTAACAATGACAGGCTAATCTTAACCTTTTTCATTTCATCTATCAGATATGTAACCAATTTGTCAGATTCAGGAGGTTGATTACCAATTTTTGGTGCTTTATTCTGTGGTGCCAAGTATTGGGCATTAACCTTGGGAAATCTAGGGTTATTACTTGCCTTGGAGTTAGGTGGGGTGTTGAAATTGTTTGGAGGCAAGGATGTGGTCAAAGGATCAACAGACATGTTTGAGTTATTCCTCAAGTTGTAATTATACCTACATTGAGGTTGCTATTGATAAGCATTGACTTCCTCATGCTCAATTGATGGCTCATTATCATCCTCAAATGGAAAAACATAGTTGGATTCAAAAGCCATGGCTGATTCCTCACTTGTTGAGGTGTAATTCTGATGAGATGGAATTGTCTGTTGACAAGGATGATGCATGAAGCTTTCTAGCACTAAGGTAGAATCATATTCATAAGGGACAATTTCATTTCCCTCTATATAAGGTGGATTTCTTGAAGTATTGGACACTTCAGTTTGGAAAATACTCGTAGCAATCCTGAACTGAGGACAATCTAGCTCTATATGAGCATTAGTGTTATGTATCCTACACTAGTGTGTAAGTGCTACCTGTTGATAACTGAGAGGGGGGGTGAATCAGTTATCCTAATTATTTCTTCTTTTGATCTTTCTTATTAATCAATGCAGCATTGAATCAAACAAACAAACATTACCATGAAATGAAAAAACACATGACACAGTATTTTTGACGTGGAAACCCTGTTAAGGGAGAAAACCACGGGGTGATTAACCCAAAGATTATTCTCTGTTAGAAGAATAAGGAATTACAAAAATGGCACTTGCCAATTAGGGCTTACTGCCCGAGCACACTGCTCACAAAGAGGCCCATTGCCTACAAGGAGACACACTGTCTACAAAGTGATAAGAATCACAGTCTTGAACTGATTGGAAGCATCTACATATGCTAGAGTTCAGTTCCGGTTAGGCTCAGTACACTGATCTGCTGCACTTCATCTTTCCTCTGTTCTTTATTCTGCTATCCTTTCACATACCAGATCTTTCTTACTACTTCTGCTTTGTTCTGCACTTATTTGCATACATCATCACACCACTTCACATCTTCACAACTAAATCCATCCTCTATATATATCCGCACAAGTAATTTCATCACCTTTCTAGTCGGCATCCGGAACAGTCTAGTTTCTTACAAACTCTGTTTTGTCGGCTGAATCCTTGCTCACCAAGCAATGCGGATCAAGCATATACTTGTAGATATCATTAATCATGTCGGCCAAACATGATTCATGCCTTCACAACCTTTACCATTAACAGTAACACATCTGGAAAATAGTCTGATACTCTGTCTGTCAGTTCTTCCTCTGTTCTCACTGTCTCTCAGGAATCCGGTACTCAACTATTCATATCTTTTTCTTTGTTCATCACCGGAGGCTAAATCCTTGGAATATACTACTCAAGGTAGTCCTCTTGACTTTCCCAAATCCACACTGCACCAAGACACTTCCTCTGAGAGATCCGGACCAATCTGTCGGACCTTGCCATATGCTCTGTTCTTGTTCACCGGACCACAACAATCTTCATTCTGACTTCCGGTAGAGACATACCATGACTTGCGGATATGTGGGATGACCTTTGTTGCCATCAATGACAACAACCATGAATCCATATAGTGTCTCTTGCCAACAATCTCCCCCTTTGGCATTGATGGCAACACTTAGTGAAAAATGACTAAGTGTTTACACTATGCTCCCCCTTTGCTGATGCTCTGTCTTTATATACAATTTCTGGAACTCCCCCTTAGTTGGATTCCTCATTTTTCATTGCTCCTCACTCCCCCTTTGACATCAATGGCAAAGGGTAGGGTCCGCACACCAAAATTTTCAAAAATTTTCTATACATAGCCGCATATTTACATACTCACATATACTGAAGAATGTCTGCAAAGGATGTCTTCAATTGGATCAGTTCTGTAGCCCAACTTTGCTTCATTCTATCCAAAATTGAAATGTGACCACTCAACAAAAATGCAAAAGTTTCTGCCCTCTTGAGATCTGTCGGATCATTTGTTTGGGCGGTGGTCTGAGCATCACTGATGGCCTCATGCATAGTTTCTAACTTCGGGATTATAATCCTTCTAAGTTCTCCCATCCGGTTAGTGATATTCTTCCTTTCCTTCTCAAGGTTCTTTATTTCATTCAAGACTGCAATAGTCTGACATTCTTGATTTACTATGGAGGAAGAGAGAGGATCAAAACTTTGAGATAAACTTTGTAGTTTGTCCTGTTCCTCTTTTATTTTCTTATCAATTTCTGCTATTGCCTTTGACCAGGATATACAAAATTTGTAAATGTCACCGCCATCCTTAAGAGCATTTTCTAAGCTCTTTATTCCAATACTCATATTTCTCCTATCGTTAGAGATTAATCCTAATACTTCTAAAAATCTTTTATCCAAAAATTCCTTCCGGACCTTTTCCTCAGCTGATTTTTCTAGAGATTCAAAATGTGTACTAACACTGCTGACTAAGGTTTTGAGATTACCGGAAGAGGAGGCTATCGGATCTATCTGGATTGATGGCATAATCTTTACAAGCACTTCGGAGGCAGCCTCTATCAACTCACAGTCTTCCATATGAGACTTTAAGAGCTTTTCATTTGCCTTAGCATTTGCAAATGAGGCTATCTTCATTGTCTGCACCGGAGAGAGGGAATCAAAGTTGAATGGGCCTTGTAGTAGTTCCGGTTCATCGATCTCTATTGTTTCTTTGCTCAAAAATTGTTGAACAGTTTGTGCAGTGTCTCTTGCCGGAGACAGATGTTTCTTTTCTTCTGTAGTCTTGGAACTGTCAACCTCTTTATCTTTCACCACTGCTTCCTTCTCCTGTAATTTCTCTTCTTCTTTGGATCCAGAGACTGTAGGGGAAACCGGAGGGGAGATGCTAGCCTGTTCATAGGACACTTCTTCTGGAGCAGAGGGTTCCAAGTCCACAGCTATTTCTGCACCTAAGTCCTCTACAACAAGAAGATTGAACCTTTTGAAGGCCTTCCGGAGGATCTCTTCTGTCTCTTTGGCCACCTTGTCAGTCTCACCAAGCATGAGTTGATTCATCCTGGCTTTACTTCTGAACTCATCTTTGCAGTCTTTGAAAATTATGTTCATTGTCTTGGGATCAATTTGAGGATATAGCTGAATAGCTATCTGCTCCCGGATCTCAAGATCTTTTGCATGAGCATTATTCTTTCTTATTTCTAATTCCTTTTCTAGGCTTTTAGGAATTTCAGAAATAATCTCAATAAAAGCTTTATTGTAGATGTTCAAGTACCTTATTATGGCTTCTTGCAGGATCTTTTGATTTGCCTCGTTGTAGTCATCATAAAATTCAGCCACCGGTTGAAGGTTCCCGTCCACAGTGACTGATTTGACTACACTATCTAGAGACAGGGTGGGCTTTTCAGAAAATTCTTCTGTCATTTCTTCCTTGTCTTGGCCAGAAGAGGGTTTACCGGATCCTTTCTTTTTCTGTTTCTTTATTTCTTTCACTCCTTCATCTGACTCAGTTTCTTCTTCATCCTTTTGGCTTTGATAAGCTCTTGAGGCTTTTGTCTTGGATCTTTTACCGGATCCCTGGACTTCCGGTATTGAGCTTTTGGTTTTGATAGGTGTGGATCCTTTAGATGATCTGGTCTGGGTTGAGGATTCCACCGGAGCACTTTTCTTGCTTTTCTTTTCTGCCTCTTTCTTTTCTTCCTCAGATTTTCTTCTCTTTTTCCGGCTGGCATCAAGTGCCTCTTTTGAGATGCCTAGGCCTTGAGCAATGTGCTCTACTTCTTTTCTCACCTTTCTCTTTATCTCAGGTTCCCTGAGTTCTACATGTATCTTTACACTCAGCTCCTCAAAGGTTCCAAACCTTTCTGCCTTAGGATCTTTGGGCTGACTTAGCATGTGTTGAACATGCAGCTCCACTATCTGTTCATCCACTTCATACCCCATGGGCATGATCCAGACAGTCCTTGGCTCTACTGCCTCCATTAGGCACTGATCAGTGTCAACCATAAAGCACACTGAGTCTTTGTATTTTTCAACAAGAGACTAGGGAATTCTCTCTCTTGCTTGCATCATGCTTTGGAAGTTTTTGAAGTATCCCCATAGGGCTGTATTTCTTGCTTTGGCATCCCCAAGCCCATGTAGATAGTCTCTTATTTGGACTGCAACAGGTTTGTCATTCTGCCATGCCCATCCACTTGATCCAGGCAGCTCATTCATGAAGTAGAAGAATAGACATAATATAAGAGTACCATACTTAAAGGAATTCTTCTTGTCCTTCTTGATTTTCTGTATATTTTCCATTAATTGGCTTAAGAGTAGTTCGCAGAGATCATATTCTGCATTCTTCCTTAGCATTTCATAGGCAGTGTATACTGCAATTCCGGATACAGAATTCTCCCTGCTGGAGTGATAGATCTTGTATCCTATTATCATGGATGCATACTTGATATCCGGATCCGAAATATCTTCAATGGTCATTGCCCTCTTATCAAATTTTGATCCAGTGGCCTCAGTTACAATGTTGTTCTTGACAGATTTGAGGATAGGTATCCCTCCGGAAGAGTATAGACCAGTTACTGCTCTAATTGCCTCTTTTGTGATCTTGCAGGGTCTATCCAGCCATAGGAAGTTGTCATGCATCCTGCTCAGTACATACCGGACCCATTCATCTTCTTCAAAGCAGGGGAAATGAATGAATTGGTCAAATTGTTTCTTCTGGATACCCTTATACTCTGGTTTAAGCTCAAAAGCATTGTCTATCAGTTGTTTGTGATAGAGATCTCTCAATTTGAATTCCCCAAATTCCTCAATGCTTGCATGTATGTAAACCCTAATGTCTTCTGTGTGTAAAACTCCGTGAGGAACGCTGGAAAATGCTCCTAAGGGATCTACCTCCAATGACTTGTATGGATGTTTCTTAAATTCAGGTCGGGGCCTATCTGAGATTTTTACTATATTTGGAGTAGCCATTTCTTCAAAAGATTTGTAGCAAGATATCGAAAGTGGAAAATACCTTTTGCGTCTTTGGTTGCACGGAGTAGCTGGATTGATTTCTGTATGTAATGACTTCGGCAGGAGATCTTTGGTAAACTTGATGAATTTTGTTGCAGAGCTCCACTTTTCACTTCTTCTTGAGTGCATAATGAGCAAATGATTTTTGAGAAATCCCTTATATTGCTCCGCGAACCCTAATATCTGTTTGCAATAAATGCTTCACCTATATTATTCCGGTTTGCCTTGTCCGGATAGCTTGGAGTATCCCAGATCAGTCCTGATCTATGAACATCATGCGGATCTTTCAATCATGAATAAATAGAGATGACACATTACAAGAACATCCCAAACATCCTGTCCAGTCCGCAAAGTAAAATAATGTACTTCTGGATCTCTCCGGACCCTTTTGTAGTCCTCTGTCATTCCGGAACATCTCCCGGAACAAGTCTTTACTTGATCGATCACAACTTCTTTATATCTTCATGCAGACCTCTGAAATCTTGTCTGGATCATCTCAGGACTGGTATCTTCAAACCCTTTACTCCGCATCTTGTGCCACATCCGGCACCACTTGATTGGCTGGGGGAACAGGATTTTCTTTGAGTCTCCCCCTGAGCCAGAGCTCACTTTCTAATTTCTGGAAGAAATATCAGCACCAGAGTCTGGTGCGGATCCAACCTCTACATTCTCTAAACTTTTCTTCACCCAAATCTTGCTCATCTGATTCCTAACTTCATCCGCATTCATCTTTTGTTTACCCTTGTCTTGATTCTGATTATACACCGGACCTCTTTTGACCTGATTCTTGCTTCTGCAGACTTTAGCATTATGACCGGACCTATTACAGATTTGGCAAATAACATTTCTTTGCATATTTGACTGATAACCTCTTGATCTGCATTGATTAGCCATATGACCTACTCTATTGCATGTAAAGCATCTACCTTTGAATGATTTGTTTACTTGCATATTTCTGCATTCATGGGATTTGTGTCCATACCTTTTGCAGTTAAAGCACTGTCCGGAGAAGGATGAATTAATCTGATTCATTCTCTTTCTGTACTGATTAGCTTTGTGACCAAAGTGGTTGCAGCTGTGGCAGTATCCATTGAAAGATGGATATCTTTGAGCATTGGGCTGTCTTACCGGAGGTCTTCTAGGCCTATTCCTTGGATTTTCTGATCCAAAATTCTTTTGACCGGATCCGGAGCTTTCTCCTTTCTCATATCCCAAACCATACTTGTCATCTATCCTCTTTTGACTTCCAAGAAGTACTTCAAGTTGGGCAGAACTTATCTTGAATTTTTCTTTATATTCATTTGCTGTTTGAAGATCTCTTTTGAGAGAGGCAATTTGATCCTTAAGTTTTTCTTCATTATCTTTGGCATCTTCAAGATCAGATTCAAGATGTCTGATAATCCTGTCCATCTGGTGGCATTCTTCGTATTTTTCTTTAAGAGATTGTCTTAGATTGTCTTCAGCTTTTCTTTTTTCTTCAATCTCTTGAGTAAACTTTATAGTTCCTGATTCCATTTCATGTCTTAACATAATGACTTCTTTTGATAACTTTTCACATAACTTGGTTTGCTCAGTCAATTCTTCATTTGTATTGCTTTCTTCACTTTGTCTTGCCAGTTGTTGGAGCAGCTCCTTTCTCTTTTTCATAGAGAGACTTAATTTGTCCTTTAATTCTCTCATGAATTCATCAGCCTGTTTGAGTCTTTCCTTTAATTCATTGACTTCAGAATTTGACTGTTCAAGATCCTCAAGGGCAGTCTTGAGTTGCTCCTTTAAACCATATGCATCCATTTGAACTCCCAGATCTTCCTCAAGCTGTTAGGCTCTATTAGGAGGAACTTGGCTCTGATACCAATTGTTGATAACTGAGAGGGGGGGTGAATCAGTTATCCTAATTATTTCTTCTTTTGAACTTTCTTATTAATCAATGCAGCATTGAATCAAACAAACAAACATTACCATGAAATGAAAAAACACATGACACAGTATTTTTGACGTGGAAACCCTGTTAAGGGAGAAAACCACGGGGTGATTAACCCAAAGATTATTCTCTGTTAGAAGAATAAGGAATTACAAAAATGGCACTTGCCAATTAGGGCTTACTGCTCGAGCACACTACTCACAAAGAGGCCCACTGCCTACAAGGAGACACACTATCTACAAAGTGATAAGAATCACAGTCTTGAACTGATTGGAAGCATCTACATATGCTGGAGTTTAGTTCCGGTTAGGCTCAGTACACTGATCTGCTGCACTTCATCTTTCCTCTGTTCTTTATTCTGCTATCCTTTCACATACCGGATCTTTCTTACTACTTCTGCTTTGTTCTGCACTTATTCGCATACATCATCACACCACTTCACATCTTCACAACTAAATCCATCCTCTATATATATCCGCACAAGTAATTTCATCACCTTTCTAGTCGGCATCCGGAACAGTCTAGTTTCTTACAAACTCTGTTTTGTCGGCTAAATCCTTGCTCACCAAGCAATGCGGATCAAGCATATACTTGTAGATATCATTAATCATGTCGGCCAAACATGATTCATGCCTTCACAACCTTTACCATTAACAGTAACACATCCGGAAAATAGTCTGATACTTTGTCTGTCAGTTCTTCCTCTGTTCTCACTGTCTCTCAGGAATCCGGTACTCAACTATTCATATCTTTTTCTTTGTTCATCACCTGAGGCTAAATCCTTGGAATATACTACTCAAGGTAGTCCTCTTGACTTCCCCAAATCCGCACTGCACCAAGACACTTCCTCTGAGAGATCTGGACCAATCTGTCGGACCTTGTCATATGCTCTGTTCTTGTTCACCGGACCACAACAATCTTCATTCTAACTTCCGGTAGAGACATACCATGACTTGCGGATATGTGGGATGACCTTTGTTGCCATCAATGACAACAACCATGAATCCATATAGTGTCTCTTGCCAACACTACCTCTACAAGGTTTACTCTAGTGGTCTGTTTAGGTTCATTAGGAGGCTGGTTATCTAGAGGTGATGGTAGAGAACCATTATTTGGTCTAGTGTTCCACATTCTAGGCTATCTAGGAGGATTATTGTTGCCATTGTTATTATAATTATTGTTGTACCCTCTATTAGGATAATTAGGTCTGTCATTGGCATAACCTCTATTCTAGTTTGGTTGAGAGTAGAAGTTCTGACCCCTCAGATGAGTGACCTCAGTGGTAAGTTTCCTTAACTGTGCTGATATCTCCTTTATTTCTTCTTTCTCTTCCTGAACCTTGGCCACTGCATTCTCTAGCTAAGGCTTGAAAAAAAAAGATCCATTGTTATTGTTGGATTGTTCCACAACCTGAGGTACTTGTGTTTGTCCTGGATATTGTGACATCTGGCCATTCCCATTTGGTGGTGGCATGATACTGAGTGGAGGTATTTGCAAAGGGGTTGGCATCACAGTTGAAGGTATCATGGCTCCATTGGTCTATTGGTGAATAGGATATGTAGGATAACCAGGGAATGTAGGGAAGGTAATATTCAGTGTGGGAGCAGGAGCCAATTGCTGACTGACTTTGATGGCTTCTTCAAAAGCTCCTGCCAAAGTCAATACATCAGGATGTGTTCTCCTGATAAGCATGAAAGTCAAGGGATCTAATGTTGAATAATAAATGCTCCTAGTAGCTTCATCTGCTACAGCATAAGGTGTTACTACTTTTGAGAGCATTTTCTGGAATCTTGCATTGAAGTTAGCAATAGGTTCTCCTTCAAATCTCTTGATTGTGGAAAACAAATGATAATTCATTGAAGGATCTATAGGTGTTCTGAACCTATCCTTAAAGGCTTTTTCTAAGGCATCCCATGAATCGATTGAACCTTGGCTAAGACTGATATACCAGTTATATGCCTCTTCCCCCAAAGAAAATGGAAATAACCTGCATACCACATCTTGATGTGCAATTCTAGCCCTACTACAAGCTTCTTTGAAAATTTTGATGTGATCATCAGTATCCTGATATGGATGATACTTGGGACAAACTTTATTAGGATTCTTAGGTAGGGCATGATATGCATTAAAAGTCAGAGGTGACTCTGCAGCAAAGAATGACATTAGAACTAGTGGAGGTTGGACCTGAGGTGTGACAGGTTGAGGTTTGACTTGAGGTGTGACAGGTGGTCCTGTAGGTGTTTGAAACCCAAGAGGAATTATAGGAGCATGTTCTGGTGAAGCTCCTGATGCACTAGAATCAGGAGAGTGATGAATGTCTACAGTTCTGGGTCTAAATCCCATGATGGGTGATTCTTCAAAGAGTCCACTAGATCTAGACCTGGTATTTGGTTTGGGAGCTAGGATTTCTTAGATTTAAGGAAGATTGGCTAGTTTATTGCAAAGATCAGTTGAAACTCCCTAGCCAAGGCTGTATATTTATGTTTAAGTTTGAAAACTTTACAAATGATTAGCGTGCACAAACTTAAAACAACAAATCTCTGCATATAACTTGAAATACAGAGATACTTGAGTATTATCTTTCTATCTACACTATTAAATCAAACAAAAAAACTTACTGATGAGAATGACAATCGCCCTTCTTCTAGTGCCAGTTTCTATTGATGGTGATGTTAGTCACAACCAAACACTAAACAAAAGTTACACAACAACCTTTATGTATCTTGAAAAATATGGTGGATTCGAAGAATTCATGATCCCAAGTCTCCATTGATTAGTTCATAATCTACTAACGTTACTCAGTGGTTGATGTGTGTTGTTGTTTTCCATTCAAGGGCCTTACGTTCTTCAGTAATTTTTGTTTCTTGTAAGTATGCTACACAGAGAGGTTATTCTACATAGTTATTTACTCAAATAATGTGTCTGAACTTAGGTCTTTGCATGATATTTATCATTTTAGCATGCATTCAGCTCAAATATGCTAATGATATTCAGTTATCTACGGGATGTCAGCATATTTTTATGTTCTGCTTTTCATTTATCTGTGTATTGCAATTATGAAAGTGATTTCAATGAAATTAAAAAAAGGAAATAACAGAGATAGGGTTTAAAGAGTGAGACCCTAAAATTACTTGACTGAGATCACTGATTCACATACATATTCTGATACAACAATGAAGAGAAGAAAACTAGAATCATACTTCACCAGGACATTCCACAAATCTATATGATCTAGTGTAAATCTTCAAAGGAAAAGTTGAAAACATGCAGTAAAATGAAAGTGCTTCTATTGAACACAGCATTCACCAATACATATCTAGAAATCAACTCGAAGATTACATAAAATTTACAATCAAGAAGTAATCTGAAGCTTCATCTCCATTCAGTATGCTTTAGAACAAGTATATTTACAATGATCTAAGGAAAGAACCTTGACATTTCAACAGGTCAGTCCCCATTAATCTCAATAATCTGATCTCCTATGCTAAATTGTTTTAGGTCAAATTTTTTTAGAATAATTGACCTCCCGAATTTTTACAGTAAAGGGGGTTTATATATAGCTCTAATTTTTTCCCCAATATGGTGTCCAAAACCCTAGTCAACTGGTAGTGGACAATAAATCTTGCCCAAAAACTCTGAGCAACATGATCTTTATTGAGCATAAAGATCCTGCTTTGGAAACCCCAATAACCACAAAAATATCTTCTACATACTTGGTGATCTGATTGCCATCAAGTTTCACCTGCATGTCACTTCTCGCCACCATCCATATCTCTTTTCACCTCCTGTGATATGATCCATCTTTAAGTTTCACCTACTACAACCTGTAATTTCCAGCTACTCCAAACAACTCTATCAAACCTGCAATAAATAGTCAAGAAATAAGCATCATCATTTAATAAATCAACATGAAATTTAAATACTTATATAAAATCCAGCCCAGAATGTGCAAACAAAGATATCGGGCCATGAAATTTTAGCATCTGCAAACACTCGTGCGCTCAAAATGCATATACAATGTTTAAAAATGGTAGGGTCAACTATCGTTGACCAAAAACATGCATCAGGCGCTAAAAACAGCTTCAAAAATCCCATCGCATTGCTTTCCCGCCTTTTTCCTTGTATTTATCCTGTTGCATCTATCACTTGTATATAGCGCTTGTATGTCAGAATCATGCATTTGAAATTATACAAACCAATATACAACTGGTGGGGTCCACCTTACCTTTTTAATTCTATCAATCGCTTGCATACATCGCATGTATATCGGCTTATATCTCTCTTTAGATACAAGGCCCAATATATGCAAACACCATTGTGTGTACATCTGGACTTAACGCCTTTTATAGACTGTAGTCTATTTTCCCTTCGGCTCCGCAGTGTATACAGTGCAATGTATCTTCCAAAATATACACTGCGCGAAACATACATTGATTTAAGCAACGTTTAAAATTATTTTGATTCCGCGCTTGCATGTTTTTGAAATGCATATTGGCTTGTATATATCATGACATAGAAAACGTGGATATACAAGCATTACTTTTCTTTTAATAACTTTTCGCGTCCAGTGCTTGTATGTAACCAATGCACATCGCAATGTATGTAATGAAACATATACAAGCTGGACCCATACAACGAATTAACTCCCTTTTATAACTTTTTAGTTCCGTGCCATGTACATTTCGTTGTATGTTTTGTAATGTACATTTTGCATTGTATGTATCCAATAGCATATACAAACTTTGAAACATACATTGATTAAATCAACTTTAAAACTTTTTCAGCTCTATGGCTTGTATGTAGCTCTTTGTATATCTCACTTGTATGTTTCGAAACATACAAATGCGCAAACATACAAGGACTTAACTCTGTTTCATAACCTTTGGGCTCCGCGCAATGTTTATTGTCTTTGTATATCTTCGATATACAAAGCACAAAATATACAACTTCACTATCCTTAATAACTTTTCAGGTCCACCTGATGTATATAGCTAT
Organism: Cunninghamia lanceolata; assembly: GCA_027924645.1. NCBI lineage: Eukaryota > Viridiplantae > Streptophyta > Pinopsida > Cupressales > Cupressaceae > Cunninghamia > Cunninghamia lanceolata. Next base: position 25,887,876 of record BSBN01000047.1, read on the forward strand.
TGTATATTTTGCTTGTATGTTTAAACATACAAACGCCAAATATACAACAATTTAACTCGGTTTCATGATCTTTTCAGCTTTGCAGCCTGCACATTGGAAATGTACATAACAAATGTATGTCAGATACATACAAACAAAAGATGCATTCAGCGGACTTAAACAAACATCCATTTCAATTCATAACTATGTCGGGTCCAACCTGTATGTACAAATAGCACATTAGCAAATGCATACAAGTAAAAGAACATACAAACAACTTTGTATGTAAACCCGATATACAAAACCCATTTCTGTGACTTTGTATGTGAGCAATATACAAAAGACTTTGTATATGCATGACCCGATTTACAAGATATTTTGTATGTGCAACATACAATGGCCTAACATACAAAGATCAAATGCATATGCAACCTGATTTGTAAATGACTTTGCATACAAGTGACTCGATATACAAACTATTTTGTATGTGCAACATACAATCCCGAATGTACATTTTACCAAAACACTCATAACTTGCAAAATACAAGGCATTTTAAGATGGTTCAAAAAGCAACCCCTGTTCATTTTTGACAAGAAATTCATCTGTACTCTGCTTTGGCACTTAATGCAATTTTTTCTCTATTTTCAACAAGGTTTGTATTATTCACTCTCTTTTTCCCTTTACCACCAAGCAAAACAACACACACAAGCAAAAAGCAAAAAGCCACAACAGGGGTCCTCATTTTGCTAAGGAGCAAAAAATGGGGTGTGTTGTGCATCACAACAAGCTGCCAGCACTAGATATCATGAATCAGCTGGAGATGTTTGAAGAAGAAGACCCCATGGCTATCAGATATGCTCAACTTATGGAGCTAGAAGAGAGCAGAGATAAAGCTATGAAATCCATGGAATATCATCAGCTTAAGACAAAAAGAGTTTTTGACAAGAGAGCCACTCTTAGAGTTTTTAGGGAGGGTGATATGGTGCTCAAATGGGATGAGTTGAAAAGTAGGCTAGGAAAGCACTCCAAGTTTGATAGCATGTGGAGTCACCCATTTATCATTACTGAATGCAAGGAGCACAATGCATTTCAGCTATCAAGCATGGATGGAGAAAATTTGCCTATCCTAGTCAATGGGATACACTTGAAGAAATGTTTTGAGGTATGACTTGTTGTGATGTTCACAACACGCCCCTTTTTTGCTCCTTAGCAAAATGAGGACCCCTACTGTGGCTTTTTGCTTTTGGCTTGGGTGTGTTGTTTTGCCTAATGGTAAAGGGAAAAGGGAGTGAAATAGTACAAACCTTGTTGAAAATTAGGAAAAAATTGCATTAAGTACCAGGGCTAAGTACAGGTGAATTCCTCGTTGAAAATGAATAGGGCTTGCTTTTTGAACCATCTTAAAATTCCTTTTATTTTGCAAGTTATGACTATTTTGGTAAAATGCATTGTTAAATGGGTTTGTTTGCATATACAAAGTCATTTGTATATACATTAGGTCATGTATACATTGGTCTTTGTATGTTAGGTCATTGTATCTTGCACATACAAAATTGATTGTATACAGGGTCATGCATATGCAAAGTCTTTTGTATATCGCTGATATAAAAAGTTACAGAAATGGGTTATCGGGTTTGCATACAAAGTTGTTTGTATACTTCTTTACTTGTATGAATTTGCTAATGTTCTATTTGTACATACAAGTTGGACCTGACGCAGTTATGAATTGAAATGAATGTTTGGTTAAAGCTCGGAACATGCATCTTTTGGTTTGTATGTTTGAAAGTGCTAAATATACATAGTGGATATACAACAGGTTATGTGCAAGTTGTGGACCTGAGAAGTTATAAATTATAGTTAATTCATTGTATGTTTCGCGCAATGTATATATCTTACATACATTGCAATATGCAATGCTTTATGCATGGCCTGGATCTGAAAAGGCTATCAAATGGGAAGTAATCGTTGTATATTCTGCCGCTTGTATGTATGTCTCGAAACATACATTGCTTAATACATACAAGCACCAGAATCCAAAAGAAATTGAAATCTGATTTATGCAATGTATCAAACTTGAATGTATATTAGAAGATACATTGCATTTCATACATTGCCGATATACAAGATGGAACTCGAAAGAAATTTAGAACCGGTTAATACAATGTATCATGTCTACTTCTATATCAAAAGATACATTGCAATATGCATTGCTTTATGCATACAAGCTAGAATTCAAAGGAGAATAGGATATGGTATAAAGCATGCATCATGTCCGATTGTATATCAAAAGATACTTTGCATTTTATACATCGCAGACTTGACAGGGGTTAAATAAACTGCAATCAATAAAAGGAGTTGAAGTCTGATAGGGACATACAAAGGGGTTTGTATGTATCGGCTTGTATAAATTGGAATGTATATCTGCACATACAAGTGATACATGCAAAGCGATAGATGCATTCTCAAAACCCGAATAGAAAGTTAAAATGAAAAGGGTCCTTGTATGTTCAGAATGCTTGTATATTGAGATATACAAGCCCGATATACAAAGAAAACATGCATTCATCATATACAAGGATCTAAGCAGGAGAAAAGGCAGGAAAGCAAAGCGATAAGAATTTGAAGTTATTTTGGAGCCTGATGCATGTTTTTGGTCAACGATTGTTGACTTAGCCATTTTTGACGTTGTATGTGCATTTAGATATGCGGTTGCTCACAGATGCTGAAAATTCATGGGCCGATATCTGTGTTTGCACATTTAGTGCTGGATTTAATAAAATGTTTATCTTCTTGTTGGTTTAGTAAATGATGATACTTAATTCTCGCTTGTTTATTACAGATTGCTGGAGCCATTTTGAATAGCTGGAAAATGTAGAGTTGCCGACACAGTGGCAGCATGCAGGTAGATATTAAATGTGGAGCTTTAATGGCCAATCTAACATTCTGACCAGGCGGTGGATTGGATCACATCAGATTGCAAGGGGATGAAAGAAGTCAAGGCCTTCAATGCAAAAGACAAAATGCAGATGGGGAAACATTATTAAATAGAAAACAACAGTTATTTTGCTGACCGTAAGGGTTTCCAAGGGGCATCCTTACGCCCAGTATGGGCATGCTACTCAGATTTTTGGCGGGATTTATTCTCCACCGCTTGATGCTGCACTAACAGGGTGGACCGTTGATTGACTAGGGTTTTGGAACCATTTTGGGGATAATCAGAGCCATATTTATAGAGCCCCTTTTATTTTTTGCAAAGAGGGAGGTCAATCATTCAAAAATTTGACCTGTAGCAATTTCATGTAGGAGATCGGATTACTGAGACTAATGAGGACTAAACTGTTGAAACATCAAGGTTCTTTCTTCAGATCATTGGAAATGTACTTGTTCTAAAGCATACTGAATGAAGATGAAGCTTCAGATTACATCCTGATTGTAAACTTTAAGTAATCTTCAAGTTGATTTTTTGGATATATACTGGTGAATGCTATGTTCAATAGAAGTGCTTTTATTTCATTGCATGTTGTTATCAACTTTTCCTTTGAAAATTTGCACTAGATCATGTGGATTTGTGGAATGTCCTAGTGAAGTATGATTCTAGTTTTTTCTTCTCTTCATTGCTGTATCGGAACATGTATGTGGATCAATGATCTCAGTCAAGTAATTTTGGGAATCTCATTTTTTAAACCCTATCTTTGTTATTTCCCTTTTGTTAATTTCATTGAAATCACTTCCATAAATGTAATACACAGATAAATAATAAGCAGAATAGAGAAATATGCTAACATCTCATAGATAACTGAACATCATTAGCATATTTGAGCTAAAAAATGCATGTAGTATTGAAAATATCATGCAAAGACTTGCAAATTGGTAGAAATCATACAAAGATCAACTTGTAGGCATTATTTGAGTAAGTTCATAGTGTAAAGGCAGAAATTACTGATGAATGTAAGGCCCCTTGAAATGGAAAACAACAAGACACATCAACCACTGAGTAACATCAGTAGATTATGAACTAATCAATGGAGACTTGGGATCATGAATTCTTTAAATTCATCGTATCTTTCAAGATAAATAAAGGTTGTTGTGTAACTTTTGTTTAGTGTTTGGTTGTGACTAACATCACCATCAACAGAAACTAGTGCTAGTAGGAGGGTCTCCCTCTCATCATTAGTAAGGTTTTTTCTGATTTGATAATGCAGACAGAGAGGTAACACTCAAGTATCTCTGTATTTCAAGTTGTATGCAAAGATTTGTTGTTTTAAGTTTATGCACACTAATCATTTGTGAAGTTTTCAAAATTAAGCATAAATACAGCCTTAGCTAAGGAGTTTCAACTGATCTTTACAGTAAACCAACCAATCTTCCTTAAAATTTAAGAAATCCTGGCTCCCAAGCCAAATACCAGGTCCAGATCTAGTGGACTCTTTGAAGAATTACCTATCAGGGGATTTAGATCTAGAACTGTGGACATTCATCACTCTCCTAATTCTAGTGTGTCAGAAGCTTCACCAGAATGTGCTCCTATAACTCCTCTTGGGTTTCAAACACCTACAAGACCATTTGTCACACCTTAGGTCTAGCCTCAACCCATCATACCTCAGGTTCAGCCTCCACCAGTTCCAATGTCATTCTTTGCTGTAGAGTCACCTCTGACTTTTAATGCATATCATGCTCTAACTAAGAATCTTGATAAAATCTGTCCTAAGTATCATCCATATCAGGATGCTGATGATCATATCAGAACTTTCAAGGAAGCCTGTTGTAGGGCTAGAATTGAGCATCAAGATGTTGTATGCAGGTTATTTCCATTTTCCTTAGGGGAAGAGGCATATAACTGGTATACCAGTCTTGGTCAAGGATCAGTCAGTTCATGGGATGCCTTAGAAAAGGCCTTTAAGGATAGGTTCAGAACTCCTATAGATCCTTCAATGAATTATCATTTGTTTGCCACAATCAAGAGATTTGAAGGAGAACCTATTACTAACTTCAATGCAAGATTCCAAAAAATGCTCTCAAAGGTAGTAGCACCTTATGCTGTAACATATGAAGCTGCTAGGAGCATTTATTACTCAGCTTTAGATCCCTTGACTTCCATGTTTATTAGGAGAGCACATCCTAGTGTAACAACTTTAGTAGGAGCTTTTGAAGAAGCTATCCAAGTCAGTCAGCAATTAGCTCCTTCTCCCACACCAAATATTGTATTTCCAACATTTCCTGGTCATCCTACATATCCTATCCACCAACAGACCAATAGGGCCACGATACCTTCAGTCAGCAATTGGCTCCTGCTCCTACACTGAATATTACCTTCCCTACATTCCCTGGTTATCCTACATATCCTGTTCACCAATAGACCAATGGAGCCATGATACCTTCAACTGTGATGCCAACCCCTTTGCAAATACCTCCACTCAGTATCATGCCACCACCAAATGGAAATGGCTAGATGTCACAATACCCAGGACAAACACAAGTACCTTAAGTTGTGGAACATCCCAACAAACAATGGATCTTCCTTTTTCAAGCCTCAAATAGAGAATGTAGTGGCCAAAGTTTAGGAAGAGAAAGAAGAGATAAAGGAGATATCATCACAATTAAGAAAACTTACCGCTGAGGTCACTCATCTAAGGAGTCAAAACTTCTATTCTCAGCCTAATCAAAACAGAGGTTATGCCAATGACAGACCTAATTATCCTAATAGGGGGTACAACAATAATTACAATAATAATGGCAACAATAATCCTCCTAGACAACCTAGAGTGTGGAACACTAGGCCAAAGAATGGTTCCTTTCCATCACCCCTAGATAATCAGCCTCCTAGTGAACCTAGACAGACCACTAGAGTAAACCTTGCAGAGGCTGCATTTAGAAACTGGTGCAGGATACATAACACCAATGCTCATGCAGAGCTAGATTGTCCTCAGTTTAGGATTGCTGCTAGTATATTCCAAACTGAAGTGTCCAATACTTCAGGAAATTCACCTTATGTAGAGGGAAATGAAATTGTCCCCTGTGAATATGATTCTGCCTTAGTGCTAGAAAGCTTCATGCATCATCCTTGCCAGTAGACAATTTCATCTCATCAGGATTAAACCTCAGCATGTGAGGAATCAACCATGGATTTTGAATACAAATATGTTTTTCCATTTGAGGATGAGAGTGAGGCATCAATTGAGCATGAGGAAGTCAATGCGTATCAACAGCAACCTCAGGGTAGGCATAATTACAACTTGAGAAATAACTCAAATAGATCTGCTGATTCTTTGACCACATCCTTGCCTCCAAACAATTTCAACACCCCATCTGATCCCAAGGCAAGTAATGACCCTGGATTTTCCAAAGTCAATACTCAGTATTTGGCACCATAGAATATAGCACCAAAAGCTGGTAATCTACCTCCTGAATCTGACAAATTGGTTACATATCTGGCAGATGAAATGAAAAAGGTTAAAATTAGCTTGTCATTGTTATAGTTGCTTAAAACCCTTGCTATCAGGAAAGATTTCATGAAATCATTAGATGATCCTACTCAAAAAGAGGATAGTCATGCCTTAGGTCAGTTTGGAAATAAAAATCATGCTGCCAGGGATGTTAATGTTAAACATAAAGTGCCAGCCACTGTTTAGGCTGCAGAAACTTCCCACATGACCCTATACAAAGACAAGAGTGAGTCACCTCCTTTCCTCCTTAACATAAGGATGTTTGGTAAAAATTTGCACAACTGCTTAGTAGACTCAGGAGCATCTACCAATGTGATATCCCTATCCATATGCAATGCTTTAGGGTTATATCCTGCTAAATCTTTAAAGAAAGGAACACAATTAGACAAAACAGAGGTGAGTGTGGTAGGAGAACTAACTCACATTCACATGTAGTTAGCATAAGATCCTAGAAATCAACACTATATTGATATTCAGGTAGTTGATATACCTGATACATATGGGATCTTACTCAGTAGAGACTGGTCAAAAACCCTTAATGGATACATGTCAACTGATTTCAGTCATATGTGGTTGCCCTAGAGAGGGATACTAAATCAAATAAGGATAGATGCTGAACCTGGCATGAAACACATGATCACTGAATATAACAGAATCAATGAAATCATGTATGTGGATGTAGAACCCAGAGTTTACTCCATCAGACCCTAGACTGCCAGCATAGAGGAGATCCTGATGTTTGACTTTAATAATCATGGTGATGACCCTCAAGATGATAGAATAACTTTAGAGTCTGATTGTAACCCTGAAAATGAAGTCGAGGTGGATCATTTCAAGAATTTTGAGATGCATTTGTTTAAAGAGGTACAACGATGTCAGTTGTTACAAGTGCCTGTTCATGATATTCTAATTGATGGATGGTGTAGGTTGCATGATGAGGCACATTCTAAAAGGACTTGTGGTGCCTGTTTAGACATGTTGGAGTTGGAACACGAATACAGTGAAGCATCTTCATCATCATCCGTGGTGAGTTCTACAGATAATGATAGTGAAACTGATTTTTGTTTGTCTTTTGTAGAAGTAGGATAATGCACATACCAAGATGGAAGCTCTATTCAGATGACAAAAGAGATACTGGTGTGCAACAAGGGTAATGCTAAAAGCAAGAAGAAAATCAACCCAGGGAGTGATTGTTTAGTAGAATTAGATTATGAATTATCTGATGAAGATAGGGGTAGTAATCTGTCCAAGTTTGAAGAGTTTCTATCAAAGGAAATTCAAAAGATGACACAATAGCAAAGATCCCCAGAGGATGTTTTGATTGAGGGATGAGGCACCACATTCAGAAACTGCTTGTTCATTGTGTCTGCATATTTTGAAAAGGCAGACATTGCCTAGTCAAGAAGATCTTTCTTCTGATGGTAAAAAGAAAGAAAAAATACTGGCTTCACATAAGACAGATAAGGTGGAGTCTAAGAAAGCTGAGACACCAAAATTAAAATGGATATCAAATGGTGTAGCTGCCAGAGCTAAAAGGAAGAAAGAAGGCCCAGACAAACCTTTAGCTGAAGATAAGCCATGGATCCTTAGATTTGATGGATCCAAGTCCAAACAAGGGGCTGAAGTAGGGATAGATCTTATTGATCCATCTAGAAAATCCTACTTAGCAGCATACAGATTGTAGTTCCCATGTACCAACAATGTGACGGAGTATGAAGCTCTAATTAATGGAATATTGTTTGCATTAAGAAAGAAAGTGAAAATTTTGCATGTCTGTCGAGACTCAGAATTAGTTGTGAGACAGGTAAGAGGTATATACTCTTGCAATTACAAAATACTGTCCAATTACAGGCATAGGGTATGGGGCTTAATAGAAGATTTCGATGCATTCAACATCATCCATGTGCCTAGAGAGCAAAATCACAGGGCAGATGCCTTAGCCTAGGCTACGAATACGCTGGAACCTCTGTTCATATCCGGTTTAAAAAGATTCTTAGTTGAATTAGTATCAGTGCCATTTGTGCCAGATAATGTAACTAACCTTCAAGTATTTGATGATGATCATCATATATTGGATTTTATATCCAACAGGGATATTTTTGAGGTACAGATCATAGATGAGACAAATATGGAAGACCACATCTGGGCAGAGGAATAAATCCTAGAGCTACCTAGTAACAAGATTCCTAGGGGAATGATAGAGCTAGAAAGAGCATTTGATCTCGACAATATGCTAAAACAGAAGGATCTCCCAAAAGTGGATGGAGGACAGTACTCTCAGGTCAACATTGGAAAGGACGATGAGAAAAGGGACATTCTGATTGGGAAAGTCTGTACAGAGGAGGAGTTGGAAGGAATAACCCAAGCTCTCAAAGATTATATCCATGTCATTGCCTGGACGTATGATGAACTGAAAACTTACTACACATCAGTCATCACTCATACTATACCTTTGAAGCCGGACGTCAAGCCTTTTTGGCAGAAGCAAAGACACCTCAATGCTTTACTGGAGCCAATCATTTTTGAAGAGGTTAAAAGACTGCTTAGTGCCAGGATCATATTTCCTGTGAGACAATCCACATGGGTGGCAAACTTGGTCCCAGCAAGGAAAAAGAATGGTGACAGCAGGTTGTGCGTGGACTTCAGAAACTTAAATCGAGCTTCTGAAAAGGATAATTATCCTTTTCCATCTCTAGATGAAGTCCTACAAAGTGTAAATGGTACCAAGATGATGTCATTCTTGGATGGTTTCTCTAGTTATAACCAGGTAATGGTGGACAAAATTGATAGATTGAAAACTGCGTTCACCACAAAGTGGGGGATCTTTGCCTACAGGCGCATGCCGTTTGGGTTAATAAATGCTGGGGCAACATTCCAGCAAGCAATGGACATAGCCTTTAGAGGCTTGATTGGTAAATGCATAGTCATATACATGGATGACTTAACACTTTTCTCTAAAGATAGAGAAAACCATGTAGAGGACTTGAGAAAGGTGCTGAAGAAGTGTGAGCAATACGGGATATCCACAGGAAAATTATTGGGCCACCTAATAAAAGAAAATGGGGTCATCATTGACCCTGATAGGGTGGAATCGATCATGAAAATATAGCTTCCTGGAAGCAAAAAGGAGCTCAAATCTTATTTTGGTAAGATTAATTTTGTTAGGAAATTTATCATTGGCTTTGCAGAAATTGTCAGACCCTTGAACACCATGCTCAAGAAGGATGCTAAAATTGAGTGGACACCTGAAGCTAGAGCCGCTTTTGAAGATATTAAAAAAGCCATATCTAACACTCTAGTTCTGATCAGTCCAGATTATACCAAGGACTTTTACATTTACTCATTTGCTTCAGTGCATATTTCTGTAGCAGTGTTGACACAGAGAAATGAAGAAAAGGAGGAAAATCCTATAGCCTTCATGAGCTACACATTCAGAGATGCAAAGCTCAGATACATGGATGTTGAAAGACAGGCGCTTGCTCTAATTTGAGCAGTTAAGAAATTTAGGCATTACATTCTGAGAAGTAAAGTAATTGCTGTAGTACCTGATGCAGCAGTAAAGATGTTATTAATGCAAAGTGAACCAGGTGAGAAAAGGGCTAAATGGATCACTGTCCTCTAAGAGTACGATATGGACATTACACCCATGAAGTTAGTGAGGGGACAGGCATTGAGCCAGATGATATTAGAGATTGATCCTAATATCATGAGCCAGCAGTATGTTGTGAATGCAAAGAAAGATGGAGAATGGTACTTAGACATCAGACACATCCTGATTACTAGAAGATGTCCTTCAAGACTGCAGGCCTTATAGAGGAGAGCCTTGAAGATAAGGTCACAGAAATACATGATCAAAGGAGGAGTCCTTTTCAAGAAAAACTACAAAGGGATATACCTTAGGTGCCTGGAAAGACAAGAAGCAGACAAGGTGTTAGAAGAGTTACATGATAAGTTTGGGACTGCACATGCATCACCTTTAGCTACCACTCATGCTATCCTCAGGGCAGGGTATTACTAGCCCACTATTTTTAAAGATACCGTTGAGCACATCAAATGCTGTCATATGTGTTAGGTTGCTGCAAACAGAGAAAGATATGCTGCTCAACCTTTGCAGCCAGTGATGGAGATGCACCCATTTGCTCAATGGCGAATGTACTTCATAGGACCTATCAATCCTCCATCGTCTTTAGGCCATAGGTATGTTTTAACTATTACTGATTACTGTACCAGGTGGACTAAAGCTGTCAGCAGTAAGACATGCAATGCTGAGGATGTCATCAAATTTTTAGAAAGCAATATAGTAACCAGGTATGGAGTTCCCTATGCTTTGGTATGTGATAATGGATCTGCCTTTGCTTCAATTAAATTATCAAGTTGGGCTTTTGACTATGGGATTATCCTAAAATTCTCCTCAAATTACTATCCCCAGGGAAATGGATTAGTAGAATCCACAAACAAGAACCTATTGAATATCATAAAGAAATTAATAGAAAAGAACCAAAGGGAATTGAATACTTTATTGAAATATGCCTTGTGGGTAGATAGAACCAAGAATAAGGCTGCATTAGGAAATTCTCTTTTTCATCTAGTATATGGGGTGGATCCTATACTCCTTGTTAACCTAATGATTCCTACATTACAGTTTGCACAAGAATACCTGGGCATTGATAATAAACAAGAGGTCAGGTTGCTTCAATTGATGAACCTAGAAGAAAAAAGAAGTGAAGCAATTGAACAATTTGCTAAACATTAGGCTGTTGTCAACCACTGGTTTGACAAAAGAGCCAGAATTAAGGCCTTTAGGGTCTCAGATTTGCTCCTAATGTGGGATAAAGCACATGAGAGGAAAGGAGATCATGGTAAGTTTGATAAACTTTGGATAGGTCCCTTTCAAATTTCTAAAATTTTAGGAGACAACACCTACAGGCTTAAGACCTTAACCAGTGAGGATGTTCTATTACCAGTTAATGGATAGTTTCTCAAACACTATTTCCAAGCCTGAAGTGGTGCCATGGTAGCCATGTGTATCATAGTGTATATTATTGTATAGTTGTTTGTACAGTCTGCTTGTTTTGGCTTGTTTTGTTGTTTCCTCAGCAGGGATCTTTACTTTGATTTAGAGTAAGAAGGAGCAAACTAACAACCACTGAAAACAATAGAAAATTTAGAACATTTAGGTTAATTATTTGAAATTTATGCATAACTTGTGGCTATCATGAATGTAGAAAGTTGTTTAACTTTGTGAAATTTTGTATTCAATAACTATGGGTTGAGTATTCAAGGAGGTTTCTCACAATGACACACCTAAAATCCTTGGGTTTGTTGAACTTACCAGTGTAGATATTAGGTGAAAAATTAGATGTCACCCTTGCTACCATTACAATTCTCAGCTTAATTTCAGCAAGTGACCACTCCTTGCATCATGAAGTTATCAATGCAATATCTTATGAAGTTTCTATCAAATACAAAAAAAAATAAAATAAAATGGATTATACTAAAAATCCAGATTAAGCCATCTAAGTAACTCTACCAGGGCTATAGATGCTCGCTGGCAGTGGGGCTCTACTTAGGAGAATTGTAATGATAACCTTGTCAGGGCTATGGATGCCTGCTGGCAGCAAGGCTCTATCCGGTTGGCTATGAGGGAATGACATCAACTATGTAGGCTAATATCAGTCACTGGTTTATTCAACTGATCTTCAAGATGAGGATTATTAGTCACGTGCACCCACTTAAACTGAAAAGAAAATTCATGCACCTTATTGAATACATTAAGTCTCAAGTTAGACAATGATTTGTAGAAAAGATAGTTGGAAATTATGAATTTATTTCATTTAGTTTTCTTTAATGGTTTGAATTTAATTGTTTTGTTTGGTTGCAAGTTGTTGTGATGTTCACATGTCCCTTTTTTCTCCTTAGCAAAATGAGGACCCTTGCTGTGGCTTTTGGCTTTTGACTTGTGTGTGTTGTTCTACCTGGTGGTAAAGGGAAAAGGGAGTGAAATAGTACAAACCTTGTTGAAAATTAGGAACCATTTGCATTAAGTACCAGGGCTGAGTACAAGTGAATTCCTTGTTGAAAATGAACAGGGGTTACTTTTTGAACCATCTTAAAATTCCTTGTATTTTGCAAGTTATGACTATTTTGGTAAAATGCACTCTTAAATGGGTTTGTTTGCATATACAAAGTCGTTTGTATATACATCGGGTCACGTATACATTGGTCTTTGTATGTTAGGTCGTTGTATCTTGTACATACAAAATTGATTGTATACCGGGTCATGCATATGCAAAGTCTTTTGTATATCTCTCATTTACAAAGTCGCAGAAATGGGTTATCGGGTTTGCATACAAAGTTGTTTGTATGCTTCTTTACTTGTATCAATTTGCTAATGTTCTATTTGTACATACAGGTTGGACCCAACGTAGTTGTGAATTGAAATGAATGTTTGGTTAAAGCTTGACGCATGCATCTTTTGGTTTGTATGTTTGAAAGTGCTAAATATACATAGTGGATGTACAATAGGTTATGTGCAAGCCACGGACCTGAGAAGTTATAAATTACGGTTAATTCATTGTATGTTTCACACAAAGTATATATCTTACATACATTGCGATATGCAATGCTTTATGCATGGTGCGGATCCGAAAAGACTATCAAATGGGAAGTAATCATTGTATATTCCGCCGCTTGTATGTATGTTTCGAAACATACATTGCTTAATACATACAAGCGCAGGAATCTAAAAGAAATTGAAATCTGATTTCTGCAATGTATCAAACTTGAATGTATATTAGGAGATACATTGCATTTCATACATTGCTGATATACAAGATGGAACTCGGAAGAAATTTAGAACCGGTTAATACAATGTATCACGTCTGCTTGTATATCAAAAGATACATTGGGATATGCATTGCTCTATGCACACAAGCTGGAATTCAAAGGAAAATAGGATATGGTATAAAGGATGCATCACGTCTGATTGTATATCAAAAGATGCTTTGCATTTTATACATCACGGACTTGACAGGGGTTATAAACTACAGTCAATAAAAGGAGTTGAAGTCTGACAGGGACATACAAAGGGGTTTATATGTATCAGCTTGTATAAATTGGAATGTATATCTCCACATACAAGTGATACATGCAAAGCGATAGATGCATTCTCAAAACCCAAATAGAAATTTAAAATGAAAAGGGTCCTTGTATGTTCAGAATGCTTGTATATTGAGACATACAAGCCTGATATACAAAGAAAACATGCATTCGCCATATACAAGGATCTAAGCAGGCAAAAAGGTGAGAAAGTAAAGCGATAAGAAGTTGAAGTTTTTTTGGAGCCCAATGCATGTTTTTGGTCAACGATTGTTGACTCAGCCATTTTTTACATTGTATGTGCTTTCAGATATGCAGTTGCTCATAGATGCTAAAAATTCATGGCCTGATATCTGGTTTGCTCATTTAGTGCTGGATTTAATAAAATGTTTATCTTCCTGTTGGTTTAGTAAATGATGATACTTAATTCTCGCTTGTTTATTATAGATTGCTAGAGCCATTTCGAATAGCTGGAAAATGCAGAGTTGCCAACACAGTGGTAGCGTGCAAATAGATATTAAAGGCGGTAGATTGGATCACATCAGATTGCGAGGGGACAAAAGGAGTCAAGGCCTTCAATGTGAAAGACAAAATGCAGATGGGGAAACATTATTAAATAGAAAACAATAGTTATTTTTCTGATTGTAAGGGTTTCCAAGGGGCATCCTTATGCCTAGTATGGGCATGCTGCTTAGATTTTTGGTGGGATTTGTTCTCCACCACTTGATGCTGCACTGACATGGTGGACCGTTGATTGACTAGGGTTTTGGAACCATTTTGGGGATAATCAGAGCCATATTTATAGAGCCCCTTTTATTTTTTGCAAAGAGGGAGGTCAATCATTCAAAAATCTGACCTGTAGTAATTTCATGTAGGAGATCGGATTACTGAGACTAATGATGACTGAACTGTTGAAACATCAAGGTTCTTTCTTCAGATCATTGTAAATGTACTTCTTCTAAAGCATACTGAATGAAGAAGAAGCTTCAGATTACATCCTGATTGCAAACTTTAAGTAATCTTCAAGTTGATTTTCTAGATATGTACTAGTGAATGTTGTGTTCAATAAAAGCACTTTCATTTCATTGCATGTTGTTATCAACTTTTCCTTTGAAGATTTGCACTATATCATGTGGATTTGTGGAATGTCCTGGTGAAGTATGATTCTAGTTTTTTCTTCTCTTCATTGCTGTATTGGAACATGTATGTGGATCAATGATCTCAGTCAAGTAATTTTGGGAATCTCATTCTTTAAACCCTATCTTTGTAATTTCCCTTTTTTTAATTTCATTGAAATCACTTCCATAACTGCAATACACAGATAAATAATAAGTATAATAGCGAAATATGCTGACATCTCGTAGATAACTGAACATCATTAGCATATTTGAGCTAAAAAATGCATGTAGGATTGAAAATATCATGCAAAGACTTGCAAATAATGGTAGAAATCATGCAAATATCAGCTTGTAGGCATTATTTGAGTAAGTTCATAGTGTAAAGGTAGAAATTACTGATGAACATAAGGCCCCTTGAAATGGAAAACAACAACACACATCAACCACTGAGTAACGTCAATAGATTATGAACTAATCAATGGAGACTCGGGATCATGAATTCTTTGAATTCATAGTATCTTTCAAGATAAATAAAGGTTGTTTTGTAACTTTGGTTTAGTGTTTGGTTGTGACTAACATCACCATCAACATGACTTACCTTGTAAAATAGTAGATTAGGTTTCTTTCTTTTAATAAGTGCTGCTGCACAATAGTTTAGATCTCTTTTTGTTTTCCCTAAGTATTGTCTAGCACAGTTAGAGGGTTGCTTTCAGGTTTTGGTTATGTTATGTTCTTCACTGCCAATATGTTGAGTTGCTAAAGTCATGATTGTTTGTCAAGGTATATTTTTAGTCTCTCTATGACTCCATGCCGAATGGATGCTTAAGGCCACTGGTCTAATTGTTTAGCAGACAAACATCCCATAGAAGTTGCCAAAATGTTGACCTATTTTCCTCTGCCTAGAGTTAAATAATTCACCTTGTATTTTCCTCGAAAATCCTTTAGAAAATGACCCTACAGGGCTTAGATCCTTCAATATTTATGCTGTGCCTTGCAGAAAAACTCAAAATTTTGCCTAAAGATTCCTTGCAGAAGACCAAGAAAAACCCAAAAATCTTTTGGCTTCAAGTATTTTTCATCGCAGGAATTTCTTAATTTTATACTTAGTATTTGTATATGCATTTTTGAATGTATGTTTGCATGTACATTTGCCATTGTATGTTTGTATATACAAAGGAAATGTACATCAATGAGATACAAGAAAATATACAAAGGGCATATGCAAGGGGTGGAATGCAGGGATGAATGTATGTTCGCATTGTATGATCAAATGTACAATCGCACATACAAAAGAAAAGATACAAGGGGAAGATGCAAAGAAATATACAAAGGCAAACACATACAAGGCAGAATGTATATTGGCAAGTTGCAAGGGCACATACAAAAGAGAATGTATATCGGCGCACATGCAAAGTTAACATACAAGGCCGAATATACAAAGGAAGGTGGGGTCCGCTTTGATACAAAGGTGATTGTATATTGGGTAGTTGTATCTTACATACAATTGGCAATATGCAAAGCACATATACAAAGGTAAGATGCAATTGGTGGGATCTGCTGAATGCACAATGGTGATTGTTTCTAATATACAAGTCACATTATATATGCAATATGCAAAGAAAGCATACAAAGGCAACATACAAGGATACATCGAAGGAAAGATACAAAGCCTGGGGCCCACCAAGCGCACATACAAATGAAATATGAAAAGCGCAAGTTACAAGGGGGAGGTACAAGTTCAAATGCATGTTTGTGTGCAGGGTTTGTATGCATGTTTTCCTTTGTATATTTCGCATTGTATGTTTGCGATATACAAGACAAAGGTACAAAGGGAATATGCAATCCGGACCTGACCCTAAGGTCAATTTTGGCAAATTACAAAGGTTCAGGTCCACGACTTGTATATTGAGTGCATTGTATCTTGCGATATACAAAAGAAATATACAAGGGGAAAATATGCAAGGTGGACCCGACTGGAAAATTAAAAGTAGTTGATAGTCTCCTGAGTTCCACAGTTTGTATGTTTGCATATACAATGCGATATATGAAAGATAGATACATCGGCGATATACAAGGTAGACCCGACTGTAAAGTCAAATTTGCCAAATTTAGTGTTGGGGTCCGTGCATTGTATATACATGTGTTTGTATATTTGCAATTATATGTTTAAACATACAATCAAATATACAAAGCCGATATGCAAGAGGCCATATACAAAGCACTTTGCATATGCAAAGGCCAATACAAGTGTAGATGCAAAGTGATATACATAGGCAGTTGACTGCAACTTTGACTGTGAATATCTAGCACATCCTGGCAAATTTCTACATGCTGCAAAAGGCAAAAATGTTTGTTTTTGCCTCCTCTTTCATTTGGTGGGCTTCTGAGGCAATTATTTTTACTTTCAAATTTTGGATCTAGCCTTGTATGCTTTGATGGCTGGACATTTTAGCGACCATGTTTTGGGCAAAACGCAGATATTTGTTGCATTCATTGCTGCACAGGGATATTCAACAGCTTGCATTGATGACTGGAAATATCTCTTAAACCACCATGTTTCAGATATTCCTTGTTGAAGATAACCATTAAAGCTACTCGCATTCAATGCCCAAAATATCTTCCATCATTTCATTGTTGCAGATCGATGATTCAGTAGCTTACCTTAAAGACTCAAAATATCTTCCATCTACCCCTGCTCTAGATATGTTTATGCCATGAATTCTTGCAGATGGATGTCCCTTGAGATAGATATTTTTTTGTTACAGCTCGTGGAGTGAATTTTGTAACCAACTTATATCAGATTGAAATGCTATATATGCATAGCATGAAATGTAAATAGGGTTGGAAATTTTTAGCATTGAGGCTTTCTGTTTTCCAAATAGAGCTTTCTAGTACTATAACCATGCCTTCTTATTGAATATATGCAAGTTATTTTTACCTCTTTTATTATTTTTGTTTTAGTGTAAATCTACATGTGACTGTCTATGAACATCTTTGTTCCTCTCAATCATTGTGTTTCTTACCTCTGCTAGAATCAGTTAAATTTGTGTATGTCTACTTGTTGTATCTAGTTATGTTGTACATTTTCTTAGTACTGTGAGGGTTCTTCTATTCAACTTGGTGAATCACCCCTTTATTTTCAAATTTTTTCTGTTTATCTTTCATTTAAAAGCATTCCTTCTCCCTTTTCCTCTAAAGATCTAGTAGATTTTAGGTGATAACTAGTTAAGGAAGTCAGCCTTCTCTGGAGGTCTGATCGCATTTTGCAAGGTCCCACACTTAGAGATCATTCCCATGTTTCTCCAAATTGCTGAAGTTTGACAACTGCAGCAAGGGTGCAAATATGAGAGAACAATCCCTACATTCTCCCACTTGACATTATCCATTGTAAAACAACCCATAGGAAAACAATATGAAAAATAATTAGGCACTAGAAACAAGGCTCATGGCCTCTCTGCACCACATGAACTTCTTTGTAGTCATAGGCCTGGTCAATGAATCTGCAACATTCTCCTGAGTGTCTATCTTCTTCAGGTCAATCTATCCATTAACAAAGAACTCTCAAACAAAGTGATATTTAACATCAACATGCTTAGTCCGAGCATGATACATAGAATTCTTGGCCAAATAGATAGCACTCTGGGTATAACAAGCAATTTGAATGATCCTACAATCAAAACCAATAGCTCTACACAATTTCCTCAACCAAACTACCTCTTTAGAGACATGGGTAGCATCCATATACTCTACTTCTATGGTGGACAAAACAATTGTGGGCTGCCTCTTACTCAGCCAACTCATTGCTTCTCTAAATAGAGTAAACACATAGCCACTAGTGGACCTTCAACTATCTAAGTCACCTACCCAATTTGCATCAACAAAACACTGTATGTCCAAAGATTTATCAGTACTATTAGTACCAGAGTAAACCAAACAATAATTAGGAGTACCTGCAAGATATTTAAGCACATTATTTGCATAATTCCAATGTTGTCTACCAGTGTTAGACATAAATCTCCTCAAAACTCCCATTGCTTGGGCAATATTTGGCCTAGTACAAACCATACATCAAACTCCCTACAACACTAGTATATGGCACATTAGACATATCCTCAAGATCATCCTCAGTCTTTGGACATATATCTAATGAAAGCTTAGTACCAATGGGTAGACAAACTCTAACTAGATTACAGTCCTACATACTAAATCTTTGCAAAATGGTATTCACATACTTACTTTGTGACAACCAAAGCTTTCTATTACCTCTATCCCTCCTGATCTTCATTCCTAGAATATACCTGGAAGCTCCAAGATCCTTCATGTCAAATGCACTTGAAAGTTGGGCTTTAAGCTCACTGATCATACCCTTAGTATTGCTAAAAAATAACATGCCATCAACATACAATGCAATAACCAATATAGAATCATCAACACAATAAATGTAAACACAATGATCCTCCTCTCTTCTAACAAAACCCAATTTCAACACAAATGAATCAAACTTTTGATACAAATGACCTCTTTATCCTGCAAACCTAATGTTCTTTTCCTTTTACCTCAAAACATGTAGGCTGTTGCATATAAATTTTTTCCTCAAGATCTCCATGCAAGAACATAGTCTCAACATCCAATTTCCCAATCTCCCAATCATAAGTTGCAGTAATGGATAAAAGAAATCTAATAGAAGTCAATTTAGCAATAGGAGAGAAAATATCACCAAAATCAACTCCCTCTCTCTGGGAGTAGCCCTTGGCTACCAGTCTAGCCTTGTACTTCTCCAATGACCCGTCTTTTCCAAACTTCTTCTTGAAGACCCACTTACAACCTATGGCCTTTCTTCCTTTGGGCAAATGAACAAGATCCAAGGTGTTACAAGAGTCTAAAGCCATCATCTCCTCCTACATGGCTAACTGCCAAAACTCACTATCATCTAAAAGAATAGCTTCCCTGTATGATCTAGGCTCATTGTTAGTACTCAATAAAGAAAATACACAACATAAATCTAGTGGTCTCTACTTATCAACTGGATTCTATTATCTTGTGGATATCCTCAAGGGTGGAGTAAGAGTAGATCAACTTGTTCTTCTACATGATCATATGTACCAACTTCTTTTGTAACAACAGATTCATCTTCATCAGAACTACTCGAATCTTCTTCTTCACCCCCCAATCCATACTTCTATTCTTCCTGAGGTGCATTTTGCTTCTCTAACTCAAAATGTACTCTCTTTACCTTTTCTTCTTTTTCTTTTGGCTTCTTAGGTTCAGAAATAGCTCTAAGTTCCCTGAAAATAACATCTCTAGAATAGATAATCTTATGGGTTAGTGGATTCCAAAGCTTATAACCTTTGACATTATCACCATATCTAATGAATGTACACTTTTCAGCTTTTGGATCCAACTTAGATAATTTTTCCTTGGGCACATGAATAAAATCCTCATAGCCAAAAACCTTTAAATGTGAAACAAAAGGTTTCTTACCTGTCTACACTTCATAAGGTGTTGAATCAGGAGCCTTACAAGGAGATCTATTAATCAAGTAGCAAGCAGTACACACAACCTCTTCCCAAAAGCATTTATGCAACTGTGCATCACTCATCATACTTCTGTCTCTTTCCATGATTGTTTAGTTCCATTCTACAACACCATTCTACTGTGGTGTATACAGAGTTGTCTTTTGTTTGATAATACCTACATGCTTGCAAAACTCATCAAATTCCTTAGAGCAATTTTTTTTTTTGTTTTGATTATATAAGTCAACAAAAACTAGGGGCCGAACCCTTACATTAAGACAAAAAGAGACAACAAAGGCTCAAGGACAAAAAGAGCCACCCAACCAGCTACAATATTAATAGACAAAACAACTGATAAACAACAGATAGTAAGTAGTAGTAATAAGACAGTATAAACTATAACTAGAAATAAGACTAAGGAGAAAAATTCTCCCATCTTTTAGCCAAAAATTCAATAATTTCATCAAGTTCATTGAATTTCTCCTCCTCTTTACCATTAGCACCAGTCCCATGCTCCTGCAGCAGAGATAGATTGAGAATTGCCATGCGGCAGAAACTGCTGACAATGAGCTCACCCATAGAAGTAACCTTCTCCTCTAGATCATCCACATGACCCCTGAGGATAGATAAATCATACCTCTAGTCCTCCCCCTCCTCCTTGGTCTCCTCTCCAACTTCCTCCACAAACATCCTCTCCCTTCAACAGCATTGTCCATAGGATCACCAGCATCACCCCCCAAGTCATCTGCCTGTTTCCCTTCTTCCTCCCCAACAACATCTTTAGAGATCTCTTGGATTGCAAAGCCTTTGGAATTCAACTAATCATCCCCTTGAGTGGAAGCTTCAAGGGTACTTTCAGAGTAGTCAATAAGTTTAGCCTGTGGAGCAGGTTTACTGGCAATTCTTCCTGACCTTCTCACCCCAGAAAAGAAACCCTCATACTTATCTTTAGTAGGCAATTTAGATTTATGTTTATTCCCAGGTCCCTCAAATTCACTATGCAGATTCTTATGGTTCCCATTAGTGTCCCCATCACAAGTAGTATCCATCTCTTTGAGTTTTCTTTTCTTACTTTTCACACTCCCTTTGGAAGTAGGAGTTTGCATATCTTTCATTGTAGTCTCCTCAGTGGTCATTGAGAAAGAAACCCCTTCCATTTTTTGGGAAATAGAAGAAGGGTAAGGTTCCTCAGTAACACCAATATCAAGGGGGTCAGTATTAGCAGGGCCCTCACTAATGGAAGTATGAATAGACTTAGGTAGCTCCAAGGCAAGATGGAAATTATATAATAGAAGGATAAGGCCTTGATGCAGAGGGATGGGGCGTTTAGTAAGTTTCTTTTCCTTAGAGAAATATTCCCCTCCATTGTCAGATCTTGATAATTTTATCTTCAAACCTGATTGGTTCTCTACTAAGACTTTGAATTCCTTAAACTTAGTGAAAAATTTAGATTTGTGTTTCATAAAATAAATCCATGTAAATCTAGATACATCATCAATGAAGGTAAAAAAATAATGAGATTTTTTGATAGAATCATTATCCATAGGTCCAAAAACATCCGTATGAATAATCTCTAACTTCTCTTTTTCTCTATTGCTTCCTAAAGGAAATGATTTTCTGTTTTGTTTACCAAACACACAATGCTCAAAAAAATCAAAGTGCTCATTAGAATAAGAGAAACCATCCAACAAATCTTTATTCTTAATAGTTTTAAAAATATTATTACTTGTGTGACCTAATCTACGGTGCCACAACATACATGTATTTTCAGTACTGGCCTCAAATACATAGGAGGCATTACGAACTATAGTGGCTTTAAGATTGAACAGGTTTTCCAATCTCTTCCCCTTCGCTACCACCAAGTTACCTCTCACCAATCTGTAGCCATGCTTGTCAAAAGTCACATGCATTCCCAAATCATTTAGCTTTGAAACATAAATCAAATTTCTAGCTAATCCAAGAACATGATAAACACCAGGGAGGGTTTTGATGCTCCCATCACTAAAACACAATAGTAACTTGCCTTTCCCAACTATCAGATATGTAGAGTTGTCTCCAAGGTAGATATTACCTCCATCATACTCTTCATATGTGGAAAACAATTTCTTATGCTGTGTCATATGAAATGAGCATCTTGAGTCAACCAACCAGTGATCATTAGAAACAAAATTACATGCAAAAAGTAAAACATCTTCACCTACATTTGAGGACTTATTTGAAGCACTTGCTCACTATTTCTTTGGGTTTCTACACTCCTTCACATGTCCCCTTTTACCGTAGTTCTAACACTTAACTCTATTTTTCTTCCCAGGAGTCTTAGATTGGCCCTTGGAATTGTCCTTAGCCCCTTTATGATCTCCTTTCAATCCCCTTTTGTTAGACCTTCCCCTGACACTAAGAGCATCCCTTGAACTATTCGAGCTCTTCTTCCTCAATTCCAGTGATAGTAGAATAGAAAAGAGAGCATCCAACTTCAGATCCACGAGGTTAGCAGTGATAGCAAGGATAACATTCTCCCAAGACTCAGGTAAAGAACAAAGAAGTAAGATACATTTATCTTCCTCACTAACATCGACATCTACTAAAGCAAGCTGACTCGACAACAAATTAAAAGAGTTTAAATTCTCTACAACTGATTCACCCTCTCATTTTCATGGAAAACATTTTTTTTTTAAGTAGAGTTTATTTACCATACTTTTGGCTTGATAGATCTCACCCAACCGGTTCCATAATTTATGTGCGGTCTCTTCCTTTGTGACATTCAATAGGATAGAATCTAAAAGACACAAATGGATGGTTCCCCATGCCTTTTTATCTAGTCTATCCTATTCATCCAGAGAGACATCATTAGGTTTCTTCTCTTTTTAGACAACCAACCACTAGTTTCTTTCTTCCAACAAATCCTCCATTTTCAGCTTCCACAACTCATAGCCTATTCTGTTGAACTTCTTAATGTCCAAATGAGAGGTTGATGCAAGAGTGGATGCAACCATAATAAAAACTCAAGATTTGCAAAAAAACACAACCAAATCTCCCACTATAGCTACAACTTCTACACTACCACCCAAGAGTCAAAGCTGGCCAGGCTCTGATACCAAATGTTAGAAATGAAAGCACAACTACTCAATGGAAATCTAATTCAAATGTATATTTAACGATCTTTAACATAGTATTAGAGATGGAGATTGCAACACAAAAAATAAACCCACAATACAAAAATATACCAGAAGTAAAATGAAGCACATAACACAAGTGTTTAACATGGAGAAAACCCTTGTAGGTAAAAAAACTCCAACAAGAAAAGAGGTCGAGTTGTATTATCTTCACAAAAGGAGATTACAAATACATTCACTTCCTCTGTCCTTCAACCTTGACTTCAGAAGAACCTGGTTACCTGTAAACTATTATGCAACTCATCTACTATGCCATGGTTTATATAGAATTTACAATCCTCAAGATATCCATCCACCTTGGAATCTCCACCCATGCAACAATAAATTTTGTCATACATGCATTTTACACTTGGCAAAAGATGCTCATGCAAACTTGGGTGCCTAGGGGCAAAAATAGTCACATCTTATGACGTGTCATAACCATCATAGATACCACTAAAAAACAATCTTCTTAAGATAGGTGCCTGGGGTTTAACATAGCAACTTACAACACATTAATAACCATCATAGTGTCATAGAATATTATGACAACTTGCAGTTGTCAAAGATTCTTTACACACACCCACTAAACATTATGACATGCATAATACAAACTAAAAATAGTAGATTCTCCACATGGTTGCCCCACCTTGATTAATTACCATTTACCATAGTAAATGACATCCTGTAACTACCGCCAGTAACTCCGTAATTATCGTGGACAGTAAATAATTTTTACCACTGCCAGTGAAACTAGTACGTCCCTTATTGGTAATTACAAATAATAAATGGAATAATACAATAATGGGATTTACAAGGTTAATTGCACCTTATCCCAACATGTTTGTCTAGACCTGATTGCATTATAATTAAGGTTTGAGGCTTATTTGATCTAAGGTTTGACAAATCTATCAATCTAATCTATCTTTCTATATGATTCCTGAGTACACAAACCTATAGTTGAGTCCTCACCCATCTTGTAGTGACTTGGCTTGGTTTTTACCTTGAATGTCATTGTAGAAAGATGGTTTGATTGGATACACTTAAACACTATCTACCATCTTCCCACTTTTCATACATAACATCTCTAATTGTATTTAGAAAAAGTAACAGTAGTGGTCAAATGATAACATGATTAATGCTAAAGCTAAAACTACTCTAGCTAAAGCAAACTAATGAGCAATATAGAAATGAAAGGAGAATGGGAGGAACCCACAAAATGCAACACACACATAGGTGGATTACATAAATAGAATAACCATAATAGGGAAAATAGAACACAGTCATGCCACAAACAAGGATAAAATCTACCTAGCCAAGAGCAAGGCCCAAGGAAGAGCCCAATAACAAGTAGTGGTTCTACAAAACCTCACGAATCTATGCCAAAAGTCAAAAGATGATCACATAAGGTTGAAGAACACAATAGAACTTCACTGTACATTGTTGGAAGCCAAGGAAGATTGCCAAGAATATTGGTAAAATCACTCAAGTGTGCAAGAGAATGTTGGAATGAACAATGGAGTTACAAAAATTAGCAAGAGTTAATTCAAAAGAGCAACTTAGAGGGAGAAAGGAGAAGGTAGGTTAAATCATACCATTCAAGGATTGAAGGAGAATTACGCAGGATCTTGCATGCCAAAAAAGGTGGTAGGAAATGTCTAGAAATGGTCACTAGGTGGTAGACGGATGAGACACACTAGCACATCATGCAAACATCTCTGCTTAGCACTAGAGTCCAAGTGGGATCAACTTTTGAAATTTTAGACCATCTTAGGACAACTTCAAGATCAAAAACTTAAATAGAATTTTATGAAAATGAACACAAAGGCTAAAACATCACACAAACATAACATTTCTTGGTTGGAAAAGGCTAAGGCATGGCTAAAAATGAGCCTAAAACATGCTAAGGGAGTGGACACTAAAATGATTGAGAAAGGTAGTGTGAAATTGCAAGGGTATGCAATTTTCAATGTTACACCATTCATTCACCATGTTCAAGAAAACAATGTGGATGTGACTTAGGAAGAACATATTAAGGATACTTCTCATGATTTTAATAACTTTGTGGGCAATATTAAAACCAACCCATCCTACCATACCTTTCATTACATTTTCTAATGAAGGAATCCCTCATAATGTGTACCATGGGCCAATCTATCTCCAAGGAAAAGTTGCAAACATAATAGTAAATTATTTACGAGTAAATCCTAATTTTATATTAATATTTATTTGTAAGTAATTTTTTCTTAAGGTTATCATTTTCTATTATGTACCTAGGGATATGATATTATAATGCATTTAGGTGGATGGAGATCCAACGTGTGGCACACATCCCTTTAGTTAGTTATATTAGGTTATGTGGACAAATTGTATAATTAATTATATTATGTGATGAGTAGGCCTTCATTGAGATTACCCCTCCATTATGTTAATAAGAGTACAATAAAAAGGAGGTGACAATGATTGTAAGGATATGTGTTAAGTATGATTGTACTTGGGATCTCTTGGAGATAGAGCATGGAGTGGATTCTTCCATAACAAGTATTGTACAATGTTACCCTGCCTCAAGAGTTTATTCTATTTCTACATATATTGGATACTAGGGTTTCTAGGCCCACAAACATCTCTTCTATGGTTTGTGATATATCTTCTACATTGTCTTATTTCCATTATTATATGGGTGGATCTTATCATTTTCAACAAGACCAATATGCCTTATAGGAGTAATTAACATTAATTCAAGCTTACACATGACCAAGACACATAGAACTATGACTAAAGTAAAAGAAGTAAAAAGAGAAGACTGATCATGTAATTAAGACCCCTAGACACCAACAATAAAAAGAAAACAAGTAACAAAGTAGCCAAAGAGACAAAGAACAATTAGATTAAGTTGCACAAAGAAAGAGGAATCTTGAAGAGCATTCATAGAGGATAACTATTCATCTTCCTCAACTAATTGAGGCCCCTCTCCTCTTCCATCCACTACCTTAAACAAATAGAATTTTGAAAAAATAATTACATTAAAAACTAAATGTTTCACAAATAATTCATTTAGTCTATGAAATAATTTAAATTCAATTTGTGAAATAATAATCCAAACTTTAATGAAAATGACCAAAAAAAGAAGCTAAAATCATCCACGCCTATGCAGGACACATTAAAGTCATCATCATTTTAAACAACCTTGTTGTTGTAAATAATTGTTGAATGAAAGCAATGTATAGATCCATATACGGTGTTATTTTTTGCATTACTTTATACATAACCATGTTTCTTGGCTAGAAATCCTTATGGGGGAGAAAGATATTAAATTATCACTTTGTTTTTTAATGTATTCTAATTTATAAAAATATCTAGATGTAGCTATTAAAAATTAATCCATAATTTAAGATTTATTAATCACTTTTTCCTATTTTGGTACCCCTTTGCTCTTATAAGAATGATGCATAAATATTAAGTTAAAACCATAAACTAATACTAAAACTGATAATTAGAATGTTGTAGGAAATCTAATTTAATGGAATGTTGTAAGAAATCAATATTCATTGGATAGATCTCAAAAGTTAAACTTCCTTAGTAGTAAAACCATAGCTCACATTAGATGAACAAAATATTCATAATTGCATCCATTACTATCCTTGGATTCATTATTCACCATTCATTATTCCCATCTTAGTCTTTTTATTCTATAATCTGTATTAAGTTGACTAATTGGGCCATCATTATGTTGTGTTTAGTAGTTAACAAACTGATAATCCACTTGCAGATGACTGACATTGTATCCATTGCCATTGGTGTCAATCTTGTTGAATTCATTCACATCCAAGTCAAGGCCTCCATTGGCACATTGATCAACTATTCTCACAGTGGTCTGTGCTTTAGTGTCTCAGTTTGTCACCTGCATCATCCAAAAATACTCAATATAATTACAGAAAATGCATATTTCAATCTTAAAAAATTATAACAATAAATAGTTCATAATAATTTATAACATTTTAATAAAAAGCAATATAACATAAAATTCTAAATAAATTGAATAGAGTGTTGGTAGGCAGGGGAGGATTAATGGATGTCCAAACAAGAGCTACAACAATGTGGATAGCAAACACATACACAAATAGAAGAGAGAGAAATTACACAAATGACAGCAAATTATACTATATATCTTACTTTTCCAAAATATATTCAAAATTTTGTTACAGATTTGAACTAAAGCTGCTGCTCTATTTTTTTAGTTGCCCCAATCTCTAGAGCTACAAACTAAATCAAATTTGGAGCTGCTGTTCCAGAAACTCTGTAACTTCCTGTAGATCACTATTGTTGCTACAACATTCTCTTCTACTATATTCTCTCTTTGCTGTTCTCTCTATTATTCTCCTTCACATTCCTTCTTCTACTACAAGTTATATTCTCTATGTTCTTTTCTTCTTCTACTGCAAGCTTCTCACACATTCCTACGGTCAACTCTTTTTCCCTCCTATTTGTCTCATGCCAAAAATGACACTCAACTCACTCTTCAAATTCAAAATCACCTACAAAAATTCAATGCTGGTAGGCCAATGGATGCTGGGGGTAGATTTAGAAATCCCCAAATCTGACGTGGGGGAACATTGTATTAATTGGTCTAACAGAAGATTAAATTTCCAACACTCCCCCTTAATCTGAATTCAGATGTCATTCAACAACTTTCTTTCTGAAACTGGTCTCTAGAGTTATACCTTTGCATTTGCCTTTCTGGAGCAGATCTACAGAGTTGTTTCTGCCATTCTGGATCACCTCTGAAGCTCTTTTATGCATCTCTGGAGCACTTTGTCTGCATCTTTGGAGCTAACTTCCTGCATCTCTAGAGCTCTGTTTCTACATCTCCGAAGCATGTCTGGAGCTGCACATACCTTCCAGAGTTGAACCTTTGGAGCTTTGCTATTGTCTTTCTGGAGCTAAACCTCTAGAGCTATCTTCTTTTCGGGGCTGCACACCTCCGGAGCTGTCAAAAATGTCAAGCTTGTCTCTTAGGCATTCAAAAGAATCTTTTGGCAATGCCTTTGTAAAAATGTCAGTGAGCTACTGCTCAGATCTACAATACTATAACATAATGTCTCCTCATTCTACCAACTCCCTTATAAAATTATAATGGATCTCAATGTGCTTGCTTTGTTCATGGAAGACTGGATTCTTTGTCAGGGCTATTGATGAAACATTATCACAATGAATGGTTGTACCATCTTCTTGCTGCTCATTTAAGTTTGCAAGGATCCTTCTCAACTAAATAGCCTGACATGCTGCTACATTTGCTATAATATACTCAACTTCTGCTATAGAGAGAGAGATAATGGGTTGCTTGTTTGATGCCCATGATATCATGCCTGAACCCATGTGAAATACATAGCTGGATGTGCTCTTTCAGTCATCTACATGTCCTGCCCAATCACTATCTATGAAACCAACCAACTTAAACTCATTAGAAATACCATATAAGATGCCATAACCTATTGTCCCATTCATATATCTTAGGATGCTCTTTCTTGCTTGCCAATATGTGTCCTTAGGCTTCTCCATGAACCTAGAAATTAGGCTTACAACATATATCAAATCAGGCCTAGTAGCTATCAAGTACATGAGGCTTCCAACCATGCTCTTGTAGAGGGTTGGGTTTACTTCCTTGTTGCTATCCTCTTTACTCAATTTTAGACCTATAGCTATTGGTGTAGGGGCAGGTTTACTATTCTCCATTTTAAATCTCTTCACAATTTGTTTGACATAGTTAGTTTGTGAAATAAATATGCCATGCTCTATTTGTTTGACCTCAATGCCAAAAAAATACTTTAGTAGACCTAAGTTTGTCATCTCAAACTCATTCTTCATTGTTGTTTTGAAATCAACAATGAAAAGATCACTATTGCTAGTAAACATTAGATCATCTACATACAAAACAATAATAAAAATATTACCTTCAGCTGCTTTGATGTAAGGAGTGGGATCATTGCTGCTTTTGCTAAAACCATTACTCACTAAATATGAGTCTATTCTACTGTACCATGCCCTAGATGCTTGTTTCAGCCCATAGAGGGCTTTTCGGAGCCTATATACTTTGTCCTCTTGCCCTGGGACTTCATAGCCAGGTGGTTGTTCCACATACACTTCCTCTTTCAGCACTTTATTCAAGAAGGCTGACTTTACATCCATTTGAAACACCTACCACTTGTGTTGGGCTGCTATTGCTATGACTGCTTGAACTATTTCTGGCCTTGCAACTGGTGCATATGTCTCATCATAATCTCTTCCAGGCTGTTGTTTGTACCCTTTGACAACTAGCCTTGCCTTATGTCTTTCAATCTTTCCTTCAGCAGTAGACTTGGTCTTATAGACCCACTTAACTCCAATCACTTGTTTACCCTTGGGTAAATCAGTTAGCTGCCATGTGTCATTCCTCTCTATGGCATCCAACTCCTCATCCATGGCCTTACACCTTTTCTCTTCTTTCACAGCTTCTTCAAAGTGGATTGGATCACTACAAGAAAATAATGCAAAATCCAAATTTTCATCCATATCAGCATACCTTGTGTTGTCATAAATCTCCTTCACACTCCCTATTTTTCGTGGCATCAATGATGTGAGTGTAGGGTTTGAATTACCTCTGGAGCTATTGCTATTCTGACCTCTGGAGCTACTATACTGCTAACCTCCAGAGCTGTTGCTCTACTGAATTCTAGAGCTGCAGATCTCTGGAGTTGTAGACCTCTGGAGCTGCTAATCTCCAGAGCTACTGTGTTACTGTCCACCTCTAGAGCTGCTCTACTGAACACCTCTGGAACTACTATTTTCTAATGCTCTATGGTAGTTTCTCCCCAAGCTACTACTCTTCGTAGTTCCTCTAGAGTTGTTTTCCTCTGGAGCTTCTTCATCTTCAAGGGGTATTGTAACTGAAATACCCGTGGTGCTATCCACTGTTCCATCCCATTCTTCATTCTCAATGAACTCAACATCCCTGCTAATGACAACCTTTTTGGTGATGGGATTATACAGTTTGTAGGCTTTTGACTCTTCACTACAGCCTAAGAAGATACATTTCTCACCTCTATCATCAAATTTCTGCCTCTTCTCTTTAGGCACGAATGCATATGCCACACACCTCAAGATTCTTACGTGTTCAATGCCCCATTTGCTATTTGTCCATGCCTCTTGTGGAATCCTATCATGAATGACCTTTGTAGGACACTTATTCAATAGGTAAATTGTTATTGCTACAACTTCACCCCAAAAAGCATGTGATAGTCCTTTTGCTTTCAGCATGCTTTCTGCCATCTCTTGAATGGTTCTATTTTTCCTTTCAGCCACTCCATTTTGCTATGGAGTATACCTGATAACGTGTCATTGTACCTCATCATTTAATCTATTTTCAGATGTCAAAAATCTAGGGGCTCTGTCCTCGGCTGTCTGCAACTAGGGATTCTACAGTTACCAGTTTTCCTAGCTAATCTTAACAGCTTCTACTAATTTGAAAAGATTAATCTATCTACTTACTGAATGACTTTAAGGAATGTTCAAATAGAATTAAACAGGAAATTTACTCAAAGCAATCATAAAAATAGTAACATGCATCTATCTATTAAAATCAGTAAATACTTTTCACAACAAAACCTAAAGTAATAAAATAGTGGTACTAGCCTCCTACCTTGATGGTGAGAGTAGACCCTTGCTCCACACCCTTGGGGCTGAAGGCTATAGTAGAGAATCAACACAAAAGAAGATCACAATTAAATTCAAACCAATTACATACGCTTTGCATTCATGAAAGATATTGATATCACAGAATGAAGATTATTGAGAATCAGAATAAATCAATCATTGTATATTTCTTCTACTATTTCTATAAGTATATATATGAAAATGAGTGATGACATATCACTGATCTTATCTACCAGTTCTTCTATGAGATGACATTCATCTCTTTATTGTACTAACTATCTAACTCATGGAAAATAATCATGCAATAAAAGTAGACTTGAGTGGAACAGAAGTCCACTCAGAAGTCTAAGTTTGAGTCTTAATACATTTGGGTATCGAGGCCTTGAAAATAAGGATATTGAATCAGTTCCATTCGTAACTCATGCAAAAAATTTGAAAAGATAAAACTCCAGCAGTTTAACTAAAGATGACCCTTCACCACTCAGGTGATAATTTGAGTGAAATGAGGGGTATTATGATCACTGCTGAGAGTGCCTGATTGACAGCTTATGCTAGAAATATGCCCTTCTCTCAGGAGGTGCCAGAGATATCTGTCCCTATCTGCTGCTCTAGAGATATGTTTGTAGCTCCAGAGATATGTTTGTAGCTCCGAAGATATCTATAGCTTTCTTTGTTTAGCTCTGGAGATACTCCAGACTCCTGCAGAGCTCTGGAGAGGCTTTCCTCATTTCTTCAAAACTTCAGGTGTCATGGTACTTTGGTATTGTCTCTGAAGACATTGAAGACTATCTCTGAAGATGCACAAAATTGATGTTCCAGGCATCTACACCTGTTGATTCAAAAAGAGAGAAATTTCTGTATTTTTCCATCAATTCCATGCACATTAGTCACTCAATCAGAAATTATAATCTTATGTAATCTATCTCAATTAATCATTAAATAGAATGATCTTGCTAGCTTATCTGGGTGCAGACATTAGGAAAGATGGACTCAGGAAGGAGAAAAAGAGAGGCAAAAAGATGTATTTCATGAGTGTAACTTGGCACTCATCATCCCCCCATACCTACGGTTTGGCAGGTCCTCCTACTTCTCACATTTTGGATTTATTCTGGCAAAGCAGCTTGTCAGTCAAGCTATAATCCTATGCATAGGTGGTCCAAGTTGTGTAGTTGATATTACCATTGCCTCTGTATTCATCAACCTGCTTCATCCAGTCCTGCAATTTCTCATCTTCTATCTATTCAACCCAGACATGGAGTGGTTCAATTATTAGAGAGGGCTTGAACCATCCACCTATCCATTCCTACTTATGGTTATCCATCAGTTTGGATATCAGCTTTGCTTTTCTCATGAATAATCTTAAGTTTGCAAGGGTGACCACCTCTCTCATTTTCTACTCCGGTGTAAAAATATTCCATCTCTTCTTTGCTACAGCAAGTACTGGATTTGCTGAATTGATCATAAAAAGACCAAAATCGATGGAGCATTCTTGCAAACTTTTTAGGTATAATGGAAAAATTCTGTTCTTATTATCAGGATGATAGATAAGGGACCTAAATTGAATCTTAAAAGCATTTGGATTGGGACATTCCTTCCTGATGAAGAGATCTATTTTTAAATCTTTCTGAAGATGATCTTCCATCCTTTCATTCCAGATCTGGTGATTCCTCATTAGGGACATAAATGCCTTAAGATAGCATTCCCCCACAAAATGATTAAGAGTGAAAGTTATATCATTAACACAAAACCCATGCAGGTATAATTCACATAGGAAGTTCTTATCCTCATCATTACTTCTTGTATAAGCTATCATGAATCCTTCTGCTGTCTGTGTATCTTCAACCAGGTCAAACAGGACTAAGGAGAATTTCCTCTGTAGGATTCTTTCTTGTAAGAACATAGAATAGATGGTACTTGGAGGCCTACAAGATAGAATTTTTGAAAAAAGGGAGGCCATTTCAATGATTTTGCCTTTCAGAGTTGCTATTCTCTTTGTTTTGGTAGTGACTGCCCTCTGTAACTGCAACATAGGCTTGGAAGCCTCATATTCTCTATATTTCTTCTCCCAATGGAACAAGGCTTTGGGAATGTTAATGGGGATTGGACCCACATATGCATCTGTTTGGATTTCCTATTCATTGGTTGCCCTTGGTCCGGCCAACTCTTGAATATATTCCTCCTAGTCATCACGTTTGTTGTTGGCCCAAGTTAACTGTCTATCCTGGCTATGTATTTTCTCAATCAATGCTGCCATTATTGTGAGGCTATTATCTCTAGCCATGGTGAGCTCAGAAACACTCTGTGCTACCTCTTTCTCTTTCTCTTCCAACAGTTTGGCTATCTCAATTTTCTATGCCTCCAACTTTGCTTCTTTCTCAATTTTCTGGGCCTCTAATTCTGCCTCTTTGTCCTACATGATCTTGTCTTTGCTTTGGAGTTATGTTTGTATATTTTTCAATGATTTGTTTTTGCTCCATCTCTACCTCTACTCTGACCTTCTTAAGGTTAGTAATAATTAGATTCGTCCCCCATAGTAATCTCTTTAAATTTTCAATTTCTTCCATCAATTGTTGTTCTTTTGAAATTTCCATATTCTCTTGATCAGAGGGATGAGAGAAGGTTTCTGCTTCTTCTGTTTCTATTTTCTGATCATCAAGGTTTTCCATGGCCATTTGCCCTGTACTGCCAACTGTATCCATTTGCTCTATTTCTTCTTCTTCTTCAGACTATCTATCCTGAGGATCCTCTTGGGGTTCCTCTGTTTCTGCTGGCACCGATGAAGGCCCATCCTTATCCTCACATGTTCTAAAACCTAGGAGTACCTCAGCGAGGAGAGCAGTATCTTTTTCACCCTGTGAGAGTTGTCTCTGTCTTTTGCTTCTCTGCAGCAAGGGTGGGGCAGGTGCCTCCAGAGCAAGTCTCTCATCCTCAGAATTTAAGGAAATTGTAAGAGTTTGTCTATGTTCTATCTCCAAAGCACATGATGGTTCTGAAATTGGACTTGACTCCAGATGAACAGATGGTGCTGGGGAAATTTCTCTTTATTTTCTCTTTCTGACCAGAGGGATCTCATCTGAATCATGAGATGGTTCATCAGCCCAGAATCTCTCTATTCTCTGTCCTGACCTCTCCTTTATTAATTCCTTAGGGAAAGATTCCTCAGTTAGAGTCATCTTTCTCCTAACAGATTGAGTCATATATAGGGTTTGTTTAAGAACAGGTTCTACAATTTCT
Source organism: Cunninghamia lanceolata (assembly GCA_027924645.1). Lineage (NCBI taxonomy): Eukaryota > Viridiplantae > Streptophyta > Pinopsida > Cupressales > Cupressaceae > Cunninghamia > Cunninghamia lanceolata. Next base: position 25,922,103 of record BSBN01000047.1, read on the forward strand.
TTGCCTTTCTTCTTTTTGTCAAGAACAGGGGCTGCAGATGAAGTTGCCTCTTGTGAGGATTTCTTTCCTCTGTGAACAGCTGTGGAGGAGGCTGAAGGCTTAGTTTCCTCTTCTTGGTGAGTAGGAGAACTCTCACCTCTTGGCTGTGCCATCTCTAATTCTCTGACCTGGGGACTCTGCTCAAGAAAGTTTTTCCATAATTCTTCCCCATTGGCCTAAGATAGGAAGTGGTGTTTGCTTACTAGAAAAATGAGGCCATCATGTTTCATGGGACCCTTATTTTGCTGATATCTATCTATAGTTTCCCTCATGGCAGAATACATGAAATTGGGAATGTTTATGCTAAACTCAAGGTGTACATTCCCATGTCTTAGATAAATCAGCATTTTCATGATTGGTCCTAAAACTAGAGAGAATTGACCATCACATGTAAAATATTTCATCAGCCAGATGGCAACACATTGCCAAGGGTTTGGAAGGGTAGACCTAAGGATTCCTTTGACTTCATTTTTATTTGCATGCAATTGAATTGCAGGTTCACCTCGAACAAAGAAATTCTTAATTAAATTAGTGTATAAGGTTTTCAAGTGATAAAACCTCTCACCTTGTTCGGGAAGTCTAGAAATGTGGCTGATAGTGGCAGAGGAGAAATTAATTTGGACTCCTCTGATAGCTGTCTGATTGTCCCTTAAATTTATGAGGAATTCATCCACAACATCTTCCTGAAACCCTTCAAATTTTTCTAAGAAGTCTAACCATCCTACAGCTCTTAGAATATTTGCTGCAACTTCATACTGCAGAAGACCCGCATCACTTTCTGGCTCAGACTTCTTCTTTTCCCCCATTGCTAAATTAGTTCCACCTTCTATACTTAATTCCTCACATCCTCAATCTACAGTCTATCCTTTCCTCTTATCTCTATAGGCTCTGGAGGACTATTCAAATTGCTCTATAGGCTCCGGAGGATTGTTCAATTTGCTCTGTAGGCTCTGAAGGACTAGTCAAGTTGCTCTGTTCTTCAGGGTACTTTGGAGGTTCGAATGAGGAATGTTATATTTCTCAGCTTAGGCTTATACAGATTAGTTAGAGTACCTAGGCAGTCATAAATGCGATAGAATGATAGAGCACTCCGGAGGTAAGGTGGTAGTACAGCATAGATGGTGGCATGTGTGAATTTAGGAAAGAAAATGATGGTTGGAGGACTTGTCATAGTGGTGGCACCTAAAAATAGAAAGACAAGATAGTTGCTATTAATGATTAATTAAAGATAGAATTACCTAGATCAATTTTAATGATGAGGGTGATGTACATGACAGAGATGTTGCATCATTGTTGGAGACTGCACGCATCATGACACATGAACAACTTTTGGTGGCTAGAGATGACATCCACTACTCCATTGGTATGTGACCTACAATCGTTTCGCTGAGTGGTTCAAGAATCCACGTTCCTTGGGTGATGTCAGCGCCGGCTTTGTGAATACTCCTGCAAATGATATGCGTGCTAATTGAATTTATTTTTGTGATAAAGTAGAGGATGAGTCATGATGACCTCATCATGTGATGTGTCTACTTTACTGCCTGAAGAGGTGGGTCCCCTCCCTTATTATTGAGACTGACTTCTTTATTGACAGAGTGCCAGAGGTGCTCCTGGTTTGGGAAGCGCCGAAGGTGCTCCTAGTTTGGGAAGCACCGGAGATGCATTTGACTAACTCGCGGCACCTGATCATCTCTGTAGCTTGATTGTTTTCAACTGTCCTAAAGAAGGGAACCGCCATTCGCTAGTTTTCAACTCCCTTGGTTGAGAAAGACAGCCATTTACTGGTTTTCCATCTTCCTCTATTTTTTTTTTTTAGAAGGCTACCATTTGCTGGTTTTCAACTTTTTTTTTTTTCATTCCAACACTGTGACAGAGGAGGTATCCCCTATATCAAAACACAAATCATGAAGAAACTCCTCTTTAGTAGATAGTCTTTTATAAATTCTAATTCAGTGACCATTTACTAAGAATGTGTCTATGCTTCCATCAATAGGTTCCAATAATATAGTTCCATTTTCAAACACTTCCTTTATTTGATAAGAACCCATCCAGTGAGTTTGTAATTTCCCCTTGAATTCTTTGAATTTAGAATCATAAAGAAGAACCCAATTACCTTGTTGAAATATCCTCCTTTTGATGTGTTGGTCATGCCATTGCTTCCTCTGATACTGAACCAGTTATATTTGCTGAATGATCTCTGTGCGAATTTCATCCAACTCATTGAACTGAAGAATTCTGTTCTGTTGAGCTATAGACTATGGTAGACCAACATCCAATATAGTTTTAAGTGTCTGGAGTTTAAATTCTATGGACAAAATAAGCTTTTTCCCATAAACCAATTCATATGGCGAGAATTTTGTTGTGGACTTCCAAGTGGTATTGTAAACCCAAACTGCTTTAGGTAATCTGCTAGCCCAATCTTTTCTGTTCATTGCTACTGTCCTTGTCAGAATATTTTCAAGTTCCCTATTAGTTACTTCTACCTGTCCATTTTCTTGAGGATGGTAAGGTGAAGATTTTTTGTGCTTGACTTGATATAAATCTGTGAATTCTTTGATTACTTGTGAAGTAAACTAAGGTCCTCTGTCTGAAACTATTGATCTTGGGGCTCCAAATCTTAAGAAAATCTTATTGTAAAGGAAATCAACAACTTTTTCTTCTCTGGCAAATTGTAATGCTTGAACCTCAGCCCACTTAGTAACATAGTCTGTGCATACTAGAATGTACTCCTTGCCTGATGATGGTAGAGAAATTGGTCCCACAAAGTCTAGACCCCATTGCTCAAATGGTTCCATCATGACTTGAGGATGCAGTAATATCTCCTAGGTAAAGGTTGGCTATCCCATCCTTTGGCACTAGTCACAGTGCTGCACATACTTCTTTGTATCCTTATGAAGAGAGGGCTAGTAGTAACCAGCTCCGAGGATCTTGTGGATTGTCCGGTGGAAAGAGTAATGGCCACCAGATGGTTCATCATGACATGCTCTCAACACATCAAAAATCTCATCAGCCTTTAAACACCTACGTAGAATGAAATTAGGATCACATTTAAATAGTAAACCATTCAACCATTTGTAAGATAAACTTTCTTTAACTAAATGTTTTCTTTGTTTTGAAGTAAAATGAGATGGATACAAGCCTGTAGCTAAAAGATTAGCTATGTCAGCAAACCAAGGTGTAGTAGAGGATATAGAAAAAAGATGTTCATCTAGGAACTTGTCCTCCACTGGTTGGTTTTCTCCTCTTGTATGCAATCTTGACAGAAAATTAGCTACCAAATTAAACTTTCCTAGATTATCAACTATGGTAATATCAAATTCTTGCAATAGCAATAACCACCTAATGATCCTTGCACCCACTACTGGTTTATTCATTAGGTACTTGATGACTGCACGATTAGTGTGTACAAATATCTTATATCCAGTGATATAATGCCTGAATTTGTTTATGGCATAGATGACTACCAAGAATTGTTTTTTAGTTGTGGTGTAATTTCTTTCTATAGAGGTAAGGTTTTTGCTGATGTAGTAAATGGCATGCATACTTTCTCCTTCCTCCTTTTGTCCTAAAACTGTCCCAATGGACTCATTTGAAGCATTAGTCTGTATGTGAAATGGTAAAGTCTAATTAGGTCCTCTCAAAATTGGTGTGATAGTAAGCTTCTCTTTCAAGGTTTCAAATGCTGATTGACATTCTTCTATCTATAGAAATTCTGTGTCTTTATTAAGCAAGGTAAATAGCGGAGCAGCGATTCTGCTGAAATTTTCTATGAACCTCCTATAGTAGCCTGCATGACCCAGAAAACTTCTAACATCTGTCTGATTTTTGGGTGAAAGCAACTATGTGATCACTTCTATCTTGTTTTGATCCACTTTGATCCCTTTCTCTGAAATGCAGTGTCCCAAAAAAATTCCTTCCTCAACCATCATAAAGCACTTTTCATGGCTAAAGGACAATTGATTTTTCTCACAGTATTTCAGTACTTTCTCAAGGTTTGTGAGAGCTTCTTCAAAATTATCCCCATACACAGTAAAGTCATCCATATAGACCTCCATGCATTCATTAGCAAGTTCAGCAAAAATAGCTAAAACAAGTCTCTGAAATGTAGCTGGGGCATTGCATATCCCAAAGGGAAGAACTTTGTAAGCAAAGGTTCCCCAAGAGCATGTGAAGGTGGTTTTGTCCTGGTCTTCAGGTGCTACTTGAATTTGATTATACCTACTGAATCCATCTAGAAAAGAAAAATACTTTCTCCTAGCAAGGTTGTCCAAAACTTGGTCAATGAATGGTAAGGGAAAGTAGTCCTTTTTGTGGCCTTGTTTAGTTCTCTATAATCAATACATACTCTCCATTTCCCATTCTTTTTAGGCACTATGACAAGGGGTGAGACCCATTGACTATCTGAAATTGGATATATAAACCTTGTTTGAAGTAATTTCTCTATTTTAGTTTTGACAATGTCCTTTAAAGTAGGATTCAATCTTCTTTGGGGCTGTCTGACATGTTTAATATCCTCAGTGTATATATGATGGGTACAGATTTTAAGAGGTATGCCTTTCATATCTTGGTATTCCCATGCAAAAGATGCTGAATGGGAAATCAAAAGTTGGATACGTTTTTCTTCCTGATTTGTTGTTAATTGAGTATTGATATTAAGTGTTTTCCCTAGTAAAATCATAACCTATTTTGTGATTTGATCCATAGATGTAGTTAATCCATACATTGGAGTCATGGTATTAAGAGGACAAGAATGTGGAAGAAACATGTGGAGAGTGGATAAGTCTCTATAAAAGGTTTCCCCACAAGGAATGATGTTGGCGAGGGTACAATGAGAATAAGTAAGAAGTTCTCTTTTAGAATCTTGGGTGAGTTCCATCACATCCTTATTGATTAGGATGTGAGTGAAGTCTTCTATTGTATCATAGTATACTTCTTCTAATTCTCCCAGATGTTCCTTAATGGTTACCATAGCTACTGAGGCACTGTTGTCATTGTTCTCTAGCTCATCCACCCATACTCTTCCTATATAATGCATTAATGGTTTAGCTGGTGGATACAAAGATATTTTCTTCAAATCTATTCCATTAGAAATGACCATATCTCCAGTTTGACAATCAATAGATGCTGCTGCTGTAGCCAGCCATGGTCTTCCTAAAATCAGTGGATAAGCATTTCTCTGGTTTCTAGGTTCTAGTATCAGGAAGTCCACTAGAAATTCCCATGAATCTATCACAACTGGTAGATCAATGATTACTCCTTTTGGAATAGCTACTGACTCATCAGCAAGTTGAAGAATTGTAGTTGTGGATTAGATACCTAATAGAGCTAATTTGTTCATTGTATGAACTATCGTCACATTAATTGCTACTCCCAGATCAACCAGAACATTTGAAATTTCTACCCCTGAGATGAAAATAGTTATGACAGGATTTCTAGGGTCTCCATATTTTAGGAGGAGAATTTCTCCCATCAATAGATCCACTACTTTTCCTTCCACCTGTATTGTGGAGGGAAAGTTATTCTTCCTGCCCTGTGTTTTGATACAATACTATTTAATGAACTAATTTAGTTCTGGTACATCTCTGATTGCTTGGAGAAGAGGAATTTCAATGTTTAGTTGCTTGATTTCTTGTAAAAGTTATGATTCCAGGTTGGTTTGGACTTCTTTTTGTAAGATCTTTTTCTGGGGAACATACTGTTTAAGTCATTTTGGATATGGTGCTAGTTTTTTCATCTCTGGAGCATCTTTGGAGCTTTTGTCAGAATTGTTTTTAGGAATGTTCTCCAGAGTCGGTCTTTTAGGAGGAACTTCGGAGTTGTCCAAGGATGATTCTTCTAGCACTTTTTCATTAGTAATCTCCTCCGGGGGTTGAGTGGATGGATTTTCAGGTTCCTCATCATTGGTTACTTCAACTATAGTTGGAGAAGATGGTCTTGGGAATGCTTTCCCATAACGCAGCTAGAGATTATTTGAATATATAGCATTAATTCCAACCATATTTTCTTGCTCTATCATGTAAATAGCTTCTCCCTGTTTATTTCACGGGATTGGTATAGGCTGAACTGGTAAAGGTGGTTGGCTAACTAGTTCATTTTGTGCTTGACCTTTTGTGTTGGAGGGTCCAGTTAGTAAAGCTTGTTGTTGAGGTTGGAAACATCTAGGTATGTATATGGAAAAATGGATTAAATCAAAACTAAATAAAACCAAAGAACCCAATAACATAAAGGAAACGAATCTAAGTAAAAGCCATAAATCACAAATCAAAGACAAATGAAAGCTCTTACCAAAACCTGTATTGTTCCCTTTTGGAGATATGTGGATTGCTCAATGTAGTTGCAAAGCCATGGCTGCAACAAGCAAGTATGTGCTCAAGAGATCAATGTCAAAAGATCGTTATAGTGCTCAATCGACGCGTTGTGTATGCTCAAAGCTCTGTTAAGTATGCCTGAGAATACGATCGAAGAGAGAGGGGTAATGAAGGAGATGAGGGAGGTTTATATAGATTTCAAGGAGGATCGATCAACGGTCTAGATAATTCAGAAGAATCAATGGAGGAGATCAGTTGAGGAATGTGCAACGAATGAGAAGAAGACATGTGTCTTGCTTGCTTTTCCATGAGAGGAGTTATTAAGAATAGAAGAATGAGTTAACTAAAGAGATAAATCAATTAAAAGAATAAAGCGATCAGTTAAGTGATTTAAAACAAGAAGAAGAGATTTGCATGAGAAAAGAAGATATTTTGCTTTATTAAATATAGAAATATTTAATTGATGAGCAAAAAAGCTTGAGTTATATTAGAGATAACTCAAATTAGAAGAAAAAGCAATTTAAATAAATAATTGATTTATTTAAATTTAGAGCAGATATTTTGGAAGAAATAATTAAATAATTGGAATTATTTAATTTAGAAAATTTGAAAGCAAATTAAATAAATAAATTTATTTAATTGTTGTGCATGATTTTGGAAGAATGATTTTGATTTAATTAAATAATTTAAGAATTATTTAATTTTAGATAAGAGGGAATTTGTTGAATTAATTAAATAATGGGATTTATTTAATTAATGTGGAATTGAATTTTGGGAAGAGGATAATTAAATAATTAAAATTATTTAATTATGGAAGAATATAGAGGAATTTAATTTAATTAATTAAATAAAGAGGATTTATTTAATTAATGTCACAATTTAGGAGATTTAGAAGAATTTGATGAAAATTAATTAAATAATTAGATTATTTAATTAACATTTGCAATGCAAGTGATTAGACAGATTATGAAATGCAAGTGATTCGACGACACGGTCATTTTAGGGTGTCTACATTTTGCCCCTCTTTGATGCGATGCAGTTTATAGTGTTGTGTCAAAGAAAATAATTGTTGAAGATAGTGACACAAATTTTATGCCCCAGTGTAGCTAGTTGCCCCAGCGTATGCCCCCTCGAGCGGGAAGACAGGGAAGCGACAGAGGAAAGGTGTTGACGCTCGACGAGAAGAGTGCGCGCGCAGGTGGGAAGAAAAGCAGAAAACGGGTGGGGAAAGAAAAACCAAGGGTGGGGACCCTATAAATAGGTCCCATGGGGACCACAATCCTCATTTGCACCCATTGAGAGTCTAAATTTAGAGAGAAGAGCTTCTAAACTTAGTTGAGAGAGAGGTGAGCAGACAGCGCAGAGAGATGCCGATTCCAGTGCATAGACATTGGGCGGAGCTGGTGCGGACCTACGGGAGGCCAGCAGGAGCTCCGGCAGCGGTAAGTGATCGAAAACCCCCTTGTAATTTGTCGATTAGGGGTGGATTAGGGCTAGATTTAGGCAGGGTGTAGCATTTTAGCCAAAAGCGCTTTAGGTTTCTGCAGCGCGTCGGGTATAGGGTTGCAGCGCTTTTGGCGCGACACAGCGCGGGTGGTAGTCGCACGCAACGTAGTTGGGAAAACCGCGTCGCTACTAGTGTTAGATGTCTACGCCACAGCGCAGTTGGGAAATCCCGTAGCACGCTTGGCTAGGCAGTGTAGCGCGCTTGGTTAGGCCGTGCAGCGCAACTGGGGGGAAGGAGAAGAAAACGTGTCGCATCTGGTATGACAGAGTGGCACGGTTGGTATGGCAGAATGGCGCAGTTGGAAAAACAAGGCGCATTTGGTTCAAAAATCAAAGCGCGGCTGTTGGAACAGGAAGGCGTGGTTGGGGGAGAGGGACAGCGCGTTTGTAGAAAACTAAGCGCTATTGGTTTGAATAGAAGAAAAATTAGGTGGCAAGTAGAGGAGTTAGGCGGCCAAAAGGAAAGGGCAAGTTGGGGTTTTTAGGGACTGATGAGGATTTGGTTATGGAAGAACTGACATGTGATTTGTTATGGATGCAGAGGATTTTGCCACCGTTGATGTCGCGGGAGCGACACCACGCGATTGTGCATGAGGTTGTTCAGTTAACCTGGGAGGAGGATGCATTCTTAGAGCATGCAGGACTATGGCATGTGGCACACCTGACACACATTAGGGCGAATCTCGCCCTAGTGACAGCAGTCATGGAGAGATACCACAGTGAGACTTCGTTGTTTCACTTCCCGACAGGGGAGGCTACAGTGACACTGGAGGATGTATATCACATCCTGCGGATCCGGATAGACGGGGAGATTGTTGACTTTGACCCGGCACGAGGGCAGGCAGGCTTGGAGGAGATCTTCTGCATGGACGACCTATTGATAGACAATGGGGAGATCAGATGGGCGGACATCCTGAGACTCTGCGACAGGATCCGTTGGATCGTGGCATCGTTGATTGGCGGCTTCCTGTGTCCGGACAGGAGATCGAGAGGCCTATCAATTGGCTGGGGGACAGTACTATTGGGGATGTTCACCCATGGCAGACAGTACGCGTGGGGGCCTTGCGTGTTAGGCCAGCTATACCATGATATGCATTACTATGTATACAGGAGAGGTAGGAGCCTTTCAGCAGGGGTGACCCTACTACAGGTGTGGGCATGGGAGCACATTCCAGTCATTCGACCCATGGCGCAGTGCCACCGAGACAGAGGGGAGCCGTATGCGTTTCTATATGATGGGGTGATGACACACAGGAGGATGGGATCTGTCAGCTACTGGCGGTGACAGATTGACAAGATGGACATATTCATCTGGAGGCCGTGGTTATTATGTGAGGAGTGGCCGGATGAGCACGAGCAGCTCATGTACTGCAGATAGGCTCGCTATCTGTTTAGTAGACGGACAGATATGATAGAGAGATATCTTCCCGAGCGGGTACTGAGACAGTTCGGCCTACCACAGGGGCTACCAGTGGGGGAGGCCACACATGCCAGGATGCGGAGAGAGACCGGAGACTGGGACGCAGTGATCCCAATGGCGACAGCGTTAGCAGAGGTGTGGGGACTGATCCCCGTGAGATGGGATTGGAACACAGGGCTAGTAGACCCAGGGACACTGCCAGACTATGATCAGTACAGATTCACAGGCCGATGAGATTGACTACACCAGGTGTAGTAGGGGCAGTGGGAGAGGTGTTAGTACTTGGCGGAGAGGCCAGGATGAGGTGGCAGGCCAGGGCAGCCGGACAGCAGGCAGGTGGCCAGCAGGAGGATGTTGAGATGGCAGAGGCATTGGGCCCAGTCGTAGAGACTGATCTGCAGAGGGCCGAGCGACTGCTGCAGGAGGAGATAGCCCGGAGGACTCGACTAGAGCTCCGGATGGTTAGACTGAGGAGAGACAGGGATATAGCGCGGGCAGAGGTGAGACAGGTAGAGGCCACAGCCCAGGCACAGACACAGGCAGCCACAGCCGCCCAGACAGCCCTAGCATAGGTGCAGGCATACAGGAAGTTACAGGCCCAGGTGCATGCACAGGCACAGGCACAGATGCAGCCACCGGCCGCACCAGCAACAGACACCAAGGCGATAGCACAGGCCAGGCGAGAGAGAGATGCCGAGGTATAGCTACGACTGACAGCAGAGGCTACACTCTTTAGAGTGAGCCGGGAGAGAGAGGAGGCACGCCGTGCACTGGGTGCAGACCAGAGGACCCTATACAGTGAGCTCGTCCGAGTGCAGGGTGAGCTGGTATCAGCTGGCCGGGAGGTAGAGTATTACAGGGGGTTGTACGTGGGTGTGGTGCCGGCAGCTCAGCAGGCACCGAGTTATAGAGACAGGAGCAGGTCGGGGGCATTAGGATCCCGGAGGACAGGGCAGTCAGCGTCCTCAGTTAGAGGGCCACTTTTGCTGCCAGGGGGAGGAGGAGGACCATCAGGGGGACCTCCACCGAGCACAGGGGGAGGCCAGGGGCTACAGTAGGAGGGCAGCTCGACCCATTAGGGCATATTCATGTATATTGTATCATATTGTATTATTGTTGGACAGATGCCTGCGTGCATTCTGATGTATATTTTGAGGGCTCTTGATAGCCTTGATGTACTATATTGGTGTATATTTGGATGTATACACATTTGTATTTTTGATGTAGACACAGACACCGGGTATTATGATGACCATTACATGATATATATATGATGATCTATTCAGCTCACTGTTGTTCAGGCTTTTTGTGTATGCATTCCTTGATGTCATGGATGTGATGATATGTATGTAAGATTATGGATTCATGTGATGACATACGTAGCTTATATGATGCTTATAGATGTATGATGATAGAGATATATGATGATACAGATGTGATGACTAGTGATATCTGACATGTGGGTTTTGCAGATATGCACCAGAGAGGAGAATAGGAGGAGATGGAGACTGTTGATTGATTACTGCAATGAAAGTGATATAAAGGATGTGGAAATGCATGAATGAGCTTGTTGCAATGGCTTCGCATTTGTATATAAAGAGCAATCCTTAGTTTGATATAGCACGTGAATAGTTCACCACCAGGGTATAAAAGACCAAGGTGCAGTAATATCCGAGTGCGTGGACGTTGACTCTGCAAGCAAACGGTTTGAACCTAGATCCCTTAGACATAAGATAACCTTGTTGGAACATGTGAATAAGCCATAGTCTTGAACATAAAATAAACTTCAATACATGTAAATGCAAGAAGAAATATTAATATGTAAGATGCTAGGACGTAACACACACAAGATAAATAGAATGCTAAGAAAGATGCTAGCGATCATTCCTCAAACACGGCACACAGAAAGCAATGACTATGCCCCCAATCCGTACTGCATCGCAACATACCAAGATTATAGATAAATCAAGGTAGCTTTGAATAGGCATGGGAATAGGGAACAAAAGATAAACCAAAAAGTAAATTGACTGACTTACAAAGTAAACATACAGCCAACATATTCTCTTGCCAAAGAGGTTGCTCAGGATAGATTGGATAGGAAAGATAACAGCCTTATCGTAGGAGCTCTGTGTCCGTTAAAGGGGGCTATCTACCTAAAAAGACAATATCTCACTGCAGGAAATGCCACATGTCGCAGGAGACGCGTGTGTTGGTCTGGACAATGGAACACTTCGCAGAAGACAAGCTTGTGGATCTAGGGCTTGGTTAAGCAGTACTTAGCTGATGTTGGCAATCAGTATGCAGGACAATAGATGACTCTGGAAGTAGGTCTCTTTGCTTCAGGTTTGTTAAGGACTTCTGCTTTGAAAGGATGCGCTAGCTTGCGGCTTGAGTTAGTCAAGTCGAGGTGAATGGATTTTGACAAACGGAAGACTAGAAGGATGGAATGCAAATGGATTGAAACGGATGGAGAATGGTGGATCGTGTGTGCCTGAGTACTGGATACATCCTTCATATTCCAGACTGCCTACATACCCTGTATCCACGGGATCAAGGCACACGACGATGGAAGATGAACGTGATAAATATGTAGTTCTAGATAGAGTGATGAATGGGTCAAGGTGAAAGGAGGGGATCTTATGTACCTGAGTACTGGAAACGTCTTTCGTATTCCAGACTGCCTACATACCCATATCCATGGGATCAAGGTACCTTAAGATTGAGAAGAGATGATATGTAGTTCTGGTTAGTGTGATGATGTGGGAAAAGAGCGGAGAAGAGGTGATCTTATGTACCTGAGTACTGGAAACGTCCTTCGTATTCTAGACTGCCTACATACCCATATCCATGGGATCAAGGTACCTTAAGATTGAGAAGAGATGATATGTAGTTCTGGTTAGTGTGATGATGTAGAACAAGTGCAGCGAAGAGGTGATCTTATGTACCTGAGTACTGGAAACGTCCTTCGTATTCCAGACTGCCTACATACCCATATCCATGGGATCAAGGTACCTTAAGATTGAGAAGAGATGATATGTAGTTCTAGTTATTGTGATGATGTAGAAGAAGAGTGGAGAAAAGGTGATCTTATGTACCTGAGTACTGGAAACGTGCTTCGTATTCCAGACTGCCTACATACCCATATCCATGGGATCAAGGTACCTTAAGATTGAAAAGATGATATGTAGTTCTGGTTAGATGTGATGATGTGGAACAAGTGTTGAGAAGATAACAGCCTTATTGTAGGAGCGAAGTGTCCGTTAAAGGGTGTTACCTGTGGAAATGAGACAAGATTGAAGTATGCGCTGCGAACCACAAACAAGGAACCAATCCTAGACCGAAGCTAAGGAAAGAGTTGCCCCCATTCTGGTAGAGGAAACTGTAGGGGTGACTGCCGAAGAAGACACAGAACGACTTGACCGAAGATAGTGTTAACTGTAGACATAGGTCCAAGACATAGGAATGACGATGAGGGACACTGACAAATTTCCAAGCTATACTAGGTAGGGAGATGGAAATGCAAACAAAGTCAATGGTTTTATTATGGATGGATGGATGAAGCAGGTTGCAAACTGGACAAGGAGGGGACATGACTCGATAGACGATGGATGCTGACTCTACGCATAGCGCCTGTTTGCCAGGTTTTCACTATGGTACTTATCCAAGGTGCCTGTTTGCCAGGTTTTCACCAGAGGATGAATGTTTTTGTATTTTTGTATTTTTTTTATTTTTTTTATTTTTTTGATTTTTTTTTTATGTTTTTGATTTTTTGATTTTTTGAGTTTTTGTGGAAATACTCTGAGGATCAGGCATAGAACTTCTTGAGATGGACACTGTTAAGTGGCTCATCTAGAGGAATGCCATCAGGTGTAGCTAAAGTATAAGCTCTCGAGCCATATGCTGCTGTGACAATGAAGGGACCTAACCAGTTAGGCTCAAACTTGCCCTTCTTCTCTCGATCTGCTTGATTTCTCTGATTCTCCTTTAGTACAAGATCACCAACTTGAAACCGTCTTTCTTTGATCTTTTTGTTGTAATTATGCTGGAGGTGGTTTTGATAGACATGGAGATGATTAAGTGCGGCAAGACGCCTCTCATCTAGTAGTTCAAGCTCAGCTAATCTAGAAGTGCGATACTCATCTCTGCCGATCAGGTCCTGCATGGATACTCTGAGGGATGGGATCTCGACCTCTATAGGTAGGATGGCTTCAGAGCCAAAGACCAAGGCAGAGGGTGTGGCACCAGTTGGTGTTCTGATACTAGTGCGGTAGGCCCATAGGGTGGGATTGAGTTGCAAGTGCCAATCACGACCAGCTTCATTGACTGTTTTCTTTAGGATCTTGAGAATGGTTTTGTTGGAAGCCTCAGCTTGGCCGTTACTCTGCGGATAGTAGGGAGTTGAAAAGCGATGTTGGATATTGTATTGGATGCATAAGGCATGAACATCTTGGTTCTTGAATGGTCTCCCATTATCAGTGACAATGGCTTGGGGAATACCATACCGGCATATGAGGTAGTTTAAGATAAACTTGGCTATTTGCTTACCGGTGATATAGGTCATAGGAATGGCTTCCATCCACTTCGTGAAATACTCAGTGGCGGTAATAATAAACTTGTGGCCATTTGTGGAGGAAGGGTGGATTTGTCCTACGAGGTCGAGACCCCATTGAGAAAAAGGCCATGGAGTAGTCACAGGTTGTAACTCATGAGCTGGTGCGTGAATCAAATCTCCATGCTGCTGACATTGTAGACACTTCTTAGCAAACTATGCAGCATCTTGCTCTATTGTAGGCTAGTAATAACCTATTCTGAGTATCTTCTTAGCAAGATTAGGACCGGTAGAATGTGCGCCGCAGACACCTTCGTGTATGTCTCGTAAGGTAGCTTCGGCTTCTTCCGCGTTAAGACATCGTAAGAGGATACCATGGAGACTCCGGCGATATAGTGTATCACCCAGAATGATGTAACGAGAGGATCGACGGATAAAGGTTTTGCGTTGAGTGGATGATAGGTCAGGGGGAAGGGTATTGTTTTTGAGGTATTCATAGATATCTTCGTACCATGGGGAATTGGGACCAACAAGTTCGCAGATGAGTTCAGTAATAGGAACATCGACGGCTGGTATCAACAATTGCTCGATCAAGAATTCACACTTCTGTGTATTTGTCGGCATGTCAATCAGTGACCCTACAGAAGCCATAGAATCTGCAGCTTTATTATGTTCTCTTGGAATTTGCTCAAATGTGATGGTAGAAAAGTGTGGTTTGTAGGCATCCACTAGTTGCTTGTAGGGGACCAAATTTTCATCCTTTGTTTGGTATTCATCTGTGACTTGGCGAATGACTAGCTGTGAGTCTCCATATACTTGTAATTCTGTGATGTCCCATTGGACTGCTGTATTGAGACCTATGAGGAGTGCTTCATACTCGGCTATGTTGTTGGTGCAAGGGAATGCTAGCTGATATGACTTTGGAATGTAGTCATTCTGGGGTGTAACAAATAAGATGCCCGCTCCTGATCCATGCTGTGTGTAAGAACCGTCAAAGTACAACTTCCACATGATGGAGGTAGCAAGAGTGAAGAGATTCTCATCAGGAAAGTCTGCTACCATAGGATGTGTATCTTTCATAGGTGCTTTTGCTAGTTGATCCGCAAGGGCTTGTCCTTTGATTGCCTTACGATCTGTGTACTCAATATCGAACTCACTAAGGATCATAACCCATTTAGCTAGTCGGCCTGTGAGAGCTGCTTTTGCTAGTAGATATTTGAAGGGATCAATCTTGGCTATCAGATTTGTGTGTTGGTTCAGCATGTAATGCCGCAACTTTTGGGAGGTGAACACTACTGCTAAACAAGCCCTTTCCATTGGTGAATAATTGAGCTCGTATCCCACCAAGGTTCTACTGATGTAATAAATTGCATGCTCCTTTCCTGTGTCATCATTCTGTGCTAGCAAGGCCCCTAGGGCTGAATTTGTAGTGGAGATGTATAAGATCAAAGGTTTGTCTGCAACTGGTGGAACCAATACAGGAGGTGTAGTTAGATACTCTTTAAGTTGATCAAATGCTGCTTGACACTTGTTGTCCCATCGAAATGAAACATCCTTTCGGAGCAAGTGTTGAAAGGGTTGACATTTATCTGCTAGCTGTGATATAAAACACCTGATGGACTGCAACCTTCCTTGGAGGCTCCTTAATGCTTTTAGGTTCTTTGGTGGAGGCATCTCCACTATAGCCTTTACTTTTGCTGGATCTACTTCGATGCCCCTACGAGATACAATGTATCCTAATAGCTTCCCTGATGTGACACCGAATACACACTTCTTTGGATTGAGTCTTACTTGGTATTTTTCCAGCCTGTCAAAGATCTGTCCTAGGACCTATATGTGATCTGCTCTAGAAGATTTAGCCAATATATCATCAACATAGTCTTCCATAATGTGATGAAAGAAGTTGTGGAAGATTACTGTCATTACTCGCTGATAGGTTGCTCCTGCATTCTTGAGACCAAACGGCATGACGCACCAACAATAATTGCCCCAAGGGCAAGTAAAGGTTGTTTTATGTTGGTCTTCTTCAGCTATCCTTATCTGATTGTAACCTGAGAATCCGTCCATGAGAGAAAGCATCTCGTGACCTGTTGTCAAGTCTACTATAATGTCAATGTTTGGTAGTGGAAAGTCGTCTTTAGGACATGCTTTATTGAGATCTCTGAAATCATTACACATGCAGATGCGCCCATTTGGCTTAGACACAGGTACAATGTTTGAGACCCAATCTGAATAGTCGATAGGTCATATAAACTTGGCATCTAATAGCTTTTGTACTTCCACCTTCACCAAGAGAGCTATCTCTGGATGCATTTTTCTCAATTTCTGCTTGACTGGTTTCACTTTGGGATCAACTGTGAGATAATGAACTTCCAGCTTAGGGTCTAGCCCTAGCATATCTGCGTAGGTCCATGCAAAGTTGATGGTTCGTTGCAAGAAGAAGTTGTTAAGATTTTTGTGCTCTGTATCAGATAATGATGCTGCTAGAAATGTTGTCTTTGGATTCTATTCTGTACCTAGGTTGATCTCTGTAGAATCTTCCACTAGTAGAGCTGATTTCTCCTGGTACTTAGATGGTAAGGGAAGGTCAAATCCTCCATCCTTAGGTGCCACAGTTGGGTTTTCACCTTTGGATACGTCCTTTATTTTTACTATTTTATGATCAGGAGGTGCCACAGCGTGGTTTTCACCTAGAGATCTTTCTTTATTTGCACTTTTGCGACTAGAGGATTTGGCATTCTCACCAAAATAAGCCGTGGGCTCAAGTTCCATTACAAAACCTGCCTTGTGATCGCCAAGAGGGATACCTTCCTGAAGTCCCATGAAATCAGCTAGAGCTTCGTCGTTTTGAAATACATCAATAACGGGGGCCCCTTGTTGGTCCCAATCGATAAGTTTGGGGTAGACAAGCGTGACATTCTGGGTGCTGGTGGTGGAAGTTAAGGATACGGAGGATAGTGTAAAAATGGAGGATTCTGCGAATAGATTGGTGATGTGGAGGGAAGAGTCATCGATGATATCCTCTGTGGACGTTGTATCGGTGGGAAAAGTGTCAGCTACCTCGTCGAGGATATACTCGATGTCCAAGGCGCGTGGTACCTTCTTGCCAAATCCTAATCCTTTCTTGTCTAGCTTCTTTGTTACCACAATGGGCTCCATAGTGCCTTGATTCTATTTCCCAAGGCCACCTTTGCCTTTATAGCCCATGTTTTTCACTATCCTTAAGCCATTGCCATATTGCTTGACTGGTATCGTGACTGGTTCTTTCTCCTTGTAGAGCCAAGAAGAGATGTCCTCAATAGTTTCCTCTTCCAATAACCATCCATGTTGGAATTAGGTTAGGAATGTTGGGGGAGGAATAGTAGCTTTTTTGGTAACTTTAGCAATGGGTGGTTTGCCGTAAGATTTTGGAGATAAAGGCATCCGCCCTACACAACAAGATTCAGAGATATCATAAGTGCCAAAGCCTATATCTCGGACGCGTGCTGTGATTTTGGGGAGGGGTGTAGGTTCACTTGTAGAGGCTTGTGTGAGAGTTTCAGGATCAACATAGAGAGGGGATTCAAGGGCTTTGTCATTTTTAGGCACTTGGTTGCAATTCTTATAGCTTCCTTGCAAGACACAGCAAAATTCAAAAGGATTAGGGTCTCCTGGGATGGTGATCTCCATACCATTGTATGGGAACTTGAGGGATTGATGGTACGTGGAGGGAACAGCTTTCATTGCATGGATCCATGGGCGGCCTAGAATAATGTTGTAAGGTAGCTCAATATCAAGGACTTGACACCTGGTTTCCAGCATGACAGGGCCCAGTTGTATAGGCAAGTGAATAACACCTTCTGAACGGCATTCGGCATCATCATACCCCTTGATTGTAATACTATGCTCAGTGTTGACGTGATCCTCAGAGTATCCCAATTGTTTTAGTAACTTTAAAGAATAGATGTTGAGACCAGCACCACCATCTATGAGTATGCATTTGATTTTGCGCTTATGGATGAGAACTCAATATGCAGGGCATCATTGTGACAAGGATCGTGAGAGGGGAGGTCCTTCTCAGAGAAGACCACGTTGTAAGGTGAAGCAATATTACCCACTATAGCTTGGAAATTTGTGACTGCTATGTTGTTAGGAACGGACGACTCTTGGAGGGCTTTCTCTAGCACCACTCTATGTGCAGGTGATGACCGTAGAAGGTCCAAAATAGAGATCTGTGCTGGTGTTCTCCCTAGATGTTTGACAAGATTATAATCAGACTGAACCGGAAGCCTAGGTGTAGGTGCACAGATGGTGACATGACCTCGATGAGTAGTAACGACACAATCCATAGATTTGCCTTTGATGGTGAGGGTAGACACTCGACTCTCTTCAAAACAACCTACAATGGAATCGAAAGACGTGGAAGCATGATTGATACCTTTACCTCTATCCTGAGGAGGAGGTGGACCGTGATGAGGGAATGGTTCCTTGTACATATCGAGATCCTTGTTCGTGTGTTGCGGTGGTGATTCATTCTCAAAAGTGATTTGATTACCGTCGATGAGGTTTTGGATGAGGTGCTTAAGCTTCATGCAAGATGCGGTTCAATGACCTTTGCTCCTATGGAACTCACAATATTCATTGTCTCTGTAACGTGCAGTTTTGTAGACAGGTTCTCCATATGGGGGAGCATCAGGTAAGGTTATGAGCCCTTTCAGCAAAGCTTGCTGTAAGACCAATTCGATGGGCACTCCCAAAGGAGTAAATTGACGTCGCGGAGGGTAATCTTGTTGGGGCCGCTCTTGTTGTCGTTGTTGATTTTGATAAGGCTGCCTTTGTTGCTGCTGTTGTTGAGGTGGAGCTTGACTTGGTTTGGAGAGTTGCAGCAGTGTTTGCAATGTTTGGACATGCTTAGTATCAACCACTCCATCATTGACCACGTTTTTGTTCTTGTTCCAATATTTGGGTTTGTCATCCGACTGTTGATGCGAATTGCTATCTTTCATCTCCTTAAAGATTTTGACCACACCCTTAGCAATGAGGGCCTTCTCAATGTTGATACCCTTGTATGTGATTTCATTGAAGGTTGTAGCACTAAGAATTTGCAAATGGAAACCTAACTCTTGGTTGAGGTTCTGCACAAAGATGCTAACAAGCTGTTTCTCTAGAATCTTGAAAGGGAATTTACTAGCCATTTGTCTCCATCGTTGGAGGAAAGAAATGAAAGTTTCACCATTTTTCTGTTTATTGTTGCATAGGTCCGTCATGGAAATCTCATGCTCTGCGTTGTAAGAAAAATGGGTGGCAAACTTTTCTGCTAGCTCATTGAAAGACTTGATACCCGTAGGTAAGTGTGAGAACCATTCTATTGCTTGACCTCCAAGACTGCGAGGAAAGAGACGCATAAGATACGTATCGTTGTGAGAGACCTCGAAGCAAGCAAGATAGAATTCCCTAAGATGGTCTTTTGGGTCACCTTTTCCTTTGTACTTATCGAACTTGGGAATAGTGAAATTTTGAGGAAAAGGGATCATTGGTAACGACCGATCAAAAGGATAAGGGCACACTTCCTCCAAGGAGAAGGTCTTTTTGGTGTGGCCAAATGTAAGATCAGATAGCTGTTGTTGCACCTCCGCAATCTTTAGTTCCATAGTCGTGGGAGGGGTTGGTAACGTCTCCTGTTGTCCAAAAAGTGGTTGGTGTTGCCCATATGGAAGATTATAATGTGAGCCATGCGTAGTGGTATTGTAAGGGTCGTAAGATTGATTGGGATTGTATGGATTGTATGATTGGTTCAGATTGGGTTGGAATTGGAGGCCTTGATTAGGCAGAGGTGGAGGTGGCGCTAGGTAAGAATGTTGGCTTTGTGATGGTTGAAGAAAAGTATTGGGGGGAGGAAAGCTAAAGTGCGTTTGATTAGGCTGTGATGGTGGCACATAGCTTTGGGAAACCTGATGTTGGGAATGTTGAGAGTGGCTAGGCAATGTATGAAAGAAGTTGAGCGTGGATGAACATTGTGGAGGAGGAACATAAGTAGAAGTGATTTGCGACGGTGGGGGTTGATTGAAGATGAGAGTAGAAGAATGTTGTGGTGGAGGAACATAGGTAGGAGTGATTTGCAATGGTTGGGGTTGCTTGAGGATGAGAGTAGAAGAATGTTGTGGTTGGGGCTGCGTGACTCTAATTGGTTGAGAGACATGCAGGTGTGATGATATAGGAGGTGGCATATGTTGAGACCCTTGTTGCATGGCTACATACGTGTTCCCCGGATGGTAATTGGGTGGGAAACCTACGCGTGATGGGGTAACCAAGATTCCACTTGCGCTTGGGGTGGACACTTTGGGAGGTGTTTGCACATTGGATCGAGCTAAGGTGGCTTGCTTAGCTAACTCTGCTTGACGTTGGAGAGTTTCTTGTTGGTTTTGATAGATCTCCATAGGAGTCAAAAATGGTGACACAGGCCTCTCCTCTGTTGGATTTTGAAAAAGGGGATTCCTATATTGCGAGCCTTGATTAGGTAAGGGTGTAGTCACCGTGGACATGGTTTGCACCGCTTGTATGGTTTCTTGGGTGTTGGTGCTCTCCTTGAGAGTGGACACATCAAAATCTAGAGGTAACTTGGCACCTTGCTTTGCAAGCAAGTGAAAGAAATGATCCTGGTTCTCACTAAGGATTTTATCAAAGGCAGCTATAGCTCTAGGATCTTGTATAAATTCATCAAGATCTTGCCCATCTTCTTGAGAGGATTGACCTATTTCAAAGTGTCGCTCTTCTTGAGATGGGGGTTGATCTATGATGTAACCTTGTGGGACAAAATCCGGAGGCAAGTCTGTGGTATACTACGGTGCATTTAGCAAAGGGGTTCTATCCTCATGAGGATTGCTTGGTTCATCTATGTGTGGCATGTTTGGAGAGCTAATTGGTTTTGCCGCAGGTGTACTAGGAGTCACCTTGGGAGTAATGTTGAGACGACCTAATTGTGGTGTGCGAGGGGGTGACTTGTGCTTCTTAGGGATAACTTGCCTAGACTTCATAGTTTGCTGTAGCCTAGTGGTGACCATGGGATATGCCTGGGCACAATGTAATGCTGGGAATCTGTGAGATGCTTTGAAGAAATGGACAAACTTTGATGCACAAAGTACTGGACCAAAAGCGCTATACTGTTTGACCAGAGGCGCAGGACTGTGCTACCAAAAGCGTGCTACTGTGGGCCAGAGGCGATGGACTGAGCTACCAATAGCGAGTTACTGCTATGTCAAAGGCGAGCTACAGTGACCAAAAGTGAGCTACTGTTATACCGAGGGTGCTGAAGTAGAGTTTTGCCAGAGGCGGGTTACTGCTGACCAAAGGCGATCTACTGTATTACCAAAGGCGAGCTGCTGTAATACCAGGGGCGCTGAAGTAGTGTCTAATGTTTTTCAAAGGCAAGATTTTTCTGTTTCTGATTGGATTGGTTTGGCAAGAGAAAACACAGCAAACAAGTGGTCAAAAAGGGCACATGGACTGACACAACAGATAGTGTATGTTCAAGGCTCCAAACAAGCCCAATGTTTCCACAGGTCTAATATAGTTGCAATCAATAACAAGCACTTTTTATCCCTAGAGACAAGGTTTCATTGCAGTAGATCAGCTCACAGCTTAATACTCCATCAATAAAAATATCATTCCATAAAGGTGTCAGATATTTAGTATCTTTGCGAGAGACGATAGGTAGGGATATCTCACCCTCCCCTTGGAAAGCTCAAGTAGGTCACAAGAGCTTTATGTCTGAGGGAATACTATCTCTTCTCAAGGGAGCCAATGGTGAGTGTCTTAAGGGTTTAAATCGATTTCCCTTGCACTGATGATTACCGCAATGTTCGGAGGTAGGTCGGGTAGTCTCTATCTAAATTGGTTCTTAGTGACTTTGAGGGACCAATGCCTTACAAGCAATGCGACAAGCTACTAAAAGCTTTAACCAATCCTACTAAGAGTTTCAAACACTTCACTCAATGTGAAAATCATTTCCACAAAGAGCTAGTACACCTCTTCTCAGTTTGGCACCACAAGGTAAGGCTGACGTCGGTTAGGACTTGGCTTTCGCCTTATCCCTCTTATATAGCGGTTCAAAGGAAAACTCTGCTTAGGGTCGTCCCTTTCGGATGAATCGCAATCCAAAAGCAGGCCCTTCTAAAGGAAGTACAAAAAGTAAAGGCAAGCACGTCACACAAAGGTTCAATTGTCCCGTTATAAGAAAAATAAGGTACAACTAAGCTATGCACACACACGATTGTAGTTGTAAATTGTCCCTTATGAAATGAAGTGTTTGGCATTCATGTCCATTGTCCTTTAGAAAATTGAGGTGTTTGTTCATACATGTCCATTGTCCCTTAAGAAATGCAGTATATTCCTAAGACTTAGATTGCAAAAAAAGATTTGTTCAATTACTCCTTTTAAGCATGCAATGTGTTTCTAAGACTTAGTGAGATAAAACAAAAGGGTCTTCAACGCTCGTCCTGCATGAACATATTAAGAAAAACACCTATTGGCTCTGTGTGAGTAATAAGAAGCTGCAACAAGTGAGTTAGTTCCACCAAAATTTCACAAGTTAGCAAAATAAAATCAACTTTGACCAAAAGCGTATTACTGTCTTACCAGAAGTGATTCACTGTAAACCAAGAGCACTGTACTGTAGATTAGAAGCGCAACAGAATATTACCAGAGGCACAGCAAAATAACCGGAAGCGCTTCACTGTGTTTTCAAAGGCGTTGCAATAAATACCAAAAGCGTGCAATGATAATACCAAAAGCGCTGAAGAATAGCCGAAAGCGTGACACTGTGTTACCAAAGGCGTGAGATAATATAACCAGAAGCGCCGCGCTGTCTCAGATCAAAAAAAGGGAAACTTTTTCAAAATAATCAGATCTAAAGAAAAATTCCATGATTGATTGACCAGTCTGAGGAAGGGTAGCTAAGAGATCTATGTTCTGCAATTGTTAAAAGAACTCAAAAAGCTGTAACAACACCACAAAAGTCGAAGGTATTCCTAAATAAATTAGCTTAGGATATCCAACACGAAAAATAGGTTTGTCTGACAAATACAACAGCTTGTCATACAAAGTAGTAAGATGGATGGTGTAAAAATCCTGTAAAACAGTGAACAAGGTCAGGACCCTAATCTAGCCAAAAGCGCTGTAGAATATTTCTGAAAGCGCCGTTCTGTCAAGTCGAAAGCGCTGCTCTGTACTGCCAAAAGCACCGCAAAACCTCCAAAAGCGCCAAACTGTGTCTGTAGAAGCGCGCAAATATCCTGCCAGAAGCGCTGTGGAGTGTCGTGTGCGCTGTTCCGTACTGTGACTTCAAAAAAACAAATTTCTCAAAGAAACAAAGGGATTAGTGGGTCCCACCGGGCATGCCAGAATGTGTATATCGAAAAATGGATTAAATCAAAACTAAATAAAACCAAAGAACCCAATAACATAAAGGAAATGAATCTAAGTAAAAGCCATAAATCACAAATCAAAGACAAATGAAAGCTCTTACCAAAACCTGTATTGTTCCCTTTTGGAGATATGTGGATTGCTCAATGTAGTTGCAAAGCCATGGCTACAACAAGCAAGTATGTGCTCAAGAGATCAATGTCAAAAGATCGTTATAGTGCTCAATCGACGCGTTGTGTATGCTCAAAACTCTGTTAAGTATGCCTGAGAATACGATCGAAGAGAGAGGGGTAATGAAGGAGATGAGGGAGGTTTATATAGATTTCAAGGAGGATCGATCAACGGTCCAGATAATTCAGAAGAATCAATGGAGGAGATCAGTTGAGGAATGTGCAATGAATGAGAAGAAGACATGTGTCTTGCTTGCTTTTCCATGAGAGGAGTTATCAAGAATAGAAGAATGAGTTAACTAAAGAGATAAATCAATTAAAAGAATAAAGCGATCAGTTAAGTGATTTAAAACAAGAAGAAGAGATTTGCATGAGAAAAGAAGATATTTTGCTTTATTAAATATAGAAATATTCAATTGATGAGCAAAAAAGCTTGAGTTATATTAGAGATAACTCAAATTAGAAGAAAAAGCAATTTAAATAAATAATTGATTTATTTAAATTTAGAGCAGATATTTTGGAAGAAATAATTAAATAATTGGAATTATTTAATTTAGAAGATTTGAAAGCAAATTAAATAAATAAATTTATTTAATTGTTGTGCATGATTTTGGAAGAATGATTTTGATTTAATTAAATAATTTAAGAATTATTTAATTTTAGATAAGAGGGAATTTGTTGAATTAATTAAATAATAAGATTTATTTAATTAATGTGGAATTGAATTTTGGGAAGAGGATAATTAAATAATTAAAATTATTTAATTATGGAAGAATATAGAGGAATTTAATTTAATTAATTAAATAAAGAGGATTTATTTAATTAATGTCGCAATTTAGGAGATTTAGAAGAATTTGATGAAAATTAATTAAATAATTAGATTATTTAATTAATGTTTGCAATGCAAGTGATTAGACAAATTATGAAATGCAAGTGATTTGACGACACGGTCATTTTAGGGTGTCTACACTAGGTTGTCCCTGGTATTGTTGATTATATCCTTGTTGAGAACCCTATTGAGGTTGCATGTTTTGTGATCCAAACTGTGGTGGCTACTATTGATTTCCCCAAGGTTAATTTTGCCAATCCTGCTATCCCCAAGGAGGATTATTTTGAGGCCCATGCCAAGTTGGATTCCATTAGTTATTTCCCCAATTAGAAGAACCCCTATAAGAAGGATGGTTTGGATACTGATTATAAGGGAAACTTCCAATTTGTTTTTGTCCCACATAGTTCAATTCCTCTTCTATTACATCATTCTTCTTACTTAATCTTTTCAAGGCTGGAAGTTGACTACATTGACTGGTAGGATGTTCCCTATCAGAGATCTGACAAATCTCTACTTTATTCGAAGGGCATTCTCTCAACAGATGTTTGTTTCTACACCTGGGACAATAGATGGAGAGTGGTTCAGTTGCTCTGTTTTGATCAGTTGTTCTAGTTTTTGCCTGAATTCCATCCAATGTGGTATTTAATTGGACTAGAATATCTGTTTTTAGATTTGCAATCTCTTCCATTCACTGTCCTATTTCATTCTTCCCTCTAAATATTTTGGATGACCTCACTCCATCTTGGGTTCTAGAATAGTTCCTGCAGAGTTCTTCTATAGCAGGTATTTCTATTTTATTGATATTCCTTTTTCCCATTAGATCCAGTGCCTGTTTTGATTCTTTATCCAATCCTTTTACAAACATGATTCTAGCCAAGGAGTGATCTACTGGGTTGCCATACCTTCTCAAGGAAAAATTAAACCTATCCACATATTCCTCTAAGGTCTCTTCCTCCCCTTGCCTAATTTTAAACAATTCTTCATTTTTATTATTGGATTTACAGTAATCTTGATACTTTCCCAAAAATTATGTTTCCATCTGATCCCAAGAACGGATAGAATTCTGGGGTAAACCCATAAACCATGTCATCATAGAATCTTTCAGAGTTGAAGGGAATAGTTTGAGTTTTTGGTTATCTGATCCATAATCATAAGTCTGGCAGACTACTTTGAATTCAAATAAAAACTGATCTGGATCCTCAAAAGAAAGTCCTCTAAAATTTGGCAAGTGTGCTAGTGAGATATTCTTCATAGGAGCATTGTCCCCAACAGCCAAAACAATACCATATGAGAAGGTTCTTGGAGCCTGATTTTCCTCTTCTTCATGATTTTCATTATCCATGTTTAGTACTGGTTCTTCTCCCTAATGTTCTAGAAAATTAGGTTCTATCAAAAGATCGGCCTGAAACTTTTTTTGTAATTCCTGGATATAATTGGCAAGTGGAAGATTTGGAGGATCTAAGGGATTGTTGTTTCGAGGTGCAGCTTCTAATGTAGGCTCTAGGTTTCTCTCCTCAACAAGATCTTGTGCCACCCCACTACTTTCCCCTATGGCTTGTTGTTGGGGTGTCTGCTTTATATATCTTCCTTGTAAATCTCTAGCTCTAACCATATAGATCTATCCTAAAAACTGTTTTAACTTAGTTTCCCTAATTAACACAAGATATCCTCAGCAATTGCACTAAAAATGACAAGGTGTTGTTGTACCTCATCATTTAATCTGTTTTCAGATCTCAAAAATCCAGGGGCTGTGTCATCGGCTATCTGCAACTAGGGATTCTACAGTTACCAGTTTTCCTAGCTAATCTTAACAAATTCTACTAATTTGAAAAGATTAATCTATCTACTTATTGAATGACTTTAAGGAATGCTCAAACAAAATAATTAAACAAGAAATTTACTCATAGCAATCTTAAAAATAGTAACATGCATCTATCTATTAAAATTAGTAAATACTTTTCACAACAAAACCTAAAGTAATAAAACAGTGGTACTAGCCTCCTGCCTTGGTGGTGAGAGTGGGCCCTTGCTCCACACCCTTGGGGCTGAAGGCTATAGTAGAGAATCAACACAAAAGAAGATCACAACTAAATTCAAACCAATTCCATATGCTTTACATTCATGAAAGATATTGATATCACAGAACAAAGATTATTGAGAATCAGAATAAATCAATCATTGTATATTTCTTCTGTTGTTTCTATAAGTATATATATGAAAATGAGTGATGACATATCACTGATCTTATCTACCAATTCTTCTATGAGATGACATTCATCTCTTTATTGTACTAACTGTCTAACTTATGGAAAATAATCATGCAATAAAAGTAGACTTGAGTGGAACAGAAGTCCACTCAGAAGTCTAAGTTTGAGTCTTAATACATTTGGGCTTCGAAGCCTTGAAAATAGGGATATTGAATCAGTTCCATCTGTAACTCATGCAAAAAATTTGAAAAGATAAAACTCCAGCAGTTTAACTAAAGATGACCCTTCACCACCCAGGTGATGATTTGAGTGAAATGAGGGGTATTATGATCACTGCTGAGAGTGCCTAATCGACAACTTATGCTGGAAATATGCCCTATTCTTAGGAGGTGCCAGAGATATATGTCCTTGTCTACTACTCTAGATATATATTTGTAGCTCCGGAGATATGTTTGTAGCTCTAGAGATATTTGTAGCTTTCTTTGTTCAACTCCAGAGATACTTCAGACTCCTACAGAGCTCCGGAGAGGGTTTCCTCATTTCTTCAAAACTTTAGGTGTCATGGTACTTTGGTATTGTCTCTGGAGATCATTGAAGACTATCTCTAGAGATGCACAAAATTGCTGTTCTAGGCATCTACACCTGTTGATTCAAAAAGAGAGAAGTTTCTGCATTTTTCCATCAATTCCATGCACATTAGTCACTCAATCAAAAATTATAAACTTAAGTAATCTATCTCAATTAATCATTAAATAGAATGATCTTGCTAGCTTATCTGGGTGCAGACATTAGGAAAGATGGACTCAGGAAGGAGAAAAAGAGAGGCAAAAAGATGTATTTCATGAGTGCAACTTGGCACTCATTAATACCTAGTTGTAAACTACTTTTGTATGCCTTCATTCCTACAAAATTTTAGAAATTCCTTAGAGGTATACTCTCCCACTCTATATGTTCTTTGGGCTTTGATATAGTGGCCACTTTGCGTTTTAGCTGACACCTTAAGCCACTTGACTTTCTTGAAGGCTTCTGATTTGTTCTTCAACAAATAAACCTAGATTTTTCTACTGTAATCATCTATAAATGTCATAAAATAAGTGTTTCCAGCTAAGGTGTGGGTTTTCATGGGACCACACAAATTTGAGTGCACCAACTCCAATGGTGCTTTTGCTCTCCTAGAATACCCTAATTGAAAGGGTTGTCCATGCTTCTTTCCTAAAATATAGGCTTCACATTTTCCATCGGGCTCTACAATGTTTGGTAGCCCTCTAACCATGCCTTTCTTGGACAATAAACTCAAACTAGAAAAACATAAGTGCCCATACCTCAAATGCCACAATTTGCATGGGTCTTTGATGACTATCCTAAAGGTTGATTGCTGTCCCACTGCTGTGAGTGCCAGAGATAGTGCTGGAGATGGCGCCGGAGACTCTATGTGTATCCTAAGAGGAAATATTTTGTTTCTTGTCATCTGCACTGCTACAATCACTTTCTTACTGCATCCTTTGTCAAATATTGTGTACTCTCCATTTTCCATCAGGATTTTATAACCATTTTGGACCATCTATCCAATGCTCAATAGGTTATGTTTTATGTCAGGGGAATAATAAACATCCTGGATCACTCTTCTTTCACCATTCTTGGACTGAATGTTGACTGTACCTTTTCCCATGATGGGAACTTGCTCATTGTTTCCCATTTTATTTTAGTTTTAATGCTGCTATCTATGGAGGAAAAGAAGTTTTTATTTCGACTCATGTGGTTGCTACAACCACTATCTAGATACCATACTTCATCACTACTCCTCTCATCAAGGTTGCAAATAATAAAAACATTTGACTATTTTTCATTTTCAATGTTGTTCTCATTTGCTACATTAGCATTTTGACCTCCATGATCACATTGTTTCTTTTTACTCACTAGCATAATGACCAAACTTGTGACAGTAATAGAATTGAACATTGCTTTTGTCATACCTCTGATTAGAACTGTTGTTCTTCTTCTTTTCTTGATAGCTTGGCTGTGAGTTGCTTGCCTCTTCTTGGTTGTTTGAAACTCCTCTTCTAGAGTTGCTTCTTCCTCTACCTCTTTGACCACTATCTCCGCTATTTATTCCTCTTCCCCTACCTCTTGCATTGGTTTGAGCCTTAAAAGCTTGCTCAAGGGAAGGAACAGATCTCTTCAACTGCTGCTCATGGCTTTGTAGAGAACCCATCAACTCATCCACTGTCATCTTGGATAGGTCCTTAGTCTCTTCAATGGTTATGACTATAGGGTCAAATCTAGAAGGTAGACTTCTTAGGATTTTCCTTTGATCATCCATGGTTTATCCATTTATCGTCATCTAAATTATCATAGTAGAAACCCTAGTGTGAAAGTCTGAAATAGACTCTCTCTCCTTCATTTGTAGGGTCTCAAAATCTCTCCTAAATATCTGGAGTTTGACTGATCTCACCTTATCAGTTCCCTTGTAACTGTTTTGCAATATTTCCTATGCCTATTTTGAGTAGTTTGCTACTGCAATGTGGGGGAAAATAGCCTTTGTCAAGGCTGCCTCAATTAGACTGAGGGCTTTTGCATCCTTCATTCTTGTTTCCTTCAACTAGTTTCTTTGAGCATTAGATAGGACTGCATAAGCTGCTAGGTCTATGGTGTCTGTGAACCCATTGATGACCAACTCCCATAGGTCATTAGCAACCAATATAGTCTTCATCTTCTTAGCCCATATGTCATAATTCTGCCCATCAAATGTAGGTGGTTGCTGCCATCCTTTGTTGTCCCCACCTGCCATGCTTCTCAAATCTGAGAAGGCTGATAATGCCTAGACAAACTAGGGCTTATATGAAACACCCACAAAAAGTTTCTAACTTCCCAAAAAAATAGGGCTCTGATACTAGTTGTTGGTAGGCAGGGGAGGATTAATGGTTGTCCAGACAAGAGCGACAACAATGTGGACAATAAATACAAACACAAATAGAGGAGAGAGAAATTACACAAATGACAGCAAATTATATTATATATTTTCCTTTTCCAAAATACATTCAAAACTTTGTTACAGATTTGAAGTAGAGCTACTGCTCTATTTTCTGAGTTGCCCCAATCTCTGGAGTTGCAAACTAAATCAAATTTGGAGCTATTGTTCCAGAAACTCCATAGCTACCTGTAGATCACTATTGCTACTACAACATTCCCTTCTACTATATTCTCTCTCTACTATTCTCTTTGTTATTCTCCTTCACATTCCTTCTGCTACTGCAGGTTCTATTCTCTCTATTCTTTTCTTCTACTACTGCAGGCTTCTCATGCATTCCTACAATCAACTATTTTTCCCTCCTATTTGTCTCATGCCAAAACTGGCGCTCAACTCACTCTTCAAATTCAAAATCATCTACCAAAATTCAATGCTGGCAGGCCAACGGATGTTGGGGGCAGATTTAGAAATCCCCAAATCTGATGCAGGGGCACGTTTCATTAATTGGTCTGACAGAAGATTAAATTTCTAACATAGAGGACCATGTGAAGCAGCTTGTCTTGTAGAATTTGAAAGGGGTGTATAGAGTGATAACATACCCTTAAACATTTCCCACAAGAGACTTGTCCATGTGGCCCAACTGGTCCACAGAAGGCAGTCCATCCATATTTCTTACGCCAATCCAGAGGCTTGTTTGCATCCCAAGTGACACAGTAAGCAGAGGCCTTGTTCAAATCCCACCCAATATTCTGAGGATTATAAAGATGATAAGTTGCCCTCACATTGGTGGCTTGTTGAACTTTAGTCTACAATGCCAGCAAACTTAGGCAACCCAATATCACCACCAACATTACTCTATTATCCATCTTACAATACATTAATAGTTTTTTCCTCGCGGCTCAAAACTGTTTTGAACTGAATATTGATGTTTTGGTAGGATTATTTATAGATAATTTGTGTAGAAAAAATGGGTAGTAGATATTTTGCAAATGGGAAGCCAAATAAAGAGATGTGTACAAACAAGTCATGGAATTCAGGCAAGCCAGTCACCCTTTACTTCTCTGCCTGAAGTCTAACCATATGTATTGACTTGACTTCACATTTGCCACCTAAATGCATTAAATATGAAACACTCAATGTTTGGCAATCATCCAGTCTTCCAGAGAAACAAATCATGGAATTCAAGAAACCTAATAAGTCTATAGACTTGGCTTCAAATTCACCTCTTAGAAATAAATTTGAAATAGTCAATATTTAACAATCTTCGAGAAGCTTGCTTTCTATCTCCTTACCTATGTTGGTCTTTATTATACATGCATGGCTGACATTTGTCATTTTGTGAGGAGAGTGCATACACTTATGTTAAAAGCAAATGGGATAGTATTAACTTTGTTCAATAGACTCCCCCAAAAAAGATCAAATGGATTAGTGATGACCTTTTGGATAAATGATATTTGACAAATCAAAAGATGATTAAAAAAATATTGGGCAATGTTTAGAGTATTATGTAAGGTTGAGACTAAACAAAATCATGTTAAAGATGGAAACAAAGTAAGAGGTAAGGGATAAGTTGGGAATGCAAAGAGTAACTTTTTCTTAATTTTAATTATAATTTATTTAGTAATTGGAGGGAACAATAGCCCAACAATTTGGAGTGATGCAATGGCATAACAACAATGACTTGCATGCCAAGTCTAGGAATGAAATGTAGAAAAGATTGACAAATATAATGGATGGGACAATATTCAATGAAGTTCATAACATTCATCCATTAATGCTCTCACTACATTTAAGGATCAATAATGTAATACAATGTACATATTTACCAATATGAAAATGCCAATTGAATTCATCTTCTAGATGGTTGTTCAGATTTTAGTGTAGCTAGGAAGTATAAAATGAAGATAAGTTTATTTCCTCATGCCACTAAAGAGGTAGGAGGAACGTGAGAAACCACTGGAGGTTGAGAAACTATAGGGTGAGTGGAAGGGTCTCGCAACATGAGTTGCTTTCCTCATGTTATTAAAGAGGTGGGAGGAAAATGATCAACCACTAGAGGTTGAGAAACCACAAAACTAGGAGGGGGTTTACATAGTAAGGGTTGTTGATCTCTAGCCATTGAGTAGGAAGTCAGAGGTGGAACAACTAAGTATTGGTTAGTTGCACAGGGTGGGGATAATTGCTTAGCATGAGTTACTTTCCTTTTACTATTGGTGAGGTAGGAGAAGGAATAAGAGAAACCATTAGAGGTTGAGAGGTTGAAGGGGAAGTAGCCATAGGAGAAGAGGAAGAAGGACCACTAGAAAAGAGTGCAATTTGGCGAGCTTTGAATTTTTGATAAGAAACAAACAAAATGTCATTGCAAGGTTGAAGAGGCTTAGTTGGGGTTGGACAAAAGTAATCCAAGGAGAAATTTCCATGCATCAAGAGGCTACAATTTATTATGGTGGATCAGGTGCACTACTCCTTTATATCAGAATTTTAGGAACTTATGGACTACAAAGGGGATTTATCTCATATAAGTGAGCCACAGATGGCCCAACTTTAGGTGAAAATGATTTGAGGTAGGTATCACGAAGAAATGAATGTTTTGTTGCATATGTGTTGTCATTGATGTCAACAAGTTGTGTGTGGAAGGCATACTATTGCATGTGATATCAAAGGAGTAGATCAAAGGAGAGATGATGATCAATATCATCTGTACATATTTATACTAGTAGACTAGAGAAGCAATGACTGTGTAAGATAAGGAATAAGTTAAGGGATCAATATCATTTGTACATAGTCATACCTTATCTTCTGAAGTTCATGTGTAAGTTCATGTTATTAATATCTTTGATGTGTTGTGTTGATAATGAATGTCATGGAAGTTATGTTGGTTAAACTTTGTGGTATTTAGATTGTTGCAAGTATGTGCCAATCGGTGTTATCATTGATGTCCACATGTTTGTGTTGTCATTGGTGTCAACTGTGTTCTCTACTGTTACTATTGTTATTTCATTAAGTTGTTGAATTAATGATGATGTGATTGCCTTGAAGAAGTGCTGAAGATATTAAGAATATGTTCCTCTTGTTGAGTTTCCAAGTGATTACCATCAGCAACAGTGTGTTGAAGAAGTCTTCTGGCTTATAGAATACTATTCAAGTTTCTACTCTACATTTCTTCTATGTTGGAGAGCTGAGTGTGTGATTTGGATATGTTGTTGAGAAGTGTTTGAAGATGCTAAATCCATAATTTGGTGTCTAACCTATGAAAGTGGGATCCTAAATTGGATGTTAACTATCCTAATTGCACCCAATCCCAAGCCCAAGGGACCTCAAGATTGAGCTTAAACTACTAATGCACTAACTATCTAAATTGCACCTTATCTAAGCACATAAGTAGTGATATATTCTATATGATTATGCAACTAAACTAAGCTATTTAGAATTGCACTAATTCGATGATGTGCTGCACTCAATTGAACAGAGTTTCTTTGCATATGATGGCTTGTTGAAATGGGAGGTGGAGGCCTCAATTCATAGATTTTTGGGGATGGGATTGGAGGGCTAGGGTCAATTTGGAAGATCAATGGTTAAGATTACTTGAGGATCCTCAAGCAAGGAGAATTAGACAAATGGCATGATTAGATTAGATGAGATTTTTTCCCCAAGATTCAAGGGATGATCAATGGATGAGATTGCAAGTTTGAATGGATGGATGACTAGGATTGGCTAGGTGTATGACATGTAAGGACTCATTTATGAAAAGGTAAGGGTTGGATTTTGTGAGGAATTTTAAATTCCATGGAGAGGACAAGTGGAATTTAAAATTAGAAGAATAGTGTTCAAATAGTGCCACATGTAATTTTAAATTTGAATGAATAGTGACACATGGAGTGGGGTGGAAGAAATATGACAAATGTACACTTTATGGAAGATTTGACTATGCTTCCAAAGTAACACTTGTCATGTACATGTGTGTACATTGGATGACAAGTGGACTTCTAGAAACATGGGGGTTTGTAATGATGAATTAATTAAAATTAATTCATGTGCACATGAATTAGAAGAAGATAATGATGATTACAAAAAGTAATCAAATGTGAATTAAAGAAATATGATAATTTATTTAATTTTTGAAATGTGATTCATGAACTATAGTAAAATATATTTAATTTTTAAACTATAGTAGAGGAACTTGATTTTTAGGGAAAATGTGCAGAATAAGTTAATTAAATAATCAAAAATTATTTAATTATATGGATTGAATGAAGTGATGTAGGTGAATTAGGGTTGGATTACGTAGGTGGATGGAAGTGGTTGTGACCATTTTCAGATGTTTACATTTTGCCCCTCTTTGATATGGTGTCATAGCTGTCAGGTTGACGTGATATCAAAGAATATAATTTTTTGATAAATATGCCCTAGTGGATGAATATGAGGGAAGTGGGTGACCAAAGGATGCCTCCTCGAGAGATCGGCAGAAAAATAACTTTTTTGGTGATCTCTCGAAAAGAGGGAAAAATGAGGGAGTGGTGTAGCGATGTTGGGACGAAAAACCTAGCCGGGGTGCGGCAGGATGGATGCTGCCCTCCACTAATAGGGGTTCAGGGGCATAACCCCCAACTAGATTTTTTTTGAAAAATGGTCTTATAAAATTGATGTTTTTGATGGGGAAATTTGTTGTTTGGACATGGAGGAAAATGGCACTAAAATAGATGCAGAAGGTGTTAAAATAAAGGGAAATTGGTGCTGAAAGATGAACAGATGGGAGCATCATTTGGATTTTTTAAATTTTTATTATTTTATGGTGCGTAGAGGTGTTTAGGAAAGTGGTAGGTGGAGGGAGCATTGCTATGCGCTTGACATAGCGGTTCAGTGTGTGATCAAGGGTCAGGGCACTGATCGCCTAGGTGAGCGTTTGACTCAGGGAATCGATGCCTAGTCGAGGGTGGGAAATTTTTTTATTTTTTATTTTTTTGAATAATTGGATGGTAGAAGGGGAATGTGATAGCTCGAGACTGATGCCCCCAGGGTCATCTCAAGATAGGGTTAACAAGACGGGGTCGGGCCTAGGCGCATTTGGCATGGTAGAAGTGGGCCTAGTCAGGGAAGAGGGTACAAGGGTGAGGGAGATGATGCCAATGATGCAGCAATAGATGGCAGAAGTTACTAGGGAGGTGAAACACTATATGTACAGCTCCACCTAGGGGTATGATGTATATATATGTACTATATATATATTTGATTTGTGCATATATGTATGATGCAAATATTATGTATGAGGTGGATATTATGTTCTATCAATGATGCTGACCGTGATTGGCATATCCAACTAACCCCTACTCTGTGGGCCTATCGTACAAGTATCAGCACACCCACAAGTGCAACACCATATTCCATAATCTATGGATTTGAATCCATCTTACCCATTGAAGTCAAGCTATCATCCTTGAAAGTATCGTTAAAAGGTCTAATATTTGATGAAGAATACCAGGTTTCCAGACTATAGGAATTAGAGATTCTAGAAGAAAGAAGAAAAAATTCCTTTAATCATCTAAAAGCCTATCAAAAAAGGATGTCAAGGAGTTACAACCACAAAGTAAAATCTAGATTCTTTCAAGTCAGTGACCTAGTGCTCAAGGAAAACCTAGAAATTAGTAGGATATGGAGAAGAAAGGCAAGTTTGAACCCAACTAGCTTGGTCTGTATGTAATCATTGTTGCCTATGGATCAGGAGCCTATCAACTAGCAACATTAGAAGGTGAACTATTTGAGGATCCCATCAACAGTATGCATCTTTACAAGTTTTATACCTAAACCCCAATGCAAGGGACTTATAATAAAATTGTGCAACTAAAAGCAAGTGGTGAAAACCTGGAAATAGGCGCTATTTGTGATAAACCACTTCCTCCATCTTGTAGGATTTTAGTCCTCATCCATCTTTTCTTACCCCTTCAAATCACATAAGGATACCTATCATGGCTTATTGTTCACTTGCCCTTACCACCTTATCAAATCAGGTCAACCATATAATCCTTTGTCCATTATGTCATCCATCACAACTCCATTATCATTAGTATCATTGTTGAACTATGTCACCTCTGAGTCATCACGTAGGCAAGGACATCATTGATGAGCCCCCGAGGCTTCCCATCCATCCATATCCCTCATCATATCATAAACCTTTGTTACACCAATTGTTCAGCCATCACCATTGACAGTCTCCACGCCCAAACTATGTCGTCTCTGAGCTATCACATAGGCAAGGCCATCTTCGAAGGGCCCCTGAGGCTTCCCACACCCTAGGTCTTAGGTCCACATAGTCCGCATCCTTTAACTACATTGCCTCTATGTCATCACGTAGGCAAGGCCATCATCGATGAGCCCCCAAGGCACTAGGTCAGTCCCTTAGGGCCCGTCGCATTGTGTTTACCATTCCATTCAGTCTACATGTTTTCATCCATAATAACTAGATCCTTTACTTGACTGGGGGCAAAATCCTTGACCTAGTTGGGAATTGGATTCTTGAATGTCACAAAATCTTAGAGGATAACAAACTAGATCATGATACTATCCCTAGACAACATGCAACATTACAAACAATCCTTTTCAAACAAAAATTGGACACAAGACATTAACCTATATCAGACAACAATGAGCCTAAACCATCAAGATGATTATATCAGTTTTCATGGCAAGGAAACATATATGTGGAAAGAATATTTGATGCTAGTTATAAGTTTAAGTCTTAAGTCTTGATTTTTGTAATCATGTTTCCTATGCTACTCAAGGATGTTCAAGACTAGAGGAGCAATGATGGCACATGATTATTTTCATTTGTTTTCTGTTTGTGAATTAATCATTAGTAATGTGATGACTTGTCTAAATACATGATCAGAAAATGATCATCAAGGACATTATGGGTCTAAGCATGAAAGAGTGCAATCCTTGTCTGTTGATACATGCAAGACATACTCAGGTCATCTAGGTTCAATTTTGACTAGATGCTTGTATTAACTTGCTAAATCAAAATCCATGTAAGAGATACTCCAGTCATCATGGTTTAATTATACCTAGATGCTTGTATTTTCTTACAACATTTTATCATTTGCATACATAACATTTATCATAAAAAAATAGAAAAAACATAGATATCATTTGTCATAACATTTGCATATTAGTTCACCATACATAGAAAATTAAACATCTAGTATTCCATGTAAAACTCATCAATGTATGCATTAGGACATCATAAACTATGAGCATGTAGGATCATTGCACATTAACATTACGCATAGATATTAGTCATCATGTCAATCAATACGTGCATCATATCATAAGTCTCATGTACATCATAGCATCAACATGTTAGAAGCATCACATAAGAGCATTAAATAGATAACATCCATCATATAGAAAGCATCCATCCATAAAAAAAACATGCATGTAGTCCATCAAACTCATATAGATCATCATTAAAATTAAAAAAAAATGTTCAAGTATACAATGATGTCATAAATGTGTATCTCAAGCTATCAAAAATGGTGTATACAAAAAAATGATAAACACACGATACATGTCACCAAAAATGCCTATGTAGAACTACCTCCAAAAGGTGTTGGCTATTGAGGAGGAGGTTGAGGAGTTGTAGGACCCGTCCCTAGTGGCCCACGAGGAGGAGGTAGCCTCATAATCGCTACTCTCTGATAGTGTGTGCCTAGACCTGCTACAAGAGCTCAGGTGGAAGCTACTCACCCTCTGCTCTAGGGGCACTACCTTCTCATACAGGGATCTCCAGTAAAAGATCTTCTGCTAGCTCAA
Source organism: Cunninghamia lanceolata (assembly GCA_027924645.1). Lineage (NCBI taxonomy): Eukaryota > Viridiplantae > Streptophyta > Pinopsida > Cupressales > Cupressaceae > Cunninghamia > Cunninghamia lanceolata. The sequence goes on from BSBN01000047.1 coordinate 25,959,304, forward strand.
ACCATGTCTGTAACAATCTATCTATGAGGACCCTGAGCCATGGTCTGCTACACCTGCTATAGTAGGGTCTCTGCCCTAGTGTACCTCTGAATCATAGTGTCTCGCTCTAGGATGGCAGTCCTTACATCTCCCTACAGTTGGGTAACCTACCCCTATAACTGAGACACCTAGGCTTGCAGTGCTGCCATAGTCCCATCGTCCTATCCAACATAGCCATGTACTTGCACCTATGCCTGCACCTATGGTTGTACCTGTGGCGATGCCTGTATCTAGGGCACCCTCTCCACCCTCTGTCTAATCCTCCTCTATCCACCATCATCCCCATCATCTCCATCATCACCTCGGCACCATCATCCCCTCATCCTCGGTCACCTCGTCCACCCCTACCACCTTGTCGTCACCTCCTCTGTTGAGGAGCATCATCATCATCCTCATCTACATCCTCTAATCTCAGAGCCCACTCTCTAGGTCTAGAGTATCTCGGAACAAGATGGGTGGTGAAGTGTGCTGTAAAATCAGCTGTCATGCCTGCATCCACAATGTGTCACCATAGATCCCATGCATGATATGGAATCTATAGAAAATCATTCCTCACAGTCTCGTAGGATGCCACCGGACCCCACAATGGATGCTCCTTGTGCGTTTGAGCAAATATAGTAGTACCCTGGGGCATCCCCTAGACCTTGCCAAACTGTTAGAGCACACGGGTAACAATGTGACACTCTAAGATATAGGGAGTCCTCCCTATCAACCATCGTGTCTGAAAGCAATATGGAAACTCTACTGCATCCACCTCCCACATCTTGCAATATAGGTATGGCTGCCACTCAACCTCATCCACATTATACAATGTGTGTCACTAGTACTCCAGCTTTCCCAGCTTAGGCTGGGAAATAGTCTCCTGGAACCTGTATGATTATGCTCTATCATGACCTCTAACTCCCATGCCTATCGGCCATGTGACTGCTATGTGTAATAGGCCCAGATCTATAACAATGACACTAACGCAGATAGACTAGATGCTCCATCATACACAAACTAATGCATATCATGATACAATTGTGCAAGTATGCATGGACCCTAGGTGAAGCATGTCCCCTCCTCTATCATCCTCCCCCATCCAACCTAAAATCTATGGGGTCTCCTATCTGGACAAACCACTCCTCCAATCAAACCTGCTAGTATGGCTGGTAGGGGCTCATAATAATCCACCATATTAGCCCAGCTGATCTCTATCCCCTCAATCTCTGTATCATCAAATACCCATCTGCACTCTACCAGTCCAGCTCCTGAGTGCGACTCGTACTCAACTAGCTCACCCTAAATCAGAATACGTAGAATTTGATGTACATCCTCTAGTGTCACCGCCATCTTCCTTGTCAAAAAATGAAAAGTGCCCATCTCACTATGGTACTTCTCTCCAAGTGCAGTTAGCGGTCCAAGATTTGCCCACATCTTGGGCATAAAGCAGACAAACCACAGTTTGACTAATCCAAGGACCAAGTGATTAGTATCAGTCAAGTAGGGTCAAAGAAGCTCTGTAATTGGTAATCTCTCCTGCAACATCAGAACATGATCCAGAATCTCCTACAATCAATAACATAGTGCGTTAACAAAACAAACTAAGCTACATATCTATCCAATCAATCAAATCAGTTACTTAGCTATCTTATCAGGAAACCTATCCTATCATCTCTTCTGAGATTCTATCAATCTCGAAGATGACCTATTAGTTGGTCAACATCGATCAAGATGCTGAATTCATCAAACCAGCTAAGTATTTGACTAGTTTTATTAGATGCGCAGCTTTGTTTACCAAATGTGCAACTTTTTATCAAATGTGCAGAACTCCTTTTCATTTGTGCTATTTTAGGCAAATGCATGGAAATAGGAGTCATTTGTGCATTTTAATAACAAAAGCATAATTTCATATCACATGCACTGAAACCCTATCTACATGCACGTTTTCTAACTGAATGCATGGGAAAAATTTAGATGTGTGGGACTATTTATTAAATGTGCCTAATAAATTACAAGTGTTGAAAACGTAACTGAATACACCTAACTACTTATCAAATGTGAAAATAATGCATTTGTGGGGATTCCCAACTTATTGGTGTAGAATCACACCATTTGCGTAGTATAATTTATCAAAAACACAAAAATATTAAAGCCACACATTTAAAACCATGAACTTTGACCTAGAATTTGACCATAATAAATGCAAAAATGACCAAAATTCAAAGGGTACATACCAGGGGTCCATAGTCTGTTGGCTGCCTGAATTGTCGAATACTCTCGAAACTATGGCTCTCTATCGAAATCTTATCCATCTTCATTGACTGCTCTGCTCTACTATAAACTAGGGCTCCTATAATCTCTCCTCAAAAACAAGTGTGCAATTGAATAGAGAAGTGACCCCACATTCCTATTTATAGCCAAGTGAACCCTAAATTGGAGGTGTTTGACCTAGTTCAATGTATACCATGATTTTCCTCTGTTTTCCACTCTTCGTAACCCAAATCTGTCACCTGATGATCATGTAATTCACTCTTCTTAATCATGAGGTCATTCGTCATCCTTTCCCAAAATCCAACCCAACCAATCTCCCAAGGGGGCATCCTACCATCATCAAACTTGTACCAGGGGCAAACTGGGGCATGTATCATACTCAGAAAAAAATATATTCTTTGAAACAATGTGAAAACACATTGTCTCAAAGAGGGGCCAAATGTATATACCTAAAAATGGCTCAAGACAAATTAAATAAATATTTTAATATTTATTTTATTCCTATTCCTATATCAATAAATAAATATCCTAATTTATTTATCCGATTCATAATCACCATATTCTTCCAAAAATTAAATAAAAAATCAATTTATTTAATTAAAGTAATCCAAATTCCTCTAAATTATCCTTAATTGAATAATCCCAAATTATTTAATTAATCATCATTCCAAAGTTCTAATTCTATAAATCCACCTCATTTCCACCTCACTTTACACCTCATCATGTTGCACACATAATTGAATATTTTTTGATATTTAATTAGGCAATTATCCTCACCCACATGTCCTATTTATCCTATAACCATTCCTATTCTCAAGAACTTGGCTCCTCCATGTCATCTTAGTCAAAGGAGAATTAGAGACACATGGCTCATAGCTCCTAGATTCCTTCCAACCTCCCTACAAAGAAGGACTCCTTCTTTTACCCTTGTTCTTTGGTCCTTGAGAGAATTGTGACAAGTGGCCTCTTCCTCACACCTTTCTCTCCACCTTGTCATCATTGGAGGAACATTTCCCCATTTTATCTTCCTCATCCCAACTAATCCAATCTCCACCATACACATCACATGACTTGTTCTCCATCGTGCATCTTATGACACTTGGATCTTGGCATCCTTAATCATATAAAAGGAACCTCTCACTCCTCCATTTCATCATCTCAAGCTTTAGCAAACTTATGCTACCAAAATCATTCTAGCATGCCTTTGGCTTATACTCTCATTTGTCATTGCATCCATTAGTGCATCATAATCTCATCTAGCTGCATATCAATATCAATATCATGGCTTCATATCATAATATTCATCATTCATCTTAGCTTTGCATTGTAGGATTGCTCACATTGCACTTTCATCCACAAAGCCATTCTCTCTTTGTCATCTTAAAACAACAAGGAAGTTTACTTCTGAATCTACAAAGATCATTGAAGAGATAGGCAACAATGGAAGACATGAGGTAAATCCGTTCGCAAGGTATAATCTTTAGTTTATTGCTTATATCTTATTTTCATTGGAGTACTGAATGTTTAAGTAGATTCTACTATAGTTTAGATTTTCAATCACAATATGATGGTATATCAATGAGTTATTGGGATATATATTAACATGTTTGTGATGCAGGGTGATGCGTGAAGATGGGTGGGTCAGTGTGGGGAATGTGATGTGCACATAGGTCTTGAAAATGGTCACAAGATGATAGGAGGGATATGGGTTAGTAGAAAGTAGGGGAAGGTAATTGAAATGTAGGTGTTGATGAATCTTGAAGCAATAGTAGAGGGATGGAGTGATGAGGAGGGATGCAAATGTATAGGATGACATCATATTGAGACATTCTTCCAATAAAAATTGAGTGCTACTATTGATATAGAATGGGATGTTATGCACCAAGGTATGTGGAACCAAGGTGGGAAGGCATCCATGCATAGGACTTGACACTACAAACAATAAGATGAACCCATACATGCCCATAATAGTACAATCTTGTCTAGACGAGGGAAGGGGACTCATAGCATAAGCCCTTATTACACAAAAGGAATGAAGAACCTTAGATGTAAAAGGGAATTAATGTGCTAGAACCGACCCTACAATCCACAAGATATGAATACTAAGATGGATTAATGAGAACCTCCCACAAGCACGACATATGAAAGCAATGACAATGCCCCATTCTAGTTTTTTCTCCACATGTCATGATATAACGAGATCAAGATAGCTTTGATATAATCCAGGAATGGTGAACAAAATAAAAATCAAAGACCAAAAGACTGACTAACTGAAAACACACAACCATTCTATCTCTTACCAAAGGGTGGATGAAAGATAAATGATTTTGTCCATTGTAGGAAGGATGCATCCTAGGACAAGAATCGATGGTGGATTAAGATAGACTAAACAAAGGTAGAGGGGACACAGGCTGCTAGTTATAGAAAAGATAATCTATTGGTGAAAGACTTTTCATGGGAGTGTTATACTTTAGATAGGATGCCTAGCAAGTGTATTATTTGTGGATCAGGTGCAATCAACAAGCTCAAGAAAGTGGGACCATCCAAATGGGTTGGATGGGTACATTGTATGTACCTACGTATTGGATACTTCCTTCATATTCCAAATTGCTTACATACTCTGTATCCATGGGATCAAGGCACATTACAATGCGGGTGATGATGATATGTAGTTTTGGGAGACTTAATGATGTAAGGATAGGGATTGGTTCATGTAGAATGATGAGGTTTGGTTTAGAGGATGTGGATGTCAATTTTCTGACTATACCATGGTATGAGGACCACAATAGGTAGGGGGAAGTGATGAATAGTTTAAGGTGGGTATGCTGCTTGATGGGGTGAAATGGTGGTTCGTAGTCATGATGGTTATACAGAAACTATCAAAGGGACCAAGGATTGTGGTGGATGAGAGGATTTAGGTGGGTGACATGGTGGTGGAAATATGTGACATGGAAAGGTGGAGATTAAGCATTGGGAGATGAGAAATATTTTGGGAATGATAGACAATGGAGGCTTAGATGATGGATTTGTTCTAAAGCTCAAATGAAGCGATAAGTGGATTAGATAGTGTGGGCGAACATGGGAAGGTAGTTTAAATAATGGATCTGGGTTAAACCTACACATGATGCCTGCAAGCAGGTTTTCATCATGGTACTTATCCAAGGCACCACAAGAAGTGGTTTTCACCATAGGACGGATTATTTCTCTTTACTATTTTTGTTTGATTTTTTTATTTTTTTGGAAATTTTTTTTTTTTTTTGCATTTTTGCCTAGGGTATTTAGTAGTCTAACTATGGAACCACTTCAAGTGAATGATGTTCATAGGCTTGTCAAGTTCTTCTCCTTCAAGGGTGGAGAGGAGGTATGCTTTAGAGCCATACTTTGTAGTGACAATGTTGTTGGCAGTGAGCTGCCCCCTTGTCAGTGAGGCATTCAACGTTGACCTCAGGATTCATGACATGGCAGTGAGCCTCCTGTGGATCTGGGTTAAGTCTAGCATTTATAGCGAGCGTTGATAGCTCGAGCTTTTGGCACAATGGCAAACGATTCCAACAATTGGTATCATAGCCATGGGTCACAGGTTCGAATCCCTCAGGTTGCGTTGGGGGGATTGTTGGCAGTGAGCTGCCCCCTTGTCAGTGAGGCATTCAACGTTGACCTCAGGATTCGTGACATGGCAGTGAGCCTCCCATGGATCTGGGTTAAGTCTAGCATTTGTAGCAAGCATTGATAGCTTGAGCTTTTGGCGCAACGGCAAACAATTCCAACAAATGTAGGGTCCTAGTTAATTAGGCTCAAATTTCCCTTCTTTTCTCTCTTTGACAAATTTCTTTGATTTTCTTTCAGGACCATGTCTCCTACTACAAATTCCCTAGCATAGATCTTCTTGTTGTAGGATCTATGAAGTTTGTTTTGTTATGCTTGGAGGTGATTGAGGGCGTTGAGGTGTCATTCATCCAATAGCTCGAGCTCTTGGAGGCATGCAACAAGGTATTCTTCATCAGTGATAACATTACACAAGGAGATGTGCAAGGAGGGCAATTCAATCTCTATTGGTAGGATAGCTTCGGCTCCGAAGACTAGGTAATATGGTGTAGCTCCTATAGGTGTGTGGATGCTAGAGCGATAGGCCCAAAGGGTGGGATGGATATAGAGGTGCCATTCATGGCTAGTTTCATTAACAACTTTCTTGAGAATTTTGAGTAAGGTTTTGTTAGTTGCCTCAACCTATTTGTTACCTTGTGGGTAATATGGGCTGGACCAATGATGTTGGATGTGGAATTGTTCACAAAGGTCCTGAACATCATAGTTTTTGAAAGGTTTACCATTGTTGGTAACAATGGCAGATGGGATACCATAATGGTAGATGATATGGTAGAGGATGAACTTGGCAATTTGGTTTCCTATAGTGAAAGTGAGAGGAATGGCTTCAACCCACTTAGTGAAATATTCGGTGGCAGTGATAATGAATTTATGTCCATCGGAGGAGGGATGGATTTTACCATCAAGATATAGGCCCCATTGAGAGAAAGGCCATGGTGTAGTGATGGGTTGCAACACCTAAGAGGGAGCGTGAATAAGATCTCCATGCTGTTGACAGGGCTTACACTTCTTCACGTACTCACATGCATCATGCTCCTTAGTAGGCCAATAACATCCAGTAAACAAGAGCTTCTTAGCTAGGACAATATCATTTGTGTGCACTCCATAGATAGCTACATGGACTTCATGTAAGGTAAATGAAGCTTCTTCTATATTTAAACATCAAAGAAGAGTTCCATAATAGCTTTGGCAATAGAGGGTGTCGAAAAGGATAATGTATCAAGCGGCTAGACAAATGAGGGATCTTTGCTATTTACAAGTGGATTCAAGTGGGAAGGTGTGGTATTGAAGGTAGGTGTAGATGTCGTAATACCAAGGATTTTCTGGACCAACAATCTCACCCACAAATTCTGACTCAGTGACATGATATGTTGGCATTAGGAGTTGTTCCACAAGAAACGTGCACTGATGACTATCATGAGGCATATCCAGGAGGGAACCAATAGTAGCCATGACATCAGCTGCTTTGTTATGAAGGTGAGGTACCTGCTCAAATTGTATGTAGCTAAAGAATAGCTTATATTCATCAACCATTTGCTTATAGGGCACTTGTTTGTCATCCTTGGTGATAAACTCATCACTTGTTTGATGATCAACTGGGAGTCGGCATAGACCTGTAGCTGCAAGATATTCCATTGTACTGCTATTTTGAGACCAATGATCAAGGCTTCATATTCAGCCACATTGTTTGTGCATGGGAAAGCAAGCCTATAAGATTTGGGTATATAGTCACCTTGTAGGGTCACCAATAGTATTCTTTCCCTTGAACCATGATTGGTGATAGATCCATCAAATTATAGTTTCCAGATTGCTGATTTTGTCACAATTAGGATGGACTTGTCTAGAAAATCAATGGATAGCGGTTGATAATCTATGAGGGGTGCTTCAACCAACTGATCTGCTACAACTTGTCCTCTGATATCTCATCGGTCAACACACTTAATGTCAAATTTTCTCAATAACATGACCCATTTTGCCATTCTCCCTGTTAGTGTGGTCCTCAAAAGTAGGTACTTTAGAGGGTTGACTTTAGAGATGAGCTTAATAGAATGACTCAACATGTAGTGTCATAAATTTTGGGAGCAGAAAATGACAGCTAAACATGCATGTTCCATGGGGGTGTAGTTAAGCTCATATCCAACTAGAGTCCTGCTGATGTAGTATATGGCCCTCTCACAACTAGTATCATCCTGTTGTGCTAGAAGTGCCCCCAGTACTATTGAAGTTGATATATACAATAATAGGGGATTTCTAGGGATAGGCACCATTAGGACCGGTGGTGAAGCTAGATACTCCTTGATGCAGTCGAATGCCTATTGAGATTTTTGGTCCCATTTGAAATGTACATCTTTGCAAAGCAAATGGGCGAAGGGATGCCATTTATCTACGAGCTGAGCGATAAACCTATGTATGGTCTACAGTTTGCCCTATAGACTTCAGAGTTGTTTGAGTATCCTAAGAGGAGGCATTTCTATTATAGCCATGACTTTAGCAGGATCTACCTTGATGCCCCTACGGGAGACAATGAATCCCAAGAGTTTTTCTGATGTTACGCTAAAGACACATTTCTTGGGGTTAAGACGAAGCTTACATACTCTCTAAGCCACGTAAAGATCTATTGTAAGACCTCTGGATGTTCTTCCCTTGTTCTTGATTTCCCTAGGAGATCATCAACATAGTCTTCCATTATCTTGTGTATCATGTCATGGAAGATGGTAGTCATTGTACGTTGATAGGTTGCCCTCGCGTTCTTTAGGCCAAAGGACATGACATGCCAGCAATATGTGCCCCAAGGATAGGTAAAAGTTGTTTTATGTTGATCTTCGGGGGTGATTCTAATTTGATTATACTCAGAGAAGCCATCCATGAGGGAAAGCATTTTGTGTTGGTAAGCGGAAAATCATCCTTCAGACACGCTTTGTTAAGGTCTCAGAAGTCAGTATAAAAATGGATGCCCCAAGTTTCTTAGCAATTGGAACAATGTTAGAGACCCATTTTGGATAGTCAATAGAGTAGATAAAGCTAATATCTAATAGATTCTGCATCTCTTCTTTGACAAGTAAGGTGACTTGAGGATTAATCTTGCAGAGTTTCTTCTTAACAGGTCTTGCATCGGGATGCACCACAAGATGGTGAACAACCAAGGATGGATCCAATCTTGGCATGCCGACATAGGACCAAGTGAACACATCAGGTGTTTCATGAAGCACTATGGAGAGGTTGGATTTTTCTTCATTGCCGAGACTTTCTGCTAGGTGTATAAGCTTGGGTACTTCTTGTGTGCCAAGGTTGATTTCTTGGGTGCCTTCAATCAAGATGTTGTCCAACACTCTTGCCAATAGGATGTTATGGGGGGAAGCTGGAGATCCTCATCTTCTAGCACCTTGGAGAGGTTTTCACTAGGAGATACATCTTTATTTTTCTCTTTTGTGTCTAAAAGTGCCTCAAAGAGGTTTTCACTAGGGGATGATTTCCTATTTTTTGATTTTTGCTTTTTTGGACTAAGGATCTCCTCTTCCACAAAGTAAGCATGAGTGTCTAAGTGTATATCATACTGTGATGTATCTCAAATTTTGAGGAATACAGATAGGGACTCATCATGTGGAAATACGTTGAGAGGTAGGGGTCCTTGACAATCCCAAGCAATGGGTTCAGGGTGAACAAGGGGGAGGTCAATAACGAAGATGGCATTGTCAGGGAAGATGCATGAAATATCAAGATTTTCGCATGAAGCTATGTTGACACTTGGAGTGATGTTTTCAACACTAGAAGAGTATTCCATTACCCGTACCAAATTTTTAGTGGGTCCATAGATTGTCACAGTCAGTGGACCATATCCTAAATTGAAGTATTGAGCATATTTCTTAGGAGATGTAGAATCAATAGGGAGGGGTTTTGTAACACCTTATTCATTAGCACCAAGTCCTATTCCATTATAAGGCATTTTGGTACAAATTTAAAATGATACAGGATATTTTTCTTTGAAGTATTCCATATTTACAGGTGTTGGGGTGGTTTCATCATGGTAGAGCCAATCACTCAAAGATGTTTCTTTGGCTTCTTCTTCTCTAGGGACTTGTGCTAGTACAAAGGGAATTTCATCATTGATCTTGTGTTGTTGTTCTTGTTCCTTCTTATGAAGATAATGACCATGGGAGCGGGGGGACAATGGTAACTGTCACACGTGGATGGCATTGTGAAGCTCATATTCACCACACCCTTTGTCTATGATCTTGAGCTTTTGAGGTGTATGGGTGGAAGCTGAGGTGGAAGCTTGTAATGGTTCAATTGTTACTTGCACAGAGTGGATGATGATGTGGATGGAGTGGATGAGAGATCTTTGACATGATCCCAATAGGTACTTGGGCAATGAAATTGTCGATCATAAACAACCTCTAAAGGGTCAGTGCAAGAAGTTGGGTCCACTTTTTGGCCAAAAAGTGGAAGTGTTTTCCCTAATTTTTAGAATTTGTCACATTTGACCTAAATATTTAAGGCACTTAAAGATTGAATCTTGAAAAATGTTAGACTATAAAATGTAGTACTCAGAGTCTAGTTTCCAAATATGTAATTCATTTTAATACCCAGATGATACAAATTGATTTTCAATAGGCATTTCTAAAAACCACTATTTAAAAGTCACTTTTTTTTTACCATACCATGCACGTGTACGACCAACATAATTTGACCTAAATAAACGTATTTTTCTAAATCCTTTTGGGTAAAGATGTGTAGTACAGTGTAGTTTGATGAGGATATTTTTTTATTATTTTTTACGAAATATTTTTTTAATTAATTTTTTATTGGCCCTAATTATTGTTTTCGAAAAACCTCATGTACGACCAACATAATTTGAGAAAACTAATCATAAAATAAAATAAAAATTCATTGTGTAGAGAATGATGTGTATATTGATGACATAATTTTTTTAAATTTTTTATTAAAAATTAAAAGTTATTAAAAAAATAGACACCTGTCATTTCAAGTTTTGGGACTAGTTTGTTCATAAATTTATTAATAAATAGAAAAACAAGGCGAATAAAAAAAATTACATATTTGAAAACTAGACACTATCATCTGTAATGGGTTTTAATTTTGTAAAAAAATTCAAAAAAAATGTCGTCAGCCATATAGGTAAACTCAGTCTTTTCTCTTGTTTTGTACTTAGAAAAAATCTTGCAGGTCCAAGGCAAGGGTTGACTTACCATACCTTTCCCAAGCCTAAGATTTTAGGAATGGGTACCCATTCTAAAATGGGTACGCATTATTAATGGGTACACATTTTAAAACGGGTACACGTTCCCTTTGTGTGGGAAAAAAAGCGCGCATTTTTTTTTCAAATTTAAACATCGATATAGAAATGGGTACCCATTTAGGCTCGCGTGCCTATTCCTAAGCGGGATCATAAGTGGGTACTTGTTTAGGCTCAGGTACCCGTTCCTAAACGGGTACCCGTTTCTTTTAAAATGGGTACCCCTTTCTATCAGGATTTGTTTTTTGCCAGCGACTTCCCCTCTATGCGGACCCAACTTCTTGCACTTACCCTAAAGCTTTACAATATTCCAAAGGTTGTTGGTTGGTGGGAATAGTGACTTCCATGCCATTATGAGGGAACTTGAGGCATTGATGGTAAGTGGACGAAACAGCTTGCATGGTAAGCAACCATGGTTGGCCAAGGAGGAGATTATATGGAAGGTCAAGATCAATCCCGTGACATAGAGTTGGCATGGTTAGTGGCCCCACCTTGATAGGGAGACATATAGTGCCTTCAGATTCTCTCTCCATGTTGTCGTATGCCTTGATGGAGATGACCAAGGACTCTAAGTCAACCGCTAAATACCCCATGAGTTTTGTTGGTAATAATTTATGTTTAAGGTTTCAAGATGTGCACCTCCCTAGAAATCCAGAAAATTTCCTAAGTGTTGGACCTTCTCAGTGTTTTTCAGCATCATCATGATATTCTGAAGTAGGGGGTTGTCAACATCATCATGTTTTCGGTCATTACCCTATTGTTTCTTGCGGGGGTCATCATCATTTTTTCTGTCAGCATGATCTTTCACCGGGGTGATATTTGAACATCGGGTGATCTTAGTTAAGATCATCCTGATGATGTTGCTACAAAGTCCTAAGTATGACCTGATGTTCTACGGGGTCATCATATTTGAACATCGGGTGACCTTTGTTAAGATCATCCTGATGTTGTTTTATCACTTCATGTTCGTTGTTTTATCACCCTGATGATGCTGACATCATTCTTATGTCAGGGTGATATCCACTTTTCTACCTGTCTGCATCATGATATTTCTGAAGGGAGATATCCGCCTGTTGGCTTCATGCATTGTCAAGTGGGGGGTGATCATTCCAAATGTCCATCATATTCATATATCACCCTAATCTTATAGTGGAGCTATAGTGATGCATGATTTTTGTGCATCAGGGTGATATTTCCAAATATCTGGTTATCTTCCGAATACCATCCTGATGCCGATATGTTGGTGACATCATCAAGGTCTGAGGGGTCATATTTCTAACACTAGTCATCTTGTGGAGATCCCCCGATATTTGTAATATGATGATGATGTCATCTAGATCCGATGGGGTCATACTTCAAGTTTTCAATCTGACTTGATATTGTAATATGACGGTGATGTCATCAGGATTTTACTGGACATGCAGGATGTTCATCAGCCAGACATTTGGTATCGGCTAAGTGGGAGGATCTTCCTTCGATGCATCAGGTTGTGCTGATGAAGGTGATTATCATGCAGGTGATGTTACAATATGATGCTGACGTCAGGGTGATATTGAGTATCCGGATGTCATGCTGGAGGATGATGATGATGAAGGCTTATGCTAGTGTCGTTGGGAGCAAAATCACTGACATCATATATGCTCACGACCTACTATATAAAGTAATGAGGAGGTTGCCATGGGGTGCATGTGGGATAATTAGATCCTACATGATTTGAAATATCGGGGTGATATTTCTTGGCGGGAAAAGCTACGAATGCACAGCCTACTGCATTTCTCGAGGCCACTGGTTTGGTACGCCATTAATGGCTGTTGTTGCAAGGTATGGGCGATGGCGTGGACATTTCAACCACCCAACTGAAGATGTAAATCCCCAAGCGGCAGCGCAAGGCTCGAGATCTCTTCCTGTCTCCTCTCCCACCTATTGCATTCAATGCGATGAGCGCCATTTTCCCAATGTACTATATCTGGCAAATTTTGACCTACCATGTAATTAATGCTGGGAACCTTCCTTACTGTATTTTTAGCAGGTTGTGTTTCTCATTTTGAGGTTGTTGAAAACTGGACATATCTGGCTTTGTAATAGATACAACTGGTTCTAGTTGCTCTATGCAGGAGGTTTTGTGAGTTTATGTATCTCTTGTTGTATGTCTCATGCATGAATCTACTGATTTAATGATTGGTTTTGTATGAGTAATGTTGTATTTGCATGTGTTTTGTTATTCTGTCTCTAGTATTGCATATGTCCTTCTGAATCTAGATATCTAAGGGATGTCTGGGATTCTAGAATATAGAATTCATGTATTGAATGCTTGATCTTTCAACTTTTGCTCAAGGGGTAGATTAAATTGTTTTTAGATTAAGTGTTGGGAAGGATATACTGCAATAGGGATACCATAAGTAGAGATAACTTAACACTTTGTTTTGGGAGGTATCTGTAAGGCAGATATCACAACATCCCCTTGAAATCTAGTTTTAGTGTGTTCATGCTGATCATTCACAGGTGTATGTCTACTGACTCCAAGCCCTGGATAGGTACCAATCTAGCTCTATGTTGAGGTTATACACCAGGTCCAGGTTTGCATCCAAACATAAATCAAACTCATACTTCCAAATCAAACCACTAGGACTGTAGAAGTAGTTTAGGACCAGGATCCTTTGATTCACAACTAAACATAAGCCCAAAGCTAGCCCCTTTGCACTTGTCCCACAGTTTTGGTCTTCATATAGGAGGATTTATCTGCTTTGTATCAACATCCCAAGCCAACCCACAAGCATCTTCTCATGGGTGTTGAATAGGGAATACCCCCTAGGTTTTGCAGAGCCTGAAGAAGAAGAGGAGATAAAAATAGAGTCTATCTCCTACACTGTTGGCCCCTGGCCCAGAGATCCTGTTGATCACTGATGGCTACCTTGTAGGGAAATCTGGGAATGAACATCCAGTCAGGGAAAAAACCAATAGAAATTGGCGACTCTACTAGGGACTTATTTGTGTAAGAACCCAAGTTTTTAAAAGAAACGGTTCCTAGTTATAGGTGGCGACTCTGAACAATCTCCTAAACCGGTAAAATAACAATTTGTATGCAAGGGAGAAGATCCCTACATAATCCTCTATTAGAAGAGTTACCTAGAAAGATGATATATAGGAAAAAGGGAACTATCTCAGCCAGACATGAGGGCTCTCCCATAAATAATGATGATACTCAGGACAACCCTAGGCCATCAGGATAGCATGTGCCTTACCTTTCAAATGCAGAAGCTGATATTCAAGGTGCATATGAGAGGCAACAGGGTGGTAGTTTAAGAATGAGGTCAGAGGTGTTCCAAGAATGCCCTTTCTTAGACCCTGGTGAAAGATTTGAAGAGGTAGAATCTTTGAGGGATGATGAAGATGATGACCAGAATGATATGAGACCATCTATCTCCATGCCTAAAGAAGAACAGTTAGCTGACAAGATCAAAAGCCTAAGAGTAGAAATATAATATTTACAAGCAATGAAAGTCAGAGATGACATGAGACAAAAAGTGCAAGATTTAAGGATTGCTCAAAATGATTCAGTCCCTACCCTTGAAAATGCAAATATGCAGAGGCATCAGCAAAGAAATGAAGTGCAACATCAGCATAATGATCAAAGACAGACTGTAAATGATGCTAGAATACCATTAAACAATGTAAGAAATCAGAATGCGAACAGAAATATTAATGTTAATCAGTTTGATAGACAACCCATGCAATTGGATAGATTCAGACAGTTGGTATTTGATGGTATCCCTGGTTATCCTAACCCCATTGACAAGCATGTAAGGCTTCAAGTGCCAAAATTTCCAGGAAATAATATTGTGTCTGGGGAGGATCATTTAAAAGTTTTTCAAAATGTCATGGACAACTTTGAGGTTGAACATGAGGATGTTTTTATGAAGTAATTTATGCAATCCCTTGTTGATGAGGCTAGAGAATGGTACAAAAATCTGCCTGATCGGAGCATTTCATCATGGGATGATTTCAAAAGGATGTTTAAGGAGCAATATGGTGACAAAACTGACCCTAGCTTTTTTGTAAATGAGTCCACTAGTATCACTAAAGGGTCAAATGAGTAGGTTGCAGATTTTAATGCAAGATTTACTAAAGTGTTGAACAAATTGCCACATCACATGAGGCTAAATGAACCAATGTGCATAATATTATATATTAATGCTTTTGATGCCAAAACAGCATATGGGTTAAGAGATAAAGGTCCTGCTACTCTTAGGGAAAATATTGAGAATAACAGGAAAGCATTAGGCAAGACAAACAGAAGGGATGATGTGAAAATTCTGCAGAACCCAAATAAACCTTAGAATATTCAAGGTAATACATCTGCCCCTGAAGATAAAATTGATAAACTAGCAAATGTTGTTAAGGACCTAAGCTATAGACTGGCTAGAAGTGAAAAAGGGATAGGTCCTGATAGGCAAGCTTACCAAAGACAGGAAAAGAGACCATCATTGCATGATATGCCATATAATACCAATTGGCATAATGGTAGGCCTGTATTTCTACATAACAATATAAACCAAAGAGCTCAACATACCAAGGAAACTCCTGATCCTTTGAAGAAAGCTGTAAATGTTGCTGATGATACTCCATGGTGCATAATCTGTCAGATGCCCCATTCACAGTCACAGTGCATGATTGCTCAGTCTTTGTATGATAATGCTGTGTCCTATAATAAATGCAATGAGCCACATTATGTACAGGATGATGATGTTAATATGCTGTCCAACAGCAATGGGCACCCTTCTCATGATGTAGATGAGAGTACAGATAATGGAACTCAAGCCTGTCAGCAGGTTTTCTATGATGAAGATAATGAAGATAATTATGTGTATGCTTAGGGTTCACACAACTTCCTAAGAACCTGCAGAGACCTTCTGATGAAGAGATTAGGGCCCTCATAGCTGCAGTAATGGCCCAAGTCAAGAGCAACTATAACCTCAGAGGCAAAGCTCAAGTAAGTAACTCACACCAACTAGAGAGTACTTTCACAAGTTAGCCAGTGCATAGTCATAAAGGGGTTGAACTGCAAAAGAAATAGTGGGGCAACTACATGCAAAATTTTGAGCAGAAAACAGGTCATGATTCTCAAAGACCAGAAAATAGAATTCCCCATGTTGAAGGTCAAAACAAGAGTTCCCAAATCAGAAATGATTATCAGGGGATTATGAAGATAAAAGTTGGATCAGTTCAAGATAAAAAAAAAGCCACAACACAAGCTACAACTGTGGTACAAGATTATGCTCCCTTTGATATAGCTCAAGTCCTCTCTCAAGTAAAGGTTTCTGCCCCACTAATGGAGCTAATGAAGTTTGAAGAAATCAAGAATAGAATAGTATCCCTAATTTCTGGAGTGCCTTGTCAAGCTAAGCAAAGTGATGAAGCCCAAGGTAAGAAGCAGGCCTTGTGCAATGAAGAGGATGAAGTCCCTAAAATATATCTAGGGGTGACCATGACTAAATGTCCTTCACAAGTGGAACCATTCTATGTCTCCCTTGTTATCAATGGGAAAATAATCAGGAATTGTATGCTTGACTCAGGAGCATCAACAAACATCATGCCTCTAGCCATTATGCAACAATAAGGATTAAAAATGGACAAGGCATGTGGAAGATGCTATGCCATGGATGCTAGAGAGGTACCAGTCATTGGAATCATAAAGGATGTGGATTTTAGACTGGCAGCATATCCTGAAAAGACCTACAAAATGAATATAATAGTGGTTGACATAAAGCCACAATATGGTATGCTGTTATCAAGGAGATGGGCAGCACTCATTGGTGGGAGTATGCAATTGGACCTGTCATATGCCATGATCCCAATGAATGGCAGGGATGTCAAGATGATCAGAGCAGAAAGATCACAGGAGTCAGTTGAAGATCAAGATTCAAAAGAACACATCTGTTTTGTAGACACTGACTGTGAGAATTTTTGAGTTGTCTCAAGTGATCAAGAAAACCAAAAGGAAGACCTTTGCATTCAAGAGTTGGACCAGCAGGGTCTATGGACCATGTATTTTGATGGAGCTTGTGCAAAGGAAGGCTCTGGAGCTGGAGTTGTATTCCTATCTCCATCTGGTAAGCTCCTAAAGTTCTCTTCCTTGCTGAAGTTTGCTTGTACAAACAACATTGCAGAGTATAAAGCCTTACTCTTAGGCTTAAATATGGCCCTCAAACATGGAATCAAGATATTGAGAGTTTTTGGAGATTCTGAGTTAATTGTATCCCAAGTTAGAGATAGGTATGCCTCAAAGAACAAAAGATTAAAACAATACAAGCATGCTGTCTGGGATACCATTGAACTATTTGATGCATTTTCAATAGGCTGGATAGAGAGATCAAAAAATGTCATGGCTGATTTCTTAGCTAATGTAGCCATAAGACCAGATGATATCACTTTGTCTGATATTACAAATGTTGAGGTTAAAATCAGACCTGCAGTACCAGAAAACATATGCAGTTGGCAAGTGTTCGATGATGACAAGGACTTGTTAAGATTTTTGCACTGCATAGATGAATATGAGAACCAAGAAATTGATTTTCAAAACTTTGTAGAAATTGTAGATGGAAAAGAAACTCTTATGGGGAAAGAAGTAATTTAGCTGAAGACTAACAAAATCCCTAGAGGGTTGGTAGCTTTAGAAAGAGCTTTTGACAATAGAGACCAATTGGTCACAAAGACATCTCCAACAAATAAAGATGATTTAGAAGAGATAAATTTGGGGACATCTCAGGCCCCCAAGAAGGTATACATTGGCAAACAGCTCAAACCGCATATTAGGAGCATGCTGATAGCATTGTTAAAAAAGTATAAACATGTTTTTGCTTGGTCATATGAGGACCTAAAGGCCTATAGAGAGGACCTATTCCAGCATGAGATCCCTTTGAAGCCTAGAGCTAAGCCATTTAGACAAAAGCAAAGGCCTATTAATCCCACCTTGGCTCCAAAAATGCAAGAAGAACTCAAAAAGCTTAGGGAGGCTAGAATAATTGTGCCAATCAAACACTCAACTTGGGTGTCTAACCTTGTCCTAATTAGAAAAAAGAATGGTGATATTAGGCTTTGTGTTGACTTCAGAAATTTGAATGTATCCTCCTTAAAGGATAATTACCCATTGCCTAATATGGAAGCTATGTTACAGAAGGTGACTGGTTGTGAACTCCTATCCATGATGGATGGATTTTCATGTTACAATCAGGTGAAGGTAAAGGAATAAGAACAATTTAAGACTACTTTCACCACTCCATGGGGAACTTATGTATATGTTAGAATGCCATTTGGACTAACAAATGTATGTGCTACATTTCAAAGAGCCATGGATGTTGCTTTCGCAGGATTGATTGACTCAATTTTGGATGTTTACCAAGATGATCTAACTGCCTATTCTAAAAAGGAAGAGCAACACTGTATGCATCTAGAACAGATTTTCATTAGAGCACTAGAGTATGGCATCTCCCTTAATCCCAAGAAGTGTGCTTTTGGGGTACTAGAAGGGAAACTCTTGGGGCACATTGTTTCCAAAGATGGAATAAGGATAGATCTTGAAAGAGTAGCTGCCATTGACAGGATCCAGATGCCAAAAATAGTGAAAGGAGTCCAGTCCTTCTTTGGACAAATAAATTTTGTTAGAAGATTTGTTCCCAACTTTGCAGAAACTACAAGGAACATATCCAAGATGATGAAGAAGGATGCAACTGTCAATTGGGAAAGTAAAGCAATTGAATCATTTCAGAACATCAAAGAAGCAATAAAGATGGCTGCTGTGCTAAAGTCTCCTAATTTTTCTAAGCCATTTCAGTTATTTTCATTTGCTTCTTTCCATACTATTGCTACATGTTTTCTTTAGAAAAATGATGATGGTTTTGAGCAGCCCATAGCTTTCTTCAGCATGTCCTTGCAGGATACTGAGTTAAAATATGATATCATGGGGAAACAAGCATATGCACTAGTTAGAGCGATCAAGAGTTTCAGGCCATATCTGGTAGGATCCCAGATAGTTGCATATGTGTCTCATGCAGCAGTCAAAGACATCTTCACTCAACAGGAGGTAACATGAAGAAGGTGCAGATGGATAAACAAACTGCAGGAGTTCAACATAGAAGTACAAATTACCAAGTTGGTAAGAGGACAAGGATTAGCCAAGATGATGGCACAATCAAACTTGGAAGCATGCCAAGTCAATGCAGTCCAGAATGAGATTGTCAATGTATCTAAATCTAAATGGTATAAGGACATCATATATTATTTACAAAACTTGAATTGACCTTCCCACCTCAATGATATTTAGAAGAGAACTTTGAAGTTGCAAGCTATTAAATACATCATTGTTCAAGGAGAACTGTATTGGAGAAACTATGGTGGTGTATTACTCAAATGTGTAGCTGAAAACTAGGCCAAGGATATCCTAAATGACATACACCATGGAGTGTGTGGTGGACATTATCCTGCTTATACAACATCCCACAAAGTCCTCAAAGATGGTTACTGGTGGCCAACTCTTTTCTCAGATGCACACAGAATGATAAGAAAGTGTGACCCTTGCCAAAGGTTCTCAAGAAGGCTAAGATATGATGGTGCATTGCCCCTCAGGACTATAACCATGGAAGCTCCATTTCAGCAATGGGGAATTGACTTCATAGGGGAAATTTTAGAGAAATCTAGTGGAGGACATAGTTGGATTCTGGTTGCCACTAACTACTTCACTAAATGGATTGAGGCTATCCCTACTAAAAGGGCTACAAGTAAGGTGGTGATGGATTTTATCTTGGAGAATATTATTATCAAGTTTGGGGTACCAGTCAAGCTAATCACAGATAATGCAATGTGCTTTAGATCAGGTGAATTTCTTGATTTTTACAATAAATATGGAATTGACTTCTCTCACACATCACCATACCATCCACAAAAAAAAGGTCAAGAAGAATCAAGCAACAAAAGCCTAATGAAAATCGTCAAGAGGATAATGGATAAAAATAAGAAATCCTAGGATTCAAAACTGAAATTGGCATTATGGGCTGACAGGGTGACAGTGAAAAGAGCCACCGGAAGGCCACCTTATGAATTAGTGTATGGTGCAGTAGCTAGATTGCTTGTGAATAACTTCCTGCCAATTTACAAGTTCATACAAGAGAATGATGGGGAGGTTAATGATTCAATGACTGAAAGGATCAATTAGCTGGTTGAGCTAGATGAAATCAGGGCAGAGGCACAAAAAATAAACATCAAGAAACAACAAAAGGTGAAGTATCTATTTGATAAAAGGGTTACAGAGAGAGGTTTTCAAATAGGTGATATGGTCCTTATGTGGAATGCAAGAAACTAGGATAAGGGTAAACATGGCAAATTTGATCCCTTATGGACAGGCCCATATCAAATTAGCAATATCTATGGAGGAGACTCCTACTTTCTCCAAGGCCTAAATGGTGAACTAATGGAGTTGCCGATGCACATCAAATTCTTTAAAACCTTTTTCACATAAATGAGTAACTTGTGTGCACAATGTAAAATAGTTGTAAATATTTTGTACATACCTTGTGTGGTCAGTCCTATTTTGAATTTTGGGCTTTGTTTGGTCTGCCCCAGAGAAGTCTAGTTCTCGCTGCAGTCTTGCACCTTCACATCCCCAATCAGAGCCTATGTTAGTAATAATTTATGTTTAAGGTTTCAGGATGTGCACCTCCCTAGAAATCTAGAAAATTTCCTAAGTGTTGGACCTTCTCAGTGTTTTTTATCATCATCATGATATTCTAAAGTAGGGGCTTGTCATCATCATCATGTTTCTGGTCATTACCCTATTGTTTCTTGCGGGGGTCGTCATCATTTTTTCTGTCAGCATGATCTTTCGCCGGGGTGATATTTTAACATTGGGTGATCTTAGTTAAGATCATCCTGATGATGTTGCTGCAAAGTCCTAAGTATGACCTGATCTTCTATGGGGTCATCATATTTGAACATCAGGTGACCTTTGTTAAGATCATCCTGATGTTGTTTTATCACTTCATGTTCGTTGTTTTATCACCCTGATGATGGTGACATCATTCTTATGTCAGGGTGATATCTACTTTTTTGCTTGTCTACATCATGATATTTTCGATGGGAGATATCTGCCTATCAGCTTCATGCATTATCTAGTGGGGGGTGATCATTCCAAATGTCCATCATATTCATATATCACCCCGATCTTATAGTGGAGCTATAGTGTAGCATGTTTTTTGTGCATCAGGGTGATATTTCCAAATATCTGGTTATCTTCCGAATACCATCCTGATGCCGATATGTTGGTGACATCATCAAGGTCTAGGGGTCATATTTCTAATACTATTCATCTTGTGGAGATCCCCTGATATTTACAAATATGATGATGACATCATCCAGATCCGACGGGGTCATACTTCAAGTTTTCAATTTGACCTGATATTGTAATATGACGGTGACATCATCAGGATTTTAGTGGACATGTAGGATGTTCATTGGCCAGACATTTGGTATAGGCTAAGCGAGAGAATCTTCCTCTAATGCATCAGGTTGTGCCAAGGAAGGTGATTATTATGCAGGTGATGTTGCAATATGATGCTGATGTCAGGGTGATATTGAGTATTCGAATGTCATGCTGGAGGATGATGATGATGAAGGCTTATGCTAGTGTCGTCAGGAGCAAAATCACTGACATCATATATGCTCATGACCTACTATATAAAGTAATGAGGAGGTTGCCATGGGGTGCATGTGGGATAATTAGATCCTCCATGATTTGAAATATCAGGGTGATATTTCTTGGTGGGAAAAGCTACGAATGCATAGTCTACTACATTTCTCGAGGCCGCTAGTTTGGTATGGCATTAATAGCTGTTGTTGTAGGGTATGGACGATGGCGTGGACGTTTCAACCACCTGACTGAAGATGTAAATCCCCAGGTGGCAGTGCAAGGCTCGAGATCTCTTCCTGTCTCCTCTCCCACCTGCTGCATTCAATGCGATGAGCGCCATTTTCCCAATGTACTGTATCTGGCAAATTTTGACCTGTCATGTAATTAATGCTGGTAACCTTCCTTGCTATATTTTTAGCAGCTTGTGTTTCTCATTTTGAGGTTGTTGAAAACTGGACATATCTGGCTTTGTAATAGGTAGAACTAGTTCTGGTTGCTTTGTGCAGGAGGTTTTGTGAGTTTATGTATCTCTTGTTGTATGTCTCATGCATGAATCTACTAATTTCATGATTGGTTTTGTATGAGTAATGCTGTATTTGCATGTGTTTTGTTATTCTGTCTCTAGTATTGCATATGTCTTTCTTCTAAATCTAGATATCTAAGGGATGTCTGGGATTCTAGAATATAGAATTCCTATATTGAATGCTTAATCTTTCAACTTCTGCTCAAGGGGTAGATTAAATTATTTTCAGATTAAGTGTTGGGAAGGATATACTGCAATAGGGATACCATAAGTAGAGATAACTTAACACTCTGTTCTGGGAGGTATCTGTAAGGCAGATATCACAACATCCTCTTGAAATCTAGTTTTAGTGTGTTCATGCTGATCATTCACAGGTGTATGTCTACTGACTCCAAGCCCTAGATAGGCACCAATCTAGCTCTGTGTTGAGGTTATACACCAGGTCCAAGTTTGCATCCAAACATAAATTAAACTCATACTTCCAAATCAAACCACTAGGATTGTAGAAGTAGTTTAGGACCAGGATCCTCTGATTCACAACTAAACATAAGCCCAAAGCTAGCCCCTTTGCACTTATCCCACAGTTTTGGTCTTCATATAGGAGGATTTATCTACTTTGTATCAACATCCCAAGCCAACCCACAAGCATCTTCTCATGGGTGTTGAATAGGGAATACCCCCTAGGTTTTGCAGAGCCTGAAGAAGAAGAGGAGATAAAAATAGAGTCTATCTCCTACACTGTTGGCCCCTGGCCCAGAGATCCTATTGATCACTGATGGCTACCTTGTAGGGAAATCTGGGAATGAACATCTAGTTAGGGAAAAACCAACAAGTTTTATGAATTTTAAGGTACATATATCCAAACTGGATCCATTACCCAAGAGGACCCTCTTGATCTTGTGGTTGGCAAATTGGACTTCAATGTGGAGTGCTTTATTATGAGTGGGATTGATGGATGGCATGTCGGCATGGATAAAAGTGAGGTGATAGGATGAAGATAGTTGAGTGACAAGGTATTGGAATTAAGCAAGAGGTATGTCAGTACGGACATAAGATTCTTGGAGGGCCTTGTCAAGAATTTCATGGTGGATGGTGGATGCCTTGAGGAGTTCCAAGATGGAGATTTGCATGGGGATCTTCCCAAGATGGTCAAGGAACTTGTATTCAGAAGTGGTAGTAGTGGAGGATGGGGATGGTCCCTTTACAATTACATGCCCATGGCGGGTGGTAACAACACATTTGGGGGTGGTATTTTTGAGTTTGATGGTGGTGACACAAGTAGAATCAAAATCAATTCAACCCACTACATTGTTGTAAGGAGGCGGAACATTGTTGTAGGTGATGTTGTTGGCTTGGTTGTTAGCGTTTGTGTTGGAGGATGATGGTTTTGATGTGGTTTGGTTATTGTGATAGTGGGGAATAGGGTCTTGGTAGACACCTAGGCAATTGTTGGGTGATGTGTTGTTGTTTCTTTCTATTTGGATGCCACCATGATCGATGAGGTCTTGGATATAATTCTTTAATTTCATGCATTTTCTTGTGACATGGCCCTTTATGCGATGATAGTCACAATATTCATTTTCTTTGTACCACATGGGTTTAGGTTGGTTTTCATCAAATGGTTTTGTTGTGGGGAACTCAACCATGTTGGCTTGGACTAACTTTTGAAATACCACCTCGAGTGATTCACCTAAGGGAGTATATTTGCATTTTGGATTGTTAGGGGGATTCTGCTTTAGAGGAGTTGATGGGACTAATACATTGTTTGAAACATTTTAGACTACATTTGTTTCTTTTGATTTAGGAGTGGTGATTTGGATATATTTGGAATCAATAGCACCATCTTCTACAGTGTTTTTGTTTTTAGCCCAAAATTTAGTTTTTTTGTTGGATGGTTTGTCGTTGTCATTCTTGTTGTAGATTTTGACTAGACCCTTTGCAATAAGGGATTTTTCAATAGTGACCCATTTTTCTATGATCTCATCAAAGGTAGATGAACAATGTAATTGCAACTGGAAGGTCATTTCTTGGTTAAGGTTTTGGATGAAAATGTGAATGAGTTGTTTTTTAGGGGTTGTCCAAGGTAGCCTACTAGCAAGGGACCTCCATCTTTGTAGGTAAGCAGTGAAACTTTTGCAACATTATTGTTTGGTGTTACAAAGGTTGAGCATAGTGATTTCATGCTCTATGTTGTATGAGAAGTGGGCAACAAATTTCTTTGAAAGATCGACAAAAGTTGAGATGGAGCCATACGGTAAGTGCATCATTGATTTTTTAGTGGCTAATATTTGCCATTTGGCTAATAGTTGAAATTGGGGATTCAAAATTTGGCTAATAGTACAAGCTGTAATGTGACATGAATCGCCACATTTTTACAAAATTTATTTTAGTCCTAGCTAAATTGCTAGAAGATTTATTTTATTAAACTTTTAAACTCAAAGATTTGCCACAATATTCAATACCTGATTAGATTAGATTTGCCTAAATTTTATAAGTTATAGTAGAAAATGAAATTAATTTGCCAATAATATTATATAATTATTGGTTACTTTAGGGCCATATCGCCAATTTTTAGTCACCACCATTGATTTTATTTATAAGGTAATGATTGGGGTTGTATTCCATGGGTTAAAATGTACCCAGAGAACTCCAATGCCCATCGAGCCCAAAATTATATTTGGGCTGTTGATCTCAATTTATAATCTAATGGCTAGGTTTAAATTCTGTAGGCCAAATTGTACCGACGAAGCTCCAATGCCCATGGAGCCTAAAATTACATTTAGGCCATTGATCTCCATTGAGATCAATGACCTAAATGCAATTTCAGGCCTCACATGTACATATTCGCCCATGGAATAGAACCCAAACTGTTAGATTATAAATAAAATCAAGGGTGGTGAAAAATAAATTAGGACCAATTTAAAATATTAAGGAATTATAGACATGAGCACTACACCTTGAACTAGTCAATCACTGCCACCCTCATGCACTTACTTTTCCATAGGAATTTATTTTTTTAAAAAGGAAGGATTCTCCATTGTAATCAATGCATTTGCCTATTTTTTGTCAAGATTCGCCAAGATTTTCTATAAATTCACCAATAAAATTTATATTTTTTCAAAAAAAAGGAAAGATTCACAAATAGAAATTAATGTTTCTTTCCAAAAAAATAAAAGATTCGCCATGATTTTATATCTTTTTTCAGGGGGGATTTCTTAAAGTTATCACTGAAGTGCATAAACCATTCTAGTGCTTGTCCTCCTAGGCTTCATGGAAAAGGACGAAGGAGGAATTGGTCATCATAGGCTACTTCTTGCAATTCCATGAAGAACTCCTTGATGTGGTCACGAGGGTCTCCTTTTCCTTTGTATTTGTCAAATTTTGGCATTTCAAAGTGTTGAGGAAAAGGTGTGATGGCAGATATGTTGACATTATTTGGTGGAGGTGGTATGGCAGATATGTTGACATTCGATGGAATCGTGGAAATAGGCACATCAGAGGGTAGCATACTATAAGGTAGTTAGTAAGGTGGGTTGGATAATTGTTGTGAAATATTTCTAACCCTCATGTTTTGGTCTAAAGTGTGAATGATGTTGGTATGGGAGGTATAACTAGCCCATGGGTTGTCGTAGATGGGTTCATTAGGATTAGAGACACGCCCCCATGGTTGATCTTTGGATGGGTGAGGGTTGTTTGTCATGGAAAATGGTTTTAAGTTTCTCATGGTTAAATGAGTATGGAAGGCATGTGCCATGTTCAATGAGATGCTTGAGAGATTCATCCTTATGATTGTCAATGAATTAATCAAATTTGTCATGTAGTACCTTTTCATTGAGAAAATTGACAAAGGTGGGGGAAAAAGTGTGATGATGATGAGTGGATGTTTCACCCACTTCAGGTTGGTTGACATATCCATCCATATTACTCATGGTAGAGTCATGAGGAGAGGGGTTGGTAGCGTGGATCCATTTGCTTCTTAGTTTGTGATCACATGATGGTAGGCACAAAAGGTGATCTTGGATAAGATTTGGATGATGAGGTACCAAGGATGATGGATGGGGATTCGACTCTAAGTTTATAATCTAGATCAAAACGATTAAGGACTAAGGATTAACCTACACACTTAGGGTGGAAAAAGAGCCTAAGTGAAAGTATAATAGGATTATTTTACTTGGGGTAGACAAGACACACCAAGCAAAATGGGATCAGGATTGATAATGCTTAGTTTATACTAAACTTAAGAAAGTCTTAAGCTTACAATAAACAAAAGGATCATTTGATCTAGATCCTAACCTTAGGATTTGGATGTGATTTGGATTTTGATAAGGATTGATTATGGATAGGGATGATATGGTTGGATAAAGATCAAGTTGATTTTGTTAGGGTTAGCCGGTAGAAGATATCAATTAAATGCAAATAAAGATTAAATAGAGGAATGAAAAATACGCAGAAATAATAACAACAAGAGACAATTTTAACATGGTTCACCCAAACTCGGGCTACATCCACCAATAGAGAGTCCAATATTACTATCCAGTAAATCAAACTGATTACAACCAGTAATCTCTACAACTTGATATTGCTGCAAATGCTACAATACAATATCAATAGAAACCCTAACCTTTAGCCGCTTTTATCAGGCCTTATGTTGGTTACAAAAATAGGGTTTTTTTATGTCAGCCAATAGAAAAATAACTCCCTACACTCCCCTGTTAAATAATTTGGGGGGAAAACATGCCAATAGAAGTGGGGAAAATTTAACCTCTGAGTTTGATTAGGCTCCATATAACAAAAATTTCCCACTTGGAGACTGATCAGACTCCACACCATACCATCTCCCACTTGGAGACTGATCATAACACTATTGACCCTATAGCTTCCACTGGAAATAAATACCCTAGACTCTGCTATTTTGATTTTATTGTTTTTAGTCTTAAAGACCAACCGAAGATGAAGAGGAGCTTAGCTTCTCCCTTGTTATTTCCTTTGTAAACATATCTGTTGGATTTTCATCTGTATGTATATTGTCTAGCTATAACTATCCATCATCCAACATTGATTGAATGAAGTGATACCTCAACTGTATGTGTTTGATCTTTGAATGCAAGGCAAAATTCTTTACAAGATGTATGGCACTCTGGCTGTCTGTAAACAAATAACTATTAGCCTATTGTTTGCCCAATTCTTCCATGAAAGATTGTAGCCATATCATCTCCTTGCTTACCTCTATTGCAGCTACATACTCTGCCTCTATGGTGGATAAAGCAACCACCTTTTGCAACCTAGAGATCCAACTCACTGGTATCCCACCTATAGTAAAGACATAACATGTAGTACTCCACCTGGTATCAATATACCTTGCCAAATCTGAATCTACACAACCTGCTAAATCAGTATTAGAGCCCCCAAAACATAATTGTTTATTGGATGTACCTCTCAAATATATGAGAATCTATTTTACCACATTCCATTGCTCCAATCCGGGATGACTCATATACCTACTTACGACTCCTACAACATCTGTAATATCTAGTCTCATGCATACCATGGCATACATTAAACTTCCTACAGCTGAAGCATATGGTACCTTGGATATTTTTTGTTCCTCCTCTTGTGTCTTAGGACACATCTCCTTAGTCAATTTCAAATGACTAGGCAAAGGTGTGCTGACATCTTTTGCATTCTCCATATGGAATCTTTGCAACACCTTTTCAACATAATTATCCTGAGATAGAGTCAATTTTCTATTCTTCCTATCTCTACAAATTTTCATACCAAGGATTTGTTTTGCTTCCCCCAAATCCTTCATAGCAAATGATTGTGCTAACTATTGTTTTAACTCTTTTATGTGATACATGTTAGACCCTGCTACAAGCATGTCATCAACATATAAACATAAAATAATGTAGCTATCATTAGCCAACCTCTTAAAATAAATACAATGGTCAAAATTACACTGGTTGTAGCCTTGCTCAACCATAAAACTATCAAATTTCAAATACCATTGCTGAAGTCCTTGTTTCAAGCCATACAAATTCTTCTTCAATCTGTACACTAATTTCTCCTTACTTGTGACCTCAAATCCTTGCAGTTGTTTCATATATATCTCCTCCTCCAAATCACCATGGAGAAAGGTAGTTTTCACATCTAGCTGTTCCAAATGTAAATCTTCAGTAGCCATAATACTTAAAATAGTATGAATAGAAGTCATCTTAACAATCGAAGAAAAAATCTCATCAAAATCAATACCCTTTTCCTGTACAAATCCTTTTACAACTAACTTGGCTTTAAATCTTTTCTTACCTCCATCTTCCTCTTTTAGCCAATAAACCCATTTGTTTGGTAAAGCCTTTTTACCTACAGACAGCTTACATAATTTCCAAGTCTGATTTTTTAGCAAGGAGTCCGTTTCTTCTTTCATTGCAAGCTCCCACTGAACCTTTGTATCCACCTGCATGGCTTCATCATACCCTTCTAGTTCACCAGCATCTATTAACAAAATAGAATACAAAGAGGGAGACAACCTTTTAGGAGGTCTACTTGGCCTTGCTAACTCTCTAACATTCACTAGAGTTTGTGGTATTTCTTGTTTCTATTGCGGAGCATGAGGAACCACTAGAACATCACTATTTGGAGTATCATCCGACACCACATAATCCTTTTCTTTCTTCTCATGCTGCTACAACTGATCTTTGTATAGCACCTTCTCATTGAATACAACATCCCTGCTTCTCACAATTTTCAAATTTTCAACATCCGAAAGCCTATAACCAAATTCATCAATGCCATATCCAATGAAGATAGACTTTTTTGATTTTGCATCTAGCTTGGTTCTATTTTTTAGAATCTACATGTGCAAATGCTTCACATTCAAAGGTTTTGAGAAAAGAGTAACTCACCTTTTTACCTATCCATGCTTCCTCTGGAATACCACAACCCAAAGGAACTAAAGGACCTCTATTAATTAAATATACAGTGGTATTGAAAGCCTCTACCCACATGTTAAAGGCAGCCCAACATGCAATCTCATGCTCCTTGCATGCTCCATTATTGTCCTATTCATGTGCTCAACCACTCCATTTTCTTATGGAGTCCCTAGAACCATTTTCTGCCTACAAATTCCATTAAAGGAATAGTAATCCTCAAATTCTTTGCTGCAATACTCACCACCATTATCAGATCTAAGACATTTTAATCTTTTACCCGACTCATTCTCAACCAAGCTTCTCCATTTCTTAAATGTTTCAAATACAATAGATTTTTGCCTAAGGAAATAAATCCAAACCTTTCTAGTTGCATCATCTATGAATGTAACATAATACTGAGAGCCACCGAGATAAGATACTTGAGCCATTCCCCATACATCTATATGCACAAGATCCAACTTTTCATCTTTCTTTTGCTTCCCATCCTTGAGAAAACTGACTCTCTTTTGTTTGCCATACACACAACTTTAATAGAAATGCATATTAATACATTTCAGACCTAGTAAAACTTTCTTAGAATGAAGTACCTTCATACCTTTTTCACTCATATGCCCAAGTCTGTTATGCCATAGTGTTGTCCAGAATGTGTAACAACTGTTTCAATCTCTTCCTGTGAACCTGCAACAACTGTTCCTAAACCTGTTTATTTTTTCTCTACAATAGCTAAAGTAGAAGGAACAATATGACTTGTACAAAGATATAAGGTGCCTACTTTCACACTTTTTGCTACTATTAAGGCACCTCTTGAAACCTTCCAATTTTTATCAGTAAATGTAACAATGCAACCTTCATTAGCTAGCTACCCTACTAAAATTAAATTCCTACTCAACCTTGGAACATGCCTTACCTCTTATAGTAGCCAATGATTCCCATTATACAACTTAATCTTGATTCTTCCCTTTCCAACAATCTAATAGGGTTCATTGTCTCCTAAATAAACCAACCCAAAATCCCTTTGGACATAATCAAGAAAATAACTTCTATGGGGTGTAGAATGAAATGAGGCCCCTGAATCTAAAACCCATGAATCATCAGCATTATCTAGGGAAAGAATCAAAGCATCATCTTTAGATTTATTACTTACCACATTTGCCTCCTTATTGCCTTCTTGTTTGTCTCCTTCTTTATTCTTCTGAGACCAGCAATCTTTCTTTAGATGACCTAGTTTCTCACAGTACCAACAATCCTTTTATCCTCTAGATTGGGACCTCTTGTCCTTTGATTTTCCTCGTGACTTCCCATGACCTCCAGAACCTTTTCCTCTCTCCTTTGATCTGGCCCTGCTTTCTACATTCAAAACACTACCTAATGTGGACCCTCCTAAGCTTTTCTATTGCATTTCCTTGCTAAGGATAACACCAACAACATCATCAAATTTCAAAGTGTTTGAACTAGAGACAGAGTTACTTACAGCCATTACCAAACTATTCCAACTTTCTGGTAAAGAATATAATATCAATAGAGCCCTCACCTCTTCATTAAATTTCATTTTTATAGAGGTTAACTAACTAGTAATCATATTAAACTCATTTAAATGATCTGTCATAGATCCACCTTCAATCATTTTTACATTAAATAAATGCTTCATGAGAAATACCTTATTTGAGGCTGAGGGGTTTTCATACAATTTAGCCAAAGCTTTCATCATTTCACTTGTTGTCATCACTTTTGTTATATTGAATTCCACAAATGGTGCTAGGCACAACTGAATGGTTCCCATTGCCTTTCTGTCTAGAAGATTCCAATCCTCATCAGTCATTGCTACCAGTTTCTTGGCTATTCCTTCTAACAATCTCCATAATCCTTCTAATAGAGATAATCTTCCATCTGCATCTTCCATAATTGATAGTTCTACCCATTGAATTTGTTTACCTTCAATTTACCCTTGTCTGCCATTGCTCCCACTCAACTATGAGACTTTACTGTAGATGATAATCGAACACAACCTACTCTAATACCACTTGTTAGGGTTAGCTGACAGAAGATATCAATTAAATGCAAATAAAGATTAAATAGAGGAATGAAAAATACACAGAAATAATAACAGCGAGAGACAATTTTAACATGGTTCAACCAAACTCGGGCTACATCCACCAATAGAGAGTCCAATATCATTATCCAATAAATCAAACCGATTGCAACCAGTAATCCCTACAACTCAATATCACTGCAAATGCTACAATACAATATCAACAGAAACCCTAACCCTTAGCCACTTTTATCAAGCCTTATGTTAGTTACAAAAATAAAGTTTCTTTTTATGTCGGCCAATAGAAAAATAACTCCTCGTACTCCCCCATTAAATAATATGTGGGGAAGCTGCTCGGATAAAAGTGGGGAAAATTTAACCTCCAAGTCTGATTAGGATCCATATAAAAACAAATTTGAGGATAATGATCAATTATGGATTGGTACAGATTGATTAAGGATGATAGGACTGATTAGGGATGATAATGGATGACGAACAAAGATTTGATTAAGGATGATTTAGGGACAATGATTATTACAAGGATAAGGCTATGGATAATGATGGGGTTAATGATAGGCTAGGGCTAATTAACTATGGATGACTTGGATAATCTATAAACTAATTAGGATGATGACAAGGAAATGATCGATGATTAGGACAGATCACAAGCTAAGAAGGACAAATAGACAAGGATATGGGTGAGGTGGCGTGTAATGTCAAAGGATGACATGGAAAGGGAATTGTTTGTAACCAAAAGGACAAAGTTTTGACCTTTTTAATGGGTTTGAAAATGGGCACTGATTCAGAGGACTGGGCACTAATTCAGAGGGCCAGGCACTGATGTAGGATAGTTATGGTTTCATGTGAATTTTGAGGTGGTGAGATGGATTTTTGGAAAGCAAACAATCAATCACACAATGGCTTGAAGTTTTAATAGGATAGTTTATGTTCATGATTGAAAACACTTGTAAGCATGTACAACCTAGGTTGGAAAGTGGATACTACTTGTTGAGTCCCTACTTGGATTTCTGCATATACTGAGACAAAGCAGATGACTAGATATATTGGTGACACTGGCTCCTCCTTACACGGCACGGACACACAAACTCTCTTAACCTTCAGATCCTATGAACCGAGGGATTTTCTATCTCTATGATGAATAGTACATATAGGGTGGCTTCGAAAGTCCAACCTCCTGCACCAACAAGAAAAAAAGGTTTTGGGCCTCTGCAACAAGTGGTTTCTAGTCAGCATTTTGGGATAATTTGGTGTTTATACATGTGGTGGTTTTCTCATTTAAGAGGCCTCCCAACCCTCAGAAAGGGTTTTTACGCATCACATGGATACTAAAGGAGACTTTCCTCGGTATAGAATAGCGGTACCAAGTGATTGATGACTTTCGTCACAACCACAATTATTTATATAGCAAACCAAAACAAAAGTACAGTTTGGCTCATTCCCTTTCACAAATGGGGAGGCAGACCCTCTAAAGTTAATAACAATTTCTCTTGCACCCAAGATCCATTTAATAGGCAAGGGGAGAGGATTGTTTTGTTATTAAATTTGGGATCTAACTTAACAAATGTGCAACCACACCAATCACATCAAACAAGATCTAAGTTCTTTTTAGAGCCCAAATGAAAGATTCCTAAATTTAAACAAGCAAGTTCATTTTAAGTGCACCAAATTGAAATGTTTTCTAAGCTAACACATGCAAGTACACACATAAAACATGAAATCCTAAAAAGAAAACTTGTTAGTAGTTTGATATTTTAGTCTTGGATGGTCAAATGAGGCTACAAGACAAATATTAGTCCAAGAAAACCAACTTTAGGCTAGGTGCTAATATAGAGACCTAAGCGCTAATAAAAAAACTAGGCACCCCTATAACATATATGCGCTAATATGAAAGATTTTCTTATGTTTAAAATTAGGCACTGCTATACCTGACTTGACACCGATCTCTACAAGATTGAGTGCTGATTCTCTGTGGTAGGCACTGATTTGACTTTGGTAGAGTTTCCCCCTTGTAAAATGCACTTTTCCTGCAAAACAGAGAGTTAACCCTGCAGAAAATGATGGTTAGACAGTTAAAAACACCTATTAGATGCTAAAGTTAACAAAAAGTGCACAAAATGTTACTTCTATGTGAAGCAAGGATGGGCGTTAATGTGCCATGATAAGTGCTGATTCACTAGATAGGCATTGATCCATAGTGACAGGCACTAATTTGAGACAGGCAGCACCTCCCCTTTGTAAAATGGATATTTTCTACAAAACAAAGAGCTTACAAGTCCAAAAAGTTAGTAAAAAGACATCTAAGACCTAATGCAAACATAAAACACTGAAATTGACCAAAAACCCATAAAAATCAAGTGTTTTACCTTACGTTGGGTTGGGTGCTGATGTACCAGGTTAAGCACTAATTCACTATATAGGCACCACTCTACAAAAACTAGGCGTTGATATGACCTAGATCACAAGAAAAACCACATAAAGCATGCAATTTTATTAGTGTTAAGGTGGTGGGGTCCCACCATGCGTTGCAAAATGTCTAGCCTATGAAAGTGGGATCCTAAATTAGATACTAACTATCCTAATTGCACCTAATCCCAAGTCCAAGGGACCTCAAGATTGAGCTTAAACTACTAATCCACTAACTATCTAAATTGCACTCTATCTAAACACATAAGTAGTGATATACTCTATATAATTATGCAACTAAACTAAACTATTTATAATTACACTAATTCTATCATGTTGAACACTCAATTGGATAGAGTTTCTTTGCATATGATGGCTTGTTGATATGGCAGGTGGAGGCCTCAATTTATAGATTTCTGGGGATGGGATTGGAGGGCTAGGATCAATTTGGAAGATCAATGGTTGAGATTACTTGAGGATCCTCAAGTAGGGAGAATTGGATAAATGATATGATTAGATTGGAAGAGAATTTTGCCCCAAGATTCAAAGGATGATCAATGGATGGGGTTGCAAGTTTGAATGGATGGATGGCTAGGATTGGGTAGGTTGTAATGTCTCCCATCTAGCCCATTGGATTAGTGGGCAGGGATCAGCCTATGACCAGACTCCCGTAGGCTAATGGAGATGTTTAGGGGGTCATTTCAGGGGACTTACTATTTATAGTAAGTCAGGTGCCAGACACTTGCCATTTTTAGCAGGGCAGTTGTGGAGGTTGTTTGCACATAACTCATGGTTTTGATAACATTATAAGTTAAATTAAAGATTTAACTTATGATATGTTATTAGACATAATATAACTTTATGTTATATTATAAGGTCACTTTATAAAATAAAGTTACAACTTAAAAAGTAGCATGTCTAGGATGAGCACCCAAGGTGGTAAAGGGGACATAAGGAGATTATTAAAAAATAAAATAAAAGATACTCTTCTTGGGCATTGGAGTTAAGGAGTAAAAAGGCAAAAAGAACTTCATTTTTGGATATGCAAATATTATTGGATTTTTCTCTCTTTGTGAGATTATTGTGCTTTGGGTTTTGGAGCTTAGCTCTAGGGTTTCAGTTAGCTATGTTGGGACGAAAACCTCGGCATTAGTCCCTTTCTTCATGCATGGAAGATCATATTAGGAGAGGATTTGTGGAGGCTTCATATAGAGGCTTCATTTGAGCTTTATATTGATATATTTCAGTAGAGATTTGAGTAAACATTGATGATTTCATGGGTAAATTCTTATGAGCAGATGACAATGGAGATTTAGTGTAGATTTTGGAGATATTCATTAGTTTTTGGCAGGTTGTACATCTTTATTTGTAGGTCGTACCTGTACATAAGAAGTTGTACCATTTGACGGCACATTTGGGGGTTAATTTGAGGTCTTTTGACATGAGAAACAATTGATATCAGTCGTCAAACTTCTGCAGACATTTTCTGATCAGATTGGAGGAGATTAAACACATTGTTTGTACCTTTAGGTAGGTCATACTACTACTGGAAGTGGCCTTGGGCTCTTGGGTGTCATTTACATTACATTTTTAGGCTCCTAACTCTTCCATTTTGGGCGTCTATCTTCATATATTGCTACTATAGTTTCATTTTCAAATAGAAAACCTTATTGTATTCATTCCATGGTGATTTCATATGGCAATGTATGTTGGTCCAGATTTAGCAATGAATGAAGTTGAATATTTTTATATGGGTATGTCTCTGTAATTAGTTTGTCACTTTTTATGATCTGGGTCATTATCTATTTGTGCAGATACATTGTAGATTTTTTGGGTTTTTGTTATTTGCTTCATTTCCTATGTATTTCATGCAAAAATGCACATGCAAGAAAACCCCATAAAACCCTAAACAACAAAACATCAAAAAATAAAAAAATACACAGAACCAAACATATACCAGGGGTGTAAGTTACAATGGTATCAGAGCAGAAGATCTTGCTATCTTGTGTTCCAAAAAAAGACATGCAGTGAGTTATGTATCCTATGCAGTCATTGACACACCATTACAATTTGAGAAGGAATAGGTCAAAACCAGAGATACAGACTCCGCAGTTAGTACAGGAGGGAGAAGTACCCTTAAAGGACCCATTTTCAGGTGAACTACCACTAGTTACAGAACCTGAAGGAGAGATGGATGACAGGGAAAATGAGGAGCCTCGTATGCGTGAGATTCTAAATGCATTAACTAGGAGTCAGTTACCTATGGAGAGAGAGATGAGGGAGTCATGGGAGGAGTTGAGAGAATCATAGGATGAGATAGAAAATCCTTAAGTAGTTGGCACCTCAGGATGGAAGAAATAACAGGGATAATAATTACAATCACCGTGACAGGAATAGGAACAATGGTGGTGACAGGAACAGGAACAATGGTGATGGAAGAAACAAGGATAATGGAGGTGATAGAAACAAGATTAATGGGGGTGATATGCACAATGGTGATAGGAACCAAGGATATATTCAAGCTTCATGGGATACCTAAGAGCATAGTTAGTGATAGGGATATCAAGTTCCTAAGTCTATTTTGGTAGGAGCTATGCAGATTTTGTTATACTAAGTTGACTCCTAGTACTAGTTAGCACCCATAGACAAATGGCCAAACAAAGGTGGTGAACAAGTGGTTGGAGGGGTATCTTCATATTTATGTTTCAGGGTAGCATAAGGCATAGATCAAATGGTTGCATCTGGGGAATACTGTTATAACATCACATACCACATGTCTATCCAAATGACTCCTTTCAGGGCACTATATGGTTATGATGCCCCACACTTCACAGATCTCTTACTTTGTGATAGTCAGGTGCCTAAGGCAAAAGATCTTTTGTAGGAGAGCCAGGACATAGCGAAGGAGCTTAAGGAGAATATACGATAGGCACAGAGTCAATAGAAGCTTTATGGTGATTAGCACTGGGTGGAGAGGTGTTTTTAGGTTGAGGATATGGTGTATTTGAGGTTCCAACCCTACAAGCAGTCCACTCTCAAGAAGAGTGGAGCAGAAATATTAAAAGCCAGGTTTTATGGCCCATTGAGGATTACCAGAAAAGTGGGTGGAGTAGCATATGAGCTCGAATTACCAGTAGATAGCAAAGTGCATAATATATTTCATGTTTCTAGGTTAAAGAAAGTTCTTGTCCATAATGTGATTCCTTCAGTAGAGCTTCCTCCATTGGATGAGGAGGGTAAGTTCATCGACACCCGAGAGAGGAATTTGAGGAAACATGTCATCAGAGTATACTTGGTTAAGTGGAAGAATTTACCAGTTGAGGATGCCACTTGGGAGAGTGAATAGATATTATAGCATCCTAAGCTGAGATTGCTTGAGGACAAGCAATCTTGGGGAGGGCAGACTATAATCTCCCCCATCTAGTCCATTGGACTAGTGGGCATGGATTAGCCTATGACCAGACTCCCGTAGGCTAATGGAGATGTTTAGGGGGTCATTTTAGGGGAAGGTTCCAGGCACTTGCCATTTTTAGTAGGGCAATCATGGAGGTCCTTTGCACATAACTTATGGTTTTGACATGTCTAGAGAGCTATTGGATACATTATAAGTTAAATTAAAGATTTAACTTATGATATGTTATTAGACATAATATAACTTTATGTTATATTATAAGGTCACTTTATAAAATAAAGTTACAACTTAAAAAGTGACATGCCTAGGATAAGTGCCCAAGGTCCTAAAGGGGACATAAGGAGATTATTAAAAAATAAAATAAAAAATACTCTTCTTGGGTGTTGGAGTTGAGGAGGAGTAAAAAGGAAAAAAGAACGTCATTTTTGGATATGCGAAGATTATTGGATTTTGCTCTCTTTGTAAGATTATTGTGCTTTAGCTTTTGGAGCTTGGCTCTAGGGTTTCAGTTGGCTATGTTAGGACAAAAACCCTAGCATTGGTCTCTTTCCTCGTGCATGGAAGATCATATCAAGAGAGGATTTGTGGAGGCTTCATCTAGAGGCTTCATTTGAGCTTTATATTGATATATTTCGACAGAGATTTGAGTAAACATTGAAGATTTCATGGGTAAATTCTTATGAGTAGTTAACAATGGAGATTTAGTGCAAATTCTGGAGATATTCATTAGTTTTTGGCAGGTCGTACATCATTATTTGCAGGCCATACCTGTGCATAGGCAGCCGTACCATTTGAGGGCACATTTGGGGGTCGATTTGAGGTCTTCTGGCATGAGAAATAGCTAATATCAGTTGCCAAACTTCTGCAGACATTTTTGATCAGATTGGAGGAGATTAAACACAAAAGAATATACTTTTGTTGTTGTTTGTACCTCCAGGCAGGTCGTACTACTGCTGGAAGTGGACGTGGGCTTTTGGGTGTCATTTACATTACATTTTCAGGCTCCTAACTCTTCCATTTTGGGCATCCATCTTCATATATTGCTGCTATAATTTCATTTTCAAATAGAAAACCTCATTGTATTCATTCCATGGTGATTTCATATGGCAACGTATGGTGGTCCAGATTCGGCAATGAATGAAGTTGAATATTTTTATATGGGTATGTCTCTATAATTAGTTTTGTCACTTTTTGTGATCTGGGTCATTATCTGTTTGTGAAAATACATTGTAGATATTCTGGGTTTTTGTTATTATCTTCATTTCCTATGTATTTCATACAAAAACACACATGCAATAAAACCCCACAAAACCCTTTAAACAACAAAACATCAAAAAAAAAATACACATAGAGTCAAACATATATCAGGAATGTATGTTACAGGTATATGACATGTAAGGACTCATTTATGAAAAGGTAAGGGTTAGATTTTGTGAGGAATTTTAAATCCCATGGAGAGGACAAATGGAATTTAAAATTAGAAGAATAGTGTTCAAATAGTGTCACATGTAATTTCAAATTTGAATGAATAATGACACATGGAGTGGGGTGGAAGAAATAAGACAAATGTACACTTTATGGAAGATTTGCCCATGCTTCCAAAGTACCACTTGTCATGTACATGTGTGTACATTAGATGACAAGTGGACTTCTAGAAACATGGGGGTTTGTAATGATGAATTAATTAAAATTAATTCAAGTGCACATGAATTAGAAGAAGATAATGATGATTACAAAAAGTAATCAAAAGTGAATTACATAAATATGATAATTTATTTAATTTTTGAACTATGATTCATGAACTATAGTAAAAAAAATTAATTTTTAAACTATAGTAGATGAACTTGACTTTTATGGAAAATGTGCCTAGAGTAAGTTAATTAAATAATAAAAAAATATTTAATTATATGGATTGGATGAAGTAATGTAGGTGAATTAGGGTTGGATTGTGTAGGTGGATGGAAGTGGTTGTGACCATATTTAGATGTCTACATTTGGTACTCCAAATCTCTATGCAGTGAAAGTTATGTTCATCAGTTTCAAGACACTGTCTAATAGTGTTTGTAGTGTGTCTAGGAGAAAGTATTTTGCTCCACATTTCTCTATAGAAAGGTTTTAGGTGTTGCAGTTTTGGATATATGCTTATAAGGTCCTTATCTATCTTCCATCCAAAAGGTTTGTGATTTGGTGCTCCGAAAAATAATTTATTATGTGGCAAAGTTCGATAGTGTTATTGTGTTTAGGTGAAATCTATTGTGGCTGAATTTGTTGGTTTCTAGGTGACTTCAAGTTGTTTGTGGATGTTTCTAGATTATGTTAAAGCTTCATGCAAGGTCCACAAGGTATGTTTATCTTTAAAGAAGTGGGTGCTCAAAAGTTTTTGATGTTAACACAAGTTTGGCCGACTTGGTTGTTTTCACTAATTCTAATTATGTTTTGGTGATTGTGAAAGCATGTTAGAGTGGATTTAGTTCTATACTAAGGCATGATGTGGTCTACATTCATTCCCTTCCTCCACGAGGATGTTTATGTCAAGACCTAATTTGAATTTTATGGGTTGAGTTGGGTTGCCAACCTTGGAGAATGTTTCCATGATTGACGATGGTATAAATAAGTGCCAAGGAATTGTGGATTTGAGGGCATGCAAGGGATATGATGTGTGTGATGTGAATTTGATCAAGGGAAGCAAGAGCTTTCATGTGTTAGGCTATTGAATGCAGTGAGCAGAAGGTGTCTACTATTTTCATTGATGCTACAAAGATGTTGTTGTTGTTGTGATGAATATTGAGCTTCATTGGAACTATATTAGTTCAAAGCCAGGTAGTGTGCCATTCTTCTCTTCTTTCCTTCTTTTTTAGTGGGTAGTGAGTCCACTTGGATAGTGAGTCCCTACAGTGAGCATTCTTGCTTATGGTAGTGAGCCTTTTGTAATTTGATAATGGTTCTACATTATATTGTTAGATAATCCTCACCGTGGTTTTTCTCTTTTAGGGTTTTCCACAAAATCTAGGGTTCTCTTGTGTATGGTGTTGATGTGTTTAAGTTTCTGTTATTTTCTTCTCATGTTTAATCATCATAACAGATTAAGGATTTAAGTCAATTGATGTGGATGTGAATAAGTTTATAAGGGTTTGAAATTTTTGATATAAATGATTCACCCCCCCTCTCAGTTGTCTTGTGTATTCAACAATCGGTATTAGAGCCAAGTTCCTTTGAAGAAAACTTAACATCTTGAGGTAGATCTGGGATGGTGCACAAGAAGGATGATACTGTTACAGATGACTTTGAAGGATGCGTAGAAGAAAATGTAGAAAATGCTTTGGAGCTAAGTCTTGATAATAAATATACTGCTCAAGAAAAGAACTATTGAGTTATTGACAGTAGTTGCTCAAATCATATGACTAGTGATAAAAGCAAGTTTGTTAAATTTGAGAAACATGATGGAGGACTAGTCATTTTTGGTGATGATTGTACTACTAAGATATGTGGAATAGGCTCAACCAATCTTGATGGAAAGCATAATACTGATGATGTTCTTTATGTCAAAGGCTTAAAGTAAAATCTCTTGAGTGTTGGAGAATTATGTAGAAAAAGATACAATCTTATGTTTCAAGATGATGGCTTTGAGATTAAAAAGAAATCTGGAACTATGATAGCTACTAGGAAAAGGATAGATAGAAATATTTATCATCTCAAAGAAGGTGATGGTTATTGATTTATGAATCAAATCAGTGAAAGTTGGCTATGGCATAGAAGGATGTGTCACATCATTTTTGATAGTCTAGTGAAGATAAGTACAGTTCAAGCTGTGAAAGACCTACCAAAGACCATCAAACCTGCTAATGTTGTCTACAAGGAATGTCAAGTTGGAAAGCAAGTGAGGAGAAATTCTGAAGTGAAAGAGCAATCTTCTACTAGACTATTGGAATTGGTGCATACAGAACTCTATGGTCTTACCAAAGTAAGGAGTTTTCAAGGTGACT
This sequence comes from Cunninghamia lanceolata, assembly GCA_027924645.1. Taxonomy (NCBI): domain Eukaryota; kingdom Viridiplantae; phylum Streptophyta; class Pinopsida; order Cupressales; family Cupressaceae; genus Cunninghamia; species Cunninghamia lanceolata. Next base: position 26,000,425 of record BSBN01000047.1, read on the forward strand.
GATATTTTATGATATAATTAATTGATGATTATTCCAGAATGACATGGGTTATTTTTCTTAAAGAAAAATCAAAGGTTCTAGATAAGTTCAACACATTTAAAACTATGGTTGAGAATGAAATAGACATGAAAATCAGATACTTGAGCTTTGATGGAGAACTTACTAGAGGGAAGCAAGCCAACCAAAAGTTTACTAGAGGGAAGCAATTCAGACTGTTGTCTACATACAGAACATAGTACAAGTAAGAGAAAATGATACAAAGACTCCCTATGAGCTATGGTATGGAAGGATTCCTAATGTTAAATATTTTAAAATTTTTGGAAGCAAATGTTATATCAAAAGAAATGAAGATCCAAGAAAATTTGATGCAAGGCAAGATGAAGGTGTTTTTCTTGGGTACTCTAACAAAAGAAAAGATTAATGGTGCTATAACAAAAGGCTAAGAAATATTGTTGAGAGTGTGAATTCCAAGGTTGATGAGGACATATAGAAGATTTATGAAGTTAATAGATATGTATCAGATTCAGATGAGTTCTCTTGTACAGAAGAAGAAAATGCTTCTAAAAAAGAATTGCAGGTTGAAGAACAAGAAGGACTAGAAAGAATCCCTAAAACTCTCAAGCATGTGTAGAGGAATCTCACTGAAGACTAGGTCATTGGTGATAAGTGCAAAGATGTATCGACAAGAAGGAAAGTCACTAAAGAATAGGTAAATCTATGTTGAATTTCTAAAGTAGAACCTAAAACAAAGGTTGGGGCATGTAAGGATGAACATCAGATCAAGGCAATAGAAGAAGAAATTCCTTCTATTGAATTTTCAGAAGATGAATGCATGCCTGCTAATAATGAAGAACTCAAGATTGCTCTCAAAGAATTAGAGAGGACTGAAGAAGAAATCATAGACTTGAAGGAGAATGTCAAAGAGGCAAATGAATGTATCAAAAATCTAAGAGAACAAGTTAAGAAGTTTAAACAAAGGCATAAAGGAGGTCAGTGAATAATCAAGATTAGCAAATGAATCCATGATAGGTCTAAAAGTGCAAGCTAAAGAAAAGGTAAGAATTAAGGAATATCTAAACTCAATGGTGAAAGGCAAATCTGAAGAATGTACAAGGCTAGAGAAAGAAGTTGTGAAATTGAAATTAGATTTGGAGAAGGTAAAGAACTATGAAGAAAAATTCAAGATAAGTTCTACAAGGCTTGATGAGATGATTACAATTCAAAAAGATCCTAATGATAAAGGCGGCTTAGGGTTTGAAAAAGATGAAAGCTCAAAATTAGGTCAAGCATCAAAAGCTAAAGATAAGTTCAGAATAATGGTAAGCGGATCTAGAATCAGAAGAAAGGAGCTAGAGGACCACTAGTCAGACAACCTAATGCTCAAAGGTACCCATATTTCAATAGCTATTGGCATTCTTACAATAAAATTTAAACATAAGGCTACATAATGTAGGAGTAGAATGAATCAAAATGTTCCATCTTTTTCTTGTTAATGTTTCACATGCAAGAAAATTGGTCATAAAGCTAGTGAGTGCAAAAACCAAAGAATGAATGACTATAACAATGATAGAATGACTCAATCCTTTAATGGCAACTGTTATATATGCAATAGATTTGGGCACAAAGCTAATCAATACAGATCCAAAATGAATGGAAGGAACAATGGTTAGCGGGATGTTGTGTGCTACAATTGTAATAAACCTAGACACATTTCAAAGTTCTGTAGAAGCAGAAGCATGAAGAAGGATATTCCAATAAAGAAGAACAAACCAGTATAAAGAATTGACCCAACAGAGACTAAGAATTAGATGAGTAAGATTTGGATTAGGAAGGATGTAACTGAGGCTAAGAATATATCGATATTGGCTTCTGGTGCAGATGCTTCCTTTGGAAACTAAGTTGGAGGCTACCTCTCAATGGAAGTAGGTAGTGGTGTTGATGCTTATTGCAATCAAGGGAGAAAGAGTTGATACAAGTTGGTCTGTACTCCAAAGGGGGAGTATTCAGAGTAGTTGAGATCAGTGCAAGTATGTGTAGTATCATAATCAAGAGAGAGATTGAAAGAGATATGTCACTCTTTTCCATTGATGTCATAGAGGGAGAGAGTTCATGTGAAAAATAAAGAGAGAGAAAGAGAGCAAGTTGTATAAAAGAAAGGGGGAGAGTGAGATTAGTGCAAAGTTGTGTCATGATGGTTTTTCACATCATATGTTTCCATCTATGACAAAGGGGGAGATTGTTGCAAGTATGTGCCAATCGGTGTTGTCATTGATGTCAACATGTTTGTGTTGTCATTAGTATCAACTATGTTCTCTACTATTATTGTTGTTATTTGGTTAAGTTGCTGAATTAATGATGATGTGATTGCCTTCAAGAAGTGTTGAAGATATTAAGAATATGTTCCTCTTGCTGAGTTTCCAAGTGCTTTTGAGAAAATTTTATTAACATCGGAAACAGTGTGTTGAAGAAGTCTTCTGGCTTGTACACAATACTATTTGAGTTTCTTCTCTGCATTTCTTCTGTGTTGGAGATCTAAATGTATGGTTTGAATATGTTTTTGAGAAGTGTTTGAAGATGATAAATCCATAATTTGGTACCCCGGATCATTGTGTAGTGAAAGTTATGTTCACCAGTTTGAAGACAATGTTTGATAGTGTTTGCAGTGTGTCTAGGAGAAAGTATTTTGCTCCACATTTCCCCACACAATTGTTTCATGTGTTACAATTTTGGATATATGATTATTAGGTCCTTGTCTATCTTCCATCTAAAAGGTTTATGATTTGGTGCTCTAGAAAGCAATTTATTGTGTGGCAAAGTTAGACAGTGTTGTTGTTTTCAGGTGAAAGTTGTGGCTAAATTTGTTGGTTTCCAGGTGACTTCAAGTTGTTTGTGGATGTTTCTAGATTATGTTAATTCTTCGTGCAATGTTTGCAAGGTGTGTTTATCTTTAAGGAAGCGTGTGCTCAAAATTTCTTGATGTTAACACAAGTTTGGCTGACTTGGTCATTTTCACTAATTCTAGTTATGCTTTGGTGATTGTGAAAGCATGTTGAAGTGTGTTAGAGTGGATTTAGGTATGTGCTAAGGCATGATGTGGTCTACATTCATTTCCTTCCTCTGTGGGGATGTTTAGGTCCAGACCTAATTTGAATTTTATGGGTTGAGTGTTTGAATTAGGGCAAACAACTGAGAGTGGGGGGTGAATCAGTTGTCTTAAAACTTTAATGCTTGCTGCAGTTAATTCTTCTTTACCACTTAGTTACAGATTAATGATATAACCATGAAAAGTAATAATCAATATCACATGATTAGAAACACAAATAACACACTTGACACCAAGATTTTTAACACAAAAACCCAGTTAAGGGAAAAACCATGGTGGGGGTTAACCCACAAAGATTATACTATGTTAAAAGTATTACAAATAGGGAAGGCACATGCCTTCGGGCTCACTGCCCAAAGCTCACTGCTTAAATGAGGCTCACTACCTACAAGAATGCTTACACAAAGATTACAGATTGTTTGAACTGATGAATAGCATCTACTAATATAGGAATTTAGTTCCGGTTAAGAACAGAATACTGATCTTACACACTTCATCCTTACACTACCATGTTTACTGTTTTGCCATGATCCAGACCTTAGATCTCTTCCTCTTTGGCACTTCTATCCACCTTTTTCACACTTAATCCATCACCATAACACTCTCAAACTCAAAACACATGAATCCATCAGCTATATATCCACATCAAGAAATTCAATCAAGTGTAGTCGGCTCCAAGAAAACTTAGAACAATTATTAACCATTCTGCTCTATCGGCTGAATCCATGCACAAATATCAACGTGGACCAAAAAATTGTATTCCCAGATTATCAATCATGTTGGCCAATACCACTAATTATCACTAAATGCTTATCCAAAAACTTTTTTGCATCCAGACAAAGATCAAATACTAGGTCGGCATGTTCTTCTTCTGACTGCACTTAACTAACTGGAACCTGATACTTAGATGCTTATAACTTTTGTACCCTTCATCATCAGAGGTTAAGATTTTGGATTTAGATAGTCTTGATAGTCCTTATCACTTGCGTAGATTTGCAACACACTATGATTTACCATCGGAGAGATCCAGACCAAGATACTAGACCCTGTCAGATGCTCTATTTTTGACTACCCAGACTTAGACAAATCTTCACTCTAACTTCTAATATGAACAAATTATGTAATGCAGATGTGTAAGGTAGACTTAGTTGCCATCAATGACAATACTTGTCATCCATAGTAGTGTCTCTTTCCAACAATCTCCCCTTTGGCATTAATGGCAACACTTAGTGAAAAATGACTAAGTGTCAAAACAACTCCCCCTTACTCTGTACACTTATGCTTTTAACTGTTCTCCAGTGCTGCCCCTTTGACATCAATGGAAAAGGCTAAACTTTTTGAATGTAACAATTCCATACTCTCACATTTCTCTACAATGGAGTGTATATGCAATACAACTTTATAGATAGGAGTGAATATTGCCTTATGGTCCAGTAGTTCCAATATCTATAATTGAGCATCAAACTTGACAAAATCTGCATACTAAAATTCACCAAAAAATTTATGTACATGGGCATATATGTAAACAACCCTATTAATTATTTACATAAGTTTGAATACATCACCAAAGACATTCTTTAGCAACTCCAACTCATTATCCGAACTCTTTTTCATGTTGTTCAAAATTGAGATGTGACCACTGAATAAGAATGCTTGAGACTCTACTTTCCGCAAGTTAGTAGGATCACTTGACTTAGCAACAACTTGGGCTTCTATCATGATATTGAACATTGCTTCCAAATTGGGGGAAATCAATCCTCAGAGCTCACACATCCTTGTCTCAATGCTTTACTTTTCTTTTATCAATTTCTTTATTTCTTCAATCAAGATGATTGTTTGACTTTCTTGGCTCATCACTGATACTGTCTGAGGATCAAAAGATTGGGATGCACTTAACAGTTTTTCCTTTGACTCCTTTATTTTTATTTCAATGTCCTCTATAGCTTTAGGAAAAGATAAACATAATTTATATACTTTCCCTCCTTCTATAAGATCATTTTGAATACTCTTTACACCAGTATCTAGCACAATTCTATCAAGTGCAATCATTCTTTTTAGAGCATCAAATCTTTTATCACTGAATTCATTTTTAACCTTAACCTCTGCAGATTTTTCAAGAGATTCAAAATGAGAACTTACTGAGTTTATTAGACTTTTCAACTGGCCAGAGGGAGATGCCGATGAATCCTTCTGGAATGTTGGCATGATTTTCTCCAGAATCCCAGATGCAAGACCAAGTAGCTCACTGTCTTCTATGTGAGATTTTAGAATATCTTCTCTGGCCTTAGCTTGAGCAATGGAGGTCAGTTTTATCTTCTACACTGAAGATAACGTATCAAAATTTATTGGACCTTGTATTATGTCCTGATCTTCTTCAATTTGTTTATCTCTTTCCAAAATTTCCTTCACTACATCTACAGCGTCTCCTGCCCAAAATGTTGATGTATCTATTTGATCCTTACTGGTACTGTCAATTGGATTGTCCTTCTTGGGCTCTTCCTCAACCTTTGCAATCTCTTCTTTCTTTTCATTTTTGTCCTTGGCCTTTTCTAATATTTGGTCCTTAGCTTTTTCTATTTCATGCTCATTATTCTTCAATGAATCATCTTCATTTTGAGTATTTGTGTTAACATTCATCTCTGTATTTTCTTTGTTTATTGCTTCCTCTTCTGGAATAGAGGAGTCATCTATCTAAGTTTGCTACTCATTGATCTTTAATTCTTCAACATCTAGAATGGAAGAGTCAACTCTATCATTAGTTTCTTTTACTTGATCTTCTTTCACCATTTCTTCATCTTCTTTATTCAAATCTTCTTCTTTCGGAAGTGAGTCATCATCTACTCCAATTTGTTGCTCATCCTTCTACAATTTTTCATTATTCAGAATTGATATATTCTCAATATCAACTAGTTCTTCTATAATAACATAGAACTTGTTCTTGTCCAGTGCTTTCCTTAGAATTTGTTCTGGTTCTTTAACAACTTCATCAATATCTCCAATCATCAGCTTATTCATCCTTGTCTTGCTTTTGAATTTTTTCTTGACTTCTTTAAAAAAATTATTTGCTTCTTTTGTGGAGATCACTAGACACAAACTGGACAAAACATGTTCTCTCAACTTCATATCCTTTGACTTGGAAGCTTCTTTTCTAATTTCCAAAATGTCTCTTAAACTCTTGGGAACTTCTGACAAGATCTATACTAGAGCTCGGTTCAATATATTCAAGTATTTGATAGTGGCATCTTCCAAAAGTCTCTTGTCAGCATCATTGTAACGATCATAAAATTTAGTCAATGGCTTTAAATTGCCATCAACAGTGATTGACTTGACAATGTATTTCATAGAAGGAGTTGGCTTCTCAACATCAACCTCTGACTTCTATCTCTTATTTGCCTTTTTTCTTTTGGAAGGCTTCTCTTTTGACACTTTAACAAATTTAGTGCTTGTGGCCTTAAGTTCTTTAAGCTCTTCATGAGAATTTGCCTTTTCTTCATCCTCCTTTTCCATACTGTCATATGACCTTTTTGCCATTACTTTTGTTCTTTTTCTTTCTTCTGGTTTCTTTGTTCTAACAGGTTTTGTTTGAACAGGGGCAGTAGCAGAACTTCTAATTTTTCTATGCTGGCTGGTGGAGACTTCCAGAGCACTTCCTTGTTTCTTATCCTTCATCTCCTTTTTAGCTCTTTTTAACCTTTCTCTATTCTGCTTCACAACTTCCTTAGTTATGCCAATGCTTTCAGCATACATTTCTACTTGTCTTTGAGCTTTCCTCTTAAATTCAGGTTTTCTGAGCTCAACATGTAGTTTCAAACTGAGCTCCTCATATGTCCCAAATCTTTTCACAGAATCATCCTTGGGTTTTCTCAAGAGATGTTGAGCATACATATCCAAGATTTTCTCATCTACCTCACACCCCATGGGAATGATCGAAACAGTTCTGGGTTCTACTGCTTCCATTAAGCACTAATTAGTGTCCACCATGAAACAAATCTCATTCTTGTATTTCTCAACAACTGATTTAGGAATTATTTCCCTAGAATGCATCATACTCTAAATTTTTTTGAAGTATCCCTAGATTGCAGTTTTCTGTGCATTAGAGTCTCCAATGCTATGTAGATGCTCTCTTATCTGAGTAGCAACTAGCATGTCACTAGTCCAATGCACACCTTTTACTCTAGGCACTTCATTCATGAAGTAGAAGAATAAACATATAACCAAGGAATCATATTTGAAGGTGTTTTTCTTGTCCTTCTTGATTTTTCTCAAGTTCTTAATCAGTTGGTTTTGTAACAACTCACATAGGTCATAATCTGCATTTTCTTTCAACATTTGGTATGCAGCATATATGGCCATTTTGGACACAGAATTCTCCCTGCTAGAGTGATAAATCTTGTAACCAATTACCATATAGGAAAACTTAACATACGGATCAATAATGTCATTGATGGTCATTGCCCTCTTGTCAAAATTGGCACCAGTTGCATCAGTAATGGTCTAGTTTTTCACAGATTTCAACATGGGTAAACCACCAGTTGAATTTAACCCAGTTACAATCCTGATAACATGCTTTGTAATCTTGAATGGTTTCAACAACCATATGAACTCATCATGCATTCAGCTCAAGATGTATAGGACCCACTCACCCTCATCAAATGTTAGAAATTCAATGACCTATAGAAAATGTTTGCTTTCTAGGGATTTGTATTTTAGTTTCAAATCACGATTATCATGCTTAAGGCAGTTCTCAAACAAATCTAGCAATCTCAAGTTTCCAAATTCATCTATGCTAGAATGGATGTATGCCCTAATATCCTCAACATGCAACACTCCATGGGGCACACCAGAAAATGCTCCTAATTGTTTGACTTCGACTAATTTGTATGGATGCTTCTTAAATTTGGGTCGAGCCCTTTCAGTAATATCAACAATAAGAGGAGTAGCCATCTCAAAATATTATAGATTCAAAGCTTTGTAGAAAATACCTTTTTCTTCATGGAGTTAGGGTTAGTGGATGAATTTGCCGGTCACACTTCAAATCCTTGAAATCTTATCTTAGGTGCTCTTGTGCTTGCTCTCTTTGAATGTAAAGTGATTCAAATGTAGAATGAACAACCTTTTTATGCTCTACAAAACCTAATTCATCATTGTAATAAATGCTCTACCCTAGTACATCCAGTTACACTATTTCTACATATAGTCAATCTTGAATTTCTCCACAATCAATCACATTTTCTTCTTTTCTTCCAGAATTTGCTTCAATAAATCTGCAATAACTGAAATTATCTCCTCTCATCATGCCAAATTTAGGCACCCACTTACTAATTGGGGGAATTTGATTTTCAATGCAAGTCCCCCTGAGTTAGAGCTCCTAATTTAATTCCTGGAGGAATTATCAGCATGGATTCTAGTGTGGACCCATTGTCAACATTCATTCCACCTTTCTTTACCCATGTTTTGTTCATGTCATTTTGGATCTCATTTACATCAATTTTTCCCTTGCCTTTGTCTTATTTCTACTCATCCAGGTTTTTGTTTACTGAACCTCTTATTTCATTGTTCCTGCTTCTACAGAATCTTGCAATATGACCAGAATGGTTACAATTGAAGCACACAACATTTCTTTGCCCATTTGATTGAATTCCTCTTGATTTGCACTGATTAGCCATATGTCCAAATCTATTGCATGCAAAGCATTTGCCATTGAAAGAATTGCCATTTTCTCTATTGGTAGAGTTATTCATTATCGTACTTCTGCATTCATTATATCTATGACCATACCTCTTACACTTGAAGCATTGATCGGAGAAGAATGGACCACTTTGATTTACTATGCTTCTGTACTGAGTAGCTCTATGACCAAATTTATTGCAATTGAAACAATTTCCATTGAATGATGGATACCTTTGAGCATTTGGTTGTCTTATCAGAGGTCTTCTAGGTCTATTTCTCCCATTCCTTGATTGCAAATTTCTTTGTCCAGAACCAGAGATTTCACCTTTCTCATACCCAAGACCATGCTTATCATCAACCTTCTTTTGACTCTCAAGAAGCACTTCAAGTTTAGCTGAGCTTATCTTGAACTTCTCCTTGTATTCATTTACAACTTCTAGGTCATGTATGAGAATGACAATTTTCATTTCAAGTTCCTCCTCATTATATCTACATTCTTGTAGATCAAATTTTAGGTGACCAATTGTTCTGTCCATTCTGCAGCATCTTTTGTTCTTTCCGTTAGAGTTTGATTCAGGTTTTCTTCAGTCTTCTTTCTTTCCTCAATTTCTTTGGTTAGCCTCATCACCCTAGATTCCATCTCATGTTTTAGAATAGAAACTTCTTTTGTTATCTTCTCACATTCCTTTGTCTTTTCTTCCAAGGCCTCATTCATGCCATTTTCTTTAGTGAAATTAGCTAGCTGTTGAAGTAGCTCCTTCCTTTTTGCCATACATTTTTTCAATTTTTCTTTTAACATATCAATGCATTCATCAACATCTTTAAGGTTTTCTTTTAGTTCATTTATTTCTACTTTGGACTGATCAAGATCTTCTAAAGCCAATTGAAGTTGTTCTCTGAGTGAACCCATTAAAACTCCTTCCCAAATCTTCCTCAAGCTATTAGGCTTCTTCCAAGGAACCTTGCTCTGATACCAATTGTTGGAATTAGGGAAGACAATTGAGAGGGGGGATGAATGAGTTGTCTTAAAACTTTAATGTTTGTTGTAGTTAATTCTTCTTTACCACTTATTAACAGATTAATGATATAACCATGAAAAGCAAGAATCAATATCACATGAGCAGAAATGTAAATAACACAATTGACACCAAGATTTTTAATGTGGAAACCTGGTTAAGGGAAAAACCACAGTGGGGGTTAACCTAAAAAGATTATACTCTATTAAAATTATGAAAAATGAGGAAGGTACATGCCTTCGGGCTCACTGCTCAAAGGAGGCTAACTGCCTACAAGATTGATTACAAGAAGATTATAGATTGTTTGAACTGATGAATAGCATCTACTAATGGAGGAATTTAGTTCCGATTAAGCACATAATACTAATCTTACACACTTCATCCTTACTCTGCCTTGTTTACTATTCTGCCATGATCTGGACCTTAGATCTCTTCCTCTTTCACACTTCTATCAACCTTTTTCATGCTTACTCCATCACCATATCACTCTCACACTCAAAACACACAAATCCATTAGCTATATATATCCACATCAAGAAATTCAATCAACTGTAGTCGGCTCCAAGAAAACTTAGAATATTTATTAAGAATTCTACTCTATTGGCTGAATCCACGCAGAAATATCAACACGGACCAAAAACTTGTGTTCCCAAATTATCAATCATGTCAGCCAATACCACTAATTATACTAATTGCTTATCCAACAAATTTTCTGCATCTGGACCAAGATTAAATACTAGGTCGGCCTATTCTTCTTCTGACTGTTCTTAACTAACTGGAACTTGATACTCAGATGCTTATAACTTTTGCACCCTTCATCATTAGAGGCTAAGATTCTAGATTTAGATAGTCTTGATAGTCCTTATCACTCTCTCAAATTTGCAACACACTGTGATTTACCACCAGAGAGATCTAGACCAAGATATCAGACCCTATCACATGCTCTATTTCTGACTACCCAGACTTAGACAAATCTTCACTCTAACTTTTGGTATAAACAAATTATGTAATGAGTATGTGTAAGGTAGACTTAGTTTCCATCAATGACAACACCTGTCATGCATAGTAGTGTCTCTTGCCAACATTGAGTTGTGTTTCCAACCTTGGAGAATGTTTTCATGATTGACAATGGTATAAAAAAGTGTCAAGGAATCATGGATTTGTGGGTGCATGAGGGATATGGTGTGTGTGATGTGAATTTGATTAGGGGAAATGAGAGATTTCATGTGTTAGGCTACTAAATATAGTGAGCAGAAGGTGTCTACTATTTTTGTTGATGCTGCAAAGATGTTGTTGGTGTTGTGATGAATATTGAGCTTCATTGGAATTGAACTCCTTGCATATGTTAAATGCAACTATATCAGTTCAAAGCCAGGAAGTGATCCATTCTTCTCTTTTTTCCTTCTTTTTCAGTGGGTAGTGAATCCACTTGGATAGTGAGTCCCCTATAGTGAGCATTCTTTCTTATAGCAGTGAGCCTTTTGTAATTCGATATTGTTACTACATTATATTGTGAGCTAATCCTCACTGTAGTTTTTCTCTTTTAGGATTTTCCACATAAAATCTGGCATTCTCTTGTGTATGGTGTTGATGTGTTTAAGTTTCTATTATTCTCTTCTCATGTTTAATCATCATAACAAATTAAGGGTTTAAGTGAACTGATGTGGATGTGAATATTTTTATAAGGGTTTGAAATTTTTGATACAACTGATTCACCCCCCCTCTCAATTGTCTTGTGTATTCAACATGGATTATATGAACTCATATTGTTTGGCGTTGGATGAAGAAAGTTGTAGAAAGCTAGAAAAATTGTCTAAGTGTTTGTTCAGTCAGGAAAGGTGTCACAGGCTCATAAGAATGTACCGCATATCTCTGCAAATGATGATATGTGTCTGTAGATGAGAAGATATCTATAAATTTCTCCAAGGCATCTCTGGTTCAAATATGAGATCATGAAGTTTATCGCAAAGTGTTTTAGAGTCAGAAGAGTGAAGGCAATGTTGAAAGAGAATAGTTAGTCACAATGGTTCATAAGATTGCTCCATACTTCTTTGTAGATGAAGATGTGACATTGTGGTTTGGATGACAGGTAGATATGAGTAAAAGGTATGTATGTTTCAAGTTTCAAGTAATAATATGTACATCAAAAGTTTCTTTGGAGTCAACTGTGTTAAGAAAAGTCTTGTTGCTAGTTAAGGTAAGTAGAGGGAGATAGTTGAAGCCACCACACTTCACCGTACAATTGGTATTTGGATTTACTGATGGAAAGAGAAACTCAAATGGTCATTTGGTATGCTCAGTTCAAGTTTCATGTGTCTTTGTTTACCACAAGTATGATCTTCAATGTTTTACTTCAAGTCTGTGTAATTAGAGTATGATAAGGATACCAACATCAGAGTTCAACTATTTGTGCTGGAATGAAATAGCCTAAAATGATAAAAGGAGTGTATAGGGATGATTTACAAGTCATATAATGTTTTTTATGTGGTCCCCATGATGTATTTTTGTCTCGTCTAGTACCTCTTTAGGTCTCAAGCTAAATGCAAGGAAGGATAAGTGTTTGTTGGGCTGACTTGGTGTATGCCGATGATTATAACATGTGTTTGGAAGTGTGTGCCAACATGGATATATGTACTAAAGTAAAATAGGTCCTGATTATCTCTTCCGTAAATAATTTGGGAGCCAACCAGCTAGGCGATTGCACGTTTCATCTTGGCTGACAAAGGAGAATATTTTTTAATCTTGTGAAAGATATGAATGTAAGATCAAAGTTTTTGAATTGTGTGATTGATGTGTGTTGTGTGATAACATTGATAATAAGTGAATAAAATAATTGTAGAAGTTGTTTGGATAATTAAATGTGGAAGGGATCAGTTCAGGCATGATAGCTCAACAATGATGTTGCTACAAAGATAGTTGAGTTAGTTGTGATTATAGAAGAGAGGTATTTGAAGGTATTTTGATGTTACGGAGCTTGGTAGAGTTGTTGTGTAGAAGTAAGATAGTAAAGAAGAGTTTGGAAAGGTCAGCAAAAGATTGAAGTGGTCTATTTTGTGAAGGAAACATCTAAATAAGATATGTATTGTGTTGCAGAGGTTGAAGTCTCATTTTTTATAAGTTGTAAGTATTGTAGCACTTCAGGGAGTTGTAGCTTCCTTTGGGTTGTAGCCTAGGAATGCTAATGTAATCTTGCTTTATTTGTGAGGCTAGATTTGGGTAGTAGATCCAAGCAAGTTGTTCACTGTGGTTTTTCCTTCCTTGGGTTTTCCATGTAAACCTAGTGTTATGGTTGTGTGCTTATGTGTTCTTCTATCTCTCATGGCTTAAATGCTTACATTTGGTTAATTGTTGTTGAAGTAGAGAATTTGATTAAGTACTCATTCATCCCCCTCGTAGTACTTCTGTGTGTTCAACATGTTTAGGGATTTTAGTCCCACTTAGATAGAGTAGAAAGGCCATCATGCAATCATATATAGACTTCCAATTTCTCATACTTATCATTATACAACTCATGTATATCTATAAATTCCTTTTTAATTACATTCACCAAATAAATTAGGTCAATAAGAACACCCTTGATGTGTTTTGCATTGACCTAGGTTGTGATGTAAAGAGGTTTGTCGTATGTATGCATGGGTGCATTGATGGGGGAAAAGGAAATGATAAGTTCGGAGATAGGGTGCTTTCAAAGAACTCAAGGGTGAGTTTCCACCAATCTCATTATCTCAAAAAATGGAAGATATAGAGTAATTAGTGTTAGTTTTCTAGCACCTAGGAGGTGGAAGCAAGGTTATATTGAAATTGGAAGAATGACAAGGAAATGGGTTGGTATGAATTTTGATTTTGATTGAGAGGAGAAAATGACTTGTTACCTCTATTTTTATATTAGAGACTTGAATCACATTTGAATTGATGAGGTCTTGTACAATGTTATTAAGATGCAAACATATCTTTGTGTCGTGGCCAGGGACTCTATAGAATTGATAGAAGGTCTTTGAGTCATACAAAGTTGGCAAGGGTTTATTTGTGTCTAATGGATGAATGGGAAAAAATTACACTAAGTTTTTTAGGAGTTGCTACAATATAGAATAAAGAGATTTAGATAAAGGCATGGATTACCAATTTCATTGTTGTTTTGATGATGAGAGGGCCATAGCAACTGGTGATGGTGTTGTGGATGGTACATTGTTAACAATTGTGGAAGTGTTTTTTTTGAAAAAAAAAAATTCTTATAATTGTTGAAAGAAAAAGAAGGCTTGAACTATCCAATAGGTACCTGTGAGGTTGGTACCTCAAACTAGCTAACTGCTTAGTGATAGTCACATAGCATTGTGCAAAGATGAGTGAAGGAAGGATATTTCATCAATAGAATCTTATCTTAGATTAATGGATGTCAGCTTCCAATAAATACTCATTGCACATAGTAGAGGATAAGGAATTTGTGAAAATAAAGATTGGTATATGAATATAAAATTAGTTAATTTATATTGAATACCCTAACAATAATGCACCAAGTCAGTAAAGGTGACATGGGGCCTAATGTTTTATTGAAAGTGTTGGAGGAACTAATTCACTAGTTGTTTAAATGAGGAGATAAAATGAATAGGTAACAAAAATGTTGACCATATGTGTTGTTATTGATGTCAACATAGAAACACACATTGATGCCAACATGGCATACATTCATGTCAACACTATCATAAGAGTAAGAGACTATTCATGGTTGGATGTCATGCTCATCATTGGAGAGCCTAAGAGAAAGCTCATCATTGGAGGTCCTAAGAAAAAGCTCATCATTGGAGGTCCTAAAAGAAAGCTCATCATTAGAGGTCCTAAGAAAAAGCTCATCATTGGAGGTCCTAAAACAAAGCTCATCATTGGAGACCCTAAAAGTTACATTCCTAATCAAAGCAGAGTTGAGTTTGAAGCTTGATCAATATGAATTAGAAGAATCAAGTTGTGTTGCTAATGCTAAGGATGTGTTCCTATTTTGGAGCATGTTGCATGATCATTCTTACTGATCCTGAGCTGTATATAAGATTTGGCCTCCAGAAGCAGGTTGAAGACAGTGTGGGTTTTGTGAAGATGTCTCTAGAATGACAATGGAATGCTCTGTATTCCTCTAATTTTGAAGCTATGATCTTGTGGTTAAAGAGTTAAGTTGAGGATGATGTAAATATGCTAGATCCTAAGTTTTAGAGTGTTTTCTCTTCCGCAACAAAAGATATAAATGATTGAGTTCTAGTTTAGGCTCTAACAGTATAATGTGATGTTGAAAGGTGAATGGAATGCTTTGTATTCCTCCATGTTTGAAGATATGGCTATGTGGTTCTAGATCCATGTTTAAAGGATGGTAAATGTGTTTTTTCCAAAGTTCTAGACCATAATTCCCTCCGCAATGAAAGTTATGATTGATAAAGTATCGGTATGTGCTCTAACGAAATGGAGCAGTGTTGAAGACCTACTGGAATGCTTTGCATTTCTCTAGAAGTAAATGATTGACCTTGCAGTTTTGTGAACATGTTCTTGAATGTGTATTTCATGTTTCTTTCTTGTTTCAAGCTTCTTGGTGGTATGTAGCTCAGTTTTGCAATTGATAGCTTGTTGCAGTGTGTTCTGGGTAACAATGTGCTCTCAAAGTTAATGATTAAAGGTGTGCGGAATAATTCTTTGATGCGTGGTAGCAAAGAAGTATTTGGGGATGTTGTATGATTCATGTGGACTCATCTGGAAGAGTTTCACGAAGATATTTCTTATTTCTAGTACCGCACAAGGTTTCCTAGTTGATAGGTCATTATGAGCTTACCTTAAAGTTGTCCTATTTTCAAATGAGCAGAGTATGTGGAGGTAATTCCTTGATGTTTGAAGATGTGAAGGATGTTTTGGACCTAGTTAAGCAAGTTTTGGGGTCTGTAAGGCTTGATTCTTCTGCTAGTGTAACATGTCCTAATTAGACCTATCTTCTACATGATTCATATTGTGTATTGTATGGCTGACCTGTAAATGTATTTTTCATGTTTAATCTGATTAACAAGCTATGTAATCAATGTAATATCATGTATAAATAGTAGATCAGCTTGAATGCAGAAGGTATGATTGCAAATTGATTGAAAAGGTAAATGCAAGGAGACAATAGCAGAATAAATACATTTTTATGTATGATAGTGGGAGAAAGAGAAAATGTTGTTGATGCTATCCAGATTCATCTTGAAGAATTATTTAAGATAGTGATCAAGTATAGAGTGTGCCTGAATGATTAGATCTTCAAAAGAGAGTGTGAAGAGACAGAAGTGTAATCATCATGTGTGAGCTTCAAAGGCTATTTTTAGACAGTTGAAAGATTGTCATACTATAATCATTTCTAACCTTGTTCTCATATTAGGGAGTAGTTTCTTCCTTGAGTTAAAGCCCCTAAAACAAAGTCATCAGGGAGTAGAAGCTTCCTTGGGAGTGACCCTAAATCAAAGTTACTTAGGGAGTAGCAGCTTCCTTGGGTTAAAGCCCTTAAAACAAAGTTATTATTTGAGCTTCATATATTGTGAGTTAATCCTCACTATGGTTTTTCCCTTCTAGGGTTTTCCACGTATATTTGGTGTTATGTGTTGTTGTTCATTGTGTTAAACTTTCATGTTCATGTTAATTTTGTGATGCTTAAGTTCTGATATGCTCTGAATAAGTTAAAGTTGTTAAATTTGAAGAATTGTTTAGATACTGATTCACCCCCTTCTCAATATCCTAGTGTGTCTAACAAAAAAACCAATTGAGCATGATGTCTTTCAACAACCACAAGAATAGTTTTTCTAATAGATGATCCTAAAACATGAAGTCATTGCATAGAGTGGTAAAGGTAGACACTCAAGTTTGTGAATCTACCTTACTAGAGTACTTTTCAAAGCAAGGCACCTCGAAACTAGGGGAAACAAAGTTTCTAAAATGGTAAGCAATAAGGGACTGCATTGATAGTATGTTGGGATGAGGGGTTGTGTAGAGGATGTGGAGAGGGTAGCAAGTTACAACTAAAGAGTACCAATGTTGTATAGAAGTTGGTTTATGACTGGATTTTTGGTATGCATAGGTATAGAAGTAGTGGTGGAGGTGATGGGAAGTATCATATGTTGGGAGGTTCGAAGGTACTCATCGAGAAAAGTGAATTTTAAAATAACAGAAGGGGGAATAATCCATATTGATTTATATAGGGTTTTGAAACATTCCAGAGAAATCAAGGTCTACTTGACTGTGTTGTCGATCATGAGTAACCATGTGATAATATGTGAAATTTTGAGTAGAAGTAGCCATTAGATGGGAACATATTGATTAGTGTTGTTTGAGTGAGAATTCTAAGTTCCTTCATAGTAAGTTGCCAAAGGTGGGGCATCGCTGTGAATAATGTGAGCTATGCCATTAATAGAATCAACACTATTGTTATATGGAGCCTAATCAGACTCGGAGGTTATATTTACCCCACTTTTATCGGCGCGGTTTCCCCCCAAATTCCTACGGGGTCAAGGGGCAGCATAAGAAAACCCTATTTTGTAACCGACAAAAAGCTTGATAAAAAGCGGCTAAGGGTTAGGGTTTTGATATTGTATTGTAGCATTTTGCAGCGGTATTGAGTTGCAGGGATTGCTGATTGTAATCAGTTTGATTTACTGGATAATAATATTGGACTCTCTGTTTGGTGGATGTAGCCCAAGTTTGGGTGAACCACGTTAAAAATTGTCTCTCGCTATTATTATTTCTGTGTATTTCCATTTCTCTGTTTACTCTTTATTTGCATTTAATTGATATCTTCTGCCGGCTAACCCTAACAAACACCATCAAGATTGTTTGTGAGCATGACATGGAGGGTGCCTACAATGGGTACAACATCATTAGACATGTTCTCTTTTGTATAAAAGGCATGATAATTTTCTAGGTGTTGATTGAGATCACACACATGGGTTTGAGAGACAAAAGAGCGGCCTCATGGTCGAAAGCCATCTCCGCATCATGGAAACTTATTATTGAATGAGTTGAGAAAGATGAAATAATAGGTAAGGTTGTTGTTGTGGTGTCATATGGGGACTTAGAGAAATTAGGTTCCAATCTAATAGGGATATTAGAGGCACAAGATTTAGCCATGTGGGCATTTCTCAAACTTTATCGAATGATGTTATTAGAGTGTGAAGATTGTGTAGTGAATCTCATAAACAAAGTTAAGCTTCACAATGCATAATTGAATGTGATGATTATTGATTAGATGTTTAAAATTTTAGAGCATCAGATTCACAAAAATGTAGCGTGAACTACAACAAAAAGATAAGTATTATAAATTGTTAAGAATATCAGGTTCACCAAAATGTAGTGTATGAAATTCAATTCGATAAGGAAAAGCATGCCTCTCCATACCAAATGATTTCAATGATTACACTTGGAAAAAATAGCTCATCAAAATGATCCTAATATGCTACTATCTTCATAAAAGAGCAAATTCTTACTAGCTAGCCTATGTGTTTTACCCTTCACAAAACTATTTTTTTGAATCAAGATAAAACACTATGCTAATCAATAGAAATTAAAATTTACATAATATGGTGCTTTAAATTTAACTAGAAATGAACAAAAATGGAAATAGGAGGATAATGAGAACCTATGTTAGCAACCTAGAGGTCATTGGACAAGATGATAGTGTGTTTCATGGACATCTACATCTCACGTTATAGTCTGAACAATACATAAAATCATAAATTTCAAACCTATTCCATGTTATTTCACTTGACCTGCATAGTAGAAGACAATAAAAAATCTAAGAAGTTTCTAGGTGATAGATAACAACAAAAATTGAAACGATATTACTTATATGCTCAAATGAAATAAAGGGGGAAAATCCATGAACATTACTCTATTCTCCATCTTACAATACATTTATCTCTTTTTCCCAGTTACTCAAAACTGTTTTGAACTGAGTATTGATGTTATGGTAGGAGTATTTATAGATAATTTATGTAGAAAAAAGGGTAGAAAATGTTTTGCAACCAAGCCGCCCACTAAAGAGACGTGTTCAAACAAATCACGTCATTCAGGCAACCCGGTCACCCTTAACTTCTCTACCTGAAGTCTATCCATATGTATAGACTAAACTTCTCATTCGCCACTTGAAATGCATTGAACGTGAGACAGTCAATATTTGATAATCATCTAGAGAAACTTGCGTTCTATCTGATTTTTGTGGTCTTTATTACATGTGTGGCCAACATTTGTCATTTCCTACGAGAGTGCATGGACTTAGTGAACATCAAATGGGATAGTGATGATCTTTTGGATAAACAATGTTTGACAAATCAAAATAGGATAAAGAAAATATATTGTTAACAATTAAAAAATAAAGATACTAGAAAATACACGGACAACAAATTTATGTGGTTCACCAATAATGTGGTTATATCCATGAGAAAGGGGTATTTGTCTCGTTTATTGATCACAACAATTATATAAAAGTTCTCCTCAACAAGACTAAAGTTTTTTCCCAAATTTATACAATACTCTTGAAAGAAGATGAAGGGACAAACCAGGGGAGATGAAATGAACAGTCAGACTTCACATCCAAACAATTTCCCACTTGAAGTCCGATTCATGCTACAAATAACCATGATCAGAAATATCACCCGCTTTCCATGGCCTGTTGTCACATGTTTACCAGAACTCCAACTTCTCCTTAGTAAATGCATATGCTCTTCTCCCACTTATTGCATAAGGGGGGTGGGGGGTGGGGGGGAAACAAGTAAACTCAAAAATCAAGGAAACAATCCATATGCCCAACATGTAACGAGTAAACATCCATGTGCTCCATCAAGGTACCTACAACAATAATCAAGGTGACCACCATCTCAAACAAAAATACTTTCATCTTGCATCATGCCAAACCATGAGAGATAAGATCCTCTAAAAAGATGCCATACTTAATTGTCACATAGAAGCAAGAAGCATGCTGGTGCAGGAGCACCTAAAGGAACACCTTGGAACAAGAAGACACCAATAACCATGGGAGAATTCTATGGAGCAAATCAAGTCAATTGGAGCATTTTAAAACTAGTTATGGCATGTGGAAATGGTCAAGGTGATGTAAGGGTCAAAGGTCCTGAGGGTCCTGGTAAGGACCCTAGGACCAAAAATGATGTAAATTGGGCCAATAGTGCCTCTAGGAGCAGGGGCACCTAGATAATTTAGATAATTTCATGTTTATGTAGTTTCAGTGTGGTATAAGGTCCAAGAGACCAATTGTAAGGCCTTAGTGCCATGTGTGAGTCTGAACTAGTCATGTCTGGTAGTCGAAGAGTGTTGTAACTGGCAAGAAGTTGGGTGTAACCGTGTGGTGGACAGTTGCAGAGCAGTTGGCATTCCCACTGGTGCAACTGCCATACACACAGTGATGTATTAAATCAGGCGTGTGAGATAGGAGAACATAGAATGGAGTAATTAGAGACTTGGGTTGCATGACTTGATTGCAATAAAGAAAGACATTCATTTATTTTTGACATTTCCTTTCAGTTTTGATAGTTTTTCTTCTGACTGGTAAAAAGAACCGTGTACTATTCTTTTTTTGTTTTGAGAGTGACAATGCATTTTTGAACCTTTCCATGAATGTAAGACCCTGATTCTCATGGAATAGGCCCTTGATGACATGTACAGTATGATCTCTAACCCTAATAGTTCAGAGAGGAGTGCAGGTTGGATGGTGATCACCATTAGAATGCAAGGTTGAGACCATGGGAAGGATGGCTCAAGTGTGAAGCAGAGGAGATTATTGGCGTTTCACTGAAGATACAATTCGTGTATATATGTCAATTGTATGTCAGGACATTTTCTATATATATCACATTTGTATGCGAATATCTGTTTTGTGTCTATCCTTCGAAGGGATGCAAGTTAGCAATGTATGCATGTGCATTGGGTTGATAAAATTGTATTGAGCTGACACTAAGTGGTCTTACCGATCGGGTGACAACTGAAAGTATCACCAATGGACAGTTTATCAGCGTAACGGTGGTGTATCGGTCGGAGTCTGCAAGCGGTTGCCGATAGGGTCGTGTGTTGCCGATGAGGAGTTTGGGAAGACAAGAAGCTTCAGAGTAACTTTTCAAAGGGAGGCCAATGATAGAATGTTTGGCTGATATACATAGAGGTTTCGGTGTGAAAGAAACTGTCGGGGAGATAAAAGATAGTGAGGCCGACAAGGCAAGTCAGGCCGACAAGGAAAGAGAAGAATAGTTTTGGTGAGACATGGAGATCTCTTGCCGATATTGGTAAAAATAAACATTTTGTCTGTTTCCACTGTGTGACTCTGCATCATAGTGGTATCAGAGTAGCAAGTAGGTCCTTGAGGAAGTAGTAGGATCTGGTGAAAGAATTAAGGGTTGGTGATAGTTGTGAAGATGCCCCCTAAGAATCAGATGGCTAGGGAGAATAATGAATTGAGAGAAGCCTTAGAGGCAAGAGAAAGAGAGTTGAGGGAGAGGAGAGAACATGATGCTGAAAGAGAAAGAGAGTTAAGAAAAGTGAGACGAGAGAATGCATCAATCTTGGCAAGGTTGGAAGCATTGGAGAAGAATCATAGAAGGGATGAAAAAGACGATCAAGAAGGAGATGATGGAGGATATGAGAAGGCAGATGAGAATCCTCCTGAGAATGAGTTGGATCCTGAAGAAAGGAGATTTGTGAGATTGCTTAAGGCAGTTCAAGGTAGTGGAACAAAGGCAAACATAGAGTTACCTATCTATCAAGGGAAGATGGATAGTGAAGAGGTATTAGGGTGGATAGATGCCCTTGAAAATTTCTTTGAGTATGAGGAAATGAGTGATGAGAAGAAGGTTAAATTTGCAAAAACAAAATTGAGAGGGACAACACTTACATGGTGGAGTAGTGTACAGGTAGAAAGAGTGGCTAGAGGTGGAACAAAAATTACTTCTTGGGGTAGGATGAAGGATATGATGAAGAATCAGTTTCTTCCATCTGATTATGGTATTCAAACAAAGAGGATGAGGCAGAACTTGAAGCAAAAGGACATGGATGTTATGTCATATACTGAGCAATTTCATAAGCTTAGTGGAAGATGAAGATGAGAAAGTGGCAAGGTACCTTAATGGGCTTAGGTACAACTTACAAGATGAAATTGGTTTGACGATACCAAAATCACTTGGAGAATGTTTTCAATTGGCCATAAGGGCTGAAGAGAGGGTGAAGAGGAAGCAAGAAAGACAAGGAGGTAGTGGTAGAGGATCTAGAGGTAGGGGTAGACCTACTAATGAAGGACATAGCAGCAATGAGAAAGGCAAAGAGTTTTCTACAGATCAGAGAGGTGGATATAGAGGTGGAGGTAGGTTTGGATTAGGTAGAGGAATATTCCCAGGCAGATGTTATCATTGCAATGAATTTGGACACACATCTTTCAAATGTCCTAAGTGGGATGATGCTGACTAGAGCAAGGATAGAAGAGTTCACTTGGTACAAGAAGAGGAGAAGAAAGAAGACCAGGAAATATCAGTAGCCCATCCAGAAACAGATGGAGAATTTCTCATGGTGGAAAAAGGAAAAGTGCAGCAAGCACCACAAGTATCCATTTTTAAAACTAATTGTTTAAGCCATGGAAAAATGTGTAAGTTGATCATAGATTCAGGTTCACATGATAATTTAGTTTCCTGGGATATGGTACATAAATTGGGATTGAAGACATTTGATCATCCTAGTCCTTACAATGTCACTTTAGTAAGTCAAGAGCAGTAAGTAAGGGTTAGTTAGAGGGCGTATGTTGATTTTTCAATTGGTCCATATCATGATTATGTTTTGTGTGATGGCATTTCAATGACATGTGGGCATATAATTTTGGGTAGACCATGGTAGCATTTAAGAAGGCAATTCATGATGGCTATACTAATAGTTATTTGGTGCACAAAAATGGTAAAAAGTTCAAACTAATACCTTTACCTTGTGAAGATAAGAAGGAGCATGCTATTGTCTATTTTGGAGAGAAATTGTAGTTGAATGTGCAGGTTAAGCATGGTTGGAAGGAACATGAATAGTTGTAGTAGAGGAAAGTTGAAGACAGTCCTAAAGAATAGCAAGTTGGGAACTTAAATTGCATTAAGATTGGGGACATTGATTGCCCTACAAAGAGGCAGGAAAAGAAAAGGCAAACAACAGACATTATAGAGAGGAACAAATCAGAACCTTAAGATGGAGAGAGCTAAAGCATTACAATAGCAAGGTCCTAGGCAAGGACATAAAAATATGTTTTGTGATACTAACGCTTTTTGTAAAAGCCATGCAGGTTGGAGGAGGAGGATAACCCTTGGAGATTTCATGCTCCCTGTTACAAATCAAAGCAACCTTTCAAAAAGACTGCAAGATGTTTGGAGCAGATTTCATAACTCTTGGGACACGAGTTTTTTTCATGCTAGGGAGTATGGTGCAGGAGCACCTAAAGGAACACCTTGGAACAAGAAGACACCAATGACCATGGGAGAATTCTATGGAGCAAATCAAGTCAATTGGAGCATTTTAAAACCAGTTATGGCATGTGGAAATGGTCAAGGTGATGTAAGGGTCAAATGTCTTGAGGGTCCTGGTAAGGACCCTAGGACCAAAAATGATGTAAATTTGGCCAATAGTGCCTCTAGGAGCAGGGGCACCTAGATAATTTAGATAATTTCGTGTTTATGTAGTTTCAGTGTGGTATAAGGTCCAAGAGACCAATTGTAAGGCCTTAGTGCCATGTGTGAGTCTGAACTAGTCATGTTTGGTAGTTAAAGAGTGTTGTAACTAGCAAGAAGTTGGGTGTAACCGTGTGGTGGACAGTTACAGAGCAGTTGGCATTCCCACCGGTGCAACTGCCATACACACAGTGATGTATTAAATCAGGCCTGTGAGATAGGAGAGCATAGAATGGAGTAATTAGAGACTTGGGTTGCATGACTTGACTGCAATAAAGAAAGACATTCATTTATTTCTGACATTTCCTTTCAGTTTTGATAGTTTTTCTTCTAACTGGTGCAAAGAACCGCATATTGTTCTTGTTTTGTTTTGAGAGTGACAATGCATTTTTGGACCTTTCCATGAATGTAAGACCCTGATTCTCATGGAATAGGCCCTTGATGACATGTACAGTATGATGTCTAACCCTAATAGTTCAGAGAGGAGTACAGGTTGGATGGTGATCACCATTAGAATGCAAGGTTGAGACCACGGGAAGGATGGCTCAACTGTGAAGTAGAGGAGATTATTGGTGTTTCACTAAAGATACAATTCATGTATATATGTCAATTATATGTTAGGACATTTTCTGTATATATCGCATTTGTATGCAAGTATCTGTTTTGTGTGTATCCTGTGAAGGAATGCATGTTAGCAATGTATGTTGGGTTTGTATGTGTTGAAACATACAATCGGTGACTGAGGATCGAGGGCCCCACAAATTGTATAAAGCAATGTATGCATGTGCATCAGTGTGAGAAGACGCATTAGGTTGATAAAATTGTATTGAGCTAATACTAAGTGGTCTTACTGATCAGGTGACAACTAAAAGTGTCACCAATGGATAGTTTATCGGCATAACGGCAGTGTATCGGTCGGAGTCTGCAAGCAGCTACCGATAGGGTCGTGTGTTGCCGATGAGGAGTTCAGGAAGACAAGAAGCTTCGGAGTAACTTTTCAAAGGGAGGCTGATGATAGAATGTTTGGCCGATATACATAGAGGTTTCGGTGTGAAAGAAACTATCGGGGAGATAAAAGATAGTGAGGCCAACAAGGCAAGTCAGGCCGACAAGGAAAGAGAAGAATAGTTTCGGTGATACATGGAGATCTCTTGCCGATATTGGTAAAAATAAACATTTTGTGTGTTTCCACTAGTGACTTTGCATCACATGCATTAACCGATATCCAAACACAAACACCAAATCCAAAGGTAACAAATAGGCCTACATAGCTAACAAGAATCAAACACCATAGATGGAATAGAAACCATAGCTACTTGCTAAGACACCCAACTAAACATACCTCCAAGGTATCAACAACATCAGTTTACTCATGCCAACAACATATCCAACCCATATAGTAGCTCTCATCCCTATATAATCCATTGTCCTACTCACAAAAATTACCATCTCCCATGATAACAAACACACCAAAGCCATTGATGTGCAAAAAAATCTAAAGACCCTTGATACTGCAATCTAATGAAAAATAATCTACCAAAGACATATGTACATCCTAGGACTCATACTACATGAGCAGTGTCAACCAAGGCAACTCAAAGTCTATGAATCAACACTTACATAAAAGGTGTGGCTAATAATAATACCAAGAACAATCACAAGATCTACAAACTGCAGCCAACCTATTGTAAAACAAAGCATACTTCCACAAACATTTTTTTTCTCAATTATCCCACCTTTGATCTCCTTCACTTCTCCCAAGTCCTCCACATCTCAAATGATATACATTACTAGACCACATACTATTGTTAGGAAACAATAAAGTACAACAACAATAGATGACCACAAACCCAATGATCATACTAGATGAAATATGAAACTCTAAGAAGTAACATAATACCATAAAGAGAAGTTGTAAACCATATCACATCTTTCTACCAACACCACCAAGTGCTAATTTGTGCCAAGTATGATCGCCTTTACAACCCCAAATGAAAAAATCTTAACAACACCCAACCATTCAATCTCAAGGATCAAATCAACATATGTATCATGTAACCAACATGGATGTAAGCCTCTCTAACCAAAGAAGATCAAACTAAAATATCTATTCCAAACTTAGGAATAAGCCCAATTACATCTCCTAAACTCCTCATAAAGGACATCATGAACCAAACTCATATACACATGGAGATAACCATGCCAACATCCCTCAAATGAACCCTCCAAAACTAATAACCATAGCTCAAGGTCCATAACAATGAGAAGATAAAGCATTTAAAGAGAAATGCATCTAAAAAATAGGATAGGCAATACCTATTTTAAGATAATCCGCTGAGTAGACCGAGAGTGCGGAATGAGAATGCTCCTCTAGGATACACCAAGTCACAATGACTCTCTCCAAGAACAATCTCCTTTAGGTCCATAAAGAACTCATGTCCATATCCAGGTGTAGGCTCCTTGGTCTTCTTGCTAAAACCTCCAGCCTCACCCAAGTCTCCAAGTATCCATGAGCACCTCCATGATCACTCCATGCTAAGCTCTAAAAGCAACATTGCACCGTCATTAAGCTCTCCAAGCAAATGACCAAATTACTCAATACCAAGAGAACCAAAAAGACCACTATCAAAGCTCACATTACACATCTTCATAACCTAGAAACATATCATGACATCATGATCTAACATCTCTACAAAGGAATACCACATGCTCTAAAGAACATATCCCATCTCACAAGAACCTATATCATGCCAACACTCTAATCTAGAATTAAGAGTCCACCATAGTACAATAACAAACATCTTGTAAACAAGGATCAACATCTTCAATCACATGAAGATAACCATATCTTGACAACAAAACTCAAAAAATGTCAAGGAACTCTCACTACCAAGAGCTCCCACTGAACCTTGATATAGATCTATTCATGGTATCATGATAAGCATGCTACAAGTCCCAATAACTGATTAACTAGACAGTCTAATCATACATCCTCTCATCTCAAAGAAACATACCAATGCATAAATGACCACAAACAAGGCCAACAAACAAAATCTACATACCAAATTGCATCAACACTGAATCAATATCATGGATATAGATAGTCCACATATGAGTCATCCCACTGCAACCAATGAGTTGTGCATACCCATAAACTGTATAACTCATAGGTCTTAAAAGAAACATGCAAACTCATCATCACATTAGTAACCTACAAATTGAGATAACAAAGAGGTTAAACTATAGACCTCAAGACTTAAACACTAGATCCACATTAGATTTTATTTGCCAATCTACAATGAGTAACTATAGTCAAGGAACCCATAAACAAATGCTGTAGATATGATACCAACATCTCCACACTGAGAAGGTTGCGAATAACCTCCTCAAACCATGCACAAAGTACACATGCAAAGTTGCAACTATCTTGCATCTAAAAATACCCCTAGAGATTCATAATATGAAAAATAGTTTATCCGCAAATCTAAAAAATGACAAGTTTTGATTAACCATGTAAAACTTGCAAAACCATCATGTTATACAAATCCATGTCCACTTATCATCTGAAAACCCACAAGTCTAAAAAATTATGAAAATAGTTAAACCAGAACAATGGAATAACATAGATAAGCATAACCATAGATTTTGAATGAAAATCTATAAAACCATCTAATGAAACTGATACATGCAAGTACAACCAACTAAAGGAAGAAGAGGTCGAGGAAATCTAGGCCCACTTGTAGGCCAATTCCACAACCACTAACATGTACAAACATAAGAGGAGCTAGGTTGTTCCAGAAGTTTTCAAATCATCCAATGATCAACTCCACAGCCTACATGTATTCAAGGTTAATAAAATAGTGCCTTTCAATGCTAGGGACTAAAATCATGCACCCAACATAATCACATCAAACCATAGTCATGACAATCAAAGTTTCTCCATGTGATCAGGAATCCAAGAACAAACACCCAACATAAATAATCTACTGCATCAACCATGGAATGAAAGAACATGACTACCATGCATGAGAGGTATTAGATATTATCAAAAAGGAGCTCTAGATCAATATCACATTAAATGTAACCACATGATCAACTCCAAAATACTCCATATATGTAAGAGGCTTTCCCAATTTTCTTTGGCTCTCAATAATGTTATATTTGAAACAATATCATATTGTACTTAGAATATAGATGTAAACCCTTATTTATTGTAGTTGTAATTAAGTAAGATACAACAGTCTAAAAATAAATAAATCCATTCTTCCTAATGTATAGACCAAGATACTACCCTCCTATGATGATGGTGCCAAAACCAAAGGTACCCAACAAACAATATAGAGGGGTGGCTAGGGATTTACATCCCCCTCAAAAAAAAATCCTCACAAGGAGAGAGATCTTCTAACTAATTACCAAGTCTAGGGTTTTTAGGGCTAAAATAGAGAAAATAAGATCTATAGACCTGAAACTACTAAAAATCTAGAAACCATTGGCAGGGAGGAGCTGAACAAGGGTGAGAGAACCTAATTCTAGAAGGTTTTGGTCATCCAAACAAGAGGTACTAGGGTACTAGGCATCCTAGACCCAAATTAGGGTTTTTGCAGGATCTCTAGATCTAGGTGCCTTCACTTGCTTATCTTCTTGATCCCTGTCACTTGATATCTTTAGATTTTACATGATATGACCTACACACAAACAACAAGGAAAAAGAGTTGGTGCTATTTAGGATCTTTCCTAAGTCAAGATCTGTGAATTGTGTTTCCACCTCCACAATACCAAGGATGAGATACCAAAGAGTGTGTGCCCTAGGAGGGCAGAGGCAAATATGAAGTAGAATGGAATACTATAATAAACCATAAAGGAGAGGAGTCACCATGAGCATGGATACCCTAGCTTGCTTGATGTGGTGTCACAACCTGACTCAAGAAGTTGGTGTAGCCCAAAGAATTAGAGAGATCTTCACAAGACCTGCAAGAAGTTAGTGGAACAATAATAATCCACCATAGAGAGCTTTAGAAAAGAATAGAGAGCATGAGAGAGAGAGAGAGAGAGAGAGAGAATGCAAGTGTGCCTAGATTGCTTAGATGTTCAAATTAATAAACTAACTTGCTTATATATGCATTCCCACTCACCAATAATGAATGAAACCAAATGGGGTTGACATGGATAAGCCAAAGAGGTGTTCTAAGATGACACCACAAAAATAGGGCCGGGGCTAACATCTAGGACTTGGGCCTAGGCGCCCTTGTCCTTTATCTCTAAAAACTCTGGGATAAGTCACTTTAAGTGTTTTTAGGTCGACCCTATAGTTATCTTTCAAGTTTTGTGCAGTGGAATTAAGAATTAATTGTTTTAGGTCCACCCAGGTGCTAAACTGGGTGTAAAATGGCAAGGGTACACATTTTACTCCATAACATTTAGCCCCCACTTTAGTGTGGGTATGCTCTTACGCTCATACTTGCACTAAAGTATGAAGAAGACATATTTCAATAACTACAAACATAGAAATCATAGAATGTCACCAAAATTGAGGGGTGAGCAAGCCCCCAAGCTTAGTATTCTATAAAGCTAGAAGAATTACATACACATAAGACACAAGGCATAATCTCTACATACATGAAGCACTTAGAAAAAATGAGACAAGAAAAAACATACACAAGGCATACACTTGAGCAATCACCATGTATACAGACAATGCACAAAGTATACATGCTTGATAGTAAGCATACACCAAGGTACAAAGTATTCATCAAATATACATGAAACACACAAGAGGTATTCATAAGGAATACATAGAGAATACACGTGAGGCACACATGAGGCATGAAGAATATGTAGAAGATAAGAATATATGAGGAGAATACAAGCAATATACGAAAATCACAAGAAGCACATAATGGAAGACTCTGAGTCAGTATGATAAAAGAGACCTCAATCTAAAAGGTTGTCTCAATCACCATGCATCATTCGCCAAGATGCAATAAGAAGAATCTAAGAAGGGGTTAGTTAAAAATAAGAAGAACAAGAGGATACAACACATCATACAAATAATATTTCTTAAAAGAAGTGTTTCCACTCAAGGGAATACACCAAGTCTTGTGAAATAAGAAGGTGTTGCAACCATACCTAAATGTACTCTAGCCAAACTCAAGTTGATGATTCCAACCCTTCTCCCAAACATGAAAGAATCTTGAACAAGATAGACTCAAGATCTTGTTTCTAAGTGTGCCACAATCTTTTCCAAGAGAGTGGAGGAACAAAAATAATCAAGAAGTGTTTTGATAGAAAGATGAGAGTAAGACTCATAGCACAATATATGTCCCCGCCTTAAAGTGATTGCTAACTCCATCAGGGACCAATTGCCTTTAAGGTAGAAATAGGCATGAGAGCTTTTTAAAAGCACATGCCCAAATGATATGTGTTCTTAAAAGCTACATCACCATAAGGGGTTTCCCCCAAGATGAGAAAACCAAGGAGGTGCTTTTAGAAATGATACACAATGGCTTATGTAGTCATGGTATGAGGCTGAGTATTGCAACAAGGTGTCACATAGATATGAAGATAATAGAAGAAAGATCACATGAAAGCAACAATTGAATAATGAAATGTGATGCTAAATCATCTAAGAAAAAATAATGAAATTGTAAATTACGACATATAGAAGAATGAAGATACATATAGAGGAATAACACAATGTGTTCTTTCTCCTTATACCTTTGTGCTAACAAGGGTGCCAAGGGAGAACTAATAAAACATCACAATATGGGGATAACAATATGTACAAGCATAACACAAATGAGAGGAAGCAACCACACTTGCAAGTTGGCCTATAAAAATTGTTGTCCCCCAAATTGTTTATTATAAAATGGATGGATGACAAGCTTCTCTAGAGACTACATCAAGTGTGGTGAAAATTTCTAGAGCTATACCATGTTCAAAGTTGTTGAATTTTGTCACCCAAGACTCGACATTCCTTTGCGGAATGGCCAAGTACATGATTATATGTACAATAATGAGGTGTTGAATCTTTTTGTGTGTTGGAGGAAGAAGAGTGATTAAGTGGTCTTTGAGAAGACTTGGAAACATACACTCTTTTTGAGATAGAAGAGAAGATATAGGTGGAGTAGGAAGCAATCCTTTTTGTTGTGAACATGGTGGAGAGAACGTAGGAGAAGGTCAGACACCTAAATCAACTTTAGATAAGTGTGGTGTTGGTTCCATGGGTTCCTTAATTCCTTGTTCTTTGTGTCCTAACCCATGTCTATTGTGTCCTTTTTTAGAGAGGATTTTTAATCCACACACATAACACATCTCCAAGTCCAAAGGAAGACAAGAGACCATATGACTATCTTTGTTGAAATGAGAATTGTCATCATGTGTTGAAAAAGATGGAGAAGGATCATTCTTTTTATCATTGTGAGGGGTTGAAATTTAAAGGGACCTCGTCATTACCAAGGCATGCATTAGAAGAAGATGATTCATTAGATTGAGATGATACTTTATCACAAATGGCCACCATTTCTTTAGAAGAAAGAAGATCTTCATCAACATCAAAAGTTCCATTGTTATTACTTTTGAGTTTAAGTTTTTTAGGAGTAGGAGATTGTGTTGAAGAAATTTCATTTACCTTTCAGGTTTTTGGGTGTGATGGTGAGATTTTATGCTCACCCTTAAAGGTGGGTGTAAAATCTAACGAACCCCAATCATCACCAAAAAATGCATTCGAAGGACTTGTAAGCACCAAAATCACACACAGCCTCCACAAGGACCCCTATGATGAGTCACAATCCTTGTCACATACATGTAAGCATGAAATAGCATCCTCTCAGCAGTAATTCTCTTAGTGATGTGTCTTTTCTTCCTCTTTGTGTTGTTTCCCCTTTGTCATTTTCTCTTTCTCTCCACTTTCGACACTTTTTTTGACACTTGTCGATTTGTGTTTCCTATGCTTGCAACCTTGTTCCTTAGCCTTGTATGCATCTTGTAGGTGTGTTTTCATCTTTCCCCAGTGTTTTTCATCCATTCCCACCCCTAGAGGCCTTCTAGAGGTCCTCTCAAGACATCTCCAACTTTCAATTTTTAGTTTAACTCAACCAATCCAAATCTCCCCCTATTATTTCCAGATCTCCCCCTGGGAGATCCTACTTTTGCAAGTGGAGATTTGGATTTTTACATATGATTGACCTGTTCCTAGAGGCATATCCCCTCCTTTTCATCTCCTCTTCCAACTCCCATCATGGATTTTCACCCAAACCCCTTCCTTTCTAGATCTCCCCCTATTATTTTTGGATCTCCCCTAGGTGACCCTTACTGGTGAAAGGGGTGACTGATGGGTGACCCTGTCGTGTTTCCAATCATGAGTTCACTTGAGTTTCTAGCTCAAAATAGCTCCATTTTCACCTATTTTTATTTCTATTTGCATGGAATTTCATGCCAAAAATAGAGCTAACTATTTCATTCACCCACACATGCGTAATTATCTCTTTTTCATCTCTAGTTGTCAATTCATGCATTCTCATGTATTCCTTTTTTTCCCTTCTTCTTGAGTGATAAGCTTTTATTGGGTAGATCACTCCACTTTTAGCCTAGATCAATCTTGTGTTTTCCAATTTAACTCTCCAATAAAATGGAGTTAACTCTTCTTCTTCTTCACCTCTCATCCCTTCTTCAAACCTATAAATACCCCTCACCTCTTAATTATTTTCCATGTTGGAAAGTTGGAGAATGCTTTCCCCTTCCTCACAACCTTTTTCCTTTCTTAGATTAGATTGACCCACATATTCATAAAACAAACAAAAACATAGATTACATTGCATTAGATAACTTCATCATAGCTTGCATACATTTTGTAATTCCTAGATTAAGAAAAAGCATTTTGATTTCCAAAAACACAAAAAAGCACAAAAAAATGTTTTGCATTCATATAGGCTTGCATGCATATAAAATCCAAAAAGAATAAAAACATTCTAGTAGTGTAGGAGAATTGCAAACCCTTGGTCCCAACACAAGGTCAAGATCAGTCAACGTGAGTCAAAACCCTTGGTTTCATCATAAGGTCAAACAAAGTCAGAAAAGTCAAACCTTAGCTCATACAAACCCTAAGTCAAAACCCTAGGTCAAGTCAAGGTTAGCCTTAACCATCTCTCTCTTGTTTAGGCTCACGAATGTGCCCTTAGAGGTGAGTGGGTGAGGGCAATCCTCAATGAGATAGAGGAGATCCACCCTAGGTAACAACAAGATCAACTAGTCATTCAACAACAATAGGATAGACTCAAACAACTCTTAATACAACAAGCAATCATCCAACAACACAAATGAAAGTTAAACATCAACAAGAACAATAGGCAACCCACACAATGTTGGAACATCTAAAACCTAAATAGAAGAATGGTGACTAGTGACCCTTCAGGTCATATAGTTATCTTTACAACTACAGTCAAAGAACACTGCATTCAAGCAAATGCACAACACAAGCCCCAAGACTAGCTGACCCTTCTCCACAAATTCCAGCTCTCCAACAAGCCAAACTACCCTCGTGTCTCATCTCCTCTCAACTGGCTACTTCTAAGATAGCCAGAGTGACATGGTAGTTCACCCCTTAGCAAGGAGAGAGGGTCCGTGTGCATGCCAAAGCTGACTCAACCGCCCTAGGCCACCGAGTCATAGTTTTTAGCATACATATTTTGGTGAACCCGACGTGAAGGGAAAAGCCTCTTGGTTATGCTTTTTGCATTCCCATTTCTTGGATCCCACTTTCATCATCACTATCACACCTAGTTTAACATCAGATTCACCACATATTTTGGTGAACCCAACATGAAGAACAAAAACTTATGATGGGATCTTTTGTGTTTTCATGTGCTTCTTTCATTGCATGTTCATCTTGCACATGTCCATATTTATTTCATTCATTTCGTGGTGTTTCCTACACCATCAAACGAGGACAAAATCACACAAAGTTCAAGGGAATTTCACCTCCAAGGAAAGTGGCACATGTTTAAATCCAATAGCTTTAATCTCAAATCAGTCAAACTCGAAAGACTCAAAGGGGATCTAACAAGATCCCCACAACATCAACCAAATCAAAACTTGCCAAGAATGCAAAATCTATCAACATGACCAACCCATAACAAGCGATACAACAATGGCCACCCAAATCGACAATGGAGTGAGCAATCAAAGGAGATTCTTATAACAAGCTTGGAGGGCACAAACCCCCTCCATATGGCACATCAAGATAAAACACCTATGATATGTCAAATATCATCAAAAGAAACAAGTGGGGTCACTCAAACTCCAATGCAAAGCAATCCATCTCAAGGTTGTAAAACTCAAAGAACAATGGAAGACTCACTTGCGGACCTTATAGAAACCTTGGTCCAAGGAATTAGGACCCTTGAAGCTAGAAATGTTTGTCAAAATGAAATTCAGGAAAAACCTCGGGCACGGAGAAATCCTCTTATTGATAAGATTGAATCAAACTAGGGGGTAACACAAATTCCCCCTCATCTAGACTTCCATGAAACATTTAGGCCTCCATTGCCCTCACCATCCAACATGAAAAGTCTCAATCAATTAGGTGGGATTCCTATGCCATAAAATCAACCACAAACAATCCCACCTAGACTTCAAAACATAAACATGATTCCATCTAGTCGTCCAACTTTTTCAGGATATCAATAGTCTAGCATACCCCTTCCACAGGTGCAACAAGTTCCACCTGAAGGGCTAATGTTTGGAGAAACAAAAACCCCTACGTATAACTCCCTCCTAGGAACATACCTTGAGTATCTAAAGGAGCCTCTTGACTACAACATTCATCTGGTCATACTATTGTTGGCAGTGAGCCAACATCTCTCGCGGGATTTGTGACATGGCTTAACCATCTCCCGTGGATTCATTAACTCTAGCGGTTGTATTGGGCATTAACAGGTTGACCTTTTGGTGAAATGGCAACTATGTTTCCAACAATTAGTATCAGAGCCAAAGGTTCCAGGTTCAAATCTCCCCCACGAGTGATGCTAGGGGGGTTTGTTGGCAGTGAGCCAACATCTCTCGTGGGATTCGTGACATGGCTTAACCACCTCCTATGGATTCATTAACTCTGGCGGTTGTATCGGGCATTAACATGTTGACCTTTTGGTGCAATGGCAACCGTGTTTCCAAAAACTACCACATCCTCTCCCTGAGCTTCTAAAATTTAAAGGAGAGGGTGATCCCAACTCTCATATCAAGGCCTACATCTAGTGAGAGAACTCCTTCCTTGGGATGGGGTGGTAGCAAAGATTTTTCCAAACACTTTGGAGGGTTTTTCTCTGGATTGGTACTATCAACTTCCAAAAGCATCAATCCACTCTTTTAGGCAACTCATTGATCAATTTGTGACTGCCTTCGACATAAACAAACTTGTCAAGGAGGGAATACAAGAATTTTTAATAATCAAACAAGAAGACAATGAGTCAGTCACACATTTTATCACACGATGGAGGAAAGTTCTCTATTCTTCAACTAGCACACTAAACATGGATCATAGAGAACTTTGTGATCTCTTCTAAGATGCTCTCAACAATGACATATGAGAACAAGTCCAAAAACTCCCTTACAAATCATACAAAGAAGCACTTGAAAGTGCCCTCAGAATTGACCAAGCCACTATTGATAGTGAAAGAAGGGAGTATGATGCCAATGGAACGTTAATAAACCATGACATAAATAACAAATCCTCGACAAACAATCATAACATAGATGGGTTAACAAACACTTCACCATCGGCGAACAACAATTGTGACTACAGTAGTCATACAAGTTTGGGGAACCAAAATGTCAACAACTATCCCATGAGAATCAACAAGCAATCATACAACAATCGTTATAAACCTCAAGATTACAATCATGATAAATATTTCTCATTTCACAAGAGAAGTGAGCATGATATCAAGTCATGTCGGGGGTACCATCACTTCATATCAAACCTCCCAAAACATAAAAAAAAGTCATTCATGGACACATTCTCACTACAAGATGAAGAAATTAGTCCCAACATCTTTGATCAAAATACCTTAGGCCTTGTGGAATTAGATAAAGATCAAGAAATTTATGTCACCCAAGGACTAGAACGACCAGATGACACCTCCAACAATTCAAAATTTTCCCACATGTTTGTACTTCTCAAAAGTTCTCCTATGCACAAGAACGCTCTCCTCAAAGCCTTAGATCTAGGAAATCTAGTTAAAAACACTCCAAGTAAAAAATGCTCTTCTTCTACATTTAATTTTGAAAAATTACCCTCAGACAATGATAGAGCTAAACAGGTTGATCTCCCCCTCCATCTGATAGTCCAAGTTTAGGACTATTCTATTAAACGTGTAATGATCGATGATGGGTTTGCAATCAACATAGTCTCCTTTTCACTTCTTCAAAGAATGGGTTATAATGAAACTCAAATCACAACAAAACAAACTTCAATCCTTAGAATCCATGATAAGCCAAACATTCAAAACATGGGTAAGATGGTTCTTAAACTCAAACTGGGTCCCAAAACCCTCCCAACTAAATTTTATGTCATCAATGAAGAAACCACTTACAACATGATCCTAGGAAGGCTTTGGATCCATAGGATGAGGGCCATTCCCTCCATGTTATTTCAAGAAATCCACTTCTCACACATAGGACAAACCCATGTCATCAAAGGAGATCTCAATCCTTTAAATTGCCTTTATAGAGTTGAACAAGTCAAAAATAAGGGAAAGACCATGGAAACCACTAGTGACCCAAATATTAACACTTGTGAAAAAGGAGAGACATCGAAACAAATTGCAAACATAGCCAAGACCTCAAAATGTATAGGAAAGGAGGTAACAAGAGAATTCTCCCTTGATCCCCACTCAATAAAGTTTTATGATCCATTTAACTTAACGGCTATTCCAATTGAGCTAGACATAAGCATTCCTATGATTGAAATCATGACTAAAGAAGAAGAACCAAAATCCATATAGAAACTAGGAGAGTCAACACCAACTCCAATGTCCCCTCAAAATTTCAAAACAAACCTGAGAACTCAACAAGAACAAAAAATGATAAAGCTAGGGGGTAAATCATCAAACAATGAAACATGTGAGTACACAAAAACTCTTCACTGAATACAAAGACATTTTCACACCAAGTCTCTGAGTGTCCTTGCAAAGACTTTCATGCAAAGTTTAGACCAAATTGGATAAGTCCACACATAGTTAAGGAAGACGTAAAAAATGACACTACCTCTTGTGCATTATGGAAGGAGAAGAGTTCTACATCTCAAAACATTGTAAAAGCCCATAAA
This sequence comes from Cunninghamia lanceolata, assembly GCA_027924645.1. Lineage (NCBI taxonomy): Eukaryota > Viridiplantae > Streptophyta > Pinopsida > Cupressales > Cupressaceae > Cunninghamia > Cunninghamia lanceolata. Next base: position 26,037,217 of record BSBN01000047.1, read on the forward strand.
AATACCAAAAAAAAATCAAATATTCCAAAAATACAAAAAAAATTAAAAAATCAAAAATGTCTAAAAGAAATTTGTTTCTTGCACTTCAGTATCACTTTGTTCATCTTGCATTACAGTGAATTACTCACTCTTATATTATTTTCATTTGAATAAGGAGTCTAAGGTTGGCTAGGTATACACGATCCTTTTTAGGTCTTGAGATTCCCCATTTTCACAATCACCATTTTCCCCCTTCATTCCTAGTGATTCTAATCAAAGCCTAGCTCTTAGCTTTACACTAATCCTAGTCTTAATGAGCCATGATGCTAGGTCTAAATAAAGTCAGTATTAAAACCTACAGAGTTCAAAGGAAGCCTACAAGTAGACATTCCCAATTCTTCCCTAATAGAAAAGAAGTCCAACTAGATTATGAAAACTTTTGGTGGCGCTCAACCCCTTATCTTCCCTGGCCAAAAATGTTAGGAGGAGAAAAATGTTGAAGGAAGTAATCTAAAATATGAGTGAATAAAAAATGAATGAAAAGAATAAGAGTGTTGAGTAAATTTAGAATTGAGAGATCAGATTATTGCATATCAAAAGTTCCAAAAGCATTCATATCATAAAGAGACAAAAAAAAAAAACAAATTGCATCGTCCATATGTGATCATCCTAGTTATGCATTCTCATAAGATAAATAGAATCTCTAGCCAACCATATGCACAAGGGGGAAAGTGAAGTACAAGATGTTAACTAAAGCTATGTATAGATCTCATCAAATTAGGTCTTCTAACAATAAGTGTAAAACAATGTTTGAGCACAAGTCACTCTTCCAACAAGTTAAAAGAGAAAAACTATGTAGTCAAGTACACAAGTCTCCCCCTACAAGGGGGCAAGGGTAGAGACCCCTTCAATAAATATAGGTTCTCCAAAGACCTAAAGGAGTCTCAAATCAAACCTTCACAAAATCTTCACAAAAACCATAAAAAATAGAAAAAATGAAAAACCCTTAAAAAATTGCAAAACCTGAAAAATCCCTAAAAATCAAATATGTTCTTCAAAATCTACAACAAAAGGAGAATTTGTTCTCCTCTCTAGCTTAGCATGTGTTCTATTTCTTTTATGCATCTCTCCTACATTCATTTTGTGTGCATTCATTCCTACAGGTCTCTTCGACAAAGGCAAACCAACTAGTCAAACTCACATGATCTATGGTATGTTCATCATTTAAGTTTTCATTACTTATTTTGATATATTCAGATGTCAGACTAATACTAGTTATTATAGGTACAATTATGGAACAATTGACAATAGGTAAGGCCTATTTCAGGAACAGTACCTACCTTTCATGTAGACTACCATCCCCAAGGGGGTAAATATGTAAGCACCAAAATCATGCACAACCTCCACAAGGACACCTATGATGAGTCACAATCCTTGTCACATACATGTAAGCATGAAATAATATCCTCTCAGCAACAATTCTCTTGGTGATGTATCTTTTCTTCCTCTTTGTGTTGTTTCCCCTTTGTCATTTTCTCTTTCTCTTCACTTTTGACACTTGTTGATTTGCATTTCTTGTGCTTGTGACCTTGTTCTTGAGCCTTGTACGCATCTTGTAGGTGTGTTTTCACCTTTCTCCAATGTTTTTCATCCATTCCCACCCTGAGCGGCCTTCTAGAGGTCCTCCCAAGCCATCTCCAACTTTCAATTTTTCAGTTTCACTCAACCAATCCAAATCTCCCCTATTATTTCCAAATTTCCCCCCATGAGATCCTACTTTTACATGTGGATATTTGGATTTTCACATATGATTGACCTCTTTTCAGAGGTAGATCCCCTCCTTTTCATCTCCTCTTCCATCTCCCACCATGTATTTTTAGCCAGACCCCTTCCTTTCTAGATTTCCCCTGATTATTTCTGGATCTCCCCCAGGCAACCCTAACTGGTGAAAGGACTGACCCATGGGCAACCCTGTCATGTTTCCAACCATGATTTCACTTGAGTTTCTAGCTCAAAATAGCTCTGTTTTCACCCGTTTGTCTTCCTGTTTGCATGGAATTTCATGCCAAAGATAGAGCTAACTATTTCATGCACCCACACATGCATAATTATCTCTTTTTCATCTCTAGTTATCAATTCATGCATTCCCACGCATTCTCATGCATTCCTCTTTTTTCACTTCTTCTTGAATGATAAGCTTCTATTGGGCAGATCACTTCAAATTTAGACCAGATCACTCTTATGTCTTCCAAGTTAACTCTTCTTCTTCTTCACCTCTCATCCCTTCTTCAAACCTATAAATACCCCTCACCTCTTCATTATTTTCCATGTTGGAAAGTTGGAGAATGTTTTTCCCTTCTTCACAAGCTTTTTCAAGATTCTTCACAGGCCTTTGAGCCTCTTTCTTCATTTCTTTATTTAGTTTTCTAAAGCTTCAAAGCTTTCATTGTTGCATAGCTTCAAAGCTGTACCTTTTAGGAGGAAATTTCATTTGTGCACATAGTTCTTGCAGGTTATTGCTCTCCAAATCAAGCATTCTCATGCTCATACAGGACATATGAGCCTTTTGCTTTTATTTATTATCTCATATCATTTTCATATAAGCTCATTTGCATCCATATGCTACTCACATCACAAGCCACAGTGCTCATCAAGCTCTCATTGAGCTCATTTCAAAGCTTCAAAGATTCTTTTGCTTCTCTCTTCTTATTGTTGCCAAGAGGACCACCCCGTTGCTACAAGAGGATTAGAGGTTGCCAATACAAGGATTTCTAAGGGTAGTGGAGGCTCATGCATCTCCAGGTTCCTTTATGCTTTTTTTTTCAATTCATAGTAATTAGATAATCAAAACTTTTCTCTTGGGAATAGTAAAATACATGTTTGCTTTTTCCTTGATAGGCTAAGTAGATTTGCATTGTTAAAGTAGTTTCCCTTTACAAAGTTTAGAGATTATTTAAGCAATTTCCTTTCTTAGATTAGACTGACCCACATATTTAGAAAACAAACAAAAACATAGATTTCATTACATTAGATAACTTCATCATAGCTTGCATACATTTTCTAATTCCTAGATTAAGAAAAAGCATTTTGATTTCCAAAAACACAAAAAAGTACAAAAAAGCACAAAAAGACGTTTTGCATTCATATATGCTTCCATGTGCATATAAAATCCAAAAAAAACAAAAACATTAGTAGTGTAGGAGAATTGAAAACCCTTGGTCCCAACACAAGGTCAAGATCAGTCAATGTGAGTCAAAACCCTTGGTTTTATCACAAGGTCAAACAAAGTCAACAAAGCCAAACCTTAGGTCATACAAACCCTGAGTTGAAACCTTAGGTCAATTCAAGGTTAGCCTTAACCATCTCTCTCTTGTTTAGGCTCATGACTGTGCCCTAGACTTAGAGGTGAGTGGGTAAGGGTAATCCTCAACGAGATAAAGGAGATCCACCCTAGACAACAACAAGATCAACTAGTCAAATTCAACAACAATAGGAAAGGCTCAGACAACTCCTTATACAACAAGCAATCATCCAACAATAAGAATGACAATTAAACATCAATGAGAACAACAACCAACCCACACAACATTGGAATATCTTGTTGGGATAGGAAAATTTAAAATTTTCTTGTATTCTTACTCATCCATATCTGACCAAATCAGAAAACATTATGCCCAAAGTCATGATGATAACTGACGTATTCCATAAAGGTCACAATCTTTCACCACAAGTGAATGTATCACTCGCTAAATTACACTAGAACGAAGGGCTTCAATTCTTAAGTTTCGGCAAGACATCCCTTTTGTTATACCGATCCATGCTCTACGAGAAACTTGTTGAAATAGCTATCAGCATGAGAATAAGCATCGATGAGAAGATTTCAAGAATCACCAATGGAGAGAATGATACCAATGGCCTTTCATTGGAGAGAAAGTTATCAGTCATGTCGATCAGTATAAGATATTACTATCGGTGAATACTCTACAAGACCTCCCGACAATGTAGGTCATACCGATAAGAAATTTGGGTAAGACTCTCACTGAGCATCCAGTGGAATGAAGAGAATTAGTGGTCATCGGTAGGAGATGAATATCGAAAAGAAAAATCAAGGAGTTTTTGATACTCTAAAGTCTCACTGATCAAAGAGAAGTGCTTCGATGTAAGCTTACACCGATATGTATGAAGAATAAGGACTATCGGCGAGAGAAATGAATCAGAACAAAACTTATAAGTCTAGCCAAAGCAATACTCACAACGATGTCGCTGACAGGTTGTGAAGGTCTCTCTGATAAGGAGTATAAAGGGCTATTGAGGAGATAACCACGATCGGGTGACTTGAAATAAGTTACTCCGATAACATATCTTACTCCGATAGCAATAAGGATTACACTCATCGACGAGATTCTCCTTGATAATCATATCGGTGACACTTAGGAGATTGGGGAAGAAGGTTATTCACACAGTGATGAAGAAAGTCACACCAATAATAACCATGCCCACTTCTACACCGGGTAGATCTTGAAGATATCTGGCTGATACAAATTTACAAATGAAATATAACGTCGAGGAGACAATTGAACGGTTACAGTGATTGACCCATGAACAAATGTTCATGCCATAAGAAGATATTAAAATCACCTAGACATTATGAAAATCATGCCGATAAGAGAAGTTATGACTATGTGACATTTCACAATGATCAAGAAAATTGAAATGCTCGAACAATTAATTACAGACAAAGAATAAATCCTTTGAGATAACATTTGAAATCATTGCAATTAAGTTCGACAAAATTGTTTCAGAAGAGCAAGCAAGTGGAGACTTGAAGCAGAAAATAGGGGAATTCAATCAGAGCCTCTGATAACAGGTACATACATACAAATTTTTGTGCTATAGCCTGTAATTTGAATTTTTCTGTCAAGGATTATAAATGGAGACTTTGGGGATAGGAAAGGGCAGAAAACCCCAGGGTGACACAAGTAAACCTAAAAAATAGAAAATTGATAAAACTCCTGAAGAGAAAACAAAAGAAAGAAAACTAAACCAATACTTGATTGATCAACTACCAGGATCAACTCCCAAAGCCCGAAGGTTTGCACAACTTAGGGCAGAAGTGGAGAAATTAGAAGATAGGTGTAAATGCCTTGGGAATGTTTGGACTCCAATTAGAGGCTATGAGCTCTTTAAATTCCATTACAACAGAAGAATTAGAAATTTTCCAGTGTCAAACCCATGGCATTTGAATTTGGGTAAATTAGTTGTTCCTGATGTGTTTCTGAATGTTGAACTCCTCCAATTTCTTGCTAATCAATATAACCCAAGTCTTAAGGCTATTTGCAACCCACAAAGGGATCCTATTATACACTTGTCAAAGAATGCCATCTGTGAAGTTTTTGACTTGGATGATTTATGTACTATCCCCATTGTTTATGAGGATTTGGAAAAGGAGTACTGGAGAATGGATACTACATACAATGGGTGGAGATTGCCTATTCACAGGCCTAGGGCAAAGGGAGAAATGGTGCCCCTCAGTGAGAATGATGGCCCTCCATTTCATGTGTCACTATTTGAACCTTACATGCAATATACTTACTACTCTATGGGACAGGTCCTAGGATCAGAGGTCCTTGACTTCATGACTATTCCTCTGATGGTCATTACTATAGACATCCAATGCCACAATGCCAGGCAGTTCAATTATGCTGCCTATGTTTTGAATAGAATTTACTCTGGTCTGACTTCCATAAAGAACAATGCCCCATTAGTTTCCTTTGAACATTATTCACTTCTCATGCACATGGTGCTCTATTATGGTCATGAAGTGGGGTTATGGCCAACTGAATTCAAAGTGGTTCCAGTAGACCAGATGGGACAAAAGCCACCCGTGCAGATGTGGACTAGAATATGGGATAGTAGATATGCCCATTCTAGCTATGTGCAATTTGAGGAATATTATGTCAAAGTGTTATATAGATATTTTAGTCATCCCTGTGAGTACTCAATGTCAAATGAAATAAAGAGGTTTCTTAGACCAAAGGATTTTGGTGGTCCTCTTACTGTTACTCACAACTGGGGATATTGGTACTATTTTGAGGATGCCACTATGGTTTAGAGTTTATGGTTTTGAGGATGCTCCTTTTATCTTGCCTAAAACTATCCCTGACAGAATTGCCTATTTGGAAATAGTTAGGCAAATGAATTGTTCAAATGTGATGCACTTGAGTTCCCATGATAAACAGTCTTTTATGCCTAGTACTCTATGTTTTAGATACTTTACTATGGTATCCAAGGAGGGATATGGTCACATTATAGATAAATTGATGCACTACAATATGAGGTTTGCTAAGGTGAGAAAAGGATTTGATCCTAAAGGTTTTATTGACCTTGCTCAGAGAAAACAAAACCTCAGTGGTACACACATGTTCCCTATCCACACGATGATGTCATTAGGAATTTGGAGGAGGATAAGGTTGAACTGGTGGTTGAGAAATACAATAAGGACTTGGATGAAAAGAAGAAACAACTTGTAGAGATTGAGGTGTTATCTTCTGATGATGAAGAACCCACAGAACAAGAGGAGCCACATCAATAGACAACAAGAATGTCCAAAAGAAAAATGCAACAATATTAGCCTCCTATCATAGCACATGATGAGGAGGGGCCTGCTGATGAAGACCCAAGACAAATAGCATATGATTCTTTTATTTCTGATGATAAATTTATTCATTCTAAAGAATTCAAATCATTTTTATATAAATGCAAGGGGAAAGAAATCAGAGAATTAGTTGATGATGTCTGCCAACAATGAGAAACAATTACTTGATAGGTTGAAAGCAACAGTGGATAATGAATTGCAAGATATGACCCCTAGTAAGGGTAGACAATTTCTCAAAGAAGCAGGGGTTATGATCTTTCCTGGCCTTGATTTGAATTCTTCTCTAGTATTTGATAGTTTTATGCATAATATAGATGATAAATACAAGCTCACTCCAGAAGGTGCCAATGAAGTATATATGAGCACCAAATATAATAATGATGAAAATTCACTGATGATATGGACCCTATATTCTCCCTACAAAAAGACAGCCATTATAGACACCGAGAAGACTTTTGGCCATGTCATGACTTTGAAGGCAGGGGAGACTGACCCCTTGATAACTGCAGACATTGGCATCAATGTTACAAAGCTGAATAAGGCACAAGCCCAGATGTTAATCAAAGAAAGGGATACCTACAAGCTGAGCTATGAGAGATTGACAAAAGAGAATGATTATTTGAAAGATGTTGTCAAGAGAACCTTTAGGGGATCAGTAAAGAGACTAACTCAGGGTGAAAGCTCACAGAGTGTCCAATCACTATCCATAGATCAAGTAGATCAAATCCAGATGGATACACTTGTCACAGTACTCTAGAACAGGCATACCAACATGATGCATTGGCTGAACCAATTTTGGGATAATTATTCTCAAAATTATAAAGCAATCCAAGAACATGAGAGGCTTGAAAAAAGGTTGCAAGAGAAACTCAGTGAGACACGGGGTAAAGATACTTCTGACATTCCAGATACCTCCAGTGCAAAAGATTTGGTTGAGCAACATCAAAAGTATTATGATCAACTTAAGACTGATGCCAAACAGTGTGTTGAAGCCTCAAAAGCAGGAGTGCCCACATTGTTCAAGAGCGATAAAGAATTAAAGAGCAAAGAAGAATGGAGCAGAGACTATCAAGCGATATTACATGAAGCTTTAGAAGCTCTTAAGGACAAAGACTCTACATCCGGGGAAGCCTGCAAACATTTGGAGAGGATGGTTATGATGGATGTGATCACAAGGAATGCCATTGAATTTACTAATTCACATCGTAGCCAGAAGTACTTAGATCATATTGCTCAGCTATACTTTTGGTTAAATAGAGCATAAGCATGGTTATTTAATTGTTGTTATGTTTGTTAATTCCCAAAAGACTTCTTTGGAGAGTTATGTCTCTTCAAAAGTATCCCTATATAAGGTGGACATATGATGTTGAATTATCATCAGCAGTAGAATATAATACATAAAGTTTACAATGTTTCTCAAAGACCAAGTTGCAAGTTTATTATTGAAGTAGTAAATTGAAGTTCTCTGATTCTGTGGTTCTATTCTGGCATCAATTGTTTGTTAAGATTACTCAATTGTGTAGTTGTCTCTAGTTCAATATTTCCTTGTTATTCAAATTAATATATCAAGTATATAGTTAATTTGTCAATGCACATTTGTTGTATCTGTGTGATTGAATAAATTGGTTTCCATTAGAGGAATTAAAATCCTTCTGATCAATCATAGTAACTTGGAAGTGTTAGTTTGGATTACTAAGAAGAACCATATAATTAGGATTGCCATTCTATCTCCAAGTTAATGTTATCTGTTATTTTTGCATATTTCATTCAATTGGTTCCTTCAAGAAAGGATTAAATTACCTTCTAGTGAATTACAAGAGATCTGATTATATTAGTTGGATTGTTAAGAAGAGTTTGTTAGTCATTTCCTTGCACGTTTATACAAGTTATAAACTAAAATATTGTGCCAAATAGTTAGAATTACTACCCAATATAAGCCACTAGTCTTAGTCCTTCATTTGACTCTATTTACCCAACAAGGCACTAGTCTTACTTCAAATCATCACTAAAAAACCCCTTTATTAGTTAGACATAGTCAAAAATTCACCTTGATATTACTTATACAATTCCTACCAACCATTCATCAGATATTAGATATAGAATTAGTTAGCAAGCTCTCATCTATCTTACACCATTTGCCACTGTATGAAGATTCATTTACTTAGTCAAGACATTTACATTCAGCCTGCTTTAATTCCAAGGTTCACCCACCTAGGTGTAGCAGGACCTAAAGTGCAGGGAGTCATCAAAACCTTAAGGGTTGATTTTGTCACGTTAGTTCAAAAATGTTGCGAATCTAAGCATAGAGCCTGGCATTCTCTTAGGATTAGCAACCTACATTTTTGAGACATAATACATCTGAAACCCAAATAGAAGAACAATGACTAGTGACCCTTCAAGTCATATAGTGATCTTTACAACCATGCTCACAAAACACCGCATTCAAACAAATGCACAACAACACAGGCCCCCCGACTGGTCAACCCCTCTCCGCAAAGTCTATCTCTCCAATGAGCTAGACCACCCCCATGTCTCACCTCCTCTTGACTGGCTACTTCCATGAGAGAGAGAGAGAGATGATGGTTCACCCTATAGCAAGGAGAGAGGGTCCATGTGCACGCCAAAGCTAACTCAACCATCCTAGGCCACTGAGTTGTAATTTTGAGCATACATGGTCGATACTATCTTGACCATTACTATTGTTATCAGAGAAGGGTAGTGGTTTGGTTTTTGTTAAAGAAGGGTTCAAATTACTTAGAGGAATTTGATATCTTGCTTCCATTTGAAATAAACTTTCCAGAACCAAATAAACTTCAATTATATGGAGCTTGTTTTTAAAAATGAACTTTATTGAATGATGAAGGGTAGAGGGACTGTCCCCATGGAATGAATCCACGGTCTACCAAGAATAAGATTGTATACGAGAGAATTAGACATGACATGGATAAGGGTAGGCAATATCACAGGTCCAACCTTACCATTTAAAGTGATTGTACCTAGTGATTGTTTACCAACATTATCAAAGCCACGAATGTTGAGTTTATCTAGTTTGATGAAAGATGTATCAACATTGAGTTTATTGTTTAGGTGAAAATTGGATTTGTTAATGTTCTAGTGTTTAGATGTTTAAATCCTCCTTTCCACCTTACATTCAAGGATCTAGGGTCGAGGGATGAGCACTATCATACCTTAGGTCACTCGCAGATGTAGGGAAACTTGGATTAGTGAATTTAATTATTAATTTTCCTTCTCTTATGTCTAATTAACCATTAAAACCCTAATTATGCAAATACGGAAAGAAATTGATGAAAGACAAAAAAAGCTCTTGTAAACAGGGATAAAATACCAAATCACAGAATACCTATTTTTAGGGTTCCGAAGTGAAACAGTTGGGGACACTGGAATGGGTGCCCAAGTCCAAGGTACCTACTTTTTCACAGAATCTGGACCTCCTTCCGACACTGATTAGCCCTATAAATTCTATTTTCAGAGATCTATCCGTGAAGGACACTGGAGCAAGCGCCCATGTCCTAGAAGTGCTCCTTTTTCTAACTTTACTTTAGATCTTGAATCCTTGATGCCTGCCAATCCTTCCTGCAACTCCACTTTTTCCAAATGCAACAACTATAACCTACAATCACAAGACTGGGTTTGGGGGTTGTGGTGTTTAGAGGCTTGCCTCAGTCAAGCCCCAGAGGACACTTAAGTCTTCAATCACCGTTGTCAGATAAAGAGTGTGTACCCTTGTGAGGCAGAGGCAAAAACCAAAGGAATCAATGATGAAAATACAATATTATGTCACCTTGTAGTGAAGCTCTCATGAGAGGAAGATGCTCTTCATGCCATGAGGAAATTGATGCTCAAATCTACAAATATCAACACACAAAACATACAAGTATGCTCTTGCAACACAATAGAAGGCCTTGAATCACCTTGAGAATGCCTAAAGTTCACAATGATCATCTAGTTGAAATCCCTTTTACAAATGAATGCCTAAGTATGCTTATATATGCAACTACAAGTACTCCCGCCAAGATTTTAAAAATCAAAACTTACTGTGTCGGCAAAAGGACCTAATAATGGTTATAAAATGACACCTAGAAATTAGGGCTGCCCCAAAATAGGGCAGGACTAGGACGCGGCCGCCCAAGTCCTCGCCCCCTATTTTGGGTAGGGTACAACTCAAGGGGTCCATCTAGGTCCAATTTGCCATGGAACCTAGGTCTCATTCCATCGGGATGCCAAAATATGAATTAAAATGTCCTAAATGCATACTAAAGACCTAGGAGCTAAACCTTATGAGGGAAAAGCCCTCAAGAGGACATTTTATGACGTTACATTTAGCCACCACTTTAATGTATATATAAACGCGAGGCCAATACATGCATTAAAGTAAGGTCACAAACACAACAAACACACCAAGCACGAAGAAGACACGCCAATCACATAGAAGACAGTAAAAGGCACGCAAAACACGGAGAAGATAGTTACAATCACGTAGAACATAGAGAAGACAGTTAATGCAAAGAAGACACATTAATGCATGGCATACAGAAATGATATCTTGTCTTTTCTTTTTCTCATATATATGAAATGCAAATGCAAGTATCGAAAAGTAAACAAACCTCCCATAATATAAGATGCACTACCTTAAGGTGTAGGTCTTTGTATAAATGGGGCAACACACACACAATACATGCAAAACCTCCCAAAATGTAAGAATCACTACTTGAAGGCACTGGTCTCTGCATATGGGGCAACAAACACGCCATACAAAACAAGCATGCCAAAACACACACAATTGAAGACATGGAGAAAACACGATAAACAAGCCATGGAGTGTACCTATTTCTAGGTCCAACACCATCTTAGGCACATTATAGGTACACATTGACAATTGGGCTCCACCACAACAATTACCAAAAACACACTTAAGGGGTTGAGTTAGTCACAAAACTGCTCCCCGCCTCCATAGAGGACTTTTGAAAAATGCAACGCCACCCGCATTACGGATACGCCTTACAGTGAAAATGAAGCATGGCATACCACCCCACCTGCATCACAGAGATGCCTTACAGTGAAAAGGAGGTATGAGCTCAAAACTATACAACCCCACCCACATCACGGAGACACCTTACAGTGAAAAGGAGGTATACGCAATAGATAGATTGATTGATTGCAAACAAACTTAGGATCCAGGAAGTACTCATCATACTAGCCTACACCTGAGGACAAGCACATTGCTAACATCTACAACAGATAGCTTATCTTATATGCCCCCACCTTAAGATGGTTGATATCATGCATCGATATCAAGCACGTTAAGGTAGGAAGAAAACACATAAGGGAACACCAACTTTCATAAAGACCATGCCCCCTGGAGGTGACATGTACTTACGATCACCAAATGTTCCCACAAACACATCCTTGCAAGAAACATGTTAGTGTCCATAACATTGTGATAAACAACAACATCAATGCATATGATTAACCACACAAAGAGCCAAGGTTATACAACAAATTTAGAGTTCAAGGATAACCATGGGGCTATATCACGAAGCTCTCCGAATCGAGTACCACCAAGGCTAGATTCAAAGGCAAACAAAGGTGCATGGAGCAGCAATATTGTTAAGGTTTGTAAATGTGACAGAAACATCATCAAATTCACTACGCGGAAAGAATGAGTGCTTCCACTAGCCAAGCATCAGATAAAATATACAACCCCATCGTCATATTAGGAACTAAGTCCATTTGTTGATTGCTCTCGAAAGGGACACTAGGTCCACATCAATATAAATGTTTGTCATCATCCGCCTGCTAGGTGGAAACACTAGAGGAAGGGAAACAATAAATAAGAGTGGAGGAACAAGTGTCTTAGGGATAGTCACATAGGAGGGTGCCCCCAAGTCACCAACCACGATGCTATGTCCATAAGACACAACACTCAACAATGAAATCAAAGAGAGCAATTTAGAAGAATGATGATACACATAGAAGAAGGTCACAACAAAGGCAGTCCCTTGGTATCCCGAACCTTACGGGAGAATTTGAGGTCATCCTAGGAGGCCTAAACAACATATAACACATCACGAGGGAAGCACATCATGAGAGAGATAGAGGGTTAGAGATACTTATTTGTAGGGTCTTCATGCTAGAAGTCATAAAAAATCATTCTCTTTCCAATTGCAACCATAAGGTACTATTACCAAGTTTTTGTAATTATTCTTTCGTTTGTTCTTAAATGCTTCTTGGTTTGACTCAATGTTAGGTGGAATATTTTCTTGTTGAAGTTCATTATTACACATACTCACTATCCTCTTAGGTGGTGGGATAAGCAAATTATTTTGAGTGATCTCAACATCCATCCTTGAAGGAGTTAATGTGAGAGGCTTTTCCTCATCCACTAGTGCTACATCCTTAGTGATGTCCAAATGACTTGAATAATAAAACAAAGGAGGGACATTAAAGGTCTTCTCTTCCTTAGTGAAATCTAAGGTATGTGGACAATCAACTAAAGGAAAAAGGTTGGTGGGATGATCCACAGAGGTAGGAATTTGACTATTGTTAAATGAATGCTCATATTCTACGCATGGAATGCTCTTTGTTAGAGGGAGCTCTTCATTCACTAATGCTTCATCTTGGCCAGGGAGAGCAGTGGAATTACCAAAGCTATCCCTAGTCTTCTCATCTAAGGTTCTTGAATGCTCTATAGAATCATTATCAACATTTTCATGAGTATTCCTAGAGATGAATTTAGTTAAATCTTCTAAGATCAAAGGATATGTTCCCAGGAATAGTGTGAATCTACTAAAATTATGTGGATAACAAAGTAATTGCAATTCATGTGTAGAACATTTAGAAGCATCAATACCACTTACAGAAGCTATGTGCTCTAGAACATGAGGATTATCATTAGTGAAATTAGAGAAATTTTCAAGATCTAGGATATACTCATGCAAATATTTCATAGATGAATAACATGAAGATGCCATAATGAGATGAAAAATCATATTTTGAAATCTTTTCAAAATTGGTACAAAAGACAAGAGCAAAAATACCGTAAAATGCTTGATTTTTCGATACTTTTTCAATGCCAATGAATGAAACAAAGGATGGTGTAAGGATTTTGATTGAGGGAAGAAATTTATATCTCTGATATCAGTTCAAAACAGAAATATAATCACTCTCAACACACTCTTAATGCAAATCCAAGATTATGCCAAGTCAAAATATAGTGAAAATATGTCAAAATAGACACTTTTTTCACCAAAATTCAATGCAAAAGAGAATAATAAAGGGTGTTGTGAGGAAACTTATGATGGAAAACAAATAATATCAGTAATAACATCCCTTTTATGCAAAAATACCCAACACAACATGCTTTTAGCGCCACTTAAGGTAAAACCCTAGAGAAAATATAGCAAAATATGCAAATTTTCATGGTGATTCAACTCCAAGACCTAGCAAAAGGGGTGTTGTAAGGAATTTTAGGAGGTAAATCAAATAATATAAATAATATCAGTCACCACAATCCATAAAATTTATCACAACATGCTTGGAGTATAAACTAGGTCAAACCCTAGGGCTAAAATAGCCAAAATGTGTAGTTTTTCACCGCATTTTCACTACAAGAGTCCGTTAAAAGGGTGTTGTGAAGATTTTTATGAGGGGAAGAAAATTATTACCCTGATAATATAAAAATAATTCCAAAATGCCTTTCACAACACACCTATGGTGCAAGTTTACAAAGTCGATAAGGCCAATTTTAGTGAAAATTGTTGTTTTTGAAGCCCTAGGTTTGAGATATTGGGATAAAATTTTATGTGAATGCTTTGAAGTATAATTTATGATTAAATTGAATTAATCTTAGATCTAAAAATTATTTTCAAGCTTTAACATGCAAAATGCCCATGCAAATTTAATGAAAATGCATCAAAATTGCTAGTTTTTGTTGAAATTTTCTATGAAAAAATGCAAATTCACACTAAAATGAAAGACTACAGCCAAATTCAAATTTTAGTGAGCCTATAAAATCATTAGAAAAATATGATAAAATATTTTGCCTACTAACCCTAAATTTTGGAATTACTAGGTTATATAAAATTGTCAAAATTTCCTCAAAACCCTAGCAATTAAATGATAAAAATGTAATGCAAATTTCTGAATTTTTGGATTTTTCTGTATTTTATATCAGATCTGATGCAAAAATCATGAGTTAGGAAAATTTAGGAAGAATTGATTCAATTTAGTAAGCCAAACAATGCAATTTTTTTTTGTATTTTCTAAATTTTTCAATTTTTTTTGAATTTTTATCAATGCAATGAAATGAATGACCAAATGAATAAATGATATCAATCCAAATCTAAAGACAAACACTCAAAAAGTTGCAATTTAAGTCCAATAACACGGGTTCACCAAATTGTTTAGGGGAAAATTGGATTTGTTAATGTTCTAGTGTTTAGATGTTTAAATCCTCCTTTCCACCTTGCATTCAAGGATCTAGGGTCGAATGATGAGCACTATCATACCCTAGGTCACTTGCAGATGTAGAAAAACTTGGATTAGGGAATTTAATTATTAATTTTCCTTCTTTTATGTCTAATTAACCATTAAAACCCTAATTATGCAAATACGACAACAAATTGACGAAAGACAAAAAAAGCTCTTGCAGACAGGAATAAATACCAAATCACATAATACCTATTTTCGGGGATCTGAAGAAGAATAGTCGGGGACACTGGAGCGGGCACCAAAGTCTAAGGTACCTACTTTTTCATTGAATCTGGACTTTCTTTCGACAATGATCAGCCCTGTAACTTCTATTTTAAGAAATATGTCTGCGAAGGACACTGGACTGAGTGCCAAAGTCCTAGAAGTGCTCCTTTGTCTGACTTTTCTTCAGATCCCAAATTCTTGATGCTTGCCAATTCTTCCTGCAACTCCACTTTTTTTAAATGCGACTCCTGTAACCTATAATCACAAGACTTGGTTTAGGGGTTGTGGTGTTTAGAGGCTTGCCTCAGTCAAGCCCCGGAGGACACTTAAGTCTCTGAACACTGTTATCAGATAAAGAGTGTGTGCCCTTGTGAGGCAGAGGTAAAAACCAAAGGAATCAATGATGAAAACACAATATTATGTCACCTTGTAGTGAAGCTCTCATGGGAGGAAGATGCTCTTCATGCCATGAGGAAATTGATGCTCAAATTTACTAATATCAACACACAAAACATACAAGTCTTCTCTTGCAACACAATAAAAGGCCTTGAATCACCTTGAGAATGCCTAAAGTTCACAATGATCATCTAGTTGAAATCCCTTATACAAATGAATACCTAAGTGTGCTTATATATCCAACTACAAGCACTCCCATCAAGATTTTAAAAATCAAAACTTACCGTGTTGGCAAAACGACCTAATAATGGTCATAAACTGACACCCAAAAATTAGGGCTGCCCTAAAATAGGGTAGGACTAGGGTGCGTGCGCCTAAGTCCTCCCCCCTATTTTGGGCAGGGTACAGCTCAAGTGGTCCACCTAGGTCCAATTTGCCATGTAACCTAGGTCTCATTCCATCGGGATGCCAAAATATGAACTAAAATGTCCTAAATGCATACTAAAGATCTGGGAGCTAAACCTTATGAGGGAAAAGCCCCCGAGGGGACATTTTCTGATGTTACATTTATGTAACAAGTCCATGCCACAAACATTAAGACTTGATCCACCACCAATCATAGTGCTTCTCACCCTCATTTTATTAATAATGACAGATATCATAAGAGGTTCATATGGGTTTTGCACCTCTATGGGAGCTCATTCATGTTGTTGAAATAAGATTTTTGATGGTGTCGCATGCATACAACTAAACAAAGATGCTACATCATTAGGTATAACAGAAGGTGGAACAAATACCTTTTGCAGAGCCTCTTGGAGCATTTCGTGGTATGTAGGTGATGTTTGTATTAAATCCCATAGAGAGATCATAGCCAGAGTTACATGAAGCTACTTGATAAAATCATATTCTCTACCAACATGTTGAGGATGATGAGGAGCTGGGGGAGAAAATGTTGAGAATGTGGAAGAGAAGGAGACATGCTCAGTGCTTGATTACTTTTCTTGTTATTATAGGTGTTGTGTGTGTGAGGAACCACATTATAATGAGATTGTTGTGACACATTTTGAACACCTTGATTCCTTTGAATAGTTTTCTTTGCAATATGGAGAAAGTAACCAGGAGGTCAAGATGGTTTTGGAACATCTTGAATTGAAATTATAGGTTTAGATAAGGGAGGCAGATTATGTGCCTCATGGCTAATTATTTTAGGAATATTTTGAACATTAATACACTTGTTCACCATCCCCTTAGCAAGTGGAATAAATCTATTAATGATGATGGAATTTACATTGTTCTCTTTTTGAGGATTACAAAATAATGAATGCCCAATATCTATCCATGGAGGATCCATTATAAGAGGAGATTATTCATCCTCTAATGCTTCATATTTTGAAGGGAGAGCATTAGAATGAGGAGAGGGTAGAGTTATGTTAAGAAATGTATCAATGATTGCATCCTCTTGCACCAAAATGTTCTCATTTTTGGGAGAGGGATCCAAATTATAGGGTGATTTAGGTGAAGATAAGTCACCATCATATGCCTTAGAGGTGATGTCAATGGTATTATCATGAGTTGTAGTAGAAGAAGAACTATCACCATCATCTTTCTCATGACCATTCATGGAGATGAACTTAGTAAATTCCTCTAATATTTATATAAATAATACAGAGAAGCCAATAATACATGTAAGTGTGATATGGAACAACAATGTACAAATGAATTTAGACATGACTTGATTATCTTAAATAAGATTACAATCAATGACCTACAAGTGCAAGATAAGTGGGGCTTTCAAAAAATTTGATGTTATTGGTAACCACAACAACTAAGTCTTGAAAATGTAAGGTGTGTAGTATGTGCAAATGATTTTCCTAAGTAAACACAAGAGGGATAGAGAAAGCTTTGCTTGAAATAAATATGCATAAGTGTCAAATGAAGCTAGATAGTTTTGTTTATGTTATTGCTTTACAATTTTAAAGAGAAGATGAATGCATGAATGTTCTTGCTTTCTAATTTAAAGAAATATGACACATATGATGAGTTATAGCAACTTAAAATTAGGTTTAGCAATCATTCATCATAACAAAGATCTAAAAATAAGATTTCAAATATAACAACTAGATACAACACTAGCTAGGGTTTTACTATCAAACCCTAGATCTTAAATACTTATTCCCTAAACCAAAATTCTTTGATGTAAGAATGATTTTTCTTCATAATTTGAACACAAATGATAATTATGAAATTCTACAGCAATGTGAAATCATATTTGACCACTAATTATCATCAGAAAATTTTGGAACACAAGTTTAATCAACACACCCTAGGTTCAAGACTAGCTAGGTTTTCCAAAAATGCAACTTTTTTTGAAAAACCTAATAATGAATAAGTGAAATGCCAAATATATCACTACCTAAAATGATTAAATAATGTGATACCAATCAGATCTGATGCAAAAATTAGAAATTTATATCATGCTATAATGATCTAACTAAATGGAATATAGATAATGTAACAAATATGTTTTTTTTTCTGAACCTACATCAAATGCTTGATTTTCTAATTTCAAATGCAAAGATGCAAGAATGTTCTTTTATTAAACTCAAAGATGATATTCTACAACAAATGAAATCAATTTAAGCAACCAAATAATGCAAAAACACAATAATCTACAAACCCTAGTTTCAAGACTAGTTAGGTTTTCTAAGAATGCAAGGCTTTTGTAAACCCTAACAATGAAATAATGTAAAAATAAGCTATGAAAGTATGGAAAATGATGAATGAATGTAACCTAATCAAATCTAGGGTAGAAAATAACTCATATATGAAGCCAGAAGGATTCAAAGGTGCAAGGTACATCAAGTTCACCAAAATGTCATGTAAAAAATGAGATCTAGGCTAACATATACATCACCCTAAATCAATCCTTCTCCACATAACATTGAAACACAAATCAAGGAAACTCAATACTTAGCCACAGTCCTCAAATTTGAGCTAAGAGGTCTCTTTATTGGTCCCTTTGTTACCAAGGAGAGAGATCTTATGACTAATTACCAAATCTAGGGTTTCTAGAGCTAAAATAGAGAAAACAAGAGCTACAGACCTGAAACTATAAAAAACCTAGAAGCAGTGGTAGGGAGGACCTGAACAGAGCTGAGAGAACCTGATTATAGAAGGTTTTGGTCATCTAAACTAGAGGTACAAGAGTACTAGGTGCCCTAGACCCAAATTAGGGTTTTGCAGGATCTACAGATCTAGGTGCCTTCTCCTGCTTATCTTCCTATCTCTTGTCACTTGATATCTTTAGATTCTTTCAGATACGACCTACACATAAATAAGAAAGAAAAAGGGTTGGTTCTATTTAGAATCTTTCCTAAGTCAAGCTCCATGAATGATGTTTCCACCTCCATAATAGAAATGATGAGATATCAAAGAGTGCATGCCCTAGGAGGGCAGAGGCAAATTTGAAGTAGAATGGAATGATGTAATAAAGCATAAAGGAGAGGAGTCACCATGAGGATGAACACCCTATCTTTCCTAATGTGGTGTCACAACTTGACTCAAGAAGTTGGTGTAGCCCAAAGAATTAGAGATTTTTTCACAAGAGCTACAAGAATTTAGTGCAACAACAATAATTCACCATAGAGAGATTTAGAGAAGAATAGAGAACATGAGAGAGAGAGAGAGAGAGAGAGAAAGTGCAAGTGTGCCTAGATTTATTAGATGTTCAAATGAATAAGCTAACTTTCTTACATATGTATTCTCACTTGCCAACAATGGATAAAACAAAATGGGGCTGACATGGATAAGCCAAGGAGGTTTTCTAAGATGACACTCCAAAAATAGGGTTGGGGCTAGTATCTGGGATCAGGGCACTAGGTGCCCTTGTCCTTTAGTCCCAAGAACTTTAGGATAAGTCACTTTAAGTGTTTTTAGGTCGGCCCTATAGTTATCTCTTAGGTTTTGTGCATTGGGATTAAGAATTAATTGTTTTAGGTCCACCTAGGTGCTAAACTAGGTGTAAAATGGTGAGGGTACACATTTTACTCCATAAAAGCTTGATGACTTTAACTTCATCAAATCCTTGAGTTTAATCATCTTAATCCACAGATCAATGTGGTTCACAATCAACACAACCCAACCTGCTCTGATACCAATTATTAATAAAAATGACAAATTGAAAGAAAATATATCCTTAACAACTAATAAGCAGAGATACTCAAAAATACATGACAACAGATTTATGTGGTTCACCAATAGTGTGGCTACATCCATAGGAAATGGGTATTTGTTTCTTTAATTGATACACAACAATTACATAAAAGTTCTCCTCAACAAGACTAAAGTTTTTCCCCAAATGAATACAATACCCTTCAAAGAAAACAAAGGGAAAAAATAAGGGAGATGAAATGAATAGTCATACTTCACATCCAAATAGGTTGTGTATGGTTGAGACCAAACAAAGATATGTTAAAGGATGGAAATGAGGTAAAAGGTAAGGGATAAGTTGGGCATTTGAGACTAACTTTTTTAATTTTAATTTGGTAATTTGAAGAATTAGTAGCCCAGCAATTTACAATTGATTGGAGGGGTGGGTGGCTTAAATTACAAGGCACACTCCAAATAGGTTTTAGGTTGTACATACTACTCCTAACATATATAGTAGGTAAATTATGTTTTAAACCTATGACTATTATTTTTGTCATTGAGTGGTTTAATCATCCAATCTACACTTGGATGCTTAGAGACCAACCATCTTACAATTATTTCTATCATCTACTTAGGATTGTAGAGTAGAAAAGTACATACTTTGATGTATATTTCACAAAAGAAGTATTTTTTTGCTTTTATTTT
The DNA here is from genome assembly GCA_027924645.1 of Cunninghamia lanceolata. Classification (NCBI taxonomy): domain Eukaryota; kingdom Viridiplantae; phylum Streptophyta; class Pinopsida; order Cupressales; family Cupressaceae; genus Cunninghamia; species Cunninghamia lanceolata. Next base: position 26,057,816 of record BSBN01000047.1, read on the forward strand.
AGCCATGTCATTAAATATCTTGTTTTGGTTCTTATGATGAGGGATTTTAACACATAAGTTAATTAAACCCAACCTTGTCCCATCCTTTTACGTAATTTAATCTTTTTATGGACCTAAGCTAAGTTTCACCCATTTCCACACCTTGGTTATAAATAGACTTAGATTTTATCTTCTAGATAGGATAAGTTGGAGTGATCCTATATGCCTTTGTGAAAATCCAATTCTACTTTATCCAAGCCAACATATCTAGAAAACCTAACTATTACTAATCAAGTTGCATGGGATGTCCTTCAAATTAACACCTAGGACTTCATATTTAAATGAAATCTCCTAGGGTGTTTATGATGATAAAATTTAAACATTCATTCAAATCATCACAAAGCATTACAAATTAGATAAACCATACATTTAGCAATAGTATTTACTACATCATGCATCCTACACTTTGGTTCTTGAATTCTTCTCTTATAAATTATCAACAAGGGGCTTGAGTTAGACTCAAAGATGTTTAATAGTTAAATCATTACATACAAAGCCCTAATAGGTGTTTATTAACACTACCGTGAGTTCAAATCAATTTTCACATCAAAGGTGAAGTACTTAGAACCAGTTGAGTGATAGACATTATGACAAGGAGGAATAAATCACAGGATAGGAAGTCATAATCAAATCAACAATTGTGTCCAAATACAATATAGGGATAATACACTTTTTCTATAGAGGTAGGACTTTAGATTTGTATTTTATATTCAAAAATTGGTCTAGAAGCATACCAAAGTCTATTTGATTCCATTACATCTACATGTACTACCATCATTAAAGAGCTGAGAAATCTCTAACTTCATTGTTTAATTTAACATTTGTTTTTCATGTTAGCCAAGAAGGTGACAAAGACTTTGAAACATGGAAATGGCACATAAGTGGCATGTTCAATGTTGGTGTGAATAGGGTATGTTACCTAACTATCTTCCCTCTTAGGTCCTTTTCACACCTTCTTACTTAACTTTACTTAAGGCATTTTTAAGGCATTTATTTTTTGTGTCTCATGTCATAAGATTAAGACACATGTCATAATCTTATGTTATTTTATGTCTCACCCTTGCCTATATACACAAAGGTTTCTCATTGTAATATAAGCAATCATGTTGTATATTTGCATCCTTTGATAGAATATAATTATTGTCTCATTTTAGGTCTCTCTTATTGTTTCATTGAAACTCCTTGATCTTGGGTAGATATCTCCATACCCAAATCTTACATGGTATCAAAACTTGTGGGATTGCATCTTTTTCATCTTTTGAAAGATCTAGCTTGTAAATGTTGGTATCTCTAAAAAAGTTGAGTATGCTCTTCTCTTACATCAAATAAGGACCTAGAGAGTTAGAGAAACTTTATGGAAATACTAGATTTTGGAGGGTCCTTCTTTGTGGCTTGTATTACAACAACATTTGAGAGATTGATGGAGCAAGCCTAAGCACACCATTGAGCCCAAAGCATCTGAGAAAGTAAATTTTAAATTTTGTTGCATTTGAAATGGATAGAGGAGGATAGATGTATAAGGGTTAAATTAGGAGTTGCATGCTAGATCTAATAGGTACTTAATCCTTCAACGCCTTTTAGATTAAATTTGACCCTGGCATCACATTCAAAAGACCCAAAAACCTATATATTGACTATCATTTCGTTAAAATAAGACACATTTCATTAGGCTAGATCAAATTTTTTTTCCTTCCTATCATACAAATTGTGCGACCATAATGTATTATAGAATATTTTGCATAGTGTTGGCATAGGCAAAATCTTCATTGACAAAAAGTATAGAGCATATTCTTTTATACTTTGGTATTTTCTTCTGACCATGGGTTTAAATCTTTATTCTATGGATTTTATCTATTGGTTAGTAGCTAAACTAGGTACAATTCTACCCTATTTTCATAGGGTACCCACAACCATCTATAGATACCATGTGGTGGAACCCTTTCCATACATTCATTGGTGGCAACATTTATGGGATATTCCCTTATTGGGTGGTGATCTTCCCACTTTCAATTAGTTATAATATAGAATGTAGCATATTTCATCGATTCAACTATAAACCACCTCTAACTATCAAATAATACTCTCCTACCAATTAAAAGTGTTTTCCACGCATTGAAATGATGGTTTTCAATCAAAAAGGTAGTTTTCTGAAAATCCATCTACAATTTTAAAATCCACATTGGCATCTAAGCATATTTAAACCCTATGTAGTTGGATGATGTCATGCTAATGTTAGTAGGTTCTTTATGCCCAACCTATCCCCTTCTCCACTAGCAGTTCATTTTTTGTACTTGATCTTTAGAGGCACCGTTCTAGGTTATATTGGCTCCCTTTTGTGAGTATTTTTTTGTTTGGGCTGATTTTTTGAGAGCTTCACAATGGTGTAGATGGTTTTTTATTTTATTGTATAGATTTTTTAAAAATTATAGATTCTCCTAGATGGTGCTGAGCAGATCCCATTTTGGGAAATTTTAGGGCTCCATTTGAGCTCATATGGTAACATTTTTGGGTGTAATTCTTTGAAAGTGCATAACTTTTTATGTACTTTTTAGTGGTGCATTCTAATCTAGCTCATTCTATAAAAAGATTGTGCTTTCATCATTATGGCCTAATTAAACATTTGTAACACAAAAAGATCATTTTTTCTTGGTAATCTTTGATTGAGTGATCAGAGGGATAATCTTTTGGTGGATAATTACTTTCATTTCTTTATTGTGTGGTCTTACAAAGGGGATAACCCAAATTGAACTTATAACTCCATATAACTATGCCACATGGAAAACATTAGTATGAACTTATCTAAGGAGAAAAGGTTGTACTAGTTATGTACATGAATTGGTTCTTGAACCTACTGATCTAGGTAGAAAGGAGGAGTGGGAGATAAATTTTGAGAAAGATCTCAATCACATTTTCTCATTAGTCACTTTTAGTTTACAATTTCATTTTTAATCATATAAAATAACTAAGGAGGCTTGTGAGACTCTTGAAAAGTTATATGATAAAACTAATAAGAATAGGGGATATTAGATTGATACTTATTTGATCAATCTTGATCCTAATATTTTTTAGGACATATAAGACTATATCTCCAAGGTTAAGCAGCTAAGAACACAACTAGAAGGATATAAGATTGATAAAGAGGATTTACAATTGATTCTAAATATGTTTTCTAAGCTTGGTCTTAAGTATGTCCATTGGATGTGGTTCAAATCTTAGTCATTCATTTGGGATGATTTCATGTTGGTATGTCCATTGGATGTGGTTCCAATCTTGGTCATTCATCTGTATTGAGTAGATGCAGGGAGTTGTGAGTGTACGCCTTGATTTATTATGCTGTTGAAGTCACTTGTGCCCTTGTCGATGTTATCATAAAGCATACCATAATAGCCTTTTGAATGAGTTGTAAAACTTCTTGGTACGCTAGGATAAATCACCTTTACATTTAAATGTGGAGATTTTCACTTCTGCAAGATGTTGCAGGATCCTGACAAGCATCGGGAGATATTTTGTCTTTGTCGCAAGCCCCACTTTCTTTAAGTACTTTTTAAGTAAATGTTCATTGTGGAGTTTCTTCATCTGAGGGGAGATGATGGAAATATGGTTCTCAAATGGACATATCTAGTATGGTAGTTAGATGCTTCTGAATTAAACTATGTGATATTATTTTCGCTCAACGTTTTGGATAACACTACATGACTCTCCTACTTTCTTTGCTCTTGATGATGGACCATATAGTGTGATTCGAAACGTTGAGTGAAAATAATATCACACAGTTTAATCCAACTTGAAATTTGATGTCTATTATATCTAGTATGGCCTAATATCCCCATATTATCCTGTTGGATGTCGAACACCCGCAAATATCCTATGGACCCTTAATTCTCGAGTGTCCTATACAGTCACAAACCTTCGCAAATGAACTTTTCCATGTTATCTTTCAGGTTCTCCAACTAGATATGGACATGTCCCAAATGCCTCTAAACTCCTGCAATGTCTGACATACCCTTATATTCCCGCAAATATCCTCAATTCGTAGAACACTAAGAAAAGCTTTGAATTACATTTGGACATCACTAGATGGATCTCAAAAGTGATATTTAAAAAAATTCTTGGTTGATACACACACATGATGTCACACGTACAACCATTTAATAATCGATGCATCAGTGTGGGGATTATAAAGGAGCTGCTCACACTGTAAACTTAACCAAAACATGGAGTTGATGGACACTTGTTGTTAGTGTTTTAAGATCAGAAATGAAATAAGCAGAATACACAACACATAGAATAATGAACACACTATTTTACCCTGGGAAAACCCTCCTACTCGAGGGAGAAAAACCCAGCAAATATATCTCTTATATATTGAAGGAATAAGAGCACAAATCTGCTTACAATTCAGGCTCAACACAAGACTGAATTTGATACAATGAATAATAGCACCTCTCCTAGATGTTTTTGTGTCTCTTCATATATTTTGGTGTCTCTTCATATATGACTTTTCATTGGGTCGACCTGAGTAAATCTCCCGACACTACAATAACATCAACACTTGTAATATTGTTTGCGGGACTTTGTCTCCCACATGGATATATCCACTTGGAGCCCCAACTCCTGCATAACCTGCATCCATTTGGACTCTAAACGCCTACATCTACTTGAACTCCAAGATCCAGCAAACTCGTTTAAATAGTCATAATAATCTTATTTACATGCTTGTTAAGTGCAGAAGTTTGGTTGACGCCTGTGAAGGTGTTTGAATTGCATCATGGAATGTGGATACATAAGATGTTATAGTTGATATGCGAAATGTGGAAGCATAGATAAGGCACGTAAAATATTAGACAAAATGCCTTATATAAATGTGGTGTTGTTAGATGCCATGCAAAGTGCAAAGAAATGAAAATGTTTGAAAGAAAATAATTTGGGTGTGCATATATTAAATTGCAAGATTTGAGGCGAGCTGAAGGAGAGTGCGAAGAGCAAACAAAGAATCACCTTCTGAGGTGCATAAGGAACAAGACATCATCTCATCGAATATGGTTATTGCACCCTGTAGAAATTCATACTGTTGCACTATACGCCATGCAAGTCATCAACAACGTCAAAATGGGTGACTTGGAATAGGCTATCGACATCCATTAAAGTATAAAGGATAGAGGACTTTTGTCTGATGTTGTAGTTGTGACTACACTATTAGACATGTATGCAAAATGTGGAAGCATAAATGAGTCACGTAAACTATTAGACAAAATACCTCAAAGAAATGTGACATCGTGGCAAGCACATTAAAATTTGAGGTGAGATGAAGAAGAGCTGTGCAGTAATGAAGATGAGTGAATGATAACAAAAGCATGATTGATACAATGGATGCATAATATTTACAAAAGAACAACTTTCACCACTATGAGGATGTGGGGAAACTTTAAGCAAACGAATATATTGTTGGCAGATAAAATAGGGGAAGGGCAGAATGCTGTTGGACAAATACAATGCTACAGCAATAAACGAATGCAAACACACAGGAAACCAAGCACAGAAGGACAGAAATATATCTTTATATATATTTCTCTATTTCAAGATTACATTTAAATTTCATGTACAAATTATAGATAGAGCTGCTGCTCTGTTTTCTTACTCTGCCCCAATCTCTAGAGCTGCACACTGTATATCCGGAGCTGCCTGGAACTCTGTAGCTGTCTACTGTTGCTGCTGCAACATTCCTCTCTGTTATTCTCCTTCTGTTGTTCTCTCCTGGAACCTTCTAATTCCTCTACTGCTACTGGATGCACATTCTTCTCTCTTACTTTCTCTGTCTACTTTTCCCTCTCTTTTTGTCTCTTCTACATACCCAGCAAAATGGGTGCTCATCCATTTGATTTTCAAATTTACCTACCACAATTGAATGCGGTAGGCCAACAGTGCTGGAGAAGGATGCAGGAGATCCCCAAGTCTGACGCCAGGGCAGACAGTAATAAATGTCTGATGGAGGATTAAATTTCCAACACTCCCCCTTAATCTGAAGTCAGACGTCAATCAACACTTTTCATTCTGGAATTGATCTCTGGAGCTATACATTTGCCTTTGCCTTTCCAGAGCAGATCTCCAGAGCTCTTTCTGTCATGCTGCATCATCTCTGGAGCTGCCCTCTGCATCTCCGGAGCTCCCTGTCTGCACCTCCGGAGCTGACTTCCCTTTTCAGCGTCTCCGGAGCATCTCCAGAGCTGACTCTCTGCAACGCTGGAGTTCCTTTTCTGCATCTCCGGAGCATCTCCGAAGCTGCACATACATTCCAGAGTTGCATCTCTGGAGTTCTCCTGCTGTCTTTCTAGATCTGTATCTCCGAAGCTGTCCTCTTTCTAGGACTGTACACCTCCATAGGTGTCCTCTTTCCAGGGTTGCACACCTCCAGAGCTATCCACTAGGCCTAGCCTATCTCTTAGGCATTCAAAAGTATCTTTTGGCAATGCTTTTGTGAAAATGTCAGCGAGCTGCTGCTCGGATCTGCAATACTGCAACTCAATCTCTCCTCATTCTACCAACTCCCTAATGAAATGATAACGGATCTCAATGTGTTTGCTTCGTCCGTGGAAGACTGGATTCTTTGTTAGGGCTATTGATGAAACATTGTCACAATGAATGGTTGTACCATCTTCTTGCTGCTCATACAAGTCTGCAAGGATTCTTCTCAGCCAAATAGCCTGACAAGCAGCTGCATTTGCTGCAATATACTCAACTTCTGCTATAGAGAGAGAAACAATGGGCTGCTTCTTAGATGCCCATGATATCACGCCTAAACCCATGTGAAATACATAGCCGGATGTGCTCTTCTGGTCATTAACATTTCCTACCCAATCACTATTCGTGAAACTAGCCAACTTAAACTCATTAGAAACCTCATACAAAATGCCATAACTTGTTGTACCATTGACATACCTCAGGATCCTCTTTCCTGCTTGCCAATGTGTGTCCTTAGGCTTCTCCATGAACCTAGAAATCAGGCTTATAGCATACATCAAATTAGGCCTAGTTGCTGTCAAGTACATGAGGCTTCCAACCATGCTCTTATAGAGGGTTGGGTTTACTTCCCTACTGCTGTCCTCTTTAATCAACTTCAGACCTGTGGCTGTTGGTGTAGGGGCAGGTTTACTGTTTTCCATTTTAAACCTCTTCACAATTTGTTTGGCATAGTTAGTTTGCGAAATAAATATGCCATGCTCTATTTGCTTGACCTCAATGCTGAGGAAATACTTCAGCATACCTAAGTCTGTCATCTCAAACTCATTCTTCATTAACTCTTTGAAATTAGCAATGAAAAGATCACTATTTCCAGTAAAAATCAGATCATCTACATACAAAACAACAATCAAAATTTTTCCTTCGGCTGCTTTGATGTAGAGAGTAGGCTCACTGCTGCTTTTGCTAAAGCTATTGCTCAACAAATATGAGTCAATCCTATTGTACCATGCCCTAGGAGCTTGTTTCAGCCCATAAAGGGCTTTCTAGAGCCTATATACTTTATCCTCTTGCCCTGTGACTTCATAGCCAGGTGGCTGCTCCACATACACTTCCTCTTTCAGCACTCCGTTCAAGAAGGCTGACTTTACATCCATCTGAAACACCTTCCATCTGTGTTGGGCTGCTATTACTATGACTACCCGAATAGTTTCCAACCTTGCAACTGGTGCATAGGTCTCATCATAATCTCTTCCAAGCTGTTGTTTGTACCCTTTGACAACCAGCCTTGTCTTATGTCTTTCTATTTTTCCTTCAGCAGTAGACTTGGTCTTATAGACCCACTTAACTCCAATCACTTGTTTACCCTTGGGTAAATCAGTTAGCTGCCATGTGTCATTCCTCTCTATGGCATCTAATTCTTCATCCATGGCCTCACACCATTTCTGTTCTTTCACAACTTCTTCAAAGTAGATTGGATCACTAGAAGAAAACAATGCAAAATTCAAATCTTCATCATCATCAGCATACCTTGTGCTGTCATAAATCTCCTTCACACTCTTTGTCCTTCGTCGGATCATTGATGCGAGTGTGGGATCTGAATTGCCTTTGAAGCTGCGGTTGTTCTATTCTCCAGAGCTGCAGTTGTGTCGACCTCCAGAGCTACTGCACTGACCTCTGGAGCTGCTGCTATAACGTCCTCTGGAGCTGTTGTTCTCCGGAGTTGCAGACCTTCAGAGCTGTTGATGTCCGAAGCTGCAATGCTGCTATCTACCTCCGGAGTTGCTGCTCTCTGTAGCTCCTCCGGAGTTGCTATCCTCTGGAGCTTCTTTATCTTCAAGGGGTATTGTGACTGAAATACCCGTGGTGCTGTCCACCATTCCATCCCATGCTTCATTCTCTATGAACTCAACATCCCTGTTGATCACAAGTTTTTTGGTGATGGGATTAAACAACCTGTAGGCTTGTGATTCTTCACTATAACCTATGAAGATACATTTCTCACCTTTATCATCAAATTTCTGGCCTCTTCTCTTTAGGCACAAATGCATATGCCACACACTCGAAAATTCTTAGGTGCTCAACAGTCCATTTGCTGTTTGTCCACGCCTCTTGTGGAATCTGATCACGTACAGCCTTTGTAGGACACCTATTTAATAGGTAGACCGCTGTTGCTATAGCTTCACCCCAAAAATCATTTGACAGTCCCTTTTCCTTCAGCATGCTTGCTGCCATCTCTGTGATGGTTCTGTTTTTCCTTTCAGCAACTCCATTTTGCTGTGGAGTATACCTTGTTGTGAACTGTTTATGAATGCCTTCATACTTGCAGAAATTTAAAAATTGTTTGGAGACATACTCTCCCCCTCTATCTATTCTTAGGGCCTTGAGATGTCGGCCGCTTTGCTTTTCAGCTGATGCCTTAAACTCCTTAAACTTCTCAAAGGCCTCAGATTTGTTCTTCAAGAAATAGATCCATATTTTTCTACTGTAATCATCAATGAAGGTCATGAAATATACATTCCCACCTAATGTGGGAGTTTTCATAGGGCCACATAAATCTAAATGCACCAACTCCAATGGTGCTCTTGCCCTTCTAGAATACACTGATTGAAAGGGTTGTCTATGTTGCTTTCCTAGAATGCAAGCTTCACATTTTCCATCGGGCTCTACAATGTTCGGTAGCCCTCTAACCATGCCTTTCCTAGACAGTAAACTCAAACCAGAAAAGCTTAAGTGCCCATACCTTAAATGCCAAAGTTTGGATGGGTCTTTGATGACTGTCTTGAAGGCGGTTTGCTGTCCCACTGCTGTGAGCGCTGGAGATAGTGCATGAAACTACGCTAGAGATAGCGCTAGAGTTAGCACCGGAGATGGCACTGGAGTCAGTGACAGGGGAAACATTCTATTTCTCATCATCTGCACTGCTGCAATGACCTTGTTACTGCCTTCTCTATCAAATATAGTGCACTCTCCATTTTCCATCAGGATTCTATAACCGTTTTGGACCATCTATCCAATGCTCAATAGGTTATGCTTTATTCCAGGGGCATAATAGACATCATGGATCTGCATTTTCTCACCTTGCTTGCTAAGGACTATGATGATGCCTCTTCCTATGACTGGAACCTTTTGGTTGTTCCCCATCATGATTTCAGACTTGACATTTCTGTCAATGGAGGCAAACAACTTTTCATTACCACTCATGTGGTTGCTACACCCACTGTCCAAATACCAAACTTCAAGGCTGCTCTTCTTAGCAAGGTTGCACACAATAAATACCTTGGACTGTTTCTCATTTTCAGCCCTATTCTCATTTGCTACATTAGCATTTTGGCCTCCATGGTCTTGCTATTTCTTTCTACACTCACTAGCATAATGGCCGAATTTATGACAGTAATAGCATTGAATATTACTCTTGTCATACCTCTAATTAGAACTGCTATTCTTCTTCATTCCTTGATAGCTTGGCTGTGAGCTGCTTACCTCTTCTTGGCTATTTGAAACTCCTCTTCTAGAGTTGCTTCTTCCTCTACCTGTTTGACCTTTACCTCTGTTGTTTCTTCCTCTTCCCCAACCTCTTGCATTGGTCTGAGCCTTGAAGGCTTGCTCAAGGGAAGGAGAGGATCTATTCAACTGCTGCTCATGGCTTTGTAGAGAGCCCATCAACTCATCCACTGTCATCTTGGACAGATCCTTTGTCTCTTCAATGGTTATTACAATAGGGTCAAATCTGGAAGGTAGGCTCCTTAGGATTTTCTCAACAATCCTTTACTCATCCATGGTTTCTCCATTTATCCTTAGCTGATTCAGCATGGTAGAAACCCTAGTGTGAAAGTCTGAAATAGACTCACACTCCTTCATCTGTAGCATTTCAAAATCTCTTCTAAACAGCTGGAGCTTGACTGACCTCACTTTGTCAGTTCCCTTGTAGCTGTTCTACAGTATATCCCAAGCCTGCTTAGGGTAGTTTGCTGCTGCAATGCGGGGGAAAATAGCCTCTGTCAAGGCTGCCTCAACTAGACTGAGGGCATTTGCATCTTTCATCCTAATTTCCTTCAACTGATTTCTTTGAACATTCATTAGGGCTGCATAGGCTGCTGGGTATGTAGTGTCGGTGAACCCATTAGTGACCAAATCCCATAGGTCATTCACAACCAGAATAGTCTTCATCTTTTTAGACCAAATATCATAGTTCTGCCCATCAAAAGTAGGTGGCTGCTGCCATCCTTTGCTGTCCCCACCTACCATGAATGCCTAGACAAAACTAGGGCTTATAAAACACCCACACAAACTTGACTGCCCAGAAAAATAGGGCTCTGATACCACTTGTTGGCAGATAAAACAGGGGAAGGGTAGAATGCTATTGGACAAATACAATGCTACAACAATAAACGAATGCAAACACACAGGAAACCAAACACAGAAGGACAACAATATATCTTTATATATATTTCTCTATTTCCAGATTACATTTAAATTTCATGTACAAATTACAGACAGAGCTGCTGCTCTGTTTTCTTACTCTGCCCCAATCTTTGGAGCTGTAAACTGTATATCCGAAGCTACCTGGAACTCCGTAGCTGTCTACTATTGCTGCTGCAACATTTCTCTTTGTTGTTCTCCTTCTACTGTTCTCTCCTGGAACCTTCTAATTCCTCTGCTACTGTAGGATGCACATTCTTCTCTCTTACTTTCTCTATCTACTTTTCCCTCTCTTTTTGTCTCTTCTACATACCCAGCAAAATGGGCGCTCATCCATTTGATTTTCAAATTTACCTACCATAATTGAATGCAACAGGCCAATGGTGCTGGAGGAGGATGCGGGAGATCCCTAGGTCTGACGCGGGGGTAGACAACAATAAATGTCTGACAGAGGATTAAATTTCCAACATATATCCACTCAAGGTGTAAACCCCTACATATCTACTTGAGACCAAAACTTCTGCATATTAGACCAGAAATGAAGCGTACATGACTCAATGAATGTATTTGATTTATTCTCCATTCTCTATGCAAAATTTCATGCCCATCTTGCCCTCCAAAGCCTCCCTCCTTGAAAACTAGCCTAGCACCTGCATTGAGACCTCATCATTCACATGTTGTAGAATTTCGCATGAGATACAGATATCTCCCATAGGATTCAAAAGTCCTGCATATCTAGTCAAGGTCCTTAAACCCGCATCCATTCCAACACCAAACCTCTGCCACGTCCAGCTTGCATGCTCATGTTGAGTGATAAGGAAAAACAATTGAAAGCAAATAACTCAGGCGAGCATAATATTTATTACAGGATTTGAGGTGAATTGAAGGGAAGTGCGAACATAAAACAAGATTATCAGTAAGGATGATAGGGTCCTATGGATTGGTCCCTAGAACACTAAACATGCTTTATTCCATGTCTTGTTGCAAGAAAGCACTATTGGGTTCCTAGAATGACTAAGCATGTTTAGATTCCTGATTTGGATAATATCTTATCAAGCAATGGACTAGAAGCTACAACATCTCTCCACTCTTTCAAGAGACATAACCTTTTCTTAAAGGATTTCATCCACAACATTTCATCTTTCAGCAAACTTTATAGATAGAAAACATTGTTGGCTGTAAGCAAACTTCAGGGAGTGAATTCATGTTTTGCAAACAGGTACCTTGATGAGCTTCATTGATTTCTTCTTGTGCCTCTTGATTCTTGTCGGCATCTGATTGGGATTGGGCCCCCATTTACAGAGAATAAAAGATAATGCATGCACTTACTTCATGAAAAATGGACAAAACCTCTCAAAGGGAAATTGAGAAGGGCCAAATGTTGACACCCAAGAAGGGAACCTTGGATCTATTGGAATAATTAATAGTTTCTAGTAGTTGGTTGCTCTTCCTTCTAGCTTGCAAGATAATAGAACATTTATAGGTAAGTTATGCAAGGAATTCATCAAGATTTATGAACAATTAGTTCCATCTAGAGTTGTAATTTCACTCCATGGGGTTATAAATGTCAAAGATGTATTATAATGTTTCCATACAAAAAATATTAGAGGTTTAGCCTTTTTCTATGCATGAATTACGAGTTAATTATGGTTTTGCCAACTAAAATTTTTTGGGTTAACAAAACAGAGATGGTTGATCAGGCTGGTGAATGTGAACATAACTTGAATAATGAGACGAATTTAGGGAATCTAGATTTGGTTAAAAGCATCATGGGAAGAAGTTTGATGTACAAATTCAATACGAAATATGGGAAATATCTTTTGGAAGTCTAGGAAAGGAACAACACGCACACAACCAATTTTGATTTTGGATATGAGGGTTGTAAACAAAATGCATCAATTACAAGGGATGCTGCTGCAAGGAAGCGATCAAAACCTAATAAAATAATTGCCAGGAATATGCTTGGGTCTATTTCAACAAGAAAACTAATAGGATTTGATGCATTAGATTCAAATTTGACTGAAATAGGAGCATGGGAGGTAGACACTTCAAAATAGGGAATTACTTCTATGCATGATAGTGCCAAGAGAGTTTTAACTTCACAATCTATTATCTCTCTTAAGCCAACACAACTAAAGCCTTTGAAATTGTATGAAGGAGTAGGTGTAGGCCTGACATGGGTAGGAAATGAATGATGACATGGGGTTGAAGAGCTGAAGCCATTTAAAAGCAAAGAGTGAAGTCAAACAAATTATTGATGCATAGCTACATCAACTGGAATCAGATAAACAATAAGAAGGTGTTCTCAGTAGCGATAACTCATGGTCTACACTGTAAATATGAAGAGGTCAATTTGGAATGTCTAGAAAACTTTCAAATTGATCCATGAAAATGACCAGTTATGCATCCTAGGGAGATTGAAGAAATTGTTGGAATTTATTAATCTTTGTTAGTGCATTTACTCTAGCTTGCTTGTTAGCGTGCATTGTTTAACTGTGAGTATTACATTATTTAAGCGGGACAGCGGTTACCAGGCCAGTTATGCAGTTATGACTATTACAACTTCCTAACCGCATTTCTCCTTGTATAAATGCTTTTATTGTTCATCGAATAACATCAAGCAATAAAGATATTACTTCATTTGGTATCAGAGCGATTTAGCATGACCTGAGCGAGGAGTTATTCGTGGACTGCAAAAGGGAATGAAATGTGGGAGTTGAATTCAGTTTTACCAGGCATGTAGTTTTGGAGATTGCTTGAGGAGAAGACCGTTGAATGCTGCATCTTATGTTTCTAGGCATGGCTGTGTCAAGGCTATTACATATACAAGAATTGCGAGTTTGTATAATAGGGTCCGTGGAAATTTGAAGACATTGAAAGGTGCCAAAATCTGGAGATGTTGTCACATTTGTAAGTTTGTATGAAAGCGCTGCCAGTTTGTATGAAAAGAGCAAGGTTTGTTCTTGTGTCTGTGAAGATGAGTGCTAGGTTTCGTAGAGATTCCAAATAGTGATGTTATGTTTGAGATGGCAGAGAAAATTCATGTGCTTGATGCAGCATCGAAAGAAGTACATATGGGTGGTATTGCTCACATAACTAGAATGAGTTGAAAGAGGGCGTTGGAGGACATGCTCTGAACTCTGTGGAATCATGATAGGGTTACATACTCCCTATGTTTGTTAGAAATTTGATTTCTCTATGCTTCACAAGGTTTTGAATAGGCAGTTGTTTCAATCTGTGGCGGATTCTTAGAGACGATTCCATAGACACCAGATTTGCCAAAGCAGTTGTTGGTCATGGAGAAGGAGCGCTCAATTGAAGATTGACAGAGACGTTTCTTCCTTGCGTAATCAAGAAATTTAGCAAAGGCAATGGAAGATTTAGACAGAAGTTAGTAGAAGGGAATCACTCACATGTCATTTCAATCCAGTGAGTTTAGTGGTAGCACAAGGCCCATGGAAGAAGTTAGATTAGACGCTGCTAGAGTAGGCTTTCTATGCAATGATTAGATATCTTGTACGCTCAGCAAAGGCTGCATGTGAAGGAAGGCATCTAGTAGCATTTTAGGTTGTTGATTTGAACGGTGCAATAGTAAGTTGAATAGTGCAATAATAAGTTGAATAGTGCAATAATAAGTTGAACGGTGCAACAGTAAGTTTGATTTCAAGCATTGCATTACCTATTTCTCACTATATGTGCTATAACCATTAATGTTTATAACTAGCATAGTTGGTTCATTATAAAAGAGGAGCTATAAGGTTCTTGGTTCAAAACTCACAATGATGTGAAAATATTATTTTTATGAATTGTTTGGAGTTCTACAATTTTATTGGAGATAAAGGAAAATAAGGGTGAGTCTTTAGAGGTACAATCATTCTCAGATATTATTTTTCTTTGGAGTAATAACGTAAAAATTTGATGAAGGTTTAATAGTGTTTTGGAGGTATAAGGTAGACTAATGTATGGATCTATTATTGATCAAAATTGACATAATTATTTTTAACATTTGAACATGGCCACACATTATGTTTGTGTCCTCAATGCCATCCTTGCTATCCTTGATAGAAATTTGAGACTTACACGCCTGTGATATTGAAGAGTCTAATGCAAATGGATAGAGTGTAAGCACATCATATTGGAGGCAAGCGGCATTAGAGGATGGAGGATTTTCCATCATCTCAAGTTAGCTTCTCGCTTTGAGATGATGCTTTGCATGAGAAGCATTTTTGGTTTTGGTTGTTTTGTTTTTCTTTGTTGATGCTAACAGATTTGAGGAATGTATGTTTTTTGAAGATTTTATTTTGGAGACAAGTTTGGGATTTGGTGTTGAGCTCAATATGGATTGTTGTCGAACGAGCTTCAAAGAGTTTATGATAGAGAATTATACCCTTTCACAGTCACTAGACAATGGCAGAGATCTGTCGTATCTCTTAGGGTTCATTGTCAAATAATTCAAGACTCTGTGATTTGAGAGCTTGGGACTAAAGAGCTCAAGAACACAGCTCGAAGCTATACCTTTCTGAGGGTAGACGAGGCAGCATGATGGAGCCTCGCTTGGTTCTCGATTCGTTCTTTGGGAGAAGATCTTCTATAAAATATGTATTCATATTATGTAATCAACTTTGTTGAGTATGTTAGCATTCAGGGGGGGTCCCTTGGTACTTTTGCAGGAATAATGTAATAAGAGGGGAATGTTAGCGTGCATTATTTAACTATGAGTATTACATTGTTTAAGCGAGACAATGGTTACTAGGCCGGTTATGCAATTATGACTGGTTACAACTTCCTAACTACATTTCTCCTTGTATAAATGCTTTTGTTGTTCATTGAATAACATCAAGCAATAAAGATATTACTTCACTGCCCCTATGTCAAACTTGGGGATTTCCTAAATCTACTCTAGCACCGTTTGCACCTGCCAGCATTAAATTTGTGGTGGGTGATTTTGAATTTTGAATGGTTTAGCACCAGTTTTTCTGGCAAGGAAATAGAAGAGACAAATAGGAGGGAACGGTAGTTGATCGAAAGAATGTGAGTGATAGCCTACAGCAGCAGAAGATAGAGTTAGAGAGAAGAATACAGAGAGAAGGAAAGCCTGCAGCAGCAGAAGGAATGTAGAGCATAATAGATAGAAGAAGAAGAATATTGCAGTAGAGAATAGAAGGTTTTGTGTGCAGCAGCACAAGGTATGCACAGGTAGCTCCAAAATCATTTTAGTTTGTAGCTCTAGAGATTGGAACAAATTAGAAAATAGAGCAGTAGCTTTGCATGAATTTGTATGAAAGTTTTGAATGTATTTTTGAAAGGAAAATATAAATATATTTTGCTGTCATTGTGTATTGTCTCTCTCTTTGTTTGTGTTTGTTTTCTACTGTCCACTATGCTGTAGCACTTGTCTGGACAACCATTAAAGCTCCCCTTCCTGCCATCAAGTGGTATTAGAACCCTATTTTCCTGGGTAGTTAGAAACTTTTGTGGGTGTTTTATATAAGCCCTATTTTGTCTAGGCATTATCAGCCTTCTCATATTTGAGAAACATGGTAGATGGGGATAGAAAAGGATGGCAACATCCACCTACATTTGATGGGCAAAACTATGACATATGGGATAAGAAAATGAAGACAATACTGGTTGCTAATGACCTATGGGATTTGGTCATCAATGGGTTCACAGACACCACAAACCCAACAGCTTATGCAGCCCTAACTAATGCTCAAAGAAACTAGTTGAAGGAAACAAGAATGAAGGATGCAAAAGCCCTTAATCTAATTGAGGTAGCCTTGACAGAGGCTATTTCCCCCTACATTGTAGTAGCAAACTACTCAAAACAAGCATGGGAAATATTGCAAAACAATTACAAGGGAACTGACAAGGTGAGATCAATGAAACTCTAGCTGTTTAGGAGAGATTTTGAGACCTTGCAGATGAAGGAGAGTGAGTCTATATTAGACTTTCACACTAGGGTTTCTACCATGATAAATCAGCTAAAGATAAATGGAGAAACCATGGATGATCAAAGGATTATTGAGAAAATCCTAAGGAGTCTACCTTCTAGATTTGACCCTATTGTCATAACCATTGAAGAGACTAAGGACCTATCCAAGATGACAGTGGATGAGTTGATGGGCTCTTTACAAAGCCATGAGCAATAGTTAAATAGATCCACTCCTTCCCTTCAGTAAGCCTTCAAGGCTCAAACCAATGCAAGAGGTAGGGGAAGAGGAAGAAATAGCAGAGGTAGAGGTCAAAGAGGTAGAGGAAGAAGTAACTCTGGAAGAGGAGTTTCAAACAACCAAGAAGAGGCAAGCATCTCACAGCCAAGTTATCAAGAAAAGAAGAAGAACAGTTCTAATCAGAGGTATGACAAAAGCAATGTTCAATGTTATTACTATCATAAGTTTGGTCATTATGCTAGTGAGTGTAGAAAGAAACAACGTGATCATGGAGGCCAAAATGCTAATGTAGCAAATGAGAACAAGGCTAAAAATGAAAAATAGTAAAATGTATTTATTGTTTGTAACCTTGCTAAAAGGAGTAGTGATGAAGTATGGTATCTAGACAGTAGTTGTAGCAACCACATGGGTGGAAATAAAAACTTCTTTGCCTCCATAGATAGCAGCATACAGAGTGAAATAAAAATAGGAAACAATGAGCAAGTTCCCATCATGGGAAAAGGTACATTCAACATTCAGTCCAAGAATGGTGAAAGGATGGTGATCCAAGATGTTTATTATGCCCCTGGCATAAAACATAACCTATTGAGCATTAGACAGATGGTCCAAAATGGTTATAAAAGCCTGATGGAAAATAGAGAGTGCACAATATTTGACAAAGGAGGCAGTAAGAAAGTGATTGCAATAGTGCATATGACAAGAAACATAATGTTTCCTCTTAGGATACACATAGAGTCTCTGGCGCCATCTCCGTCACTATCTCTAGAGTAGTACCTAGCACTATCTCCGGCGCTCACAGTAGTGGGACAACAATCAGTCTTTAAGACAGTCATCAAAGACCCATCCAAATTGTGGCATTTGAGGTATGGGCACTTAAGTTTTTCCTGGTTTGAGTTTATTGTCCAAGAAAGGCATGGTTAGAGGGTTACCAAACATTATAGAGCTCGATGGAAAATGTGAAGCCTGCATTTTAGGAAAGTAGCATAGACAACCCTTTCAATTAGGGTATTCTAGGAGAGCAAAAACACCATTGGAGTTGGTGCACTCAGATTTGTGTGGTCCCATGAAAACCCACACCTTGGCTGGAAATACTTATTTTATGACATTCATAGATGATTACAATAGAAAAATTTGGGTTTATTTTTTGAAGAACAAATCAGAAGCCTTCGACAAATTCAAGTGGTTTAAGGCACTAGCTGAAAAGCAAAGCGGCCACTATATCAAAGCCCTAAGAATAGATAGAGGGGGAGAGTATATCTCTAAGGAATTTTTGAATTTCTGTAGGAATGAAGGCATAGAAAAGCAGTTTACAACTAGGTATAATCCACAGCAAAATGGAGTGGCTAAAAGGAAAAATAAAACCATTCAAGAGATGGTAGTAAGCATGCTAAAAGCAAAAGGACTATCACATGATTTTTGGGGTGAAGCTGTAGCAACATCGGTTTACCTATTGAATAGGTGTCCTACAAAGATTGTTCATGATAGGATTCCACAAGAGGCATGGACAGATAGAAAATAGAGTGTTGAACACCTAAGAATCTTCAGGTGTGTGGCATATGCATTCGTACGTAAAGAGAAGAGGCAGCAATTTTATGATAGAGGTGAAAAATATAGCTTCATAGGCTATAGTGAAGAGTCAAAAGCCTACAAACTGTATAATCCCATCATCAAAAAGGTTGTGATCAGCAGGGATGTTGAGTTCATTGAGAATGAAGCATGGGATGGAATGATGGATAGTACCACAGGTATTTTAGTTATAATACCCCTTGAAGATGAAGAAGCTCCAGAGGATAACAACTCTGGAGGAACTACAGAGAGCAGTAACTCGGGGAGAAACTACCATAGAGCATTGGAGAACAGTAGTTCTAGAGGTGTTCAGCAAAGTAACTTTAGAGGTGGACAACAGCACAACAGCTCTGGAGGTCTACAACTCCAGAGATTTTCAACTCTAGAGTTCAGCAGAAAAGTAGCTCCGGAGGTCAGCAGTACAATAGCTCCAGAGGTCAGAACAACAATAGCTCTAGAGGTAATTCAAACCCTACACTTGCATTATTGATGCCATGGAGGACAAGGAGTGTGAAGGAGATTTATGATAGCACAAGGTATGCTAATATGGATGAGAATTTGGATGTTGCATTATTTTCTTGTAGTGATCCAATGCACTTTGAAGAAGCTGTGAAAGAAGAGAAATGGTGTAAGGCAATGGATGAAGAGTTGGATGCCATAGAGAGGAATAACACATGGTAGCTAATTGATTTACCCAAGGGTAAACAAGTAATTGGAGTTAAGTGGGTCTATAAGACCAAGTCTATTGCTGAAGGAAAGATTGAAAGACATAAGGCAAGGCTAGTTGTCAAAGGGTACAAACAATAACCTAGAAGAGATTATGATGAGACATATGCACCAGTTGCAAGGCTGGAAATAGTTCAGGCAGTCATAGCAATAGCAACCCAACACAAGTGGAAGGTGTTTCAAATGGATGTACAGTCAACCTTCTTGAATGGAGTGCTGAAAGAGGAAGTGTACATGGAGCAGCCACCTGGCTATGAAGTCCCAGGGCAAGAGGACAAAGTTTATAGGCTCCAGAAAGCCCTCTATGGGTTGAAACAAGCACCTAGGGCATGGTACAACAGAATAGACTCATATTTAGTGAGTAATGGATTTAGTCAAATCAGCAGTGAGCCCACTCTTTACATCAAAGCAACTGAAGGTAATATTTTGATTGCTGTTTTATATGTAGATGATCTAATTTTTACTGGCAATAGTGATCTCTTCATTGTTAATTTCAAAATGGCAATGAAGAATGAGTTTGAGATAATAGACTTAGGTCTGCTAAAGTATTTTCTTGGCATTGAGGTCAAACAAATAGAGCATGGCATATTTATTTTGCAAACTAACTATGCCAAATAGATTGTGAAGAGATTTAAGATGGAGAATAATAAACCTTCCCCTACACCAATAGCTACAAGTCTGAAATTGAATAAAGAGGACAGTAGGAAGGAAGTAAACCCAATCCTCTATAAGAACATGGTTGGAAGTCTCATGTACTTGACAACCACTAGGCCTGATTTGATGTATGATATAACCCTAATTTCTAGGTCCATGGAGAAGCCTAAGGACACACATTGGTAAGCAGGAAAGAGGATCCTGAGATATGTGAATGGTACAACAGGTTATGGCATTTTCTATGGTGTTTCTGATGAGTTCAAGTTGGTTGGTTTCATGGATAGTGATTGGGCAGGTAATGTAGATGACTGGAAGAGCACATCTGGCTATTTATTTCACATGGGTTTAGGCGTGATATCATGGGCATCCAGGAAGCAGCCCATTGTCTCTCTCTCTCTCTCTAAAGTAGAAGCTGGGTATATTGCAGCAAATGCAGCAGCATGTCAGGCTATTTGGTTGAGAAGGATCCTTGTAAACTTGAATGAGCAACAAGAAGATGGTACAATCATTCATTGTGACAATGTTTCATCAATAGCCCTGACAAAGAAGACAACTCTAGAGATTTAGCTCCAGAAAGACAACAACAAAGCTCTAGAAGTTCAACCCTGGAAAGTTTGTGCAACTCCAGAGATGCTCCAAAGATGCAAAAATAGAGCTCTGGAGATGCAGGGAATCAACTCTGTAGATGCAGACAAAGTGCTCCAGAGATGCAGAAAAGAGCTCTGGAGGTGATCTAGAATGGCAGAAATAGCTCCAGAGATCTATTCCGGAAAGGCAAATGCAAAGGTATAACTTTGAAGATCAGTTCTGGAAAGAAAATTGTTGAATGACATCTAACTTCACATTAAGGGGGAGTGTTAGAATTTATTAATCTTTGTCAGTGCATTTACTCTAGCTTGCCCCCACGTCAGACTTGGGGATTTCCTAAATCTGCTCCAGCACCGTTTGCACCTACCAGCATTAAATTTGTGGTAGGTGATTTTGAATTTTGAATGGTTGAGTGCCAGTTTTTCTGGAAAGGAAATAGAAGAGACAAATAGGAGGGAAAGGTAGTTGGTCAGAAGAATGTGAATGATAGCCTACAACAGCAGAAGATAGAGTTAGAGAGAAAAAGACAGAGAGAAGGAAAGCCTACAGCAGCAGAAAGAATGTAGAGAACAATAGATAGAAGAAGAATATTGTAGTAGAGAATAGAAGGTTTTGTGTGCAACAGCATAGGGTACACATAGGCAGCTCCAGATATTGGGGCAAATCAGAAAATAGAGTAGTAGCTCTGCATGAAATTGTATGAAAGTTTTGAATGTATTTTTGAAAGGCAAATATAAATATATTTTGCTGTCATTGTGTATTGTCTCTCTCTCTGTTTGTGTTCATTTTCTGCTATCCACTGTGCTATAGCACTTTTCTGGACAGTCATTAAACCTCCCCTGCCTGCCATTAGAAATGACTAGCAAGGTCCAAGAAGTGATTTAAATCGTTAATTTCAATAAACTCCTAACATAATTGTCTTGATTTCAAATGTTGAAATTTTGTTAAAATGCCCAGTTTTCTATAAAAGTTGTTTATTGTGCTTTTTTCTTTTCTTCTAGATTAAAAAAGACAAATGGATGATGTGAAGTACAGAGGAATAGAATGCATTAGGAAGATGTCCAGATCAAGAAAGATAGTATGCTGAGTGTCAAAGGTCTACTCGAAGATTGGCAAAGCTAAAAAATCATAAAATTAAATTAATATTGGAGACAGAGGAAGTGTTCACTTTTAGACCCTGTTCCCACATGTTCCCAATCAACAAGTCATCTCAGGAAATTTCCAGCTAAAGCACTTCATTGGAGTACCTCTTCATAAAAAATGTACCACATGTTATTTTAACCTTGTCAACTCATTGTAAAATTGATTTGTCTTATTAGAATAATAAAAAAGGTTCTATTTTGTCTTATTCTCTTGAGGTGAAAAGTTGTATTCTTATCTTTTTCCTAGAGGACAAAAACAAAAATGAGTCTGTAACTACCCATCTACTCAAATTAAATGCTATTGAATCTAAGCCCTTGGTGTTAGTTTTATACCCACCATTCATTGTAAATCTCACTATGCTTTCCTATCTATATAAAGGCAAACTCTTTCTCATTGTAAAGGTTAAGGAAGGCCTGAAGAAAAAAGAATTGTTGAAACTCTAGCATTTTCTTGAATCAATGTAAATAGAATTTCATTTACTACTGCCAAAGAAGTTTGTTTAGTTGATTGAATTTGGAGTTCATGGTTCCTTTTCACCTTCTGAGTAGTTATTCAATTGCATTTATGGTTGATCATTCAGGTATTTGATGGATTTCCTGTCCATACCATTTGTGGCTTGCTAATTGTAGGTTGCTTTGCATGGTTAGTCTAGACACATTTATATGAGCTATGTTTGACTGTGGGAGTTGATTGAACTGCACCATTAATTGGGTGTTGAACAAAGATTTTTTTAGTGGCATTATTAAAGAATTGAGAAATCTCTAACTTGTTTAATCCAACATTTACTTGTCATGTTAGCCAAGAAGGTGACAAGGACTTTGAAACATGGAAATGACACAAAAGTGGCATGTTCAATGTTGGTGCTCGAACAAGGTATATTAACTAGCTTCCCTCTTAGGTCCTTTTCAAACATTCTTACTTAAGTTTATTAAGGGCTTTTATTTTTGTGTCTCAAGTCATAAGATTAAGACACATGTCATAATGTTATACTATTTTATGTCTCACCCTCACCTATATACACAAGGGTTTATGATTGTAATATAAGAAATCATATTGTATATTTGTATACTTTGATAGAATATAATTATTGCCTCATTTTAGGTCTCTCTTGTGCTTTCATTAAAGCTCCTTGATCTTGGGCGGATATCTCCATAGCCAAATCTTACATGGTATTATAACTTGTGGGGTTGCATTTTTCTAGTCTTGTGATAGATCTATAGTGTAAATATTTCTCTTACATCAAATAAGGATCTAGATGATTAGAAAAACATGATGGAATTATGAGATTTGGGAGGGTTCTTCTTTGTGGCTTGCATTACAAGCACATTTTAGAGATTGATGGAGCAAGTCTAAGCACACCATTGAGTCCAAAGAACATGAGAAAGTCAATTTTATTTTTTATTACATTCAAACTAGATAGAGGAGGCCAAATCTCTAAGGGTTTGAAGTTAGGAGGTGCATGCCAAATCTAATAGGTACTTAATACTTTAAAGCATTTTAGGTCAAATATGACCCTGCCATCACATTCAAAATGTCAAAAAACTTAGAGATCGACTAGATCATTTCGTCAAAATCAAGCACTTTTGTATCAGACCATCAAATATTTTTCCCTCTTATCATATAGATTGTACAACCATAATGTATTGTAGAATATTTTGTTTAGTGTTCACATAGGCAAGCTCTTCATTGATAGAAATTTTTATACGTTGGTATTTTCTTTTGCCCATGGGTTTAAATCTTTATTCTATGGATTTTATTCACTAGTCGGTAGAGAAATTAGGTACAGTTTAACCTATGTACATAGGGTACCCACAACCATCTACAGATGCCATGTGGTGAAGCCCCTACCATAGATTCACTAGTGGTAGCATTTAGGGGATATTCCCGTACTGGGTGGTGAACTTTGAGTTGGGACCAAACTTGAAAATTCTAGGTTTATCTTAGTCCTTACTTGTTTTTCCTAAGTCTTGCCTCTTGTGTCCCCCATCATATGTTAAAAACTCTCAAAACCTTCAAATTTCTCTAAGTCTTTTAAAATTTCCAAGTGTAGAAGCCTTTTGGCAAGTTTACAGGTTCGTGAACCTATCGAAAGCCCAAAAATCCCTTAAAAAGAATAAAATTTTATCTTTTTGGTGGGTTAGCAAATCGGTTAACCTACTAAAAAGGTTCATAAAGTCTCCAAGTATCCAAAAAGAAAGAGGACAATTAAAAATTTAAAGTGTTTCACCAAGTTCATGAGTTTGTGAACTTACTGAAACATTGAAAGAACAAAGAAGACAAGCTTTTTGACAAGTTTGTTGGTTCATGAACTTACCAAATTGCTGAAAATAAGAAAGAAAAATATAAGATAATGAGTTTTTCAAAAAGTTTGTGATTTCATGAACTCATTGAATCACTACAAGAGGAGAGAGAGAGAGAGAGAGAGAGAGAGAGAGAGAGAGAGAGAGAGGTTTTTCTAAGTTTGCTAGTTTGTGAACTTTTTGAAATATTGAATGAGAAAGAAAGGAAGGAGAGTGAAGATGAAGCTGTCATGCCCGCATTTCCCATGTGGTCACGACACACAAACACACGTGTCATGTCCGCATTTGCCATGTGGTCATGACACGAATTGTGAAAAAAATTTCTACCTATCCCTAGGAACCCCCTCGCATGCATCTACGTGCTCGGTGGCAATATGCCCAAGGCATAAACATGTCAACATAACCGCAAAGGTGAAGTCCATCTAGGGTTAGACTGATTTAATCTGAACCCTAAGTTTCCTAGGTGAAGATGATTTCAACTGTGAACCCTAACTTAACTCAGATCGAAAAGTGATAAGTAGAACAATGGCAAGATGGCACGTGATTCAAGTGGAATGATGGATTTAAAATAATTAAAATAATGCATTAAATAATCCCTAAAAATCTAGCAAAATTCTGATAGCATAACGCGTTTTCGAC
The DNA here is from genome assembly GCA_027924645.1 of Cunninghamia lanceolata. NCBI lineage: Eukaryota > Viridiplantae > Streptophyta > Pinopsida > Cupressales > Cupressaceae > Cunninghamia > Cunninghamia lanceolata. Next base: position 26,082,522 of record BSBN01000047.1, read on the forward strand.
AAACGCAAAAATAAATTTAAAATAAGACATCAATGAAATCCTAAATAAAATTTAAGAGTAAATAAACTAAATTAAAATTTAAGGACGAATTCAAAATGATATAAAGTAACAATTAAAATTAAAATAAATGACAAACGTCAAATAAATCCTAAAGGAAGGGTTGAGTCCGCTACTAAATATAATCATATTTAATAACTAACTTGAATAATTAATTTAGAAGGGGAGAAGAGTTTAAATAACTCTTCCCGTAAAATTAACGATAAAATCGAAAATAGATAAACAAAACTAACGTTTAAATAAAATCTCGCTAAGGTAAGAAAAATAAAATAACAATCAATATTCCCCACAATGGTGAATTTAAAACAAGGGAAGGATTCAACCCAAACAGAATAAATAAATACCCTCCAAATTAAATTTAAATCATAGGTCAACAATCAAAAAAATACAAAGTTAATCCATTCCAAAATATAAATCAATGTAAAAGAACATCCCCAAGAGATGAATAAAATCCAAAGGAGAAAAGAGGCTTAGAAATAAAATTAAAATTTAAAATTTAAATAACTCCTCCTTACATATTTCTCTCAATTAAATATAAAACCATATTGCTTCCAAATTTATAACTAACCCTAATCATATTTAAAATTACTTTCTAAAAACAAGTTGCTATAAAACCTATCTTCTATTATACTCCTTTATGCCTAATCTCTTGTTTTCTTTCTCTCAAGTGTTGTTTTTGTTTTCTCTTTTATGCAGGGTTAGGGTTAGAAACAACCATGGAGGCCATGAGAGGCTTACTACTACCTCTCACGGAGGTATGGACGGCAAGGTCTATCATTATATGTATATTGTTTTTGGTATAGTGTGGTATTTAAGTAATTACATAAAAAAGAAGTGTGATGAATAAGCTTTTGTTGCAGGTCTGACTGAAGAGCAACCAACATCGTCATCGCTGCCGGAGGGAGGCTGAGGGGAAATGGAACAGAGGTGCCGCTGTCGCCGCCGCCGCCGCGGTGGTGCTGCTGAGGATTGGAGGTTCGAGGGTGGGGAAAAAGGCTCAAAGAGGAGTGTCACGGCTGAAGGGTGAGGAGGGACTATGTTGCAGTCGGTGGTGCCATGGGGGTTCTAAGGTAGGAGGGTGTGGGAGGTCAGCGGGAGGTAGCGGAGCACAGAGATTGTTGTGGGGGGCGCAAGGGTGCAACGAACGGTGGAAGTTTTGGGGGGGGCTACTACAGGGAGTAAGGGGGTACTGGGGTGTGGGTGGAGGCATCGCCTCCCCCACACCCCGTTTCTTTTAGATGTTCTCCTTTATTTTATTTTATTTTGAATTTTAACATAGTAACCCCAAAACACTCAGTCCGTGCCATAGAAATTTTCAGTCTCTCAGCATTTATCTAAAATGTTTCCTGATTTAATAACATTTAATATATAAATATAAATATAAATATATATATATATACGTGAATGTATATGTATATATATATGTATACATTTTCAAGTAGCTTATACAATATACACATAAACATATACATTTTTATATATATGTATATTTATCTATATAAATATGTATATATATAATGTAATATACATTCAGCAAAAATACTAACTTCTGTATCATATTTTCTATCAGAAGCATATACACACTAAGGCTATAAAATATAGATCAATAGCTAGTTCCCTAAAAAGATATGACAACACAGTGATTTCCTCTCTTTTTTTTTTCTCTATAAAATGTCATAAAATAGAATATTAATACCCAGATTTACTTTATACATATTTTTTTGAAACACCATACTTCATTTTTGCATAACCAATGAAATCATAGTATTAACTTTTTTTTTTTTTTTGAAACATAGAATAGCAGTAATATAATTTTGTTTTCAAATAAATCTATATGACAAAATGAACATACCCATCTAGTCATGCTAACGGTAACTATTAATATGCCTTCCAAAGTAGTAAACAGATAATTATTCTCTACTCTCTCTCCCTTATCTGCCTTAATATTTGTTTACAAACATCTTTTTTTTAAAAGTAATGTACAAAACAGAAAATGCATTTTCCTTTTCTTTCATCTAAAATAAGATCTAAATAGCATCCTTATAACACATGCATATCTCCTTTTTGAGAACTACAATGACATAAAATTATATATATATATATATATTTTCACATGCATATTTTTTTTTGGAAGATTAATGGAAAGAATATAAATAACCTTTCTCATACATTTCTCAAATCTTAACTCACAAAATAGGAAGTAAACAACATTAAATAAAATATAGAATGCTTACATTTCTAAAACTATCACAACCAACTCCATGGCAAGGGAACTTAACAATCTTTCACAAAAATAAAATACATTAAGGCCATAATGGCCATGGCTCAACAACCAATAAATATACCACTAAAACTACTCAAGAAGGGCTCTCATCCACTTCATTCCTCCACTCAAAACCTGCAAATAAACATAACAACAAGAACAACAAAACCAACCACTTTGAAAAGCTCTCCTCCCTACCGTAGACCCACAAGTGGGTCACCCCCAAGCTAAGGAGGTAGGGATTCACACCAGGTGAACACTCCACAACAAAAATCAATCACAACAACACCAAAAACAACCCATAAGTTTAAGACAAAACTCAACTCATAAATATGAGTTTTATAAGGGTAGGGAATGGACCCCTCAACTTCAAAGGGCTCCCAAATGATAAAATATCCAGCTCATGGCCTCAAGCCAAACAAAATCTCCAAAAACATCACTCTCCACAAAATCACGAGTAAACTCCATGGCACTCTTGCCATTCAATAATTTCCTCCACAAACAAAAGCCCCTCAAGGCATAAATACATAATGTGGGAGAGACCTCAAGGAGGTTCCTTTCCCCTACCCAAACAAGTTGAGAATTACCTCCATTGGAGGTGCTCTCACCATACTCCCATCCCAACAAAACAATGCAAAACAACAAAACAACCAAAATCTATAACACAATACATTAAATAGAAAGGGTGAGAAAACAAGTTTAAGAGGCTTACCTTCAAAGCCCTATAATGGAAGCATGTTTGGTGAAGAACTCCAAGCCATCCCAAGCCTTCCAAACCTTCAATAAAATCCTCTAACTCTCCCAAACTCCTCCAAAATAGTAAGAAAAATTAAAATTGCAAGAACCCCACACTCCTCAACAAGAGGAGATAATATAGGCCATAAATTTGGCCTTGAGGAATGAGAAGGTGACACTTGTCACCTTCTCCTTCCTCCTCCCATGCCACTTGCAAGGGAGAGGAAGTGTGAGGATGACAAGTGCCATCCTCCCATTCCCTTTCAATCCTCACCATATCCACTTGTGCTCTCACACATGTGTGAGAGGACAAGTGGTGAGGTGGCAATCCCACTCACACCTTCAAGAGGATAAGGGATGCCATATGGCATCCTCTTATTCTCTCAAGGAGCCATCTTCCTCCAAGATGCTCTCACATGTGTGTGAGAGTCTTGGGGGAAGCTCCCACACACTTGGGAGTCTTGGAGACCTCCCAAGTCTTCCTTGGGAAAGGGTTCCCACACTTTGGGAAGGGAGATGAGTCTTTCCCAAGGCATGACTCATCTCACACCTTCCCTTAATTCAAATTTTCGTCACTTTTACTAAACCATAGTTTAGAGTGACCAAAAATGAGTCAAAACTAGGGTTAGATAGTCCAAGTTGACCCTAGACTCATGGGTAACCACCTAGGGTAACTTTTGGGACTCAAGGGTTCACAAAGGGGGTTAAAAATTCACATTTAAATGGCCCAAAATAAAATAAATACCAAGTGGTGTAAATCAAGTAAAATTTATACAACACTTATTATTAATCAATTTAAACAGAAGGGTACTAAGGCCAAAATAATAAAATTAAATCAAGCACTTAAATTAGCATTCAAATTCAAACATGATCCTTATCCCTCTTGGGAATGGATCGGTTTTACAGGGGATAACATAGTGTGAATTCTACCTCCAATTTTCCCGTGGCTAGGGAATGTAAAACCTGCACATTTCGATCAAGTTTCAATCATGTCATGAAAATTCATAGCCGAAGCAATTGGAATTAAATTCACGCAGTCGAGTACAACAATAACCATCAATACATAATTCCAAATTAAACTGCATTTTTCAATCATATGTCAAGTAGTCCACATCACATAAATAACTAGAATCTCATCACAAACATCATCACATATATATCTCATATGTCGAATCACCAAATAGCACCAAATCAGATCAAATCGAATCACATATGTCTAATCAATGTCCTATCATAATCAGGAGATAAAAATTAAGTCTGCATAATGAAACATAGTCACTAAAGGTCAGATAATGTCATCAACTGAATAGCATAATGATCAAAATAAAGGAGGTAAAATAATTGGCCTCACAGAAGCTCTTTTGGCAAGTTCATTGTTTCATGAACTTGTTGAATCACCAAAGATGAAAGGAAAAGAGCAAAAGAGAAAAGATGAGGCATTTCAACAAGTTTATGAGTTTCTAAACTCACCGAAATGTTGATAAATATTTACAAGGTTTAAAAGTTGGCATGGTAAAGAAAAAGATTTTAAAATTAAAAAGAGCTCACCAAAATAAAAGGAATCTCGATAGAATGAAACAGTAAGCAATAGACAATGTCAAGCATTCAAACATCTCCAACCACCCCAGTACACTCTAACAACTCTCAAGACTGCCATTACTAATCCTTTGATGGTTGTGGGCATGGTAAGTAAACTTTTCATCTATCCTAGTACTCTTGGAGGCCCTTAAGTGATGAAAAACATGTACTAAGGCATGGGTGAGCATTCAAGATAGGTGTGTTACTGGTACCAAGCCACATGAATGTGTTGCATGCAAGCATGGTCACCTTGGTCTTTTTTTGAACAACAAATCTCTTCATTCAAGGCTGCCTAAAAGATTAAACAAGTATATTATGTAGTTCACATTCATTTCAAGGGATGGAATTTAGGTTGCAAAGTAAAACCAGAGAAAAGAAGAAAATTTGTAAAAACTAGGGATTCTCCCAGTAACGAGATATAGAGAAATTTTAGTGTAATATTTTATAGATTTTCTCTCAAGGGATATGAGAGGACATTGTTATATTCAAAGAATGAACTCAATGTGTAGATTGAACATCATCTCAAGTGTCTCCATAAATATTTTGTGAGGTTTTTCATATTGCCAAACAATAATCACATTTACTAATTTTAATGTTCTTCATAATTATTTGATTGTTGTAGATAGTAAAAAACCTCTGCAATGTTTTTGCAAGGTATCTTTTTCATGGGAATATATGAAATTTATGGACTATTTATGGATTTTTAAAGAATACTTGGAATTGTGTTCTATAATCTTCTAGCTACCTATTTGACTATGTAGATCCTAGCTTATGCAATAGATTGTTAGTTATAGTTTTTGTTGGTACCTTGATTAGGTAGAAAAATCTGATTACAATAGTGTCCCCTTTGATTGAATATTCACACTCTGTTGCCCTAACTAGATATAGGCACTAGTCTACTAATTGTCAACCTTCCTTTTCCTTCAACATACTCAAACATAGCATAAATTTCAACCCTTTACTTTATTTGTGTTGATTTTCCTACTCACACCAATGCTTGGATGTATACACTAGCATTAGGGGTTATCATAGCATAATTTTAGACCCACTACATGGTATGTATCTACTATATGAAGGTTTAATACCCTTGAATTCCTCAAACTAGCATGCAATCACTTAGTGACAAAAAATTGGAGTTTCCTATTCATTGAGTATGGTTTGATTCAAGGTTTAGCTTCATATTGTTATCAACCATTTTTCTCATACACCTTAGGGAATACCCCCTTGGTCAAGCAAAGCCAAAAGAAGAAGAAAGTCTTACCCACCTTATCAATGTTGTCCTTAGTTGCCTTATCCTAAATATAAGTTTGTAATCCTTGTCTTGAATTTGACACTCTTGGCAATCAAGAACTAATTGGCTTTAGGGATTTAAGGAATCTCAACTTTGAGCACCAACAAAAAATGACACTGTTGTTTGGGAAGAATTAAGTTCTTGGTTGATATCTTGAATTATCTACTGATAAAGAAAATTTTCTCTTCCTAAATGAAGAGTGGTTACATTGTTTAGTTAGACCCATCAAAATTCTAAAAGAAAGAATTAAAGAGGGAAAGAGGGAAGCATCCAAAGAATTCAAAACAACTAGGTGATATGGAAGTGCACTCAGGGAGAAACGAAGTGCCTAAAAATATACAAAAAAAGGTATATCTACCAGATACACTTTTCAAAGAGATGATGTCCGTCTTTCTATTAGAGATAATATACATGTTGATTAGTATCCCTATACTTTAGATGATTCTTCTAGTTATAAAATGACTAGATCTAGTAGAAGAAACTGTAGACATAAATATTGTGTGCCAAGAGATTCAATGAACATGACTGAAGGGAATAGAAACATATCCCAAGAGGAAAAATATTAAGATTTGAATGCATCAAATCTTACAAACATAAGAAGTAAAAGTGTATGATCACATCATAATTCCCCTACCTCTACACATAGGACCATACGTGAACAATATGTTTCATTTCATAATGCTAATGCTGCTACACAATTAGAAAATGAGCATAGGGAAAGAGAATTTGATGAAAGGCTGGATCTGCTTGATCACCTTAGACAAAGATAGAGAGAACTGAAAGCTCAAATTGAACCGTAGCTAGCCCAACTTGCTCAAAATACTCAATCAAAAAAATCAACCCTAGCATCATAATATTCCTAACCAACCTCCAACAAGATAACCAATAAAAAATGGCAGCCCACAATAGTAGGCATGCTCAAAGATTCCCACCACCAAGAAATCCCCTAGGGATGGAAAGATATAGATATTGGAATTTTATGGCATCCAAAATTATTCCAATTTGATACCAAATGAAGTAAGGTGCCTAAATTTTAAGGAAACATTGTAATCATCGGGGAAGAACACCTGAAGAGATTCATGAATGTCACTGATGAGTATGAAATTGAAGATGAGGATGTTATGATGAAGTTTTTTGTGCATATACTAGAGAAAAGTACAAAAGAATGATATAGATGTCTTCCAAATAGTAGTATTGACTCATGGGAAGCATTCATGAATTTTTAGGTTGTAGTATGGAGATAGAATTGAGCCTAAATTTGTGATCCATGAATTAACAACAATAAAAAAGAGTATAAATGAGATGTTGTAGAATTCAATAGTAGGTTTTTCAGGACAACAAGAAAAGTGCCTCTTAATCTAAGACCAAATGAATCCATGTATTTGGTTCATTATAGTGGAGCATTTGATACAAATCTAAGATATTTCCTTCATGATAAAAACCTTCAAACATTAAGAGAGGCTTATACTATGGCAATCAATATAGAAATTAACATGAGGGTATTTAATATGTTGAAACCAGATGTAGTAACCTCAAGCAAGCCTCTTACTATTGAAGACAAGCTAGATAAGCTGATGGGGGAAATGAAAGATTTGTCATACCAAGTTGCACAAAATGAGAAGGATTTGCCTTCTAACAATGTTACTAAGCACTTCAATGAGGGGCAAAGGTTACATAAAAGGCCTTACTGGTGCAGGAGTACCCCTACAAGACAGGATATAGATTAATTGTCCGCATGACAGGACATTAGTCTATTTTTAGCATGTTTGACTTCATAATGTAATAAGGTCCATTGGACCAATGCATATGTATTAGATCAGTCTAGGAGAGTGTGCAGGCAGTTAGAGTTCGTGATCAGGATGTCTGAGCTGTCCTCTCCCAGCCGCTTGGAAGCTCCCAGCCGCTGGGAATCGAGTTGGTAGTACTCGTAGGATATTGCTATAAATAACTCAGATCAGTTAGGGTTTGAGATCATGATAGAGTGGAGAAGGTTCAGGAGAGTAGTAGTTGTGTTATGTTGTACTGGTGATTGAGTGAGTTCCAGAGATCAGTCCAGACATTGTGAAACATTGTTCAAGACATTTGTGTTTCATCTGAATAAGATCTCATCAATTGCATTATCTGGTTTACCAGCTGTTTATGTTTTGAATTTCTGTTCTGATTATAGGTTAATGGACACTTTCAACCCTTCCACCGGTTGATTCTGTGAATTGGTGGAATGGTCATGCATGTTAGTTTAGGTTGTATTTTAGTTTTCCGTTTATGCATTTCATTGTGTGGGAGATCGATTGGTAGCATGCTGTGAATCAACCTAGCATCCTCATGTGCTAGGATTTAGGAAGATAAACTGTTAAGTTTTGATCTGAAGGTGATCCGGCCCGATCATCATATTCTCTTTGTGAAATTGTGCGGTTCTGTGAGTTTGCATGCAACTGACGGATATACAGGGGTCTGCATGTGCTTTTCTAGATGGAGTGAATCGCATCGACATCTGTGAATATATCGCTATCCAGATCGGGTTATGAAGCTAACGAAAATTGCATGTCTCAAGTGCATCAGGATGATATAGGTTGGATATATACTCAGTGTGTATATCGTCGTCAGGATCATCTTTCGTGTGTACCCATCATCCGCATATCATTATCGTATGCGGAAGTGAAAGTTCATTTTTTGGCTAAGGACCGGAGGGGTCATCATCAGGATATTAAGAGATCACCCGGATATTCATTATCATGTTGTGGAGGATATAAGGATCTTATATCCGGATGACATCATCATCAGGTGCATTGACATCATCATCAGGTGCATGTGACGTCATCGTCATCAGGATATTACGAATATCACCCTATGCAAGTTTATCCTGCTGTCGCTAAGTGTTTTGGCATCGGTGTAAGTCATCGGCATAAAGTTTGGGTAACATCATCAGGATGTTTCAATATGACCGGATAAGTCATATCATGATGCTGTTGTTTGTGTAATCGGATATTGGGGTGATGTAAGCATCAAAGGAAAGGTGCTTGAAGTTGTCGTCATCAGGATATATCGGAGGAACCGGATATTTTATATCCTGCTGATGAAGGTGATGCTGAACATCACGATGATGAAGGTAGAGTTTGGCGGTAAGATGAACAGTGAACATCAGGAGGATGTTTACGCTTGCCGAATATGATGATGCTGCTGACAGGCGAAAGGCGAAAGGTGATAAGGAAGTGAACAATAGTTAGCAGGAGGATATTTCATGCCTCTTCGAAATATGATGATGCTGTCTGTGTTAGCAAGAAATATGATGATGATGATAAGCCGATAGGTATTATAACATGCTGGTTGTGTTAATGACTCCTCCTTCCCACTTGTAAGCTTCTGTTGCGTTTACCTCTGCATCATAGTGGTATCAGAGCAAAGGAAGGATCTTCTGGAAAAGATCAGGATATAGCAGGATGTCAGGTGACGAAGGAACATTTGAGGTTCCGGCAAGGATGACCAACGTTGAGTTGGCAGTTCTGGTGAAGAAACAGATTGCAGAGAGCAAGGCCGTGAAGGCTCAGAATCAGGAATTGAAGGATGAGTTAGCGAAGTTGAGGAGCAGAGTAGGTTCTGGTAGAGAAGAAGATAGGGAAGAAGAAGAGATCCTTAGTTGGAACGAGGAGGTCGTTCCTGCAGACCAGAGACCACTGTTGAACGCCCTCAAGGCCATGGAGAGGAGAACCATGGATGTGAAACTGGATTTACCAGTGTTTACAGGAAAGATGGAACTTGATTCAGTGATGGAGTGGATAGACTGCTTGAACAATTTCTTTGAAACAGAGGAGATACCAGAACAACAGAGGGTGAAGATAGCCCAGTCAAAAATGAAAGAAGCTGCCTTGACATGGTGGAATTTCGTCCAAGATGATAGATTACAGGAAGGAAATCGTAGAGTCGCTACATGGAAGAAGATGATGGCATTAGTAAAGGAAGCTTATGTCCCATTGGATTACAATATCCAATTACACAAGAGGAAGCAAAACCTGAAGCAGAAGGAGCTAGATGTCAGCTGATATACAGAAGAATTCATGAAACTTTGTATGAAAACAAAGGTAAAGGAAAGTGAAGAAGAGAAGGTAGCCAGATACCTTAATGGATTAAGGTTCAATATTCAGGAAGATTTAAGTCTGCATAATCCAGATACAGTTCAGAAATGCTTTCAGTTGGCATTGAAAGTGGAAGAGAAGTTAAAGAGAAAACAAGAACAACACAATAGAGGAAGAGGAAGACAACAAAGGGGTGGAAGAGGTCCTTTTAGAGGTAGAGGACATGGACATGGATATCAAGGAGAATCCAGTCAGGACAATAGTAAGGGAAACAATAGTCAGAACCAGGGGGAAAATTATAGTCAGCAAGGAAACTTCAGAGGTAGAAGACCTTTCAGAGGAAGATCCCAGGGCAGAGGATCCATTAGATGTTATAACTGTAACAAAGAAGGCCATATAGCCAGCAGATGTCCAGAAAAGGCCACAAGCTCAACAGGAGAAAGAAGAACAAATCTGATCCAAGAACCTGATAATCAAAGTATGACAGGCTCTAATGATTTTCAGAGTGTGAATGCTCCTGATAATTATGGATATCCAGAAAGTGGAGAGTCTCTAATGATGAGAAGAACAGTGACTACCATGAAGGTACCTGACAAAGAATCCCCTCAAAGAAAGTCTCTTTTCAGGACTATTTGCAAAGCAGGAGGTAAGGCATGTAAAGTTTTGATTGATTCTGGTTCTACTGAAAATTTTGTGTCTGAAGAAATGGTGACAAAGCTTAAGCTTAGGAGATTGCCTCACCCATCCCCATATAAAGTCTCATGGCTTACCCAAGGTCAGCAGACAACTGTAGAAGAGCAGGCTTGGGTAGAATTTCAGATTGGAGCATATAAGGATAAGTTGTTGTTTGACATTACCAAGATGGATGCTTGCAATCTTTTATTTGGTAGACCATGGCAGTATGATTTGAAGGCACAACATGATGGTGTTAGAAACATCTATACAATCACTAAAGATGGTAAGGATATAAAGTTACTACCATTAACAGAGAAAGAGGAGAAATCTAAAGGAAAAGAGGTGAAGGTAATGCTGATGGAAGGTAAACAGTTCATGAAAGAAGTAGCAGCAAAAGGTGCAGTTGCATATGCCCTAATTCCATGTATGAGGGTGAATAAGGAGCAGCAGCAAGAAGTCAAGGAAGAGAAGAAGCAAAGGTTTATAGACCCAGCTATCCAAGAGCTATTGGATAAGTACAAAGGTATCATCTTAGAAGGAATGCCCAGATCCCTACCACCTGTCAGAGATATCAGTCACTGCATAGACTTAATTCCAGGGTCAACACTTCCAAACAAAGCAACCTATAAGCTAACTCCAGAACAGAATACAGAAGTAGCTAGACAAATTGAAGAATTATTGGATTCAGGTCTGATTGGGAAGAGTTTAAGTCCATGTGCAGTACCATCTGTACTAGCACCAAAGAAGGAAGGTACTTGGAGGCTTTGCATAGATTCCAGAGCTATTAACAAGATCACAATCAGGTATAGGTTTCCAATCCCTAGGATAGAGGATTTACTTGACTGTTTGGGAAGTGCTAAGTATTTTACAAAAATAGATCTAAAGAGTGGATATCATCAGATCAGGATTAGACCAGGAGATGAATGGAAAATAGCATTCAAAACTAATGAAGGGTTATATGAGTGGAAGGTTATGCCTTTTGGTTTATCTAATGCACCTAGTACTTTTATGAGGTTGATGAATGAGGTTTTGAAAGAGTTCATTGGTAAGTTTGTCATAGTATATCTAGATGACATTCTGATTTTCAGTAACACAAAAGAAGAACATCTCAAACACATAGATTTGGTTCTTAAGAGGTTACATGAAGAGCAGCTGATGATAAATTTAGACAAGTGTTTGTTCATGCAAGAGGAGATCACATATTTGGGTTTTGTCATTTCACAAGGAAAGTTACAAATGGATAAGGAGAAGGTAAGTGCCATATTGTCTTGGCCAACCCCAAAGACTATGAATGATGTCAGAAGTTTCCATGGGTTAGCAACCTTCTACAGGAAGTTTATAAGAGGGTTTAGTCATATTTGTGCACCCATGCTTGACACCATCAAAGGAGGACAGAAGTGCAGATTTGTTTGGACTCAAAGAGCAGATGATTCTTTTGAAACATTGAAGAAGAAGGTGGCACAGCAGCCAGTCCTTGTACTTCCAGACTTTAACAAAATCTTTCAGGTGGAATGTGATGCTAGTCACATGGCCATTGGAGCAGTACTCAGCCAAGAAGGTAGACCTATTGCATTTTTCAGTGAGAAGCTCAATGATGCTGAAAAGAGGTATTCCTCATATGATTTGGAAATGTATGCTTTAGTCCAGTCACTCAAGAAATGGAGGCATTACTTGATGCCAAAGGAATTCATAGTATTCACAGATAACCAGGCTCTGAGTTTCATAAACAACCAGGAAAAGTTGAACCACAGACACATGAAATGGGTAGAAACCTTACAAGCTTTTACTTTTACATTGAAGCATAAGAAAGGAGTCAAGAATAAAGTTGCAGATGCTTTGAGCAAGAGAGTTCTAACAGTCAACCAGATTCAGTTAGAAAGTGTTGGCATTGATTCACTAAAGACCATGTATGAGACTGATGAAGATTTTGGAGAGATATATCATGTATGTACTTCTTTTGGAGAGAAATATCATGCTGAATTCTCTGAATTTTTTATTCAGGATGGATTGTTGTTCAAAGGTGGACAGTTATGTATTCCAAGGTGTTCTATGAGGTTAAACATCATTAAGGAGAAACATTGTGGAGCTATGGAAGGTCATTTTGGTCTAGATAAGACTCTTGATCTTGTCCGAAGACATTACTTTTGGCCTAAGTTACAATCAGATGTCAGAAAATTTGTAGAGACATGTGTGATATGTCAGAAAGCTAAAGGCAGGTCAACTAATGCAGGTTTATATCAGCCCTTACCTATTCCTTCCAGACCATGGGAAAGCATAAGTATGGATTTTGTCTTGGGTTTACCAAGGACAAGGAAAGGGTTTGACAGTGTTTTTGTTGTAGTGGATAGATTCAGCAAAATGGCACATTTCTTGCCATGCAAAACCACTGCTGATGCTTCATACATTGCAGATTTATTTTTCAGGGAGATTGTCAGAATCCATGGATTGCCATTGAGCATAGTGTTAGATAGGGATGTGAAGTTTATTGGTCACTTCTGGAGAAATCTTTGGAGGAAACTTGGAACAAATTTGTCTTTTTCCTCTGCATATCATCCTCAAACGGATGGACAGACTGAAGTAGTGAACCATTCCTTAGGAAATTTGCTTAGATGTTTGACAAAACAACATGGAGAAAAGTGGGATAATATTCTATCTCAAGTTAAATTTTCCTATAATGATACTGTCAATAGGAGCACAGGGAAATCACCTTTTCAGATAGTTTATGGTATGCATCCAAGAGGAATTTTGGAATTGAGAGATCTACCTACAGTAGACCCTGTTAGTGCAGAAGGAGAAGCTTTTGCAGAAGCCATCAAAGAGGTTCATGATCAAGTCAAGACCCAACTGTAGCAAACCACCTTGAAGTATAAGGAATATGCTGATAAAAAGAAGAAGGATGTACAGTTTGATGTTGGAGATTTGGTATGGGTTCATTTGAAGAAGGACAGACTTCCTAAGGGAAAATATACTAAACTTATGCAGAGAAAAGTTGGACCATGTCAGATTTTGCACAAGCATGGACAGAATGCTTATGAGATACAACTCCCACCTGATCTTGGTTTGTCCCCTATATTCAATGTAGGTGATTTAACTCCATACAAGTCTTATCCAGATGCAGATCAGGAACTCCTACAGGATACAGTCAATGATGACATTCCCAAGCATGATCCTCCACAGTTGCAGAAGGTTTTGGACACCAGAGTGGTCAAACAGACCCGGAACAAACAGTACTTGGAGTATCTAGTCTTTTGGAAGGGAAAACCTAATTCTGAAGTAGTATGGATGACTAAAGAGCAGATCCAGAAACATGGTGCAGATCTTCATACTCTCATCTCAAGTGGACTTGAGATTTCTTCTTCTGGGGAGTATGGTGCAGGAGCACCCCTACAAGACAGGATATAGGTTAATTGTCCGCATGACAGGACATTAGTCTATTTTTAGCATGTTTGACTTCATAATGTAATAAGGTCCATTGGACCAATGCATATGTATTAGATCAGTCTAGGAGAGTGTGCAGGTAGTTAGAGTTCGTGATCAGGTTGTCTGAGCTGTCCTCTCCCAGCCGCTTGGAAGCTCCCAGCCGCTGGGAATCGAGTTGGTAGTACTCGTAGGATATTGCTATAAATAACTCAGATCAGTTAGGGTTTGAGATCATGATAGAGTGGAGAAGGTTCAGGAGAGTAGTAGTTGTGTTATGTTGTACTGGTGATTGAGTGAGTTCTAGAGATCAGTCCAGACATTGTGAAACATTGTTCAAGACATTTGTGTTTCTTCTGAATAAGATCTCATCAATTGCATTATCTGGTTTACCAGTTGTTTATGTTTTGAATTTCTGTTCTGATTATAGGTTAATGGACACTTTCAACCCTTCCACCGGTTGATTCTGTGAATCGGTGGAATGGTCATGCATGTTAGTTTAGGTTGTATTTTAGTTTTCCGTTTATGCATTTCATTGTGTGGGAGATCGATTGGTAGCATGCTGTGAATCAACCTAGCATCCTCATGTGCTAGGATTTAGGAAGATAAACTGTTAAGTTTTGATCTGAAGGTGATCCAGCCCGATCGTCATATTCTCTTTGTGAAATTGTGCGGTTCTGTGAGTTTGCATGCAGCTGACGGATATACAGGGGTCTGCATGTGCTTTTCCAGACGGAGTGAATCACATCGACATCTGTGAATATATTGCTATCCAGATCGGGTTATGAAGCTGACGAAAATTGCATGTCTCAAGTGCATCAGGATGATATAGGTTGGATATATACTCAGTGTGTATATCGTCGTCAGGATCATCTTTCGTGTGTACCCATCATCTGCATATCATTATCGTATGCAGAAGTGAAAGTTCATTTTTTGGCTAAGGACTGGAGGGGTCATCATCAGGATATTAAGAGATCACCCAAATATTCATTATCATGTTGTGGAGGATATAAGGATCTTATATTCGGATGACATCATCATCAGGTGCATGTGACGTCATCGTCATCAGGATATTACGAATATCACCCTATGCAAGTTTATCCTGCTGTCGCTAAGTGTTTTGGCATCGGCGTAAGTCATCGGCATAAAGTTTGGGTAACATCATCAGGATGTTTCAATATGACCGGATAAGTCATATCATGATGTTGTTGTTTGTGTAGTCGGATATCGGGGTGATGTAAGCATCGAAGGAAAGGTGCTTGAAGTTGTCGTCATCAGGATATATCGGAGGAACCGGATATTTTATATCCTGCTGATGAAGGTGATGCTGAACATCATGATGATGAAGGTAGAGTTTGGCAGTAAGATGAACAGTGAACATCAGGAGGATGTTTGCGCTTGCCGAATATGATGATGCTGCTGACAGGCGAAAGGCGAAAGGTGATAAGGAAGTGAACAGTAGTTAGCAGGAGGATATTTCATGCCTCTTCGAAATATGATGATGCTGTCTATGTTAGCAAGAAATATGATGATGATGATAAGCCGATAGGTATTATAACATGTTGGTTGTGTTAATGACTCCTCCTTCCCACTTGTAAGCTTCTGTTGCGTTTACCTCTGCATCATAGTGGTATCAGAGCAAAGGAAGGATCTTCTGGAAAAGATCAGGATATAGCAGGATGTCAGGTGATGAAGGAACATCTGAGGTTCTGGCAAGGATGACCAACGTTGAGTTGGCAGTTCTGGTGAAGAAACAGATTGCAGAGAGCAAGGCCGTGAAGGCTCAGAATCAGGAATTGAAGGATGAGTTAGCGAAGTTGAGGAGCAGAGTAGGTTCTGGTAGAGAAGAAGATAGGGAAGAAGAAGAGATCCCTAGTTGGAACGAGGAGGTCGTTCCTGCAGACCAGAGACCACTGTTGAACGCCCTCAAGGCCATGGAGAGGAGAACCATGGATGTGAAACTGGATTTACCAGTGTTTATAGGAAAGATGGAACCTGATTCAGTGATGGAGTGGATAGACTGCTTGAACAATTTCTTTGAAACAGAGGAGATACCAGAACAATAGAGGATGAAGATAGCCCAGTCAAAAATGAAAGAAGCTGCCTTGACATGGTGGAATTTCATCCAAGATGATAGATTACAGGAAGGAAAGCGTAGAGTCGCTACATGGAAGAAGATGATGGCATTAGTAAAGGAAGCTTATGTCCCATTGGATTATAATATCCAATTACACAAGAGGAAGCAAAACCTGAAGCAGAAGGAGCTAGATGTTAGTTGATATACAGAAGAATTCATGAAACTTTGTATGAAAACAAAGGTAAAGGAAAGTGAAGAAGAGAAGGTGGCCAGATACCTTAATGGATTGAGGTTCAATATTCAGGAAGATTTAAGTCTGCATAATCCAGATACAGTTCAGAAATGCTTTCAGTTGGCATTGAAAGTGGAAGAGAAGTTAAAGAGAAAACAAGAACAACACAATAGAGGAAGAGGAAGACAACAAAGGGGTGGAAGAGGTCCTTTTAGAGGTAGAGGACATGGACATGGATATCAAGGAGAATCCAGTCAGGACAATAGTAAGGGAAACAATAGTCAGAACCAGGGGGAAAATTATAGTCAGCAAGGAAACTTCAGAGGTAGAAGACCTTTCAGAGGAAGATCCCAGGGTAGAGGATCCATCAGATGTTATAACTGTAACAAAGAAGGCCATATAGCCAGCAGATGTCCAGAAAAGGCCACAAGCTCAACAGGAGAAAGAAGAACAAATCTGATCCAAGAACCTGATAATCAAAGTATGACAGGCTCTAATGATTTTCAGAGTGTGAATGCTCCTGATAATTATGGATATCCAGAAAGTGGAGAGTCTCTAATGATGAGAAGAACAGTGACTACCATGAAGGTACCTGACAAAGAATCCCCTCAAAGAAAGTCTCTTTTCAGGACTATTTGCAAAGCAGGAGGTAAGGCATGTAAAGTTTTGATTGATTCTGGTTCTACTAAAAATTTTGTGTCTGAAGAAATGGTGACAAAGCTTAAGCTTAGGAGATTGCCTCACCCATCCCCATATAAAGTCTCATGGCTTACCCAAGGTCAGCAGACAACTGTAGAAGAGCAGGCTTGGGTAGAATTTCAGATTGGAGCATATAAGGATAAGTTGTTGTTTGACATTACCAAGATGGATGCTTGCAATCTTTTATTTGGTAGACCATGGCAGTATGATTTGAAGGCACAACATGATGGTGTTAGAAACATCTATACAATCACTAAAGATGGTAAGGATATAAAGTTACTACCATTAACAGAGAAAGAGGAGAAATCTAAAGGAAAAGAGGTGAAGGTAATGCTGATGGAAGGTAAACAGTTCATGAAAGAAGTAGCAGCAAAAGGTGCAGTTGCATATGCCCTAATTCCATGTATGAGGGTGAATAAGGAGCAGCAGCAAGAAGTCAAGGAAGAGAAGAAGCAAAGGTTTATAGACCCAGCTATCCAAGAGCTATTGGATAAGTACAAAGGTATCATCTCAGAAGGAATGCCCAGATCCCTACCACCTGTCAGAGATATCAGTCACTGCATAGACTTAATTCCAGGGTCAACACTTCCAAACAAAGCAGCCTATAAGCTAACTCCAGAATAGAATACAGAAGTAGCCAGACAAATTGAAGAATTATTGGATTCAGGTCTGATTGGGAAGAGTTTAAGTCCATGTGCAGTACCAGCTGTACTAGCACCAAAGAAGGAAGGTACTTGGAGGCTTTGCACAGATTCCAGAGCTATTAACAAGATCACAATCAAGTATAGGTTTCCAATCCCTAGGATAGAGGATTTACTTGACTGTTTGGGAAGTGCTAAGTATTTTACAAAAATAGATCTAAAGAGTGGATATCATCAGATCAGGATTAGACTAGGAGATGAATGGAAAACAGCATTCAAAACTAATGAAGGGTTATATGAGTGGAAGGTTATGCCTTTTAGTTTATCTAATGCACCTAGTACTTTTATGAGGTTGATGAATGAGGTTTTGAAAGAGTTCATTGGTAAGTTTGTCATAGTATATCTAGATGACATTCTGATTTTCAGCAACACAAAAGAAGAACAACTCAGACACATAGATTTGGTTCTTAAGAGGTTACATGAAGAGCAGCTGATGATAAATTTAGACAAGTGTTTGTTCATGCAAGAGGAGATCACATATTTGGGTTTTGTCATTTCACAAGGAAAGTTACAAATGGATAAGGAGAAGGTAAGTGCCATATTGTCTTGGCCAACCCCAAAGACTATGAATGATGTCAGAAGTTTCCATGGGTTAGCAACCTTCTACAGGAAGTTTATAAAAGGGTTTAGTCATATTTGTGCACCCATGCTTGATACCATCAAAGGAGGACAGAAGTGCAGATTTGTTTGGACTCAAAGAGCAGATGATTCTTTTGAAACATTGAAGAAGAAGGTGGCACAGCAGCCAGTCCTTGCACTTCCAGACTTTAACAAAATTTTTCAGGTGGAATGTGATGCCAGTCACATGGCCATTGGAGCAGTACTCAGCCAAGAAGGTAGACCTATTGCATTTTTCAGTGAGAAGCTCAATGATGCTAAAAAGAGGTATTCCTCATATGATTTGGAAATGTATGCTTTAGTCCAGTCACTCAAGAAATGGAGGCATTACTTGATGCCAAAGGAATTCATAGTATTCACAGATAACCAGGCTCTGAGTTTCATAAACAACCAGGAAAAGCTGAACCACAGACACATGAAATGGGTAGAAACCTTACAAGCTTTTACTTTTACATTGAAGCATAAGAAAGGAGTCAAGAATAAAGTTGCAGATGCTTTGAGTAGGAGAGTTCTAACAGTCAACCAGATTCAGTTAGAAAGTGTTGGCATTGATTCACTAAAGACCATGTATGAGACTGATGAAGATTTTGGAGAGATATATCATGTATGTACTTCTTTTGGAGAGAAATATCATGCTGAATTCTCTGAATTTTTGATTCAGGATGGATTGTTGTTCAAAGGTGGACAGTTATGTATTCCAAGGTGTTCTATGAGGTTAAACATCATTAAGGAGAAACATTGTGGAGCTATGGCAGGTCATTTTGGTCTAGATAAGACTCTTGATCTTGTCCGAAGACATTACTTTTGGCCTAAGTTACAATCAGATGTCAGAAAATTTGTAGAGACATGTGTGATATGTCAGAAAGCTAAAGGCAAGTCAACTAATGCAGGTTTATATCAGCCCTTACCTATTCCTTCCAGACCATGGGAAAGCATAAGTATGGATTTTGTCTTGGGTTTACCAAGGACAAGGAAAGGGTTTGACAGTGTTTTTGTTGTAGTGGATAGATTCAGCAAAATGGCACATTTCTTGCCATGCAAAACCACTGCTGATGCTTCATACATTGCAGATTTATTTTTCAGGGAGATTGTCAGAATCCATGGATTGCCATTTAGCATAGTGTCAGATAGGGATGTGAAGTTTATTGGTCACTTCTGGAGAAATCTTTAGAGGAAACTTGGAACAAATTTGTCTTTTTCCTCTGCATATCATCCTCAAACAGATGGACAGACTGAAGTAGTGAACCGTTCCTTAGGAAATTTGCTTAGATGTTTGACAAAACAACATGGAGAAAAGTGGGATAATATTCTATCTCAAGCTAAATTTTCCTATAATGATACTGTCAATAGGAGCACAGGGAAATCACCTTTTCAGATAGTTTATGGTATGCATCCAAGAGGAATTTTGGAATTGAGAGATCTACCTACAGTAGACCCTGTTAGTGCAGAAGGAGAAGCTTTTGCAGAAGCCATCAAAGAGGTTCATGATCAAGTCAAGACCCAACTGCAGCAAACCACCTTGAAGTATAAGGAATATGCTGATAAAAAGAAGAAGGATGTACAGTTTGATGTTGGAGATTTGGTATGGGTTCATTTGAAGAAGGACAGACTTCCTAAGGGAAAATATACTAAACTTATGCAGAGAAAAGTTGGACCATGTTAGATTTTGCACAAGCATGGACAGAATGCTTATGAGATACAACTCCCACCTGATCTTGGTTTGTCCCCTATATTCAATCTATGTGATTTAACTCCATACAAGTCTTATCCAGATGCAGATCAGGAACTCCTACAGGATACAGTCAATGATGACATTCCCAAGCATGATCCTCCACAGTTGCAGAAGGTTTTGGACACCAGAGTGGTCAAACAGACCCGGAACAAACAGTACTTGGAGTATCTAGTCTCTTGGAAGGGAAAACCTAATTCTGAAGCAGTATGGATGACTGAAGAGCAGATCCAGAAACATGGTGCAGATCTTCATACTCTCATCTCAAGTGGACTTGAGATTTCTTCTTCTGGGGAGTATGGTGCAGGAGCACCCCTACAAGACAGGATATAGGTTAATTGTCCGCATGACAGGACATTAGTCTATTTTTAGCATGTTTGACTTCATAATGTAATAAGGTCCATTGGACCAATGCATATGTATTAGATCAATCTAGGAGAGTGTGCAGGCAGTTAGAGTTCATGATCAGGTTGTCTGAGCTGTCCTCTCCCAGCCGCTTGGAAGCTCCCAGCTGCTGGGAATCAAGTTGGTAGTACTCGTAGGATATTGCTATAAATAACTCAGATCAGTTAGGGTTTGAGATCATGATAGAGTGGAGAAGGTTCAGGAGAGTAGTAGTTGTGTTATGTTGTACTGGTGATTGAGTGAGTTCTAGAGATCAGTCCAGACATTGTGAAACATTGTTTAGGACATTTGTGTTTCATCTGAATAAGATCTCATCAATTGCATTATCTGGTTTACCAGCTATTTATGTTTTGAATTTCTGTTCTGATTAGAGGTTAATGGACACTTTCAACCCTTCCACCGGTTGATTCTGTGAATCGGTGGAATGGTCATGCATGTTAGTTTAGGTTGTATTTTAGTTTTCCATTTATGCATTTCATTGTGTGGGAGATCAATTGGTAGCATGCTGTGAATCAACCTAGCATCCTCATGTGCTAGGATTTAGGAAGATAAACTGTTAAGTTTTGATCTGAAGGTGATCCGGCCCGATCGTCATATTCTCTTTGTGAAATTGTGCGGTTCTATGAGTTTGCATGCAGCTGACGGATATACAGGGGTCTACATGTGCTTTTCCAGACGGAGTGAATCGCATCGACATCTGTGAATATATCGCTATCCGGATCAGGTTGTGAAGCTGACAAAAATTGCATGTCTCAAGTGCATCAGGATGATATAGGTTGGATATATACTCAGTGTGTATATCATCGTCAGGATCATCTTTCGTGTGTACCCATCATCCGCATATCGTTATCGTATGCGGAAGTGAAAGTTCATTTTTTGGCTAAGGACCGGAGGGGTCATCATCAGGATATTAAGAGATCACCCGGATATTCATTATCATGTTGTGGAGGATATAAGGATCTTATATCTGGATGACATCATCATCAGGTGCATTGACATCATCATCAGGTGCATGTGATGTCATCGTCATCAGGATATTGCAAATATCACCCTATGCAAGTTTATCCTGCTGTTGCTAAGTGTTTTGGCATCGGTGTAAGTCATCGGCATAAAGTTTGGGTAACATCATCAGGATGTTTCAATATGACCGGATAAGTCATATCATGATGCTGTTGTTTGTGTAGTCGGATATCGGGGTGACGTAAGCATCGAAGGAAAGGTGCTTGAAGTTGTCATCATCAGGATATATCGGAGGAACCGGATATTTTATATCCTGCTGATGAAGGTGATGCTGAACATCATGATGATGAAGGTAGAGTTTGGCAGTAAGATGAACAGTGAACATCAGGAGGATGTTTGCGCTTGCCGAATATGATGATGCTGCTGACAAGCGAAAGGCGAAAGGTGATAAGGGAGTGAACAGTAGTTAGCAGGAGGATATTTCATGCCTCTTCGAAATATGATGATGCTGTCTGTGTTAGCAAGAAATATGATGATGATGATAAGCCGATAGGTATTATAACATGTTGGTTGTGTTAATGACTCCTCCTTCCCACTTGTAAGCTTCTGTTGCGTTTACCTCTGCATCACTTACAATACTAGTTGGTCAAAGAGCTAGGGAATAATGATAGATAGGTTGTTCTAAGGCAAGGAAATCTTTAACCCAAGACAAGGATACACCCGATCCTTTGAGGAAGGATCATGTGAATATGAAGGTGTTTAGGGTAAAATTTAGATTTTGTTAATCTTTTGTTGTTTAGATGTTAAAACCCTCCTTTCCACCAAACATTGAAGGATCTAGGGTCAAGTGGCGAGCACTATCATACCCTAGGTCACTTGCAAATGAAGGGAAACATGGATTAGAGAATTAATTATCAATTTTTCCTTCTCTTATGTCCAATTAACCATTAAAACCCTAATTATGCAAAAACGGCAATAAATTGATGAATAACGGAAAAAGCTCTTGCAAATGGAAGTAAAATAGCAAATCACAGAATACCTAATTTCGGTGTTCTAAGGCAGAATAGTAGGGGACTAAGGTACGGGCACTCAAGTCCAAGGTAACTACTTTTTTGGGGAATCTGGACCTCCTTCTGACACTGATCAACCATGTAACTTCTATTTCCTGAGATCTGTCTGCAGAGGACACTGTTGTGGGCACCCTAGTCCTAGAAGTGCTCCTTTGTCTAACTTTTCTTCAGATCTCGAATCCCTGATGTCTACCAAGCCCTCCTACAACTCCACTTTTTCTAGATGCGACACCTGTAACCTATAATCACAAGACTTGGTTTGGGGGTTGTGGTGTTTAGAGGTTTGCCTCCGTCAAACCCTAGAGGACACTTAAGTCTCCAAACACCATTGTCAGATAAAGAGGGGTAAATGCAAGAAGTTGTGTCCACTTAAGGTGGAAGTGTCGGAGTTAGAAAAAAATCCGAAATCGGGTTAACCAAAACGAGATCCTGTTTTTTATGAAATGGGATCCCATTTTGCTGCGGGTTCCCGAGCCAAAAGCGGATCACGTTTTCAAGAAATGGGATCCCGTTTTGAGTTCCATAAAAGGTTAATATTTTAACCTTTATGAAACAGGATCCCGTTTTAAAACGGGATCCCATTTCATAAAAGGTTAATATTTTAACCTTTTATGAAACGGGATCCCGTTATTTAAAATTTGAATTTTAAGCTCAAGTTTTGCTTTGTAACCCGGTTCAGGAAATGCTTTGGGGACCCGAACCTGACCTCTAGACCAAGTTTGACCTGTAACTTGAAGGTCTTGTCAATGTCACAACAAAATAGTGACTTTGGGCATATATCTGAAGGTCTATTTTGCAGAATATTTTGACGAAATTAAAACCCATTATAGATGAGACAGTGTAGATTCCAAATATGTAATTTTTTTTACAATTGGATTAATTTTTCTATTTTTTAATCAATTTCTGATGAAATAGGTCCATAAACTTGAATTATTAGGGTTTTTTAGTATTTTAATAACTTTTTATTAACATATTTTTTTGTAAAAAAATTGCAGGAAAACGTACTTTAGACAATTCTTTTCAATTTAAAAAAAAAATTTCAAAAAATGTTAAGTTTAGGTCATCTTATGCATGACGTACAGGATGATTTTTTAAAAGACCAAAAATGGCCAATAAAAAATTAATAAAAAAAAAATATTCAATAAAAAATTACAAAAAAATATGGAAAATGTGCTTCAGTGAGTTACAAATATTTTCCCAAAAGGATTTTGAAAAATATGATTATTTAGGTCAAAATATGGATGACGTACACGTACATGGTATAGTAAAAAAAAAGTGACTTTTAAACAGTGGTTTTTAGAAACACCTATTCAAAATCACTTTCTATCATCTGGGTATTGAAAAAAATTACATATTTGGAAACTAGACTCTGAGTACTACATTTCATATTTAGTGATTTTTTCCAAGATTCCACCGTTAAGTGCTTCAAATTTTTAGGTCAAATGTGACAAATTCTGAAAATCAGGGAAAACACTTCCACTTTTTGGCCAATAAGTGGACACAACTTCTTGCACACACCCAGAGGGCATGCCCTTGTGAGGCAGAGGCCAAAACCAAAGGAATCAATTATAAAAATACAATGATATGTCACCTTGTAGTGAAGCTCTCATGGAGGAAGATTCTCTTCATGCCATGAGGAGATTGAAGCTCAAATCTGCAAATATCAATGCACAAAACATACAAGTCTACTCTTGCAACACAATAGAAAACCTTGAATCACCTTGAGAATACCTAGAGTTCACAATGATCATCTAATTGAAATCCAGTTTACAAATGAATGCCTAAGCATGCTTATATATGCAACTACAAGCACTCCTGCTGAGATTTTAAAAATCAAAACTTACCATGTCGGCAAAAGGACCAAATAGTGGTCATAAACTAATACCCAGAAATTAGGGCTGCCCCAAAATAGGGTAGGACTAGGGTGCAGGCGCCCAAGTCCTCCCCCCTATTTTGGTCAGGGTACAGTTCAAGGGGTCCATCTAAGTCCTATTTGTCATGGAACCTAGGTCTCATTCCATCGGGATGCTAAAATATGAACTAAAATGTCCCAAATGCACTCTAAAGACCTGGGAGCTGAACCTTATGAGGGAAAAGCCCCCAAGGGGACATTTTCTGACGTTACATTTAGCCCCCACTTTAATGTATGTATAAACGCGAGGCCCATACATGCATTAAAGTAAGGTCACAAACACAACAAACACATCAAACACGAAGAAGACATGCCAATTGCATAGAAAACAGTAACAGGTGCGCAAAACACAGAGAAGAGAGTTATAGTCACACAGAACACGAAGAATATAGTCAATGCATAGAAGACCCATTAATGCATGGAAGATAGAAATGATATCTTTTCTTTTCTTTTTCTCATATATATGAAATGCAAATGCAAGTACTGGAAAGCAAACAAACCTCCCAAAATGCAGGAAGCACTACTCGAAGGTGCTGGTCTCTACATATAGGGTAACACACACACAATACATGCAAAACCTCCCAAAATGCACGAAGCACTACTTAAAGGCATTGGTCTTTGCATATGGGGAAACAAACATGCCATACAAAACAAGCACGCCAAAACACACACCCTTGAAGACACAAAGAAAACACAACAGACAAGCGATGGAGTGTACCTATTTCTAGGTCCAACACCATTTCAGGCACATTACAGGCACACAATGATGATTGGGCTTCAACACAACAATTACCAAAGACACACTTAAGGGTTGAGTTAGTCACAAAACTACTCCCCACCTCCGTAGAAGACTTTTGAAAATGACAGGATGATGCAATCTACTCTGAGAAATACACCATCCCTGCCTCCATAGAGGGCTTAAGAAAAAGGATATGCTTGATATCCCACCTCTATAGTGGGCTTACATGATTTATTGATTGATTGCAAACAAGCTTAGGATGCACGATCCACTACTCTAGGGCACAGGTCTCTGCATCTGAGGTCAAACACATTGCTAACATCTATAACAGACAGCTTACCGTATATGCCCCCACCTTAAGGTGGTTGATATCAGTTATCGATATCAAACACGTTAAGGTAGAAAGAAAACACACAAGGGAACATCAACTTTCACAAAGCCCATGCCCCCCAGAGGTGACATGTACTCTACGATCACCAAATGTTCCCACAAACACATCCTTGCAAGAAACATGTTAGTGTCTACAACATCATGATAGATAACAATATCAATGCATATGATTAACCACACAAAGATCCAAGGTTATACAACGAATTTGGAGTTTAAGGATAACCAGGGGCTATATCATGAAGCTCTCCAGATTGACTACCACCAAGGCTAGATTCAAAGGCAAAGAACGGTGCACGAAGTAGCAGTATTGTTAAGGTTTGTAAATGTGATAGAAACATCATCAAATTCACTATGTGGAAATCATGAGTGCTTCCACTATCCAAGCGTCGGATAAGATATACAACCCATTGTCATATTAGGAAATAAGTCCATTTTTTTATTACTCTCGAAAGGGACACTAGGTCCGCATCAGTATAAATGTTTGTCGTCATCTACCCACTTGAAGGAAACACTAGAGGAAGGGAAACAATAAATAAGAGAGGAGAAACAAGTGTCTTACTGAGAATCACATAGGAGGGTGCCCCCAAGTCACCAACCACGACTCTATGTCTGTAAGACACAACACACAACAATAAAATCAGAGAGAGAACAATTTAGAAGAATGATGATAGAAATAGAAGAAGATCACAACAGAGGCAGTCTCCTGTTATCCTGAACCTTACAGGAGAATCTGAGGTCATTCTAGGAGTCCAAAACAACACATAACACATCACGGGGGAAGCACATTATGATAGAAATAAAATATTAGATATACTTACCTATAGGGTCTTCATATTATATCTTGGAGCTCTCGAACCTCTTGGAGAGGTACTCGATCATGTTTAAACCAAAATTTGAGTGGTTCTTATGAAAGTCTTGTTTGTTATCATATGATGCTTGTTCATTAAATCCTTGTTTAAATGAGACTTTTTGTTGCTTATGAGGGGGAGAACCACTATTATTTTTGTTTCTTGATTGTCGTCTTGCTCTTTTCTAATTTTTAGTAAGTTTTCATTGTTGAATCTTTCTAGGATAGTAATGGGAATCATCCTATACCATCTTTCTCATCTGTATCAGTTTTTGTTCTTTCTTTTTAAAGACATTCTAATTATCTCCTGATCCATATAAGGATAATGAAGGTGGAACCTCAATATAAATTATGTTTCTTCATGGACGAGGTGGATTATCCATTTGTTTCTTGTCGACTTCAATCATACCCACGATACTATCATAGTCCAAGTAAACATCCTCATCTACTTCCACTAAATCTTGTTCCACCATATTAGTTTTGATATGTTTAGGAAAAGGATTAGTGAAGATTTGTAAATTTTGATTTGGCAGAGCAACCGACTTATTTCCATTATCATTCACACCCAATACCTAGATGACATTTGAATCAATAATGTCCTGTATTTAATGTTTAAGATGCATACATCATTCAATGTCATGTCCTTGCATTCAATGATAATGACAAAAGGCATTAGCATCGAAGTAAGGTCCTCATTTATTAGGATCAATAGGCTTAATCGGGGGAAGCTTTAGAATGTTATTACTCATAGGTTGATTCATGATAGAATGATAGGATTTAGATATCAGAGTAAACTTTCTTGGTTGATATGATGCTTTCTTTGGATTGTTTATAGTAGACACATTTGTATTTTGTCCATTGATCTTGATGAAACTCCTATTATTGTTTCTCTTAAAATTGTTTTGTGATGATCGACCCATGGATTGACTAACTTGAGCCGATGAGTTTTGGTTTTCATACTGACTAGACAAAAGTTGGTAATTGCGAAGAGTGGTGCATAAATGTTGAAAGGAGTTGTATTTCATCAAGAGAATCTTATCATGAATATTAGGTTGTATATTTGTAATGAATATCTTTTGAACATCCTCATCTTTCATCTGATACTGAATCTGTGCATGAAGCCCTTGATATTGACCAATGAATTCAGTCAACTTTTCTTTGGGACCTTGTTTGCATTGAACCAAGTCAATAAGAGTGACTTGGGGTCTGATATTTGCTTGAAAATGTTGTAAAATTTGATCAAACAACTACGAAAAGGAGTGTATTGAATTTGGAGGTAATGAGCAAAACCATTCTAAAGTAGTATCTTTAAGACATCGCGGGAAAAGTTTTGCTAACAAATCCTCTTCAAAATAAAAATCATTGCACATAGCTATAAATGTTGCCACATGAATGTTAGGATCACCTTTTCCACCATATTTTTCAAAGTGAGGAGTCTCAAACCTCTTAGACATAGGAGTTCTCAAAATTGCATAGGATAATGGATTACGGGCATGATATGTTGGTAGACTAGGCTACGAAGAGTTTGTCAAATTTGTTACCTTTTGTTACAAAGTAGTCACGCCCTATAAAAGTTGGTTTAGGATGGCACCATTGGGAGATGTTGTTTGTTGTGAGGAATTAGAACCAAGGTGAGGAGGTGATTGAGCTTGAGATACACTAGGTGGAGGCTAAGAATATGTTAATGGTGGTTGGCCATACTAATAGGTGGAAGATGGTTGGAAGTATGTAATAGGTAGTTGGAAATGAGTGGAATAGATAGGAGGTTGAGAATAATTATTCATAGAAGATGTCCCTTTAGGGATCAAATTCTGATAATTAAATCCCACAACTTTGTAATTAGTGCCACTAGATACTCCAATACCAGTGGTAGCATTACTACAAGCTTTCGCATTAGTTGTTAAGATCGTTGATGTAAAAATGGATACTCCTATATTTGGTATAGGTATGGAAACTTGGGTATGAGATGGTGATACAATGTTATTTATCGCTTGCGCACATTTGGTTAGTAGGATGATATTGGTTTGTACAATATGTGCTAGACCACAAAGTGGATTAACACCATCTTGTCATTTTATCAATTCTCTTATATTATGAATTATAGGAACGACTTCTTTGGCTATTCTCTCATTTTCCATAAATGTTTGAAATTCAGCCAAGTCTTTATCCAACTTTCTATTTTCTCATCAGATACATATCCTGTTGCCTCAATAGTATTATAAACATCATGAAAAGTTTGTTCTTCCATTGAGGTTGGAGGTGTTGCAAGTATGAGGTGAACCAGTGTTGTCATTGATGTCAACTTACTCATATTGCATTAGTAAGAAGGTTTGGATGAGTTGTGTGCTGTTGTTATTAAGGAAATCAGTCTCCATCTGGAATAGTGATGAGAAGAAGGCAAATGTACTGTATAGGTTGAGAACCAAAGGATGCAGATTAAAGGGTTTGTAGATATGAGTCTTGAGATGCTTCAGCTAAGATTTCAGAGGTTCGCATGAAGATCTGAAGAAGTTGTGGCTATCTATGTGGAACCGGTTCCAGCAAGTGTTCAGAAGTGACAGAGGATCACAGAAAGGTCCGGTGAGGTCTAGAATTGTATTATCCTAATCTAAGGATTGGAAGGAGTGTTTGGGATGTCCTTGTGATGTGTCATCTCGAGTTGTGTATGAGTTTGAGGTCTAGAAGTACCTTTTGCATTGTGACAGTGGCGACAGATTGTGTTCTTGAAGTACCGGATGATGAAGAGAAGAATTCCGGTAAGCTGATGAAGTGCGGTTGTTTTTGATGAGTCAGGGAAGGTTATGATGATCATTGGATCATATCTAGTTTGTGTTGGTGGTCCACATTGAAGTTAGAGTTGGATTTGATGTTATGGCTACCAGTTGTTGATGTTCTTCTTGTAACAGGCTGACTGGATGTCGACTGGATGTTCTACATGCCTTGCGAATGTTATTGTGATGTCTGCCGACTTAGATGATTGTTCCTAAGTCGATGTCTTGTATAAATAAGTGTTTGAGAATTCATTTTGAGGTGTGGATTGTGGGGATGAGAGTGATATAGCGAAGAGAAGTGTGAAAGGCAGAGCAAAGGTTTTTGCG
Source organism: Cunninghamia lanceolata (assembly GCA_027924645.1). Lineage (NCBI taxonomy): Eukaryota > Viridiplantae > Streptophyta > Pinopsida > Cupressales > Cupressaceae > Cunninghamia > Cunninghamia lanceolata. Next base: position 26,112,085 of record BSBN01000047.1, read on the forward strand.
CTTAAATGGAACTAATCCAGACATGGTAGAGATGTCATTCTCCAGTTCAAGATTGTGATTCTCATCACTTTGTAGATAGTGTGTCTCCTTGTAGGCAGTGTGCCTCTTTATGAGCAGTGTGCTCGGGCAGTGAGCCCTAATTGGCATGTGCCATTCATTTTTCTTATTCTTCTAACAGAGAATAATCCTTGGGTTAATCACCCCGTGGTTTTTCCCTTAATCGGGTTTTCCACATCAAAATCTTGGTGTTCAATGTGTTGATGTTTATCTGCTCTTGTGTTTATGCATTATGCTTTCATGGATGGTTAATTGATATGCTGTTAACTAACAAAGAAGAATCAAGTGTTAGAAGTAAGAGCAAGTTTTTATACAACTGATTCACCCCCCCTCTCAGTTGTATGTCCTAGATCCAACAATTAGTATCAGAGCTAAGTTCCTCTGAAAGGAGCTTAAATGCTTGAGGAGATCCAGGATGTCGTCATACAAGAAGGATAGTCTGAAGTTTGATGGAACCAACTTCACTCTCTGGAAAGGTTGCATGAAATGTCACTTGGAATGTATGGGAAAAGCATACTTGGCCATGGTCTCAAAACCATATGTACCTCCACAAGGTGGTCCGACAACTCTGAATGAAATCACAGATGCTGAAAACAATCTGTAGACCAAGGAAGCTCTGCTAAGCACATTGAATGACTCAGATCTCTCAAATGTTATTGACCTACCAACTGCATATGAGATCCTGACTAAACTGGAACTTCTGTATGAAGGAGATGAGTTTGTCAAGAGTGCAAGGTTGCAAAGTCTGAAAGGGAAATTTGAAAGATTAAAGATGAGAGATGATGAAAACATCACTACCTTTATGCCAAGAGTGAATGAGCTGGTATGTGGAATTAGAAATGCTGGTGGTACTCTGGATGAAAATGAGATTGTTTGCAAAATCCTCAGATCCCTTCCTGCTGCCTACAAAATCAAGGTTGCTGCCATTGATGAATTCAGAGCCCACACAACTGTCACAAGAGAACAATTGGCTGGCAAACTAGCTGCATTTGAAATGACCAAGTTTGGAGATGATCCTTCCAAGACTGAATCTACTTTCAAAGCCTGTGCCTATGTGAAAGGCAAACATAGATTTGATCTGGGAGAAAATTCTTCAAGGAAGATGTCATGGTATGATCAAGCAAGAAGAGACATGGAAGAAGAAGAAGCAGAAACAGCTCAACTTGAAGCCCTCATTGCAAAGAGACTGCCAAGAGGATTCGGTAAGTATGAAGGAAAACTACCCTTTAAGTGCTTCAACTACAATAAGATTGGTCATTTTGCCTCAAGATGTCTGGAAAGATCTGCAAGGTCTAATACTAATAGACAAAGGTTTCAAAAGAACTGCTATTATGTTCATAAAGAAGATGACAATGAAGGAGTAACAGATGATGAATCAGAACTAGGAAGCAAAGCTGGAAATGAATGGGTGTTTATTGCCATCAAGGAAGAGGATTCAATATCCTCTGAATCTGTTAATCACAAGGTTGTGGAAAGAGCTTTGGCTGCTCAAGTGGAAGAAAAGGATGATTGGGTTATTGACAGTGGATGTTCTCATCATATGACTGGTGACAAGAATAAGTTCTTGGATTTGAAAAGGTATGAAGGAGGAATGGTAAAGTTTGGTGACAATTCTGCTGGCAGAATCAGAGGTAGGGGAACTATTTCCTTTGATGGAAAGAGCAAAATAGGTAATGTACTATATGTTGAAGAATTGAAGCACAATCTTCTTAGTGTTGGTCAGTTAGTGGACAAAGGCTATGATCTCCGGTTCAAGAATGGAAAATGCAAAATCTTTACAAGCTCCGGAACTGAAATTGCATCCGGTGCTCAAACAAAAGGTAATATCTTTCATCTAGTTGGTTCAAATAAAAGTTGCTTGTTTGTTCAAGTTGATCAGAGTTGGTTATGGCATAGAAGAATGTGTCATGTAAATTTTGATAACATCATCAAGATAAGCAATATTCAGGCTGTAAGAGATCTTCCAAAATTGATGAAACCTACAAATAGTTTGTGCAAAGAATGTCAGCTAGGTAAACAGAGCAGAGTCTCCTTCAAAAGCAAAGATCAGTCCTCTACCGGATTGTTGGAATTAGTACATACTGATCTCTGTGGTTTGACAAGAATCAAGAGTCTGCAAGGTGATAGATATTTCATGTTGCTAATTGATGACCATTCTCGGATGATGTGGGTTACCTTCCTAAAGGAGAAATCAGAAGCCCTTGAGAAGTTCAAAATCTTCAAAACTATGGTAGAGAATCAAACCGGATTGAAACTGAAATGTCTAAGGTCTGATAGAGGTGGTGAATTTACATCTTGTGAGTTCATTGACTTTTGTGAGAAGCAGGGTATAAGAAGATAGTTGTCTACTCCTAGGACTCCATAGCAGAATGGAGTAGTTGAGAGAAAGAACCGGACCATCCAGGAAGCTGCCAGGACAATGATGTTGGAAGCAAATGTTCCTCAAATGTTTTGGAAAGAAGCTATCAGCACTGCAGTCTACACTCTCAATCGAGTTCAAATCAGAAACAACACCGGTAAGACCCCCTATGAACTCTGGTTTGGCATCACTCCTACTATGAAATATTTCAGAGTATTTGGTAGCAAGTGTTATATTAAAAGAGATGAAGATCTAGGAAAGTTTGATACTAGAAGTGATGAAGGAATTTTCTTGGGTTACTCTACTCAAAGCAAAGCATACCGGTGTTACAATAAGAGATTGAGGAAGATGATAGAAAGCACTAATGTGAAAGTTGATGAAGGAATTGAGAAGCCCTCAAGATTTTATGAGTTTGATGAAGATGACCAAGATGGTGTTCAGGTTCAAGGAACTCAATCCTCTCCGGTAAGTCAGAGTCAGCCTAATCCAGTAAATCAGGAAGAAGAGATAGGTCTGAATGAGCCTGATCAAGAAGCAGCAATGCAGGATACTCCCAAAATTCCAAGGTATGTAAGACAGAACCACTCTGAAGATCAAATCATAGGTGATAGAAACAAAGGTGTGCAAACTAGAAGGAATGTTGCTCAAAATCAAGATGAATGGTGTCTGATTTCAAAGATTGAACCTAAAACAATAAATGAAGCTTGCAATGATGAAAACTGGACCAAAGCAATGGAAGATGAATTGATGCAAATTGAGAAAAATCATACTTGGGATCTTGTTCCTAGACCTAGAGACAGGAATGTGATTGGAACCAAATGGGTCTTCCGGAACAAACTGAATGAAGCTGGTAAAGTAATCAGAAACAAAGCTAGATTGGTCTACAAAGGCTACTCTCAAATAGAAGGAATTGATTTTGAAGAAACCTTTGCTCCGGTGGCAAGAATTGAAGCAGTCAGATTATTCCTTGCATTTGCTGCCTTTAAAGACTTCAAGGTATATCAGATGGATGTCAAGTCTACCTTCCTAAATGGTGATCTGGAAGAAGAAGTTTACATTGAACAACCGGATGGATTTCAATTGTTTGGTAATGATGATATGGTCTGCAAGTTGAAGAAAGCTTTGTATGGATTGAAGCAAGCCCCAAGAGCATGGTATGAAAGGTTGGATAAGCATCTTGTGCAGATTGGATTCAACAAAGGTACTGCTGACAGTAACTTATATTTCAAAATTGATCATGAAAACATTTTGATTGTTGAAGTGTTTATGGATGATATCATTTTTGGAGGAAGAGATAGTATGTGCAAAACTTTTGCAAATCAGATGAAAAGTGAGTTTGAAATGTCTATGCTTGGTGAAATGAATTTCTTCTTGGGTCTGTAAATTACTCAAACAAAGAAAGAGATCTTCATTTCTCAGACCAAATATGTGAAAGAATTGTTGAGGAAATTTGGTATGGAAGATTCAAAGCCAATGAACACTCCTATGGAAACTGGATGTAAGTTGAGCAAAGATGATGACTCTCCAAAGGCAGATCAGACAAAGTATAGATCAATGATTGGTGGATTGTTGTATCTCATTTAGACTAGACCAGATATAATGCAGGCTGTTGGTCTTGTGGCAAGATTCTAGGCTGATCCTAGAGAATCTCATGTTATGGCAATCAAAAAAAATTTTGGGTACTTGAAAGGAACAGTTGAGTATGGTCTATGGTACCCTAGAGATCCAAATTTCTCTTTTCATGCTTACATAGATGCAGATTGGGCAGGAGATGTGGATGACTGGAAGAGCACCAGTGGTGGAGCATTCTTTTTGGGGAAGAGATTGGTTTCTTGGCTAAGCAAGAAACAAGATGCAATATCTTTGTCTACAACTGAAGCAGAATACATTGCAGCAGCAGGTAGTTGCACTCAAATCTTATGGATGAAGTAGATGCTAAGATACATTAAAGTTGAATATGAGGAGCCTATCATAATTTTCTGTGATAATTCAAGTGTAATTAATATTTCTAAGAATCCGGTACTACATTCTAAGACTAAGCACATATCTATCAAGTTTCACTTTTTGAGAGAACAAGTGAACAAGGAAGAAGTTAGATTGGAGTATGTTCCCTCCAAGGATCAGATTGCAGATATCCTTACTAAACCTCTTCCCAAGGACTCTTTTGAATATCTCCAGGAGAAGTTAGGGGTCATGGCCCCTCCGGTGATGAACTAGGATGCACTGATGTGCATCAGTCCGGTGGATATCACAGTCATATCTTGTGATCCGGATTGATGATGGGGAGCTGCTACTAAGGGGGAGTAGCTGGTATGATTCTGATGTATTAGAATTGCAAGTATGAGCCCTTTGCCATTGATGTCAAAGGGGGAGAGAAGACATGTGAAAAACAAGTGGTAGATGATCAAAGGGGGAGCAGTAAAGGAAGAGAAGACATGTGAAAAGTTGTTGTTGATAGGGGGAGCTATGACAGGAAGGAGAAGTTCTTGTCTTGATGGTTTTTCACATCATATGTTGCCATCAATGACAAAGGGGGAGATTGTTGCAAGTATGAGGTGAACCAGTGTTGTCATTGATGTCAACTTACTCATATTGCATTAGTAAGAAGGTTTGGATGAGTTGTGTGCTGTTGTTATTGAGGAAATCAGTCTCCATCCGGAACAGTGAAGAACAGTGATGAGAAGAAGGAAAATGTACTGTATAGGTTGAGAACTAGAGGATGTGGATTAAAGGGTTTGTAGATATGAGTCTTGTGTTGCTTCAGCTAAGATTTTAGAGGTCCGCATGAAGATCTGAAGAAGTTGTGGCTGTCTGTGTGGAACTGGTTCCAGCAAGTGTTCAGAAGTGACAGAGGATAACAGAAAGGTCCGGTGAGGTCTGGAATTGTATTATCCTAATCTACAGATTGGAAGGAGTGTTTAGGATGTCCTTGTGATGTGTCATCTCGAGTTGTGTATGAGTTTGAGGTCTGGAAGTACCTTTTGCATTGTGACAGTGGCGACAGACTGTGTTCTTGAAGTATCAGATGATGAAGAGAAGAATTCCAGTAAGCTGATGAAGTGCGGATGTTTTTGATGATTCAGGGAAGGTTATGATGATCATTAGATCATATCTAGTTCGTGTTGGCAGTCTGCATTGAAGTTAGAGTTGGATTTGATGTTATGGCTACCAGTTGTTGATGTTCTTCCTGTAACAAGCCGACCGGATGTCGACTAGATGTTCTACACTCCTTGCGAATGTTATTGTGATGTCTGCCGACTTAGATGATTGTTCCTAAGTTGATGTCTTGTATAAATAAGTGTTTAAGAATTCATTTTTAGGTGTGGATTGTGGGGATGGGAGTGATATAGCGAAGAGAAGTGCAAAAGGCAGAGTAAGGGTTTTTGGGCTTAAATGGAACTGATCCGGATATGGTAGAGATGTCATTCTCCAGTTCAAGATTGTGATTCTTATCACTTTGTAGATAGTGTGTCTCCTTGTAGGCAGTGTGCCTCTTTGTGAGTAGTGTGCTCAGGTAGTGAGCCCTAATTAGCATGTGCCATTCATTTTTCTTATTCTTCTAACAAAGAATAATCCTTGGGTTAATCACCCTGTGGTTTTTCCCTTAACCGGGTTTTCCACGTCAAAATCTTGGTGTTTAATGTGTTGATGTTTATCTGCTCTTGTGTTTATGCATTATGCTTTCATAGATGGTTAATTGATATGCTATTAACTAACAAAGAAGAATCAAGTGTTAGAAGTAAGAGCAAGTTTTTATACAACTGATTCACCCCCCCTCTCAGTTGTATGCCCTAGATCCAACATGAGGATGTATAATATCTTGCCCAATTTGATTGTCTCCCTTTGTAAAGAAGGTCTCCAAAGTAACAACTTCTTCAAGAGCACTAGATCCCATTAATATTTTACTTATTCTCAAAGGGATATTGTTTTTAGGACATCGTGTCATAAATCTTGTTCAAAAGCATACAACCCACAATGCTCAAACTGAGAAAACAAATCCTAAGAGAAGGATATGACTCAATGCCAATGAATGGAACAAAGGGTTTTATAAGGATTTCAGTTAAGAGAAGCAAGTTATATTTCTGATATCATTCCAAACAGAAATATAATCATTCTCAACACACTCTTGATGCAAATCCAAAATAATGTCAAGTCAAAATATAGTAAAAATATGTCGAAATAGGCACTTTTTCACCAAAATTTAATGCAAAAGAGCATAACAAAGGGTGTTGTGAGGAAAATGATGATGGAAACCAAATAATATCAGTAATAAAAGCCACTTTGTGCCAAAATACCCAACACAACATGATTTTAGTGCCACTTAAGGTAAAACCCTAGTGAAAATATAGCAAAATATGCAATTTTTCACAGTTTTTCAACTTCAAGACCTAGAAAAAAGGGTGTTGTAAGGAATTTTAGGAGGTGCAGAAAATGATATCAATAATATTAGTCACCTAAATCCATAAAATTGATCACAACACGCTTGGAGTGCAAACTAGGTCAAACCCTAGGGCCAAAATAGCCAAAATGTGTAGTTTTTCACCGAATTTTCACTACAAGAGCCAGTTAAAAGGGTGTTGTGAAGATTTTTATGAGGAAAAACAAATGATTACCCTGATAATAGAAAATTAATTCTAAAATACCTTTCACAACACACCTATGGTGCAAGTTTGGAGAGCCGATAAGGCCAAATTTAGTGAAAATCATTGTTTTTGAGGCCCTAGGTTTGAAATCTTGGGACAAAATTCTATGTGAATGATTTTAAGTTTGATTTATGATGAAATTGACTTACTCTCAAATCTAAAAATTATTTTCAATCCTTAATATGCAAAATGCCCATGCAAATTTAATGAAAATGCATCAAAATTGCTAATTTTTGTTGAAATTTTCTATGTAAAAATGCAAATATTTTAAATCCAAATGCAAATTCACACTAAACTAAAAGACTACATCCAAATGCAAATTTGAATCAGCCTCTAAAATTAGTAGAAAAATATGATAAAATATTTTGCCTACAAACCCTAGAATTTGAAATTACTAGGTTATATAAAATTGTCAAAATTTCTACAAAACCCTAGCAATTAAATGATGAAAATGCAAAGCAAAATTTTAAATTTTTGGATTTTTCTGTATTTTATATCAGATCTGATGTAAAAATCATGAATTAGCAAAATTTAGGAAGAATTGATGCAATTTAGTAAGACAAACAATGCACTTTTTTTGTATTTTTCCAAATTTTCAAATTTTTTTTGAATTTTTCTCAATGCAATAAAATAAATGACCAAATGAATGAATGAAATCAATCAAAATCTGAAGACAAACACTCAACAAGTTTCAATTTAAGTCCAAAAAAATGGGTTCACCAAAATGTTTAGGGTAAAATTTGGATTTTGTTAATCTTTTGTTGTTTAGATGTTAAAACCCTCTTTTCCACTAAACATTGAAGGATCTAGGGTCGAGTGGCGAGCACTATCATACCCTAGGTCACCTAAAAATGAAGGAAAACTTGGATTAGGGAATTAATTATCAATTTTTTCTTCTCTTATGTCTAATTAACCATTAAAACCCTAATTATGCAAATATGACAAAAATTGACGAATAACGGAAAAAGCTCTTGTAGACGGAAGTAAAATAGCAAATCACAGAATACCTATTTTTGGGGTTCCAAGGTGGAACAGTTGGGGACTAAGGTGTGGGCATTGAAGTTCAAGGTACCTACTTTTTTAGGGAATCTGGACCTCCTTTCGACACTAATTAGCCCTGTAACTTCTATTTCTTGAGATCTATCTATGGAGGACACTGTTGCAGACGCCCTAGCCTTGGAAGTGCTCCTCTATCTGACTTTTCTTCAGATCCTGAATCCCTGATATTTGCCAAGCCCTCTTGCAACTCCACTTTTTCCAGATGCAACACTAATAACCTGCAATCACAAGACTTGGTTTGGGGGTTGTGGTGTTTTGAAGTTTGCCTCAGTCAAACCCTGGAGGACACTTTAGTCTCCGAACACCGTTGTCAGATAAATAGGGCATGCCCTTGTGAGGAAGAGGCCAAAACCAAAGGAATCAATGATAAAAACACATTGATATGCCACCTTGTAGTGAATCTCTCATGGAGGAAGATGCTCTTCATGCCACGAGGAGATTGAAGCTCAAATATGCAAATATCAATGCACAAAACATACAAGTCTACTCTTGCAACACAATAGAAAACCTTGAATCACCTTGATAATTCCTAGAGTTCACAATGATCATCTAATTGAAATCTAGTTTACAAATGAATGCCTAAGCATGCTTATATATGCAACTACAAGCACTCCCGCTGAGATTTTAAAAATCAAAACTTACCGTGTTAGCAAAAGGACCAAATAATGGTCATAAACTAACACCTGGAAATTAGGGCTGCCCCAAAATAGGTCAGGACTAGGGTGCAGGTGCCCAAGTCCTTCCCTCCTATTTTGGGTAGGGTATAGCTTAAGGGGTCCACCTAGGTCCTATTTGTCATGGAACCTAGGTCTCATTCCATGAAGATGCTAAAATATGAACTGAAATGTCCTAAATGCACTCTAAAGATCCAGGAGCTAAACCTTATGAGGGAAAATCCCCCAAGGGGACATTTTCTGACGTTACAGAAGGATGATTCATTATGGTGTGAAGCATGATTCCTACCTCATGATCCAACAAACTATGCTATTGCAGCTATGATATTAAAGGAGAAAGAGTTCCTAAATGAAGAGGGAACCCTTTAATGTTATGAGGATATTGATGTCGATCAATTTGATGAGTATGAAGTGTTGGCAAATGGTTAGTACCTTGTGGGATTCATGACATGGACTAACTACCTCCCATGGATTCATTAACTCTAGTACTTGTATCAGAAATTAGCAGGTTGTCCTTTTGGTTTAATGGCAATCATGGACCAACAATTGGTATCAGAGTAGTAGGTTCCTTGTAGAAGTCTAATAGACTTGGGTTGATCTTGGTAGTGAAATACTATGGCAAAAAGAAAAGGAAATAAGGGAAGAAGTGCTAAGCAAAATGCTAATCAACAAGCATCATTAAAATCAAATGTAAATGGTGATGTAGAAGTAGTTGTAAGAAATGGCTCACAAGCTGAAACATATACAAGGTTAGAAGAAGAATTTTCTGGAGCACCTATCTTTGATGGCACAAATTTCTCTATTTGGGTTGTTAGGATGCAAGCCTCTATATACCTTTTAGGGTTTGATGTGTGTATGTCAATAGAGAATGGGTATACTATACCTTCTCAACCACCTACTACTGCAAATGATAAAAAGTCTTATGAACGTAATGCCAAGACAAAGAGTGCTATTCTTTGTGGCCTATCTAATGATGTTTCTGTTAAAGTTATGCACTGTGAAACTGCACATGATGTTTGGAAGAAACTAATTAGCATCTATCAAGATGATGTATTTGAAAGAGAGGACAACCTGGTGAGTGAGGATAACGACCAGGAAATGAGACATTCACATGAAGAAGAAGTCAAAACTGATCTAGAGGATAATGAAGAAGTAGATCTTGAAGAACTCTATTATGCTTACATTGTGGTTGAAAAACTTAAAGAGGAAAACTCAATACTAAAGTTGCAACTTCAAGAAGTGCAAAGGATAGTTGATGAAACAAAATGAGAACTTAAAGAAAATTTAGATAGTTGTCTAAGAATGAGAGAGGAGAACTCTTTGTTAAAAGAAAAGGCCTTGAAAGACAAAGAGTTGCTAAAAGAAAGACTTGAAGAACCAAACAAATTAATCATTAGTCTAAAAATAGAGATTGAAGAGTCCAAAAGGGTAGTAGATGTGACAAAGTCTAAATTTGAAGACAAAAAAATGAATGCCAAAAAATTGAAGCAGAGATAGTCACTCTAAGAAAAGATCTTGAAATTCATAAGATTCAGTCAGAGAAAAATAAAAAATTTGAAGATAGCACCAGTAGCTTGAATGAGATGTTGAGCAAGCAAAAACATCACAAGGATACTACTAGATTAGGCTATGAAAAATGACAGAGTTCTAAGGTCAGAGAAATTTCTAGGAAGAAAATAGATTTAAACTATCATTATGCTGCTTCTGATACCGAAGACAAGAAGAAGACAAAATATAAGAGTGATGATGATGGATTTTTCAAGGTCATCAACAGTGGAAGAAGAAGAAGAACTATCAGGTCCATAGAACCTCCATCTACCAGGTAAAATCAATTAGTAAGGTACAATTATTCCTTTCCTAGTTATTGTTATTCATGTAATGGCTATGGTCATAAGGATGCAACTTGTAGAGTTGCTCATAGGAGAAGGTCTGAATTTATGAGTAGGAACTCTTTTGCCTCAATAAGGAATATGGATCTAGTGTGTTACAATTGTAACAATTTTGTTCATAAAGAAAGAGATTGTAGGGCACATGAAAGATATAATTATGTATGGAACAAAAATAGAAGTACTTATGGGTTGTCAAGAACAAACTATAATTCCTTTACTCTAGGTTACAATGTCATATGTTATAGATGCAACAAATTTGGGCATAGAGTACATTTTATAGAAGTGGTTTTGTGGAATCACCTAGACATAACAAGAAGATAGATACCCTGATCAAGTAGAAGAAAGAACCTATGAAAGTTTGAAGAAGAAAACAAGACCAAGAGAAAGAAAAACCTAATCTTGTGCATAATGCAAAAGAGGCATCATTGAGTGCATAAATTGACCCATGAGTTCAGGGGAGCTAATTATTGCGTTACCATTCAACCCCTTAGAGAAGAAAAAGAGGGTGCAATACAAAGTTAGACAACATTATGATGTAGTTGAATTTATAATAAAGAGTAGAATGAGAGTGCTACATCAAGCATAGTCTGATAGGAGCCAGTGCTACATCAGACAAATTCAATAGTTTGATAGGAGACAGTACTAGTATTAGTCTGATAGGACAGTGCTTGTATACAAATGTAAGGTATAGATGACAAAGTATGAACAATGTTTATTAATCAAATATCATAGTGACAGAGTTTTCATGAAATAATATTATGTACTGCAGTGTTCAATGATTTTTTTAGTGGCTAATATTCACCAATTGGCTAATAGTTGAAATTGGGGATTCAAAATTTGGCTACTAGTACAAGCTATAAGGCAACCTAAATCACCACATTTTTACAAAATTATATTTTAGTCTTGGTTAAATCACTAGAACATTTATTTTATTAAATTTTTAAACTGAAAGATTCACCACAATACTCGATACTTGATTAGATAAGATTTGCCTAAATTTTATACGTTATAGTAGAAAATGAAATTAACTCTCCAATAATATTATATAATCATTGGTTACTTTAGGGCCATATCACCAATTTTTAATCACTACCATTGATTTTATTTATAATATAACGGTTGGGGTTGTATTCCATTGGTTAAAAAGTACCTATGGAGCTCCAATGCCCCCCATCAAGCCTGAAATTGTATTTAGGTCATTGATCTCAATTTATAATGTAATAGCTAGGGTTAAATTTCATGGGCCAAAATGTACCCACAGAGCTCCAATGCCCATGGGGACTAAAATTGCATTTGGGCCATTGATCTCCATTTTAGGTCACATGGGTATTAGAGCTCCATGAGTACATTTTGGCACATAGAATAGAACCCAAGCTATTATATTATAAATAAAATCAATGGTGGTGAAAAAGAATTTAGGGATGATTTAAAATAATCAATGCTGATTTAAAATATTAAGGAATTAATAAATTATAGACACAAGCACTACACCTTAAACTAGTCAATCACTGACACCCTCAGGCCCTTACTTTTCCATAGGAATTTTTTTTTTAAAGAAGGATTTGCCATGGTAATTAATGCATTTGCCTATTTTTCGTCAAGATTTGCCAAGATTTTCTAAAAATTTCTAGTGATGTAAAAAAATTTGCTAATAAAATTTATATTCTTTTGAAAAAAAGGAAAGATTTACCAATAGAAATTAATTTTTTTTTCCAAAAAAATGAAAGATTCACCAAGATTTTATAAGTTTTTTCAGGGGGGGTTTCTTAAAGTTATCACTGGTAGTGTTTATATACATTAGTTATGATCATTGAGTATGACTGTGGTTGCATCCTTTGGAAGAGTCAAATGCTATTATGTGCTAATATTATGGTAGGGTGCCAACAAATGGTATTAGTTTCAAGGGGAGTTTAAGTCTTCATTTTTTTACATTTATGAAACTAGGTCATTGCAAATGCAGTTGTAGTTGTATTATGCCAATCTTTTGGATACTCTTGAAGTGATCTTGCACAGTTGTATCTCAAAGTATGTTTTTTACACTGTTGACAAGTGTACTGTCAGTCTATGCAATGATTACAGGATACACATGAAATAGATTTGTTGAAAAGGATTTAGGAATATTCAAGAAAATGTAGTTGGCAGGTGTAAAATTAGACTCTGCAACCTTTGCCAGCATTCTTGTAGTCTGTGTAAAAATGGGAAGCTTTGAAATAGGGTATGGCATCCATCAAAGTATAAAGGAAGGGGGATTGTTGTCAAATGTTGTAGTTGCAAGTGCCTTGGTAGACATGTATGCAAAATGTAGAAGAATAGACAAGGCACATGAACTTTTTGACAAAATGCCTCAAAGAAATGTGATTTAATGGAATGACATGTTTACATGATATGTTCAACATGGGTTTACTAAAAAGGCCATAGAAACTTCTAAGAAAATGCAACTAATGGGTGTAAATCTAGATTTCTTAACCTCTTCCAGCATGTTCCCTGTTTCTGCTCAAGTTGGATCTTTGGAAGTGGGTGTGGACATACATCAAAGCATAATTGAAAATGGTGCAGGTCAAAGCTATAAAGGGTTAGAGAGTCTATTAAAAGAAGGGCATATGTTTGAAACCTTGGTAAGCATGCACAAAACCAGGACACTACTAGGACTGTGTTCAAATGTGTTGAGAGCATGTTTTGAAAGAGATGCAATATGTAGAACCAAAGAAGGGTAGAGAATGGTATGTAGATATAGTGAAAAGAAGGGGATTAATGCTAAATGTTGTTATGTGCAAATCCATAAATTGCAAACCTTCATAGTGACACCTACTTAGTGTTTGAACATGACAATGATTGGGATGTAGATCAATATTATTATCAGTATGAATGGTCAATAATCAGTTAGGGGGAGTGGATGCATCTGACCCCTCACAATGTTGGTATACTTGTTGGTATCCTTGTTGTGTGACTATGTTGTATCCTTGTTACATGACACAATTTGTATAGTATCAATTTATGGATTCATATGCCTCATATATTGGATCAGACTATTTATATCAGTTTGTGGTGTAGTCATGGATAGGTTTGTCTTCTCCTTTAGCTAATTGTCTAAGACTATTAGGGTGCTTTGCTCTAAAAAAATAGTCAATCTTCTGATAGTGATATCTTTCCGGTACCTGATCCAAGTGATTTGAAATTTGGATATGATGTGCATGAATGTGTCTAGATGCTAAGTCCAGCTTCGCAAGGTTTGAAATGAAACTATGGCAGAATGTTGACCAAAATATAGAAACTACTACTGACTGAACTGAATTGGAAAATGAAAGAAAACAAATTGAAATGCAAATGTTTTTGGTTGATGCAAGATTGCTCTTGAACTAGGGATGCTCCTACATTAGACATCCAGGGTTGTTGAAAAAAAGTAAGTCCCTCACTTTGCTGGGGCTAGAAGAAAACCAAGATGGTCCACCTTAGCCTAAGAAATCCAATTTGAGTCTTCTTCTGTTCTACCTTTCCACTTAACAAGATATTTTTTGTATTGTCTTCCTCTAGTGCTACATCCAACTCTGCTATCCAAGATATCCTCAATCTTCTCTGGTGCTTGTTGTGGTAACTGTTTCTTCAAATCTTCTTCCATGTTGTCATTGAACTTTGCTTCATGATAGTGATATAGATCTGCAATGTTGAAAATAGGTGATATACCCAATGTCTCTAGTAGCTCCACTTCATATGCATTTCTTGAATCAAAGTTCCTGAGTATCCTACATGGTCCAAACTTCTTCATCTTCAACTTGCTATAAGTCCCAACTAGAAATTTTTCTTTTCTCAAATACACCATCACTTCATCTCTAACTACAAATTCTTTGACACTTTGTGTCTCCTCTTCTCATCTGCTTGCTCCTTATACTTACTATTCATCTCCTCCAAATGCTTCTTAACCTAATTATGTAATGTCTCCATGTGTCCTATAAATTCTTTTGCTTCTACACTCCTCTTCTCTTCCATATTGATGTCTCTCAACTCTGCTACTCCTCTAGGGTTAGTTCCTATCACAATATCAAATGGTGTTCTTCCAGTACTCCTATTCACTAAATTATTATATGCAAACTCTACTTGTGATAGAAGCAAATCCCAATTTCCTGCCTTCTCTCCAACCAAACATCTCAACAAGTTTCCCAAACTCCTATTTACTACCTCTTTCTATCCATTAGTCTGTGGATGAAATGTTGTACTAAACTTCAAGTCTATCTTCATCTTCTTCCAAAGTGTATTCCAAAAGTATCCAAGAAATCTTGTTTCTTGGTCTGAAATTATGCTCTTAGGTAATCCATGCAATCTCAGAATCTCTTTGAAAAATAGGTCAGCCACATGCACTGCTTTAGTTATCTTCTTACAAGGTATGAAATGTGTCATCTTTGAAAATATTTCCACCACTATAAATATTGAATCATGTCCTCTCTGTGTCTTCGGCAGTCCCATTATGAAATCCATACTTATGTCTTCCCAAGGTCTCTCTGGTACTATCAAAGATTTGTACAATCTAGTATTCTAACTACTTCCTTTTGTAACTTGAGAAACTCTGCAACTCTGCACAAATTTCCTAACATCCTTATGTATCTGAGGCCAAAAGTAATTTTCACTTACCAAAGCCACTATTTTATCAATACCAAAATGTCCTACCAATCCACCACTATACTTCTCTTTGATCAAATTGTCTCTCATTAAAATCCTAGGTGTTAGGGTTTAGGCAGATCAAAACAATAAACATTAACAATTATATGCAGATTAAATAACCCAAATATAACAATGAAGAATAACACAAAAGAGATCAACACAAAATTTCAACGTGGTTCACCCAAAATGGGCTATATCCACAGACACTCAGCCATCAAATAATTTTATTATCTAGTACAAAATAGATTACAATCTCACAAATTCCATCCCACAACATACATCCCAGCCACTTATAACAAGATTTTTGGAAGCTTCTAGAATTAGTGTTTTACAATGTCATTTTTCATTTATTGGTTAACAAAAATTAACTACTGACCCTGAACCCCGACAAGGATACGTTACGAGTGTACAATATTTACATGATTAGTCACCACATACCAACAATCTCCCACTTGGAGACTGATCAAGCTCCACACCAAACAATCTCTCACTCAGAGACTGATCCTGGATGACATCGCTGCACTTGCAACTCCCACTAGATTATAGGTCTAGTTGGTTTCTTATGTCCACAACTATCAGTCATGAAGGCCAACAGAAACAGATGAGGAAATTAGTTTCTTCCATGTAATTTCCTTTGTGAACATATCTACAAGATTCTCACTTGTGTGAATTTTCTCTAACTTCAATTGTCCATCCTCAAAAATTGACTGGATGAAGTGGAATTTCAGTTGTATGTGCTTAGTTTTTGAATGCATAGCTGAATTCATAGCAAGATGAATGGCACTCTGGTTATCAGTGTACAAAGGGATATCTTCTTGTCATTGTCCCAATTCTACAAAAAAATGTTGTAACCAAATCATCTCCTTGCTAATTTCAATAGTAGCAACATACTTAGCTTCAGTGATCGAAAGCGCAACAACCTTTTGCAGCCTTGAAATCCAACTGACTACAATAGCTCCTACAATAAAAACATACCCTGTAGTACTTCTCCTGCTTTCAATATCACCTGCCAAATTAGAGTCAACATATCCTTTTAGAGCAGAATTTCTTCCTCCAAAACATAGTTTCTTTGAAGTAGTACCTCTCAAATATTGGAGAATCTATTTTACCACATTCCAATGTTCCATTCCTAGATTGCTCATATGCATACTCACAACTCCCACTTTATGAGTAATATCTGGCCTTGTGCATACCATTGCATACATCAAGCTGCTAACTGCTGATGCATATGGTATCTTAGACATTTTTTCTTCCTCCTCTTATGTCTTTAGACGCATCTCTTTAGTCAACTTAAAATGACTAGGCAAAGGTGTACTAACTGCTTTTGCATTCTACATGTTAAGCATTTTCAACACCTTCTCTACATACTCACTTTGAGACAAAAATAATTTTCTATTTGTCCTATCTCATGTGATCCTCATACCAAGGATTTGTTTTGCTACACCCAAATCCTTCATAGCAAATGAATTTGCTAATTTATGCAAGTTCATTGATATGCTGCATGTTAGACTCGGCAACAAGCATGCCATCAACATAAAGCAACAGGATAATATAGCTGCCATTACCCAATTTCTTAAAATAAACACAATAATGAGAATGATATCTTTTGTAACCTTGTTTAGCCATAAAACTATCAAATTTCAAATACCATTACTGAGGTGCTTGCTTTAGGCCATACAAACTCTTCTTTAACCTACACACAAATTCTTCCTTATCCTTGACCTCATATCCATGTGGTTGTTGCATCATGGAGAAATGAAATGTTATTTTCACATCTAGTTGTTCAAGATACAAGTCTTATGTAGACACAAGACTTAGAATAGTTCTAATAGAAGTCATCTTTACAACCGTAGAAAATATTTCATTAAAATCTATACCTTTTTTTTATACAAAACCTTTTACCACGAATTTGGCCTTATATATTTTCTTGCCTCCATCTTCTTCCTTCAACCTGTAAACTCATTTATTTGGCAATGCTCTTTTACCTACAAGAAATTGGACTAAGTCCCAAGTCTGATTCTATGGCAAGGAATCCATTTCCTCTTTCATGCCTAGCTCCCACTTCTTTTTGGTATCTACCTGCCATTACTTCTTCATAACCTTCATGTTCATCAGAATTAGTTAATAATATAGAATATAATGATGGAGAAAATCTTTCTGGAGGTCTAGTTATCCTTGTAGAATGTCTAACACTTGTAGGAGTCAATGGGAAAACTTGTTTTTGTTGAGCATCAAGTACCACTAGCATTTTATTTTCTGGAATCTCATCCAACACCACATATTCCTTTTTGGCCTGTTCATGCTTCTTTTCCTACAGCTGATCCTTATACATGACCTTCACATTTAATATAACATCTCTTCTCCTAATGATTTTATGATTTTCATAATCCCATAACTGATAACCAAATTCATCTACTCCATATCCAATGAAGGTACATTTTCTAGACTTAGCCTCAAGCTTGGTTTAATTTTCAATATCAACATGGACAAAAACTTCACAACCAAAGGTTTTTAGAAATGAATAGTTTACCATTTTACTCGTCCATGCCTCCTCTGGAATGCCACCATCCAAAGGATTTGAAGGTCCCCTATTTATTAAATAAATAGTGGTATGTACAACATCTACCCAAAAGTGTAAGGGTAGTCCAACATGCAATCTCATGCTCTTTGCATGCTCCATAATGTCCTACTCATCCTCTCAAACACACCATTTTCTTGTGGGGTTCTAGGAACCATTTTTTGCCTATAGATTCCATTATATGTACAGTAATTTTCAAATTCTCTGTTGCAATACTTGCCTCCATTATCAGATCTGAGACACTTCAACTTTTTTCCTATCTCATTCTCAACCAAAGCTTTCGACATCTTAAAAGTTTCAAATACTTTTGATTCTTATTTTAGGAAATACACCCATGTTTTCCTAGCTGCATCATCAATAAAAGTAACATAATAGGAAGAGCCACCAAGAGAAGATACCTGAGCTGGTCCCCATACATCTGAATGCACAAGCTCTAATTTCTCACTTTTTCTCTTTCCCAACTTTGAGAAATCAGACTTTTTTCTATTTTCCATAAACACAATTTTTTGTAGAACTCTAAGTCAATCTGCTTCATACCTTGGTAGTAACTTTCTAGAGTGAAGGATCTTCATGCCTTTCTCACTCATGTGCCCAAGTCTATGGTGCCACAATTTTGTTTCTGTCCCTGTAGCAAGTGTTATGACTATCTCAGTAGCAATTGTTTCCATAGCAGCTAAGGTAGAATAAGTATTACCAGTACACAAATACAATGTGCCTACCTTTTCACCTTTAGCTACTACCAATGCACCTTTACTGACCTTCCAGACTTTGTCTAAAAGTTGGTAAATATGCAGTCTTCACTACCCAGTTGTCCTATAGAAATTAAATTCCTTCTCAAATTTGGACATGCCTTACCTCCTGTAGTATTGATGGTGGTTTTAGCACACAACAACGCAGGTGAAATACAAGTATCTCACCCCTCTTGAAAAAGGTATCCTATCCTAGATAGGACTCCCCCAAGGTTTATACAGCTAGCTCTTAGCTTGCAGGAATAACTTAGTTGGTATGTTTAGCTATGCCAACAAGGGGTCTTGCATTTGATAGGGTTTGTGAAAAGATGGTAGCAATGTAAATGCAGAAACCCTAGGTGATGCAGACTATAAAGTCTAAAATTTATCAGCTTAGATAATCAATGTAATGTTGCTTAGATCCTAAATCTACTAAACTTTATGTAAATAAATGCAAAAGGAAAGGGGGAGAGAGAAGGGATAAGAGATCCTATAGACAATTGCAGAAATGATCAACACACAGATAGACAAATTCCCAATAATAAACAAATCTTTGCTTAACTAGGCAGCCCACAATGCTAGAGAGACTATGCAATCTTCTAAGGTAATGTAATAATTTTCAAATTGTGGAGGGTTCATCAAACACCCAATTCTCGGCACAGTCTAATGAATTTACACAATAAAAATCAACTCATAAAATATGTCCAGACTAACCATGCACAATGACATACAATCAACAAGCCATCAATGGTATGGATAGGAAATCCATCAAATATCTGAATGGTTAATCACAAATGCAACTGAATATCAACTAATTTCAGATTGACATGAACCATGAAATCTAAAATGAGACAACACAGAAACACAAATTCCCAGCAACCTACAAAACTTGCTTTGTATTGACTGAATTTTGGTACAGTCTCAACAATTCACTGTCAAATCTTACTTGTTACAATGAAAGAATGATGGCCCTATTATAGACAAGTTACCATATCAAGTTTTTGAATGGGCGGTGGAGATTAACTCAACACCAATGGTCCAAATTACATGGTATTTAATGAGATACATTAGTTTGTTACATTTTCAGATTTGCATTTGTCCTTTAGGAAAAAGATAAAGAATAGCTTGCAAATACATTGAATATGGAAAAAATGTATACCAATTTGGTTGTACATGATAAAGGGCCACTTTCCAAGGTGGAAAGAAGTCAAAATGAAGTCACATGACATGTGAAAAATTGAGCTGATGTCGACTGACGGGATTGCTCATGCTGACTGGATCATTCCATTGCTCATCACTTTTGAATTGTCTAATAGGACAAATCACTTCTCCAATGTGTAGAATAGTCAAGAAGAGTATGTGGCATGATTTTGATGAAGACATGTCCAACTAGATGCTTGCTAGATTGGTTCTTGATGACTAGATGACTGGGACAACTATGAACATGTCATGAATATTGAACTAAATCTATAGGAACAACAGTGATGTAGGTCATGATCTCTTGTGTCTTCAAGCTCCTGTTGTGATGCTCACAACATGCGCTATTTTACCTTTTAGCAAAATGAGGACCCTTTCTGTGGCTTTTGCTTTTGGCTTGTGTGGTTCTGCTTGCTGGGTGGTATTGGTAAAATGTCCTTGGTGCTTGAAATTTGAGTTTCACAATACTTGGTGATAGAAGGTTGTTATCAATAAAATCTGCATTGAAAATCAGATAGGATTGCCTTTGAATCATTTGGAAATTCTGCAGATTCTAAGAATTATGCTTGTTTTCTGAAATTCAACGCTAGATTATTTATGGTCAACATGTATCTGATATACATTGTAATTTACATTCATTTGTTATGCTTCTGGTCTGTCAGGTTATTACATTCATTGTGTTTTAAGTCATTTTTTGATTAATGCTTTAAAACATACTTATGCAAGAGCAGACCCAATAGTGTTTTGGGGTGAATTATATAAACGTAGAAATCCGCAGTTGTATTTGTATATTACAACACATGTATTAAAGATACAAATGCAAAACATACATGGGTGGATGTCAAAATAAATTCAAAGTAATGTATAAAGTTGGGGTCATCTCGTTTGTATGGTTAATACATTTTTTTGGTATGCTTTTGATACCAATGCAGATCTAGACTCGAAGGTAAAATTCAATAGAGTTTAAAGTGTGAAAAGTGGATGTTCAAATTTGTATGTATGATTGTATGTATAATCACGAGTATTTGAAATACATATACAAAGCCGGACATGATTAGGAAATTAAATGTTGTAAACTTTAAAGTGAGGTCCGTGTTTGTATATTTAAATGCATATATTAAATATACAAAGTGAAAGATGTAGTTGCAGACTTAAACTTAGGAGTAAATACTGAATAAAGTGCAGTTACTCATAACAAAGGTTAGAAAAGTGAACACCGTGAACATTTGTATATTCGCATGTATATGCTATACATGAAAATATACAAATGAAAGATATGCAAAAGCCCGATGTGATTAAAGGTTTGAACATTGTATATTTCAGGTGGTATCCACAATCATATGTTTAAGATGCATGAAGGCAATATACAAAGAAGTATGTATAAAGTCAGATCTGAGGGTAATTTTAAAGTTATTTCATAACCCGATGATGTTTGCAGTTATATGTTTAGTTTTTGTATAAGATATGCAAAAAAGAGAAGATATAATTCCAGATGTGAACAAACGATTAAAAAGGTAAAATAAAAGACACATGCATGGTGAACGAGTAAAAAGTATATATCATGGAATTTGCAAAAAGTGATGTATATGATATACAAGGAGGTAATGAATTGAAAAGGGGCATACAAAGACAAATCCGTAGATAATTTCAATTTGGTTTATAAATAGAATGGAGTCTGTATTTGTATAATGTTGCGATTGTATAAAAAATGCATGAGAATATACAAACAAATATACAAAATAGAACACGAGGGAAAACTAAAAGTGTATAAGGGCAACTCATGCATGTTTTAAAGATACAAAAGGCAAATTCAACATATAAAAGGTCATTAAATTGAAAGTTCATAGTGATGTCATCACTTTCTTTTGTATAAAGTGAAAAGTGCATGTATACGAGACACAAAACACATAAAGTGCAATGGCCAACGTATAAAAAATTTCAAAATATGCCAAAAATGGTAAAAGTAAAATGTGAATCAAATTGTATGCATTAACTGTTGCATTTAATGCATATCTACCATTGAAATACCTAAATTCAAAGAAATAAAAGGAATTTTGATTGCATTAATCTTCACAATTGCATTTAGAGTTTAGTTGCAAAGCATTTTATAGAGCTAAGATGAAGTGTGATTCAAAGGCAAATTAGGATTTCAAGGTAGCTGTGTTGAATTTTGAACGGTAAATTTCTTGTCAACATTATTAAAGTCAATAGTTACGAATTCATGTATGTATCTACAATCTCACCTACATTTAATGAAATTTGATTATGGTAATTTTACAGTGATTATAGTAGAATAACGGGAATGGTTTAATCTTAACTAATCATTGCGATAAATTATGAAACTTGATCATGGTGGGGTAGATACAGTGAATGTGAAAAAAGGAAAAGACAAGACAGTAGGGTTAAACATTAAATGGTAAATAAATATGGCAAAAACCCTAGTGAATATAGATTTGGTGGTAAAATAAATGTGTATCTTGACAGGATGCCATCAAAGGGAAAGAAAAAGGAGAAGACGGTCAGAAAAGCTGAAAAGAAAGACATGAGTTAAAGAAGAATTTACGGTCTGAGGTTATAATTCAAATATTTACTCTTTAGGATGAAGGGTAATGGATATAGAAATTGGTGACTTTGATTCTGGAGAACTATTGGAGGAGATTAGAGTTCCTGGCGCATCCTTGGTAGTGAAGAACATCTAGGATGTGGGATTATATCATGCTGCAGGGTTTCCATTAGCAATGGAGGCTAGGTACCTGGTGATTGAGTGTATTTATCGATATGATATGAATTCCAGGAAGGTAATACATAATGGAGTGGTATTTCCAGATTTGTCTGTTGAGGGTATAGCTAAGAACTTTGGGTTAAAGATCACTGAGAAAATGAGGGAAATTGATACAACCCAATATGATGATGATTTTAGGAAAAATGAAGCATCCTGTAAAAGTCCAATCTTCATGGATAGTATTCTTTACAAAAGAAGCCAAAGGCAGTTGCAAGGGTTCCTAAGAACTTATAAAGGTTGGATTTCAAGAAGGATGTGTATATCATGATCACTCTATTGAGTAGATTGATGGGTTTAGCTAATGCAGCTACCTTTGAGCCATGGATGTTTTCGGTGATACAGTTCATCAGAGAAGATACAGGGGATGTTCATTGGGCTTTGGCTATAAGCAATGTTATTTAGGCACAGGTCCTGAGATTTAATAAGCAAAAGAAGTTCTTCATGTCTTCTTATATTATTTATTCATGTGCAGCTAAGATGTAATTGAATGGAATATAGAGAATTGATACATTGGGAAGTGGACCATGGCAGACATTAGTATATGATCATTACCCGGATATACAAGAACAAAATATAGGGAAGAATTGGATAAGGGTAAATGATGTGTTTTCCATGTACCTAGTAAGAATTTTGACTCAAGAAAGAGACAAAAGGTTGTTCGAGGAAGCAAAGAATGCAATCACATTGCACAACGCTTGGTATATACAGTTCTCTACTTTTACATACATTCAAACTGAGGGGTTCAAAGGAAAACCTTTTAGATTACCAAGATACCCATCGGATAGGGTAGTGTTGTTGGAGTTCACAAGATAGATATTAGATGTGTATGCCATGTATAAAGCCAAGTTTAATAGGGGTAACATCAAATTTCCTTTCGTTAATGGAATGTATCAATGTTTCAATGAAGACATAGCTAAAGCGTCAGAGGTAGAGTTGATGTATTATGGTCTTCCAATTTTTGAGCTAGGTAGACCTTTTGATCCCTTTAAAAGGATTCATAACTTTATAGATAAAAAGTTCAAACATCAGCCTCACATTGAAGATTTCTAGGGTGACTATGACAGTTAAGCTGAAGTAAAAAAGAGAGCTCATCAGAGATTGACTCTTGATCAGATAAGAACATTAGGAATGATTGAAATACCACAAGAGGTCACAGAAGATGATGAAAATACATTACATTCAAGTTATGATAGTACAAAAGTTGTTGAGGAAATTATGATTGAGCCGGATTGGTATCAACTTGAGGAGACTTCCTTAGACAATGTTTCAAAGTCAGTATTTACATATTTTGATATATGGATAAAGGAATGGATAGAAGAACTAAAAGCTAAGGGAGTGGCTATTACATATCAAGGGAAGAAAGGAAAAAAGAGAAGTCGAGAGGGTGAAGGTAATTTTGATGATTTTTTTGGGAAGAAAGAGGCAGGTGGTAGAAGCCAACATAGCTAAGCCTAACCCAGGAGCCACCATAATGGACCCATATGCACTAGGGATAATAGTAGCTATCCCTATAGGAACATTTGTTTCAGCAAAGGAAACATCTACATCCACTGCAACTATCACAAAAGAGCGGGTTTCAATACAGGGAACTACATTATGTCAACAAGCATCAACAGTTGTAGTGCCTATACAAACACCTCAATAACCACCTTCGGAAACATTAACCCAACAAGAGGGGATATAGGGATTCATATTGGTTAAGCAGGAAATGACTGAAGAAATGATGGCAAAGGCATCTACAGTCCAAGCACCTACAAAAGACAACATAGAGGTAGTAGATGTGGAAAATATTGAAAATGTAGATGATGAGGATGATAAGGATGATAAATATGAAGATAGTGATGATAGCTTGGAACTAAGCAGTGAGGAAGAAAAAAATAGGCAAATTTCTAATTCATCTCTCATGATAGGAACATTTGATGCTGAGGTATCACAAATGGCTGCTGCACCATCAGTACAAAATATAGAAATAATTGATCCTTTTGAGAACTTAGTGCCTAGAAATATCATGGAGGAAGTCAAGGAGGTAGCTAAGGAAATATTAAGAAATCAAGAAGAGGAGAAAGAAAGTGAGGGGAAGGATAACATGCCAGCTACTTAAGAAGAGGGTTTACCAAGTCAAGAGAATGTGCCTGCAACTGCTATGGAAGAGAAACAAAATGTTGAAAAGCAGGAAATTTCACAAGAGCAACCTCTTCAAGAACAACCTCCACAAAACGAAGAACATGCACAACATGCAGAACAAGAAGATGAAGAAGAAGAGGAACAAGAGGAGGTCTTAACAGAGGAACCTCAAGACGAGGTCATGAATGATAAAGTTGCAGGTGTATTGCAGAAATAACATCTTGGATAAGGTCAGAGGTGAGGCAAGGGTCAGTGGTGAAGCTAATGCCTATTGATATTAAGAGTTTATTATCCAATTAGGTTACTAGAAGAAGTAAGAGAAAAGTAAGAATAATGTTTGCAATAAAAAGGGATCCTTCAAGGACAAAGATTGTGCAAATGGTAGTTCCAGAGACAGACAAAGAAAAGGGAGAAATAGGGATGGAAGAGTACAATGTTATCAACATGAGTCTTGGTTAAGTGAATAGAAAGTAGCATATTGAGGAATTACAAGATATGACTGAATTCACTGCCAATAAAATGACAAAAGATAAACAAAAGATGATAAATTTGAAGGGGCAAATTTACCAGTATCAACAATTTATTCAGGGAATATTTGATCCCGCACAAGGTTTGCCAGAATTATCTTTAGAATTAACTATTTTGTCTAAGGAATAGATAAATGAAATAGAAAGTAAAAAGCATGAAGCTAACATGTGGGAAGAATATATCAAAATATTCATTCAAAAGGGAGAAGAAGTAATAAAAATTGTGATTGGCAATTGGAGCCTCACATTGACAGAGAAGAATAATTGTGCGAACATTATACAAAGGTGTCAAGCAAGGATATTGCAAAATAGGGATGAGTTGAAGAAACTCAAGGCTATGGAAGGACATACATAGTCCTTGGTTAATGAAGGTGTTATAACTTTGCAGATTGTGTTTCAAATACACAACTAGAGGATGGAACTAAAGTTTGAAGAAGGTATAATTAGACCTTGTATTGTCAATGTGAAAGAATTAGAAAAGACTGCTCAAGATTCACTAAAGAAACACGTGAAGATAGTAGAAAATTTGGTTAAGCATCAGTGCACCCAAGCTCAAATATATGATGTGGATACAACGGTAAAAGAGTTCAAGGATAGATTTCAGTTATGTATTGATGACCCTATGAACAAATTAGATGAAGATGTAATGGAAAGGATAATGGAGCTAAGTGTAAAGATTAAAAAGTATCATAAAACAAGGGAGGATAGAGAAAATTGAGCACAAGTATTGAAGACAAGTGTGGAAATGCAGCAGTATACCTGGGATGCTTCTCAAAGAATAAGTCATGCATCTATATCCACTATAGTTGAAAGGTATACACACTACATGACTAAGAAGAAAGGGGACATGCAGGTAGAAGACAACAGGGATAGTGATTAGAATACTTACTCACTATTTGTTCCATATTGTATTATGTTATGTTATCATGTTTGTGGAATAGTCAAAGATAAAAGTCAAACGTAGTGGATATTTTGGTAATTCTAAAGATTCTAAAGGGCATCTTTGCACTTCAGAGAATATTCTTCTGGGGTATCTTGGAGAGAGAACCGGCATCACTGGACCATTGGTGATTTTGTGAACGTGACAGGAGATTTTTGGTCTATATAAGGAGCTTTAATATGTATATTTGAACACACACGACTGATATAGAAAAGTTGTTGGATAATTTGCAAGAGAAGTGATTTTGGAGAATACTTTGAGCATAGTGAGTCAAGTTGGATTTGCCTGTGTCTATAGTAAGGAATATGTGGAACATCATTTTTCCTTACTATATCTATAAAAATGTTTGTAAGTTCTGATGATATTGTTGATGTATTCAAAAAGTTAAAGTCATAAAATATTGTAAATGTGAAATGACTAGCATATATCCGTAGATACAAACATTGAATTTCTACATCTATTCTAGAGTGTTGTTCAATTTATGTGTTCTTTTGATATATTTCCTTGAAGATTGCAATTCTATATGTTAATTTATGAAATGATCTGGATTAAAGTATATGAGTTTATTTGTTTCTGAATTGTCCAAGGTCATTAGAATTTGTCGACGTGAGTAACAAAACATCATAATTGTTTAGATCATGTCTCATACCTTATCTTTTATCTTTCTTTTACCAGGAGTTTAAATAAATAGCCAAAACATAATCATCCAAAGGAAATTGTTAAAGATTCTGATAAATACAGGGAAATGCTAAAGATCTTTTGATAATTTTCATAAATTTTTAAAGTAAAGTTTGTTTCCATAAAATTCATGCAAAGGTTGACCGTAGAATTATAAATACATATGAACAATTCTTTGATGATATTTTGGAAATATTTGCAAAGAATCTATATCTTAGATGTATTTGAGGTTATTTGTAAAGAGTAAGTAACAATAGCTAGTAATGAACTTTGAAATCATGTAAGGCCCCTTGAACAAATAGCTTCACATTAAACACTGAGTAAGTCTAACACAATCATGACCTGATTACTAAAGCCTTATAATTGAGAACTATTTTTAATAATTCTTCATATTCTTCAAGATAAGACAAGTTCTTTGTGAATTTATCTCACGTTGTATCTGTATAAAAACCACATCAATAGTAAATTGGTGCTAGAAGGAGGGCCTGATAGGATTTAAGGTAAGCTTTATTCAAACTAACTAGTAACACTAGTCGGACAACTAGGTCTAGGTCAAATCCAGGGGATATTTTCATACAATTGTCTGACAAATGAAAAAAAGGTATAAATAGTCCCTTAATCTCAAGTACTATGATCTTTCAGGTAGGGAGTTCATCACATACTCCTCCAAGTCCAAGTTCACCTTTAGTTATACCTAACATAGTAAGTCCTAATGTTTCTTGCATTCAGACTGTTGAATTTTGGTCTAAATCCTTAGAATCAGCCAAGATTTGGTTTAAATTCACCTAGAGGTCCTATCATGGCATTCTTCAATGTAGATTCACCTATACACTTTGTTGCATATCATGAGATGCCAAAGAATCTAGACAAGATATGTCCTAAGTATCAATTACATCAGGATGCTAAAGATCACATTAGGATCTTCAAACAAACTTGCTTTAGGGCAAGGTTAGCACATGAAGATGTGGTATGTAGGTTATTTCCTTTCACTTTCAATGAACAAGCTTATATCTAGTATGTCAATTTGCCCAATAATCACATCACATGCTAGGCAGTTATGGAAGAAACATTTCTGTCTAGGTTTAGGGGTCCAGTGGAACCAACATCTCTGTATCATAGGTTAGCAAAGATTAAGAGAATTGAAGGAGAGTTTATAACCACATTTAATGATCGATTTCAAAAGGCTTATTCAAGATTAGTTGCTCCTTTTACTGTAACTGATGATGCAATATTAGAAATGTATTATGCTTCTTTGGACCCTTAAACTACAATGTTTGTCAAGAGAGAGGTACCTGCAGTAATGAGTCTGTCTGAAGCATATAAGGAAGCAGTGAAAATTAATTAGGAGATGAGACAAACAAGCTATGGTCCTTTAGTAAGCCTCATAAATGTTACAGTTTGCAATCAAATACAACAATTGAATGGTGCTTTGATGCATCATACTTTGATGTACAATTCTGTTCCTACTCCTACACCAGTATACAATCCTATCCCTACTAGTGCTATAGTTCCATACACATGCCATGTTGCCAATAATAACTAGTTTAATGGCCAGTCCTTTTTCCAAGCTCCCCAGGATACATATGTAGCTAAGGCTCAGGAGAATAAAAATGAGTTAAAGGAAATTATTGATCACTTGAAAAGGTTAACTACTGAAATGACTCAATTGAGGAATAATAGTTTCTATGGTCAAAATCCTCAAAATAATACTCATCAAAGTCAAGGACAAGGACCACAAAATAGAGGCCCTAATGGAGATCATAAAGCCTATGGAAATGACAATCAAAAATCTAATCAGCCTAGGCCCCCTAGAGTGTGGAATATGAGACCGAATAATGGTACTCTGGCTTCTCCATTTGAGAATCCAAACAATCAGGAATCTAAACAACCTACTAGGATACAAGTAGCAGATGTAGCCCTTAAGAATTGGTGTAAAATTCATAATACGAGTGCTCATGCAGAGCTTGATTGTCCACAATTTCATTTGGTGGTGAATATCTTCAAAGTAGAGGTACAGAGCCCTACATCAGAGTTTCTAGTGCCTAAGGGTAACGGAATAGTACCCTCAAGCTATGAGTCAGCCATGATTCTAGAAAGTTTTACCTTCTCATCAAAAGAAGAAGAGGAACAGATAAAGGAAGATGAGTCATATTATCATGAAGGTCTATATCCTGAATTAGCTCTAGTGTTGGAGACTTTCCAGTTTCCCTTCAAAACTGAGAATGAAGTGCAGGGTGAGCCAGATGAGGTTCAAGCGTTTAAACAGTCCCAAAGGAATCATACTTACAACTTGAGAAGCAACAAAAAACCTAGAGGTCCTTTCACTACTTCCACACCTCCAAATAACTTCAATACACCAACTGATCTGCATTCAAGTAATAATCCTCTACCTCCTAAAGAAAATCATCAAGGTGCTGGTACTTTAGCCTCATAGAAAGTTTAGGTAGGTAAATTAAAACCTAATCATGCTTCTAAATCGATAAGTTATTAGTCTGAAGAGATTAGGAAGATAAAGGTTAATGTCCCTTTGTATGAATTGTTAAGAAGTCCTGGAGTTAGAGCAGCTTTCATGAAATCCTTAGATGAATCGGGTCCTAGAGAAAGCTTAATAGGTCCAAATAATCACAGTAAAGACATACAAACTAAAGATAGGAACAAGAGTATTAAACAGCCTGCACATACTAATGTAGTGATGTATACAAAAAAGAAGGAATCTCCTCCTTTCCTATTGACCTTAAGAATTTTTGGAAAAAACTTACATAACTACATGGTAGATTCTGGAGCTTCTGCTAATGTCATGTCATTAGGAGTTTGTAAAACTTTAGGACTCACACTTACGAAGTCAGCGAAGGTTGTAACATATCTAGACAAATCCAAAGTAAATGTTGTAGGGGAGTTGATGCATATTCAAATGAAGTTAGCCTCTGATCCTAGAGTACAACAATATATTGACATTCAGGTAGTGGACATTCCTATGAATTATGGGATGTTGTTGAGTAGAGATTGGTCCAAAACTCTAAATGGATATTGATGACAGACATTTCACACATGTGGTTACCCTGGAGAGGTATTCCTAATCATATTAGGATTGAAGCAAAGCCATAGATGAAACATATGATAACTGAATACAACAAAACAAATGAAGTATTGTACGCTATAGTAGAACCTGGTGTGTATAGAATCTCTAATAGGGGAGTCCAAATAGAAGAAATTCTAGCCTTCAATTTTGAAGAGAGGCCTGTTAACAAGGGAACCAGTGTACTCATTAAGTCTGATCTAGATTCTTCTGATGAAGAAGAAAACACTGTAAGTGGTTTCAACCAAATCATGAATGAGGAAATTTAGAAATGTATTCAACAAGGGACAGTTATTCACGATGTTTTAGTGAAAGGATGGTGCAGAATTCACAAAGTTGCACATTCTGAGGAAGATTGTGGGATATGTAGGGAAATAATTAAGTGTCAACACAAAAAATACATGGCACAAAGTGAAAACTAGGAAAATAGGCTTACTGTTGAGAGTCATAAGTCATTATTACATAAAGATGTTGGGGCCATACCAAAGGATTTAACTGATTCTATAAAATCAATGTATGATAAACATCAGATCACACATAAGCCCATAGAAACTACCACAATACCTATAGGTTGAACAAAAGTACATAAAAATATGCATGCTCTTGCAAAGGCTAAAGTACTTCCTATAAAAACAAGAAAGCCAGTATGCAATAAGAATGACATGTGGATTTTAAAATGTGATAAATCAAAATCTAAATAGGGAGCAGGGGCAGGAATAGAGCTTATTGATCCTAATGGTAAGTCATTTTTGGTAGCTTACATATTACAGTTTCCATGTACAAATAATGTAGCAGAATATGAGGCATTAGTACATGGATTAGTAATGGCTATCAAGAAGAAGGTGAAAGTCCTTCAAGTTTTATCTAATTCTGAATTGGTAGTCAGGCAAGTCAGAAAATTATATGCCTGCAAATTTTAGAAAATGGTGAGTTATAGATGTAGGGTCTAGGATTTGATTGAGTCCTTTGATACTTTTAATATTATACACATTCCCAGGGAATTGAATCAATGTCCAGATGCTTTAGCAGTCACATCTAGTACTCTTGAACCATTAAGCTTGTCAAGATTGAAGAAATTTATAGTAGAACTAATGTCTATTCCTAGTATACCTTATAACGTAACAAATTTTCAAGTATTTGAAGGTGACCAACAGATCCTTGATTTTATAAAAAGTCATGATGTCTTTGAGGCTCAGATAATTGATGAACAAGATAGACCAGAAGTATCTTGGGATGAAGAAGACATCATTGACCTAAATAGTAATTCCCTACCAAAAGGAGTTATTGAATTAGAGAAGATATTTGATTTTAATGAGTTGTGAGACAAAAAGACCTTCCTAAAATAGGAGGTAAATGTGAGCCTTTCAACTCAGGCACTGATAAGGATCCTTAAAATGTATTAATTGGTAAGACTTGTTCCATTGAGTTGAGAGATGATATAATTACTATGTTAAAAGCTTATAAACATGTGATTGCATGGACATACGAAGATCTCAAAATGTATGATACATCTATCGTAACCCATGTGATTCCCTTGTGACTAGAAGTAAAGTCATTTAGGAAAAAACAAAGACTAGTGAATGTCATTTTAGAACCCTTGATCTTTGAAGAGGTCAAGAAATTGTTATCTGCAAGGATAATTTTTCCTGTGAGGCTTTCTACTTGGGTAGCTAACCTAGTGCCTGTAAGAAAAAAGAATGGAGATATCAGACTTTGTGCAGACTTCAGAAACCTTAATAAGGCCTCAGAGAAAGATAATTATCCTTTACCACCTTTGGATGAGGTTCTACAGGCAGTTAATGGTGCCAAGATGATGTCTTTCCTAGATGGATTTTCTAGTTATAATCAAGTCTTGGTAGATAAAGAAGATAGATTAAAAACCACTTTCACATGTAAATGGAATAATTATGCTTATAGACGAATGTCAGTTGGTTTAATCAATGCAGGGGCTACATTCCAAAGCACCATTGATATTGCTTTTCATGGATTAGTAGGTAAATGCATAGTGATTTATATGGATGATCTAAAAGTATTTTCTAAAAATAGGTCTAACCATGTAGATGATTTGAGAAAAGTATTGCAGAGATGCAAAAAATATGGTATATCTCTGAACCTAAAGAAATGTGTCTTTGGGGTACCAGAAGGTAAACTACTAGGGCATGTTATATCTGAGAATGGCATTTGCATTGATCCAGATAGAGTGGAAGGGATTAATAAGCTACAGTTTCCTGCTAGTAAGAAAGAACTAAAGTCATTCTTTGGTAAGATAAATGTTGTGAGAAAATTTATCACTAGTTTTACTGAGATAGTATAGCCTTTGAATACTATGCTTAAGAAAGATGCCCAGATAGAATGGAAACCAGTGGCTAGAGAAACATTTAAAGATATAAGGGAAGCTATTGCCAATGCTCCAGTATTGACTAGTCCGGATTATACTAAACTATTATTCATTTATTCTTTTGCATCTAAATACTCATGTGCAATAGCCTTAACACAAAAGGGTGAGGAGAGTGAGGAAAAGACAATAGCATTCATGAGTACTCCCCTTAAAGGTGCAGAATTAAAATACTTGGATACTGAAAGGAAATCTCTCACCTTAGTGAAGGTAGTTAAAATTTTAGGCATTACATCTTAAGAAGTCAAGTTAAAGCCATTGTGCCTAATGCCGCAGTAAATATGCTACTAATGCAAAATGAGCCAGGGGACAAAAGAGCAAACTGGATCACTATGTTACATGAATTTGATTTGGAAATCATTCCAATGAGATTGGTTAGAGGTCAAGCTTTAGTTCAGACTATAGCTAATACAGATCATAAGATTGTTCACAAACAATATGTCATGGATACTAGTACAACAAGCTGATGGTATGATGATCTTAATTCATTCTTGATATCAGGTAAATATCCCAATCACATGAAATCTTCCCAGAGAAGGGCACTAAGGTTGAAAGCTCAGAAATATATGAATCAGGGAGGTATACTATTCAAACAAAATCATGAAGGGATATATTTAAGATGTTTGAATCGAGAGCAAGCAGATAAAGTGATGTCAGAATTACATGATAAATATGGGACAAATCATGAGTCTCATTTGGCCACCACACATAAGATCTTGAGGGCGGGATACTACTAGCCTACCATGTTTAAAGACACGGAAAAGCATATCGAATGCTGCCATATATGTCAAACCACTACTGATAGGGGAAGAAATATGAATCATCCATTACAACCTGTAATAGAATCTAGACCATTTGCATAATGGGGGTTAGATTTCATTGGAGTCATTAACCCTCCATCTTCTACTGGACATAATTTCATTCTTATAGTGACAGACTATTGCACTAGATGGATAAAGGCTACTTGCTATAAGTTATCTACCACTGATGTTGTCATCAAATTTTTGGAGGAAAATATCATAACCAGATTCAGAGTACCTTATGCACTGGTATGTGACAATGGCCCCACTTTCTCTTCATTAAAGTTTTCAAACTGGGCCTTTGAATATGGTATTGTTTTACAATTTTCAGTGAATTACTATCCATAGGGTAATGGGTTAGTAGAATCCACTAATAAAATTCTGTTAGATATCATTAAGAAATTGATTGCAAAAAACCCTAGGGAATGGAATACCTTATTGAAATATGCTTTGTGGGTTGATAGAACAAAATTTAAGACAACATTGGGAAATTCACCATACCATTTAGTATATGGCACACATGCAATTTTACCTATCAACCTAAGAATTCCAACCTAGAAGTTTGCTAATGAATACTTAGGTTTTGATGATTAAAGGGAAGCTAGGTTAGTTCAGTTGTTACACTTGGATGAGAAAAAAAATCAAGCCATAGATAAGTTCGTTAAACATCAAGTAGTAGTAAAAAGGTGGTTTGATAAAAGAGCTAGAGTCAAAACATTTAAAATTTTAGACTTAGTCTTATGTTGGGATAAAGCTTGTGAGAAAATAGGAAATCATGGGAAATTTGATAAGTTGTGGATAGGTCCACTCCATATCTCTAAAATTATAGGAAGCAACACATTTAGGTTGAAGACTTTAACTGGTGAAGATATTCTATTACCTGTTAATGGACAATATCTTAAACATTACTTTCAAGCCGAAATGTGTTGAGCTGAGTCTTACTGTGTAATATATTGTAAACATTTTATAGTCTTGCGATTTGTTTTGGTGTGTTGTTTTGTTTGTGGTTTTCTATTTTTTTTTTGTGTTTTGTTGTTTGGATGTGTCTTTGTTTGTGGGGATCTTCATTTTGATTTTGGATATACAGGAGCAGGCTACAACTTTAGAAAACAATGGAATTTATAAAACTAAGAAAGCCATTTGAAATTTATGCATAAGTTGTGACTTTTATAGATGTAGTTTGTTTGTTTGGTCTTTTAAAGATTTTATTCACCATTAGCAAATAAGAACATTCAAGGAATCATACGAATATACATCTTTAAGATTCTAGGAGTAGGTTTGGGGAATAGTGGACACTTGCATTAAGTGAAAAATCTAAAGGTTTGCCTTTGCTACCACTATAATCTTCACCCTACATATCAGGAACATGATTCTATTACTTGATCAATATGAGTTTTATTGCAATATCAAAAAGTATTAATGATGAATATAATGTGAACGATCAAAGAGATAGTATTACAATATATGAGGACTACCAGATAACTCCACCTAGGTTATGGATGCCTACTGGTAGTGGGGCTCTATTTGGGGAGATTATAGTGATAACCTTGCTGGGGCTATGGATGCCTAACTGGCAGCAAGGCTCTATCCAGGTTAGCTTAGAAGGTTAAATCCATATATGTAGTTTGATGCAAACAATTCATGTTTCTTGAGTCTAATCCAAAGAATGGGAATGAATCAATTACAGACATTTAAATTCCTTTGAAAAATTCTTTTGATGTTAGTGAATATATTCTTTCTGTGATTAAGCATCATCTTGCATATAAGGAAGTTGGAAATTTATGATTTATTTCATTTTGTTCTTTGAGTTTTGTTAAATTTGGTTGTTTTATTTGGTTGCTAGTTGTTGTGATGCTCACAACATGCCCCATTTTACCATTTAGCAAAATGGGGACCCTTGTTGTGGCTTTTGCTTTTGGCTTGTATGGTTTTGCTTGTTGGGTGGTATTAGTAAAATGTCCTTGGTTCTTAAAATTTGAGTTTCACAATACTTGGTGATAGAAGGTTGTTATCAATAAAATCTACATTGAAAATCATAAAGGATTGCCTTTTGAATCATTTGGAAATTCTACAGATTCTAAGAGTTATGCTTGTTTCTATGAAAGTCAACGCTGGATTGTTTGTGATCAATGTGTATCTGATATACATTGTAATTTGCATGTATTTTTTATGCTTTTGGTTTGTTGGGTTATTACATTCATCATGTTTTAAGTCATTTGTTGATTAATGGTTTAAAACTTACTTATACAAGAGCGGACCCAACGGTGTTTTGGGGTAAATTGTATAAATGTAGAAATCTGTGGTTGTATTTGTATATTACAGCGCATGTATTAAATATACAAATGCAAAACATACATGGCAGATGTTAAAATAAATTCAAAGTAATGTATAAAGTTGGGGTCATCTAGTTTGTATGGTTAATACATTGTTTTTGGTATGCTTTTAATACAAGTGCAGATCCAGACCCAAAGGTAAAATTTAATTGAGTTTAAAGTGTGAAAAGTGGATGTTCAAATTTGTATGTATGATTGTATGTATAATCACGTGTATTTGAATTACATATACAAAGCCAGACATGACTAGGAAATTAAACATTGTAAACTTTAAAGCGAGGTCTATGTTTGTATATTTAAATTCATGTATTAAATATACAAAGTGAAAGATGCAGTTGTAGACTTAAACTCAGGATTAAATACTAAACAAAGTGCAGTTACTCATAACAAAGGTTAGAAAAGTCAACATCGTGAGCATTTGTATATTTGCATGTATATGATATACATGAAAATATACAAATAAAAGATATGCAAAAGCCCGATGAGATTAAAGGGTTGAGCATTGTATATTTCAGGTGGGGTCCACAGTCATATGTTTAAGATGCATGAAGGAAATATACAAAGAAGTATGTACAAAGTCAGATCTAAGGGTAATTTTAAAGTTATTTCATAACCTGATGATGTCCACAGTTGTATGTTTGGCTTTTGTATAAGATATGCAGAAAATAGAAGATGCAATTCCAGATGTGAATGAATGATTAAAAAGGTAAAATAAAAGACACGTGCATGGTGAATGAGTAAAAAGTATATATCATGGAATTTGAAAAAGGTGATGTATATGATATACAAGGAGGCAATGCATTGAAAAAAGGGTATACAAAGATGGATCCATAGATAATTTCAATTTGGTTTATAAATAGAATGGAGTCCGTATTTGTATATTGTTGCGATTGTATAAAATATGCATTAGAATATACAAACAAATATACAAAGTAGAACACAAGGGAAAACTGAAAGTGTATAAGGGCAACTCATGCATGTTTTAAAGATACACAAGGAAAATTCAACGTATAAAAGGTCATTAAGTCAAAAGTTCATAGTGATGTCATCACTTTCTTCTATATAAAGTGAAAAGTGCATGTATACGAGATACATAACATATAAAGTGCAATGGCTAACGTATAACAAAATTCAAAAATATGCAGGAAATGGTAAAAATAAAATGTGAATCAAATTGTATGCATTAACTATTGCATTTAATTTATAACTACCATTGAAATACCTAAATTCAAAGAAATAAAAAGAATTTTGATTATGTTAATCTTCACAATTGCATTCAGAGTTTAGTTGCAGAGCATTTTACAGAGCTAAGGTGAAGTGTGATTCAAAGGTGAATTAGGATTTCAAGGTAGCTATGTTGAATTCAAATGGTAAATTTCTTGTCAACACTATTAAAGTCAATGGTTGCAAATTCAGGTATGTATCTACAATCTCACCTACGTTTAACGAGATTTGATTACGGTAATTTTACAGTGATTATAGTAGAATAACAAGAATGGTTTAAGCTTAACTAATCATTGTGATAAATTACGAAACTTGATCATGGTGGGGTAGATATAGTGAATGCGAAAAAAAGAAAAGACAAGAAAGTACGGTTAAATGTTAAATGGTAAATAAATATGGTAAAAACCCTATTGAATATCAATTTGGTGATAAAATAAATGTGTATCATGATAGGATCCTGCCAAAGGGAAAGAAAATGGAGAAGACGACTGGAAAATATGAAAAGAAAGATAGAAGAGTTAAAGAAGAATTTATGGTCCAAGGTTATAATTCAAATATATACTCTTCAGGAGGAAGGGTAATGGATACAGAAATTGATGACTTTGATTCCAGAGAACTATTAGAGGAGATTAGAGCTCCTGGCATATCATTGGGAATGAAGAACATCTAGGATGTGATATTGTATCATGATGTGGGGTTCCCATTAGCAATGGAGTCTAGGGACCTGGTGATTGAGTGTATTTATCGATATGATATGAATTCCAAGAAGGTAATACATAATGGAGTGGTATTTGCAGATTTGTTTGTCGAGGGTATGGCTGAGACCTTTGGGTTAAAGATCACTGAGAAAATGAGGGAAATTGATACAGCAAAATATGATAATGATTTTAAGAAAAATGAAGCATCTTGTAAAAGTGCAATCTTCTATGGATGGTATTCTTTAGAAAAGAAGCCAAAGGTAGTTGTAAGGGTTCCTAAGAACTTATACAGGTTGGATTTCAAGAAGGAGGTGTATATCATGATCAGTCTACTAAGTAGACTGATGGGTTTAGCTGATGCTGCTACCTTTGAGCCATGGATGTTTTCAGTGATATAGTTCATCAGAGAAGAAACAGGGGATGTTCATTGGGCTTTGTCTATAAGCAATGTTATTTATGCACAGGTCCTGAGATTTCATAAGCAAAAGTTCTTCATGTCTTCTTATATTGTTTATTCATTTGTAGCTAAGATGCAATTGAATAGAATACAGAGAATTGATACATTGGGAAGTGGACTAGGGTATACATTAGTATATGATCATTACCCGGATATACAAGAACAAAATGTAGGGAAGAATTAGATAAGGGTAAATGATGTGTTTTTCATGTACCTAGTAAGAATTTTGACTGGAGAAAGAGACAAAAGGTTGTCTGAGGAAGCAAAGAATGCAATCACATTGCACAACACTTGGTATATACAGTTCTCTACTTTTACATACATCAGAACTGAGGGGTTCAAAGGAAAACCTTTTAGATTTACCAAGATACCCATCGGATAGGGTAGTGTTGTTGGAGTTCACAAGACATATATTGGATGTGTATGCCATTTATAAAGCCAAGTTTAACAGGGGTAACATCAAATTTCCTTTTGTTATTGGAAGGTATCAATGTTTCAATGAAGACATAGCTAAAACCTCAGAGGTAGAGTTGATGTATTATGGTCTTTAGGTTTTTTAGCTAGCTAGACCTTTTGATCCCTTTAAAAGTTCAAACATTAGCTTCACATTGAAGATTTCTAGCCTAACTGTGATAGTGAAGCTGAAATAAAAAAGAGAGCTCATCAGAGATTGACTCTTGATCAGATAAGAACATTAGGAATGATTGAAATACCACAAGAGGTCATAGAAGATGATGAAAATGCATTACATTCAAGTTATGACAATACAAAAGTTGCTGATGAAATTCTGAGTGAGCCAAATTGGAATCAACCTGAGGAGACTTCCTTAGACAATGTTTCAAAGTTAGTATTTACATATTCTGATATATGGATAAAGGAAAGGATAGAAGAACTAAAAGCTAATGGAGTGATTGTTACATATCAGGGGAAGAAAGGAAAAAAGAGAAGCTGGGAGGGTGAAGGTAATTTTGATGATTTCCTAAGAAGAAAGAGGCAAGTGGCAAAAGCCAAAATAGCTAAGGGTAACCTAGGAGCCACCATAATGGACCCATATGCACTAGGAATAATAGTAGCCATCCCTATAGGAACATTTGTATCAGCAAAGGAAACATCTACATCCACTACAGCTATCACAACAGAGTAGGTTTCAATACAAGCAACTGTATTATCTCAACAACCATCAACACCCGCAGTGCCTGTACAAATGCCTCAACAACCACCTTTGGAAACATTAGCCCAGCAAGGGGGATACAGGGATTCATATTGGTTAAATAGGAAATGACTGAAGAAATGATGGCAAAGGCATCTAAAGTCCAAGCACCTACAAAAGACAACATAGAGGTAGTAGATGTGGAAAATATTGAAGATGTAGATGATGAGGATGATAAGGATGATAAAGATGAAGATAGTGATGACATCTTGGAACTGAGCAGTGAGGAAGAAGAAGATAGGCAAATTCCTAAATCATGTCTCATGATAGGAACATTTGATGCCAGAGTATCACAACAGGCTGTTGCATCATCAATACAAAATATAGAAATAATTGATCCTTTTGAGAACTATTGTGTGGTTACACAACACGCCCCATTTTGACTTGACAAAATAGGGACCCAACTTTTTGTTTGGCTTTGCTTGTGTTTTCTGCTTGCTGGCGGTCTGGTAAAAGTAAGACAGTGCAAATGATCCTGCATAAAGGAGACTAGGTAAGTCATCATGAGGAGGTCAAGTTTTTCAAAGTTAAATTTTCAGGTCAATAACCTCATGATTGGATAAAGTACAAAATTTCATGCAGGTTTGCCATTTGGATCACCTTGGTATTCCTTAGAGAACCAAAGTTATGGTGAGTCAAAGTCCTGGTCAAACCTGATATTCTGAGGGGGAGGATCATATTTCTCAATATCAGTCATCTTACAAAAGATCACCCCGATAAAAATTATCACCCGATAAAATCATTTTCTCTGAACATCCGGATGTCGACTTTATGTGATAACGATATTTGCCCAACAAACAACATCATGTATTTTGCGAAGGTCATATTCTTGAACATCACCCGATATTTGAAATATCTGCCTATCGCAAAATATCACCCCGAACCAATGTCCTGCTGATGTCATCCAAACTTGATAATTAAAGAAATAAACATACTGATGACATCACCATCCTTTTTACCTCACGGAGGTATATTTCCAACATGACCCTTCCTACATAACATGACGGTGATGTTATGGTGCAATAACAATGAACCAAGTCTTTATCCTGTTGACGTCACCTCAATATTTCGATAGGAGGTCATTTTAGTCCAGGGGGTGATATTTTGAACATCACTCGATATTCTCAACCCAACCCGATGTTTTGACATCAGTCCTTGCACTTAGAATGGATGATCATATTATACTAAGGGGGTCATATTCTAAATATCGCCTGATATTTGAATATCACCCTATCCTATGAAGATCACCCCGTACCTTGCCACCATAACATTAAATGCACTTGGAGGTGGTAGGTGATTCGCGCTGATTACGAACCTGATACATACACCTGGCGAGATCCAGGAGTTTCATACAGAAAATGAGTTGTTGCATTTAATTTTCATTTAATTTGCCCTAAGTGACCTGATGCATAGGTTTAAAATGAGTTTACCGCATCATTTTGTATTTACCTTGAGATAAACTAGTTTTAACAGAGAACTAATCTTCTGAACCCTCTGACGAATAACATCCGGACGCCATAGTTTACAGCAGAATGATGTAGGCGAAAGTCATCAGTATCGGGGTCACTTTCAAATAATCATTAGCATAATCAAGAGGATAAGCACATTAGGTAAGTAATTTGAAACCCTCTGGTTGTCATCTTTCACATATCCAGGTATCATGGTGTTTACTGGTTTGAAGTTATGCATATCAAGATAAAATAGATGATAAAAACTATAGTATGCATGATGAATAATGAAGATATAATGTATATGCATGTTGGAAAGTATCAATTGTAAGACTTAGTTTTGTTAATTGCAGGCATCCATGGCGGACAAGCGGTTAGCTAAGTCAGAGGCAAAATTCCTAAAACTGATGTTTTCTCATCCTGAGGGTGTTCAATTCAAATACGAAGCCATTACAGATACACACCAAGGGAGTACAGATCTGGCTGCTTGGTCAGTTAAAATGAGTGATGAGAAGAACAATATTGCCCTGCTAGATGCAGTTTTTGTATCTGGGATGTGGAATGCAGCTGGTTTCCCATATTCCATGGAAACCCCTAAGTTAGTTATTCAGTGTGTGAGAAACTATAACACAGAAACAAGGAGGGTAGAGAAGCATGGCAGAATATATGCTGATCTGTCAATCAAGGGTATTGCTGCCACTTTCAGTTTGCCGTTGGGCAAGAAAGTTGCCAACATGGATTTGAGGAAGTCGGAAGTAGAATATGAGAATAACAAGAAGTCTACTAGGAAGAAAAAGTATCAATGGAAGGTGAAGAATAGTCCTTATCCTGCAGCAGCTAAACTTCCTGTACATTTATATAAATTCGACTTTGATGATGAGTACCAGTACATGATAGCATTGCTAAGCAGAGTAATAGGCTAGCCTGATGCTGGAAGTTTTAAGTACTAGATGTATGCAGTCATCCTGATGTGTCTCTACACAGACAACAAGCCAATGTGGGCCAAGATGATAAGTGATTCTCTGGATGAGCAACTGATGAACCTAGGAGGTCCAGATTGTTCCTTCTATATGACATCGTATATAGTTTATTCATGTGCCTACAAGGGTACATTTGATGCATTGATTACAGATGGAAAAATTGGAGGCACAACCAATGATGCACACATATGGGATCATCATCCCCAACTATAAAGAGTGAATTACCTCCAGGATTACAAGCTGGTAAATGATGCATTTTCTATGCACTTGGCGAGAACAATGGAAGAAGATAGAACCAAGAGACTGAGCATGGAGGCTCAAGAAGTTATCTACAAGCATGGAGCCTGGTTTATCCAATTTGCCACTTTCTCCCATATCAAGATTGAAGGTTTTGAGGGGGAGCCTCTCATGCTCCCAAGGTACCCCATAGATGCTGTTGTCTTAATGGAGTTTCTAAGACAAATCTCTACAATATTGAATGCTTATAAGGTAAACAACAAGCTTCCACCAGTTTTGTTTCCAGTTACAATGGGATGGTACATGTGCCTAGATTCTGAGAGTATAAAGAAGGCCATAGACAGTCTAGCAATGATGAATTTCTAGCCTTTCCCATTAGTAAGATCATGGGAAAACCCATCCACCGAAGGAACCTTGAAGATTTCTGGGCAGATTGTGAAGATGAAGTTGAAGCCAGAAGAAGAAGATACCAAAGGCTTACACTTAACCAAATCAAGACCTTTGATTGCATCTCCATCCCAGCACAACTGAAGAAAGATGATGGAATGATAATAGCTAATGAATATGAAGAGAAAAAGATATATAATGATACCATCTCTACGTCAGATCTCACTATACAGGAGGATATCTCCTTAGATCCATTCACAGGTAGGATATTACAGCTAACCCAAGCTTGGGTGGATGAGCAGATAAATGCACTGAAGAAAAAAGGTGTTGTCATCACGGTGGATAATAAGAAGAAAAGGCAGGAAATTGCTGAAGATGAATATGATGACTTCTTAGTTGAGAAGAGAAAGACTAAAGGAGAAAAGGTACCACCTCCTAAGAAAAGAAAAAGACCTCCAAGAGGAAAGAAAATTGATACTGAACCCAAAGGGGTTATAGTGGAAAGAGTGATAGTGCCTGCTAAAGATGCATCAAGATCCGGACAAATATCAGCATCATCAGCACAGCCTCCTCGGGATAAACAAAAGGCCAACTGCACAACCTACTATTGCATATGAGGAGGATCAAGCCTCACATAAGAATAAAGAGAAAGATTTTCTTTTAGAGGAAGAATCTAAAGAAGAGGAGGGCCCTATATCATTCACTAGAAAGAGAAAAGCACCTCAGGTGGTAGCCACTACACCTAAGAAACCAAGGACTTCTATGAGAGGTGAAATA
Organism: Cunninghamia lanceolata; assembly: GCA_027924645.1. Taxonomy (NCBI): domain Eukaryota; kingdom Viridiplantae; phylum Streptophyta; class Pinopsida; order Cupressales; family Cupressaceae; genus Cunninghamia; species Cunninghamia lanceolata. The sequence goes on from BSBN01000047.1 coordinate 26,154,995, forward strand.
AAGAAAACTCCCATAATGTTGAGGGGAGCAGGTGGGGAAGTATTTAAGAAGGAATTGCAACATAATGTTCCACTTCCCACCATTGTGAAGTTTAAAACTGAGCAAGCAGAAGAACAAGTAAAAGGAACCTCTAAAATACTTCAAAGTGGTCAAGTCTCATTAGATGAGAAAATCAACCTATCTGATGATGAGGTGGTGAAAGATGTAACTTCACAAAGAATGGAAACCCTTGCTGCTGGCACTCAGATAACTCCTCATGGAACTCCATCAATACAAACAGTGTTAGAGGAGATGAAGCAAGTGGAATCAAGGAAAGAGAAGAGCCCAGAAAAGGTAGCCCAAGAGATGGGGCTTGATACATTGATTGAGCAAGCAACCAGTCATGCAGTAATTGATCTCACCTATAGATAGGATGCAAGTCCTGAAAATCAAGGAGGTATTCAAGATAAAGAAGAAAATATTGAGGAAGTAAAGATGGCAGAGATAGAGAGCCACATTTTGGACATGGGTGAGCAAAAACAAAAGGAAGTACCTATTGGACCCAAGATAATTGAAGTCCAAGATAAGGGAGGAAAAGAAACAGATACATCAGATGATCCTACCCTAAAGGTACAAGAAGTAATTGTTACAGCTGCGAAGAAAATTGCAGTTATAGATCAGGTTGGTGTACCTAAGATAGACATAGGGACATCCATAGAAGCTAACCTACCTCATGATGAGGAAATCACCAAGGTGGATGAGAAGCCCATGGAGGAAGCAAATGATCAGGAGCAAGATAAACATAAAGATGATCAACAGGATCACCCTCCAAAAAAGGAAGTCCCTCAACAAGAGGATATACCTAAGGATCACCTTCATGAGGAACGTCATGAGGAAGAAAAAAGAAGATCACCCTCACCATCGAACATGATGGTGGATACCGAAGATCAGGGTGATCATCATGATAATGATGGAAACCAACAGTCAAAGGATCCAATTCCTCGATGGCTCGAAAAAGAAATTGAAGCAGAATCAGGCATAGGGATACAGGAATTTGATGTATCCACATTATTTACAGAAACCCTAATAAAGCCAAGGAGGAAAGCTAGAATAACTTCTGCAATAAGAAGGGATCCTATAACTGGTAGAAGAACAGCCCAGGTGGCCATCCCTACAGCAAATAAAGAAAAGGGCAAGATCACTCTGGATGAGTTCCAGATTACTTCAGTGGATTTGGGATTCGCCAATGAGGATCAGGAAGGCCAGGAAGGTAAGGACATTATTGATTCATTGACCCAGAAGGTGAAAAAGGAAAAAGAGAAAAATAAACAACACAAGGAGCACATTGCTTAGTTGCATACTTACATAAAAGGGTTAATTGACCCTGAAGATACATCAACTGATCATGCAGTCCCATTGACTGCTATTTCTCAGGATGAAGTAAATAAACTGGATCTCATGAAGCATGAGTCATCCATAATGAGAAAGTGGATGTTATCCACATTTGATGAGGTAGAAGAAGTGGTAAAAGCCTCTTTAAAGGGATGGAATTCTTTGAGTCTCTCCAGGAGAAAAGTTGATAAATTGCAAATGGAGATCAGGAAGAGGTCTCTTTAGCTAGAGAAAATTTTGATCATCTTGGAGGAAATAAAGAGAATTGACCCTCAAATTCTCATAAGCAACCAAGTGCTAAATAACAATAATGCACTGTTGATAGACATATGGTACAAATACATTAGGTTTGAATGTGACGTACTTAAAAGATGCAACAGTAAACTAAGAGATATCAGCATGAAACTACATGATATGATGTCATATGAAGCTGAAATTTTGGAAGTACTGGAAGGAAAGGCAAAAGGCAAAATAGAAAATCAGGATGAAGAGTTTGCAAATAAAGCTCTACATAACAACTTCCAACAGGAGGCTGACGATCCCTTAAATCACTTGACAGAAGAAACTATGGATAAGATCATGAGGATCAGGGTCAAGATGGAGAATTATAACGAGACATCCTGCAGCAGGAAAAGTAAATTAGAGAATCTCTGAGGCAAATATCAAATGCATAGGCATGCCACCATCAAAGCAAAAACTCAAGATGGTAGGTAGATAGAAAAAATAGTACAGTCATATGAAAATATCCAGACATCCATGCAGGTCCATGTACAAGGAGAAGCTCATCATGAGGATGAAGATTTTGAAAGTGATGATACTAGTGCACATCATGATGATGATGAAGCACCCAATGAAGGTACGCCATAAAGGGAACATAAGTACATCAAATACTTAGGAAAACATGAGTTACCTAGATGGTTGCCAGCTAGCAACCGGTGCCATAGGATAGTGTTGACAAAGTCAAAGAGAAATGTGAACCATAGATCTTGAATAGATAAATCCTGATCATAGATCAATTGTAACCGCTCCCTCATCTTGTTCTATAAAAGGTGCAGGGATGCTGCATTTTAAAACATTCAAAACTTAATTGAAATCTGTTTGCTGAAATATTCAGGGCTCATTTCAAAGTTGTTGTATACATATATGTTCTTGCATACTTAATGAATGAGAAGACTATTTTGATTACAATCCATCATAAATCTTGAGTAATCAGTGTGTGAATTCTAGATACATGCTTTGATTTGCTATGTCCCTTGGAGTGTATATCAGCTTGCATGTGTTGTCTTCATACCTTTCCTTTGAAGTTAGCATCGACTATATCTAGCTGTGGAATGTCTTGGTGAACATATGGTTTGATTTCTTCTCTTCATGACTATATCTGATGTATATGTGGCTCAATAGCTAAAGGTTCAACATTAATTTGAAGTATTTCTTTCAGTTTCTTTCAATTTTAGACAATTTCATCACCTTAATTGCAAATAATTGACAATCTTAAGCAAATAATACAAATATGCAGACATCTCATAGATAACTAAATATCATTAGCATATTTGAGCTAAATGCATGTAGTGTTGAAAATATCATGCAAAGAATTACAAATAATGGTAAAATTCATACAAATATCAACCTGTAGGCACATTATTTGAGTGAATTCATAGTGCAGAGGTAAAATAATTTGAAAATTTATGCAGGGCAGATATAAAGAATAGGATATTTGGAGAAATATTGATGAACTTTACAGAAATTACTGATGAGATCTACGTAAGGCCCCAAAATGGAAACAACAACACACATCAACCTCTGAGTAATATCAGAAGATTAAGACCTAATCACTGGAGACTTGAGATCATGAATTTTCTAAATTCATTGTATCTTTCAAGATGAATAAAGGTTAATGTGTACTTTTATTCTATGTTTGTTTATGACTAACATCATCATCAACAAGGATTTAGTGCGTATAAATATCATGGAGGAAGTCAAGGAGGTAGCTAAGGAAATATTAAGAAATAAGGAAGAGGAGAAAGAGAGTGAGGGGAAGGATAACATGCTAGCTTCTCAAAAAGAGGGTTTACCAAGTAAGGAGTATGTTCCTACAACTGCTATGGAAGAGCAACAAAATGTTGACGAGTAGCAAATTTCACAAGAGCAACCTCCACAACAAGAAGCACATGCACAACATGAAGAACAAGAAGATGAACAAGAAGATGAACAAGAGGAGGAAGAAGATCATGAAGAACAAGAACAAGAGGTCTTAACAAAGGAACCTCAAGATGAGGTCATGAATGATAAAGCTACAGGTGTTACTGTAGAAATACCATATTGGATAGGGTCAGAGGTGAGGCAAGCATCAACAGTGTAGCTGATACCTATTGATATTAAGAGTTTATTATCCAATGAGGTTGCTAGAAGAGGTAAGAGAAAAGATAGAATAATGTCTTGAATAAAAAGGGATCCTTTAGGGACAAGGACTATGCAAATGGCAGTTCCACAGGTAGACAAAGAAAAGGGAGAAATAGGGATGGAAGAATACAATGTTATCAGCATGAGTCTTGGTCATGTGAATAGAGAGTAGCATATTGAGGAATTACAGGAGATGACCAAATTCACTACCAATAAAATGAGAAAAGATAAACAAAAGATGATATATTTGAAGGGGCAAATTCCCTAGTATCAACAATTTATTCAGGGAATATTTCATCCCACACAAGGTTTGCAAGAATTATCTTCAGAATTGACTATTTTGTCTAAGGAACAGATAAATGAAATAGAAAGTAAAAAGCATAAAGCTAACATGTGGGAAGAATATATCAAAACATTCATTCAAAAGGGAGAAGAAGTAATAAAAATTGTGATTGGAAATTGGAGCCTTGCATTGACAGAGAAGAATAATTGTGCTAACATTATACAAAGGTGTCAAGCAAGGATATTGCAAAATAGGGATGAGTTTAAGAAACTCAAGGCTATGGAAGGACATACACAGTCCTTGGGTCATGAAGGTGTTATAACTTTGCAGATTGTGTTTCAAATACATAACTGGAGGATGGAGCTGAAGTTTGAAGAAGGTAAAATTAGACCTTGCATTGTCAATGTGCAAAATTTAGAAAAAATTACTCAAGATTTGCTAAAGAAACATGTGAAGATAATAGAACATTTGGTTAAGTGTCAATGCACCCAAGCTCAAATATATGATGTGGATAGAATGGTAAAAGAGTTCAAGGATAGATTTCAGTTATGTATTGATGACCCTATGAACAAATTAGATGAAGATGTAATGGAAAGGATAATGGATCTAAGTGCAAAGATTAAAAAGTATCATAAAAGAAGGGAGAATAGAGAAAACAGAGCACAAGTATTAAAGACAAGTGTGGAAATGTACTAGGATGCTTCTCAAAGAACAAGTCATGCATCTATATCCACTGTAGTTTAAAGGTATACACACTACATGAGTAAGAAGAAAGGGGTAGTTATTAGAATACTTTTTCAATGTTTGTTCCATATTGTATTATGTTATTTTATCATGTTTGTGGAATAGTCAAAGATAAAAGTCAAACGTAGAGGACATTTTGGTAATTCTAAAGATTCTAAAGGGCATCTTTGCGCTTGAGAGAATATGAACTTTTGGGATATTTTGGAGAGATAACTAGCATCATTAGACTGCTGGTGATTTTGTAAACATGACAGGAGATTTTTGGTCTATATAAGGAGCTTTAATATGCATATTTGAACACACATGGCTGATATAGAAACATTACTGGATAAATTGCAAGAGAAGTGATTTTGGAGAATACTTTGAGCATAGTAGTTGAGCTAGATTTTCCTATGTCTGTAGTAAGGAATATGTGGAACATCCTATTTCCTTACTATATCTATAAAAACGTCTGTAAGTTTTGATGATATTGTTGATGTATTTAGAAAATTAAAGTCATATATTGTAAATGTGAAATGACTAGCATATATCAGTAAATACAAACATTGAATTTCTACATCTATTCTAGAATGTTGTTCAATTTATGTGTTCTTTTGATATATTTCCTTGAACATCACAATTCTATATGTTAATTTGTGAAATGATCTGGATTAACGTATATGAGTTTATTTGTTTTTGAATTGCCCAAGGTCCTTAGAATTTGTCTACGTGAGTAACAGAACATCATAATTGTTTAGATCATGTCTCTTACCTTATCTTTTATCTTTCTTTTACCAGGAGTTTAAATAAATAGCCAAAACACAGTCATCCAAAGGAAATTGTTAAAGATTCTGATAAATATAGGGAAATGCTAAAGATGTTTTGATAATTTTCATAAAGTTTTAAAGTAGATTTTGTTTCTATAAAATTCATGCGAAGGTTGATCGTAGAGTTATAAATACATATGTATAATTAATGCTTCAATGATATTTTGGAAATATTTGCAAAGAATCTATATCTTTAGAAGTATTTGAGGTTATTTGCAAAGAGTAAGTAACAGTAGCTAGTAATGAACTTTTAAATCATGTAAGGTCCCTTGAACAAATAGCTTCACATTGAACACTGAGTAAGTCTAACACAATCATGACCTAATTACCGAAGCCTTGGAATTGAGAACTATTTTTAATAATTCTCCTGGTGCAGAGGCACCTACCTAACAGCTAGCCTCCTTGAGGCAGTTAGTAGTTTTAGGTCTTGTTTATGTTTCCAAGAAGGTCTATTAAGACCAATTGCATGTAATAAGGTCATGCTGATCATGATAAGATCATGCTGACTAGGCTTTTACTATTTTTAGGAAGTTTGTTAGAACAGCTGTCATGATGTATGTTCGGTTGGATCTCCCAGCCGCTTGGAGAGTTCCCAGCCGCTTGGAGTCGGGTCAGTAGTACTCGTAGGAAAATCTACTTAAGGATGAGGATCGGTTGATATTGGATACAGATAGATATCATCGATCGAGCTAGGTTGCAGAGAGTGAGACTGAGAGAGAAGTTGATCATTGTATTGCATCTTTTGAAATCAATAAAGAGATCCTGTTTGTGTTCTTGCTCTGGTTGGATTCCATTGTTAAATCGATTTGCTGGTTTGAGAGGTTTCATGGATTTACTGATCCATTCCACCGGTTGATCCGTCTGATCGGTGGAATGGTAATGTACAGTAGGTTAGGTTGTAGTTTGTCTGTTTGCATGCAGGTGTGCAGGACCGCCGTCGAGAGATGTTGAAGACCCTAGCATGGGTATGTGCTAGGTCGAGCTAATAAGATAGAGTGTGGAAGATCACCCTGAGAGTGGATCGGGTCATCCCTGGAGGATCGGCGAAGTGAAATTTCGCTAAGTGAAGAAGTTCGTCAAAACGACATCATCAGGATATCTTGGTGAATATCCTGCAGTCAGTTTGAGCATCGTCATCCGGATAAGTGGAGGAGAGCATGATGCTTTTGATTGCATGAAGTGCAAGTGCGTCGGGGTGATCATCATCAGGAGGAGCCGAGGAGGAGTGCATCGGCATCAGGTAGAAGATCGGGTCATGAAACTGTTGGAGTTTGTATGTTGCGAGTGCATCAGGATGTTTTGAGTTGGACATATACTAAGTGTATATATCGGCGTCAGGATCATCTCTCGGGAGTGCCCTTCATCCGCGTATCGCTAGCAGATGCAGGAGTGAAAATTTGGTTTTTTTGACTAAGTGTTGAAGAGGTCATCAGGATATTGGGTGACGTCATCATCATCAGGATATGACGTCATCGTCATCAGGATATTGAGATATCCCCCTATGCAAGTTTAACCTGCCGTTGTTAAGTGCTTGGGTATCGGCAGAAGGTTGTATTAACATCATCAGGAGGTTTCGAGAGAACCGGATAAAGCAGATCATGATGCTGTTGCTTGTGTCGTCGGCTAGTGGAGCATCGAAGGGAAGGTGCTGAAGTGGTCGTCATCAGGATATTTGGAGCAACCAGATATTTGATATCCTGCTGACGAAGGTGGTGTCGCATATCATGCTGATGCCGCTAGTGTTTGGCACCCGATGAATAGTGCAACAGGAGGATGTTTGCGCCCGTTGAGTATCATGATGATGATGATAGGCGACAGGCGGAGGAGGTGAACAGTAGTCGGCAGGAGGATAATCGTGATTGTCTGAAATATGATGATGATGCGGACAGTGTAAAGCGGAATATGATGATGATGGCGAAGATGATGATGATGAGGATGGGCTGCAGACATCCATGCTATATGCGAAGGTTATAGTGTGGATGCCTCTGCATCATAGTGGTATCAGAGCAAAGGTTAGGATCTTCTGGAAAAGATAAGCAGGATGTCAGACGAAGAAGGAACATCTGAGGTTCCAGCAAGGATGACCAACGCTGAGTTGGCAGTTCTGGTGAAGAAACAGATTGCAGAAAGCAAGGCCGTGAAGGCTCAGAATCAGGAGTTGAAAGATGAGTTAGTAAAGTTGAGGAGCAGAGTAGGTTCTGGTAGAGAAGATGATAGGGAAGAAGAAGAGATCCCTAATTGGAGCGAGGAGGTCATTCCTACAGACCAGAGACCACTGTTGAACGCCCTCAAGGCCATGGAGAGGAGAACCATGGATGTGAAGCTGGATTTGCCAGTGTTTACAGGTAAGATGGACCCTGATTCAGTAATGGAGTGGATAGACTGTTTGAACAATTTCTTTGTAACAGAGGAGATACCAGAACAACAGAGAGTGAAGATAGCACAGTCAAAGATGAAAGAAGCTGCCTTGACATGGTGGAATTTTGTTCAAGATGATAGAGTACAGGAAGGAAAACGTAGAGTTGCCACATGGAAGAAGATGATGGCATTGGTAAAGGAAGCTTATATTCCTTTGGATTACAGTATCCAGTTACACAAGAGGAAGCAGAACCTGAAGCAGAAGGAGCTAGATGTCAGCTCATATACAGAAGAATTCATGAAACTCTGTATGAAGACAAAGGTGAAAGAAAGTGAAGAAGAGAAGGTAGCCAGATACCTTAATGGATTAAGGTTTAATATTCAGGATGATCTAAGTCTGCATAATCCAGATACAGTCCAGAAATGTTTCCAGCTGGCATTGAAAGTGGAAGAAAAGTTGAAGCGAAAACAAGAACAAAACAATAGAGGAAGAGGATCAGCCCATAGAACAAGGCAAACCAATGAGAGTCAAGAAGACACTGGTAAGGGATAGGGACAATCTGATTTCAGAGGTGGATGGAAAGGTAATAAAGGCAGATTTGGAGGTGGTAGAGGTTCTACTACATTTTCAGGGAAATGTTACACCTGTGGTGAGTTTGGTCATCCATCCTTCAAATGTCCAGAAAACAAAGGTTCATCATCCAGAAATGATAGAACGAGTGACAAGAGAGTACAACTTGTGCAAGAAGAGAAAGAAGAGAAAAGTGTGCAGAGTCCAAACATTTATCAAAAGGATCAGGAGGCTGATAATTGTGGATACCCAGAAAGTGGAGAATCCCTACTGATGAGAAAAACAGTGATTACCATGAAGGTACCTGACAAAGAATCCCCACACAGAAGAGCTCTTTTCAGGACCACATGCAAGAGTAAAGGTAAAGTATGTAAGGTTGTCATTGATACTGGTTCAACAGACAACATGGTATCTCAGGAGATGGTGGATAAACTGCATTTGGAAAGGATTCCACATCCACACCCTTACAAGGCATCTTGGGTGAGTGATAGTCATTCACTTTTTGTCTCTAAACAGGCATATGTGGATTTCCAGATTGGAGCATATCAGGATAGAATTTTGTGTGATATTTTGCCCATGGAATGTTGTCACCTACTGTTGGGTAGACCATGGCAATTTGATAGGAGGGTACTGTATGATGGGTATGCTAATACCTACACCATCCAGAAAGATGGAAAGACTATTAAGTTGATGCCATTACAGGAAGCCGCTGCAGCACAGGAGGCAGCCAAAGTCATTTTAATGGGAAAGAAGGAATTTGTGCAGATGCCTAGAGGAGCAGGCATAAAGGCAGTTCAGAACACTGCAGGGAAAGGAATTGTTAAAGACAACAAGCTGAAGAAAGTTTCAGTTGTGACTGACAGAGGTCAGCAGCAGGTTCAGACACAGGATGGTAAATAGCAACCAGTTGAGAGGAATGACAAGGATGTTGTCATAGTTGGGACTATTGCTTGTCCTATAAAGATTGACAGGAAGATAGAGTTGAACATTTCAGAAGTTCAAGAGGCAGTTCAGAAAGAGGTTCTGGTCGGGCAACCTGACAAACACAAGGTATGTGAGAGAAAAGCCTACATTGATAGGCATGAGGATTTACTTGCCAGAAAGCAAGTTACAGTTCAGAAGTCTTGGAGCAGCCAAGAGCCAGCAGAGGATAAAGCTGGAACAGGTCAGAAGACTAACAAGGCAAAGTGTAAAGGTGGAGGACTTCCATATCCTAACTCATGGGACATGAGTTATTTTCTTTTGGGGAGTATGGTGCAGAGGCACCTACCTAACAGCTGGCCTCCTTGAGGTAGTTAGTAGTTTTAGGTCTTGTTTATGTTTCCAAGAAGGTCTGTTAAGACCAATTGCATGTAATAAGGTCATGCTGATCATGATAAGATCATGCTGACCAGGCTTTTACTATTTTTAGGAAGTTTGTTAGAACAGCTGTCATGATGTATGTTCGGTTGGATCTCCCAGCCGCTTGGAGAGTTCCCAGCCGCTTGGAGTCGGGTCAGTAGTACTCGTAGGAAAATCTACTTAAGGATGAGGATCGGTTGATATTGGATACAGATAGATATCATCGATCGAGCTAGGTTGCAGAGAGTGAGACTGAGAGAGAAGTTGATCATTGTATTGCATCTTTTGAAATCAATAAAGAGATCCTGTTTGTGTTCTTGCTCTGGTTGGATTCCATTGTTAAATCGATTTGCTGGTTTGAGAGGTTTCATGGATTTACTGATCCATTCCACCAGTTGATTCGTCTGATCGGTGGAATGGTAATGTACAGTAGGTTAGGTTGTAGTTTGTCTGTTTGCATGCAGGTGTGCAGGACCGCCATCGAGAGATGTTGAAGACCCTAGCATGGGTATGTGCTAGGTTGAGCTAATAAGATAGAGTGTGGAAGATCACCCTGAGAGTGGATCGGGTCATCCCTGGAGGATCGGCGAAGTGAAATTTTGCTAAGTGAAGAAGTTCGTCAAAACGGCATCATCAGGATATCTTGGTGAATATCCTACAGTTAGTTTGAGCATCGTCATCCGGATAAGTGGAGGAGAGCATGATGCTTTCGATTGCATGAAGTGCAAGTGCGTCGGGGTGATCATCATCAGGAGGAGCCGAGGAGGAGTGCATCGGCATCAGGTAGAAGATCGGGTCATGAAACTGTTGGAGTTTGTATGTTGCGAGTGCATCAGGATGTTTTGAGTCGAACATATACTAAGTGTATATATCGGCATCAGGATCATCTCTCGGGAGTGCCCTTCATCCGCGTATTGCTAGCAGATGCGGGAGTGAAAGTTTGGTTTTTTTGACTAAGTGTTGAAGAGGTCATCAGGATATTGGGTGACGTCATCGTCATCAGGATATGACGTCATCGTCATCAGGATATTGAGATATCCCCCTATGCGAGTTTAACCTGCCGTTGTTAAGTACTTGGGTATCGGCAGAAGGTTGTATTAACATCATCAGGAGGTTTCGAGAGAACCGGATAAAGCAGATCATGATGCTGTTGCTTGTGTCGTCGGCTAGTGGAGCATCGAAGGGAAGGTGCTGAAGTGGTCGTCATCAGGATATTTGGAGCAACCAGATATTTGATATCCTGCTGACGAAGGTGGTGTCGCATATCATGCTGATGCCGCTAGTGTTTGGCACCCGATGAATAGTGCAACAGGAGGATGTTTGCGCCCGTTGAGTATCATGATGATGATGATAGGTGACAGGCGGAGGAGGTGAACAGTAGTCGGCAGGAGGATAATCGTGATTGTCTGAAATATGATGATGATGCAGACAGTGTAAAGCGGAATATGATGATAATGGCGAAGATGATGATGATGAGGATGGGCTGCAGACATCCATGCTATATGCGAAGGTTATAGTGTGGATGCCTCTGCATCATCTCCACATTCTTCAAGATAAGACAAGTTCTTTGTGAATTTATCTCATGTTGTATGTGTATAAAAACCACATCAATAGCTTTTGAGACTTGTCTTCATCATCTTGGATGTTATACTGACTTCCACTTGCATGTGCAAGACTAATTTAGTTGATAGGATGTTGATTCTACATTTCTGGGTCAGCAGGGTACCTCTATATGTTCATCCTTCCAAGACGACTCCGGTTGGCTCCTTTGCCCTTTTAGACCTAAAATCTACAAGTTCAAGCATCAATTTCATCTTAACAAGTTTTTTTCCATCATTTTGAATCAAAATATGTCCATTTACAGCCTTAGATTCATCTGGAATAGCTCATTGTCAATGTCACTTTTTCTATGAACAACCTCTTAAATCCAGTGATTTTCACATGATTTTCTGCATTTTTTACCATTTTCAAGTACCCAATTTGGCCTATATGTTGATCTGGGAAGTTTTTGTGACCATTAGCATCCATTTGGAGACATTTGTTTTGCATTTTTATAACCTTTTTTTTGTAAAAAATAGGATTTTTGGAGGTACTAACTTTTCAGGTGCAATAGCATTAATTATTGTAAAACATTCCCAAAATGCTCACAAAGTTGGTAAAAATGTTGGTCATGATGTGATAGATTGATATGCAATTCAAATTCATCAATAAAATCCATGTTTCCCCTTCAAAAATGTGTTTTTGGGCCCAAATTGGTAAAATGTGTTGATTTTGAGGTGTACATACTTAGCGCTGATTTTGGCTCCAGCTGACCTAGCACTGATTTTGAGGTCTATTGACTAAGGGAAGTGCATCCCATCTTTCATGCAAGTTGGTACCCTTAGTTTTTATCACTAGACCTTCTAGTGGGGATTTCGGGTGCTACTGACCTAGCGAGGTTTTTAGGACCTACCGACCAAAGGTAGTGGAAGTGCTTTTTAGCGCAAGTCGGTAGAAGGTCATTTTAGTGCTAGGTAGTGGGATTGATTTTAGTGCAAAGTGCATTAGGGGCTATTTTTGGCCCAAAGTGTAGTCGGGGTTGTTTTTGGTACCAAATTTTGAAATCTCCTGGGTGACAGTATATTTCAAAATATATTTAATATTGTCAGGATGTTTGAGATAGGTTCCAGATCCATAGGATTTACAATGCAGATTCTAGATTTTTGAGGTTCCACCAGATTTTAGACTTAGCCATTTTTCATGGTTTTCATGGTTTCAGACTTAGCCAAATCAGGATGCTAGAGCTATGCATCAGGATGAAAGTATATGGACCCCTTAATGAAACCTTGTGGAATTTGACATGATTTTGCAACTCTAAGACCTGGAAATTAGAAATTTCAACATGACACATCCTGTAGAAGCGGTTTCAAGGACAATATCCAGTGACATGATTTTTCAGCAAAGTGTAGTAACACCTAGTTTCAGCACAAAAGGCAACAAGTGGCTACTTCTTAAGCACAAACCCACTCAAGACACGTCCAAATAAATCATGAAAGACATCAAATGACTTCAAACATGCCAAATACTCAAATCTGGAACAAATCCTGTGTTCTAAGTACAAATCCACCTTCTCATTGCCATAAAGAGAGAAGGTTGAGACTCAAAGCCAAAGTGAAAAAAGGGGGTCTCCATTTGGAAAAATGGGGCATGTGTGCAAGGCACAACATGTGGCAACCATTCATTTCCATTCTGCTACTTGATTTTTATCTTTCCTTTTCCAACAATCTGATAGGGTTCATCATCACCTAAATATGCCTGTCCAAAATCACTTTGAACATAATCTACAAAATATTTCCTATGGGGTGTGGCATGAAATGAAGCCCCTAAATCTATTACCCACGAATCATTAGCATTATCTAAACATAAAATTAAAGCATCATGTAATTTATTACTTGCAACATTAACTTCCTTACTGTCATCATGTTGTACTTCTCCTTGTTTGCCCTTTCGAGACCAACAATCCTTCTTCAAGTGTCCTGGCTTTCCACAGTGCCAGCAATCCATTCTTCCTCTGGATTTAGATCTGCCTTACTTTTACTTCCCTTGTGACTTCCCACAATTTGTTGGGCTTTTCCCTCTCTCCTTTGTTCTTCCCTTGTTCTCTATAGTCGAAGCATTACCCAATGTTGAACTCTCACCTGTGCTTTTCCATCACATTTCCTTACTAAGGATAACACCAACAACATCATCAAATTTAAAAATATTTGAACCAAAGATAGAGTTACTTACAACCATTACCAAGCTATTCTAGCTTTCTGTAAAAGAACATAAAACCAAGAGAGCCCTCACCTCTTCATCAAATTTCACTTTTACAGAAGTTAACTGACTAGTAATTGTATTAAATCCATTTAAATGATTTGTCACAGATCTACCTTCAATCATTTTCAGATTAAACAAATGCTTCATGAGAAATACCTTATTTGAGGCTGATAATTTTTCATACAATTTAGCCAAAGCTTTCATTAGATCATTTGTTGTCTTTGCTTCTATTATATTGATTTCCACAGATGGTGCCAGGCACAAACAAATGCTTCCCAGTGCCTTTCTATCTAGAAGTTCCCAATCCTCATCAGTCATTGCTACCGGTTTCTTGGCTTTTCCTTCCAATGGCCTCCACAAATCCTTTTGATAGAGATAATCCTCCATCTGTATATTCCATAACTCATAGTTCTGCCCATTGCATTTATCTACCTTCAATTTACCCTCATCCACCATTGCTCCCACTTAACCGTGAGACTCCCACTCAACTATGAGACCTTTCTGCAGACGATAATCAAACACAACCCGCTCTGATACTAGTTGTTAGGGTTTAGGAAGATTGAGCAATAAACATTAATGATTATATGTAATTAAATAACCCAAATATAACAATGAAGAATTTCACAAAAGAGATCAACATAGAATTTTAACGTGGTTCACCCAAAATGGGCTACATCCACAGAAACTCAGGCATCCAATGATTTTATTATCTAGTTCAAAATAGATTACAATCTCATGAATTCCATCTCGCAACATACATCCCAACCACTTATAACAATCTTTTTAGAAGCTTATAGAATTAGGGTTTTACAATGTCATTTTTTATTTGTCATTAAAAAAAATTAACTATCGACCCCAAATGTGTAAAAAAGGGGAAAAAATGGTTTCCTTTGAACAACATATCCTCCTGAATGAAATAGTCCAACCATTTACTCCTATCTGTCACAATAGGTTCCTTACAAGCTTTCCAAGATTCTATAAAATTAGGATCTCCTTCATACATGTTCTTCAACTCCTCAAATCCTAATACTTTAACTCTCATCTCTGTCAGCAAGTTCCTTCTTGTACTCAAGGCATCTGTAACTTTATTTGACTTTCCACTCCTATGCTTCAATACAAAAGTGTAACTTTGCATGAACTCTACCCATCTCATGTCTCTGATTCAACTTTCCTTGACTGTTCAAATACTGCAAAACTTGATGATCTATATACAACACAGACCCCTTAGGCAACAAATAATGTCTCCACTTCTTCAAGGCTTGAATTATGGCATAAAACTCCTAATAATAAATTGAATATCTTCTCCTTCCATCATTCAACTTCGCACTGAAATATGCTACAGGGCTACCTTCTTGACTCAACACTGCTCCTATTGCATTTCCACTTGCATCACAATCTACTTGAAATACCTTATTGAAATATGGTAATGCCAACACAAGTTGCTCTATCACTTTCTACTTCAATAATTCAAAATTTTTATCTACTCCTGATGTCCACTTAGAGTCCTTTCTATCACCTCTCATTGTCTCTATCATAGGGTTACATATTGAACTGAAATTTCTAATGAACTTCCGGGAGAAACTAGCTAATCCATGAAATGATCTAACTTCTCCAATGCTCTCAGGTGTAGGCCACGCAATAATTGCTCTCACTTTCTGAGGGTCCATCTTCAATCCTTTTGCAAAAATCACAAATCCCAAGTATACCAATTCTTCCTTCATGAAACTACACTTCTTGATGTTTATTAGCAATTTCTCTTCTCTCAATCTCTGCAATACTTGTCTTAGGTGCCACAAATGTTCTTCCTTTGTCTTACTAAAAATTAGAATATCATCCAAATATACAATAACAAACTTACCCAAGAATTTCTTTGAAACTTCATTCATCAACCTCATGAAAGTACTCGGTGCATTTGTCAATCCAAAAGGCATCACTAACCACTCATACAATCCTTCATTTGTCTTCAAAGAAGTCTTTCATTCAACTTCTGATCTGATGGTATCTACTCTTCAAGTCTATCTTTGTAAAATATTTTTCTCCACTCAAATAATCCATAATGTCATCCATCCTAGGTAAAGGAAATCTATACTTAACTGTGATCTTGTTGATTGCTCTAGAGTCTATACACATTCTCCATTCTCCATTCTTCTTTGGTGCTAACACTGCAAGTACTGCACAAGGGCTCAAGCTTTCTCTAATCAAACCTTTCCTCAACAACTCTTTTATATGTCTATTCAATTCTTCATTCTTTGTCGGTGCCATTCTGTGTGTTGCTTTGTTAGGCAAACTAGCTCTAGGTATAAGATCCATGTGATGACTGATACTCCTGATTGGCAGAAATCCTTCAGGTACATTATCTGATATGATGTCTTCATACTCTACTAGCAACTTAGTTATCTCCTCTAGTTGTAATTCTTTAGTCTTTAGATTTTCAAGCTTCTTAGGAATCAAAACATAACACATGTTCTCATGTCTCAAACCATCCAGAAATTTCCTTCCATCTACTAAATAGATTAGATAGCATTCCCACATACTCCACTCTTAGGATCATCTTCCAAAGGAATCAATGTAATTCTCTTTCCATTTGATGTTATAGTATATTTATTCTTTCTTACATCATGTATAGCTTATTCTATCGTACTGCCATTGTCTACCCAAGAAAATATGACAAACATCCATAGGCATAATATCACACAATACTTCATCATGATAAGATCTAATATGAAACTTCACCAAACATTGTTCACTCACCAGTACCTTATGATCATCTTGAATCCATGGTATCTAATATGTCTTAGGGTGTTCCAATCTTTCCAACTTCAGCTTAGTCACCATCTCTTCTAAAACCAAATTATCAAAACTACCACTATCAATTATAACTTTACAACATTTACCTCCTAATTTGTATCTGATTCTTAACAAACTTTTCCTCTGCGGTGGTTCCTCATTTGTCTCTTCTTGAAATAGTGCTCTCCTCATGACTAATGACTCTCCTTTCTCAAGTTTACCAGTTGAACAAGGGTTACCTAGTTCAATAGGTTCTTCTTCCTCATAAGTTGCTCTTCCACTGTTCTCTATCTTCTTGCTTGTACTTCCTTGATTACATTCAAATGCTCTGTGTCCTTCACCTCCACACTTAAAACAGGTTCCTCTAGCTATTCTCCTATCAGGTCCTCTTCCTTCTCTTCTGTATCCTTCACTCTGGTATGAACTAGGGTTTCCTCTATGGTAGAAAGTTTTGTTATCTCTCTGGTATACATTATTATCTTTGTCTTCCTTCTTCAATGTGTTATCTTATCTGTTCTACTCCACATATGATCTCTCTCCTCCAAAAAATGTTCTACCTCTCTAAAATTTACCTCCTCTACCTCTTTATCTTTGCTCATGCTTCTTGTTCAACTTTTCTTCAACTTTCAGGGCAAACTGATATGCTTCTTCCAAGGTTGTCATCCTCACTAGACTCAATTCTTCTTGAATGTTCAATCTTAGTCCATTGATGTATCTAGCTAATTTCTCCTTTCTTGATTCACTATGTCCTATCTTTATGATCATATTATGAAATTCTTCAGTGAACTCCTTCACATATTTCTCCTTTTGTCTTAGGTTTTGCAATCTTTTTGGTAGGTCCAACTCATAGTCAGCTGGTATAAACCGATTCTTCAAATTTGTCACCATTCTATCTCATTTTGTAATATTCTCTTTTCCTTTTCTATTTCTATCCAATTGAACCTCTTTCCACCATATAGCAGCATGTCCTTTCAACTTTGTCTTTACAAATTTCACCTTCTCTGGATCTTCAATTTCTTCATACTCAAAGTATTCTTTTAGGTCATTTATCTAGTCAATCAACTCTTCAAGATTCAAATTACCAGTGTAGTTTGGTACATCAACACTAGGTCTTTTCCCAATCTTTGAAATAGCTCACAACATTTTGACTTGATCTGATTCTTGTTCTTCTTCTCCTAGGGTTTCACCATTTTGATCAGTGGATTGAAATTCTTCATCATCTTCACTTTCAACATTAGGTCGAGGTGTCAATCCTCTTCACCTATCTTCTTCAATAGCATCCAACTGAACTCACATCATTTTCATCATTTCCATCATCTCATCCATTCTTCCATCCATAGTACCAACAATAGGTATTCTCCTCGGTGGCATCTCTTCCTAGGATCAAGTGTAACTGCCTCAAATTTGGTGATCAGGCTACAAGGTGACAACTGCCTCACAATCAGTGATCGGTTGACAACACAAGTAGTTTTCCTTAGATTCGGTGACCTGTTCACAACAAGATCTTACAAAATTCCCTCACCAACTTTGCTCAATTCATTCTCAAAATATTTGAACTTCGCTCTGATACCACTTGGTGCAGTCACGGATAGGAGGGTCCACAAAGTGAACAATCCAAACCGTGCAGTAAGATTAAACACAACAAAAACAACTCAAAGATAGAATATAGATATAGATTTAGTCATTCAGTATATCATTGATTCAAAATACAAACATGCTGACAACATTCAGGATTACAATTAGGGCTCATGGGCTTGATCCCTCAGTTATAGTATATGCACAAGATATGGCTTTGAAGCACCTTACGGAAGAAATTCAAATTATCCAACTTGTCAATTATGCTGACTATCACTAAATGACTTCCTAGGCACCTATTACATGATTATATATCATATCCAGAACATAAGAGTCCTCCACGTCGACCAGGAATTATTATAAACTCTGATGAAAGAGATGTAACATGTCTACACGGATAGGTCAGACCTAATCATATAGAACTCCTCCGCAAATGAATGGAATATTATGCATATCTCAAGGAAGGTCAACCACAATCTAAATTTCCTTGAATGATGTCTTTTTTAGCTCCGTAAGTCATGAAATGCTCCGCAAGTCTTCTCCTTTAGCTGATTGTCTGAGACTGTCAGGGTGCTCTTCTCTGAGAAAATAGGTGATCTTCTGATAGTGATATCTTTCTGGTACCAAATCCAAATGATCTAAAATTTGGATGTGATGTGCATGAATATGTCTAGATGCTAAGTCCATCTCCATAATGTCTAAAATGAAACTATGGCAAAATGCATACCAAACTACAGAAACTACTACTGACTGAACTAAACTAGAAAATGAAAGAAAACAAATTGAATGCAAATGTTTTTGGTTGATGCAAGATTTGTCTTGAACTAGTTATGCTCTTGCATCAATTTGTATCTGACTATAATGTAGACAGTGATCAGTGTATAGGAGCAAATGATGATATGACTCAATTTGCCAAACTAACAATGTCTAGAGTGTTGTAGGTTCTACCAAATATTCAAGAGATCCAGTATAGTCTTAGGGGGAGTAAGATATTGTGTCATTATGGTTAGTATTCATTATGATTTCCATTGTGATCTTAGAGCAGTGATAGTACATGATCTTAGAGAAGTGGCATTTGATCTCAGAGTAGAGTACACGATCTCATAAAGTATATTTGTTGCAAAATAGCTGCAATTATTGCATGTGTTGACATCAATACCCAAGGAGGTGTTCTACAAATAGGGGGATCTTCATTGGATAGAAGATTATCTCATACCAAATAGTATAATCACATTCCTTTGTCCTTGATGTCAAAGGGGGAGAGATTCAAGAGAGTGGAGAGATTCATGTTTTGCCATCAATGATAAAGGGGGAGTTTGTTGGCATTAGGTTTTGTCATTGATGTCAAAAGCATTGTTGTCACAAGGTCTTAGTTGGATTGGTATCTCAATTGGATAGGTTTGTTAGTGATAGAGTAATAATGGAATGGCACTTAGTTGGATTTGGTCAGAGATTAGTTGTATACATGTCTAGTAGTGTAGATGCAACATAATATAGATGTCAAAGGTTGTTTGATGCAACATAGTATAGATGTCAAAGGTTGTTTGATGCAACATAGTATTGATTTTGGTATCATGCTTGTATATGTTCTTCATGATTCTACAGGTTCTTGCAAAGATGTGGTAGTATCAATATTCTACCAAAGATGTGGTATCAGTATGCTACTAGAAAACATGCATTTCGCTGTTTGATTGTTTGTCCTAGAGGTCAGTTGGTATGCATTAGTATCCCATACAGTGAGGCCTACACCAAAAGACATGCATGAAATGATCCTTTGGTTGTTTCAAGTTTAAAGGGTTTCTTTATCTTGTCACCATTATGAATTTGCAAAAATAGTTTACAAGTGATCAAGATCAAATTTTCTTATTAACATATTAGGGTTTGTCAATTTTTTTTGAAGACTTAAATTTCTAAATCTTTTAAACCCTAATTCTCTCTAAAGCAATGTTCCCCTTCAAGCTCAAAGGGTCTTCATCTTTCTCTACAATAGAGGACATTAGAAGAAGTTAAGGTTGAGTGGTATCTTATGTCAGTCATGAGTGATAAATATTTAGGGTTTTAAGAATTGTTTAAGAGACCTAAGACCTCCAAATCTAAAACCTTAAATGGTCTCCTTAAACCCTAAGCAACAAGGTCTAAACCCTAGAAGACAAGTTAAAATGACATATGCAATGACAGGTTACTTTTTCTTATGTTTTTTCATTGACTTGCTATAGTAGGCAACAGATCACTTAAGTGATCACTTAAAGGGTTCCAAGTCATGTGATGACCGGCCCCGCTTCCTAGTGGTGACCAGGTGGGATGAGGAACAAAATGCATTCTGGCACCAAAGTTTAGATCAATGAAAGTTAATTTATCGAGGGCACGTAGATCAAAATCAATGGTGTTTATTTAAACTTTAACACACATCTTCATAGTATGCTATTTGACAGGCAAATGGTCGTATCTGTTGTATGTTGTAGTTACAATTAGGTTTTGTAACTATTTTTGCACTGAGAGTTTGGTATTTTTTCACCTAATGAAGGTGACTATCCCATACCTATGAGAAGAGAGGAATAATGTTAAATGTGAGGTTTCTATGTGTATAGTTTTTGAATGATGATTTTTATCAAAGAATGACATATAAAATCAGTTTGAAAGAAAGGGTGTTAGTGTAGGTTTTTTATTCCTTATTATAAGGTTTTTCCTACACATTTATTTAAGCTTGCTTAGGTTAATAAAGCATGTTTTATTAGGTGAGAGGATTATGAGGTGTCACCTTCCTACATGTGAGCATCCATTAGTCTGATAGATGGTTGCTCCTCATTGGTCGGTGTTGCCACCTCCTCCCTCTTCCTGGTCTATATAAGCATGCTACCTAGCTTATATTTTCATTCAATATAGGAGATAGTTATCTGATGCTATTTTGCCATTCGAGCATTTCACATCAATCTCTTGGTATCATTGTTATGCTGTTTCAATTGCTTTTGCATTTACAATTTATGTTTCTAACTCTTTCAATTGATTCTGGGTTATAATCTATTTTACAGATTCTAACATGGTATCAGAGAAAGTTTTAGAAGGTTAGATTCTTTGTAGAGATCTTGCAAAATCTCGTATGCACTTCTCTTGCATTTTCGGACGATCTGGAAAATCAGAAAGGGTTTATGAAGATCCAGAAATCTTTTTTTTTCATGTATGAGATCTGGGTGATTACAACATCTTTAGGTAGTCTGCCAGCATTTTTGACTGTTCCATTGCATCTGGGAGGCTCTTGAAAGTCATTTTTGGCTTTCATTTCTCTTTTTGGAGATCATTGGCCATACCTGCAAACAAGGGTTTTGAAGCTTGCATATTTTGTCTTTTAATCAATATTGCAGGTTCCATCATGCCTTTGCTTATCTTAGGTAGCTGATTTAGCCTTTGCATGCCATTTTTTGGTTGTTGGGGCTGTTTTTTGTTGATAAAGGCATGTATTTTACATTAGATCTACATCTTATGTACATCAAAAAGAAAAACTCCTTCTGGGTTTTGTTCACAGCATCGAAAACCATCTAGGTGTCTTTTGTTTTTTGCATGTAGCTTATATATTTTGTAGAAACAAACTTGGAAATCTACAGCAGGAACCCTCTCCATTGGTAGTTGCAGATTTGAAGACAATTTTTAAACGCTCTGTTCTTTCTCATATGGACTTCGTTTCTCAAGAAATGTTTTTATTTTTTTATTTTGGCTATTTTTTCATGCTCTATACACTAGTGCAAACATTTTTTGATTTTGATGCAGAGAATTTTTAGAAATTATAGATTCTCAATCGTGAGACTACACAATTCTCATTTTGGGAACTTCGAAGAAGCATAACTTTTGTAGAAAACCTCGGATCGAGGTGATTCATTTTTGAAAGTGGATGTTTTTTTGTGTACCTTGCAGTGGTGCTATTTAGTTCACTAGTTATTTTGCCTAAGTTGTATTTTTTAGCATATGCTCTTTTTTGAGGATTTGTAATAGCATTGAGATCAAGTCCACTCAGTATTTCTTGCTGGTGGCAATTGTAAATGCACTAAATATAAAGTACCAAATCAAATTTTCTTGGGGGGGTTCTTTGATTGAGTAGAAAAGCAGGGGTGTCTTACGTTCTTTCTTGCATCTTTTCTTTCCTCACAACAACAACAATCTATTTCTACATTTAAGATGGATCAATTAATAGTGCCTATTCTAACACCCTGTAACGTTAGAAAATGTCCCCTTGGGGGCTTTTCCCTCATAAGGTTTAGCTCTCAGGTTTTTTGCATGCATTTAGGGCATCTTACTTCATAATTTGGCATCTCGATGGAATGAGCCCTAGGTAACATGACAAATGGGACCTAGGAGGACCCCTTGAGCTCTACCTTGCCCAAAATAGGGGGGGGGGGGAGGATTTGCGCACCTGCACCCTAGCCCTACCCTATTTGGGGGTAGTCCCAAATTTTAAGTGTCAGTTTATGACCGTTATTTGGGTCCTTTGGCAACACGGTAAGTTTGAATTACAAAAATCTTTGCGGGAGTGTTTGTAGTTACATATAAAAGCATGTTTAGGCATTCATTTGTAAACTAGATGGCAATTGTGATGTTCAAGTGTTCTCAAGGTGATTCAAGGCTTTCAATGTGTTGCAAGAGCAGACTTGTGTGGTTTGTGTGTTTGTATTTGTAGATTTGAGCATCCATTTCATCATGGAATGAAGAGCATCTTCCTCCCATGATATCTTCACTACAAGGTGACATTATATTGTGTTTTCATTATCAATTCATTTGGTTTTTACCTCTGCCTCACAAGCGTACGTACTCTCTATCTGACAACGGTGTTCGAAGACTTAAGTGTCCTCTGGAGCTTGACTGAGGCAAGCCTTTAAACACCACAACCCACTCCCAAAGTCTTGTGATTGCAGGTTACAGGTGTCACATTTGGGAAAAGTGAAGTTGCAAGAAGGATTTGCAGACATCAAGGATTCAGGATCTGAAGAGAAGCTAGATACCAGAGCATTTCCAGGACTTGGGCATTCACACCAGTGTCCTCCATAGCTAAATTTCTAGAAACAGAAGTTATTGTGCTGATCACTGTCGGAAGGAGGTCTAGATCCTGCAAAGAAACTGGTACCTTGGACTAGGGCACCCACGCCAATGTCCCCGACTATTCTACCTCGGAACCTTGAAAAAAAGTACTCTATGATTTAATAGTTTACTTCCGTCTACAAGAGCTTTTTTAGTTATTCGTTAGTTTATTGTCGTATTTGCATAATTAGGGTTTTAATGGTCAATTGAGCATAAGAGAAGAGAAATTGAAATTAAATTACCTAATCCAAGTTTCCCTACATTTCATAGTAATCTAGGGTATGATAGTGAATTGCCACTCGACCCTAGATCCTTGAATGTAAAGTGGAAAAGAGGATTTAAACATCAAAACACTAAAACATTAACAAATCCAATTTTCCACTAAAGATTTTGGTGAACCTGTGTTTTTAGACTTAAATTGCAACTTGCTGAGTGTGTGTCTTTAGATTTGGATTGATTTCATTCATTCATATAGTCTTTCATTTTATTGCATTGAGAAAAATTCAAAAAAATTGAAAATTTGGAAAAATTCCAAAAAAAATCGCATTGTTGGGCTTACCAAATTGCATCAATTCTTTCTAAATTTTTCTAATTCATGATTTTTGCATCATATCTGATATAAACTACAGAAAACACAAAAATTGAATAATTTGCATTGCATTTTCATCATTAATTTGCTAGCTTTTTGTGGAAATTTTGACAATTTTGATATAACCTAGTAATTCCAAAATGTAGGGTTGGTGGGAAAAATATTCTTTCAGATTTTTCTACTAATTTTATAGGATCATTCAAATTTTCATTTGGCTGTAGTCTTTCATTTTAGTGTAAATTTGCATTTAGATTTAAAATATTTGCATTTTTGCATAGAAAATTTCAACAAAAACTAGCAATTTTCATGCATTTTCATTAGATTTGCATTGGCATTTTGCATATTAAAGCTTGAAAATTATATTCAGATCTGAGATTAATTCATTTCTATTATAAATCAGACTTTAAAACATTCACATAGCATTTTGTCGCAAGTTCTCAAACCTAGGGCTTCAAAAACAACGATTTTCACTAAATTTGGTCTTATCGACTCTATAAACTTGCACCATAGGCATGTTGTGAAAAGTATTTTTAAATTATTTTTATGTTATCAGCGTAATCATTTTCTATCCCTCCTAAAAAGCTTCACAGCACCCTTTTATCGGGCTCTTGTAGTAAAAATTTGGTGAAAAACTACACATTTTGGCTATTTTTGCCCTAGGGTTTGACCTAGTTTGCACTCCAAGCATGTTGTGATCAATTTTATGGATTTAGATAACTTATATCATTGATATTATTTTCTGTACCTCCTAAAATTCCTTACAACACCCCTTTTACTAGGTCTTGGAATTGAAAAATCATGAAAAATAGCCTATTTTTGCTATATTTTCACTAGGGTTTTACCTTAAGTGGCACTAAAAGCGTGTTGTGTTGAGAATTTTGACACCAAATAGCTGTTATTACTAATATTATTTTCTATCCACCATCATTTTCCTCACACCAACCCTTGTTATGCTCTTTTGCATTGAGTTTTGGTGACAAAAAGTGCCTATTTTGACATATTTTCACTATATTTTAACTTGGCATTATCTTGATTTGCATCAAGAGTGTGTTGAGAGTGATAATATTTCTATTTGGACTAATATAAGACATATAATTTTATTCCCTTGGTCAAAATCCTCACAACATTCTTTATTTCATTCATTTGCATTGAAACTAGTACAAAAAAACCAAGCATTTTGGCCGTCAATCATATCCTTCTCCTAGGATTTGTTCTCTCAGTTTGTGCATTATGTGTTGTATTCTTTTGTATAAGCTTTATAACACACTATCCTAAAAACAATATACCTTTGAGAAGAAGTAAAAGGTTAATGGGATCTAGTGTTCTTGAAGAAGTTGGTACTTTGAACACCTTCTTTACAAAGGGAGAAACTCAAATTGTGTATCCTGCAACCACAATGGAAGAACAAAATTTTCATGATGTTGATAATACTATTGAGGCAGCAAGATATGTATCTGATGAGAAAATAGAAAAATTGGATAAAGACCTAGCTGAATTTCAATGATTTATGGAAAATGAGAGAATAGTTGAAGAAGTTGTCCCTACAATTCATAATATAAGAGAATTGATAAAAGAGGGACAAGATGGTGTAAATGCAATTCATGGCCTAACACATATTGTACAAACCAATATCATGCCGGTGACCAAATGTGCGCAAGTGATAAATAACACTTTATCACCATCTCATACTCAAGTATCCATACCTATACCAACTAAGGGAATATCAACTTTACATCAACAATCTTAACAATTGATGCAAATGCTTGTAGTAATGCTACCACTGGTATCAAAGCATCTAATGGCACTAATTATAAAGATGTGGGATTTGATTATCAAAATTTGGTTCCTAAAGGTACCTCCTCTATGCATAATTGTTCTCAACCACCTATCTATTCCACTCATTTCCAACCACCTATTACCTACTCACTATGTTCAACCACCGTTAACACATTCCTAGCCTCCACCTATCATATCTCAAGCTCATTCACCTCCTCACTTTGTTTCTAATTTCTCACAACAAAACGCATCTCCCAATGATGCCATCCTAAACCAACTTTTACAGGGCATGACTGCTTTGCAACAAAAGGTAACAAACTTAACAAATTCTTCACAGCCTAGTCTACCAACATATCATGCCCGTAATCCCCTTTCCTATGCAATCTTGAGAACTCCTATGGCTGAGAGGTTTGATACCCCCCTCTTTGAAAAATATGGTGGAAAAGGTGATCCTAATATTCATGTGGCAGCATTTACAGCTATGTGTAGTGATTTTTATTTTGAAGAGGATTTGTTAGTAAAACTTTTCCCATGATCTCTCAAAGATACGGCTTTGGAATGGTTTTGCTCGTTGCCTCCAAATTCAATACACTCCTTTTCTCAATTGATTGATTAATTTTTACAACATTTTCAAGCAAATATCAGACTCCAAGTCACCCTCATTGACTTGGTTCAATGCAAACAAGGTCCCAAAGAAAAGTTGACTGAATTCATTAGTCATTATCAAGGACTTTATGCACAGATTCAGTATCAGATGAAAGATGAAGATGTTCAAAAGATATTCATTACAAATTTACAACCTAATATTCATGATAAGATTATCTTGATGAAATATAACTCCTTTCAACATTTATGCACCACCCTTCATGATTATCAACTTTTGTCTAGTTAGTATGAAAACCAAAACTCATTAGCTCAAGATGGTCAATCCATGGGTGGATCATCACAAAACAATTTTAAGAGAAACAATAATAGGGGTTTCATCAAGATAAATGGACCAAATACGAATATGTCTGCTATAAATAATCCAAAGAAACCATCATATCAACCAAGAAAGTTTACTTCGATAGCTGAGCCCTATCATTCTATGATGAACCAAGCTATGAGTAACAACATTCTGAAGCTTCCCCTAATCAAGCTTGTTGATCCTAGTAAACAAGGACCTTACTTTGATGTGAACACCTTTTGTCATTATCATCAAACATAAGGACATGGCACTAAATGATGTATGCGTCTTAAACATGAGATACAGGACCTTATTGATTCAAATGTCATCTAGGTATTGGGTGTGAATGATAATGGAAACAAGTTAGTTGCTCCACTGAATTAGAACTTACAAATCTTCACTAATCCTTTCCCTAAACATACTGAAAACAATATGGTGGAACAAGGTTTAATGGAAGTAGACGAGGATGAATACTTGGACTATGATAGTATCATAGGAATGATTGAAGTGGATAAGAAACAAGTGGACAATCCACCTCTTCCATGAAGAAACAAAATTTATGCTAAGCTTCCTCCTCTGTTATCCTTATATGGATCGAGAGATAATCAAAATGCATTAGAAAAACAAGAACAACAACCGATACAGACGAGTAAGATGGTACAGGATGATTCCTATTACCACTCTAGAAAGATTCAATAACAAAAACTCGCTAAAAATCATAAAAGAGTAAGACGACAATCAACAGTCAGAAATAATAGTGGTTCTCCCCCTCATAAGCAACAAAAAGTCTCATTTAAATAAGGATTTAAGGAACAAGCATCATATGATAACAAACAAAACTTTCATAAGAACCACTCAAATTTTGTATTAAATATGATCGAGTACCTCTCTAAGAGGTTCATAAGCTCCAAGATATAATACAAAGATCCTATAGGTAAGTATCTCCAATCCCTTATCTCTGTCATGATGTGCTTCCCCCGTGATGTGTTATATGGTTTTTGGGCCTCTTGGGATGACCCCTGATTCTCTTGTAAGGTTCAGGATACTAGGAGACCGCCTTTGTTGTGGCCTTCTTCTATTTGTATCATCATTCTTCTATATTGTCTCTCTCTTTGATTTCATTGTTGCGTGTTGTATCTTATGGACATAGAGTTGCAGTTGGTGACACTGGGGGCACCCTCTTACGTGACTGTCCCTAAGACACTTGTTTCTTCTCTCTTATTTATTGTTTCCCTTCATCTAGTGTTTCCATCTAGCGGGCGGATGGCGACAAACATTTATACTAATGCGGACCTAGTGTCCCTTTCAAGAGAAATCAAAAAATGGACTTAGTTCCTAATATGACAATGGGGTTGTATATCTTATTTGATGCTTGGCTAGTGGAAGCACTCGTGCTTTCCTCATAGTGAATATTTTATGATGTTTCTATTGCAATTTACAAACCTTAACAATACTACTGCTCTATGCACCTTTGTTTGTCTTTGAATCTAGCCTTAGTTGTACTCAATTCAGAAAGCTTCGTGATATAGCCCCACGGTTATCCTCAAACTCTAAATTTCTAGTATAACCTTGGTTCTTTGTGTGGTTAATCATATGCATTGATGTTATTGTTTATCATGATTTTGTAGACACTAACATGTTTCTTGCACAGATGTGCTTGTGGAACATTTGGTGATTATAAAGTACATGTCACCTCTAGGGGGCATGGGCTTTGCGAAAGTTAGTGTTCCCTTGTGTGTTTTCTTCCTACCTTAATGTGCTTGATATTGATATCTGATATCAACCACCTTAAGGTGGGGACATATAAAAGGTAAGATGTTTGTTATAGATGTTAGCAATGTGTTTGACCTCAGGTGCAAAGACCTGCGTAATGAGTGCATCATGCATCATGAGCTTGTTTTCAATCAATCAATCAATCATGTAAGCCCTTTGCGGAGGCGGGATATCAAGCATATCCTTTTTCTTAAGCCTTTTGCGGAGGCAAGGATGGTGTACTTCTTAGAGCAAATTGCATCATCCTATCATTTTCAAAAGTCCTCTATGGAGGTGGGGAGTGGTTATGTGACTAACTCAACCCTTAAGCATGTCTTCAACAATTGTTGTGGTGAAGCGCAATCATCAGTGTGTACCTGTAATGTGCCTGAGCTGATGTTGAGCCTAGAAATAGGAACACTCCATCACTTGTCTACCATGTTTTCTCTGTGTCTTCAAGCGTGTGTGTTTTGGCATGTCTCTTGTCATGCCCACATTTCCCATGCAGTCACAACATACATAACACATGTCATGTCCACATTTTTCATGTGGTCATGACATGAAATATCAAAAATTTTCCCACGCTTCCCTAGAAACCCCCTCGCATGCTTAAACGTGCTCGGTGGCATGCACTTAAAGCACAAACAAAATAGTTGAAAGTGGGGTAATGCACACACGTGTGCATACCCAATCACAAGAAGGCCAACAAGGGGGTCATCGCGACGTGGTTAACATTGCTAATAGGGTTAGACTTCCCTAACCTAACTAAACCCTAGGTTCTGGGAAAATCTAGCAGCATAATGCCTCACAGGCAGGAATAGGGTTTACTATACTAACACTACATCTGATCAAGAGGTTTCCTGATTTGGGTTAATAATTTTCTTACATCTCCCTGTTGTGTGGTCACACAACATGCCCCATTTTGACTTGCCAAAACAGGGACCCAACTTTTTGGCTTGGCTTGTGTTGTCTGCTTCCTGGCGGTTTGGTAAAAATAAGTCATGTGCATCATCATGTAGAGTCATAAACAAGGTAAGTCCCCAATATGAGGTCAGTTTGTCAAAATTCACATTTCACTTCTATGACCTCATATTCTGAAAGAGCATTAAATTCCATGCAAGTTTGCCTTTTACATCACCCTGATATTCATCAGGATGTGAGAGTTATGAACAGTCAAAGTTTTGGTCAAACCAAATATTCACAAGAGGAGGATCATATTTTTTATATCCTCAGTCATGTTGTCGAAGATCATCCTGATCTTGATACATCACCTGATAAAGTCATGTGGTCCGAATATCCGGACGCCAACTTTAAGTAGTAGTAAATCTTCCCGTCAAACAGTCATATATATATCGCGAGCGTCATATTTCCAAATGTAACCTAATATTTCTTTATATCCTCCTGACGTGAAATATCACCCTTAGCAAATATCCTGATGACGTCATCCGAATACGATAAACAAAGAAACTAACATGACGATGACATCATCATCACATTTACATTCGACAGAATATTTTCTAAACATGATCATGGTCACATAATATGATGATGATGTCATGATGCATTTCCAATACAAAGAGTGAATATCAGGATGATGTCACCCCGATATTCCAAAAGAGTCAAATAAGTTTGTCTCGTCATCATCATATTTGAAACATCACCCGATATATCGAAATATCCTCCTAATGTACTAAACATAACCAAAGGGTGCTTTTGTCACCCGAATCTTGTCGCGATAACAATTCCAATATGAAGGAGGAGGATGATATTGAAACTCAACTTGATATTCGCAAATATCATCCTGCCTTCATGATATCCTGTCATATGGATATCCCCCTGCTCCCATTGCCACCATTATCATTTAATGCGCGCAGACATGGTAGGTGGTTCCCGCCGACCCCGGAACCCAACGAAACACCTGGCAAGATCCTGTGTTTTTGCATGGATAATCAAGGAATACAATCCAATCTATCATAGTTGCCCTAAATTTACCCTAATTCCAAGGTTAAGAGGTAATTCAACTGTCATTTTCACATTTACCTTGAGATAAAATTATTTTACAGAGCACCAGCTTCCGCATCCTCATACAGGTGATTGTTGCGTGATTTGAGCTCACAAACAAAAGGAAGGAAGTGATCATTGGCTGAATTAAAAGCGTCTTAGCAATATACTAGTATAAAAGATAAATTTGCATAACTAGGTAAGTAAATGAAACCCTCATCATGTTGTTTCTGTTCTAGTATGATGATGTAAGTTCTGGTTTATGCATCCATATGATTAAGTAATGTTGAAATTGATACAGTAGGCATAATGATTTATGAAGTTAATTGCAATATGCATGCATGTGTATACCTGTTGTGAGATGAATTTTGTTAATTGCATGTACTCATGGCAGACAAGTGATTAGTCAAGTGTCAAAAGGAATTTAGTAAACCCATGTTCTCTTCTCAGAGGGGTGTCCTGTTTAAATATGGAGCAATTATAGACACCCATCAGGGAAGCACCAATTTGGAGGCCTGGTTAGCCAAGCTGAATGATGGGTATGACAAGAGTCCTGTGCTGGATGCAGTGTTTGTGTCGGGAATGTGGAACGCTGCCTGTTTTCCATACTCCATGGAATCTCCAGAACTGGTCATAGAATGTGCCTGAAATTATAATCCTCAGACAAGGCAAGTGGTGAAGCATGGGAGGATATATGCAGACCTCTCCATCAAGGGTCTCTCTCGGACATTTGGATTGCCACTGGGCAGTAAAGTTAAGAGCGTGGACCTGAGGAAGTCAGAAAAAGAGTATGAAGCTAACAAGAAATCCACCAGGTGATGCAGAGGCATCCACACTAAAACCTTAACACACAGCATGGATGTCCGCAACCCTTCATCATCATCATCACCATCATCATGTTTCTTGCTAACACTGTCAGCATCATCATATTTACTGTCGCCGACCGATATCCTCCTGCTGACAAGCCTTCACCATTTTGCATGTCAACAGCATCATCATATTCGGCAGCATCATCATGTTCGGCAAGCGCAAACATCCTCCTGACGTCCACTGTTCATCTCACCGACAACTTCCGTCTTCACTATCTTCAGCATCATGATGGTCAACATCATGTTAATCAGCAGGATATGGAACATCCGGTTCCTCCCATATATCCTGATGATGACAAACCTTAACTCCTCGCACCGTTCCCTCGATGCTTACGTCACCCCGATATCCGGATGACGTATATCCTGATGATGATGACGTCACCTGCAGCTCCTCAATATCCTGCTGCTCTGAAATATCCTGATGACGTATATCCTGATGATGATGATGTCATATCTTGCTGTTGGCCAAACTTAACTTTTTTTCGGCCCGCGATCAACCCGATCTTCTTCCTTATGCCGATACGCTCCTCCTCGGCACCTCCTGATGATGATCACCCTGATGCACATTCACTTCATGCACTCAACTGCATCATGCTCATCTTCACTTATCCGGATGACGATGCCCGAAGCGACTGCAGGATATACACCAAAATATCCTAATGATGCCGTTTTAATGAATTTTCAGCCTTAACGAAATTTCAATTCGCCGATCCTCCAGGGATGACCCGATCCACTCTCAGGGTGATCTTCCACACTTTAATCTATCAGCTCGGCCTAGCACATGCTCATGCTAGGGTCTTCAACAACTCTCGACGGCGATCCTGCACACCTGCATGCAAACAGAAAGCAAACTAAAACCTAACCTACTGTACATCGCCATTCCACCGATCCGACGAATCAACCGGTGGAATGGATCAGCAAATCCATGGAACCACCAAAACAACAAATCGATTAAATAATGGAATTCAACAGAGGATGAACAATAACAGGATCTCTTTATTGATTTCAAAAGATGCAAATACAATGATCAGTCTCTCTCTCTGTCTCACTCTCTACAACCTCGCTCGAATGATCTAAAATCAATTGATCCTCATGCATATATAGGATCTCTGGCGAGTACTACTGACCCGACTCCAAGCAGCTGGGAAATCTCTCCAGGCGGCTGGGAGACCCAACCGGACCTACAGCATGATAGCTGTTCTAACAAACTAACTAAAAATAGTAAAACATGGTCAGCATGATCTTAGTACAGTCAGCATGACCTTATTACATGCATTTGGTCTTACCAGACCTTCTTGAAAACATAAACAAGACTCAAACTAACTAACTGCCTCATGAAGGCCAGCTGTCAGGTAGGTGCTCCTGCACCATACTCCCCAACAGAAAAGAACTCATGTCCCATGAGTTGAGTATGTGGAAGTCCTCCACCTGTACACTTTGCCTTAGCAATATGCTGATCTGTTCCAGCTTTGTCCTCTGCTGGCTCTTGGCTGCTCCAAGACTTCTGAACTGTAACTTGCTTTCTGGCAAGTAAATCCTCATGCCTGTCAATGTAGGCCTTTCTCTCACATACCCTGTGTTTGTCAGGTTGCCTGACCAGAACCTCTGTCTGAACTGCCTCTTGAACTTCTGAAATGTGCAACTCTATCTTTCTGTCAACCTTTATAGGACAAACAATAGTCCCCACTATGACAACATCCTTGTCATTCCTATCAACTGGTTGCTGTTTGCAAACCTGTTTCTGCACCTGCTGCTGACCTCTGTGAGTCAAAACTAAAACTTTCTTCAACCTGTGGTCCTTAACAACTCCTTTCCCTGCAGTATCCTCATCTGCCTTTATGCCTGCTCCTATAGGCATCTGCACATACTCCTTCTTTCCCATTAAAATGATTTTGGCTGCCCCCTGTGCTGCAGCATCTGCCTGTAATGGCATCAACTTCATAGTCTTCCCATCTTTCTTGATGGTGTAGGTATTAGCATACCCATCATACAGTACCCTTCTATCAAATTGCCATGGTCTACCCAACAGTAGGTGACAACATTCCATGGGCAAAATGTCACACAAAACTCTATCATGATATGCTCCAATCTGAAAATCCACATATGCCTATTCATAGACAAAAAGTGATTGACTATCACTCACCCAAGATGCCTTGTAAGGGTGATGGTGTGGAATCCTTTCCAAATTCAGTTTATCCACCATTTCCTGAGATACCATGTTGTATGTTGAACCAGTATCAATGACAACCTTACATACCTTACCTTTGCTCTTGCATATGGTCTTGAAAAGAGCTCTTCTTTGCATCATATCCTTTGATGCCTGCAAACTAATTCTCCTTAGCATCAATGCTTCTCCCTCCTCAGGATATGCATAATAGTCAGGCTCCTTATCTTTTTGATAAGTGTTTGAACTCTACACATTTTGCTCTACTTTCTCTTCTTGTACAAGTTGTACTCTCTTGTCAGGTGTTCTATCATTTCTGGATGATGAACCTTTGTTCTCTGGACATTTGAAAGATGGATGACCAAACTCACCACAGGTGTAACATTTTCTTGAAAATGTAGTAGAACCTCTACCACCTCCAAATCTACCTCTATTACCTTTCCATCCACCTCTGAAATTAGACTGTCCCTGTCCTTTACCAGTGTCTTCTTGACCCTCATTGGTTTGCTTTTGTGTAGGGGCTGCTCCTCTTCCCCTCATATTGTTTCCTCTTCCTCTCATGGACTTATCCTGTCCCCTATTCATCTTTTCTTCAATCCTGATTGCCATTTGATAACAATCCTCCACATTCTTAGGGTTAGCTAAAACTAACTCATCCTGTATGTTCAATCTCAAACCTGCCAAGTACCTAGCCACCTTTTCTACCTCATTCTCATGATGACCAGATCTCATACTCAACTTATAAAACTCCTCAGTATATGCCTTCACATCCATTTCCTTCTGCCTTAAAAATTGTAGCTTCTTAAACATCTGAATTTCATAATCCCTTGGCAAGAATTTACCCTTGATCCTTGCTACCATCTTATCCCATGAAGTGATCTTTGACTTCCCTTGTTTCCTTCTCTCAGATTGTACATAATCCCACCATACCAAAGCATGACCTCCTAACTTGGTCTTTGCAATCTTTACCTTCTGATCCTCAACAACATCTTCACATTCAAAGTGATTATCAAGTGCAGCAATCCAATCCAGCAACTCATCTTCATTCAAACTTCCATTATACTTGGAAACATCCTATGATGCAAAGGCATCCACACTAAAACCTTAACACACAGCATGGATGTCCGCAACCCTTCATCATCATCATCATCATCATCATCATGTTTCTTGCTAACACTGTCAGCATCATCATATTTGTTGTCGCTGACCGATATCCTCCTGCTAACAAGCCTTTGCCCTTTCGCATGTCAACAGCATCATCATATTCGGCAGCATCATCATGTTCGGCAAGCGCGAACATCCTCCTGACGTCCACTGTTCATCTCACCGACAACTTCCGTCTTCACTATCTTCAGCATCATGATGGTCAACATCATGTTAATCAGCAGGATATGGAACATCCGGTTCCTCCCATATATCCTGATGATGACAAACCTTAACTCCTCGCACCGTTCCCTCGATGCTTACGTCACCCTGATATCCGGATGATGTATATCCTGATGATGATGACGTCACCTGCAGCTCCTCAATATCCTGCTACTCTGAAATATCCTGATGACGTATATCCTGATGATGATGACGTCGTATCCTGCTGTTGGCCAAACTTAACTTTTTTTCGGCCCGCGATCAACCGATCTTCTTCCTTATGCTGATACGCTCCTCCTCGGTACCTCCTGATGATGATCACCCCGACGCACATTCACTTCATGCACTCAACTGCATCATGCTCATCTTCACTTATCCGGATGACGATGCCCGAAGCGACTGCAGGATATACACCAAAATATCCTGATGATGCCGTTTTAACAAATTTTCAGCCTTAGCAAAATTTCAATTCGCCGATCCTCCAGGGATGACCCGATCCACTCTCAGGGTGATCTTCCACACTTTAATCTATCAGCTCGGCCTAGCACATGCTCATGCTAGGGTCTTCAACACCTCTCGACGGCGATCCTGCACACCTGCATGCAAACAAAAAGCAAACTAAAACCTAACCTACTGTACATCACCATTCCACCGATCTGACGAATCAACCGGTGGAATGGATCAGCAAATCCATGGAACCACCAAAATAGCAAATCGATTAAATAATGGAATTCAATAGAGGATGAACAATAATAGGATCTCTTTATTGATTTCAAAAGATGCAAATACAATGATCAGTCTCTCTCTCTGTCTCACTCTCTGCAACCTCGCTCAAATGATCTAAAATCAATCGATCCTCATGCATATATAGGATCTCTGGCGAGTACTACTGACCCAACTCCAAGCGGCTGGGAAATCTCTCCTGGTGGCTAGGAGACCCAACCGGACCTACAGCATGACAGCTGTTCTAACAAACTAACTAAAAATAGTAAAACATGGTCAGCATGATCTTAGTACAGTCAGCATGACCTTATTACATGCATTTGGTCTTACCAGACCTTCTTGAAAACATAAACAAGACTCAAACTAACTAACTGCCTCATGAAGGCCAACTGTCAGGTAGGTGCTCCTACACCACCAGGAAGAACATGTATCAATGGCGGGCTGAGAACAGCACATATCCTACAGCAGCCAAACTTCCTATGCACCTGTTCAAGTATGATTTCAGTGAGGAATACCAATACATGATTGCACTCCTGAATAGAGTAACAGGCCAGCTTGATGCTGGTAATTTCAAAGATTGGATGTACAAAATAATAATGATGTGTCTATATTCAGACATCAAGCCACTATGGGGGTAGATAATAAGTGATGCTCTGCATGAGCAGCTGATGAACCTGGGAGGTTCAAATTGTGCATTTTTCATGTCATCATATATTGTTTATTCTTGTGCTTACAAAGGCACTTTTGATGCTTTAGTTACAGATGGGAAGCTCACAGGCACAAATGCTGTGTATATCTGGGATCATCATCCCCAGCTGCAGAGGACCAACTACCTCAAAGATTACAAACTGGTCAATGATGCATTCTCTATGCATCTGGTAAGGACCATGGAAGAAGACAGAACAAAGAGATTGAGCATGGAGGCTCAAGAGGTACTTTACAGGCATGGAGCTTGGTACATTCAGTTTGCAACCTTTTCTTATATAAGGGTTGAAGGTTTTGAGGGAAATCCCCTGATGCTGCCAAGGTATCCTACCGATGCAGTAATACTAATGGAATTTATCTGGTAGGGCTCCACAATAATAAAAATGTACAAGGATGCCAAGAAGCTGCCACCAATTTTGTTCCCAGTCAGCATTGGCAGCTATATGTGCCCTGACTCAGATAATATAAAGAAGGTGATGGTCACCCTAAATAAAATGAATTTGCAGCCTTTTCCAATAACAAGACCATATGATCCTTACGGCAGGATACAGAAGATACTAGGAAAGCCTATTCATCAGAGGCACCTGAGGATTTTTGGGCTGATTGTGAAGATGAGGCAGAGGCCAGAAGAAGAAGGTATCAGAGGCTAACTCTGAACCAAATAAGAACCTTTGATTGCATCTCCCTTCCCCAACAATTGAAGAAAGATGATGGCAGGATAATCGCAGATGAATATGAACAAAAGAAAATATATAATGACACCATCTCTACACCTGACCTCACCATGTAGGAGGGCATATCCTTGGACCCATTCATTGCCAGGACCATACAACTAACTCAAGCTTGGGTTGATGCATAGATAGAGGCATTGAAGAAGAAAGGTGTTGCCATTACAGTGGACAACAAAAAGAAGGGACAGGATATCCCTGGGAGGAGTATGATGACTTCCTGAATGAGAAGAGGAAGACCAAGGGAGATAGAATCCCTCCACCACAACAATAGAGCAAAAGACCCCCAAGGGGCAAGAAGGTGGATAAAGAACCCAAAGGGGTTATAATTGAAAGGGCAGTATTTGTGGCTAAGGAGGCAGCAGGATCAGGATCAGGATCAGAATCAGTATCCCCTCCAAAGAAAGAAAAGCCCAAGAAAAGTAAGACAGCAGAGGCTGGAATCACTGAGACCCTAGAAGTGGGTCAATCCTCTAAACAACCAGGAGGAGAAGATATCCTCATAGAGGAGGAGCCTAAAGAAGTAGAGGCTCCATTGATAATAAAAAGAAAGAGG
Source organism: Cunninghamia lanceolata (assembly GCA_027924645.1). Classification (NCBI taxonomy): domain Eukaryota; kingdom Viridiplantae; phylum Streptophyta; class Pinopsida; order Cupressales; family Cupressaceae; genus Cunninghamia; species Cunninghamia lanceolata. Next base: position 26,192,267 of record BSBN01000047.1, read on the forward strand.
AGAGCTCCTTAGGTGCTGGTGTCCACCACACCTAAGAAACAAAGAACCTCCATGAGAGGTGGAATAAGCCAACCCCATACATTATTACAGGGGGCAGGTAGTGAAGTACCAAAGAAACTTTAGCATAATGTTCCACTTCCTACCATCGTCAAGCTCAAAACTGAACTTGCAGAAGAACAAATGAAAGAGACTGATCAGACACAAGCAGAAGGACATGTCTCGCTTGACGAGACAATAAATCTATCTGATGATGAAGTCGTGCAGGATGTGGCCGCACAAAAAATGGAGACACTTGCTGCTGGTATAAGTATGACCCCTCACAAGCCTCCACCAGTTCAAACGGTATTTGAGGAGATGAAGCAAGTGGAAGAAGAGCAAGAAAAGAGCCCAGAGCAAGTAGCTCAGGAAATAGGGCTAGATACATTGATTACAGAGGTGACAAGTCCTATAGTGGTAGACCTGACAGAGAAATAGGATGCAAGTCCTGAACAGCCAGAAAGAAAGTAAGTTGAGAAAAAAATTCTTGTTTGTTGTTTTTGATTTGAGGACAGGGTTCATGGAGGGCAGTGGCGGTGGCGCTGAGAGGAGGCCGTAAGGTGGTGAGTGAAGGTTTTGGTAGAGCAAGTGGCATGGTAGAGGTGTGAGATCCATAGAGGGGTCATAGGCGGTGAGGAGAGAACTGCACGGGAGGTGTGAAGCTCACAGCGGTGGGGGGTAGAGACTGTCGGCAGCGCGACAGAGGTGGAGACTGTCGGTGGCATGGCAAAGGTGGTTCTGAGAGGGTAGCGGACGTTGCACTAAGGAGGCCATGGGGGTTTTGGAGTTTGGGGGTGTGGGGAGGGGGTGGAGCCCCACCCACATCCCATAGTGTGGGGTGTAGGTGGGGCTCCACCCCCTCCCCACACACATTGTATTGGCGGCGATGGTGGGGGGAGGTTCAAACCCCCGGCCCACCACTTCATTTAAATTCCTTTGTAAATAAACTACGAACCGTCATTCTTTTATTTTTGACACAATTTACATTGTTGTGTTTCCTTTACATAGTCAACATTTCTTTTTTTTTCTTTTTGTTCATTTTATATATTGATAAAATAAATATATATATATGTAATATATACTCACAAAACATTTTCACAGTCCATTTAAAGCTCAGTTTTATTAAAAAAGAAAAATAATGAATCTTAACAATATATATATAGTTGAAATCTCAAATTCTTTTAACAAAATAATAAAAATCAGTTTATTATTAAACATAGATCATGCACATAGTCAATTCACTGCTTTATATATAAATTAAGATTTTCTTTCGTTCTAATCACTTACAAACTCTCTTTTTAGACAAATAACTAAGTTATATTTATCCACTATTTTCTTATCAAATTTCTACTTGGCAAATAACTTATTTTAACATAAATTCATTGGAATTTTATTATCATTTGTATTTCTAAGGAAAAGAACATTGCATTTAGATAAATACTTCTTTTACACCAACACAACTAATTTTCTCTCTTTCAAAATAACAATTTATAACTTTCTTATTTGTCATGGCAACAAATTCACAACTTAACAATTGACAATTCATTATGACATACAATGAAATAACTTATAAATCAAATTTTTCTTCAATCGACCTTTGAATAATATACATTTAAACTAACAATTTCTAAGTTTCAATTCAATGATAAATGTCCAACACACAACTTCAAGAATGTAATTTTTTCAACCAAAAGAGAGAACCAAGTTCTCATCTTGACAACTAACAATGGTAAGATCTCCAAGAAGGCCAAGCTCTCTCTCATGAGCTTTAAGAGTAAAGGAAAATAAAATATTTTCTAAGACAAGAAATTTCTTCAACTTCATGCTAAGCTCCAAGGAACCTGCATATCACACAATGGGAAAAGAAAACCACACATCTTGCTCTCCTCCCTACCATAGACCCACAAGAGGGTCACCCTCGAGCTAGGGAGGTCATCCACACACCTAGGGAACTCAAATCCACTTCACAACAAGGTAAACAAACATCCGAAAACACAATATCACACCCATGGATTGTTACAACACACAAACTCAACCAAGTTGAGTTTCAAAGGGGTAGGAGAGTGGACACACTCAACTCTAGAGTGCCACTCCTTCAAAATATCTCAACACAATTTCTCTTATGGCCTCAAGCCCACATGTTTAACAAAATTTCCAAAAGAATTCATATTTTGGCTCTCAAGCCATCTAACAAATTGCTCAAAATCACATAAAAATGCCCTCAAGGCTTTCAACATCCCAAAACAAGGTAATGACCTCGAGGAGGATCACTCCTCCCCTACCCCACACTTGTTGATCTTTTTCTCCCAAGTGGGAGAGGCTTTTACAACACCCAACCAAATTTCCCCACAATAACAATAACACTCAAGGAAGTAAAAGACACACATATACATCAAGCAAGAAACTAAAATACAAGGGGAAGGTCTTAGCCTTGAAAACCAACCTTTAAAAGCCCTATTATGGAAGAAGTTGATGTAGAGCTCCTCCAAAATCTCCTCCAACATAAGCCACAAAACTCCCTCTATCTTTTCTCCCAAAAACAATTTCAAACAATAAAAATTCTCAAAAATTCAACAACCCCTCACCTTATCCCAAGTGGGATTAAAATAAGCCCAAACCATGAGCTTAGAGGAATGGAAAGGTAACACTTGTCACCTCCTCACTCTTCCTTCCCACTACAAGCATGCCCAAGGGATGGGTGTTGACACATGTCACTCACCCATCTCTCCCTCACCCCTTACCACATGTCCTCACTCCAACACGTAGGAGAGAAAAGGGGAGTTAAAGAGGGAAAGGGTGACACATGTGTCCCCTTCCTTTCCTCTCATGAAGGACCACACAACTCCATGGGTACTCTCACCAATTGTGAGAGAGACTTGAAGTCAAGTCCTCCACAATTGGTGGGTCTTGGAGTCATCTATAACCTTGGAAAGTGAAAAGGGATGGGTTTGAGTGTTGGTACCACTCATCCTATCCCTCTCATGCCTCCAAATTCATCACTTAACTTTAATGTGAAGTTAAGGTGACCATATGGAGGTTTACCAAGGGTTATCCAAGTCAAAAGAGACCCTAGACCCATGGGGTATAACCCAGGGTCAAGTTAAAACACAAGAAAAGGGTCTCCAAAAATTTATAATTTAAAAATTTAATTCAAAGACAATTCTTACAACACATATCATAATTCAAATTAAAAGAGGGTAGACTTAACCCAATTAACCTCATGCAAATTAACATTACAACATTTCATCATACACAGAGTTGATCTTGGTTCCTCGTGGAACTAGATCAGCTTCACAAGGGATTACAACATCAAGTGTGGGATGATCTCTAGTATCTATGGTTGGTTAGAAATACCTGCGCACTCAGTTGCAAAATTAATTCCACATATCAATAACATAGCCGAAGAAAATTAAAACTTGCACTCACATAAGATATCACAAGTTCTCTTAAGCATAAACGAAATCACAATACAATTTTCTAACTAACATCACCCAATTAGTTTTCCTTTAATATAGAGCATCTATCTAACATCACCCAATTAGTTTTCCTATAATATAAACATCTATCTAACATCACCCAATTTATTTTCTCTTAATACAAGCATCTATCTAACATCACCTAATTTGTTTTCTCTTAATACAAGCATCTATCTAACATCACCCAATTTGTTTTCTCTTAATACAAGCATCTATCTAACATCACCCAATTAGTTTTCCTATAATATAATAAAGTCTAATAGTTTAGGAATCTGGGATCAACAGTCCCACAAGTATAGAAGTATCAGCAACAGTAAGGTAAATAGTCACATGAATGGAAATGAAAAAGGTAGGCCTCACATCTACTTTGTTTGGTGTGTTTGTTGCCCCATATGCAAAATAAGGACCAGCATCTTAGGGTAGTGCTTCCTACATTTTGGGATGTTTTGCTTGTCTTGCATGTGTATTGCCCCATATATACAGATTTGTGCAATGAGTGCATCATGTATTATGGGAGGTTTTTTACTTTCTAGTATTTGCATCTACATTTCATATATATGAAAGAAATCATTTCTGTCTTCCATGCATTAATGTGTCTTCTATGCATTAACTGTCTTCTCCATGTTCTGCATGACTATAATTGTCTTCTCCATGTTTTGTGTGCCTGTTACTATTTTCTATGTGATTAGCGTGTCTTCTCCATGCTTAGTGTGTGTGCAGTGTTTGTGACCTTACTTTAATACATGTATTGGCCTCACATTTATACATACATTAAAGTGGGGGCTAAATGTAATGTCAGAAAATATCCCCTTGGGGACTTTTCCCTCATAAGGTTTAGCTCCTGGGTCTTTTACATGCATTTAGGGCATCTTACTTCATAATTTGACATCTCAATGGCATGAGCCTTAGGTAACATGACAAATGGGACCTAGGAGGACCCCTTGAGATGTACCCTAACCAAAATAGGGGGAGGACTTGGGCACCTGTGCCCTAGTCCTGCCCTATTTTAGGGCAGTCCCAAATTTTAAGTGTCAGTTTATGACTGTTATTTAGGTCCTTTGCCGACACGGTAAGTTTGAATTACGAAAATTTTGGCGGGAGTGTTTATAGTTGCATATAAAAGCATGTTTAGGTATTCATTTGTAAACTAGATGGCAATTGTGATGTTCAAGTGTTCTCAAGGTGATTCAAGGCTTTCATTGTGTTGCAACACAAGACTTTTGTGGTTTGTGTGTTTGTATTTGCAGATTTGAGCATCCATTTCATCATGGAATGAAGAGCATCTTCCTCCCATTATATCTTCACTACAAGGTGAAATTATATTGTGTTTGCATTATCAATTCATTTGGTTTTTACCTCTACCTCACAAGAGCACACACTCTCTATCTGATAATGGTGTTTAGAGACTTAAGTGTCCTTCGGGGCTTGACTGAGGCAAGCCTCTAAACACCACAACCCCCTCCCAAAGTGTTGTGATTGCAGGTTACAAGTGTCACATTTGGGAAAAGTGAAGTTGCATGAAGGATTGGCAGACATCAAGGATTCAGGATCTGAAGAGAAGCTAGACACCGGAGCATTTCTAGGACTTGGGCGCTCGCACCAGTGTCCTTGACAGTTGAATTTCTGGAAACAAAAGTTACAGTGCTAATCAGTGTCAGAAGGAGGTCTGGATCACGCAAAGAAACTAGTACCTTGGACTAGGGCACCCACACCAATATCCCTGACTATTCCACCTTGGAACCTCGAAAATAGGTACTCTATGATTTGATATTTTATTTTTGTCTGCAAGAGCTTTTTCCATTATTTGTCAGTTTATTGCCGTATTTTCATAATTAGGGTTTTAATGGTCAATTGAGCATAAGAGAAGAGAAATTGATAATTAAATTCCCTAATCCAAGTTTCCCTACATCTCACAGCGATCTAGGGTATAATAGTGAATTGCCACTCAACCCTAGATCCTTGAATGTAAAGTGGAAAAGAGGATTTAAACATCAAAACACTAAAACATTAACAAATCCGATTTTCCACTAAACACACCCTACAACTACTATGAGTGGAAGTCCAAGATGACTATCCAACTTAAGAAGTTAGGACTATATAGAGTAACTATGGGTTTAGAAACTAAACCAACCTTAATTGTAGAAAGGCCTAGATTTCATAACAAGCTAGATGAAGCTTTTGGAACTCTATGCATGTCTATATCTCCTGCTCTTCTTTTTCATGTTGAACTTGCTACAACACCAAATGATGTATGGACTACTTTGGAAAATCTCTTTGGTAAACAAGATGAATTAAGGGGACATCAATTGGAGAATGAGCTAATAAGGTTAAATCCATGTAATTTTGATACAATACAAGACTTCTTCACAAATCTAAAGGCCATTAGATTACAGTTGAAACAATGTGGGATTGAGAAGAAAGACACATAATTGATCTTAAGTATTCTATCTAAGCTTGGTCCTAACTCCTCAGTGTTTGTTTCTACATTTTATGCCACTAAAAGTGCTCTTGGGACTACCTACAAAATGCCTTCTTTAGATGAATTTGCTATTGAACTCACTAAAGAATAGGATAAATTGGTTCACATGGGCACTATTAAGCCTTCTAAGTCTCATGCCTTGGCTGCAAATCAAGTAACTAAAGATCAGAAAGGCAATGGAAAGCAAAATAAGAAACAAAAGGATCAAGGAGAGAAGAAACAAGGTCCAAAACAAGCTGCAACCAATGCAGCTCCTGAGTCTTCCTCTAAAGACAACAATTCTAAAAAGGAGAAGACAAAGTGTGCCTTTTGTAAGAAATCTAGTCATGATGAGCATAAGTGTTTGAAAAAGCAAATAGCTCATCTAACTCATCTTCTTGAGAAGAATAATATCAAAGTGCCAAATTTAGCTAAGGAAGATTCTTCAAAATCTTCAAAGGACATGAAAAATAGTAAGGGGAAGGGCAAGGCCCTTGTTGTAGTTGCTACACTACCAGATAGTTGGGTAATTGACTCAGGTGCTTCTCACCACATGGCCATTACAAAGGAAAGTTTCTCATCCTTGGAGTTATGTTTTGTGCCTAATATTCTTATGGGTAATGATACACTAGAAGAAGTTCTTGGGAGAGGGTCTATTGACGTTGGTGATGGAACATTCCATAATGTTCTTTGTGTAACTTCTTTGTCAACTAATCTCCTATCTGTCTACTAGATCACCCATACAGGTTTTAGCAAGAGAGTTTAATTTACACCTGACTCAGTGGTTATCAATGATCTACACAGTGGGTCTATAGTTGCTATAGAAAAAGTTGATAACTATTCATGGCTCTATCACTTTTCTCATTTTGTTCTTGATTCTCCTTCACTTGCATTGCTCACTCACTCAAATGAGGTAAGTCATTTGTGGCATCAACGATTTGGCCACTTGAACTATCGCTACTTGCAGCAGCTCAGTCAGCATGACATGATTATAGGGTTGCCTTCTATTCAATTTTCTGATGGAGTTTGTCAAGCCTTCATTCTTGGAAAGCATCCTGAAGAAAAATTTGATAAAGGCAAAGCATGGAGAGCCACATATCTCTTGGAGTTAGTACACATTGATTTGGCTGGTCAATTTCAGTATTCTTCATTCAATAGAGCTAGATATGTATTGACCTTCATTGATGATCTTTCCTGATACACATTTGTATACTTTCTCAAACAAAAGTTTGAAGTCTTTGAGTCTTTTCAGTACTTTAAAGCTTTTGCAAAGAAATAATTTGGGAAGGTTGTCAATATTTTGTGCACCAATAATGGCAGGGAATATGTCAACCAGAGGTTTGAATAGTTTTGTGCCTCATAGGGCATTGATCTTCAACACACAGTTCCCTATAGTCCACAACAAAATGGAGTTGCAGAATGAAAGAATCAGTCATTGAAGGAAATGGCCAATTGCATGATTCACTCCAAATCATTGGTACCTCAGTATTGGGCAGAGACCATCCACTATAAATGTTATATCCAGAACCAAGTTCCTCACCAAATTGTGAAGGGGGTAACTCCCTTTCAAGCTTGGACCGGTCGAAAACCCATAGTCAAGCACTTCTGAGTGTTTGGGTCTCCTGCATGGGCCCACATTCTAGTAGAGAAATGCAAGGCTATGGATCCACAAAGCAGGCCTTACATATTTGTTGGCTATCCAGATGGTGTCAAAGGCTACAAGCTACTCCAGCCTACCACACATGAGCTCTTCATTGAGAGGAGTGTTTGTTTTGAGGAGGATACATCTTTTACCACTTCTTCATCATTCATTCCTATGGAGACACTACAACTTCATGATGATAGTTCTTCTGAGCATCTTAATCCTCCTAAGGAGTCTTCTTCCTCCACTTCAGATGGTGATGATGAGGGTCCATCTTCCTCCTCTCTTAGCCCTTAGTTAGAGGATGTTGATTCTCCTCTAGATTCTCCTACCACTGGGCCTCTTTGGGCTCATCAGACTTTGGAGTCAGTAGGTGATTGGGTTGGTGATCCTTCAAATGCAAGAACAAGGTCACAGTTTGAGCAGGCTCCTCATCTATTATTTGCTTCAACTTATGATCCACAGTCCTTTAGGGAATCTTCTGGTGTCCCCGAGTGGGATGCTGCTATGCAGGAAGAGTTTAGTTCCTTGGAAAGGAATCATACTTGGGATTTAGTCCCACTTCCTAAGGGAAGAAAACTTGTTCAATGTAAGTGCGTCTATCAAACAAAATTTTCTGCAGATGGGTTAGTTGATAAACATAAGGCTTGCTTGGTCACAAAAGGATTCTCCCAAGTTCCTGGGATCGACTACTCTGAGACTTTTGTGCTAGTTTCTAAAATGAATTCAATCCAACTTGTCCTTGCCATTGCTGCAACCCATCGCTAGGAAGTTCATCAGATGGATGTGAAGAGTTCTTTTCTTCACGGTGACCTTGAGGAGGAGATATATATGGAGTAGCCACAAGGGCTCGTCTAGGATCCTTCACTTGTCTTCCAACTTCGGAAGTCTCTCTATGGCCTTAAATAGGCCACTCAAGCCTGGCTTTCCAAGATGGACTCCTTTCTTCTATTAGTTGGGTTCACTCGATGCCATTTTGATCTGAACATCCACATTTTGTAGCAAGATGAAACTCTCATTTTCCTTGTTCTCTATGTTAATGACTTGTTGATTACATGAAGTTCCTCATCCACCATCAAGGCAATGAAAACTACCCTTCATGATTAGTTTTTGATGTTTGACTTGGGTCTTCTTCATTACTTCTTGGGCATTGAGATCACATAGTCTTCAGCTGATATCTTTCTTTCTCAGGCAAGTATGCTCTTGATATGCTCTCCAGATTTTGCACGGCTGACTGTAAGCCTATACCAACTCCATTTCTATTAGGGGTCAAACTTGAGGCTTCTTGTTCTTCACCTTTGGTAGATGCTACCTTGTATTTCCAATTGGTTGGGAGTCTCATATACTTGACTCACACGAGGCCTAATATTTCATATGCCATGGGCCTAGTCTCTAGGTTCATGCAGGAGCCACATGAGCTACATTGGAAAGCAGCTAAGTGGATTCTTCACTATGTACAGGGCACTCATAGTTATGGGATTCATTATGTAGTGGGCATGGATATTGACTTGGTGGGATACACAGATTCAGATTGGGTGAGCGATTCTCAGGATCACAAGTCTACTTTAGGGTATTTCTTCTCTCTTGGTTTTGGTTTGATTTCTTGGTCGAATAAGAAGCAGTCTGCTATTGCTCTTTCATCTACAAAGGCTAAGTATTGAGGAGCAATTAATGCTACTATTGAGGTGTCTTTAGCACATACTCACTGAGTTTGGTAATTCCTTCAAGAAACCTACAATCATCTTTTTTGACAACTAGAGTGCTATTCAAATCTCTCGTAATTCAGTCCATCATCAGTGAACCAAACATATTGAGATTCACATGCACTACATTCAAGAGCTAATTCTTGAGCATGTTCTTCATCTTCAATTTGAACTCAACATCAGATCAAACTACAAACATCTTCACCAAATCCTTCACTAAAAGTAAGTTCATTCATTTGCAACCTTTGCTTGGGGTACGGTAGGTGTTCTCCATTAAGGAGGCTTCCTAGCTCCTTCTTTCTTTCTCTCTCTCTATTCTAGGGGGGGCGTACTCTCTTTTGTGGGGAATTCATTATACATGGTACCTCATTAGGCTTGATTTTCTAGGACCCATATTTTTCACCCACCTAAGTTGCACTTAAGGGGGGCTGTTAGTGTAGGTTTTTTATTCCTTATTATAAGGTTTTTCCTACACATTTATTTAAGCTTGCTTAGGTTAATAAAGTATGTTTTATTAGGTGAGAGGTGTGATAGGTAAAAATTAGGTTGATAAGATCAAGCATAGACATGAAAACCTAAGCATAGCCATGAAAACCTTACCCTACCATCATCAAAGAATCTAATCCAAATGAAATCAAAAGCATGCAATTCAAGAACAATATCACCTAGATTGTATGATTCCTTGTTTATGATGTGGATTGCTTCTTCAATAATGAACAATTATGAAGATCAAAGCTGCCATGATGAATGGATGATAATGATAATAAGCTAGATGGATGCTCAAGATGATAATGTAGATGCTATATGAAAGCTGGATAGATGAAGTATGGAATGAGAAATGAGAGGGTGTTTATATAGACTTCAACCAAAATCAATCAACGGTAGAGATCTGGTAGCTATGTGAATGACTAAGATTAAAAGATGATAATAGATAAATGTGTAGATGACAAGTGGAAGGGAGATAAGGCTTATGTATGACCGTGTACATAAAAAGTACTACATGTGAAAGATATTAAATAAAAGATGTAGTACCACTTATCTTTTTTAAATGAAAGAGGCACACATGTCGGCTTATTGAGATAAATGATAAGAGAAATTAATTAAATAAATAAAATTTATTTAATTAAAATAGATAGAATGAAGACATAATTAAACAATTAAAAAATTGTTTAATTATAGATTAGAGAAAATAGAAGAAAAAGCTAATGAATTAATTAAATTAATATAAATTTATTTAATTAATAGAAGAAATAAGTGATAGGGACATTGCTTAAGTGTGTTAGACAAATGCAGATGGTAAATAATACAATATTTGAATACTAATGATAATTAGGTCAATTTTGGGTGTCTATAAGAGGATTATGAGGTGTCACCTTCCTACCTGTGAGCATCCATTAGCTATCTTGGGAAGATACTTTTCTATCTTTAGTCCAATAGATGGTTTCTCCTCATTGGTCAATGTTGCCACCTCCTCCCTCTTCCTAGTCTATATAAGCATAGTTCCTAGCTTGTATTTTCATTTGATATTGGAGATAGTTATGTGATGCTATTTTTCCATTTGAGCATTTCACATCAATCTCTTGGTATCATTGTTATGTTGTTTCAATTGATTTTGCATTTACAGTTTATGTTTCTAACTCTTTCAATTGATTCTGGGTTATAATCTATTTTACAGATTCTAACAAAGGGTTTGTTGATGTGATGTAAATATATAAAAGAGAGTAGAATGGGTGTTTGAAGTTGAAGGGTTTTTTTACTATTCCAAGACAACAATGGAAGAAGGTTTTGATGCTAGTCAGTGTTCATTCTTTTTATGCAGATGATAATGGTGTTTTTGAAGATTGCTTGAATCTAACATGGAAATGAATGAAGGAGTATTTCTTGTAGGTATATCTTGTTTGATCGGGTATCTTTTGTTTGTTTTTAATGATGGTTTGATGTGATTCCTTTGAAATGAAATAGTCTACTATATATAGAGTAATGATGGTAGAGGTATGTAAGGGTGAAATGTGATGACTAAATCATGTTATATTTGTTTGTATGGGTTGTTTATATTGTTTTTAAAGAGATATTCTCTGCATAACTAAAGGAAAACAATGCCTTATTGATGTGTACATGTGAGGCAAAGATGAGCATGTAGATAGCATTGCAAAGAAGCATATTGAAAAGGGTTTGTTGTGAATCTGTATTGGTCGTGGTATTGAAGAAGGTTTGTTGTGAGTCTATTGTGAATCTGTATTGAAGAAGCATCTTTAAAGAAGTGATATGTGCTCTTTGATATCATTGCAAACATAGTTGTAATATAGATATGTTAGTGTGTCTATTGATGACTTCAAAGATGTTACTGATTTTGAATATCTTCACATAGAGGTAACTGAGTGAGAGAGTTATATAATTCATCTATAACTTATGATATCAATGCAAATAGAGTAGTACTTTGTATATCTACTTATTTTGTGTTTGGGGTTGGTGCTCCTAATTTGGGTGGAGTTGGTGCTCCTAAATCAGATGTAAAAGTGTAATCGGTGAGATTTTGGTCAGTGAGACCTAATGGTGATTTTGGTGAGGTTGGACAGTGGTTTTTCCATATTTAGGGTTTTCCATTTAATTACTTGTGTCATGGTTTTATTTGTATGATTCTATTATTTTTGATGTCTTTAGCATGTTGGTATTTATTGCTTTTACAACTATTGTGTTGATGAATGAACTAGTTTTATTAGATCACTAATTCACCCCCCTCTCGGTGATCCATTGTATTCCAACATGAAGAAGATGAATTATTCCAATATGACTTTAATGAATATCAACTGTAGTATGAACCACCAACCCATGATTTTCAACATCTCAAAGAACTCATGTAGTAGAGATATAAAAAAGTGAGACCCTCAAATGAAGACATTAAGGTGCTTATTGATGTGGTTGTCATGTAAGTTCAAAGTGGATAATAGATTAGAAATAGGAAAGTAAATCCCTGAGGTGATAGTCAGAATGTAGCAACACCAAAAGTACCCAATATATGTTCTCATAAAGGAAAATAAATGGTAGACATTGATAATAGAAGAAATGACACTCTAGATAAGAGTGTGAACAAGATTGTAGAAAGACCAACATAGAAGAGAAGGTCATTTATAACCAATGTCCCTATGTAGAAGAAATATGTTCCAAATAACAAAAATGTAAGTGTACCACAAGACAAGGTCAAAAATCCAAAGGTGACATAAGTTGGAAACAAGCAAAATAAAGCAAAGAAAAGTCCTCAAGAGGGACAACCTATAGCCATGGAAACTAGAAATAACAAGGGTGGTCAAGTAATGCCTTTTATTCTTGGCACTCATATAAATACTATACATGTTACTATTGTTGGTGTTTTTTTAATTCCCAACCTGATCTCATGAATAACCTATGATTTAGCCATTCTCAATGCTTGGTTATTGTGGGGGGTTGGCCAACACATAGGTGAAAGTTAAAATAACTTTCACTATGCACTTCAAGCTCTGCAAAACCTAGGAGGGTGATCCCTGATAGTATTCAAAATATCCTATGCCAGTTATTATAAATATTGTGAATAATAGATGTGTTCTATGCAAATTCACATGAGGATTATGAAAATAAGAAGATCTAGCTTAAATCATTCAAGCTTTTACATTCTCAAGACCATAGAACTATTGCAAGTATGTGCCTAATTGGTGTTATCATTGATATCAACATATCTGTGTTGTCATTGGTGTCAACTATGCTATTGTTTTGATGCTTTCTTATAATGAGTTAGATGATTTGCATTAGCTTATATAAGTGTTGAAGATAATGAATAAGTATTCCTGATAATGAATTTCCAAGTGCTTTTGAGAAAATTTGCCCCTCCGGTGGAAACAGTGTATTGAAGAGTATCTTTGTTTACAGTAGAACAGTCTAGTAGATTGCTCCAAATTTCTTGTAGAATGAATATCTTTGTCTGGGGATTGGAAGTTAGTTAGAGACATGTCTGAAGTTGCTATGTTCCAAGTTTGATCCTCTAGTATGAATATTTGAGTGAGTTATGTTCACTAGAGTGAAAATTACTTTTTCTGTATGTTTGGTGGTGATAGAGAGAATGTATTATGCTCCACATTCCTCCACATTTAAGTATTTTAGTCTATAGTTCTAGAATCTAGCTTGTAATGATGTTAAGTACCTTCAACTCCAATGGATCATGATTTGGTTGTCCACAAGCAATCCTTTCTATTGATAGTGGATAATAATTATGTTCAAGTGTTCCTGATTGAAGAATCTTATGGACAAAGTGTTTAGAGGTTGTTCAGATGTTCCTGGTGATTACAATGTGCTTGTGGATGTCTCTTGATCATGTTCCTACCTTTGGATTGGTCCACACAGAGAAATTTGGATCGTGGATGAAGACTGTTCTTAGAAGACTTAGTGTTAACACCAGTCTTGGCCGACCTGGTTGTTTTCACTACTTGTAGAGATGCATTGAATATTAAGGAAGCATGTTGTGGCATGGAAGTTTGCATTTGAGTCCCAGCTAAGGCAAAATGTAATCTATATACATCTTTTCCTTAGCTAATTTTGTTTAGGTCCAGACCTATTTCTATGTATGTTTGTAATGCTAACCTTGGAGATTGTTCCAATGGTTGATGAATGTAATGATGACCTTTATGTACATTCCAAGGTTGATGAATTGTATAAAAACATGTAATGAAGTTGCAAAAAAGATGTCCTTGTGTGAAAATGTGAAGATAAGTGAAAAAGTGTAAGAAGAGTAGAGCAGAGGATTTATACTATGCTTCAATGGAACTAAACTCGGGCATGGAGTAGATGCTATCAAATCAGTTCACCAACCCTTGGTAGTGAGCCTCAACATTTGTAGTGAGCATTTTGGGTAGTGAGCCTCTATTTTTTAGTTTTTTTATAACATATTTATTTCTATGGGCTAACACCCACCATGGTTTTTCCCTTATAAGGTTTTTGATGTAAAAAATCTGGTGTCTCATGTGTTGAATGTATTATTGTGTTAAGCTTCTTATTTCATTCTTTCATGGTTAAATCTTAATAATAGTGATTGAACATTTGATGTGTTGATATTCATAAGTGGTTAAAGTTTTTGAGACAATTGATTCACGCCCCCCCTCTTAGTTGTCTTGTGTATTTCAACAATTAGTATCGGAGCAAGGTTCCTTAGAAGTAAGCCTAACAACTTGATGATGATCCAGGATGTCTTACAAGAAGGAAGCTTTGTAGTTTGATGGGATGAATTATGCTTTATGGAAGGTACAAATGAAAATCCATATCCTTTGTCTTGGTTATAGACTATAGAAATTAGTAGAGACAAAGTATACCATGCCTCAGAATGGTTTAACAACTGAAGATGAAATTAAAGAATATGAGTTAAATATAATAGCTAGAGATACTCTATTGAGTGCCTTGTGTGACACTAAGTTGATAAAAGGTCATGGATCTGGAACTACTCATGAAGTCTGGGAAAAGCTGAAAAATCTATATGAAGGAGATGAGTCTATAAAGAGTGCCAAATTATAGGGTCTGAAAGTGAAATATGAGGGTTTGAAGATGCGCAAAGATGAAAACATAACAACCTACATGCAAAAGGTTGATGAAATTGTAAATGGAATAAAAGGTATGGGAGGAACTATTGATGAGAAGGAAGTTGTGATGAAAATTCTTAGGTCATTACCTAAGTCTTATAGTCACAAGGTAGTTGCAATTAAAGAAGTAATGACTGTGCAAGAAGTCACTAAGAATCAGTTGCTTGGAAAACTTACAACCTTTGAAATGAGAGAGTTTTGTGATGCTCTACCAAAGATTGAATCTGCCTTCAAAGCTAACACTTCATAAAATATCTCTAGAGATGAGAAGTACAAGGTTGAACCTGATGATGAGCTTGATGAAATTGAAGCCAACTTTGTCGATAGACTGCAAAGAGGTTCCGGTAAGTTCAAAGGCAAATTACCTTTCAAATTCTTTATATGTGGTAAGGTTGGTCACTATGCTTCTAGGTGTCTAGAGATAATTGAAAGGAATAGAAAGAGATTTGAAAATATACCTAGGGTCCCAAAGAAATTCTATTATGTTAAAGATCTTAATGATGAAGGTGTAATAGATGATGAGTCTGATGATGCTAGTACAAGTGCAAATGAATGATTGTTTATTGTAATTAAATAAGAACCTGTGTCTGCTAATCCTGCTAGTTGTGTGAAGGAAGAAAAACCAGTGGAAGAAAGTGCTTTGGCTGTTTAGATAGAGAAAGATAAGGATGAATGGATTATTGAAAATGGATTCTCACATCACATGACTGGTGATAAAAGTAAGTTTGTAAGTTTGGAAAAGTATGATGGAGGACTGGTTAGGTTTGGAGATTATATAGCTAGTAAGATTTGTGGAAGAGGATCTATTTCTTTTGATAGAAAGTACAATACTGATGTTGTTCTGTATGTAAAGGGTCTAAAGCACAATCATTTGAGTGTTGGTCTCATATGTGTGACAAAGGTTATGATCTGAGATTCAAGGACAATGGATGCAAGATCATGGAGAGCTCCAGAACAGTGTTTGCTAATGGTAAGAAGACTACAGGTAATTTATATCATTTGAAAGGAACTAATGATTACTGTTTGTTGGCTCAGACCAATGAGAGCTAGATATGGCATAAAAGGATGTGTCATATCAATTTTGACAATTTGGTTAAGATAAGTTCTGCATAGGCTATAAGAGATCTACCTAAACTAGTGAAGCCTGCCAACACCATTTACAATGAGTGTCAATTTGGGAAACAAACAAGAACAAGTTTCAAAAGAAAAGAACAATTCTTTGATGGATTACTAGAGCTAGTACATACAGATTTGTGTGGTCCCACAAGAACAAGAAGTCTACAAGGTGACATGTATTTTATGTTACTTATTGATGATTATTCTAGAATGACTTGGGTCACCTTTCTAAAAGAAAAATCTGAAGCCCTAGACAAGTTCAAATCTTTCAAGACAATGGTTGAGAATGAGTTAGAGTTGACGATAAAATACTTAAGGTCTGATAGAGGAGGTGAGTTCACATCAAATGAGTTCAATATTTTTTTGAAGAACAAGGGATAAAGAGACAGTTGTTTGCACCTAGGACTCCTTAGCAGAATATAGTTGTTGAAAGAAAGAACAAGATAGTTCAAGAGGCTGCTAGGACTATGTTAAAGTAAGCTGACCTACCAGAAGTGTACTGGAGAGAAGCCATACATACTATTATGTACATCCTAAATAGAGTTCTAGTCAAAGGTAACAACTCTAAAACTCCTTATTAATTATGGTATGGAAGAGTTCCTTTAATGAAGTATTTCAAAGTCTTTGGTAGCAAATATTATATCAGAAGAGAAGAAGAACTAGGCAAGTTTAATGCTAGGTGTGATGAAGGAATCTTCCTTGGTTACTTTACTAAGAGTAAGGCCTACCAGTGCTATAACAAGAGACTGAAAAAGATCATTGAAAGTGCTAATGTGAAGGTTGATGAAGAAAAGGAAAGAATATTAGAATTGAAGGGATATGAATCAGATGAACCTGCTGCTATAGTGAATGAAGAAAAATTTGAATAAGAAGACAGTCAAGATGAAGAAGAGGCTCCAGAAAGTGTTGTTAAAACTCCTAGGTATGTAAGGATTAATCATTCTAAAGATCATATTATAGGTGACAAAAACAAAGGGGTACTGACAAGGAAAAGACATGCAGAAGAACAAGTGAATTACTTTTTACTTTCAAAAGTTGAACCTAAAAATGTTAGTGAATCTTGCAATGATGAAAATTGGGTAAAGGCTATGGAAGAAGAAATGATACAGATAGAGAAATATCAAACTTGGGAACTAGTTCCTAGACTTGCTGACAAGAATGTGATTGGCACCAAATGGGTTTTCAGAAACAAGATGAATGAGAATGGAGAAGTAATAAGGAATAAGGCAAGATTGGTATGCAAAGGATATTCTCAGGTTGAAGGAATAGATTTTGAGGAGACCTTTGCTCCAATGGAAAGGATTAAAGAAATAAGAATGTTTTTGGCATTTGCAACATTCAAAGATTTCAAAGTGTATCAAATGGATGTCAAGTCTACATTCTTAAATGGTGAGTTGGAAGAAAAGGTCTACATTGAACAACTAGAAGGATTTCAGTTATCAGACCAAGATAACATGGTGTACAGATTGAAGAAGGCCTTTTATGGATTAAAGAAAGCCCCTAGAGCCTGGTATGCAAGGTTAGACAAATATTTGTTGCAATTAGGGTTATGTAAAGGTACTGCTGACAACAGTCTCTATTTCAAAATCAATGATAATCAAATCGTAATTGTTGTAGTCTTTGTTGATGACATTATCTTTGGAGGAAATGAAGGTATGTGCATGAAGTTTGCAGGAGAAATGCAAAATGAATTTGAGATGTCTATGTTTGGTGAAATGAATTTCTTTCTAGGTCTACAAATTACTCAATTAGATAAAGGAATCTTTATTTCTCAATCTAAGTATGTGAAAGAATTGTTGAAGAAGTTTGGGATGGAGGACTCCAAACTAATATGCACTCCCATGGTAACTGGCTACAAGTTGAGAAAATCTGATGAGTCACATAAGACTAATTAGAAAAGGTACAAATCTATGATTGGAGGATTACTTTATCTAACTCAAACCAGACCTGATATAAGGCATGTAGTATGTCTTGTGGCAAGATTTTGAGAAGATCCTAGAGAATCACATGTGATGGTAGTCAGGAGAATCTTGAGGTATTTGAAAGACACATCAGATCATGGCTTATGGTATCCAAAGGATAATGATTTCACTCTCAGTGCTTATATAAATGTAGATTGGGCTAGACATGTTGATGACAGAAAAGTACAAGTGGAGGTGCTTTCTTCTAGGGTAATAGATTGGTTTCATGGCTAAGCAAGAAGTAAGATTCAATCTCCTTGTCTACTATAGAAGTAGAGTATATTGCAACAACATGTTGTTGTAGTCAAGTGTTATGGATGAAGCAAACTTTGAAGGACATAAGAGTTGTGTATGAAGATCCAATTGCAATCTTTTGTGACAATACAAGTGTTATAAACATTTCAAAGAATCTAGTGATGCACTCAAGAACAAAGTATATATCAATAAGATATCACTTTTTGAGAGAAAATGTGCCAGAGAATGAAGTAAAGATGGAATATGTGTCCACAAAGGATCAAATTGCTAACATTTTTACCAAGCCTTTTCCTAAAGATACTTTTGAGTATCTCAGAGAAAAGCGAGGGGTCATTACCCCTCCTGCTCTGAACTAAGATGCATAGGAATGCATCAGTCCAGTGGTGTCGAAAGCCTCATTCTTTCATTTGGATTGATGTTTTGAGAGCTACCTTTCAAGGGGAGTAGAAAGTGTTCCTGACAAAGAGTAGTAAGTGTTACAATATTGATGAAAGAGCAATTTGATCAGAGCAGCAAAGTATAAGTATGTGCCCTTTTCCATTGATGTCAAAGGGGGAGAGAAATCATGTGAAAAACTCAGTGGGAGAAAGAGTGCAGATGTGTAAAAAGAAAGGGGGAGTATCTTGTCTTGATGGTCTTTACAGTTTTTCACATCATATGTTGCCATCAATGACAAAGGGGGATATTGTTGCAAGTATGTGCCTAACTAGTGTTGTGATTGATATCAACATATCTGTGTTGTCATTGGTGTCAACTATGCTCTTGTTTTGATGCTTGCTTGTAATGAGTTAGATGATTTGCATTGGATTATATAAGTGTTGAAGATAATGAATAAGTATTTGTGATGCTAACTTTCCAAGTTCTTTCGAGAAAATTTGCCCCTCCAGTGGAAATAGTGTATTGAAGAGTATCTTTGTTTACAGAAAAATAGTCTAGTAGATTGCTCCGCATTTCTTGTAGAATGAATATATTTGTTTGTGGATTGGAAGTTAGTTAGAGACATGTTTGAAGTTGCTATGTTCCAATTTTGAGCCTCTGGTATGAAGATTTGAGTGAGTTATGTTCACCGGAGTGAAAACTACATTTTCTATATGTTTGGTGGTGATAGAGAGAATGTATTATGCTCTGCATTCCTCTGCATTTAAGTATTCCAGTCTGTGGTTCTAGAATCTAGTTTGTAATGATGATAAGTACCTTCAACTCCAATGGCTCATGATTTGGTGGTCCACAAGTGATCCTTTCTATATGATAGTGGATAACAGTTATGTTCAAGTGTTCCTGATTGAAGAATCTTATGGACAAAGTGTTTAGAGATTGTGTAGATGTTCCTAGTGATTACAATGTTCATGTGGATGTCTCCTGATCATGTTCCTACCTTTGGATTGGTCTGCAGAGAGAAATGTAGATCGTGAATGAAGATTGTTCTTAGAAGACTTAGAGTTAACACCAGTCTTGGCCGACCTGATTGTTTTCACTACTTGCGGAGATATATTGAAGATTGAGGAAGTGTGTTGTGGCATGGAAGTTTGCATTTGAGTCCCAACTAAGGCATAATGTAATTCACATACATCTTTTCCCTAACTAATTTTGTTCAAGTCTAGACCTATTTCTATGTATGTTTGTAATTTCGACCTTGGATATTGTTCCAATGGTTGATGAATGTAATGACAACCTTGATGTACATTCCAAGGTTGATAAATTGTATAAAAACATGTAATGAAGTTGTGAAAAAGATGTCATCATGTGAAAAATATGAAGATAAGTGAAAAAGTGTAAGAAGAGCAGAGTAGAGGAGTTATATTGTGCTTCAATGGAACTAAAATTAAGCATGGAGTAGATGCTATCAAATCAGTTCACCAACCCTTGGCAGTGAGCTGATCTTGGCAGTGAGCCTCAACATTTACAGTGAGCATTTTGGGAAGTGAGCCTCTATTTTTTGGTATTGTTATAACATATTTATTTTTGTGGGCTAACACCCACCATGGTTTTTCTCTAATGGGGTTTTCCATGTAAAAAATCTAGTGTCTCATGTGTTGAATGTGTTATTGTGTTAAGCTTGTTGTTTCATGCTTTCATGGTTAAATCTTAATAACAGTTATTGAACATTTGATGTGTTGATATTCATAAGTGGTTAACATTTTTGAGACAATTGATTCACCCCCCCTCTCAGTTGTCTTGTGCATTTCAACAAGAACAAGATGAAAATTTATTTCGACAAACACTTACAACTAAATTTGGAGATTTAAAAAAGTATTTGGGGTGCATGTTTGGTCTAGGGGTTTGTAAAGTAGACACAGAAACAAGAGATCGATACCTTATCCTAGGGTAACAGAGTTAATTAAATATGGCTTGGAAATCAACAACATTCTATCTAAGCATCAAAGAGATTTATAACATTGACTTACAATATTATACTCAACCTTCTTAAAAAATCATACTTATCAGATCCTCATATTCATTCACACAAATTTAAATTTCCATTAAAGTGTTTTAACCTATTCTTTGAATAAGAGCCTTAAATAGAAAGATACATCCATAAGATTTTCATGGAGACAAAATAAATAGTCCTTGACTTATTTATTCATAATTTATGCCAACCATACATTAGGAGACAATTTGATTTAGAATTTTTCTACTGTATTCAATCAAGATGCTAGTACCGCTATCAAGTTCACAAGAACAAATAACACAGACTCAAAAATCCTAAGACAAGACTAGACTTCTATTCCCTACATTTTCACTACAAAATTTTCCCAAAGACCAACCAACCACCTTTGCAAATGGCCTTGAAATCCATTTAATAGAATAAGGGAGCAACAAGCATTGGTCCACTTACACATGTAAATAATTCATTTGACAACTGTTACATCAACTGGAATGCAAATATAACCATTTTCTAACTGGTAAGAGATGCCATCATAACAAATTATCTCCTCCAACAAGCTGAGAAAACTACTTTTTTGTCCTTTATGCTTTCTAATCTATGCAGGGGTAGGCAATGATACCAACAAAAGGTAGTTTTCTATATACTCCTTCAGTTCCACCACCTTTGATTCTTGTCAATAAGACAAGAATCCTCTGCTTTGCCTCTCCATCCTCGTACGCAAACATGGGAATCCCTGCTAGGACCAAATAAATGAGGAAATTAGAATTGCCTCCATTCTCTCATGCTCTAGGCACAAGACAGTATCTCCTCAACTTCTAAGGGGGAGTCTTCAACCATTTCAACCCTCAAAACACTCAAGGAAGCTACACAGCGGGCGCTGGTAGCGCCAAAATCCTAGTTAAGGAGGAAAAAGTAGAAAGTGTTTGTTTAAGTTAGATAAAGAATACAATGTTCTTTTCAACTCAATTCTCCTTCCCCACTTCCATTTGTTTCATCTAGGGGGTAGAACTCCCTCAATTGCATCTAAGCCTCTATTAGAACCCATCGTGCAAAGGGAGGGGAAGAGGGAACTTTAGGTTCCCATTTCTTCCAATCCCAATATGGAAACTCACAGTAACAGGGAGTTACTGGAGTCAGAAGACTAGGAAGTATTTTGTACAGTACTGATGATGGAAATTGATGTGAACAGTTTATGAAAACACTTCCATTTATAGTAAGAATGAACAGAGGTCCTTTACATGAGTGATTTCCATTTTCTAACAACTTCTTTAATTCCATTTCAGGTGTTCGTAGGATTGACACATTTGAATTCATATATGGAGATCCTCAATGATTCATCCACTCCCTCCAAAGCATGAAATGGAGGTGTAAATTAATGTCACCTAATTACAAATGCCTTCCACATGGACAACAAAGGTTTGGTTCATGTACCAAGATTGAGTTGAGTATCAAGAATTACTAGAGAAAAGTGTTGATTGTTAAATCACCTTCTTGCATACTCGAGCTGTATCCTCTAGATCACATCAGAACACAGCTAATAATTTCAAAAATCCAAGAAAAACATGTCATGTTATTGTTGCTTTAAAATTTGAACCTAGACCATTGATTTGGAACACATCGGAGCAAGACTATCAGCTCAATCTAAAAATGAATTAATGGGGACCATTGAAAAAGTCATCGGGCAATCTAGGAATGCAAAAACAAAAAGCCTTTAGGATCAATAGACCAGGACCTTTTCATATGTCACCTTATCGCAACAGTGCAAGCCCGAAAGGGCGTCACACTACCACTTCCATGCTTGTGCACTATGCACTTGCTTAACTTCTTTCGAGACAAATCTAGGTTCCACCCTCTCATTGTCATATCATCACAATGGCACAAAGAATATTCCATGGTATCTCTCTACATCGTGCTACTACAATCCAATATGGATCAGACATGTAGCACTTGAATCAACAATCAAGATCTTGGGCTCACCAACCCAAAATCAATGGTCATCGCATCACTACAGACCTGACAGATCTGACAAATCTAAATCTTGCGATGCTACAATAGCCATCCATCTTCCTCTAAAGATCATATGCTTAGACTTAGGAATGGATTTTTCATAAACAAAAGGAGAAACTGAGTGACTAAGATCATGGGACTAGTCTTAAATGAAGCTAAGGACATTAAGTCACAACTTAAGCCTAGGGTGACTCCCCATCACAAGTCAACTTACAATTATAACTTAGGCTCTGAAAAGGCTTATGGGCTTAAGGTTTAAGCTTCTTAGTCACAAATTAGGCCAACATTTAGAGTTCAAGGCCAGAGAACAAAGAAATTATGGGGGAGGGTTCCACTAGTGGCTCTGGTTGGGGACACATGGCTTGTGTAGGCATGATGAGGACCACCGAACTCTGGGGTATAGACCATGTGCCAAATCCATTGGGGTTGACTATTTAATTAGGAGTTGAAGACCAATTGAAAGGTGACTCGAATATTACCTCCAATCTAGTGGCCCTTGGCTACCAAAAACAAGGAATTAATACTTGCATCTATCAAATATCCTATTTTTAGCAAACAACCTAGTGCTCAATCTAAGAGACCATACAACCAAGTCATCCTGCATTGAATAAATGATGCCACCCAATGATATATCAACCAAACTGTTGTGAGTCCTTAAATATTTGTCATCCTAATCTAAAAGATAGAAAAATTCACACCCCTCTAGATGACTATCTCCATCAAGTCTAGCCCTATTTCTACTTTCCATATCAAACTTGAAACCTTCATAAAGTCTCTCTAATAATTGTTGTTGTAAATCATATTTGTCACATGCTAGCACTTCATCATAAAAAATGAAGAATTCATATTCAACCACTTTTTCTTCCTATTCTACATTAAATTCATATCCCTTTAGGTTCTAGAATTCATCTACTTCATCATGCACCTTGGTGTCTTGTTATGATCTTCACAAGACTGAATAGGTCTATCAAACTTTTGAGCATGTGAGACCTAGTCAATCTTCACCAACTCATATATAAATCTACTTACCTTAGACTGGTCTTGCTCAAGCTCATTACATTCTTCATCATCTGCAAAGATAGGATTATCCTTGCACTAATAAGGATTATCATTTCCTATTGTTGGTGGGGCCAAGGGCTCATCATAAAGGACATTCATCCATGTCTTAAAAGTTTATGTCTTGTCACTATAAAAATTTGCATCATTCTCAACATCATCATGCTAAAAATCATCAGAAGAATACATAATCTCACCATCACAATCAACAATCATTTCTTCTTCCTTTGAGAATTGTCTATTCTCAATAGAGTAGGTACCTTCACTGGTGCACCTAATAGTAGGTACTTCCACCTCTACTTCACACAAACTATCACTCACACTTATAAAACAATCACCAATATTTGCAGGCATGATGTTTATATGTACATGTGGCTTCTTCTTAACATCATTTTCAAGAGAGATGAATTCATGTATATCTTTGCAATTGTTTCCTTCAAATTAGTTTCTTACATAATAATCCTTAACTCTACTACCTATGTGACAATCTTGATTACTTTGTTGTATCATAAGATTTTTCATTTCTGTTCACCATACCAAATCATTCCTTATTCTTCTCAACCTAACCACCATTATTATGAGATGAAATATTAACAACATTCTAAGGTAAAGGGGACACACTTACTAATTTACCCTGCATACCTGTATGAAAGTTTTGGTGACAACCTTGGCTGGCAATTACTTTTCCTCCTATCATCCCATACCTCTGATTATTTTCTATGCCCATTGCACCTACAAATGCCTAACAAAGTGTAGTAGGTTCCTTATCTCTCAGCATATAACTCATTTCTTCCTCTAATGCACCCAAATATACAACTAAACAAAATGCATCATTAGGTCTTATGTATTCTGGGATATCTCTGATTGCTTTTAAAAATCTTAAATTAAAAGTAGGGAGTGATTCATACTCCTTTTGAATTTTCATGAAGTTAGTCACTAATGAAACCATATCAAATCTTTCACCAAATTTTTCTAAAAATGCAACTTTGAACTCAAACCATGAAGAGATAGAATAGTTAGGTAAGAAAGAAAACCAATCTCTAGCATCATCCTCTAATGACTAAAAAAAAGCTTCATAACAACATCCTCGGCCTCAAGCTCATAATCTCCTATCAAATCACAAAAAATTTGTATATGCTTATCTACTAATTCCAAATTTGTTCCACTATACTTTGGCAAACATTTTCTAACTTCACTAGGGACAACATTTGGATATACATGAATTCCATTAAAATTTAGATCCCTATTTCTTTAATAGAGAAAAACTTCTTCTAAGAACATGTCCAAGAATGTTATAAATTAATCATATTGGATGAAAAAGATAAAATACCTGGGAAAATATTGTAGCTTCAAACAGGTTCAACAATAGAGTCACCATCTTTCCAAATATGACAAAACATCATGAAGCTAAGAGCTCCCACTTGATCAATTATATTCTGGATTTGGTTCACCAATAAAACACTTTTTAGAAGTCTTTAAACATGTTTCAACAACTTCTTTCTTTAGTTATGAAGACCTTCATTATCTAACCCTGATGATCAGATCATGAGAATAGCTTGACTCTTTTCAAATGGATAACTTATCCTTCCCCAGTAGAGTCACCAATTCTATTGGTTCCCAAACCTTCACACATAAAACTCTAAAGATTTTCCACTTCTTATGCTCAAGCTTAATGGAGATCTGGCCAACGGAGTGGGAGATTATTACCACTTATCTCCCTTGTACTTCAGGTTCTGCCAAGCCTAGGGGATATCCCTTATTATAATAGAATAAAATGTATCGTTCACTTTTATCAGGTAGATATGTTCTCATATATTTATACCAAGATTTGTAAGATTGAACAAAGATTGGAAGTATTCTTGGATTACCTTCCCTGTTTAATTTTGAGAACATGCATTAAGACCTACTCAAACTACAACCAAACAGATTGAAAATTTTCAATTAATCTATATTTAGATTTTTATTCTTTTTGGACCCTTAGGTGAGTGAATTTCTTTATCAATGCCTTATCAAGGGTAATAGAGTCAAAATTCCACATTATAAATGTTCCTTTTATGAAAAAAAAACTTCAAATTCAGAGGGTATATCTGTATCAATGACTTGTAATGACACACCTAAGGAAAAGTATCTTCTACAACTCTTCTTCAATAATCCATAATGTAATACATCACTTCATATGTCTTGCTTAAAGCATATTTAATTCAATCCTCGATTAGAAGTAGTAAAAAAGACACACAATACATCAAATGTGCATAAGTGAAATCCAAATCCCTTGATCCCTTCATTCACAAAAGAAAAACATACATTCAAGGAGACAATTGCAGAAAACACACACATATAGTATTACTCATATATTGCAATCTGAATTGAAAAATTGTCATACAATAATTTATTCATGTACAGGCATCATACTACACTGTAGTATTGACAATACACTTACTAAGCTATAGAAATCATCCCCCAAGATGTGGATAACTTGTATCCAAAGGCCAAAATAGAATTCCCTACCCTTCTTCTTTTGGAATGCCTTTGTTTTCTTTACATTATCTATATCATACTACGACTCTTGAAATTCTATAAATGGGCAAATGATGTTGGCCTTGATTTCCTTAGTAAAATTTTTTAGTTACAATGCTTTTAATATTTGTGACTTAAGAAACTACATCCTTGCTCTAATTGGCAGACTTTCTTTTAGCCAATTCCTTTACAAAGAATTACAACAATATTCTGGAATGTTCTAATTGGCTGAAAGTTCTTCTAGGTAGTTAGAAACAAATGTCCGCTCTTTATCACATATCCAGGCTCAGATTGTGGGATATTAGGAAGGCAGCACAATCCTCTATCTTTCAATCCTTGTTCACTAGAGATATAAAATCTTAAATCATCGAGGTGATTCTCAACAGTTGAACCAAAAGATGTCATCTTTGCTGGGGCTAGGACTTCTTTGACTCTGTCAACAAAGTCCCACTTCTACACTATGGTCCCTGACATCAAACCATGATGCCCTCCCTCTACTGCCATTCTTGATGAAAGTCATCAAAGGGAGGGATGACATGAGAAAACTAGTATCTCTTGTCTTGCACTCTTGAATGCCAGTCCTAGTCTAGGTTATTGTAATCATACCCAGTCAGTCCGCCCTCGGGATAAAAACTTCATGCAATTGGAGTATTTGGATGCCTTGACTAGTCTCCCACTAGAATGACACTATTTAGATATGGTTCTAGGAAACTAGCAAGACTGTTGTAGCCAAATACTCACACTTACTCCAATACCTCTCATTCATATGGCCAATACCTACCCATCCTTAATTTGGAATGAACAGACCTTCAACCAAGAGAACAGGGACATACTTCTTCAGGAAATATAGGATAGAGACTGCAAGGAAGTATTTTGCACAGTACTCATGATGGCAATTGATGTGAACGATTTATGAAAACATTTCCATTTATAGAAAAAATTGATGGAGGTCCTTTACTTGAGCAATTTCCATTTTCCAACAACTTCTTTAATTCCATTTTAGGTGTTTGTAGGCTTGAAACATTTGAATTCATATCTGGAGATCCTCAATGATCCGTCCACTCCCTCCAAAGCATGAAATGGAGGCATAGATTAATGTCACTTGACTACAATGCCTTCCACATGGACAACAAAGTTCTGGTTTATGTACCAAGATCAAGTTCAGTATCAAGAATTACTAGAGAAATGTGTTGCTTGTCAAATCACCTTCTTGCACACTCAAGCTGTATCCTCCAACTCACATCAGAACCCATCTAATAATTTCAAAAATATGAACAAAATAGGGCGTGTTATTGTTTCTTCAAAATTTGAACCTAGATTGTTTATTTGGATCACATCAAAGCAAGATCATCATCTCAGATTGAAAAAGAATCAACCATGACCATTGAAAAAGTCATCAGCCAATTTGGGAATGCCAACACAAAAATCCTTAATGATCAACAAACCATAACCTTTCCACATGTCACCTTATCACAACAACTCAAGCTTGAAAGGGACCCATGCTACTACTTCCACGCTCACGTGCTATGCGCTTTCTCAACTTCTTTCAAGAAAAATCTGGGTTCCACCCTCCCATTATCATATCATCACAACAGTGCAAAGAATATTCCATGGTATATTTCCACAGTGTGCTACCATGATCCAATATGTGAAAGGAAGCAAGGTAAGCAGAAACAACTTCCTACACCAATGTAATGAGGGATAGTTGTGCAATTTTTTCTTAGATCTTTCTAGTTATAGTTTAGATACACATTAACAAAGAGATTAACACACATTCAAAACAAGTACAAATGCAACATACACAAGGTATACATGGGGAAAACCCTTTTGGGTAAAAAACCCCACAATCCAAAGAAAAACCCAATATATTATTCAATAAACAAGGAATGGTTACAATACAATTATAGAGCCAAGCTCTTCTAGGAGTTCCAAAGATGTCAATTTAAGAGCAATTGTGACAACATTTTTGTACCTACAAATGAACCATACAAAACTCCACTCCAAGCACCTATTTTATAGAGATATGAGGCAAGAGTGGAACCTTCTAGAGGTTGTACATCCAGGAGGCTATATGGCATAGTATCCAACACCTCTTTCATGCAAACACACTTGTCTACATCAAGGAAAGATACCTTACAACCTCTTACAGTTGTAAGAAGAATCTGTCAATCTTACAGGACTGACAGCTGTAAGAGAATCGTCATAAATGACTAAATACAGAATATGCCTCTTACAACTTGTCCTTATCCTTCCTTGGACATCCAACTTTGACCTTTTCTCCATGCAAAGATGCTTTACAACACTTGTTCAACCTGTCATAGAATCTAGTCCTTACGCATCATAGTTTGTCATAGGAATCTGTCATATGTCATATGAACTTGTCATAAGGACTTACACACCTTACAACTAGCCAACACATGTCACAAATGTCCTATTCCATGGTAGAACACCTACATCCTCATGTGAGGACAAAAATATATCCTTGTCACCTTCCATGTCACCTCCCAATAATTGACAACTCACCATGTCAAATTTACTAGATGACAAAACACGGTAAACTAGAAAATTACGGCACGGTAAAAAAATTAATGCTAGGAAATTGCAAAGGTTGAGACACATTAATTCCCAACATTCTCCCACTTGTCAAACATCTTGTAAGAACCAATCTAACCAGGTAATTAACTTCTAGGGTCCAAGAGGCCCATAGACTCTAAATACCATCTAAACTTCTCTGTGTTCACGAGCTTTGTCAAGGAATCTGCAACATTCACCAAAGTATCAATCTTCTCCAAATTCACCTTCCCATCCTCTACCATATCCAATACAAAGTGGTACTACACATCAATGTGCTTGGTCCTTGCATGGAAAGTAGGATTCTTCACCAAACATATGGCACTCTGGCTGTCACAAGAAATGGTAATCTTCCCTACATCAAACCCAATGTTAGAACACAATCTCTTAAGCCAAATGGTTTCCTTTCAAGTATGAGTAGCTTTCATGTACTCTGCTTCAGTCATGGACAAAGTGACCATAGGTTGCTGGTTACTCATCCAACTAATAGCACCACCGAACATAGTAAACACATAAGTACTAGTGGATCTCCTGCTATCAATGTCACCTACCCAATCTGAATCCACAAATCCACGAATACTCATAGAATGCTAAGAACCAATATGATAACCATGATAGCATAAGGAATACTCAGAAGTACCCAATAGATATCTAAAAAATCTCTTTACTGCATCCCAATGTATCCATCTAGGGCTAAGGACTCCCACTACTTGGGCAATGTCTGGTCTTATATAGACCATCGTATACATCAAACTATCAACCACACTAGCATAAGGTACTCTACTCATAGCCTCCATCTCAGAAGGAGACTTTAGACAATCCTCAACAGATAACTTTGTCCCCATCGAAATAGGAACACTCAAAGGTCTACAATTTTCCATGTTGAATCTCTCCAACACGGTCTTCAATACTTACTCTGGCTTAACCAAAATGTTTTTGTTTGTTCTATCTCTTCTGATCTCCATTCCCATAATGTACCTAGCTGCCCCTAAATTTTTCATTTCAAATTGTACTGACAACTGAGACTTCAAATCATAAATCAAACCTTTACCATTCCCAATTAGCAACATATCATTGACATACAATGTTATAATGAGAATGTGATCATTATCAAACTTGAAGTAAACACAATGATCTGATTTCAGTCTTAGAAATCCAATACTCACACAAAGGCATCAAACTTTTGGTACCACATCCTAGAAGACTGATTAAGACCATACAAAGACCTTTTCAACTTGCAAACTAGATTTTCTTTACCTTTCACAATGTAGTGCTCTGGTTGTGACATATAAATCTCCTCCTCCAAATCACCATGAAGGAATGTTATCTTCACAACCATTTGCTCCACCTCTAAGTCATATGCTGTTGCAAGAGATAATAGGAACCAAATAGATGTCAACTTTGCAATTGGAGAGAAAATCTCACCATAGTCAATTCCCTCCTCCTGTGAATACCCCTTTGCTACCAACCTTGCCTTATATTTCTCAATGCTACCATCTGAACCAAACTTTTTCTTAAAAACTCATTACATCCAACAAGCTTTCTTCCTTCTGGCAAAGGTACCTGATCCCAAGTATTATTCTTTTCCAAAGAAGCAATCTCTTCTTCCATGGCCTCCTTCTAGGAACCTGCATCTTTCATACTCATAACCTCCCTTACGGTCCTAGGCTCATCAACATTAAAAATCAAAATAAAAATATAACTAGAATCATCTAACGAATAACCAAACCTTTCAGGTTGTCACCTTATTATCATGTACCTCCTCACAAGTTGAGGTTGAGGTTCTTCATCTTCTTCTTTTGAACTTTCACAGATGCTAGAGCTCTCCTCATCATCAGATCCAACTGGTGTCTTTGGTTCAACTTTCTTAGGGGTGGGAGGAAGCTGAACCACATCATCTTTCTTTTCTTCTTTCTCTAGCTGTAGAACAATAGAAGAAGGATTGAGCTCTTTGAATATCACACTTCAAATATATAGAACTCTTTCAGCCACTAGATCCCATAGCTTGTGCCCTTTCACACCGACACTATAGCCAATGAAGATACATTTAACTACCTTGTTCTCCAACTTGGACCTCTTCTCCTTAGGCACATATGCATATTCCTCACAACCAAATACTCGAATGTGTCTTAATGAAGGCTTCTTACCAGACCATGCCTCCATAGGGGTCTTGTTAATGAGCACCGATGTAGGAGACATATTAACCAGGTAACAAGCAATAGCAACAGCTTCAGCCCAAAACTTTTATTCTAGGCCACCTCCACTTAACATGCTCCTAGCCCTCTCTATCAATGTTCTATTCATTCTTTCTACAACTCCATTTTGCTAAGGAGTACATGGAGTTGTCTTATACCTCTCAATACCTTGTTCTTTATAGAACTTGTTGAAATCTACTGAGTAAAACTCACCAGCATTATCAGTTCTCAAACATTTAATCTTTCTATCTTTTTTATTCTTAGCAAGAGCCTTAAACTCATTGAATCTTGCAAAAACTTCAGATTTACTTCTAAGGAAATATACTCATGTCCTTCTATTGTAGTCATCAATAAATGAAACAAAATATGTAGATTTCAAAATTGAAGGAACAAGAATAGGACCAAAAACATCAGAGTGAACTAAATCCAACATCTTAGAAGATTTATGAGAACTATGGTAAAACTGAACATGATTTTTTTTCCATATATGCAGTATTCACAAACATCGAACTCAATGTTACAATCATTCATACCCTCAAAGAAGTTTTTATTTTTCAGGGTCCTCATACCCTTTTCACCAATATGGCCAAGCCTTTGGTACCACAACATTGTTTTCTTAGCAGGAAGTTTCATCTCCATAGAATGAGCACCCTTGGGTACCTAGAAAGCATGACCATCGAAAGTAGATGCTATACTCTTCTTGGCTGCTAGTTCCAATGGTGAGGATGAAGAATTTGAAGCTCTCTTCTTTGAAACTAAGGCACTATTACATTGAACTGCACATGCATCAAGCTGAAATAGAGTGCCAATCCAAACACCCTTAGCCAACACCATAGCTCCTCTCATCATCTTGCATCCTCCATTCGAGAAAACAACCTACAAACCCACGTCATTTAGTGTGCTTACATATAGTAGATTTCTTGCCAACCCAGGGATATGTAGTAGACCATTGATCCCCTTCACTCGACCATTAGGGAATCTGATCAAAATGCTTCCATGGTCAACTATTTTCAAGTGAGAGTCATCACCCAAGTACACCTTCCCACCATTGAACTCTTCATACTTTGAAAACTAGTTTTTGTGGGATGTCATATGAAATGATGCACTAGAATCAATTAACTACACATCCTCAGATGCATGTGTTTCCAAGGCAGCGACAAACGCTTCTTCATCATCTTGTGAGGACTTGTGGGAGTCAAAATTGTGGTTTTTCTTCTTTTTCTTTTTCTCCTCCTTGCGGAAATGAACAGGTTTGGCACAGTTCCAACATAAGGCCTTGGAATTTGATCTCCCATGGGATTTGGATCTTCCTTGGTCTTCTTTCTTCTTGTCCTTCTTTCCTTTTTCCTTAGACCTACCATAAACCACAAGAGCCTCCTTAGCCATTTTGGAACACTTTATCTACATTTCTTCAGACAATAGCAATGAAACCACTTCATCCGTCTTGAAGGTGGTAGTGGTACTCCCAATGGCCATCACAAGGTGGTCCCATGAATCTGGTAAAGAACACAACAATGTCATGCAACGATCCTCCTCCTCCATCTTCACACCAACAAAGGTCAACTGAGAAACAAGCATATTAAAAGAATTGAGATGATCTGCCATAGATCCCCCATCTTCCATCATCAAAGAGTACAACTTATTTCTTAGGAATAGCTTGTTTACCAAGGACTTATCATGATAAACATCACCAAGCTTCTTCCATAGCTCTTTTGCAGTTTTCTCCTCATGGACATTCAGGAGCACAAAATCAACCAAACAGAGCCTTATCAAACCATTGGCCTTCTGATCCATCTGATCCCAATCTTCTTGTTTCATGCTCTAGAGTTTGGTGTCAGATATCACGATCCATAAATCTCTATCCACCAACATATCTTCCTTCTTGATTTTCTAAAACTCAAAGTTTCCCCCATTAAATTTTTTGATCTTGAATCTCCCAATTGTGCTTGCCATCTACTCACTACAACAAGATCAAAAAATGCTCTACAAGACTCCCACTCAATCAAAGATTAGTACCAAAAACCCTCTACCCATCAGCTAGGACCAAAACTAGCCAAGCTCTGATACCAAATGAAAGGAAGAAAGGTAAGAGGAAACAACTTATTACACCAATCTAATGAGGGATAATAGTGCAAATTTTTCTTCGATCTTTCTAGTTATAGTTTAGATACACATTAACAAAGAGATTAACACACATTCAAAATGAGTACAAATGGAACAGACACAAGGTATACATGGGGAAATCCCTTTCAGGTAAAAAAACCCACACTCCAAAGCACAACCCAATGTATTTTTTAGTAAACAAGGAATGGTTATAATACAATTATAGAGCCAAGCTCTTCTAGGAGTTCCCAGGATGTTAATTCTGGAGCAATTCTGATAGCATTTATGTACTTGCAAATGAACCATACAAAACTCCCATTCCAAGCACCTATTTTATAGAGATATGAAGCAAGAATGGAACCTTCTAGAGGTTGGGCATCCAATAGGCCATATGGAATAATATCCAACACCTCTTGCATTCAAACACACTTGTCTACATCAAGGAAAGATGCCTTACAACCTCTTATAGTTGTAAGAACAATCTGTCATTCTTACAGGACTGACAACTGTAAGAGAATCATCATAAATGATTAAATATAGAATATGCCTCTTACAACTTGTCCTTATCCTTCCTTGGACGTCCAAATTTTACCTGTTCTCCATGCAAAGATGCTTTACAAGACTTGTCCAACCTGTCATAGAATCTGGTCCTTACGTGTCATAGTTTGTCATAGAAATCTGTCATATGTCATAGGAATCCGTCATATGTCATAGGAATCTATCATAAGGACATACACACCTTACAACTAGCCAAAACATGTCACAAATGTCCTATTCCAAGGTAGAATGGCTACATCCTCATGTGAGGAAAAAAATATATCCTTGTCACCTTCCATGTCACCTCCCAGTAATTAACAACTCACCATGTCAAATTTAATAGATGACAAAGCATGGTAAACCAAAAAATTAAGGCATAGTAAAACATAATTACCACAATAAAAAATTAATGCTAGGAAATTATAAAGGTTGAGACACCTTAATTCCCAACAATATGGAGAAACCATGTAGCACTTGAATCAGCAATCAAGATCTTGGGCTTGCCAACTCAAAATCAATGGTCATCGCATCAGCTAGACCTGACAAATCCAATAAATCTAAGGATCACGATGTTGTGATAGCCATCCATCTTCCTCTAAAGATCATATGTTTGGACTTAAGAATTATTTTTCATAAACAAAAGGGAAAACTAGGTGACTAAGCTCATGGGACTAGTCTCAAATGAAGCTAAGGACATTAAGTCACAACTTAAGCTTGGGGTGACTACCCATTACAAGTCAACTTACAATTATAACATAGGCTCTAAAAAGGCTTATGGGCTTAAGGTTTAAGCTTTTGATTCACAAATTAGGCCAATGTTTAGAGTTTAAGGTTCAAGAAGAAATAAATTATGGGAGAGGGTTCCACCAAATACTTTGATGAGTGAAACTTATATGGTCTCCTCTACTTAGCCAGGAATGAAATAAATAATGGTATTACCTAGAAAAACCCTCAATATTAATAGTTGGCTCTTAGAACAACAAGAACTGAAATTGTTCAATGTTTTGGTGAATCGATCTAAGGATTTTGCTTAGGATTACAAGGATATGAGGAGGATTCACCTAAAAGTTTGTACTCATCATATTTATAATGAGGATGCTAAGCCATTCCACCAACCACAACATTGACTCAATCTTGCACTCAGAGATATAGTTAAAACTTAAATTGAGAAACTCATACAAGTGGGATTAATTTATCCTATCTTTGATAGCAAGTGGGTTTTACCTCTAGTTGTGGTCCCTAATAAAGGGGGAAATGGAGGGTGTATCGATAAAAAAGAACTTAACAGGGAAACCTATAGGGATTATTTCCCTTTACCATATTTTTATGTAGAAAAAGAGGGACGAGGTTGATGATTGGTAGTTTAGTTAGATCATCCTTTCACTACATACATTCAAGGACATTAAACTGAGTGAAATCATGAATTTTTCAAGAGGAATTGACTATAGGTTTGTTCTCACTTGGAATGATATGGAAATTTGGAATTTTTTGATTAATTTGTTGACTCTTAGCCCGATTAAGCCTAAAACCCTAATTATATAAAATCATAAACAAACAGATGAAACATGATAAATGCTTCCACTGAAAGAAACTAAATACAGATTAGATACATACCATACTTTAGATTTCAAAATGTGAAAAATTTGGGGTTGAAAGAGTGGGCTCCCAAGCCCAAGGTGGTACTTTTTCTGAGGGCTTCAGGATATTTTCTGCTACAGATTGCAACCACTTTAGAGATTTCTGGTACTACAAAACTGGAGGTCAAAATTGTGGGTGCCCTTGACCTTTTAAGGTTATTTTCTACCTTTTTCTTTAGATCTAGAATCCTTATTTTCTACAATGATCCTCTGCAACTCCTTTCCGCAAGATCTGACACCTATCACCTGCAATCACAAGAGAGGGGTTGGGGGTTGTGGTGTTTAGGAGCTTGCCTCAGTTAAGTCCCAGAATGGCATTCAAGCCTTCCAACACTGTTGTTAGATAGAGAGTATGTGTCCTTGCAAGACAGAGGCAAAAACAATGATATGATAAATGATTGAAACACAAAGTAAATGTCACCTTAGAGGTGAATCTCTCATGTGGAGATGAAGATCTTTCACACCATAAGGAGATGAAACAAAGACAACACAATATTGCTCTGCAACACAATGAAAGCCTTGAGTATTGTCATGCCCACTTTTGTCATGTGGCCATGACATAGGAAACAACATGTCATGTCCACATTTGCCATGTGGTCATGACATGAACCAAAAAAAAACTTCCACCTGTCCCTAAAACCCCATCACATAAGGTGGGGAAGGCAAACAAGGTGCAGGATACGAAATCCACGTCACCTTGTCAAGTGAACCAAACCAAGGAAAAACCCAAAATCATGCATCAAAATTACATCCATACAGGAAGGAGTAAAGGGAACATTCTTTCGTCTAAAACTAAGATAAACCATTCAAAGGAGACGAGATGTAATTTAATCATAAAACTCCATACACCTATCAAGATTGGACAATCTAAACTTTCAACTACAATATTCCCACTACATTGCGATGAGTCCCTATTCATATTACAAGCTACACTAAACTCTACAACTCCTCTCATACAAGGGAATAAAGCTTACACACTTGTAAGGCACGGTGCAAACATGACAAAAGTTGCTACCATTAGTATCCTTGTAGTGCCACCACTTTATGGTTCATGTTTGAATGTTGTGGATATAGTTTATTGTCCCTTGTTGCCAAGGTCTTCCTACTTTTGATTGCAATCTTATTTATTTGGTCAAATACTGCATTTGTACTCAATAGGTGGGATTTTTTTTATTTTACTGTACCATTAAATTCTGTAGGCTTAGTCTACCTTTATTGATTCAATTTTCTTTCTCGAATAAAATGAGGGAGATGCTATTAACTTGATTATACATGCAGGCCTCCACCGTCTGTCCTTGAATTGAAAGTGTCAGAGGAAACAATAAACAAAATAAGGGCTACTCTTAGAGAAAATAGAAACTATGGACTCAAGGTGTCGTGAGAATTTGTCCTTGGCAAGGATTTAAAATTATTTTTGAAGGTAAGCGCTTATTTTCTGAGGCCTTTTGCCACAACCTTAAATCTTAAAACTTTAGAAGTCACAAAAACTTGATGTGCATGGCAATGTTGATTGAATAGAATTCTAGTTTGGCTAAGAATGATTAACAAGTTTGTAGATCACCTCTTAAGCTTACTATTTGAGTTCTGATAGTACTTAAAACGCTATAAGTCTTGGCCAAGCCTGTCATGTTGGTCAGGAACTTTCTGATTATTGAAACTATTAACTGTTTGAGATATTATTTTCAAACCTAGATGTTTTGACAAATCTTCCAAAAATGTCAGACATATTATCACTTATGTTTTCCTTTGGTTCTGCATAAATGGCACTATTCTTCTCTATTGTAGATGAACATGACTATTGATATTTTCATGGCTACAACCATAAAGGAGGATTTCATTGATATTTATGTGCGTGACCCTTAAATTGAAGGCCATGGTTGTATAGATATCTCTGAACATTCCTTTGCTTAAAACTTCATCTTGTAGAGGATATTCCATGAGTATATTACCAGTGCCTATAAAATCTCTGATTTCATTGCGTTTAATTTCAGCGTATCTACCTATATAACCCCAGTACTTGTCATAAAAGCAAGTAGTGTAAGGGAAACTGGAACACCTGTGAAAGTCACACTAGGGCATCTAGAGATCAACCATTAAACAAAACATCAACAATATTTCTATGTAGTTGGATCTAGGAATTCATCTCATACATTTGCTCTACAACATAACCTACGCACTACACTAACAGTACAATCATTGAGAAAAGTCATAGCTTTGTAATGCCAAAGTAAACATATTAAAAAGTTATGTGTAAGAACTCACATATAAATACAAGTGTTAAGAAATTGAAGTACGCAACAACCATGGAGAGAGTCCATAGCACAAAAGCCACCTGCAAGAAAAAAACTAGCAAGTGCCTCTAATATGTCCCATGGAAGGCCTAAACTTGACGGTCGACCCTGCCCATCAAACAATTTTTTTATGATGGTTATACATTCAAAGGTGCCCTTAAAATACTATAACATATCTTAGTATAAGTAAAATTATAGATAAACCAAATATATATCATCACAATTCTATATATAAATTTGACAGTCTATCCAAAATCTCTCCTTTCACACGATACAATCTTTTTAAAATTTTGATTGTATTTTATGACAAAAATACCTAAATATGGCCATATGGTCATCAAATTTAGGCCCTGGGACTCCCATGGGTGGGGGCTTCCTAAATTATCAATGTTTCTTTTAAAATTGGGACCCTGACAAAATAGGGAAAGACAAGGGCGCAGGTGCCCTTGTCTAGGCACCTATTTTAGGGCCTGGTTAAGATTTAGGATTCACCCCTAGGTCCCATTTGACATGGGTTTTGGGGGATTTTAGTCCGGGATTCATTTTTAACATGCATGATTAACTCTAAAGGACCCGGGAGATAAACTTAGGAGGTAAATGTCCTATGGGGACATTTTACGACATAAAATTTAGCCCCCACTTTAATGTATATATGATCTTATGACCCATACATGCATTAAAGTATGGTTGAAAACACAATACACTAGGTACTTGAAGCTAAGGCATACACCAAGATTGAGGAACTATTTCTAGCCCCTAATCTTAGGTAAGAACTAGAATACACATCACAGACATGCAAAACACAATGAAGATAGTAACAGGTACGCAAGACACAGAGAAGACAGTATTGAAGACATGCAAATCACGATGAAGACATGAGAGCAGTCACATAAAACACAATGAAAACATGAGAACAGTCACACAAAACATGATGAATACATTTATATAGCATTTTCATAAAATTTTCTTATATATATGCATGGAAATAAAATTGCAACATAAAACCTCGAGTGTGGGTGGAGACCACATAAGGGGGGGAAAACACGCCATACAAAGCCCTAGTGGGGGTTAACCACACAAGGGGGAAAACACATGGAAGACACATAGAATACATGAGTACTGTATAGCATGCCAAAGACATACTATATGTCTTAAACACAATAAACAAGGCGATGGAAGGAGCTTATTGCTAAGTCCCTCCATCTCAAACACACCACAGACACACTTGATAGTTGGGCTTATGCCACAACAACCACCAAAGACACACTTAAGGGAGGATAGTCTCAAGATCCAACCCCACCTTCGTGAAGGACTTTTGAAATAAAAGGATGTGCACTAGCTCAAGAGATACACCATCCCGCCTTATTCAAAAGGGATTTTAAATAAAAGGTTATGCACTAGCTCAAGAGATATGTTATCTTTCCTCTATAGAGGGCTTCTTTGATAAAAGGATATGCTATCCTGCCTCATGGAGAGGACTTTTTGCTTGCAATATAAATAAATATGTGTACTCGTGCCAGAGATACAACACCCCACCTCACGGAGAGGGCTTACAAACACCCTTCGTTAGTACCAAAATCATTAGATATATATCATTATATATGCCCCCACCTTAAGGTGGTTGATGTCATGTACCTATATCAACCACATTAAGGTAGAGAGAAAACATGCAAGGAAATAAGAGCTCTTGCAAAGCCCATACCCCCAAGGCAACATGTCCTGACGATCGTCGAATGTTCCCACAAACACATTAATAAGATATGCTAAGATAAGATAACAAGAGAGGTTAGAAATATTACTCTAAGATAATAACCAATTAAATTCATTAAAGCTATGCATGAAAATAGTCATATCAAGGACCAAGGCTATACTACAGGTTTGGAACCGAGTATAACTATTGGGCTATACTATAGATACCTTAGAACCGAGTGTAGCAACAAGGTGAGATATCAATCAAAGAGTACAAGAGTAGATTGAGTGGATTGTAAAATGTTAAACACAAGAAATTCCATAAGATGAAACCTTACACAGAGTGATTCTAATAGTCAAGCATTAGATGTATATATAGATCAACCTTGTCATCATGTATGGACTAGGTCTATTTTTTCTTTCTTGTTGAAGGGACACATGGTCTGTATTAGTATTTATTTGTTTTCACCATCCATCGACTAGGTAGAATCACTAGAAGAAGGTAAACATTAAAATGAGAGAGGAGAACAAGTGCCTTAGGAACACCATGTAGGAGAATGCCCCTAGGTCATCAACCACATGCTATGCCCCTAGGTCATCAACCACAAATAGAAGAATGATCACAATAGAGGTGGTCTCCTTGTATCCTTGATGTTACAAGATTATCAAGGCTCATTCAAAGGGAACTAAACAACATATAGCACAAGACGGGGGAACACAATAAGAATATAACAATATATATCTAGGAGGAGGCCATCATTAAGAGAAAATAGAATAGGTGCTACATTGAGTGTGGCTTAAAGGGGGAGAAATACATACCTGATTCAATGGGTTATTTCCTAGTAGACAATTTTTGTCTATCAACTCAGGATATCTTGCATGTCATTTTAGTCTTGTCGATATTGCATTAACATTAAGTTTAGGATGATGAGAGGCTTTGGTGGGCTTCAATGAGTCGTATCCAATAATGGCTATGTAGTTAATTCTAGCAACTTGTAAAGGTACTCTGATTCCTTGTTGATTTACACCACAACCATTACTTGCATAGTCACAATTTTTGTACAAAATCTGAAATCCACAACCATAGAGGTAGTATATCTCTTTAGAGGATGGCAAGGTCTCGTAGGTGTCATAATCTATAGTATAAGTAAGATTATTGTCTCTATTTTCTACCAAGGAGGCTTTAGGATTCCCAGGTGTTTCCAAAGTTTGCTTAGATGAGAATGATACGACATTTGATGTGTCAAAGTTATTAAGTTTATATTCCCCCATACATGAAGCAGTAAAATCTAGTGAACCCCAATCATCACCAAAGACTACACTTGATGGTTTAGAGTCTTGTACAACATTATCTATGGAAAGAGGTATTGATGAATCAACCTAGAAGTTGTTTAGACTCCTATGATTGTTAACTTGTTTTTACATTTTGATATGTAAATAGTTATTCGGGTCAGGTTCGGCTTTCACACTATAGAGCTTGTTTTTATAAATAAACTTTATTGATTGGTGAAGGGTAGACAAAACTACCCCCATGGTATGGATCCATAGTCTATCAAGAATCATATTATATAAAAGTGAACCAGGCATGACATGAAAAAGGGTAGATAATGTCATGGGACCAACCTTTAAGGATAATGTTATAGTACCTATAGACTGGCTACTGGTATTATCAAAGCCACGAATGCTAATCTTACCTGGTTTGATTAAATATGTGTCTATTTTGCTTTTGTGTAGTAAGTCAATGCCACAAATATTAAGAGCTGATCCATTGTCAATCATAACTTGCTTTATCAACTTTTTATCTATTAGGACAAATATTATAAGTGAATCATACTCATCTTTTATCGACGGTATTTCATGTAGTTGAAAGAGAATATCTATTTTTTTCACATGCATATAGTCTAACAAAGCTACTACATCATTAATCTTAACAATAGGTGGTACAATCACCTTTTGTAAAGCTTCTTGGAGCATTCCATGGTATGTAGGTGATGTTTGTATTAAATCCCAAAGAGAGATCTTAGCTGAAGTAGTGTGAAGCTATTTGAAGAGATCATATGCTTGACCACTTTTATTAGTAAGACGAGGTGGTGGAGAGAGCATAGGTTGAGAACATGGAAGAGAGATAGGCACATGTGGTGCTTGCTTACTTTGCATGTTATTGCTGTCGTTGTATGTGTGAGCAATCATGGGATGCTACGACACATTTTGAACACCTTAATTTCTTTGAGTGATTTGTTTTGCATAGTTTAGAATGTAATCATGGGGTCTAGGTGGTTTTTGATCACCTTGAACCATAATCACCATTTTTAAATGAGAAGGTGCATTAGGTGCCCCTTGTACAATCATCTTAGGAACATTGCTACATTTATCTAGTAACCCCTTAGTGGGTGGAATAAGTCTATTAATGAAGATTGAATTAACATTGTTTTCCTCTTTATTATACCCAACATCTATCCCTAAAGGATTTAATGTGAGAGATTTTCTCATCCACCAATGCTTCTACTTTTGAAGGGAAAGCATCAAGGCTAAGGGAAGGTACAGTGTTGTTTAGGAGATTGTTGGTGATTGTATCATTAGAGATGTCTACGGGACTTGAATTTTTAACCAAAGTAGAGTTATCCCTAGTCTTCACATCTAAGGTTCCTGAACATTCATTCGAAGGAGGAATAGGATAATTTATGGAATCATCATCATTATATATTTTAGCTATTAGTACCAAGGCATTAATAGAAGAATTTTCACACTCATCTTTCTCATGATGATTCATTAAGATGAATTTGGTCAAATCTTTTAATATCAAAGGATATGCATCCATGACCATTGTGAACCTATCAAAATAATGTATATAACAAAGTAATTTGAGTTCATCTATAGAACATTTAGAAACATAAATATCAATTATAGATGCTATGTGTTCTAGAATATGAGGGTTCACATCAGTAAATTTAGAGAAATTTTCAAAATGTAGGATATACTTATGAAAATATTTTAAAGGATAACATGAGGATGCCATCATGGAATGTCTTGTATTAGCAATATACAATAGGGTTTAGTAAGACAACTCATGCAAAGTTTTATGATACTTCATACACCGTATATGTGAGACTATTTCGTACCCAAGCACTTGTTTAAGGGAAACAAGTAAGAATATGTTGTGATGCTCACAACATGCCCCATTTTACTCCTTAGCAAAATGAGGACCCCTGTTGTGGCTATGGCTTTTGCTTTTGTGTGTGGGTCTAATTGGTGGTAAAAGGGAAAAGGGAGTGAAAGTTACAAACCTTGTTGAAAATAGAGAAAAAATAACATTAAGTACCAGAGCAGAATATGGGTGAATTCCTTGTCAAAAATGAGTGAGGGTTGCTTTTTGAACCATTTTAAAATTCCAAGTATTTTGCAAGATATATGTGTTTTTGGTAAAATGCACTATAGGAGGGTTTGTATGTTGCATATACAAAGTCCTTTGTATATCGAGTCGTGGTATGTTGCATATACAAGGTCCTTTGTATATCGGGTCGTTGTATGAGTCGCATAAGAGAACAGTCAGGTTTATTAAGTCTTTGCACTTGTATGCATTTCAGTAAACATTTTATTCTTACATACAAATTAGACCTGATGGATTTCAAATTTTAAATACATAATCAGTTAAGTCTACCGGATGTATATCGGGGTTTGTATGTTTGAGTGAAAGGAAATATACAAGGAAATGTACAACATGATATACATGTCATGGATTTGAAAAAGTATTAAAGTTGGTTTTATTGTTGCATGTTTCACACATTGTATGTATGTTTTGGAAACATACATCTTAATATACATACATGTTGTGGAACTGAAAGGATCATAAAGTAGGATTTTATTGTTGTATGTTTCGTTCTTTGTATGTAGGTTTCGAGTTATGCATTTCAATATACATACATTGCGGAACTCAAAAAAGATTAAAGTCTGATATAAAGGATGCATCATGACTCAATGTATATTAGAATATACATTGCACTTTATACATGCCGTGGAGATGAAAGGTAAGTAAACTATGGTTTATAAAAGTTGAAGTTCGAAAGGACATACAAAAGAGTTTTGTATGCATCCAGACTTGTATCTAAGGGTTTGATACAAGTGTTATATGCATCACGGAGATACAAGAGGGAAAGTAATGTGGGCTCCACCACTCATCAGCATGAGTAAGCTTTCCGGAGAAAAACTTTTAGATCATACCGATCTTATGCCTCTCGATGATAGATACTTTTTGGCAAGAATCACTTGTACTCTCACTGATAAAGGATGGTATCGGGCAGATATGGGTGATCAGAGTGAGTTTTTTAGATCACCCCAACCAAGTGAGTTACTCTGATGATCAAGACATACATGCCCGATATACAAAGGAATAAAAGGCATCGAAGGATAAAAGGTAAAAGAGGGTTTGTATATGTTTTTATATATGCGCTTGTATATAATGAGACATACAAAGCGCGATATACAAAGA
This sequence comes from Cunninghamia lanceolata, assembly GCA_027924645.1. Lineage (NCBI taxonomy): Eukaryota > Viridiplantae > Streptophyta > Pinopsida > Cupressales > Cupressaceae > Cunninghamia > Cunninghamia lanceolata. The sequence goes on from BSBN01000047.1 coordinate 26,235,986, forward strand.
GAAATACAAGTACGAAAAAGGTGGAAGAAGGAGGGAAATTTATTTTGATTTCTTACATAAATTGTTTGTATGTTTAAACATACAAAGGGAACATACAAGAAAACATAAAAGGAAAAAGGTATGTATGCAGAATTAAACTGGCGGTAAAAGTTGAAAGCATGAACACTGCAACTAAAGGCCGAACTTCTAGCACATTAATTGCTGTAATTAATGCCCATCTAACATTCTGAAGAAGTGTAAATTACCAAAGACGGCATGAATTTTAAACCTATTTTTTATGTTTATTGGTAGGTATGTAGGTAGATATAATGGCGGAGCTTTAATGACAATGACATCACGAAGGACAGATCAGATCGCAAAAGAAGCGAAAGATTTCAATAAGAAGAGATATGCAGATAGAAAGAAGCAATATTCAAAGGCCAAAACAACAGAAGATATTTTAATGGTGAAGATATTTTGATGTTTGTTAGGGTTTCCAAAGGGGATCTTTATGCTTAGTATGGGTATGCTACTCAGAGATTTTTGGCGGGATTTGTTTTCCACCATTGCTGCTGCACTTGGGATGTAGACCGTTGATTAACTAGGGTTTTGAAACCGTATTAGGGATAATCAAATCTATATATTGAGCCCCTTTACTTTGTAATGATTTACATAGGGATTTTTTAGAGGATAGCTAGCAGTTGTAATTGGTTCAAGCATTTTGAATAGGAGTATTTTAGTTTAGAGGAGGTCCCCTGTGTCTGCAATAAGGAATGCGTGGAACATCTAGCTTCCTTACTGTATCTGTAAAGTGTTGTAAGTTTTCTGTGAAGTTGATTAATGAAGGTAAGAGTCATACATACATTGTAAATCATATATGACTGTGTGTTTTGAATACAAATGAATCTGGAATTATGCATCTATATTCAGAGTGTCTTCTGGCTTTTCCTTACATTTGAAATAAAATCTCTTAAAGCTTGCAATCTTGAATGTATGTTCGTGAAAATACTCAGGGCTTACATTTAAAGGTTTAGTCTGTGGATTTAATCAAGTTTTCTATACTGCTTACAATGTGCATAACAGAGCATTTAGATCCTATAGCAGAAAGAAGTTTAATTTAGATTTCTCTAACTTTTCCCAAACCATTTGAAATACTTAGCTTAAATGCAGAAATCTAAAGGCAATTGTCTGATATTTGAAGGAAACATGAACAACTGAGTTGATATTTGATAGTTTTCATAATATTTGAAAAGAAAAGTTTGTGTCAATATAAATCATATAAAGCTTTGTGATACAGTAACAGATTTATGCCAAGGAGTGAAGAAAGTGTTGATATTTGTGATATTTTGCATAATTCGAGTCCAGTGAGTCATAAATCAAGTAAGGCCCCTTGCATATTATAGATTCACATTAACCTACTGAATTATCCACAAGGTCAAGACCTGACCATATAGAAACTTGGGATTAAGTAATCTTAATTGATTTCTTCATATCTTTCAAGACAGTTAGGTTCATTTTGTGAATTTGAACTTTTGTTATGAATGTGTAAAAACAATCATCAACAGTTTTTGGCACTAGAAGGAGGGCCTAATAGGATTTAAGGTAGATTTTGTGTAGGCTAGCCAAAAATGATCATTTTAGTTCTTGGAAATTTGAGTGTTCTGTTTGCAAATATCTTCTATTTGAAAGAATTTGAATGTTTTGTTTTTGCAAAGGTACTGCTCAAACTTCAAGGACTATTCTATTTTTTCTGAGTTTTAATATTTTATTGAGAGATATGCTAGATCTCATAAAATTTCAAAATCTAAAAAAGTTGAAAAGAAAATGTCATTTTCAATGGACTCATATGAGGACAATTTCTGGGTTAATATTCTTGTCTTTCAGGAAACTTTAAATAGGAAACTTTATCCTGATAATTTATCAGACATTGGTTTATTTGGAAGGTGCAGGATACATAAGTCCATAGACCATGATGAAATTAATTGTATGACTTTTCTTACAAGGTTAGATTTGGCTTTAAAAGGACTGATCTCTTTCTTAGATGTGTATAGGGCTGAAGTTTGGCAGGAAAATGAGGAGATTATGGAGCAGCATGATGATGCAATATCAACAATCATTAATGGTTTGAATAATACAAAGATTGAACCAATGCTGGAAATAAAGGATAGTAAAATCTCTTTCCTTGAGTCATTTTATGGTGAGATTGATAGGAGTTCTCTACTTACTAATACGAGTAAAGGGGATTGCAGGTATAAATCTTTCAAAATTTGTAGAGACGAAACCACTTGTCAGGATAAAGTCTTTGATTCTGATTCTAATACTTTTGATAAGGATAGTGAAACATCTTTCCTTGAGTCATTTTATGGTAAAAAGAAATCTAGACAAGTATTGGTAGAATTAAAGTGCACTAAAAGTAAAGAGGTTTCTGTATCAGCAAATAAAGGAATCATAGGAAAAAAAGTAAATCTTGATTTATTATTTGATGGCTTTAAATTGAATGACCAAATCCAGGATTGTTGCAGGATAATGGAGCCAGATATTTTGATGCAGAGGTAGAACGCAACGGGAGCTTACAAATGGGAAGGAGGAGTCACTAACACAACCAACATGTTATAATACCTATCGGCTTGTCATCATCATCATATTTCTTGCTAACACAGACAGCATCATCATATTTCGGATGAGCATCAAATATCCTCCTGCTAACTACTGTTCACTTCCTTATCGCCTTTCGCCTTTCGCCTGTCAGCAGCATCATGATATTCGGCAAGCACAAACATCCTCCTGATGTTCACTGTTCATCATACCGCCAAACTCTATCTTCATCATCATTATGTTCAGCATCACCTTCATCAGCAGGATATAAAATATCTGGTTCCCTCCAAATATCCTAATGATGACAACCTCATGCACCTTTCTTTCGATGCTTACGTCACCTCGATATCCTGATGATGATTATCCTGATGACGATGACGTCACATGCAGCTCCTTCAATATCCTGCTGCCCCGATATCCTGATGACGATTATCCTGATGACGATGACGTCACATGTAGTTGATGATGATGTCAATGCACCTAATGATGATGTCATCCAGATATAAGATCCTTATATCCTCCGCAGCATGATAATGAAATATCCTGATGACCTTGTCAATATCCTGATGATGACCTTTCCGGTACTTAGCCAAAAAAATGAACTTTCGCTCTTGCATGCGATAGCGATATGCGGATGATGAATACACACGAAAGATGATCCTGACGATGATATACACATTGAGTATATATCTGACTTATAACATCCTGATGCACTTGAAACATGCAATCTTCATCAGCTTCATAACCCGATCTGGATAGCGATATACTCGCATATGACGATGCGATTCACTCCAGCTGAAAAAGCACATGCAGACCCCTGTATATCCGTCAGCTGCATGCAAACTCACAGAACCGCACAATTTCACAAAGAAAATATGATGATCGGGTCGGATCACGTTTAGATCAAAACTTAAAGATTTATCTTCCTGAACCCTAGCACATGAGGATGCTAGGCTGATTCACAGCATGCTACCAGCTAATCTCTTAAACAATGAAATGCATAAATAGAAAACTAAAATGCAAACTAAACTATCATACATGAATCAACCGGTGGAAGGGTTGAAAGTATCCATAAATCTGTAATCAGAATGGAAATCAAAACATAAACAACTGATAAACCAGATAATGCAATTGATGAGATCTTATTTAGATGAAACACAAATGTCCTGAACAATGTTTCACAATGTCTGGACTGATCTCTGGATCTCACTCAATCACCAGTACAACATAACATAACTACTACTCTCCTCTACTCTCTGTTCTCTATGATATCAAACCCTAACTGATCTAAGTTATTTATAGCAATATCCTACGAGTACTACCAACTCGATTCCCAGCGGCTGGGAGCTTCCAAGCGGCTGGGAGAGGATAGCTCATTCTACCTGATCATGAACTCTAACTGCCTACACACTCTCCTAGGCTAATCTAATACATATGCATTGGTCCAATGGACCTTATTACATTATGAAATCAAACATGCTAAAAATAGACTAATGTCCTGTCATGCGGACAATTAACCTATATCCTGTCTTGTAGGGGTGCTCCTGTACCATACTCCCCAGAAGAAGAAATCTCAAGTCCACTTGAGATGAGAGTATGAAGATCTGCACCATGTTTCTGGATCTGCTCTTCAGTCATCCATACTGCTTCAGAATTAGGTTTTCCCTTCCAAGAGACTAGATACTCCAAGTACTGTTTGTTCCGGGTCTGTTTGACCACTCTAGTGTCCAAAACCTTCTGCAGCCGTGGAGGATCATGCTTGGAAATATTATCCTAGACTGTATCCTGTAGGAGATCTTGATCTGCATCTGGATAAGACTTGTATGGAGTTAAATCACATACATTGAATATAGGGGACAAACCAAGATCAGGTGGGAGTTGTATCTCATAAGCATTCTGTCCATGCTTGTGCAAGATCTGACATGGTCCAACTTTTCTCTGCATAAGTTTAGTATATTTTCCCTTAGAAAGTCTGTCCTTCTTCAAATGAACCCATACCAAATCTCCAACATCAAACTGTACATCCTTCTTCTTTTTATCAGCATATTCCTTATACTTCAATGTGGTTTGCTGCAGTTGGGTCTTGACTTGATCATGAACCTCTTTTATGGCTTCTGCAAAAGCTTCTCCTTCTGCACTAATAGGGTCTGCTATAGGTAGATCTCTCAATTCCAAAATTCCTCTTGGATGCATACCATAAACTATCTGAAAAGGTGATTTCCCTGTGCTCCTATTGACAGTATCATTATATGAAAATTCAGCTTGAGATAGAATATTATCCCACTTTTCTCCATGTTGTTGTGTCAAACATCTAAGCAAATTTCCTAAGGAACGGTTCACTACTTCAGTCTGTCCATCCGTTTGAGGATGATATGCAGAGGAAAAAGACAAATTTGTTCCAAGTTTCTTCCAAAGAGTTCTCCAGAAGTGACCAATAAACTTCACATCCCTATCTGACACTATACTCAATGGCAATCCATGGATTCTGACAATCTCCCTGAAAAATAAATCTGCAATGTATGAAGCATCAGCAGTGGTTTTGCATGGCAAGAAATGTGCCATTTTGCTGAATCTATCCACTACAACAAAAACACTGTCAAATCCTTTCCTTGTCCTTGGTAAACCCAAGACAAAATCCATACTTATGCTTTCCCATGGTCTGGAAGGAATGGGTAAGGGCTGATATAAACCTGCATTAGTCGACCTACCTTTAGCTTTTTGACATATCACACATGTCTCTACAAACTTTCTGACATCTGATTGTAACTTAGGCCAAAAGTAATGTCTTCGGACCAGATCAAGAGTCTTATCTAGACCAAAATGACCTGCCATAGCTCCACAATGTTTCTCCTTAATGATGTTTAACCTCATAGAACACCTTGGAATACATAACTGTCCACCTTTGAACAACAATCCATCCTGAATCAAAAATTCAGAGAATTCAGCATGATATTTCTCTCCAAAAGAAGTACATACATGATATATCTCTCCAAAATCTTCATCAGACTCATACATGGTCTTTAGTGAATCAATGCCAACACTTTCTAACTGAATCTGGTTGACTGTTAGAACTCTCCTTCTCAAAGCATCTGCAACTTTATTCTTGACTCCTTTCTTATGCTTCAATGTAAAAGTAAAAGCTTGTAAGGTTTCTACCCATTTCATGTGTCTGTGGTTCAGCTTTTCCTGGCTGTTTATGAAACTCAGAGCCTGGTTATCTGTGAATACTATGAATTCCTTTGGCATCAAGTAATGCCTCCATTTCTTGAGTGACTGGACTAAAGCATACATTTCCAAATCATATGAGGAATACCTCTTTTTAGCATCATTGAGCTTCTCACTGAAAAATGCAATAGGTCTACCTTCTTGGCTGAGTACTGCTCCAATGGCCATGTGACTGGCATCACATTCTACCTGAAAGATTTTGTTAAAGTCTGGAAGTGCAAGGACTGGCTGCTGTGCCACCTTCTTCTTCAATGTTTCAAAAGAATCATCTGCTCCTTGAGTCCAAACAAATCTGCACTTCTATCCTCCTTTGATGGTATCAAGCATGGGTGCACAAATATGACTAAACCCTCTTATAAACTTCCTGTAGAAGGTTGCTAACCCATGGAAACTTCTGACATCATTCATAGTCTTTGGGGTTGGCCAAGACAATATGGCACTTACCTTCTCCTTATCCATTTGTAACTTTCCTTGTGAAATGACAAAACCCAAATATGTGATCTCCTCTTGCATGAACAAACACTTGTCTAAATTTATCATCAGCTGCTCTTCATGTAACCTCTTAAGAACCAAATCTATGTGTCTGAGATGTTCTTCTTTTGTGTTGCTGAAAATTAGAATGTCATCTAGATATACTATGACAAACTTACCAATGAACCCTTTCAAAACCTCATTCATCAACCTCATAAAAGTACTAGGTGCATTAGATAAACCAAAAGGCATAACCTTCCATTCATATAACCCTTCATTAGTTTTGAATGCTGTTTTCCATTCATCTCCTGGCCTAATCCTGATCTGATGATATCCACTCTTCAAATCTATTTTTGTAAAATACTTAGCACTTCCCAAACAATCAAGTAAATCCTCTATCCTAGGGATTGGAAACCTATACCTGATTGTGATCTTGTTAATAGCTTTGGAATCTATGCAAAGCCTCCAAGTACCTTCCTTCTTTGGTGCTAGTACAGCTAGTACTGCACATAGACTTAAACTTTTCCCAATCAGACCTGAATCCAATAATTCTTCAATTTGTCTGGCTACTTCTGCATTCTGTTCTGGAGTTAGCTTATAGGCTACTTTGTTTGGAAGTGTTGACCCTGGAATTAAGTCTATGCAGTGACTAATATCTCTGACAGGTGGTAGGGATCTTGGCATTCCCTCTGAGATGATACCTTTGTACTTATCCAATAACTCTTGGATAGCTGGGTCTATGAACCTTTGCTTTTTCTCTTCCTTGACTTCTTGCTGATGTTCTTTATTCACCCTCATACATGGGATTAGGGCATATGAAACTGCACCTTCTGCTACTACTTCTTTCATGAACTGTTTACCTTCCATCAGCATTACCTTCACCTCTTTTCCTTTAGATTTCTCCTCTTTTTCTGTTAATGGTAGCAACTCTCTCACCTTACCATCTTTAGTGATTGTATAGGTATTTCTAACACCATCATGTTGTGCCTTCAAATCATACTGCCATGGTCTACCAAATAAAAGATTGCAAGCATCCATCTTGGTAATATCAAACAACAACTTATCCTTATATGCTCCAATCTGAAATTCTACCCAAGCCTGCTCTTCTACAGTTGTCTGCTGACCTTGGGTAAGCCATGAGACTTTATATGGGGATGGGTGAGGCAATCTCCTAAGCTTAAGCTTTGTCACCATTTCTTCAGACACAAAATTTTCAGTAGAACCAGAATCAATCAAAACTTTACATGCCTTACCTCCTGCTTTGCAAATAGTCCTAAAAAGAGACTTTCTTTGAGGGGATTCTTTGTCAGGTACCTTCATGGTGGTCACTGTTCTTCTCATCATTAGAGACTCTCCACTTTCTAGGTATCCATAATTATCAGGAGCATTCACACTCTGAAAAGAAGTAGAGCCTGTCATACTTTGATTATCAGGTTCTTGGATCAGATTTGTTCTCCTTTCTCCTGTTGAGCTTGTGGCCTTTTCTGGACATCTGCTGGCTATATGGCCTTCTTTGTTACAGTTATAACATCTGATGGATCCTCTGCCCTGGGATCTCCCTCTGAAAGGTCTTCTACCTCTGAAGTTTCCTTGCTGACTATAATTTTCCCCCTGGTTCTTACTATTGTTTCCCTTACTATTGTCATGACTGGATTCTCCTTGATATCCATGTCCATGTCCTCTACCTCTAAAAGGACCTCTTCCACCTCTTTGTTGTCTTCCTCTTCCTCTATTGTGTTGTTCCTGTTTTCTCTTTAACTTCTCTTCCACTTTCAATGCCAACTGAAAGCATTTCTGAACTGTATCTGGGTTATGCAGACTTAAATCTTCCTGAATGTTGAACCTCAATCCATTGAGGTATCTGGCTACCTTCTCTTCTTCACTTTCCTTCACCTTTGTTTTCATACAAAGTTTCATGAATTCTTCTGTATATGAGCTGACATCTAGCTCCTTCTACTTCAGGTTTTGCTTCCTCTTGTGTAATTGGATACTGTAATCCAATGGGACATAAGCTTCCTTTACTAATGCCATCATCTTCTTCCATGTAGCGACTCTACGCTTTCCTTCCTGTACTCTATCATCTTGGACGAAATTCCACCATGTCAAGGCAACTTCTTTCATTTTTGACTGGGCTATTTTCACCCTCTGTTGTTCTGGTATCTCCTCTGTTTCAAAGAAATTGTTCAATCAATCTATCCACTCCATCACTGAATCAGGTTCCATCTTTCCTGTAAACACTGGCAAATCCAGTTTCACATCCATGGTTCTCCTCTCCATGGCCTTGAGGGCATTCAACAGTGGTCTCTGGTCTGCAGGAACGACCTCCTCATTCCAACTAGGGATCTCTTCTTCTTCCCTATCTTCTTCTCTACCAGAACCTACTCTGTTCCTCAACTTCACTAACTCATCCTTCAATTCCTGATTCTGAGCCTTCACGGCCTTGCTCTCTGCAATCTGTTTCTTCACCAGAACTGCCAACTCAATGTTGGTCATCCTTGCCGGAACCTCAGATGTTCCTTCGTCACCTGACATCCTGCTATATCCTTATCTTTTCCAGAAGATCCTTCCTTTGCTCTGATACCACTATGATGCAGAGGTAGAACGCAACGGGAGCTTACAAATGGGAAGGAGGAGTCACTAACACAACCAACATGTTATAATACCTATCGGCTTGTCATCATCATCATATTTCTTGCTAACACAGACAGCATCATCATATTTCGGACGAGCATGAAATATCCTCCTACTGACTACTGTTCACTTCCTTATCGCCTTTCGCCTTTCGCCTGTCAGCAGCATCATGATATTCGGCAAGCGCAAACATCCTCCTGATGTTCACTGTTCATCATACCGCCAAACTCTATCTTCATCATCATTATGTTCAGCATCACCTTCATTAGCAGGATATAAAATATCTGGTTCCCTCCAAATATCCTGATGATGACAACCTCATGCACCTTTCTTTTGATGCTTACGTCACCCCGATATCCTGATGACGATGACGTCACATGCAGCTCCTTCAATATCCTGCTGCCCCGATATCCTGATGACGATGACGTCACATGCAGTTGATGATGATGTCAATGCAACTGATGATGATGTCATCCGGATATAAGATCCTTATATCCTCCGCAGCATGATAATGAAATATCCTGATGACCTTGTCAATATCCTGATGATGACCTTTCCGGTACTTAGCCAAAAAATGAACTTTCGCTCTTGCATGCGATAGCGATATGCGGATGATGAATACACATGAAAGATGATCCTGACGACGATATACACACTGAGTATATATCCAACTTATAACATCCTGATGCACTTGAAACATGCAATCTTCATCAGCTTCATAACCTGATTCGGATAGCGATATACTCGCAGATGACGATGCGATTCACTCTAGCTAGAAAAGCACATGCAGACCCCTGTATATCCGTCAGCTGCATGCAAACTCACAGAACCGCACAATTTCACAAAGAAAATATGATGATCGGGTCGGATCACCTTCAGATCAAAACTTAAAGATTTATCTTCCTGAACCCTAGCACATGAGGATGCTAGGCTGATTCACAGCATGCTACCAGCTGATCTCTCAAACAATGAAATGCATAAACAGAAAACTAAAATGCAAACTAAACTATCATACATGACCATTCCATCGATTCACAGAATCAACCAGTGGAAGGGCTGAAAGTATCCATAAATCTGTAATCAGAACGGAAATCAAAACATAAACAACTGATAAACCAGATAATGCAATTGATGAGATCTTATTTAGATGAAACAAAAATGTCCTGAACAATGTTTCACAATGTCTGGACTGATCTCTAGATCTCACTCAATCACCAGTACAACATAACATAACTACTACTCTCCTCTACTCTCTGTTTTCTATGATATCAAACCCTAACTGATCTGAGTTATTTATAGCAATATCCTACGAGTACTACCAACTTGATTCCCAGCGGCTGGGAGCTTCCAAGCGGCTGGGAGAGGACAGCTCATTCTACCTAATCACAAATTCTAACTGCCTGCACACTCTCCTAGGCTAATCTAATACATATGCATTGGTCCAATGGACCTTATTACATTATGAAATCAAACATGCTAAAAATAGACTAATGTCCTGTCATGCGGACAATTAACCTATATCCTGTCTTGTAGGGGTGCTCCTGCACCATATTTTGCTGAATGATAGGACTTGATTATTTGAGGAACAAGTCTTGAATATGGAAGATACAGAGGATTATGCTATTGCTGTGCATAATCAAACATCACTCCAGCATTATTTTGAAAGTGAAACAGGGAATTATTTTCTTGAATCAAATGTTGTTTCCCATTCACAGCCAAATAATCTAGAAATCATAAATTTAGATATGTCAAATTATGATGGTACTCATTTAGATACTGATGTGCAGAGAATTGAAGAGAACATTGAAATGTTTCCTGAAGTTGAGGATAAACTGAACATCCAGAATGAAGAGATAGATGTGGATAAAGATGAAGAAATAATCCATCAAGAGTCATACATCCTTCAATTCGAAGTGAGACCAGACATTGAGCTAAGCAATGAAAGTCAAAGTTAAATGGAGGACCAGCTGTCAATGAACAAACATGTCCAACAAAACCGGAGATGCACTAGGTTGTATCTTTCCTTTCCATAGTAAATGATGTTGATTATTATTTTGATTATGGAAATTTGGGAAATAAAACATGCATATGGATATGTCATGAACATGATGAGCTTCCTCAGTTGCTAATCGTTAAGAGTTATTCTATTAAAAACAATGAATTTAGAATACAAGAACATTTTTCATAATACAAAGATGAATTTGCTAGGATTAGAACCATAACTAGTGCCTTGATGCTCCTGCACAATCTAAGGAAGTATGCAAATATAGGTGTCTTTGGGTCTTTTCCTGGGTTTTATTTGCCTTGTAGAGGCTTGTGTATAGTTTGGTAGAATAGCTATTATGTTTCTTTTCTTTTTTTTCTTGTCTTGCTTTGTGTTGTTTCCTTTCGTAGTTAGTTGTTTGTACAGTCCGTTTGTTTTGTTTGCTTTGTTGTTTTCCTGTATTCTGGGGTCTTTGTTTTGATTTAGAGTATATAGGAGCAAACTAACAACTACTGAAAACAATAGAAATTCAGAACATTTAGGTTAATTATTTGAAATTTATGCATAACTTGTTGTGACTGTCATGAATGTAGAAAGTTGTTTGACTTGTGAAATTTTGTATTCAATAACTATGGGTTGAGTATTCAAGGGAAGTTTCTCACAATGACACATCTAAAATCCTTGGGTTTGTTGAACTTACCAGTGTAGACATTAGGTGAAAAATCAGAGGTCACCCTTGCTACCATTACAATTCTCAGCTTAATTTCAGCAAGTGATCATTCTTTGCATCATGAAGTTACAACTGTAATATCTTATGAAGTTTCTATCTCACCCAAAATATAAAATAAATAAATGAATAAAATGGATTTTACTGAAAATCTAGATTAAGCCATTTAAGTAACTCTACTGGGGCTATAGACGCTTGCTGGCAGTGGGGCTCTACTTAGGAGAATTGTAATGATAACCTTGTTGGGGCTATGGATGCCTGCTGGCAACAAGGCTCTATCCAGTTGGCTATGAGGGAATGACATCAACTATGTAGTCTAATATCAGTCACTAGTTTGTTTAACTAATTTTCAAGATGAGGATTATTAATCACGTGCACCCACTTAAACTGAAAAGGGAAATTCATGCACCTTATTGAATACATTATGTCTCAAGTTAAATGATGATTTGCAGAAACAATAGTTGGAAGTTATGAATTTATTTCATTTAGTTTTCTTTGATAGTTTTTGAATTTAATAGTTTTGTTTCATTGCTAGTTGTTGTGATGCTCACAAAATGCCCTATTTTACTCCTTAACAAAATGAGGACCCCTGTTGTGGCTGTGGCTTTTGCTTTTGTGTGTGGGTCTGTTTCATGGTAAAAGGGAAAATGGAGTTAAAGTTACAAACCTTGTTGAAAATAGAGAAAAAATAATGTTAAGGACTAGAGCAGAATATGGGTGAATTCCTTGTCAAAAATGAGTGAGGGTTACTTTTTGAACCATTTTAAATATCCAAGTATTTTGCAAGATATATGTGTTTTTGGTAAAATGCATTATAGGAGGGTTTGTATGTTGCATATACAAAGTCCTTTGTATATCGGGTCATTGTATGTTGCATATACAAAGTCCTTTGTATATCAGGTCATGATATGTTGCATATAAAAGGTCCTTTGTATATCAGGTCGTTATGTGAGTCACATAAGGGAGAAGTCAGGTTTATTAAGTCTTTGTACTTGTATGTATTTCAGTAAAGATTTTATTCTTACATACAAGTCAGACCTAATGGATTTCAAAGTTTAAATACATAATTAGTTAAGTCTGCCGGATGTATATCGGGGTTTGTATGTTTGAGTGAAAGGAAATATACAAGGAAATGTACAACATGATATACATGGCGTGGATTCGAAAAAGTATTAAAGTTGGTTTTATTGTTGCGTGTTTTGTACATTGTATGTATGTTTTGGAAACATACATTTTAATATACATACATGCTGCAGAACCGAAAGGATCATAAAGTAGGATTTTATCGTTGTATGTTTCGTTCTTTGTATGTAGGTTTCGAGTTATGCATTTTAATATACATACATTGTAGAACTCAAAAAAGATTAAAGTAAAGGATGCATCATGACTCAATGTATATCGGAATATACATTGCACTTTATACATGCCACAGAGCTGAAAGGTAAGTAAACTATAGTTTATAAAAGCTGAAGTCCAAAAGGACATACAAAAGAGTTTGTATGCATCAGGACTTGTATCTAAGGGTTTGATACAAGTGTTATATGCATCGCGGAGATACAAGGGGGAAAGTAATGTGGGCTCCACCACTCATCGGCGTGAGTAAGCTTGTCGGAGCAAAATTATTAGATCATATCAATCTTATGTCTCTTAGTGATAGATACTTTTCGGTAGGAATCACTTGTACTCTTGCCAATAAAGGATGGTATCGAGCAAATATGGGTGATCGGAGTGAATTTTTTAGATCACCCCGACCAAGTGAGTTACTTTGATGATCAAGACATACATGCCTGATATACAAAGGAATAAAAGGCATCAAAGGATAAAAGGTAAAATAGGGTTTGTATATGTTTTTGTATATGCGCTTGTATATAAGGAGACATACAAAGCATGATATATAAAGAGAAATACAAGTACAGAAAAGGCAGAAGAAGGAGGGAACTTTAGTTTGATTTCTTGTATAAATTGTTTGTATGTTTAAACATACAAAGGGAACATACAAGAAAACATACAAGGAAAAAGGTATGTATGCAGAATTAAACTGGCGGTAAAAGTTGAAAGCATGAACACTGCAACTAAAGGCTGAACTCCTAGCGCATTAATTGTTGTAATTAATGCCCATCTAGCATTCTGAAGAAGTGTAAATTACTGAAGGCAGCATGAATTTTAAACCTATTTCTTATGTTTGTTGGCAGGTATGCAGGTAGATATAATGGCAGACCTTTAATGGTGATGACATCACGAAGGGCGGATCAGATCACAAAAGAAGTGAAAGATTTCAGTAAGAAGGGATATGCAGATAGAAAGAAGCAATATTAAAAGGGCAAAGAAATAGAAGATATTTTAATGGTGAAGATATTTTGATGATTGTTAGGGTTTCCAGAGGGGATCTTTACACTCAGTATGGGTATGTTGCTCAGAGATTTTTGGCGGGATTTATTTTCCACCATTGCTACTACACTTGGGATGTAGACAGTTGATTAACTAGGGTTTTGGAACCATATTGGGGATAATCAAATCTATATATTGAGCCCCTTTACTTTGTAATGATTTACATAGGGATTTTTTAGAGGATAGCCAGCAGTTATAATTGGTTCAAGCATTTTGAATAGGAGTATTTTAGTTTAGAGGAGGTCGCCTGTGTCTGCAATAAGGAATGCGTGGAACATCTAGCTTCCTTACTGTATCTGTAAAGCGTTGTAAGTTTTCTATGAAGTTGATTAATGAAGCTAAGAGTCATACATACATTGTAAATCATATATGACTATGTGTTTTGAATACAAATGAATCTAGAATTCTGTGTCTATATTCAAAGTGTCTTTTGGCTTTTATTTGCATTTGAAATAAAATCTCTTAAAGCTTGCAATCTTGAATGTATGTTCGTGAAAATACTCAGGGCTTACATTTAAAGGGTTAGTCTATGGATTTAATAAAGTTTGTTGTACTGCTTACAACATGCATAACAGAGCATTTAGATCCTATAGCAGAATGAAGTTTAATTTAGATTTCTCTAACTTTTCCCAAACCATTTGAAATACTTAGCTTAAACACAGAAATTTAAAAGAGATTGTCTGATATTTGAAATAAACATGAACAACTGAGTTGATATTTGACAGTTTTCATAATATTTGAAAAGGAAAGCTTGTGTTAATATAAATCATATAAAGCTTTGTGATACAGTAATAGATTTATGCAAAGGAATGAAGAAAATGTTGATATTTGTGATATTTTGCACAATTCGAGTCCAGTGAGTCATAAAACACCTTAAATCAAGTAAGGCCCCTCGCATATTATAGCTTCACATTAACCTACTGAATTATCCACAAGGTCAAGACCTGACCATAGAGAAACTTGGGATTAAGTAATCTTAATTGATTTCTTCATAACTTTCAAGACAGTTAGGTTCATTTTGTGAATTTTAACTTTTGTTATGAATGTGTAAAAACAATCATCAACATAATACACATAGAGTCCATAACAAACAAAGTGGATAAGAGGAAAGAGTACAACACAACAAGGCCCAGTTGACGATTTCAAAGGTTTTGATCAAAAGGATGTGAAAAGGTGTGTAAACAAGTAGTGTTGAAATACACACTGTGTAATTAGGAATATGCAAATTTTCACACAGTTTAATGAAATTATGCAAAGTTTTCAAATGACAATTGAATATATGTTTGAATATGAGTGCAAGATCTAAAATGCAAGATATTTAGGATGAATGCAATGAAACAACACCAATTAATGCTTATTTATGCAACCAAAATGCTCAATCTGTTTCACTTTTTCAATGCAAATGTACAAAATATGTGATGAAATGATGAGGGGCAAAAAATTATAACCTTTTAATCAGTCAAATAATGCAGCAAAATTTGTCACAACACACCAATCTTGCAATGGTAGATGAAAGATTAACCAAAATGCAATAAAAATGCAAGGATTTTTGAAACCCTAATAGTGAAATTAAGGCATGAAAATATTCAAATTCATAAATGAATGGTATATAATCAGATTTAAAGTGCAAAATAACTTAGATCAGATTTGAAGATAATGGAAAAATCCTATGATGCTCAATGAAAGTCAAGTTTTAGGGAAATATGAATGAATATGCTAATTTTGTTGAAATACACAACGTGTAAATGCAAAATTGTAGATGTAAATGCAAAAACACACTGTGATGAAATTGTTGAATGCACAAGAGAACTAAGAGGGGTGAGGGTGAATTAATTGTATATAAAACTTCAAACCCTCACAAACATTTATATCCACATTGACCTTTAAACTTGTTATGATGATTAAACATGAAAAGTAAATAACATAAACTAAATCATAACAACACCAAGCACAACACCAGATTTTACGTGGAAAACCCAAGAAGGGAAAAACCACAGTGAGGATTAGCTCAAAATATAAAGTAGTAGCAACACTGAATTACAAAAAGATCACTACCATAGGGATCATTTCCCAGGGCTCACTACCCAGAAGAAAGAAAGAAAGGCTCACTGCCAAAGGACTCACTATCCAAAAGAAAAAATAGAAGAGGAGGCTCACTGCCAGGGATGAACTAATATAATTGCATCTAACCTATGCATGGAGTACAGTTCCAATGAAGCTCAATATTCACCACAACATAAACATCACCTTCATAGCAACACTAAAAAATAATAGACACCTTTTACTCACTACATCCAGTAGCCTAACACATGAAATCTCTCGCTACACTAATCAAATTCACATTATAGACATCATATTCATCATGCATCCATCCAGTCATGAATCCTTGACACAAAACACATGTTAACCCATAAAATTCAAATTAGGTCTAGACCAAAATATTCCCATAGAGGAAATGAATGAATGCAGACTACATCACACCTTAGCATGGACCTAAATCCACTCTTACACTCTTTATCACTTTTTCACAATAAATAAAGTACAACTACAATTAGTGTAAACAACCAAGTCAGCCAAACTTGTGTGAACACTATGAATTTTTAAGTGTACACTTCCTCAAGACCAAAAGACAACATGTGGACCACACACTAAGCTTGAACATGATCTAGAAACATCCACAAGCACCTAAAAACCAAAAAATACTTTACAACATCTTTCACCTGAAGAAAGTTCACATCGGAGCACTTAGATTATCTATCATCAACTGTAACTCAAGGAATGAACTTGCAGAGCACTAAACCATGAACCACTTAAACTAAAGAAAGATATATACCTTATAAGCATAATTCAAGAAATACAAAGCTAGAAAGAAATCTATGGAGAAATGCAGAGCAAAATAGTTTCTCCCAGACACCTCTGCACAACCCAGAAACATAGTACACACACTGGTGAACACAAATTTCTCTGCATAGTGAACTGGAGAACCAAAATTGGAATATAACATCTCTGAACACCTTTGAACAACATATTCAAACCACAAAAGTAGATCTTCAATAAGGAAGAAATGCAGAGCAAAACCAGGACACTACTTTATTAAGCCAGAACACATCTTCAACACATTGTTTCCTTTATTAATCAAATTTTCTCAAAAGCACTTGGAAACCAACCAATAGAAGCATATTACTAACATCTTCATCACTTCTACAAAGTAATCAACTCACCTTCGGTAAGGCAACTTAATCAAATAGCTCATATCATTGCACAACATCCTCATCTCTACTCAATCCTTATCTCTGATATTTTCTTAACACAACCTACTCATACTCTTGACACAGTTGACACCAATGACAACACAAGCTTGTTGACATCAATGACAACACCGATAACACATACTTGTAATAGAATCACTATAGTCCAAAATTAGATTTGAATGAGTGTGAAATTTAGTAATAAAATTTGAAACAAGATTTTAATTATAAACCCTAGCTTTTGAAATAACTAGGTTATTGTTGAGATTAAGGAGCACTAAGAGGGGGGGTGAATCAGTGTTCTACAAAACCTATTACTCTGTTCCTTTATTAATTTACCACATACATCCAAAATAAAGAAGCATGAACACAAGAACATAGACAACAAGATCACAACACATGAACACCAGGATTTTTACATGGAAACCTGGTTAAGGGAAAAACCTGAGCTCACTACTCAAACAGGCTCACTGCCTACAAATCAATTACAAAAGTTCACTGGAATGTTTGAACTGAGGAATAACATCTAACAATGCAAGATTATAGTTCTGGTTGAGCTCAATACACTGACTTTGCACACTTCATCTCTTTCTGCCCTACTTCACTACTCTTCCATGATCCGGAGCTTACATCTCTTCACTTTGCACTTGATTTTTCTATACTTTACACTTATTCCTTCATATTCACAGCTAAACACCTCGAAATACTCAAACCCATCAATTATAAATATCCTCTACATGAAATTACATCAACTACAGTCGGCCTTAAGAAAAACTTAGAGACTTTTGAAGAGCACTATTCTGTTGGCTGAATCCATACACAAATACCACTGTGGACCAAAACTTATGTATCCAAGTCACCTCACATGTCATCCAATACCACTGGATCACATAAATTACTTTACCAATCACTTCTCTTCATCCGTACAAGGATCAAACACCTAGTCGGCTTGTTCTTCACTAGACTGAACTGTCTAACCAAATCCTGATACTCACATGCTTGTAACTTACACTCCCTTCATTACCAGAGGCTAAAATATTAGACTTAGGTATCCATAACATCCCTTAACATTCCCTCATATCCACAGTAAAATATGATTTCCTTTGGAGAAATGCAGACCAAAATGTCGAACCCTGTCATATGCCCTGTCTATCTGGACTTAGATAAATCTGTAATCTAACTTCTGGTATGATCCACCGATGACATGTGGATGTGTAAGATAGATTTAGTTGCCATTAGTGACAACACCTGACATGCCTAGCAGTGTCTCTTACCAATAATCTCCCCCTTTGGCATTGATGGCAACACTTAGTGAAAAATGACTAAGTGTTAGAACAACTCCCCCTTACTATATACACTTGTGATTTCCAATGCTCCCCCTTAGATTAATTCTTCATTTTTCACTATTTGTCCTCTCCCCCTCTGAAATCAATGGCAAAGGTTGGGATCCACATATCCAAATTCATGCAAAAATCTTATGTACATGGGTCAAAACTTTAAGTATATACTTCCGCATATGAATACACAGTCCTTAAGCCTTGTTCATCAAAAAAAGATATCACAAAAAATGTTTTTCAACCATGATAATTCATTATCCCAGTTCTTCTTTATACTGTCCAAAACAAATATATGCTCACCGAACAAAAATGCCTATGATTCTGCCTTTTGAAGATCAGTAGGATCACTAGTAGCAGAAACAACTTGGGATTCTGCCAATAGATCATACGTAGTTTCTAATTTGGGGGAAATAAATCCCCATAGCTCATCCAATCTGTCTAAAAATTTAACCTTTTCTTTCTCCAGGTCACTCAATTCATTCTGCAAACTCACTACTTGGCATTCTTTTTTAGATATAGACTCAGTTAAAGGACTATATGATTGAGAAATGTTAGATAATTTGAGCTCTAAGTCCTTAATCCTCTTCTCAATATCTTCAATAGATTTAAATCAGCTTAAGAAAAACTTATAAATCTCTTCTCCTTTAGATAGGGCATTTTGAATATTCTTTACACTAGTATCAAGCCCTGATCTATCATAACTAATTATTTTCTTTATTTCAACAAACCTTTTACTTTAACTTCTGCTAGCTTCTCTAAGGTTTCAAAATGAGAACTTATAGAGTTTATTAGATTTTTCAACTGGCCAGAGGGAGATGCTAATGAGTCCTGAAATGTGGGCATGATTTTCTCCAAAATCTTAGATGCCAGACCAAGTAACTCACTATCTTCTATATGAGACTTTAGGATTTCTTCTCTGGCCTTATCTTGTGCAATAGAGGCCAAATTTATCTTCTGCACCGGTGACAAAGTATCAAAATTTATTGGTCCTTGTATTATATCTTGATCTTCTTCAATTTGTTTATCTCTTTCCAAAAAAAATTTCACTGCTTCTGTAGTGTCTCTTGCCCAATATGATGTTACATATTTAAGCTCTTCAGGGCCTCCATCTTCTCCCTTTTTGGAGTCAACCTCATTGTCTTGCTCATCATTGTCATTCTTTTTCTCTGCTTCTTCCTTCTTTGCATCATCATTAGAAGCATCTTTACTTTTATCTATCTTATAAATATCTTCTACATTCTTTTCTGGAGGATTTGGTGTATCCTCAGTGGCAATATTGTCAAATTTC
Source organism: Cunninghamia lanceolata (assembly GCA_027924645.1). Classification (NCBI taxonomy): domain Eukaryota; kingdom Viridiplantae; phylum Streptophyta; class Pinopsida; order Cupressales; family Cupressaceae; genus Cunninghamia; species Cunninghamia lanceolata. The sequence continues at coordinate 26,255,859 of BSBN01000047.1, forward strand.
TCAACATCCAGAGTGGAGGAATCAATTCCATCATCAGTTTCTTTTTCTTGATCTCCCTTCATCATTTCTTCATCTTCTTTATTCAATGTTTCTTTTTCTAGATTGGAGACATCATCTACTCCAATTTGTTGCTCATTTTTCTATAGCTCTTCATCATTTAGAGCTGATGCATTCTCAGTATCAACTGGTTCTTTTGTAACCACATAAAACTTATTCTTGTCCAATGCTTTCTTTAGAATTTGTTCTATTTCTTTAACAACTTCATCAATATCTCCAATCATCAGCTTATTCATCCTTTTCTTTCTTCTGAATTCATTCTTGACTTCTTTGAGAATCTTATCTGCTTCTTTTCTGGAGATCACTGGACATAGAATGGACATTACATGTTCTCTTAGCTCCAGATCTTTTGTTTTAGCAACTTCTTTTCTTATTTCCAGAATGTCTCTTAAACTCTTAGGGATTTCTACCAAAATTTCCACTAGACCTCTATTGAATACATTCAAATATTTTACAATATCATCCTCTAATATTCTTTTGTCAACATCACTGTAATGATCATAGAATTTAGTCATTGGTTTTAGGTTTCCATCTACAGTGATTGTCTTAATGATGTCTTCCACAGAAGGAGTTGGCTTCTCAACATCAGGCTCTGACTTATGCCTCTTACTTGGCTTTTTTCTTCCAAAGGGCTTCTCCATAGACACTTTAATAGCTTTAGTGCCTGAGACCTTCAACTCTTTAACATCATCATCTGAATCAGTCTTTTCCTCATCCTCCTTCTCCATACTGCCATATGACCTCTTGGCCATTGCTTTTGTTCTTTTTCCTTCCTTATTGGTAGGTTTTTGTTTGGATTTCTTTGCAACAGGAGAAGGTGATGCACTGGAGATTGAACTAGTACTTCTAGTAGACCTTGACTTGGAAGGAGGTTCTGCCAAACACTTTCCTATTCCCTGTCCTACTTCTCCTTCTTAGCCTTTTCTGTTCTTTCCCTGAATTGCCTCACATTTTCCTTAGCAAGGCCTAGACTCTTGGCCAATTGCTCAACTTCTTTCCTTACTTTCCTTTTGGTTTCAGGAGCCTTGAATTCAAGATGCAGTTTTTGTGAAATTTCTTCATAAGTTCCAAATCTCTCTTTAGCCGGATCCCTAGGCTGACTTAACAAATGTTGTGCATATAGTTCCAACACATGCCCATCCACTTCATACCCCATGGGCATGATCCACACAACTCTAGGTTCCACTGCTTCCATTTTGCACTGATCAATAGTAACCATAAAGCAAATGGTGTCCTTGTATTTCTTAACCACAGCTCTAGGTATTCTCTCCCTATCCTACATTATACTCTAGAAATTTTTGAAGAATCCCCAAAGTGCAGTGTTTTGTGCATCATAACTACCCAAACAACTCAAATGATTTCTAATATGGACTGCTACCTATTGGTTTTTAGACCAATATATATTCTTATTCCCAGGGAGCTCACTCAAGAAATAAAAGAAAACACACATGATTAGCATACCATATTTGAATGAGTACTTCTTGTCCTTCTTTACCTTGCTTAGGTTCTCCATAAGCTAGTTCAGCATTAGTTCACAAAGATCATAGTCTGCACCTTCTTTTACCATCTTATATGCAGCATAGATGACTGTTCCAAAAACTAAATTTTCTCTACTAGAGTAATATATCATGTATCCTATCACCATTGATGTGAATCTGACCCCATGATGCTCTATGTCATTTATATTCATGGCTCTCTTGTCAAATTTTGATCCAGTTGCCTCGGTGACTTCTTGATTCTTCACAGCCTTCAAATGAGGCAAGGTACCGGTTGAGTTCAGTCCTGCAACTGCCCTTATTGCATCCTTTGTGATTTTGAATGGATGATTCAACCATAGAAACTCATCATGGATACGGCTCAAGACATACCAGACCCACTCATCCTCTGCAAAACACAAAAGCTCAACAAATTGTATGAACTTCTTATCTTTCAGGACTTTGTAATGTGGTTTGAGCTCAAAATCACCACCTTTTAAGTGATTCATGAATAGATCAACAAACCTTGAGTCACCATACTCCTCTAGAGGCATGTGAATATAAGCCCTAATATCCTCTGTGTACAGAACTCCATGTGGAACCCCAAAAAATGTTCCCATCGGATCGACTTCAGTGGATTTGAAAGGATGCTTCTTAAACTTTGGCCTAGGCCACTTAGTGATGTTCATAACTAGAGGAGTAGCCATTTCAAAAGATTACAAGTTTAAAGCTTCGTAGAGAAATACCTTTTTCTTCACAGAATTATGGTTAGCTACCGAATTCATTCTTTGCACTTCAAATCTCTAAAATTTTAGCTCAGGCGCTCTTCTCCTTGTTCTCTTCAAATGCAAAGTGATTCAAGTGTTTGAATGAATGACCATTTATGCTCCACAAAACCTAATTCTCCATTATAATAAATGCTTTGTCCTAATACATCTGATTACACTATTTCTGCATACAGTCAATCTTCAATTGCTCCGCAATCAACCACATTAGCTTCTTTTCTTCCTAATGCAGGAGCATCCCTAGTTCAAGAGCAATCATGCATCAACCAAAATATTTGCATTTTAGTTCTTTCATTTTCTAGTTCAGTTCAGGTAGTTTCAGCTTGTGGTCTAGTTTTGACATTTCACATCTTGTGGATCTGGGCTTAGCATCTACATTAATTCATCTACATCATATCAAGAATTTAGAGCATTTGGATCAATTACCAAAAAGATATCGCTATCAGAAGATCAACTATTTTCTCAGAGCAGAGCATCCTAATAGTCTTTGGTAATCAGCTGAAGGAGAAGGCTTGTGGTTCATTCCTTGACTTACGGATCTCAATGACACATCATTCAATGTCCTTTGGTTCATGGCCGACCTTCCACAAGGGTCCGCACATTGTTTCATTCATTTGAGGAAGTGTTCTATGCATTTAGGTCTGACCTATCTGTGAACATGTTACAACTCTTTATTGGAGTTTGTGACCTTCCTTAGCCAACATAGAGGAATCTATTGGTCCGAATTTGATATATATTGATGTAATAGATCCTTAGGAAAGAAGTCATGAAGTTCTCATGATTTAGAAGATTAATAGTTTAGATTTTGTGCAAATGAGCTTCAAAGATTTATCTTGCGCATGTATGTAATCAGGCCCGTGAGCCCTAATTGTAAGCCCGCATGTTGCCAGCCAAATTGTATTTAAATTCTATGATATACTGAATGACTGAATCTACATTAGTTCCATTTTCTTGAGTTGTTTCCATTGTGTTTACTCTTACTACACGGTCCAGACAGTTCATTCTATGAACCCTCCTACTGTGACTGCACCAAGTGGTATCAGAGAGAAAGTTTGATTCTTTGGAGTGAATTGGCGAAGGGGATTCCATAAGATCTTGTTTTAAGAAGATCACCGATCTAAGGCAGGTTACTTATGTGTAACTGATTGTCGATTGAGAGGCAGTTGTCACTTGTAGCCCGATCACCAAATTTGAGGTAGTTTGCACTTAATCCTAGGAAGATGCCGCCGTGAAAAGTTCCTCCTATTGGTATAATGGCTAATAGTATGGATGAGATGATGGAATTGATGAGAATAATGCAAATTTGATTCGATACTATTGAAGAAGATAGGCGAAGAGGATTGGCACCTAGACCTAATGTTGAAAGTGATGATGAAGAAGAATTTCAATCTGTTGAACAAACTGGTGAAACCCTAGAAGGTAACCAACAAGAAGAATCAGATTAGGTAAAGATGTTGTGAGCTATTTCAAAGATTAGAAAGAGACCTAGAGTTGATGTATCAAATTATTCTGGTAATTTGAATCCTGAAGAGTTAATTGACTAGATAAATGACATGGAAGAATATTTTGAATATGAGGAAATTGAAGATCCAGAGAAGGTGAAATTTGCAAATACAAAGTTGAAAGGACATGTTGCTATATGGTGGAAAGAAGTTCAGTTAGAGAGAAATAGAAGAGGAAAAGAAAATATTACAAAATGGGATAGGATGGTGACAAAGTTGAAGAATTAGTTTATACCTGCTGACTATGAGTTGGAGTTGTTGAAGAGATTGCAAAACCTGAGACAAAAGGAGAAATCTGTGAAGGAGTAGAATGAAGAATTTCATAAGATAATCATAAGAACAACACATAGTGAAGCAAACAAGGAGAAAGTGGCTAGATACATCAATGGACTGAGATTGAACATTCAAGAAGAGCTAAGCTTGGTAAGGATGACATCTTTGGAGGAAGCATATCAGTTTGCCCTGAAGGTTGAAGAGAAGATGAATAAAAGGCATGATCAGAGACAAATAGGTAGAAGAGGTAAATTTTAGAGAGGCAGAACATTTTCTGGAGGAGATAGATCACATCCAGAGCAGAACAGGTTTGACAGCCCATTTAAGGATGATAGAGATAACAACGCTTACCAGAGAGATGACAAAAATTTCTATCGGAGAGGAGACCCTAGTGCATACCAGAATGAAGGATATAGGAGAGAAGGAAGAGGATTTGATAAGAGAACATTCAAAGGTACTTGTTTCAATTGTGGAGGTGAAGGACATAGATCATTTGAGTGTAATCAGGGTAGTACAAGTAAGAGGACAAAAAATAGTGGAAGAGAAGCCTATGTTGAAGAAGAACCTGTTGAATCACCCAATTCAGTTGGCAAACCTAAGAAAGGAGAATCATTGGTGATGAGGAGATCACTATTTCAAGTAGAGACAGATGAGGAACCACCACAGAGGAAAATCTTGTTCTGAACTAGATGTAAATCTGAAGGTAAGTGTTGTAAAGTTGTAATTGATAGTGGTAGTTTAGATAACCTAGTTTCAGAAGAGATGGTGACTAAGTTAAAGTTGGAAAGATTGAAACACCCTAAGCCCTATCAGATAGCATGGATTCAGGATGATCATAAGGTACTAGTGAGTGAAAAATGTTTGGTGAAATTTCATATTGGATCTTATCATGATGGAGTCTTGTGTGATATTATGCCTATGGATGTTTGTCGTATCTTATTGGGTAGACCTTGGCAATATGATAGAAAAGCTATACATGATGGGAGAAAGAATACATATACTATAACATCATATGGAAAGAGAATTACCTTAATTCCTTTGGAGGATGATCCTAAAGATGTAGTATGTGGGAATGCTAGAATTTATTTGGTAGATGGAAGAAAATTTTTGGATGGTTTGAGACATGAGAATATGTGCTATGCCTCAATTCCTAAGAAGCCTGAAACATTGAAGAAAGGAGTTGAAGAGACTGAACCAGAGGAGATAAAAGAGTTGTTGACAGAATATGAATACATCATATTAGATAATGTGCCTGATGGATTGCCACATATAAGGAGTATCGGTCATCACATGGATCTTATACTTGGAGCAAGTTTGCCTAACAAAGTAGCACACCAAATGACACCAATAGAAAATGAAGAACTGAATAGACAGATACAAGAGTTGTTGAGGAAAGGTTTGATTAGAAAAAGTCTGAGTCCTTGTGCAGTACCTGCAATTTTAGCACCAAAGAAGGATGAAGAATGGAGAATGTGTACTGATTCTAGAGCAATAAACAAGATCATAGTTAAGTATAGATTTCCTTTACCTAGGATGGATGATATCATGGATTGTTTGAGTGGAGAAAAATATTTCACAAAGATAGACTTGAGGAGTTGATAACATCAGATCAGAATCAGAGAAGGTGATGAATGGAAGATTGCTTTTAAAACAAATGAAGGATTGTATGAATGGTTAGTGATGCCTTTTGGATTGACAAATGCACTGAGTACTTTCATGAGATTGATGAATGAAGTCTTGAAGAAATTCTTGGGTAAGTTTGTGATTATATACTTGGATGATATTCTGATTTAAGTAAGACAAAAGAAGAACATATGTGGCATATTAGACAAGTTTTACAGAGATCGAGAGAAGAGAAATTAGTGATAAACATCAAGAAGTGTAGTTTCATGAAGGAAGAGTTGGAATATTTGGGATTTGTAATTTCTACGGAAGGATTGAAGATGGATCCTAAGAAAGTGAGAGCAATTATTGAATGGCCTACACCAGAGAGCATTGGAGAAGTTAGATCATTTCATGGATTGGCTAGTTTCTACCAAAAGTTCATAAAAAATTTAGTTTAGTTTGTAACCCTATGACAGAGACAATGAGAGGTGACAGAAAAGATTTCAAGTGGACATCGGGAGCAGACAAAAGTTTTGATTTTTTGAAGCAGAAAGTAACAGAGCAACCTATTTTGATATTACTAGATTTTAATAAGGTATTTTAGGTTGATTGTGATGCAAGTGGAAGTGCAATTGGAGCAGTATTAAGTCAAGAAGGTAGACCAGTATCTTATTTCAGTGAGAAGTTGAATGATGTAAGGATAAGATATTGAGTTTATGATCAAGAGTTCTATGCCATAATTCAAGCCTTGAAGAAGTGGAGACATTACTTGTTACCTAAGGAGTTTGTGTTATATATAGATCATCAAGCTTTGCAATATTTGAATAGTCAAGCTAAGTTGAATCAAAGACATATGAGATGGGTAGAGTTCATGCAGAGTTATACTTTTGTGTTGAAGCATAGGAGTGGAAAATCAAACAAAATTGTTGATGCATTGAGTAGGAGAAGAAAATTGTTGACAAAAATGAGAGTTGAAGTGTTGGGTTTTGATGAATTGAAGAACATATATGAGGGAGACACTGATTTTGTAGAACCTTGGAAAGTATGCAAGGAACCTATTGTGAAAGATAGAAGTAAGTGGTTAGACTATTTCATTCAAGAAGATATGTTGTTAAAAGGAAGTCAGTTATGCATACCTAGAAGTTTAATGAGAGATAATTTGATCAAGGAGAAGCATAGTGGTGGATTGGCAGGACACTTTGGCATTGATAAGACAGTGGCTTTGGTGAGTGAAAATTCCTTTTGACCTTAGATAAATAAGGATGTTCAGAGATTTGTGTAGAGTTGTAGAGTTTTTCAAGTTGCAAAAGGGAGTAGTCAGAATACTAGATTGTATAAACCTTTGACAGTACCGGAGAGACCTTGGGAAGCCATAAGCATGGATTTTGTAATGGGATTGCCTAAGACACAAAGAGGACATGATTCAATATTTGTAGTGGTTGACAAATTTTCAAAGATGGCTCATTTCATACCTTGTAAGAAGACAACTGATGCAGTGCATGTAGCTAACCTATTTTTCAAGGAGATTGTGAGATTGCATGGATTACCTAAGAGTATAGTTTCAGACAGAGATACAAAGTTCGTTGGTTACTTTTGGAAGACACTTTGGAAGAGGATGAAGATAGATTTGAAGTTTAGTTCAACTTTTCATCCACAAATAGATGGACAGACAGAGGTAGTGAATAGGAGTTTGGGAAACTTGTTGAGATGTTTGGTTGGAGAGAAAGATAGAAGTTGGGATTTGATTCTTTCACAAGCAGAGTTTGCACACAATAATTTAGTAAATAGGAGTACCGAAAGAACACCTTTTGAGATTGTGATCGGAATAAATCCTAAAGGAGTTGCAGAATTGGGGGACATTTGCATGGAAGAAAAGAGAAGTGTAGAAGTAGAGGAATTTGCAGATCACATGAAGACAGTGCATAATCAGGTAAAGAAGCATTTGGATAATATGAACAATAAGTATAAAGAGAAGGAAGATGAGAAGAGAAGACACAAGGAATTTGAAGTTGGAGATGAAGTGATGGTGTACTTGAGAAAAGAAATATTTCCAGTTGGGACATATAAAAAGTTGAAGATGAATAAGTTTGGACCTTGTAAGATACTCAGGAAATTTGATTTAGGAAATGCATATGAAGTAGAGCTACTAGAGACATTGGGTATATCACCTATTTTCAACATTGCAGATCTATATCAATATCATGAAGAAAAATTCAGTAACAGCATGGAAGAAGACATGAAGAAGCAGTCACCACAACAAGCACTAGAACAGATTGACTTAACATCTTGGATAGCAAAGTTAGATGCAACACTAGAGGAAGACAATACAAAGAATATCTTATGAAGTGGAAAGGCAGACTGGAAGAAGATTCATCATGGATTTCTTAGGCTAAGGTGGACCGTCTTGGTTCTTCCTTAGCCCTAGCAAAGTGAGGGACTCACTTTTTTATTAACCCCAGATGTCTGATGCAAGAGCATCCCTGGTTCAAGAGCAATCTTGCATCAACCAAAACATTTGCATTTTAGTTTGTTTGTATTTCAGTTCTTTCATTTTCTAGTTCAGTTCAGGCAGTTCAATCAGAAGCAGTTTTAGCTTGTCATCCAGTTTTGGCATTTCACATATTGTAGATTTGGACTTAGTATCTACATTCATTTATCTACATCATATCAAGAATTTAAAGCATTTGGATAAGTTACCGGAAAGATATCACTATCAGAAGATCAACTGTAGACACTGAAAATTGGATTGCTCTGCAAACCAATTTCCTATACCTCTACACTAATCCACTCTCCCCATCTGCATATCCCTGGTGATCAATTAATTCACCTAATTAATCCATTTAATCTTACAACCCTATCCTATCAATTGAATGAATATTCCTAATATTTATTTAGTTGATTTATCCATTTCCATAATCCCTGTTAATTAGATAAATCATGTTTATCTGATTAACCTAGGCTTAAGTTAATTAAGATAAACACTTAATTAACCCTGCTTACCTCATCATACACTCACTGAATTTAAAATTTAGTTGTCCCCCACTATCCTCCACTCATTGAATTTAAAATTTAGTTGTCCCCCACTATCCTCCACTCACTGAATTTAAAATTTAGTTGTCCCCCACTATCCTCCACTCACTGAATTTAAAATTCAGTTGTCCCCCACTATCCTCCACTCTTCCCAAAAATGAATTATTTATTCATCCACTATCCTCCACTCTTCCCAAAATGTGAATTATTAATTCATCCACTAGGAATAAAAGATTCACTTTTATTCCTAGCCCTTGATCTCATCAACTGAATCCTCACCCTCCATCCTCATGTCCAAAATTCTATAAATTGGACCCCTCTCTAAGCCATTGGAGGGAGACCACTTCATGCATCAGAACTCTGCCAAAATCACTCCACAAATCTCCCCATCCTACTATCCTAATGTCAAAATTATCCCTCATCTCCATCTAGTCTATCAATCCATCATCTAATTTCATCCTACATTGTGTTGACGGTCTTGAGCAATCCACATCTACACACTAATCACGGGAAAAATCTAAGGAGCTCTAATCGGGTGCATCTCCTTCCTGCATGGATTCATGAGTCATTATGGAGGTATAATCATTCTATTTTGCATTTGATTAGTTTTATTCTTCATTTTGATTTCACTTATTACATTTGGCATGCCCGGTTGCGGATCTCATCGTCGTTTTGTGAAGGTTTCTTGTCAAAATCTTCATTTTTCTAACAGTTTTTGTCAAGTTTTGGCGATAAGATGTTGCAGGTTACATCATGGGCAAAAATAGACATCATTATTGTGATCAAGACACTATTTCTGTGAATTTTGATAGTAAACTTGCCTAGGTTCTGTGAAAATTTTTTGAAAAAATTTGAAATTTTTTTAGGGTACAGTCCGTACCGTATAGATCCGTACCATACAGAATTGTACCCTTGGCATACTAATCTATCCCCTGTCTGTATGCTATGGTATCTAGTTCTGTTTGTAGGTTTTAGAGTTCATTTATGAAGGTTTAATGGTTGATTTTACAAGTTTAAGGTTTGCATTTCGCTCATAACACAGTCGACAACCTTCATCACTAAAGCACCGCCTACACATACCCCTGTCACTGCCCTTATACCTACCAGTCAACACCCCTCGAGCTCTGGGTCACCACTAGCAACTTCTTATTGCCGTTCATTATACCCTCTATCACCACCATTGGCAGTGACCTACACCCACCGACACCCCCACAGCTCCCTATCCTTCCTTCTCCCGTAGCCCCGCCACTCCTGCATAGTCCCCCCACCACTCCATCTCCCTCCGCCCCCACTCCTGCACAGCCCCCCAGTCGCTCCATCTCCCTAAGCCCCTGCGACCATCGACACCCCCCCTTCGACCCTCCCCTCCACCCTGCTAACCACCACTAGACCGTCGCCACCGCCTAAATAGTCTTACCCGCCTCTGTCGACCCTTAGTCTAAACCCCTGCCACCTGAGATCTCCTGACTACCACTACACTCCCTTAGATCTCCACCCCTGCGTGTACCCTAACCCTGCCACCACCCTCAGCCAACCCAGCTCTGCTCCCCTGCACACAAACCACTGCCATAGCATGTTTTAGGTGGTAGGTTATAAATTTTAGGTTTCAAACTTTCAATTTTTAGTTAGGGCTTCTTCTTTTTGCCTTCGCTGGACCCCTGGTCACATGGATGACTAGGGGCAGGACTAATCTAAGCCCCCAACATCAAAACTAACCACCGGGGTAAGCGTTAAATGCCAGAGGGGAGGAACCTTAACATGTGACTAGGTCAACACTAACTACAGGTGGTTAAATCAAACAATCAAGCCAACCTCTAGTGCCTCCTACATACCTAAATCAGCTATTTTTTTCAAACTTACATAACTTTCGCATACGGAGGTGAAATCAAGCTAACAAATAATCATCAGAAAGAGGACTCTGAATACTTCACAGTTGTGAGGATTTTATCAGGTGACGGTACCTTTTTCTAGTCTTTTTTCATAGTCAAAGTTAAACCTGCCTGAAAACTTTAAACGCTCATATCTTTTGCATTTTGTATCAAATTTTCGCGAAATTTTTTTTCAAATCGCATAGAATTTCCTGAATTTTCTGTTCATGCAATCCATTTTCCTATATCAATTCTTTTTTCATCAAATTTTATCATATTATCAATTTTCACATACCAATCTCTTTTGGCTAGTCTACTTGCTCCGTTTTTGTTCTTGTGACTTGCAAGTGATCATTCGGGGCTGGAACAATAGCAGGAGCAGCATCTACATCAATTTGGATAGCCATTTTATTAGGTGCATCCATTTTCATCCTTTATCTCTCAATCATTGCTTGCAAACACACTTCAGTTTGGGCATAAAATCAACCAGTGTCTTCAATCACACATCACTGAAATTGGGCTTAAAATCAACCAGTGTCTTCAATCACATCTTCAAATTGGGCTTAAAATAAATCACTGCTTGACGTGTCTTTATCACATTTCATTTTTCTAAGGGTAATTAATCAACTGTGAGTGTGAATCAAGTGGGTGTGTGTATGCTCTCTCCTCGCACCGCAAGGTGATCTTGGAGATCAAAAACACCTCACTTAATTTGCTTTTGTCAATCCATTTCCTAGGAGGCCTACTAGGGGATTTCATCACCCCTAGGGATGACCTCATCCGAGGCTGAATCGAAAGACACCCTCTTTGAAATCAAAATCTTGTCACTTTGGCTAAGCCCCAAAGAACTTTCTACCTTTGGGAAGTGAAGGTGAAGGGTGGGTTACCCCCTTCTCCCGACTGTGTGATAGGATTCACTTTCAAATTCTTAGTCAACCTCGTCTAAACATTAACCAAACCTAACTGGCCATACCCCATCAAACTAGATAATAGGGCATGTTGATTTGTTTTGCAAGTGTGCTTGTTTAATCATTCTCATATTCTTCAAAATTCAAAATTCAAATTTTTGCTTGTGTCTTGTGTGAGTGATTCTTGTTTGTACATGTGATCATTTGTTAAACATTACCAAATCAAACTAAAACACCAAACACATCAACAAATCAATATAAACTTTCATCCTAGTCACCTTCATCCTAATCAACTTCATCCAAACAATCCACATCATCATCGAATCATAACCAAGCACTTGCCAAAAAAGGACTTAAGATTTACCCACATGTGTGACATCATGGCAACCTTAGAGGACTTCCAAAAGCTCCTTCATATTCTTCACCACATGCATGCAAGCCAATCCCTTTTAGAGCAGCGAACCTTTCAAAGCATTCAAGAATTGATTCAAATAGGTCGAACAAGCCAATCCTCACACATACAATACCTCTCAGAAGAAATCCAACACCTCTTGGCCACTTGCAAAGTCCAACGACCATCCTATCTAGCACTTATCCCATCATATCCATCTACACATCAAACCAATTCTGCATCAACTTATCCCACTTCATATCAACCAACTTCATCCACATGTCATATCAACCCTTTATCAACTTATCACAACCCTTATCTATATCAATCCATATCACAACAATCATTATCCTATGCAACCCCTCCATTATCATCACATCAACACATTTACCAACATCAACAACAAATCATATCACAACAAGAAGTCCAAACACCATCCCAACCTCAACAAATTCCACAACAACCTTACATGTCATCATCTTCAACATCATATCAACCTCCATCATCCTCATATCAACCTTTAACCTCATATCAACTTCCATCATATCAACCTCCATCATCCTCATATCAACCCTCAACTTCATACCAACCCCAAAACCTTTCGTCTACATATCCTACCATTACACCTAGCTACCAAGACTATCAATGGCCTCCCCAACAAGCACTAGTGAGCCCAAATCCACCTTTGCAACAAGAAGCACATGCAAGTCCAAGTGGTCCCTTGTACATAAATCAAATGAGTCCAAGTTATCATAGGCAAGATCTAATCACCTTTGACAAGGGAGATACCAATCTAAAGTGGCCTCCACTATCTAATCCCACACCTATCCTTGAACCCACCCAAGAACCATCACTACCTAATCCTATCACCCACCTATCCAATCCCAATCCTAATCCCACACCAACCACCATCATTGTCCATCCCTTATATTGCTCTTCAACCCATACACTCATGAAGGATGCCATCCATTGGCTATTAGCAAGGAATCAAACACCCTCATGCAATCCAACATCCACCAAACCTCTTGAACAACCCCCTATCATAAGTCAAGAACCACCATGTAGCCATGTTCAAGAACACATAAGTCAAACACCTATCACATCCATCCAAACACCTATCACATCCATCCAAGCACCCACCACATCTATCCAAGTCAATCCCACTTCTACCCAACCACATGAGCTATACAAAGAATCAAATCCAAAGCATGTTGAAACAACAACCCCTTCTCCTAATCAAGATCTAATCATCCCATCTAATCCCATCCCTGATCCCCTACCACCTATTGATCACCTTATTCATTCCACATCAACCTCTACCACCCCTTCACCATCCCCCATGAATCCTTCACCTCCATCTACCAATCCCATCCAAAATCCATCCCCTTATCCACTTGGCACAAGCACTTTCATCTGTGGTGACTCCCTTGTAAGAGGTGAACAACTTCCATCCACCACCTATCTTTCTCCAACAGATAATGGACTCACGTCTTGTTTCCAAAGCACAAAACATCCCATTGCATGTTGCATACTCCAACACATGAATTACCAAGGCAAAGGCTTAGGCCTTCATGAACAAGGCATCTTGGAGCCCATCCACACCACATTCCATCCATCCTCACATGGCCTTGGCTATGCATCCCAAGGCAAACAACCTAAACATGTTGGTACCATCCACCCACCTCCCAAAATCCATTCATCCAATCCCAAACATGGTGCATCTCATCGCACTCCCAAAACATATGTCGCCATCCCTCCTCCATCATCCTATCATTTGCAAAAGCATGTGACCATCCATCTCCCCCCATCAAATTTACCTCCAGTCCTTCCAACTCCAAATATCCCCATCAAATCCACTCTACCTCCTATCATACCAACTCCCAACATCCCTATCCACAAATCCTCTTATCCTCCCATCCTACCAACTCCCAATATCCCAATCATCAAATCACTTCACCCATCTATCCAAAAATCTACTTTTTACCCCTCCATCCATAAAACCACTAAAATTCCCAATCAAGACCAACAAAAGCACACATCTTTCAAACATGAAGCTTCCCCCAAATCCATGGGATTCAATAATTTGAATGCCTCAATGCATAAAGCACAAAAGCCTAAAGATGTTATCCCTTCCAAACAAAATCAAAAATCCAAAAGGCTATCAAATCCCACACCATCACAAGAAAAAGCAAAAACAAACATGGTGTGGGTCCCTAAGCAAAGAGCAATCAAAACAAATGAGGCATCTACGTCCCAATCCACTTGAAACTCCCAAACATCTTGCTCCACATCTAAAAATCCCATAAATCCTAAGTCTCTTTGGGTCCCTAAAACCCCAAATTGACCATCCAAAAATCCCCCATCCCGATCCCCATTACTCCCAACTCCACATCCAAAATACAAGCTTCCAAATACATCATGGTGTGTGCAGCCATTGGTCTTGGTTCCCCTCCACCACTTAACATTCCCACATACCCCCATCTCTCCATATTTCATTCACTATCCTACATACCTTCCCCATCACATTCCTATGGTCCATGCTTTTACATAACCCACATCATTATCCACATAATCCACATCATAATCCATTATCCACCATCCATTCCATCTTCTCCTATCTTCCAACAATCCATAATCATAATCCATAATGCTATCCAACATGGGACCATCTTCTCCTTGCTATGGAAACAAACTCTAGAGTCCCCCTTCCATAAAAAAAGCAAAAAAGCAAAAAAGCAAAAAAATCAAAAAATCAAGAAAATAGTAAAGAGAAAAATCCGTCCAATGGTGAAAACCACTCCTTGTGGTGCCTTAGGCAAGTACCTTGATGAAAACCCCTTGTGGGCGTCATGTGTAATCCCTTCTCCATCCATTTTGTATCCCTACACTTGGGGGCAAAACCATCTAATCATCCAAGTCCATAACATCCTTTTGCATATCCTATCCATATATCCTTATCCTATCAAATTCCTATCCACTACCCCCTATTTATCCTATCATTTCCCATCCATCCTATCCATTAGATATTTCTTTTACCACCTCCCACCTTAGATCTTGATGAAGACAAGGGGCAAAATATCAACAACATGATTTGGAAACCTCTTGGCATACTCCCTTTAAAATATATCCTCCATCCATCTACTACAAAGTCCATCCATTCAAACATGAACCCATCATGCAAAATTCTATGCATTAGGGCATATGATTCCTTGCAACCTAGCCCTTGGAGAAAATCCTCATCCCTATCTTCCATCTATCTAACATACATCCCTATCGCTTGTCCATTCATCTATCATGAATCAGTTATCAACCATCCTTTCATCGCCAATCCCTATCCAACCCCATCACTTTCACCTCTAGACTTGGTGTTCCCTTGTCATTGGTAGCTAGCATAAAGGTTATCCACATGAAATCCAATGCAACCATCTCATAATAAATCATGCCCTTTCTACAAAATCACAAAATCCAAAAACATCACAAAATCAAAAAATCCAAAAACATCAAAAAATCAAAAAATCAAAAAACATCATAAAATCAAAACATCAAAAAACATCACAAAATCAAAAATCCAAAAAACATCACAAATATCAACAAATCCCAAAACAATAGAAAACACACAAAATTCCAAAAATAATCTATCCATCACACAAATAAAACTTTCTCCATCACACTCTCATCATCATCACATGTATCATCATCCCACATCATCATCACATCTATCCTCAATAAGCTTACACTAGATCTAAGCATCGCATCACCTATCAAAGCATCATCCCTTATAAAAAATCATCAACTATCAAATCAACATCAACCATAACTTGTCACCATCATATCTTCAGCCAATCTTACATCAACAAAACATGATCCAATCATCAATCGATTCTTGCCTTAGGATATGTTGTTCCTACGATAGGCATAATCTATCCAATCATCACAACATCATCAAATCATCTATCAATCCCTACCTTAGGATATATCTTTCCTATGATAGGCAGCATCTATCACATCATCATTCATTTTGGCAAAAGATACAATGGTTATTTGTTTGGTTCGTTGGTCTTTTTGTTTTTGATTTTTATCTTTTGTCCTATTCGAAGATCACATCAAAGCTACCTTGATCTTATTATATCATGGTATGTGGTGAAAACATCTAGAATGGGGCATAGTCTTGCTTTTGTATGCTATGCTTGTGGGTTGGTTTCCTTACTTCAAGCTAGTATTCATATCTTGATTGATCATAGGGTCGGTTCTAGCATATTGATCTCCTTATGCATCTAAGGTTCATCATACCTTTTTTGTACTAAGGGCTTATGCTATGAGTCCCCTTCCCTCGTCTAGACAAGGTTGTACTATCTTGGGAATGCATGAGATCATCCCTTTGTCTACGTGTCTAGTCCATGCAAATGATGGATAAACATCATCACCCTAGTCTTCTATACCTTGGTGAACATATCCACTTTACTATATCAAACCTAGGATTGCTCAAATTCAGTTTCAGCACAATGATCATCCACCACTCATCTCTCAACATTATCACACTTTCATCCCACCCCTTATCCTCTGACCACATCTACCAATTTGTTCCATCCATTTCGAGAGCACAACCATGTTCTCGCAACCCACCTATCCTCTCGAGGGGGCATCACCTTTACCAATTATCTCCAAACCTTACCCTATTCTTCCAAACCAAAATCTTTTTTCTATCCAATCCATCTCTATGTTCTAACTTCTTTGAAATGATGTTACTTAGCCACAACACCATCTCAAAGAGAGGCAAATGTAGACACCAAAAATTGGATTGCTCTGCAAACCAATTTCCCGTACATCTACACTAATCCACTCTCCCCATCTGCATATCCCTAGTGATCAATTAATTCACCTAATTAATCCATTTAATCTTACAACCATATCCTATCAATTGAATGAATATTCCTAATATTTATTTAGTTGATTTATCCATTTCCCTAATCCTTGTTAATTAGATAAATCATGTTTATCTGATTAACCTAGGCTTAAGTTAATTAAGATAAACACTTAATTAACCCTACTTACCTCATCATCTACTCACTGAATTTAAAATTTAGTTGTCCCCCACTATCCTCCATTCACTGAATTTAAAATTCAGTTGTCCCCCACTATCCTCCACTCTTCCTAAAAATGAATTATTTATTCATCCACTATCCTCCACTCTTCCCAAAATGTGAATTATTAATTCATCCACTAGGAATAAAAGATTCACTTTTATTCCTAGCCCTTGATCTCATCAACTGAATCCTCACCCTCCATCCTCATGTCCAAAATTCTATAAATTGGACCCCTCTCTAAGCCATTGGAGGGAGACCACTTCATGCATCAGAACTCTGCCAAAATCACTCCACAAATCTCCTCATCCTACCATCCTAATGTCAAAATTATCCCTCATCTCCATCTAGTCTATCAATCCATCATCTAATTTCATCCTACATTGTGTTGACGGTCTTGAGCAATCCACATCTACACACTAATCACGGGAAAAATCTAAGGAGCTCTAATCGGGTGCATCTCCTTCCCACATGGATTTGTGAGTCATTATGGAGGTATAATCATTCTGTTTTGCATTTGATTAGTTTTAATCTTCATTTTGATTTCACTTAGTACATCAACTATTTTCTCAGAGCATAACATCCTGACAGTCTTTGGTAATCAACTAAAGGAGAAGGCTTGTGTATCATTCCTTGACTTGTATATCTCAATAACACATCATTTAATGTACTTTTTGTTTGTGGCCAACCTTCCCCAAGGGTCCACATGTTGTTTCACTCATTTGAGGAAGTGTTCTATGCATTTAGGTCTGACTTCTCTGTGAACATGTTATAGCTCTTCATTGGAGTTTGTGACCTTCCTTAGCTGACGCAGAGGAATCTATTGGTCTGGATTTGATATATATTGATGTAATAGATCCTTAGGAAACTAGTCATGAAGTTCTCATGATTTAGAAGATTGATAGTTTAGATTTTGTGCGAAGGAGTTTCAAACCTTTATCTTGCGCATGTATGTAATCAGGCCTATGAGCCCTAATTGTAAGCCCACATGTTACCGGCCAAATTGTATTTGAATTCTATGATATACTGAATGATTGAATCTGCATTAGTTCCATTTTCTTGAGTTTTTTCCATTGTGTTTACTCTTGCTACACGGCCCAGATAGTTCATTCTATGAACCCTCCTACTGTGACTGTACCACTTCTAGAATTTGCTTCAACAGATCTGTAATAGGCTTCTTTATCTTCATTCATAGTTCTAGATTTAGGAACTCACCTACTGGTAGGGGGAATTAGATTTTCAATGCAGATCCCCTTGAGTGAGAGCTCTTGTTTCAATTCTTGGAGGAATTATTATCACTGGATTCCAGTGCAGACCCATTGTTAACATTCATTTCACCTTTCTTTACCCATGTTTTGTTCATTTCTTTCTGGATCTCATTCACATCAACTTTGCCCTTGCCTTTGTCCAGCTTCTACTCTATTTTTCCTTTACATGTCTTTGAGTTCTCCTTTTTACTTCTGTAAAATTTATCAATGTGTCTAGATTTGTTGCAGTTGAAACACACAAACTTATTTTTCTGACAATTACATGTTTGAGTAGGTTTAGATCTGCATTGCATTTCAATATGCCCAAATTTATTGCAAGTAAAACATCTTCCATTGAACACTTGTTTGTTCTTAGGAGGATTCCTTGATCCACTTCTGCATTCCTCAGCCTTATGACCTATCTTTTTGCAATTAAAGCATTGATCAAAGAAATATGATGCATTTTGATTCACTTGACTTCTAAATTGATTAGCTCTATGACCATAATTATTGCATTTGAAACAATTGCCATTGAAATATGGATACCTTTGAGCATTAGGTTGTCTTACCAGAGGTCTTCTAGGATTCCTTCTTTGATTTCTTGCTTCAGGATTTCTTTGACTGGATCTAGAGCTTTCACCTTTCTCAAATCCTAGACCATGCTTATCATCTGCCTTTTTTAGACTATCAAGCAACACCTCAAGTTTAGCTGAGCTTATCTTGAATTTTTCTTTATATTCATTTGCAACTTCTAGGTCATGTTTGAGAATGACAATTTGTCTTTCAAGTTGATTCTCATTATTCCTAGTTTCTTGTAGATCAGATTCTAGATGATCAATTGTTCTGTCCAATCTGTAGCACTCTTCTGTTCTTTCTTTCAGAGATTGATTCAATTTTTCCTTAGTCTTCTTCCTTTCTTCAATTTCCTTGGTTAGCCTCATCACCCTAGATTCCATCTCATGTTTTAGGACAACAACATTTTTTCCTAACTTCTCGCATTCCTTTGTCTTCTCCTCTAGGGCCTCATCCATGTCATTGTCTTCATTCAGATTTACTAGCTGATGAAGTAGCTCCTTCCTCTTTTCATTAGATTTCTTCAATTGTCCTTTTAAGGTCCTAATGAAATCTTCAGCACATTTAAGGTTCTCTTGCAGATCTCTGATTTCTGCTCTGCATAGGTCAAGATCATTTAAGGCTACTTGAAGTTGTTGATTGATACCATCAGAATGCTTGAAAGAACCCATTGAAAACACCTTCCTAGATCTTCCTCAAGTTGTTAAACTTCTTCTAAGGAACTTAGCTCTGATACCAATTGTTGAGATTAAGGAACACCGAGAGCGAGGGTGAATCAGTTTTTTTTTAAACTTATTACTCTATTCCTTTATTAATTTACCACATACATCCAAAAGAAAGAAGCATGAACACAAGAACAAAAACAACAAGATCACAATAAATGAACACCAAGATTTTTACGTGGAAACCCGGTTAAGGGAAAAACCACGGTGGGGGTTAAACCACAAGAAATTTATACTCTATTAAACATATTACAAATGGGAAGGCACATGTGTTTGTGCACACTGCCCAGAGCTCACTACTCAAAAAGGCTCATTGCCTACAAATCAATTACAAAATTTCATTGGAATGTTTGAACTGAGGAATAGCATCTAACAATGCAAGATTACAATTCTGGTTGAGCTCAATACACTGACTTTGCATGGTTCATCTCTTTCTACCCTGCTTCACTACTCTACCATGATCTAGGGTTTAGATCTCTTCACATCACACTTGATTCTCTATACTTCACACTTATTCCTTCATATTCACAACTACACATCTTGAAATGCTTGAACTCAACAATTATATATATCTGCTACATGAAATTGCATCAACTACAGTCAGCCTTAAGAAAAACTTAGAGACTTTTTAAGAGCACTATTATGTCAGCTGAATCCATGCACAAATACCACTATGGACAAGAACTTATGTATCCAGGTCACCTCACATGTCAGTCAATACCACTGGATCACATAAATTACTTGACCAATCACTTCTCTTCATCCGTACAAGGATCAAACACTTAGTCAATTTGTTCTTCACCGGACTGAACTGTCTAACCAAAACCTGATACTCAGATGCTTGTAACTTACACTCCCTTCATCACCAAAGGCTAAAATATTGGATTTAGGTAGCCCTGACATCCCTTAACATTCCCTCAGATCCACAATATAATATGATTTCCTATAGAGAAATGTGGACCAAAATGTTGAACCCTATCATATGCCCTGTTCTTGTCTATCCAAACTTAGACAAATCTACAATCTGACTTCCAGTATGATCCATTGATGACATACAGATGTGTAAGATAGATTTGTTTTCCATCAATGACAACACCTAACATTCCTAGTAGTGTCTCTTGCCAACAGTTATATGAAAAATGCAAGATTTCAAGAAAACCCTAGCAAATGAGAGATACAAATGCAAAGTGAATGATTATGAAATGATTAATTGCTATAATTTATCTCATATCTGATTTAAATATCTGAAATTTAAATGATTTAGATGAAATGCAATGAAAATAGTGCAAACTATGCCTAAATGCAAGCCAAAAATGCCTATTTTTTTGAATTTTTTGAATTTTTTGAATTTTTTTGTAATATTTTCAAATGTACAATGATGAAAATGAAATGTATGAATACAAATATGATTTACAACACTTAGTAAGGTGTAATATTCAATAAAAACATAGGTTCACCAAAATGTTATGTAGAAACAGAGGGATGAGGTTGATGATTGGTAGTTTAGTTAGATCCTCCTTTCACTACATACATTCAAGGACATTAATCTGAGTTGAATAACAACTTTTGCAAGAGGACTTAGCTATAAGTTTGTTTTCACTTGGAATGATAAGGAAATTTGGAATTTGTTGATTAATTTGTTAACTCTTAGCCCGATTAAGCCTAAAAACCTAATTGTGTAAAATCATAAGCAAACAGATGAAACATGATAAATTCTTCCATAGAAAGACGCTAAATATAGATTAGATACATACTAGATTTTGGATTTCAGAATGTGGAAACTTCAGGATTGAAAGAGTGAGTGCCCAAGCCCAAGGTGGTACTTTTTCTGAGGGCTTTAGGATATTTTCTACTACAAACTGCAACCACTTTAGAGATTTTCAACACTGTAAAACTAGAGGTCAAAAGAGTAGGAACCCTTGACCTTTTAGGGTTATTCTCTACCCTTTTCTTTAGATTTGGAATCCTTATGCTCTACAATGATCCTCTGCAACTCCTCTCCACAAGATCTGACCCCTGTCACCTGCAATCACAAGAAAGAGGTTGGGGGTTGTGGTGTATAGGAGTTTGCCTTTGTCAAGCCCTGGAATGGATTTCAAGCCTTCGAACACCTTTGTTAGACAGAGAGTGTGTGTCCTTATAGGACAAAGGCAAAACCAATGATATGATAAATGATTGAAACACAAAGTAAATGTCACCTCAGAGGTGAAGCTCTCATAGGGAGATGAATATCTTTCACGCCATGAGGAGATGGATTGATGAAGACAATTCTACAACAAATATGAACAAACACAACACAATACCACTCTGTAACACAATGAAAGCCTTGAGTATCCTTAGCACAAGATCACAAATTCACAATATCCATCTAGTTGTAAAATGAAGTCTTAAACATGTTTATATATGCATTCCCACTAAACTTTTGTAATTCAAATTGAATAGGCTAACAAAGGGAAACCTTTTAATGGTCTCTTTGTGGTCATTTAAAATTGGAACCCCAACAAAATAGGGCACAATAAGGGTACATGTGCCCTTGTCTAGACACCTATCTTAGGGCCTAGTTAAGATTTAGGATTCACCCTTAGGTCCCATTTGACATGGGTTTTAGGGGATTTTACTTCAGGATTCATTTTTAACATGCATGATTAACTCTAAAGGACCCAGGAGCTAAACTTAGGAGGTAAAAGTCCTAGGGGGACATTTTATGATATAACACATATATAGATCAAGTTCTTGACAATCTGGCTAATAAAAAGTACTTTTCCTTCCTAGATGGGTTTAGGAGCTATAATCAAATACAAGTCACTATTGAAGATCAAGAAAAAACCACATTCACTTGTCCATGTACAACCTTTGCATACAGGGTCCTTCCCTTTGGCCTGTCCAATGCTCCTATTATGTTTCAAAGAGTGGTTTTGGCTATCTTTGCAAATGTTGTAAATGACTATGTAGAAGTCTATATGGATGACTTCATAGTCTATGGAACCACCTATGGGGAAGCTCTTTAAAATCTTGACAAAGTTCTCCAGCATTGTGAAGAACAACTATCCCTAAGCCATGAAAAATGCCTTATAATGGTGGAGAAAGGGATTGTATTGGGTCATCACATTTCTGTAGAAGGCATTAAAGTCAACCCCAAGAAGTTTGAAATGATACAAAGTCTTGAACTCTTGAAAAACCAAATGGATGTTAGAAGCGTTTTAGGACATGTGGGCTATTAATGAAGATTTATTGAAATTTTTAGCAAAATTGTAACCCCTATGTTCTCATTGCTTTATCTATGAGGTTGAGTTTTCCTCGACCTGAAAATGCCAAGCTTCATTTGAAAACATTAAAAGAGAAAATCGTGACCACACCAGTATTGCGTGGACCCAATTGGAGCTTTCCATTCTACATTTATACAGATGCTTCAAATGATGTAATAGGAGCAGTTCTAGGACAAGAAGATGAAACTGGTTGGAAGTACGCTATCTATTTTCTAAGTAAAATATTTACCCCAAATGAAAGGAATTAAATCACCACTGAAAGAATTTATGGATGTTGTGCATGCCATAAATAAATTCTACCACTATATGACAAGTTATGATGCAAGAGCAACTGAAAGTTATTTCAGTTGATTTAGGCCACTAGGTGTTGTGTTGTTAGTTACTAGAGGGTGTCAATAGAGTCTACCACATTCTACTATAGTTGATTGTTTGGTGTCATGGTTTGGAGGTTATGTGGACCAAGGTAGGAGGTGTGACATATTTGAGTTTCAGAAGTTATGGATCACCACAAAGATATCTATAAGCATCTGAGTCAAGGCTATGTAATTGGTTAATAGAGGTCTCATTGGGAGCTACTGCATTTCACCACAGTTAGATTTCTAGTCTTGTGGTTGGGAGGATAAATAGAACTAGTCGAGAGCTATTTTTGATCCAAGTTTTAGGAGTTTTGTGTTACCAGACAAATGTCTAGAGGCATCAAAGTGAAGATTATGTTACCGGGCTGCATGAAGAATGATTGTATAGAAGTTTGGGAGCTTACACCAGTGATTTCAGATTGTGCACCAAGAACTAAAATTGTACAGAGGTAACTTGGGTTTAGTAGAGATTATGATATAATACGCATGGTGATATCTCATTCCTACATCACCACATATGATTTGGTGCCGACATGTGTATACAAGGCCAACTACACATTTCATATGGCATAGAGTTATGTGCCACCTTATAGTTGATGTATATTATTTGGGAGACTTGAGAATGATATAAATCATGACTTGAGATTGTTTAAAAATGATGAAAGGCAAGGAAATAGAGAAAAGACCACAAGGCAGTGGGAGTGGCAAGTAGAGGACAAAGTGAAGGTCAAGGAGATAGAGAAAGATCGCAAGGCATCGAAGAGTGGAGGAAGGATAAGAGGAATTAGATGCTAATGCGATGATTTCCAAGTTATCTATCTATATATTCTTATTGTAAACATAGGGCTATGGCCAATCATGTAAGAAAGCCCTAGAAGGCAGAGGTAAAGTGTTTGAAGACCTAATAATATATAAGGAGTAATCTTTTAGAGGCTCAATTTTTCCATTTTAGGGTTTTCCCGGGAGAAATCTTATGTTCTATGTTTATGGAACTTAAGTTGTCCAACTATTATATGTGTGTTTCCATTATGTTTCTATTGATATTGTGAAATTGAATGGTTAAGGATACAGGGTTGGATAGTCCTTCATTAGATGCTCCATCCTTGACTGCATCATATGGTATCAGAGTTGGTTGTGAATCTATTGGGAAGGTAGAAAGTGTTTGAAGAAATTTAAGTAAGTGCCACCGCAGAAGGAGAGAAACCACCACAAACAAAGAAGAATCACCATAGAAGGAATATCAAAGAAAGAAAGATAAGAGAAAGGAAGATCAGAGAAATAAAGATCCAAGCGAGTTAGTACTTCAAGTTGACCATTGGTGTACAATCTAAAGATTTTACAAAAAGAGTGAAGAAGTCACCACATATTCAAGGAGAATTGGAATCACTACAACAGATCTTGGTATGGGTAATATTTTCACATTAAATTGTTTGTATAATTTGTTTCAATGGGGAAGATTGGAAAAAGAGTGAAGAAAGAAAATGAAAACCTAATGTGCGAGAAGTATATTATAGAAGAAGAATTGTGTGAAATTAGAAGGTATAACTGAGAATTGATGGAGAAGATAAGAGAACTAGGAGAAGACAAATATGATGCTCTTAAAGAAGAATTAGAGAATCTAAAAAGGAGAAATGGAGAATTAGAAGAAGAGTTGAAGTTGTTTGAGTATGTCAAAAGGAGTTTTGAAGAATTGGAAGAAGAATGCAAGTTGTTTGATAAGGTTGAAAAGAGGAACAAAGATCTGAAGGAAAATTTGGAGAAGTTGAAAAAGGAAAACAATTTACAAATGAGTGAAATATCAGGATTGAAAGAACAACTTAATCAGTTTGAGCAGTCACTTGTGGCATGCAGGAAGGAAAATGAATGTATAAGATCTAAGCTTGAACTTTGTAATATTTCTTGTGATACTAAGGATTTATGTGATATTGCAGAAACTTCTTTAGACAAGGAGGGTGAGGTTGAAGATAAAAAAGTAATTGAATCTATATTTTTTTGTGATGGTGTTGACAAAGAGAGTTCTCAAAACAATGTTGGCTATAAAATCATGAGAAGAATGGGATATGAAGGAAAAGGATTGGGAAAACATGAGCAAGGAATTACAAAGCCCATTGAGCCAATAGTGAGCAAGAAATTAGGGCCTTGGATATATTAGAGGTAAAGAGAATAAGGGTGTTGTCATAAGTTTAAACAAATGAACTCAAGGAAGGCAAGGTATGCATTGTTCTTATTGTAATAGACATGGACATGGAAATGCAATGTGTTGGGATATGTACCCTTGTAAAATCTATGGATTAAGGAATCTCTCTAAAAAGATGTGTTGGAATAAAATGCGAAAGAAAGTGTCTATGACAGATTGTATACAAATGGATTATGCATCGATTGATAGATCAAAATGGAAATATGTTACTTGTATGTTCAAAAGGTTGTATAGGCTAAAGTATTCATGTGTTGGAGAGAAAGGGGGACATAGGTCAAAATGCGACAGGGAAGAAACATGTGCGGAGCATAACAAGAAAGAAGCCCATACCACAATGAAAGAAGGGATGATAAGCATTTCTACCACAAGAGGAAGAGAAGTAATAAATCACACTGTAATAAAGGAACTATAGGTAAAGAAATAGAGAGAAGTATAGGGGAAGTGCATGTGGAGAAGGAACTAGACAAATTCCAAGTGTGTGGAATGAGTTGTAGGTAGAATCGAGGGTTAGGAAGTACCATAGAGAGAATTTAAGGATACATTGACTAAGTACTAAATTGAGAAAGTAAAAATGATTGTTCTTGAGAGTTAGGGGATGCTAAGGCTATCTGACTCTTAGTTGCTCAAAGTTGGTATCTATGTATGAGAAAAGTATTGGTCTTGAGGTATCCTACAAGTGTTGCCAACAAAGTGCGGAACTGTGAGGCAGTTGCAATGTTGTAGCCAGACTACCAAAGCTAGACCACCACAAATGAAGAATTTAAGGCAGCTTGCTAAAGAGACTTGTATAGGTCACTAACTATAGAGGTAGTGCAATGATTTGTAAGTAGAGCATTGGACCTAAATCACCACAAAAGAAGAATTTGAGGCATCTTGCAAAGGAGACCTATACAGACCGCTGACTATTGAGGCAGTGCAGTGATTTGCGAACAAATCGCTGAACCTATATGAGAATTGAGGAAACTTGCAAAGATGACTTGAATAGATCACCGAATTGTGGCAGCCTATAAGTTTTGTCAATAGAGCATTGACTATGTGGTAGTTACAATCTTGTAAACAGATCGTCAATTGAGGTAGTTGAAAGGATTTGGGAGTAGATCACTGAACTTATCAATTTGATGAGTCTGATGCAGGGGCATCACTTTTCAATTAACCCTGAGAGTCAGATGCAAGAGCATCTAGAAGTTATTTCAATTGATCTAGGTCAATATGTGTTGTGTTGTTAGTTACCAGAGGGTGTCAGCAGATTCTACTGCATCCTACCCTAGTTGATTGTTTGGTATCGTGGTTTGGAGGTTATGTGGAGCAAGTCAGGAGGCATGACATATCTGAGTTTCATAACTTATGGATCACTTCAAAGATGTTTAGAAGTGTATGAGTCAAGACTATGTAACTGATTAACAAAGGTGTGATTAGGAGCCACTACATTTCACCGTAGTTAGCTTTCTAGTCTTGCAGTTGGGAGGATAAATAGAAATAGTCAGGAGATATGTATGATCCAAGTTTTAAGAGGTTTGATTTAATGGACAAATGTCTAGAGGCATCAAAGTGAAGACTATGTTACCAGGTTGCATGAAGAATGATTGTATAGAAGTCTGGGAGCTTGCACCAGTGATTAGGGATTGTGCACCAAGAACTAAGATTGTGCAGAGGTAAATTTGGTCTGGTAGAGCATATGACATGAAGTACATGGTGATCTCTTTCTTGTATCACCACATATGATTTGGGGTCGACATGTGTATACAATGTCGACTACACGTTTCATATGGCATAGAGTTATGCACCACCTTGTAGCTGACGTAGATGAATTGGGAGACTTGAGATTGTTTCAAAGTGGTGAAAGGTGAGGATATAGAGAAAAGATCACAAGGTAGTGGGAGTGGAAAGTAGAGGAGAGAGAAAAGGGTGAGGAGATAGAGAACTACCTCAAGGTAGTGAAGAGTAGAGGAAGGATAAGAGGAGTAAGATGCTAATGTGATGATGTCCAAGTTATCTATCTATATATTCTTATTGTAAACATAGGGCTTTGGCCAAGCATGTAAGAAATTCTTGGTGGCAGATGTAAAGTATTTGAAGATCTAATAATATATAAGGAGTAATATTTTAGAGGTTGGATTTTTCTTTTTTAGGGTTTCCTAGGATAAATCTTATGTTCTATGGTTATGGATCTTAAGTTGTACAACTATTATATGTGTGTTTCCATTATGTTTTTGTTGAGATTGTGAGACTGAATGGTTAAGGCTGCAAGGTTGGATAGTCCTTCATTAGACCCTCCATCCCTGACTGTGTCAGGTTATAAAGTGACTATTTATATGGATCACTAAGAAATTGAATACCTTATGAAAAAACCTACTATGAGTGGAAGGATAATTAGATGGTTATTGCTCCTCCAGGAATTCAATGTGACTATCATTGACAAACCTAGGAAATTTAATGTGGTGGTTGATTTCCTTTCTAGAATGTACATTAAGAAAATGGGGATTGTGAACCAGTCCAAGATGAATTTCTAAATGAAAAATTATTTTCCATATCCTCTCAAGTACCTTGGTTTATAGATGTAGCTAATTACTTAGCTTTATCAAAGTTTCCACCTGAATATATTGTAAAATAGAGAAAACTTATCAGAGAAAGTGCACACTTTAGATAAGTAATTGATCTATTATTTAAATGTGGACTTGATTTGATATTGCATAGGTGCATAAGACCAGATGAAACCTATAGTATACTTTGGGCTTGTCAAGGTGATCCTTCAGGAGTTCAATATTCAACAAAGCAAACATCTCATAAAATTTTAGGTGCTAGATATTATTGGCCCTCCATGCATGAAGATGTCAAAAGATATATTTGACACTGTGATGAATGTTAGAGAATAGGAAAACCAATACCATCTAATGAAACACTTGTTCAGCTATAGATTATTCTGGAGCCATTTGAAAAATGGGGTCTAGACTTCATAGGACCCATAGACCCATCCTCATAAGGGAAAGAATACAACCTTGTATGCACTGATTATCTTACTAATTGGGTAGAGGTTCAGGTGCTAAAGGTAGAAAAGAATAACAAGTTGTTTAATTCCTTTATAATAGAATAGTCCTCAAATTTGGAGCACCCAGATCCATAGTCATAGATAAAGGACCTCAATTTATGTCCAAAGTCCTCTTTACCATTACTGAAAATTTCCAAGTAAGCCACAAAAAGTCATCTCCATATCATCCACAAGAAAATGGTCAGGTTGAAGTAACCAATAAGGAACTAGAAAATATACTCACCAAGATAGTTTCAACAAGGAATGGGCTAGAAAGATGCATGAAGTAGCATGGGCTTATAATACTACATGAAAATTAACCATAGGCTTCACTCCCTATGAACTAGTTTTTGGAAATAAACCCATTTTCCCTATTGAGTTTGAACTCCAAACATTAAGGACAACTATGGAAATAGGTTTAGATCTAGATAAAGCCTAGGTGGAATGAGTCCATCAACTAAATGAGCTAGATGAACTTTATCTAGAAGCCATACAATAGACTAAACTAGTGCAACATCAAAGGAAAGCTTGGCATGATAAACATATCAAAGAGAGGAAGTTTAAAAATGGGGATTGGGCATTGTTGTTTGACTCCCGATATAAGGATTTAAAAGGAAAGCTCTAGACACATTGGTTAGGGCCATATGAAGTAAATTTGGTATTTAATAATGGAGCTATTCAACTCAAACCAATTGATGGAGACACACAGACACTTCTAGTAAATAGTTAGACGTTGGTTGTACACAAAACTAGTAGATAAAGAGGAATTTATGAAAATGGTTGAAATACAAGCATACATTTGTTGTGTGAAGGAATTTACTCCTTCTATGGCAATGTAAGACAAGAACCCATAAAAAATAAATAAATAAATAAAATAAAAAAATTATCAAGTGTTGTAAATTTTCTCCAAAAGCATCTTTAGATGCTCCAAAAATGTATTGTTTTGTGTAGTATTTTCTCCAAAATCATCTTTAAATGCTCTAGAAGTGTATTAGTTTGTGTAGTATTTTCTCTGGAAGGATTTTTAAATGCTCCAAAAGTGTATTTTTTGTGTAGTGTTTTTCTAAAAGTATCTTTAAATGCTCTAGAAGTGTATTGTTTTGTGTAGTGTTTCCTCTAGAAACACCTTTTAACAAAATGCTCTAGAAATACCTGTTTGTTTGTAGAATACCTCTTAAATCTCTGGAACCATTTTGTTGTTGTTTGAGTTCTAAAAGAATCCTTTCAACGATGCTCTAGAACCATTTTGGTTCCTATTTGGTGTAGTCATAGTAGGAGGGTTCACAGAATGAACTATCTAGGCCATGCAACTAGAGTAAACACAACGAAAACAACTCAAAGATATAAAGCAAATGCAGGTTCAGTCATTCAGTATATCATAGAATTCAAATACATATCAACCGACAACATGCGGGCTTACAATTAGGGATCACAAGCCTACTTATAAAAATTCAAAATACACAAGATATAGCTTTGAAGCTCCTTCACAAAGAAATTTAAACTATCAATCTTCCAGATTATGCTAACTATCAAAATCTTCTTTCCTAAGGATCTATTACATCAATATATATCATCTCCGGTACAAAATATTCCTTCATGTTAGCCAAGGAAGGTTACAAACTCCAATGAAGAGGTGTAACATGTGTACACGGATAGGTCAGACCTAAATGAATTGAACTCCTCTGCAAATGAAGGGAATGATGGGCGGATCTCAGGGAAAGTCAGCCACTAACCATACAACATTAAATGATGGACAATTAGCTCCATGCATCATGAAATGATCCACAAGTCTTCTCCTGTAGTTGATTGTCTAAGACTACCAGGATGCTATGTTCTAAGAAAACATTCAATATTCTGATAGAGATATCTCTCCGGTAACTGATCCAAATTATATGAATTTTGAATATGTTGTGCATAAATGAATCTAGAATCTATGTCCAACTCTGCCAGGTCTAAAATGCAAATATAGAAGAATGCATCCACCAAAATACAGAAACTGCTACTAACTAAACTGACTAAACTGAACAGGAAAATGAAAGAGAACAAACAAAAATGCAAACAAACTGAAATGTGAATGTTTTAGGTTGATGTAAGATTGCTCTTGAACCAGGGATGCTCTTGCATTAGACATCTAGGGTTATTGAAAAAGTGAGTCCCTCACTTTGTTGGGGATAGAGGAAAACCAAGATGGTCCACCTTAGCTTGAGAAATCCATGATGAATCTTCTTCTAGTTTGTCATCCAACTTCATAAGGTATTCTTTACTCAACTGCGGTCTCTACAAGGCAAGTTACAAGCAATTCGTCAGTTCATCTCACAATTGGCAGACAAGTGTTAACCTTTTACTCACCTATTGCACAAAAACATACCATTCAGATGGGATGAAAAGTATGAGGAAGGATTTCGCAACCTAAAGGAATACCTCATGAACCCTCCTATTCTAATTCCACCTATCCAAGGTCAACCTTTGTATCTATATATATCTGCTACACCAATAGCTCTCGGAGCCCTATTAGCATAACAGGATTATGAAGGCAAAGAAAGAGCTATCTACTACATTAGTTACACATTGGTGGGCTACGAACTGCAATATTTCCAAATAGAAATATCATGTCTTACTATGGTTTTTGCTTCCCAAAAACTATGACATTACATGCTCGTGCATCTAGTCAAGCTTATTGCAAAGATAGATCCATTGAAATGCCTATTAAGGAAAGCAACTCTAATAGGCCGCCTAGCCAAGTGGGTAATGCTATTAAGTGAATATGACATCGAGTATGTAGAAATAAAGGCTATCAAAGGTCAAATCATTGTTGATTAGTTAGTAGAGGCACCATTATAGGATACCACACCAATGACATTTGAGTTTCCAGATGAATCCATATTTAGTATCACAACGCACTCATGGAAACTCTACTTTGATGGATCCTATACAAACCATGGATCAGGGTAGGAATCTTGTTGGTCACTCCTCACGGCGACACCATACCTAAGTCTTATCATCTGCTATTCCCATGCACAAACAACATAGTAGAGTATGAGGCCTTGGTCATTGGTCTCAAAATGGCAGCAGAATGGAAAATAAAGGAGCTACATGTCTTTGGCAACTCCCAACTAGTAATCAATCAGGTCAACGACGACTATCAGACCAAAGATGACAAGTTAATCCCATACAAGTGTATGGTTGATGAATTTAAAGAGTACTTTGTGATCATCTCCTTTGAGCAGATACCCCACATTGAAAATAAAGAAACAGATGCCATGGAAACCATTACCTCGCTCCTTGAGATCCCAGAGATTGAGTCATGGTATGAATTCTTGGTGGAGTTAGTTATGCAACCAGCTTATGATCTCCCTAAAACTCACTCCATATGCCTATTAGTTGGATCTAATTCACCTTTGTACGATAAGATTTACACTTACCTCAAGGATAACACCCTACCACGTGACTTGTCTACCAACCAACACCGAACCTTCATTCGCCAAACCTTCTATTACACCATTATCGCCGACACCCTATACCGACAAGGTCTAGATGGTACTCTACTTCGATGTTTAGAACATGAAGAATCTCAAACTGCCTTATGAGATGTGCACGAAGGAATTTGTAGAACACACTCTAGCGGTCCTTCTTTAGCTAAGAAACTCATGCGTTTGGGATACTATTGGCCAAACATGGAAACCAATTCATATCAGTTTGTGAAGAAATGCAAGTAGTGCTAGATACATGGTAACCTCATCCATGCACCAGCTCAAGAGCTACGACCTTTAACGACACCTTGGCCCTTTTGTCAGTGGGGACTCAGCCTTGTGAGAAAAATTCACCCTCCATCATCCAACGGCCACAAGTTCATAATAAACACCACTAAATATTTTACCAAGTGGATTGAAGCCATTCCACTCACCAATGTCATAGGCAAACAAATTGCCTCTTTCATCCTCAATTACCTCATTTACAGATACAGAATTCCCTCATCCATCATTACGAATAATGGAAGACCTTTGAAGAACCAGGATGTCCAAGAGCTTTGTGACATTCAAAATCCAACACCGCTTCTCCACCCCCTACTATCCACAAGGCAATGACCAAGCAGAGGCATCCAACAAAACTATCTTGAAAATCCTCAAGAAGATAGTCAACGATGCTGGCCGTGATTGGTACATACAACTGAATCCCACTCTGTGGGCCTATCAAACCAGTATACGCACTCCCACAGGTGCTACCCCTTACGCCCTTGTCTATGGATCAGAAACTATTTTGTCCATTGAGGTTGAGTTACCATCTTTCAGGGTGTCATTAAAAGGTCTTATCACTTATGAAGACTACAGAGTTTCTAGACTACAAGAGTTAGTGCTATTAAAGGAGAAGAGATAGATCGCCTTCAACCATCTTAAGGCATATCAATAGAGAATGTCACGAAACTACAATCATAGCGTCTGTCCAAGGGTCTTCAAAGTTGGTGATCTAGTACTCAAGGAAAACCCCCACAATCAGCAAAATCAGGAAAAGAAAGGTAAGTTTAAACCCAACTGGTTTGGTCCTTATGTAATCATTGCTGCCTATGGATCAGGAGTGTATTAGTTAGCAACATCGGAGGGTGAGCTGTTTGATAACCCAATCAATAGTATGCATCTTCGTCAGTTCTATTCCTTAGAGAACCCCAATGTAAAGGGGACAAAAATTCAAAAAAGCAAAAAAAAAAAAAAGTAAAAAAAATTAAAAAAAATGGAAAAACAACAAAAAAATCATCCTCTGGTGAAAACTTGGCAAACAGGCGCCTTGGATAGGTACCATGATGAAAACCTGGCAAATAAGCATCATGTGTACATTTAGCTTTTGTGCAAATAAAAACAAGTGGTGAAAACCTGGTAAATAGGTGCTACTTCTGGTAAATTGCCTCCTCCATCTTTGGGAAACCAATCACCTTGTGTCCATTCCTTCTTCCATCATCCCTCATCCAATCCATATCTAGCTCACAATAAAAACCTAATGATAACCTATCATGGCTTGATACTCTATCTCTTTTTGTCGCCTTATCAACTAAGGTCTTATCCAATATCATATCCACAGTGTCAGCCTAGGGTGGCGTCTATCGTCAGTATCATAGGGTCACCCTAAACTACGTTGCCTCTACGTCATCACGTAGGTAAGGCCATTATCAATGTACCCCCGAGGCTCTACTTTCCATCCATCCCATATCTTTTTGTCTATCCTCTAGTCCATCTACATGCAAGTCCAAGTCCTAAACTACGTTGCCTCTGCGTCGTCACGTAGGCAAGGCCATTAACAATGCACCCCTGAGGCACTAGGTTAGTCCCTTAGGGTCCATTTCACCAAGCATGCAAACACAAGTAAAAACTTTCTTTCTAACAGAAGTTTTGACTCAAGACATCAACCTATCCAAAGCAAAGAAAACAAGTACCTAAAGCGCTCTAAATGATTCTATCTAAATTATGGCAAGAAACACATCTAATGCAAGAATGTTCTTTGTTTGTCATCAAGTCAGGTTACAGCATCTTGATTTTTATTATCATGTCTCCTATGCTACTCAAGGATGCCAAAAGATAGAGATGCTATGGTGGGGCATGATTATTTTCTTTCTCTATTGTTTGTGGATTAATCTTTAGTAATGTAACAAATTTTATCTAACGACATGATTCACACAATGATCATCGAGGACATCAAAGGTCTAAACATGAAAGGGGGCAATCCTTGTCTGTTGATACACAAGAAACACTCAGGTTATCTTAGTTCAATTATACCTAGATGCTTGTAATAACTTGCTAAATTAAAATCCATGTCAGCGATACTCATGTCATCTTGGTTCAATTATACCTACATGCTTGTATTTTCTTACAACATTGGGAAAAAGTACCAAAAAAAATTGCCCAATGATGAAATAAGCACTTCAAAATACTTACAATATCAAGAACCATTCGCATCCATTACACATCCATAAAAGCATCCATATCCCATGCAATAAAAATTCCTATGCAGACTATCAATGTTTACAAATAAAAGCTTGTGATCCTTTCATTCACATTTCTTCTTTCAGTTAGTCTTCTATCTGTCATTGTGTCATTTCTGTGTCAATTGAGTACATTTGGACATAACAAAAACATAGTAAAGTTTGCATATCATATCACATGAGATAGTCATTAACATGATTAAATCATTTGCATACATAATAGTGCATTAGATCATCCATATACATTTGCATCAACATAACATAGTGTCAACAGAAAAAAAACAAAAACATAGACAAGTACATGTAGATCATTGCATAAACTGCATAATCATATAGAGAGCATTTGCATATTATATCATCAGAAATCATCTAAGTCTGCATTAGATCATCATCATATCAGAGTCCTAGAATCATAAGTAAGCATCATAGTGTCAAAAACCTAAACTGCATTATCATAGTGGCATCACATAGCCTCATATAGACATAATATACGTGTGCATCACATATGAAACATCATAAGATAGAATGCATCCATGACATAAAGAATAAAACAAAGCTACATATAGAGATCATATAGCTGCATCATCATATAAATAAACATAAAACATGTCCAAATGTACACATATCAAAGTCCATCTCTAAGTCAGAATCATATAAAGTGTATACATTGCAAAAATAATGATACATGTCTCGGTGCAAAATGCAAGTCATATATACATATCGGGCTATCCATGAGACATAAAAAATGTGTATACATAGCAAAAGATGTTACAAGTGTGTAAGGCTAGCCCTGCTGTCATGGGACACTACTCCCACCACTACCCTTTCCTCCTCCACCATAGCCTGACCCAGACTACTATGGGCCCATCACTAATTCTCCTGATCATGAACCACTTTCTCTCTAAGGTGTGCCTGCTATAGACTAGGTCCTATAGCTGGGTGCCCTCTTGTCTACTAGCATCACCCCGTGGTACAATCCCTTATAAAACTATGTCTGAGCCTGTGCTCTGGCAAGCTCACCCTATATCTATGCAACCTGTGTCTGCAACTAATGTACTTGGGCCTGTCCTTGCTACACCTGTGTAACCAAGAATGTCTTCATCCCATTAGTACCCAAGGTAGTCAAAGATGAATCTCTCTCTATTTTGAGGGCCCACACCCTCGCCAGTGTTGTATCTCAGTCTGTAGTGAGCCTAGATAAAATCTATATGTCTAACTCTCATCGGGAGTCTACCGCTCTGAGATGTGCCCTGAGCTATCTCACCTAACCATGCAATGCAGTCATAGCATATTGCTGTAGGTCAGGCTAGGCAAGAGCCTAAGGAACCTATACCTACACCTATTCTTGGGGCACCTGCTGCTGGGAAACATGATGTTGTCCAACCTATGGCTACACTACCTCCTGCTACTAGGAGGATCCATCTCCCACTCTCCTCCTCTATTCCTGCCTCCCTCTACCTCCATCTCCCCCTCCTCCTCCTCCATCACCTCTGTCATCTCCATCTCCCCATCATCCTCTCCCCCTCCTCCATCTCCATCTCCTCCTCCTACCTCCACCATCCTCATCATCTAAATCCTCCTCACCTAGGTGAGGAACCAACTTCCCCTGTCCTAAATATCTCAGAAATGGATGAGCTACAAACCACCCCTCATAGTCAGGAGTCATCCCTGCATCAACTACCTCCATCATCATGGGCCAAGCCACATAAGGAATCTACTAAAAGTTTGCCAAGGCCTCATTATATGATGCAATGGGGCCCCATCTCAGTTGCTCTGCATGTGTTCTCGCAAACTAGCCCTGCCCCTGTGGTATACCCTGTACCCTACCAAACTATCTCTAAACCTGGCTAATGTTCTGTCTCTCCAAAATGTACTATGTCCTCCCAATCAGCCACCAAGTCTGAAAGTAGTAAGGTAGCTCATCATCCTTGTCATCCCAGGGCTTGCAGTCTAGATATGGGTGCTAGATAACTCCATCTTTATTATCTAGTGAATGCCTCCAATACTCAAACTTTCCCAGCTTATGCTAGGAAATAACACCTGTGTATCCATAACTATAAGGCTCACCTCTCTACCTAGAAAAGATGCATATCAGCTAAGTAATTGCAATGTGCTCCTATAACCAAAACTATAGAAGTGAAACACCTGCTGACAAACTAGCACCCCTGTGGTATACCACTTGATGCATATCATGGTGCAAGTGAGCCAACATGCAGACACCCCATGCAAAATGGGTGCCCTTTGTGACCATCCTCTCCATGGTCCTACCCCATCCAATAGGGAATCCATGCGACCTCCTATTGGAGCATACAACACCCCTGATCAACCCTACCACTATCCCTGGGAAGTAGTCATAGTAGTCATGAATATCCTGTCAAGAGATAACTTGACCCTCTAGCTTTGGATCATCGAACACCCATCTACACTCTATCAATCTAGTATCATGTTGAGCCTCATACTCTATGAGCTTGCTCTGGATAGGTAAGTATAGTATCCTATAGAAATCCTCTAGAGTGATGGCCATCTCACCAGTAGGTGGATGAAAGGTCCCGTCCTTGTTATGGAAACGCTACACTGTAGCAGTTAGGAAACTGAGGTTCACATGAACCTTGAGCATGAAACACATGTAGTCCAGTCACATAGCACCGAGAGCCTCTTGATCCATCTTTGTGAGCATGTACTTCTGCAACATCGGCAAGGGAAACTACTCCTGTGACATAAGTACGTCACGAATGTCCTCTTGCAATCAATCAAGTCAATGCGTCAACCAAAACTGCAAAACTACTCAAAGTATCAAACTATTCTATCACTTATTTAACATATCAAATTGATCAAAATAGCATAAACATCTCTTGACTAGATTCCTGCAATCTCAGAGATAGCTTATCGATTGACGCATTGAGCAAGATGCTAATCGAGTCAATTTCATTAAGTAAACTAACTGTCTAAAAACAAATGTGCCGAACTAGAAGGTACATGTGCCACTTCTGGAAGATGCACCACAACATTTCGTAAATGCCCAGTTTCATATCATAAGCACAACTTTAGCATGAATGCACTGCAATAGATGTCACATGCATAGCTTTTTCATATGCGTAGGTTCCCATAACATATGCGTAAGTTCTTATCATGAGCACCAACTCCTAACATATATGTGTAGAACTCGCACATGCACCGATTCATATCTCATATGCACAGTTTCATATCATATGCCCTGTTTCAGGGCATATATGCGCTGAAACATGAATTGGCACATCTATCTTAGCAATTTTTCCCTAGCATTTATTGCACTAATAAATAACCCTAGGTCATTTTTTTTGAACTACATACTGGTGGTCCTGCCTCAGCTAGCTAATTGAATTGTTAGACTCACTCAAAGTGGTGCTCCTTGTCTGAAATATCCATCTCTATGCTAACTGCTCTATGCTCCTGTGCTCTCCTAAGCTCTTAAGGACCTATCAACAAAAGCCAAGTGTGCAAATGACTAGGATTGTGGACCCAACTCCTATATATAGCAAGTGTACCCTAACTGGCTATGTGGCGACCGTGACTGCTTCCTAATCCTGTTTCCTCTTGTTTCTCTGAATTGTGACCAATTTTTATTCATCTAACCTATTTTTATCTTTCTTCATTGAGAGATTATCCATCTCACGCCCTTCTGCCTTCTTCCCATCCAATCTCCTGAGGGGGCATCGTATCGTCGTAACCTGTACCAGGGGCAAATTGGGGCATGTGTCATTATCAAAAAAAATCTATTCTTTGAAGCAACATGATAAAACACATTGCATCAAAGAGGGGCAAAATGTATACGCCTAAAAATGACATGACTCTATCTAAATAAATATTCTTAATATTTATTTCATTCTAATTCTTCTATCAATAAATAAATAAACAAATTTATTTATTCGATTCATATTCCTCTAAATTAATTAAATATCAAAATATTTAATTACCTCTTCTAAAGTCAAAATTAAATTAAATCCATTATTTAATTAAATTCTTCCAAACAATTAAATAATTCTTAATTATTTAATTAAATCACTTATTCTTCTAAATTTAAATAAATCAATCAAATTTATTTAAATTCTCTCAATCTCTAAAAATAAAATGCAATCAAATATTTTATTTATTCTTCCAAAGCATGTACAAACAATTAAATAAATTTATTTATTTAATTTGCTTTCTCATCTTCTAATTCCTCAAAAATCTTCTAAAAATAAATCTTCTTCATGCACGCAAAATTAAATTATTTATTATTTAATTTCTGTCAAATAATGCAAAAGCAAATCTCAAGTTCAGTTAACTGACTCAATCAACCTTGTTTTTATCAACAACTCTTAAATTAGAAAAAAATCTTTCTAATTTATGAAATCAAATCTTATCTTTATAAAAGAAAACAATTAACTCAAACAAAACAACTTTTGTGTGACACTTGTCTTCTTCCCATTCGCGCACATTCTCTCAAGGTTTCTCTACCATCAATCTTCTTATTCTTTCTATACCATTGATCTTCTCTCTCATGAGTCTATAAATTGAACCCAATTCTTCCATTTCAATCATCCAAGCTTTTAGTACCCTTACTCTGCAGGAATTACAACGTGCCTTTGGCACCCAAGTCATTCCATTTGCTTGCGATCAACTTGTTACCATATCACTACCATTGTTGTGAAGCTCATCTTAATTGCAATAAACTATCATAGCCATTCCCACTTGACATCTTGGAATATCAAGGAAGTGCACCTTCTGAGGGCCATATTCATACACAAGATTTTTTGAGATAGGTGATCAATGGAATCCATGAAGTAAAAGAGGTTTGTTGAGGTATTGTTCATTGTTTTAAATCTTATTTATTTCTTATTTTCATTGAGTTATGGGTATTATTGATATCATTGATATTTATGATTAATTTCCCTTAACAATATCATCTCTGGTACAAAAGATTCCTCCACGTCAGCCAAGGAAGGTTACAAACTCCAATGAAGAGGTGTAACATGTGTGCACGGATAGGTCAGACCTAAATGAATGGAACTCCTCTACAAATGAAGGGAATGATGTGAGGATCTCAGGGAAGGTCAGCCACTAACCATACAACATTGAATGATGTGCAATTTAGTTCCGTGCGTCATGAAATTCTCTACAAGTCTTCTCCTTTAGTTGATTTCCTGAGACTATCAAGATGCTCTATTCTGAGACAATATCTCTCTGGTAACTGATCCAAATAATCTAAATTTTGGATATGTTATGCATGAATGAATTTAGAATTTAAGTCTAGCTCCACAAGGTCTGAAATGCAACTATGGTAGAATGTGGACCAAAATACTGAAACTGCTACTGACTAAACTAACTGAACTAAATAGGAAAATGAAAGAGAACAAACTAAAATGCAAACAAACTGAAATGCAAATGTTTTTGGTTGATTTAAGATTGCTCTTGAACTAGGGATGCCCTTGCATCACTATTGAAGTTCTAAAAACATCCTTTCAATGATGATCTATAACCTTCTTATTCCCATTCGAGTTCTGATAGCATCATTTCAATGATGATCCAGAACTATTTTTGTTCCTATTTGTGTTCTAATAGCATCCTTTCAATGATTCTCTAGAACACTTTTGTTCTATTTCAAGTTCTGAAAGAATCCTTTCAATGATGCTCCAGAACCCCCTTGTTCTTGTTTAAGTTCCAAAAGCATCCTTTCAACAATGCTCTAGAACCCTCTTGTTCCTATTCAATTTTTGATAGCATCCTTTCAATGATGCTCCAAAACTATTTTTGTTCCTATTCATGTTTCAATAGCATCCTTTCAATGATGCTTTGGAATCCTTTTATTCCAGTTCATGTTCCAAAAATAGCCTTTCTACAATTCTCTCAAACACTCTTGTTCCTGTTCAAGTTCTGATAAAATCCTTTCAACGATGTTCCAGAACCCTCTTGTTCCTAATCGAGTTCTGAAATCATTCTTTAAACGACAGGCTAGAACCCTCTTGTTCCTATTTGAGTTCTAAATGAATCCTTTCAACGATGATCTAGAACCCCTTTTGTTCAAGTTCTAAAAGCATCCTTTTAATGATTCTCTAGAACCTTTTTGTTCAACTTTGTATTTTGAAGACATCCTTTTGGTAATGCTCTGGAACCTTCTTGTTTTAGTTCATGTTCCGATAGCATGTTTTCACTAATGTTCCTAAACCTCTTTTGTTAGAAATTATGATAGTATTTGATTTTCAATGATCTGAGACCTATGTTATGTCCCTTGTTCTGATAGCATACTTCATCAATTCCTTGGTACTCCTATGCTTGTTCAAGACTACTAATCATAATAAATACAAGTTTTCCATAAGGAAATGAATGACATCATCTTTTGAAACTCGTGCCTTCACCATTAATGAATTTCACCATCATCATTAATAAAATGTCTTATTTGTAGAGAAAAGCCATGCAAGCGTGTGAAAATGACATCGTCCATTAAGTGGCATGAGTCTCGATTGATGTCAATTTAAGAAAAAAGGTATGTGTAGATTATTTTTTAATAAGCAATAATTATATCATAGAGAACAATAAATTGGCTTGAGTATTCCCTTTTATAAAAAATAGAAACATGTGATGACCTTCACTTGAACTGATGAAAATAGTGGTGACATGACTAAACCTACATGAAAGTTATGATGAGAAAATACAGAATAATGAATGCAATGTGTCTAAAGGGTATAATTTTTTTATTCACTGATTTTAAGTTTATTTCATTATTGTTGAATAATTAAAGAGTTTTTCAAATGCAACTTAGTCAAGATGTCAAGCCAATTCACCTCATTAGTTACCAACCATTTTCTCCTCCATCTGCAATCATGGGTGCAAAATGGAAAGTAGATCCAACTTTTGTGGACAAATTATTAGCAATCTAGAGTGTGACAGAGATTTTTTAGGTAGTAGGGTGGTTGGAATTTCTTGAAGAAATTCAAAGGCTATCATATAGAATTGGTGAAGGAATTCATAGAGAATTTTGAGAATGACCATGGATTCATTAGAGGAAAGAAAATTAAGGTTAGTACCTCAATTCTCTCTAAAATTTCTAGAATTCCTGAAGAAGGATTAGATTTATCTCGAGAAAAATACACTGCATATTAGAAATTGACTGATAATTTTATTCTGGAAGGGAAACCTCAACCCGAGATGATAATGGGGAAAAGGGTGAAAATAAAGGAATAAATATGAAAACCCTCATTAACCCTTGGAAAATAGTAGTGGCTTGGGTGATGAAGTATTTCACCTATGAGGGCCAATATACAATGGTAATGGGCCTAACATTCTATTTGTTGACCCACCTACACCATGGTGTAGTCAATCCTGAATTGAAAATCAATGTTCTTGCATATCTATTCCACTCTTTAGAAAATTTGATTGAAAAATATAAAATTAGGAATGGGCCACTAAAACACCATGCTCTGATAACCTTGAATTTCAAGCATCAAATTCTAAAATGGCACAAAACAAAAAAGAGATGGCATAAGTTTCTTAAAAAATTTAAAAACCAGGAACCTAGGAAAAAGTTAGAAATAGAACAATCCTTAGGGGTTGCAGTCACAACTCTAGAAAGAGTTTCTTCTAAACTTCAACAAGCACATGACATTTCAGAGACTTCAAAACACATAACAACCTGAAAATATATAGAAACCCAAGATTCTCCTAAGGCATGAAAGGTTCCAAAGTCATACCCTGCACAAACTGCTAAAGAACCACTCATGAGCCTCTAGAAGAGCTAGAAAACGTTGAAATTGTAGTGCCTGATGAGGAATGGGAAACAGATCCACCGATTTCTAAAAAGTAGATGTCAAAACAAAAAATGCAAAAACCTCCTACCCTACGAAGAAGAAAATGTATGGCCACATAT
This sequence comes from Cunninghamia lanceolata, assembly GCA_027924645.1. Taxonomy (NCBI): domain Eukaryota; kingdom Viridiplantae; phylum Streptophyta; class Pinopsida; order Cupressales; family Cupressaceae; genus Cunninghamia; species Cunninghamia lanceolata. The sequence continues at coordinate 26,298,070 of BSBN01000047.1, forward strand.
AATGATTTCCCTACTATTTTTGGGCAAATGCCAACTCTAAAAAGGATTAAGTAGAATAAAAATTTTGAGACTCAAATAATTGATGAAAACCTAATAGGGGAAATACCAAAGACATCAAATTCTCCTTTGAAATAAATGGAGCATATTGGAGAAATGTCTCCAGGGCTCTAGAAAAAATAGCTATAGAAGACACCAAAGTATCTCAACTACAATGGAAGCTCCTGTACCAATTGAGCAGAGACTTCCTATTAATTTTGAAGTAGAAGAAATTCAAAATTAATAGACATAGGGAACTTTTGAAGAAGAGATAGAACATTCATTTGTGCAAACTACATCAATTTTCCAAATGCTTGATATTGGGGCTACCTCACAATAACACACTAAAATAGTCAAGGAGCAGTAGGAAAACAAAATAATTGAGTTGAATAAAAAAAATTGCAACTAGAACATATGCTCTCCCGGAATGAGCATATTATTCTGCAGCAAAAATAGACAATTGCTCAATGTGACGAAACCATTTTGGGACAACAACAAAAAATGCAAGAATTAGAAATTTCTATATAGGAGAAAAATAAAGAAATTGAATTTTTGCAAAAAAAAATTAAACCAGCCAAAGAAAGAGATGGAAAACTCAAAATTACAGAAGAATTTTTGAAGGACAAACAATTTTAGAAAGATAGAAGGAACTAACAACCACAATAAGTCAAATAATGGAATTGGAGGAAGAGTTGTAAGAACATAGAATCAAACCACCCATGGAAAGCAAAGAGGTTCAAACATAACTAGTTAAGATGGAGTGGTTCCAACTATATATTCCTCTACTGCAAAAGTGGATGGAATGTTGTTATTTTCTCATGAAACCAGGGATTGAAAATAATAGATTAAAAGTAGATCTTGTCATGCTACATAGAGAATATGATAGATTGTATGAGGCCAAAACCAAAGCCTGTAAAATTGGGGAATAACTATTAGCATGTAGGAAGCCCTCAAGACTATATATTCTATGTTTTTGAATGAACAAGTTTTGAGATGGAAATTACTGAGGATTTCTTGTAATCTCCCATATGATCCAGATGACAAAGAAATTATGGAAGCCTTTAAGACATCCACCCCTACAGAACAAAATTTATTGTGTGAATTCTCCACACAAAATTTGTTACTTGAGAAATATAATTTTTTTTATATCAATCTATTTGTAGGAGAAGTTTAGGTAAGATCATTTCTTTCCACCTTATAGAATTAGATACATTGGTAGGATAGAACTAGAGAGTATCTTCAATTAGAAAAGAAAATTGGCCTACTGATGAGGCATCACCATCACAAACCCTTTGATTTTAGAAAAAAAATCAAGAGAATAAAGAAGTTTGATGTTATGAAGGAAAAATATGGTGAAAGTGTCAAACTCTGTTATGAAAATTTTCAAGCAAAAGGTCCCCAATTGCTAAATAGATCTTGGGAAGAATGCAAAGAAAGGTACACACCCCTACCCATTCATTTGAAAAGAATGGAAATCATCTCTCCTACTAACTTTAAGTGGTCTTATAAAAGAGCACAAGGAGTGGCAGAACTAATAAAAGAACTCAAAGTGGAATGGATAGCAATGAGATTTAGACCACCATTACTCCTTCAGCCACGTCCTCCAATGAATGTGACTATAGACCAAGTACAATGGGAATATCAGACCTGGAGACTAAAAATACAATTGGGCAAAGGTTTTGTTTGGAATCTAAAAGAATGGGATGACACAAAAGGGTTAGTGTTGTTATGTCGTAAAATTTCCCCTATGACTTTTACCTCCTAAGTTTAGCTCCTAGGTCCCTTAATTTTGATCATGCATGTTAGTAATGAATCCCGAGACAAAATCCCCTAAAACCCATGACAAATGGGACTCAAGGGACATCTTTGAGCTTAATCCAACCCCAAAATAGGTCCCAAGGCTTGGGCGTCTGCACTTGCACCCTGCCCTATTTTGTCAGGGTCCCAAATTTGAATGTCAGTTGCAGACCGTTAGAAGGTTTCCGTTGTTGGCATCTTGAGTTTGAATTATGAAATTTGTAGCAGTAATGCATATATAATCATGTTTAGGACTTCATTTGATAACTAGAAGATGATTTTGAGATTTGGCAAACTTATGATTTTAGAGCATTGAAGGCATTCATTGTGCTGCAAAGCAAACTTGTATTGTTATTATATTTGTTATTGTAGATTTGGCTTCATCTTCTCATGGTATGAAAGAGCTTCATCTCTATGAGAGCTACACCTCCAAGGTGATATCTATTTGTGATTCAATCTATCAATTTTATCATTGTTTCTTCCTCTGTCCTGCAAGGAGATGTACTCTCTATCTAACAATGGTGTTGGAAGGATTGAATGCCATTCTAAAGCTTGACCTAGGCAAGCTCCTAAACACCATAACCCTCATCCCCTCTCTTATGATTATAGGTGACATGTGTGGGATCTTGCGAAGAGGAGTTACAGAGGACTATTATAGAGTGTAAGGAACTAGGATCTAAAGAAAAAGGCAAGAAATATCACAAAAAGGGCGTGGGCACCCACACCTTTGACCCTCGGTTTCACAACATGGAAAATCTCTGAAGTGGTTGCACTCAGTAGTGGAAAAGATCTCGAAGCTCTTAGAAAAAGTAGTACCTTGGGCTTGGGTGCCTGCTCTTTTTCCCCAAACATTATTATATTCTAAAACTCAAACTCTAGTATGTATCTGATCCATATTTAGTGTCTTTCTACAAAAGGATTTGTCATGTTTCATCTGTTTGCTTATGAATTTGCATAATTAGGGTTTTAGGCTTAATCAAGATAAGAATCAACAAATCACTTAACAAATTCCAAATTTCCTTATCATTCCAAGTGATATCCAACCTGATAGTTGAGTCCTCTTGCATAAGTTGTGATTCAACTTGGTTAAATGTCCTTGAATGTATTGAGTGAAAGGAGGACTTAATCAAACTATCAATCAATCCCATCAACCCTCTTTTCATCCATTACATTTTGGTGAACCTATGTTTCTTCTGAATTTGTACCTTCCTAAGTGTTTACATCAGAGTTGCATTCATACATTTCATTTTCATCATCATACATTTGAAAATTTTACAAAAAAAAATAAATTTTTTGAAAAACTCAAGCATCCCAGGCTTGCATTTTGACATACTTTACACTATTTGCATTGAATTTCATCTAAATCATTTAAATCTCTAATATTTACATCAGATCTTATATAAATTGCAGCATTATATCATTGTATAATAATTTACCTTGCATTTTCATAGTTTATTTGTTAGTGTTTGCTTGAAATTGTGCATTTTTCATATAACCTAATCTTTGCAAAAGCTAGGGTTTGTGGTTAAAATCTTGTTTTATATTTTACTACTCCTTTGAACACTCTTTCAAATCTAATTTTGGACTTTAGTGTTGTCGCATTAAAGTGAAAAAAATGAGCATTTTAGGTCATAAATAAGCATAGATTTGCTTTGTTTCATTGCACTTATCATTAATATCATTCATTTAAGATCTTTCATTTTCATTTTCAAACATATATTCATCTATCATTTAAAAAATTTGGTGTCATTTCACACTCTTGCTTGGAAATTTGCATGTTTTTAATTACACATTGTGTATTTCAACACTAAGGGTTGTATACACTTTCTTTAAACAAAGCTACAAATTACTCATATTACCTTGTTGTGTTGCATTATTTCATTCTACCCACTTTGTTTGTTGTGGACCCTGTGTGTCTTTTAGTACTCATTTCCCTCAAACAAGTGCTTAAAGGGTGAAATAGTCTCATATACATGGCTTCTAATCACAACAATAATGCTAGGTACCCTCCTAGACCTTATATGAAAAGAAAGACCCCTGAGCCTAAAATAGTATTCACACCTCATGATAGAACAATTGGAGACATTAAAGGACCTCTTTACATCATAGTTAAGGTAATGGAGACTCCTGTGCATGGAACACTTATAGATCCTAATTACATGACTAATGTGGCAATGGAAGAGTTCCTTTATTCACATGATTTGATACAAGATTCATATGAACCTACAGACATAATGATTAAGAAACATACTGGAGCTTTAGTCCTACCTATGGGAAGATATCCTTATTACTTACAGTATTTGATAAAGTCATGGAATAATTATTTGATGTTATCCCTTCATCTAACCTCTTCCGCATAAAATTAGGACATCCATGGCTAAAATCTATAAAGGTTGTCCCCTCAACAATTCACAAATGTATAAAATTCCCTTTGCATGGAAAAGTGCACAATCTTCTTCATAATACATGGCAACCCATGGTTACTCATAAGAACTTTACTCTCGAATACTTTTGGCCATGACCTACCGTAGAACCTGAACCATGAAGAGACCAACTTTACTTAGTATATAGACGATACAAGGAAAAACTACTATCTAGAGTGGCCAGACCTTCTATTCAACAAGAGATAAACGAAGAACAACCCACATTAGAATAACTTCCTAGATCAAAAGGTAAGGGAATCTATGTTGAGGTTTCTCCTCCGTCATCCTTACAAGGATTGGGAGGTACTCATGGAGAACAAAGCACTTCATCAAAGAAAATTAAGTTTGTACCTTCTTCCTCCTCTAAAATGTCAAAAACTATGGAAAATCATGAGAATCCTTTTGAAAAAATAACCAATAAACAACGAAGAAATAGACAAGCAAGAGAAAGGAGGAAGAGAAGACAAGCTTTTGCCCAATGAAATGCACCTCTACAAGAAAACATTCCACCACCTAACATTGAACCAAACAAAGAAGAGCTTAAAGAAGAAGAGAAAGAGTTTAAGGATAATGACAAAAGTTAGGCTATTGTAACTTATGTACATGTTATCACCAAATAGTACACCCTTACTAAGTTGCAAAACTCAGCCTATTGGTGAAACATGGGATAACTCCCCTGATTGTGGGCTCAGATTGTGGGAGTTAACCTCCAGAGTGAGTTGGTTCTCATGATTTTATCACCTGAACTAAACTATTTGTTGAGAAAAGAGAGAAGAAAAAGCTTGAAATGAAAACCTATGGCTAATAAGGTGATTCACCAAATATGGAATGACTTGAACTACTATTTTTGACACACAAATCTCTAAGTTTTCAGTTTGTGCTCGCACAACTCAAAGGTTAACATGTTGATACATAAGTGTTTCATAGGAAAGTTGAAAACTTTGTAAACTTTAAAAGGAAAATCAAGTACTTTTCACAAATAAAGAGTTCTAACTTCAATGGCATAACCTATGACCTGCACAAAACATAAATTTCTTCCTAAAAGTGTTGGAAATGAGACAATGCATTTGAGGCTTTAGCATAAGATACAGAAAAACATATCAATCATTCATTTGCACATAATGAAACAGTTGTTAAGAAGGCAAGCTACTGAATCTTATTGAGAAAAGATGTCTTTAAAGCATATACAAGTCTAAAAGATGAGTTACATCTGCTGCCGCAACAATGAAAGAACTCTAGAAGATATAATACCATGATTGTGCCAGAAAGAACTCCCTTTTTTCTGACTTAGGCATCCTATAACTCTTCCTAAGCATAGGAGATAATATAGGACATAAAATAATGACCAAAATAAGTACATCTTGCCTGGTCAAACTCACTTTGGCGCCTACAAACTCCTTCCATTATGCTGCTCCTTGAAAAGTTCTTTAAGGGAATTGAGGAAAGATGAAATGTTTGACCTTTTCCAACTTTATATACTTTGTATGTTCCTTCTTAGGCTCCTAGATACTTGCAATAAAAGCCAAGTGTCTTCAAAGTCTTCAACACTATTCCAACTGCCTTCATCTCCCTCAAAACTATTCAAACCTCCTCATGAATGCTTCTAGGACAGGTGTGCTAGATGTTTGGTAGAAGTAAAATTCCTTAGGAAAGTGTGGGAGAACTCCTAGGGCTTGTAACTCTTTCCAAACCGCCCATTGATGACCACTTCCTTGTTTGTTTCAAACTCTGCTCTACACATACCATGTAGACCTTCCCATGATTCTAGCTAACCCCTATGAATAAATGCAAGAACACAAGAAAATGTAAAGAGGGGAAGATCTCCATGACTATCACCATGCTTCTTGTTAGACTGTGATGACTAATTTTCATTTCCCTTGGTTGTCTTATGACTATTGTTCAAGACTTCATTTATCTCTGTCCTAGCAACTACCATGTCTCACAGTCTCAATGTGACTATCAATACAGTTATTGTATGACTGTTCTCTATGACCTCATGGTAGCTCTCAAAACTAGTCCTTTCCTATTAGCCCATGCTCACTGTTCTTTAATTTAGTGACTGTCAAAGTCATCCAGACATCTTCTCTTCTAGATCTTTCCAAACCTTGACCTCTCACAAGCTGAGGTCATAGGCTTCCCATCTTAGCTAGATCTGTTGACAATCCTTTTTGCTGACTATTTTTTGTAGTGTTCTACTTGAAACCTTATGACAGTTCCATACCTTGTTGCTGCCACCAAATGATATATGATTGCTCCATCATTTTCCTTGACTATTTTCAGTCATCCAAAGACTTTTCTTGTTGTATACAATCATTGTACTATGCCCCATGTTCACTCAACAAGCTTTGTGATAGTTACCAAATTATGATTGCTCTTTCAATATATAATAGTCATCTCATTTCATTGCAACAATGTTGCTCTTGACTGGCCTTCTCTTTACTAGGTGCAATCGTCCTCTTTTGATTTGTCATCCCTTAACTGTTGATGACTGTTGTTCCTTTCTCATTGTTGACTACTCAAGCTTTCTTAACCTCAATCAATGAGTGCTAAGCATGGATCATCCTCTTCCTTATGCATACCTTCACAAGGTTGGAATAACCTTGAATCTTCCTACTATTAGTTGTTGAAATTGCATGTTGTATTAAATCTCTGCCTCCTTCATAAATTGGTGACTACTTGCTTAAGACATAGAGGACTATTCTTCAAATATTAGGCATGTCCTTCAAATCTACTTGACTACTTAGTAAGCTCTTTCAAGACCTTTTATGACTGTTTTTGTGATGACTCTATTTGTGTAAGGCATTTGTTAACCACATTCATGATCTCAGACCTATACCTATATCTTCAAAAATTAGAGGTGACTGTCTCTTTTCATTGCATGACTATCTTTCCTTTCGTTGTTCCATGTTAGTTCTCTTCTTCTCACTGTATATTGTCTACTATGTAAAACTACCCATTGTCATGCATCATGATCATACCAACCTTGACCCTCTGTCATACAAATTTTTCATCCAATACTGCCCAAATCCCTAAACAGTCTTTAAACTAACTATTCACTATTCTTTTCTTTGTATCCATTGGACTACTTACATGATGGTAACTTCTCCTTTATTGCATGCTCTTTATAACTTCCTCAGAACAATGGTGCAAAGATCTACACGTCCTTATATGTTTCTTTCTTCATAGGATTTATGTGTCATTGATCATTCTTCCAACTGGTATAGACATCCAAAACAAACCAGCATATTATATCTCTTTCTTCATGAAAGACTCTTTTCCACTTGCAAGTTCCAGTAGAAGCCTTTCCTTTACTATCACATTGTCTTTTGTTTTAGTATTCCCTATACCACAGAGCTACAAACTTATTCTCTATTGTAGACTTTCTACAAATGCTTAGTAATAACTTGTTTTAAAGCCCAATGAAGAGTTGTGTTTCCATCACCATCTATAGATATAAAAAGAAGTTGCTCGTGTTCTCTTGTATCCTTCTTGATTTTCATGGCCTTTCAATGCTCATACACCTAGTTTACTTTCTCCACGAAATGGACACCTACCAAAGTTAACAAAACCCTAAACAAGACCCAAACTAAACCTAAAACAAGACCTCGCAGATTTTAACTTTATTCAATTTTATTTTTTTAAAGTATATTGGAGCTTGGAAAGTATGTGCCCTTTTTGTTTTTTATGAATAGTTTAAAGGTTTAAGGTAGCCTTTTGAAAGATTTTGACCAAAATTTTGATATATTCCACAAGTTTAAAAACTTTTTAAGATCTCTTTCATATGCCATAGACAACCTTAGGCCTTAATCACCCTAAAGAGACTCTTAATAACTTATTATGACTATTTGAGCCAGACTAGGTGAAAAATGTCAACATTTTTGGTGACTCCTACAGGAGTTTTGCCTGCTAAAACTGGGAGATCAATAGTCTTGGGTATCCATTGGGTGATAGAGTTAAGAAAACACCTAAAACAACTCAAAACAAACTTGAACACTATTGTTAGAACCTTCACCACAACAAGACAAGACACAAGACAAAGACACAACTACCTAAAAACAACTAACTACTTGTGCAACAACATCTGGAGGAAAACAAACTACAACAACTAACCTACTTACCTAAAACCAAACAATAAGAAAGAGTACTCAAATAAAACCATTGACTGGTTCCTTGAAATAGTTGCCTCTCCTCATCAATTTGTAATATTTTTCATGTTTCTGAGTAGCCAAGAAGATATGAAGAAATGATAGATGTTTAACCAGCTATTGCAATGCCCCTTGAATAAAGAAAACAAATCCACTTACCCACCTATACTGATCATTCATGTTTTTTTGTAGTGGATAGGACAGCTGGGTATGCTCTCTTCCAAAAGAGTCATCATGCTTGGGTGCAAGAATGACCTGTGATGCATTGCTGGCTTCCATCCTAGCAAGATGTCAGATAGGACATCCACTTGAAAGCCTTGGGCCGGTTGCTTCTTTTTCTACATTTGGATGGTGTGACTCTCATGTTGTTCTTGTGTGAGAAACAACTAACTTGGGACTTCATGGCTTTCTCCTTCTTCCTTCAAAGACCCCAAGAAGGTTGTTATAATGTTGTCATGGCTGCATTCTTCAAACCCTTCCTTCTTTTGTTCATGGCTGTCCTGTTTCATGGTTGAGTTTGAACAAGTTAGAAAATAATTTGAATGACTAGAAATGATATCATTATCTTCACTTTGCATGATATCTTTCCATGTTGATTCCTCCTCCATGGTCAATGGATCATTTTCCTCAACTAGGATAGCCAACAACTCATCAAAGCTATCAGCTCTTGGAAGACTTTTACAAATAGCTGGTCTAAGCTCAAAAACTTCATTATTACCCAAGGAAGTACACTCCAAATCAGGCTTTTCTTCTTCAATGAAGGAAGGCCAATGTTCAAACAATGAGGTAGTATCTTCCAACAAACCTTTACTTGATATATCAGCCCCAAGCTCTTCTGTACAACAGAAAGGAATTTCCTCCAACCAGCTAAGATCTTGCAAATCAGCTTCACGAGAAATTTCTTGACTTGAGGGAATGGACTCCTCTTCACCAAGATCATATCCTTCCTCTTGTTCATTTACTCTCCAAATAGTGGGTCCTCCTTTGAAAAGGGATATGCTAGGAGGCCAAAAGGTTTTAGCTGATAAAGTAGGATAAACATGCTCATTGCTAAGCTGATTACGCGACATTTTGGACTACTCCTAGTTATGAATTGGCTGTTGAATTGAAAGAGCACTCCTAAAACTTGGGATTTTGATTTTCTTAGATTCTACAGCTCTTTCCTCTTCCTGATTTTGGATTGGTATGAGAGGATTGGCCTTTACAAGGTTTGGTATTTTGTAATCAGGATGCTTGGTCCAAGAAGGTTGCCATGGTAGAGAGGTTTGAGGCTCTTTCATAGATTCAATTTGGTTTGAAGGATGGATTTGTTCAAAACTAGGAATAGGAAACAATTTTTTAAATTTGGGCTCTTGCACTTGAGCAAGCAATAGTTTTATTTGTTTCTCATTGGTTGTTATTTGCATGTTCAATCATTCTTCCTCATACAGCCTTCTATTTTCTGCCTCCTACTGATAATAAGCAAACTGATAGGACAACTCCTCTTGCTACATGTTATATTGTGTTTCTCTATCTATTTCCAAAAAACTACCTTTGGAAATCCAACAACAAACTCTTAATGCTACTCAAATCAATATCATTTTGGGACTGACTAGGGAGGTTGTATGTTTGATTTAGAGCAGAATGGGTTTCACAAGGCTAACTATAGCCATGAACAGGCTGTAAACAAGGATAAGCAAGAGTGGTTTGAAAATGCTCCTACTCGTAATGCTGGTTGCAATGAGGCAAAGAGTTGTTTGGAGACCAAAAGCTTGAATTTTCATGAAATGGAGGAGAATAATCATTGTGGTGTTGATAACTAGACATTTTAAGGGTAAAACATGAAGCATAATACAGTCTAGATAACAAATTTGAAATGAATAAAGAAAAAAGGGTCTTGAAACACTAGGATGTGAGTTATAACACCAAATAGAGTCACCAGGTGCTAAGAAAATACTGTCAAATGATAGAAAACTAAAAAGTAGCACCAACCTTATTAGTTGCATGTAATCTAGACTGTTGAAACCAGCTAATATGTGATTAAAGTAACCATGGTGTTGTTTGTACTACCTCCAAAGGCTGATAATAGTAGGAGAAACACCAAATCTCTTAGTACTTTGATGAGAAGTTCATCGAACTGGTCCCACCGGGCATGCCAAAAACTGTTATCACCAAATAGTGCACCCTTACTAAGTTGCAAAACTTAGCCTATTGCTGAAATATGGGATAACTCCCTTGATTGTAGGCTCAGATTGTGGGAGTTAACCTCCAGACTGAGCTGGTTCTCACGATTTTATCACCTAAACTAAACTGTTTGTTGAGAAAAAAGAGAAGAAAAAGCTTGAAATGAAAACCTATGGCTAATAAGGTGATTCACCAAACATGGAATGACTTGAACTACTATTTTTGACACACGAATCTCTAAGTTTTTAGTTTGTGCTCACACAACTCAAAGCTTAACATGTTGTACATAAGTGTTTCATAGGAAAGTTGAAAAGTTTGTAAGCTTTAAAAGGAAAATTAAGTACTTTTCGCAAATAAAGAGTTCTAACTTCAGTGGCATAACCTATGACCTACATGAAACATACATTTCTACCTAAAAGTGTTGGAAATGAGACAATTCATTTGAGGCTTTAGCATAAGACACAGAAAAACATATCAATCATTCATTTGCACATAATGAAACAGTTGTTAAGAAGGCAAGCTACTGAATCTTATTGAGAAAGGATGTCTTTAAAGAATATACAAGTCTAAAAGATGAGTTACATCTGCTGCCCCAACAATGAAAGAACTCCAGAAAATATAATACCATGGTTGCGCAGGAAAGAACTCCCTTTTTTCTAACTTAGGCATCCTATAACTCTTCCTAAGTATAGGAGAGAATATAGGACAGAAAATAATGACCAAAATAAGTGCATCTTGCCTGGTTAAACTCACTTTGGTGCCTACAAACTCATTCCATTATGCTGCTCCTTGAAAAGCTCTTTGAGGACATTGAGGAAAGATGAAATGTTTGACCTTTTCCAACTTAATATACTCTGTATGTTCCTTCTTAGGCTCCTAGATACTTGCAATAAAAGCCAAGTGTCTTCGAAGTCCTCAACACTATTCCAACTGCCTTCATCTCCCTCAAAACTATTCAAACCTCCTCATGAATGCTTCTAGGACAGGTGTGCTAGATGTTTGGTAGAAGTAAAATTCCTTAGGAAAGTGTGGGAGAACTCCTAGGGCTTGTAACTATTTCCAAACCACCCATTGATGACCACTTGTTTGTTTCAAACTCTGCTCTGCACATAGTATGTAGACCTTCCCATGATTCTAGCTAACCCCTATGAATAAATGTAAGATCACAAGAAAATGTAAAGAGGGGAAGATCTCCATGACTGTCACCATGCTTCTTGTTAGACTGTGATGACTACTTTTCATTTCCCTTGGTTGTCTTATGACTATTGTTCAAGACTTCATTTATCTCTGTCCTAGCAACTACCATGTCTCACAGTCTCAATGTGACTGTCAACATAGTCATTGTATGATTGTTCTCTATGACCTCATTGTATCTTTCAAAACTGGTCCTTTCCTATTAGCCCATGCTCACTGTTCTTTAATTTAGTGGCTGTCACAGTCATCCAGACATCTTCTCTTCTAGATCTTTCCAAACCTTGAGCTCTCATAAGCTAAGGTCATAGGCTTCCCATCTTAGCTAGATCTGTTGACAATCCTTTTTGTTGACTATTTTTTGTAGTGTTCTACTTGAAATATTATGACTATTTCATACCTTGTTGCTGCCACCAAATGATATATGATTGCTCTATCATTTTCCTTGACTATTTTTAGTCATCCAATGACTATTTTCTTGTTGTATACAATCATTGTGTTATGCCCCCTATTCACTCAACAAGATTTGTGACAGTTACCAAATTATGACTGCTCTTTCAATATATAATAGTCATCTCTTTTGATTGCAATAGTGCTGCTCTTGACTGGCCTTCTCTTTACTAGGTGCCATTGTACTCTTTTGATTTGTCATCCCTTAATTGCTGATGATTGTTGTTCCTTTCTCATTGTTGACTACTCAAGCTTTCTTAACCTCAATCAATGAGTGCTGAGCATGGATCATCCTCTTCCTTATGCATACCTTCACAAGGTTGGAATAACCTTGAATCTTCCTACTATTAGTTTTTGAAATTGCATGTTGTATTAAATCTCTGCCTCCATAAATTGGTGAATACTTGCTTAAGACATAGAGGACTATTCTTCAAATATCAGGCATGTCCTTCACATCTACTTGACTACTTAGTAAGCTCTTTTCAAGACCTTTTATGACTGTCTTTGTGATGACTCTGTCTGTGTAAGGCATTTGTTAACCACATTCATGATCTCAAACCTATACCTATATCTTCAAAAATTAGAGGTGACTATCTCTTTTCATTGCATGACTATCTTTCCTTTCGTTGTTCCATGTTAGTTCTCTTCTTCTCACTGTATATTGTCTACTATGTAAAACTCCCCATTGTCTTGCATCATGATCATACCAACCTTGACCCTCTGTCATACAGATTTTTCATCCAATACTACCCAAATCCCTAAACAGTCTTTAAACTAACTGTTCACTGTTCTTTTCTTTGTATCCATTGGACTACTTACATGATGGTAACTACTCCTTTATTGCATGCTCTTTATAACTTCCTCAGAACAATGGTGTAGAGATCTACATGTCCTTATATGTTTCTTTCTTCATAGGATTTCTGTGTCATTGATCATTCTTCCAACTGGTATAGACATCCAAAATAAACCAGCATATTGTATCTCTTTCTTGATGAAATACTCTTTTCCACTAGCAAGTTCCAATAGAATCCTTTCCTTTACTATCACATTGTCTTTTGTTTCAGTATTCCCTGTACCACAGAGCCACAAACTTCTTCTCTATTGGAGACTTTCTACAAATGCTCAGTAATAAATTGTTTCAAAGCCCAATGAAGAGTTTTGTTTCCATCACCGTCTATAGATATGAAAAGGAGTTTCTTGTGTTCTCTTGTATCCTTCTTGATTTTCATGGCCTTTCAATGCTCGTACACCTAGTTTACTTTCTCCACAAAATGGACACCTACCAAAGTTAACAAAACCCTAAACAAGACCCAAACTAAACCCAAAACAAGACCTCTTAGATTTTAACTTTATTCATTTTTTTTTAAAGTATATGGGAGCTTGGAAAGTATGTGCCCTTTTTGTTTTTTTTGAATAGTTTAAAGGTTTAAGGTAGCCTTTTGAAATCTTTTGACCAAAAATTTGATATATTCCACAAGTTTAAAGACTTTTTAAGATCTCTTTCATACGCCATAGACAACCTTAGACCTTAATCATCCTAAAGATACTCTTAATAACATATTATGACTATTTGAGCCTGACTAGGCAAAAAATGTCAATAGTACCTCTTTCCTCTAACATTCGAGATTGTGAAGATGATTTTCTTGTCGACAACTACTAGTTCCATTATGTAACAAGTATTAACCTTGGTGGTCACCTTTGTCGTAAGCATACTTTTCTCGTTTATGTGACCTCCCCTCTTGTGTTATGTTCCTCTGTGATGGGTTATGTGTTGTTTAGGCCTCCTAGGATGACCCTTGATACTCTTGTAAGGTCAACGATATTGGGAGACCACCTCTGTTGTGACCATTCTTCTATTTTTATCATCATTCTTCTATCTTGCTTCTACTCTATTTTATTGCTGTGTTTCGTGGCTCAGGGGCATAACATTGCAGTTTATGACCTGGGGGCATCCTCCTACATGATTTTTCCTAAGGCACTTGTTCTCCTCTCTCATTTTATTTTTTACCTTCTTCTAGTGATTCTATCTATTCAGTGGATGATGAAAAACAAACAACTAACTGATATGTACCACGTGTCCCTTCAACAAGCAAGAAAATATGGACCTAGTCCATACATGAAGATAGGATTGATTTATATATCCAACAGTTGGCTAGTAGAATCACTCCATGGGATATTTGATGTTGTCTTATATTTTCTAAAAAATCATAACAATACATCTGCTCTATGCACTTTGATTGTTTTGTATCTCACCTTGTTGTTACACTCAATTCTAAGATGCCTACAATATAAGCCCAATGGCTATACTCAGATTCAAACCCATATTTGCAGCCTTGATTTCTTTGATATGATATCATATATAATTCATGCATAACTTTCATGTTTTGCTATGGTTATTATCTTAGAGTAAGATTTGTAACCTCTCTTACCTTATCTTAGCATATCTTATCATTGTGTTTGTGGGAACATTCGATGATCATGAAGCACATGTCACCTTGGGGGCATGGGCTTTGCGGGAGCTCTTGTTTTCTTGTGTGTTTTCTCTCTACCTTAGCATGGTTGATATCGGTACACGACATCAACCACCTTAAGGTGGGGACATATATAAGGTAAGTTGTTTGATGATGTTGGTATTAACAAAGGATGCTTGTAAGCCCTCTACAGAGGTGGGATGTTGTATCTCCAGCATGAGTGCAAATATTTATCTATATTGCAAGCAAAAATCCCTCTCCAAGAGGTAGGATAGCATATCCTTTTATTCAAAAGCCCTTTGCAGAGGTGGGATAACGTATCTCTTGATCTAGTGTGTATCCTTTTATTCAAAATCGCTCTATGGAGGCAGGATGGTGTATCTCTTGAGCTAGTGCACATTATTTTATTTCAAAAGTCCTCTACAGAGGCAAGGTTGGATCTTGAGACTATCCGCCCTTATGCGTGTCTTTGGTAGTTCTTGTGGCATAAGCCCAACCATCAGGTGTGTCTACAGCATGTTTGAGATGGTGGGACATAGAAATAAGCTCCTTTCATCACCTTGTTTATCATGTTTAAGATGTATAGTATGTCTTTGACATGCTATACAACACTCGTGTCTTTCGTGTGTCTTCTATGTGCTTTTCCCCTCATGTAGTGTAAAGGGTGTGGCAATGAGTCTCCCCTATGCTTGGGTTTTTTATGGTGTGTTTCCCCCCTTGCGTAGTGTAAAGGGTGTGGCGATGAGTCTCTCCTATGCTTGGGTTATGTATGGCATGTTTTACCCCTCACATAGTGTAAAGGGTGTGGCGATGAGTCTCCCCTACGCTTGGGTTTTGTATGGTGATGCAGAGCATCTAGGACAGCAGGACAATAGTCTTCAAGACTTTAGTGACAGGTCTCTCTCAAGGTTCATTTGTTTCACAACTTCTCATGATGCAGGGTTTTCACAACACTTTGCATGTTCATAATATGAAAGGAGTAGACTTCCAAACACCTATCTCAGGGTGCCTAAATCCAATCAAGACTCATCTAACCCAAAGTGTAGGGTCTATAGGACAGCAGCCTCATTGTCTATCATAACATGGCTCCATTGGCAAAATAGTCACACAAACCTCTTTGATATGATCTCTACCAACACAAACTCAACTTCATTGTAGCATGCCAAACCTATCACATGCCTAACATACCTACTGTCTTCATTGACAAATCAATAGCATAACAAACAAATCAATTACCTTCTTGGCAATGGTTGTCTTCAAGTGTTCTCTGCAGTGACTATCCCTGAGGAGGTCTATTGTCTTCTTGCATTGACTATCTCCATATTTTAAGTCATGGGATCCTTTCTAGATCCAAGGGCTACTTGCATCATTGGCACTTCCCAACATCTCCACTTCCACAATCATTGATTACCACCCCTCTGCTGCTGTCCTCCACTAACTTCCAATTCATGTATCTTGGTGGACCATTTATATGGCAAACTCCACCCTACACTATTCTCCTACCCCTGCAACCTTCACAAGCCTCTACCACAACTATTCTACATTCCATTCCTCTGATCACAACTAGAAAATGATCAGAGGAATGAGGAAAAACCCATTAGACTGTCAAAAGAAGCCCTAACTAGTTTTTTCAAACCTACTTTCAGACAAAGGAGGAGAACAAAGATATGGAAGGGTGTTAAAAACCCAAACCAATTGCAAATAATAGGTAACTCTCCACCCTAAACAACTATCCCAGGAACCAACCACTACTCAGTCGTACAAGTACAGATTTATGCAGAAAATAGCAAATTAATAGATTGTAATATTAGTTTTAAGATAGTCCAAGGTAAATCAGTGATTTCTCCCCTCTAACTCAATCTCAAGACTACACACCATGCTCAAATCAAAGGTACTTCCCTCCTCTAAGATTCCATTACAAACACATGCAATGACAATTTCGTACAGGTACGGATTTCTTAGAGAAACAGTGAAGAAAAAAATAGAAAAGATAGGAAAAGTAGAAAAATAGTTCTTTTTGTTATTTCTTTCCAATCTATTCAATGTCTCTTTCAGTGGAAACCTTCTTGGCTTCAAATAAACCTCAAGACTTGCATGAAATCATTTGGGGGTCTAAGAAAATTGCCCCACCATCGTGCTTTTCCTTGATTTGTAACTGCAACATATAGTAATTGTCTTTGAATCTATTTTTAGAAATTGTCCTTTCACCGACTGCTTTATGTTTAGAATCTTTTTAACATGTGGAGAACCTATGACAAGGTGTTGACATCTTTCCAACCTTGGACATGCCTATATAGGCTTACAAATATGAAGATTAAAAATGACTTCAATGACTGTCCTATAAGACTAATGCAAACTACCTATGACTACAAGACTATCCTACCTAGGACTAATAACATAACCATAGTAGATTCTAGTTATTTGGACATAGTCCATTACAAATATGGCTATCAAGCCCTATTACAACAAGGAAATGGTCTCATAGACCTTATTTAACCAAACAAACTACTTGAAGATCAAACAAAACCCTGATGTCCTGGTGCTCCTACACCATAGTCCCCGGCATAATGAAAACTCTTGTCCCAAGAGTTAGGGGATCTGCTCCAACCATTCTTCCATCTTGTTGGGATGTTCCTCTGACTAGGAAATATGAACTCTCCAAGAGTAATCTTCCTCATTCTCCAACCTACATGGCTTCTGTAAATAGTGTTAGAACCATAAAACCTGTTTTGGTGTCCTTGCCTAGGACCTTGCTGCTGTAATGCTTCAGTTCTTCTCCACTGGAACTTTTGATTCATTCCTCCTTGTACTATCTATTGTTTGCCTTCCTTCTTCTACCTCTTGATAGGGCAATCAATGTCTCCAACCTTGACATAACTCAAGTCCCAAGCCTGCTGCTTTCTAGGACTATCACCCACCTTCTGCAGTTGCAACTGTTCCTGCTGCTTCCCATCATCCTGAACCTACACATTCAACTATAGTTTCTCTCCAAAACAAATAGTGACATGTTCCTTCATCTCTTCACAAGATAAAGGTATCAGTTTGAACTTCTTACCATCTTTGTGCACCACATAGGTATTAGTATACCCATCATGAATTGTCCTTCTCAAATGCTGCCATGGTCTCCCCAAAATAATATGCCCACATGTCATTGGAATGACATCACACAAAACATAGTCCTGATATGGACCAATTGTAAAATCAACATATGCCTTCTTAGTAACCATTACCTATTGCTCTTGACTCACCCAAGTGACATTGTAAGGACTAGGATGATCAAAAGTTTTCAATCCCAACTTATGCACCATTTCCCAAGAAACTAGATTATCATGAGAACCTGAGTCTACAATCAACTTACATATCTTTCCATGGCTTAAACATTTAGTTCTGGAAATAGATACCTATGGTGGTTGCTACATTTTACCTTTCTCCACCATAAGCATTTCTCCAACCATCATTGGAGAGACTGACGACATTTCTAGTTCTTCTGGCTTCTCCTCCTCTTATGCCAAGTGAACTCTTCTATCCTTGGTCTTGTCAACACCATCCTTCTTAGGACAGTTGAAAGATGTGTGTCCCACCTCATTGCAATGATAACATCTACCTGTGAACACTCCTCTACCTAATCCAAATCTACCTCCACCTCTATATCCACCTCTCTATTCTGTAGACATCTCCTTACCCTTCTCATTGTTGTTCTGAACTTCAGTAGTAGGTCTGCCCCTACCTCTATTTCCTCTTCCACTACCTCCTTGCCTTTCTTGCTTCCTCTTCATCCTCTCTTCAGCCCTGATGGCCAACTGAAAACACTCTCCAAGTGATTTTGGTACTGACAAACCAATCTCATCCTGCAAGTTATACCTAAGCCCATTAAGGTACCTTACCACTTTTTCTTCTTCATCTTCCAATCCTCCTCTGATACTAAGCTTATGGAATTGCTCAGTAGAGGACATAACATCCATGTCCTTCTGTTTTAGATTCTACCTCATCCTCTTTGTCTAAATAGAGTAATCAGATGGAAGGAATTGATCCTTCATCATGTCCTTCATCCTACCCCAAGAAGTGATTTTTGATGCACCTCTAGCCATTCTTTCTATCTGCACACTACTCCACTAGGTAAGTGTTGTTCCTCTTAGTTTTGTTTTTGCAAACTTGATCTTCTTCTCATCACTCATCTCCTCATACTCAAAAAAATTTTCCAGGGAATCTATCCACCCTAACACCTCTTCGCTATCCATCTTCCCTTGATAGACAGGTAACTCTATATTTGCCTTTGTGCCACTTCCTTGGACTGCCTTCAGCAATCTCACAAACTTCTTCTCTTCAACATCCAACTCATCCTTAGGAGGATTCTCATCTGCATCCTCATCTCCTTCTGACTCATTTTGTTCATCCTTTCTAGGATTCTTCTCCAATGCTTCCAATCTAGCCAAGATTGATGCATTCTCTCTTCTCACTTGCCTCAACTCTCTTTCCCTTGCAACATCTTGTTCTCTTATGTCCCTCAACTCTTTTATTCTTGCCTCTAAGGCTTCTCTCAACTCAGAATTCTCTCTTGCCATCTAATTTTTTGGAGGCATCTTCACAACTTTCACAAACCCCCTATCTTCTTCACAAGATCCTCTACTCCCTCAAGGACCTACTAGTGGCTCTGATACCACAAATGATGCAGAGCATCTAGGATAGCAGGACAACAGTCTTCAAGACTTTAGTGACAAGCCTCTCTCAAGGTTCATTTGTTTCACAACTTCTCATGATGCAGGGTTTTCACAACACTTTGCATGTTCATAATATGAAAGGCATAGACTTCCAAACACCTATTTTAGGGTGCCTAACTCCAATCAAGACTCATCTAACCCAAAGTGTAGGGTTTGTAGGACAACAGCCTCATTGTCTGTCATAACATGGCTCCATTGGCAAAACAGTCACACAAACCTCTTTGGTATGATATCTACCAACACAAACTCAACTTCATTGTAGCATGCCAAACCTATCACATGCCTAACATACCTACTGTCTTCATTGACAAATCAATAGCATAACAAACAAATCAATTACCTTCTTGGCAATGGTTGTCTTCAAGCCTTCTCTGCAGTGACTGTCCCCGAGGAGGTCTATTATCTTCTTGCATTGACTATCTCCATATTTAAAGTCATGGGATCCTTTCTAGATCCAAGGGCTACTTGCATCATTGGTACTTCCCAACATCTCCACTTCCACAATCATTGATTACCACCCATCTGCTGTTGTCCTCCACTAACTTCCAATTCATGTATCTTGGTGGACCATTTATATGGCAAACTCCACCCTACACTATTCTCCTGCCCCTGCAACCTTCACAAGCCTCTACCACAACTATTCTACATTCCATTCCTCTGATCAGAACTAGAAAATGATCAGAGGAATGAGGAAAAACCCATCAGACTATCAAAAGAAGCCCTAACTAGGTTTTTCAAACCTACTTTCAGACAAAGGAGGAGAACAGAGATATGGAAGGGTGTTAAGAACCCAAACCAATTGCAAATAATGGGTAACTCTCCACCCTAAACAACCATCCCAGGAACCAACCACTACTCAGTCGTACAAGTACAGATTTATGCAAAAAACATAGAATTAATGGATTGTAACAGCAGTTTTAAGATAGTCCAAGGTAAATCAGTGATTTCTCCCCTCTAACTCAATGTCAAGACTACACACCATGCTCAAATCAAAGGTACTTCCCTCCTCTAACATTCCATTACAAACACATGCAATGACTATTCCATACAGGTACAGATTTCTCAAAGAAACAGTGAAGAAAAAAATATAAAAGACAAGAAAAGCAGAAAAATAGTTCTTTTTATTATTTCTTTCCAATCTATTCAATGTC
Source organism: Cunninghamia lanceolata (assembly GCA_027924645.1). Taxonomy (NCBI): domain Eukaryota; kingdom Viridiplantae; phylum Streptophyta; class Pinopsida; order Cupressales; family Cupressaceae; genus Cunninghamia; species Cunninghamia lanceolata. Next base: position 26,318,615 of record BSBN01000047.1, read on the forward strand.
TCTTTCAGTGGAAACTTCTTGGCTTCAAATAAGCCTCAAAACTTTCATGAAATCATTTGGGGGTCTAAGAAAAATGCCCCACCATCATGCTTTTCCTTGATTTGTAACTGCAGCATATAGTAATTGTCTTTGAAACTATTTTTAGAAACTGTCCTTTCACCGACTGCTTTATGTTTAGAAGCTTTTTAACATGTGGAGAACCTATGACAAGGTGTTGACATCTTTCCAACCTTGGACATGCCTCTATGGCTTACAAATATGAAGATTAAAAATGACTTAAATGACTGTCCTATAAGACTAATGCAAACTACCTATGACTACAAGATTGTCCTACCTAGGACTAATAACATAACCATAGTAGATTCTAGTTATTTGGACATAGTCCATTACAAATATGGTTATCAAGCCCTATTACAACAAGGAAATGGTCTCATAGACCTTATTTAACCAAACAAACTACTTGAAGATCAAACAAAACCCTGATGTCCTGGTGCTCGTACATCATATGGTGTTTTTTCTCCCCTTGGTGTAGTGTAAAGGGCGTGGTGACGAGTCTCCCCTACATTCTTGAGTTTTGTGTGTTGCAATTTTTATTTCCATGCATTTACATATATGAAAATGAAAAAAAAATTATATCATTGTATTCATCATGTTTTGTGTGACTTCTCTCTTGTCTTCATCATGAAATTTCATGTATTCAATACATTACTATCTTCTCCGTGTTTTGTGTTTCTGTGATGTGTTTTTCTAATGCCTATCTGAGACTGGGGGATAGAAATAGTTCCTCAAATCTGTGTGTATGCATTAGCTTTAAGTGCCTAGCATGTTTTTAATGTTTTCAACTATACTTTAATGCATGTATGGGTCATAAGATCATACATACATTAAAGTATGGGCTAAATGTTATGTCATAAAATGTACTCCTAGGACTTTTACCTCCTAAGTTTAGCTCCTGGGTGCCTTAATTTTGATCATGCATGTTAGAAATGAATCCTGAGACAAAATCCCCCAAAACCCATTACAAATGGGACTTAGGGGACATCTGTAAGGGCTTGGGCTCCCATGCCCTTGCCTTGCCCTATTTTGTCAGAGTCCCAAATTTGATTGTCGGTTGGAGACTGTTAAAAGGTTTCCATTGTCAGCATCTTGAGTTTGAATTACAAAATTTGTTGCGAGAATGCATATATAATCATGTTTAGGACTTCATTTGCAAACTAGAAGATGGTTTTGATATTTTGGAAAACCTATGATTTTAGACCATTCAAGGCATTCATTATGTTGCAGAGTAGACTTGTGTTGTTATTATGTATTTTATTGTAGATTTGGCTTCATCTTCTCATGGTGTGAAAGAGCTTCATCTTCGTTAGAGATACACCTCCAAGGTGATATCTATTTGTGATTCAATCTATCATTTTTATCATTATTTTTGCCTTTGTCTTACAAGGACACACACTTTATCTAACAACGGTGTTGGAAGGCTTGAATTCCATTACAGGGCTTGACCAAGGCAAGCTCCTAAACACCACAACCCCCAACCCTTCTCTTGTGATTGCAGGTGACAGGTGCAGGATCTTGTGGAGAGGAGTTGTAGAGGATTGTTGCAGAGTGTAAGGAATTAGGATCTAAAGAAAAAGGTATGAAATATCACAAAAAGGGCTTGGGCACCCACACCTTTGACCCTTAATTTAATAGCATGGAAAATCTTTGAAATGGTTGCAGTCACTAGTGGGAAAGATCCTGAAGCCCTCAAAAAATGCAGCACCTTGGGCTTGGGCACCCGCTCTTTCACCACTGACTTTTCCATATTCCAAAACTCAAAATCTGGTTTGTATTTGATCTATATTGAATGTGTTTATGTAGAAGGATTTGTCATGTTTCATCCGTTTGATTATGATTTTGCATAATTATGGTTTTAGGCTTAATCGGGCTAAAAATCAACAAATCACTTAACAAATTCCAAATTTTCTTATCATTCCAAGTGACACCCAACCTAATAGTTGAGTCCTCTTACATAAGTTGTGATTCAACTCATTTAAATGCCCTTGAATGTATTGAGTGAAAGGAGGACTTAATCAAACTATCAATCAATCCCATCAACCCTTTTTTCATCAATTATGTAAGTGTATGATAATGGTGCACTTTTTGAAGAGCATAACAAGAAACGTTGGGAGGGAAAAAAACAAGCTAGATCAAGTGGACCATCTCACCAAAGAGCATGAGGACTTTCCCAACATTAGGAGGGGGAGAAAGTGATGAAGCAAAAATTACCTTCATCATAACCATCCCAAATGATCCTTTTCCATAGCCTAAATAAACCTACTATGCTAATATTATTTGGTTTATATGATAGATTATTGTTTATTACTAAAAATGATGTATAAATACTTCACTTTCCATTTTGAATAAATCAAACTCTTAAACTAATTAAGTGTTGTTGTAAAGGATTTATTCTTGTTGAAGATGGTTCACAACAAGGACAAAGAAGACTTAATGGAGGAAGAAGTGCTCCAAGAATCTAGCTCTGGAAGTTAGAGACTCCAGAAAGAGTCTAGGTAGTGTTGATGATTTGAGTCATAACATGTATAAAAATTTGTACATCAATCCTTTATTATCTTGTAAAGTACGATCAGCTTAAGATAAGTTGATGACTCCAAGTCTCCGTTGATTAGGTCATGATCATTTGACTTTACTTAGAGGTTGATGTGACAAGCTATTTTCCATTTCAAGGGGTCTTACATCTGTCTAGATGACCAGTATTGCTCTGTTTCCTGTAAATTTACTCCACAAAGAGGTTAACTCTACTCTATTTCCAAAGATATCTAGTATATTTGCAAGTTTGATTAATTCTTCTGGTCATTTGATCATTATGAGCTTGTTCTTTCTTTTACACTATATATTTATTCAGATGATGTATCTATGAGTGGATATTTGCATGTATTTCATGAATATTTGTATGAATTTACATAATATTTGTCAATTTAACATGCTTTTACTCTAAATATGCTCTATATTTTCAATTATCTACGGGATATCAACATATTTCATGTTATTTGCTTTTGATTCTTTGTTATTTGCAATTATGGTGATGATCTTCTATGAAATTGAAAGAAATTTAAAAGAATGCTTCTAATTTTAGTGAATATTTAGCCATTGAACCACATACATATGAGATACATTCATGAGGAGAAGAAATCAAACCATATTGTCACCAGGATGTTCCATAACTAGATATGGATGATGCTAACTTCAAAGGATAAGGAATGAAAACAACACATATAGAATGACAAGCACTCCAAGGGACTCAGATGATCAATGCATGTATCCATAATTCAAACATAGATTACTCAAGATTTATGATGATTTATAATCAAATTGTCTTCTCTTTGATTCAATATCCATAACATGTACATTTACAACAACTTTGAAATGAGTCCTGATATTTCAGCAATCAAATTTCAATTAAGTTTCAAATATTCAAAATATGGCACCCCTGCACTTTTTATAGAATAAGGTGAGGAGGTAGTTACAAATGACCTATGATAAGGATTTGTCAATTAAGATCTACGGTTGATAACAACTCTTTGACTCAGTCAACACTTCCTCGTGGCACAGGTTGCCAACTGGCAACCATCTAGATGACTCATTATCATATGAGTGCCTTATGCATATGTCTTCTTTGTGATGCATCTTCATTCATTCTTCGGGTTCCTCCTCTTCATCTTCTTCTTCTTCATCATGTTCATCATCTTAATTAGTGTCTGTATTGCTGTCACCCTTATGAACATCATCATGTATATGGACCTTCATTGCTATCCTGATATTCTCATTGACCTACACTATTTTATCTACCTCCCCGCCATCTTGGGTTTTGGTTTTGTCATGGCATGCTTATGGGACTGGAATTTAGCTTTGATCGCATCTAGCTTACCCTTTCTGCTATTCAAAGTCTCATTGTAAGTCTCCACCTTGACCTTTATCCTCATGATCTTGTTCATCACCTCTTTTGTTAGGTGGGTGAGGGGGTCATCTGCTACCGGCTAGAAATTATCATGCAGAGCTTTGATAGAAAAGTCTGCATCTTCATTTTCAATCTTTCCCTCTACTTTCCCTTCTAATGCTTCAAGGATCTTTGCTTTGTGTGCCATCATGCTATGCAGCTTTATACTGATATCCTTGAGCTTGCCACTGCATTTCTTCAGGATATCACATTTGAACCTAATATCTTCATACCATACATCTATCAGTAGGGTAGTGTTATTATTCAACACTTGATTGTTTATTAGGATTTGAGGATCGATCCTCTTCATCTTGCTCAAAGCAGTTAGGTCCTTTCCAATTGGAATGACCATCTTCCTATTTCATTTTGCATTTTATCTACTTTTCTCTTCAAACTACTTAAAGAATTCCACCTCTGTAAAGAGGTTCTTAATACATCTTCAGCTCATGTGAGGGCTAACAGCATCCATTTCTCCATGATCATGGCCTCATGCTTCATGAGGTCCAACTTGGTGACCTCATCTTGGGATATGATAGTCAATGGGATTGCCGGATCCACTGCTATACTATCAGGGTTAATCAACCCCTTTATATATGAATGCAGCTGAGCAATGTGCTCTTTATGCTATTTATTTTTCTCTTTCTCATTCTCTACCCTTTGGGTCAAGGAATCAATGATGTCCTTCCCTTCCTGACCTTCTTGGTCATCATTAGCAAAACCCAAATCAATAGTTGTGATTTGGAACTCTTCAAGGGTGATCTTGCCCTTCTCTGTCTCTACCGTGGGAAGTGCTACCTGTGCGGTCCTTCTGCCTATAGCAGGATCTCTTCTAATAGTTGATGTCAATCTGGCTTTCCTCTTGGGCATCATTATTATTTCTACAAACAAGGTGGAAACATCAAACTCTTGGATTTCAGAGTCTTGTTCCATACCTATTTCTTTCTCCAGCCACTGAGGCACTTCATCTCCAGATCCTCGACATCCTTTGTCATCATCCTGTCTATCCTGATCTCCAGTATTTGTCTCTATTCTGGTCGGAGAAGGCGACTTCCTAGTTTCTTCCTCATGGAGTTCCTCATGAGGGGGATCTTGTTACATATCTTCTTGATGAGGGGTCTCTTTCTATGGGAGAGGATCCTGTGGAATGTCCACATGATGATCTTGCACCTAATCCTGCACTCCCTCTTCCTGAATTTTATCCACCTTAGTATTTTCCTGATCTTGAGGCATATTAACATCAGTTGCTGTCTGTGTGTTTGGGCCTAGTGCATCACCTTGATCTTGGGCTACCTCTTGTTCTACACCTGAGGCACCAATGTCTTGTGTCGTAAGGTCCTCATGACCTAATTTATCTTTTTCTCCTGTATCTCCTTGAATCTGGGCAGTAGCATCACCTGATGTATCTTTATCACCCCCGCCTTTCTATTGGACTTCCACTATCTTTGGCTTAGCAGGTATCTCATGTTGTTGCTGGTCCATACCTGGAGCATTGCACTCATCTCCTACCTACTTTTCGCCACTTCAACTTTCTCTATCACATTAGGTGTACCTGCTTTGTCTTTGTGGCTCACATCCTCCCTGTATGTTAAATCTATAACTGCAGGGCTAGTCACCTAATCGACCAATTTATCAAGCCCAATTTGTTGGGCTGCCCTTTCTAGGCTAATTTCTTTTTCTCCCTCTATTTGTTTTACCTCCTCCAATACCACAATTTATGCTAATGGGGTCCCATGTGGAGTCATGCAGGTATTGGAGGCGAGGGTCTCCATCTTTTGAGAGGCCACATTCTGCACTATTCATCATTTGATAAGTCTACAGTGTCCTCCAGAGAGAAAGGACCACCCTAACCTACTTTGAAAGTCTCTTTCACCTGTTCCTCAGCCCTCTTAGTCTTAAACTTGATTATGGTGGGAAGGGGCACATCATGTTGCATCTCCTTCTTAAATGCTTCGCCACTAGCTGCTCTTAATACAATGGGATCAGCCCTGATATCACCCCGCATAGATGTTCTTTGCTTCTTGGGTGGTGATGTCAGTAGTGGTGCCCTCCTCTTCCTACTGACCATCATTGGGTCATCACCTATAGGCTCTTTATTTACCGGTTCTTCGTCAAAAGGGATATCTTCTTCCACTTCCTGTTGTGAGGTTTGGACTTCCTCCTGTATTTCTGTAGTTTCTGCAGCTGGCCTTAAGATCCTCTTAGTTTTTGGTTTGTCCATTAGAGGTGGTGCAGATGACGTAGATGCTTGTTTGGATGGTTGTCCTTCAAATCCCTCTATTCTTATATAAGAGAAGGTGGCATACTGGATGAACTAGGCCCCATGTCTGTAAATAACTTCCTGAGCCTCCATGCTCAGTCTCTTGGTTTTGTCCTCCTCCATGGTTCTAACTAGATGCATAGAGAATGCATCATTCACTAATTTGTAATCTAGGAGGTAGTTCTTTCTCTATAGCTGAGGATAGTGATCCCATATGTGGGCATCATCTACATCACCGCCAACCTTACCCACTATAGTCAAAGCATCAAATGTTCATTTGTAAGCACATGAGTACACGACATATGAGGTCATGTGAAACATGCATGCCTAACCTCCCAGGTTCCTCATGCCTTCATCTAGTGCATCGCTGATGACCTTGGCCCATAATGGCTTATTATCTATGTATAGGACCATCTGGATGATCCCAAACATCCAATTCTCAAAATATCCTGCATGAAGTTTACCTGTCATCCTACTTAGCAGGGCAATGATGTACTGGTACTCATCATCAAAATCAAATTTATACAAGTGTACGAGCAATTTAGCTGAGGTAGTGTAGGTGCTGCTTTTAGACCTCCATTGATATATCCTCTTCCTTGCATTCTTTTTATTGTTGTTATATTCTATTTCTAGTTTTTGTAGATCTACACTGACCACCCTCTTTCCAACTGGCAGATTGAAAGTAGAGGGGATGTCCTTGACTGAAAAGTCAGCATATACTCTTCCATGCTTCTCCACCTGCCTGGTCTGGGGGTTATAGTTCCTAGTACACTCTACTACTAGCTCTGGGGTTTCCACGGCATAAGGAAATCTGGTTGCATGCCACATTCCTGAAACATATATTGCATCTAGAAGGGTATTGTCTTTATCATGATCTATTCTAGTTAACCATACTGCTAGATCTGTATCTCCATGGTGAGTGTCACCAATGATGCCATACTTAAATTGTACCCCTTCGGGCTGAACAAACATGGGCTTAAGAAATTCTGAATCAAACTTGTTCTGCCTGAGGTCAGCCATGGACTCCTGCAATAAACATGATCTATCTTACTTTACAATATCTATATGCATTCATACAACATTATATAATTCTACGGCATCATGCATACTATGTCTATCATCTTTTAATTCATCATGATATGCACATTTACATATTCAAACCATAAGAAAGAATGTACTACCTGGACATGCAGCAAATGACAATAGGAGGGTTTTTAATTACTTACTTGATAATGCTTTCCTCCTAGATTAGATGGGTGATTATGGAAAATGGTTGCAAATGCTGAAGATCACCCATTCCGTTACACTGGAAGATCTAGTCCGTTTATAGGTAGCTCGTATGAGGGTTTGACTTCCCTGCTCTGTAATTTCTTGATTTTTTGCAAGGTAAATGAAAATAACCTTAGAAAACTACATTTAAACACATTCGTAGGGTGAATTAGGGTAAAACTTTGTTGGGATGGCTTAATCTGTTGATCTTCTGTAGAGAATCCATGGATGATGCCAAGTGTTTGAATTATATTCGCAATCGGCGGGAATCCATCTACCGCATTTAAGTGCATTTAATGTTACGAAACAAGGGGGGGTAATCTTTGAAAGGTCAGGTGATGTTGAAAATATGACCCCTTGGATAAAATGACCTTCCACCTTTGAGCATCAAAACTAATGCAAAGGAATCGGGTGATGTGGTCAATGTTGACCAGGTGTATATTGGGTCATGAATTAAAATTAGGGGATTTATCAAAATATGACCCCCGCAACTAAAAATGACCCCCTTTGGAAAAGATCATGGTGAAGTCAGGATGTCGATGACTTTGTTTAAGCGTTGTGTTGTAATGACGTCACCGTCATGTTATTGAATATGGTGGGCATCGGATATATACCTCTACGAGGTAAAATAGAATGATGATGTCATCACCAAGGTGATTTTCTTCGTTTGTTGGGTTTAGATGACGTTATCGTCATATTGGCATAGGGTGATATTTTACGAAGAGGGTGATATTTGTAAGATGATGGATATTAAAAAATATGAACCCCACAAAATATATGAAGTCGTTTGACGGGAGGATAACTACTACGTAAAATTGACTTCCGGACTCCATGGACCAAGTGATTATCGGGTGATAATACACTATCGGGGTGATCTTATATAATATGACTGATATTTGAAATATGACCCCCCTCCTCAGAATATCAGGTTTAACTAAATATTTGACTTAACATAACTTTCTCCCCTTAGAGAATTTCTAGGTGATCCAAAAGGCAAACCTACATGGAATTTCGTACACTTCCCAACCATGAGATTAATAATGTGAAATGCTAACTTTGGCAACTAACCTCATCATGGTGACCTATCCACCCTCTATAGGGTTACATGCATGACTTAATTTTACTAGACCGCCCAAAGTAGAAAAACAACAATCCAAAGCAGCAAAAAAAAAGTTGGGTCCCTGTTTTGTCAAGTCAAAATGGGGTGTGTTGTGTAACCACATAGCAACTTGCCACCAAAGAACATAACTAAATTCCAATGATTCAAGTGATGTGATCACATTCTAACATAGTATTTTAACTCTTTCTGAGTATAAGTATTATAATCTTTTTGAATGATAAGATTTTATCACGGCAACAATGCTGACATAGGATCAGTTGTGTCTAGATGATTAATTATCCTCATCTTGAAAGTGAGTTGAAAACATGAGTAACTGATGTTAAGCTACATATTTTGGGAGCATCCCTCATAGCTAACCTGGATAGAGCCTTGCTGCCAATAGGTGTCTATAGCCCTGACAAGGTTATCTATACAATCTCCCTAAGTAGAGCCCCACTGCCAGCGGGCATCTATAGCCCTGGTAGAGTTACTTAGATGGCCTAATTTTAGTTCTTTTTGGATTTTCAATATTTATCTCTATATTCATATGATGTCATCATGTAAGCTTAATGTGCAAGGCATGGTCACTTGCTGATTTAGGTTGGAGATTGCATTGGTAGCAAGGAAGTCCCTTTAGATTTTTCACTTAACACCTATACTTATGTGTTCCACAAACCCAAGGTTGTTAGGTGAGTCATTGTGAAAGAATCACTTTGGTCAAGAAAAGGCACCCTAATGAAAAGATATCATAGACCTGATCACCACACTTCTCAAAATGAGTCATAACCTATATATGAATTTGTTCTCATCACTTGAATCTTAACAATTTGGTTATTTTCTTAGGGTGATGAGCTGCTTCATCTTGACTAACCAAAACAGAACTCAATAAGCAAACAAGCAAAACAAAAACAAACTATACAAGAAACTATACAAATATGCACACTATCATACACATGACTTGCATGACACTATTTTCAGCTTAAAAGTAATGTTTGAGAAATTGTCCATTAACTGGTAATGGGACATCCTCATCAGTTAAGGTCTTTAGCCTATAGGTGCTGTCTCCTAAGATTTATGAAACTTGAAAGGGACCTATCCAAAGTTTATCAAATTTACCATGATCTCCTTTCCTTTCATGTGCTTTATCCCACATAAGGACTAAATCTGAAATTCTAAAAGCCTTAACTCTGGCTATTTTGTCAAACCAACACTTGACAATAGCCTGATGTTTAGCAAATTGATCAATTGCTTTATTTTTGTTTTCTTCTAGGTGTATCAACTAAAGCAACCTAACCTCTTGTTTGTTATCTATGCCTAGATATTTTTGTGTAAACTGTAGTGTGGGAATCTTTAGGTTAATAGGGAGGATGGGATCCACCCCATATACTAGGTGAAAAGGAGAATTTCCTAATGCAACCTTCATCTTAGTTCTATCTACCCACAATGCATACTTCAATAGGGTATTCCACTCCCTTGGGTTTTTTTCTATCAATTTCTTTATGATGTTCAATAAATTCTTGTTTTTGGATTCTGCTAATCCATTCCCTTGAGGATAGTAATTTGAGGAAAATTTCAAGATGATTCCATGGTCAAAAGCCCAACTTGATAATCTCATTAAAGCAAAGGCAAACCCATTATCACACACTAAAGCATAAGGAACTCCATACCTAGTTACTATGTTGCTTTCCAAAAACTTGATTGCATCCTCAGCATTGCATGTCTTACTACTGACAGCTTTAGTCCACCTGGTACAATAATCAGTAACAGTCAACACATACCTATGGCCTAAAGATGAAGGAGGGTTGATAGGTCCTATGAAGTCCATTCCCCATTGAGCACATGGGCGCATCTCCATCACTAGCTGCAAAGGCTGAGCAACATATCTTTCTCTATTTGTAGCAACCTGACACATACGACAACATTTGATATGTTTAGTTGTATCTTTATAAATAGTGGGCCAGTAATACCCTACTCTGAGGATAGCATGAGTAGTAGCTAAGTATGATCCATGTGGAGTTCCAAACTTGTCATGTAATTCTGCTAGCACTTTATCTGCTTCTTGCCTTTCTAGGCATTTAAAGTATATTCCCTCATCGTTCTTCTTGAAAATGACTCCTCCTTTTATCATGTATTTCTATGATCTTATTTTTAAGGCTCTCCTCTGTGAGGCCTGCAATCTTGAAGTGCATCTTCAAGTAATCAAGATGTGCCTGATGTCTAAATACCACTCTCCATCTTCATTTGCATTTATGACATACTGCTTGCCCATGATGTTGGGATCAATTTCAGATATCATCTGACTCAAAGCTTGTCCTCTCACTAATTTCATGGGTGTTATGTCCATATCATACTCTTGGAGAACAATTATACATTTGTCTCTCTTTTCACCTGGTTCACTTTGCATTAAAAGCATCTTTACTATTGCATCAGGTACTACAGCGATAACCTTACTTCTTAAGATGTAATTTCTAAACTTCTTGACTACTCGAACTAGAGCAAGTGCTTGTCTTTCAACATCCATGTATCTGAGTTCTGTATCTCTGAAAGGACAACTCATGAAGGCTATAGGCTTTTCTTCTTTAGCCTCATTTCTCTGTGTTAATACTGTTGCATATTTATGTTCTGAAGAAAATGAGTAAATATAGAAATCTTTGGTATAATTTGGACTGATTATGACTGGAGCATTAGATATGGCTTTCTTTATATCTTCAAAATCTGCTCTAGCTTCTGGTGTCCACTCAATTTTGGCATCCTTCTTGAGCATGGCATTCAATGGTCTGACAATTTCTGCAAAGCCAGTAATAAACTTTCTAACAAAATTAATCTTACCAAAGTAAGATTTGAGCTCCTTCTTACTTCCAGGAAGCTATATATTCATAATTAATTCTACTCTCTCAGGGTCTATGATGATCCCATTCTCTATTATCAAGTGACCTAATAGCTTCCCTGTAGTTACCCCAAATATGCATTTCTTAGGGTTTAGGGATATTCCATAATGTTAACATTTCTTTAATACCTTCCTGAGGTCTTCCACATGATTCCCTCTTTCTTTAGAGAAGACTATCAAGTCATCCATGTATATGACTATACATTTACCAATTAGGCCTCTGAAGGCTATATCCATTGCTCGTTGAAATGTTGCCCCAACATTTATCAATCCAAAATGCATACACCTGTAGGTGAATATTCCCCACTTTGTGGTGAATGTAGTTTTCAATCTATCTATCATGTCTACCATCACCTAGTTGTAACCTGAGAAACCATCCAAAAATGACATCATCTTTGCACCATTTACAATCTATAAGACGTCATCTAGAGAAGGCAAAGGATAGTTATCCTTTTCAGAAGCTCTATTCAAATTTCTGAAGTCTACACACAATCTGATGTCACCATTCTTCTTTCTTACTGGGACCAAGTTTGTGACCCATGTAGAATGTCTCACAGGAAATATGATCCTGGCATTAAGCAGTTTCTTAACTTCCTCAAAAATGATCGGCTCCAGCAATGCATTGACAGGGCTCTGTTTCTATCTAAAATGCTTGACATCTAGCTTTAAAGGTATAGTATGAGTGATGATTGATGTATCATAAGTTTTCAACTCATCATATGTCCAGGCGATGACATGGATATAATCTTTAAGTGCTTGGGTTATTCCTTCCAGTTCTTCTTCTGTACATACTTTTCTGATTAGGACATTCCTTTTTTCATCATCATGTCCAATGTTAACTTGTGAATACTCTCCTCCATCTGCTTTAGGGAGATCTTTCTGTTTCAGCATGTTATCTAAATCAAATGCTCTTTCCAACTCTATCATTCCTTTAGGAATCTTGTTGCTAGGAAACTATAGGATTTCTTCTTCTTCCCAGATATGATCTTCCACATTTCTTTCATCTATGATTTGTGCATCAAAGACATCTCTGTTGGAGATGAAGTCTAAAATATGTTGATCATCATCAAACACTTGGAGGTTGACTACATTATCTGGCACAAAGGGTACTGATACTAATTCAACTGAAAATCTCTTCAAACCAGATATAGACAGTGGTTCCAAAGTACTTACGGCTGGGCCAAGGCATCTGCCCTATGATTTTGTTCTCTAGGCACATGGGTGATGTTGAATGCAACAAAATTTTCTATCAGGTCCCATACCCTATGTCTATAATTAGATAGCTTCTTGTAATTACAAGAATATATGCCTCTTACTTGTCTTACTACCAACTCTGAGTCTCCAAAGACATGCAGAATCGTCACGTTCTTTCTGAGTGCAAACAATATCCCATGAATCAAGGCTTCATACTCTATCACATTATTTGTGCATGGGAATTGTAATCTATATGCTACTAGGTAGGATTTACCAGCTGGATCAATAAGATATATTCCTACTCCAACCCCTTGTTTTGACTTGGATCCATCAAACCTGAGGATCCATGGCTTATCTTTAGTTAAAGGCTTCTTTGGGCCTTCTCTTTTCTTTTAACTCTAGCAGCTGCACCATTTGATATCCATTTCAACTTTGGTGTTTCAATTTTCTCAGACTTCATTTTGTCTGGCTGATGTGAAGCTGATATCTCTTCTTTTTCTTTACCATCAGAAGGAAAATCCTTTGGACTAGGCATCATCTACCTCTTCAGAATATGCAAACATAATGAACAAGTAGTTTCTAAATGTGGTGCTTCATGTAACCTGCACCATCCCTCAATTAGGGAATCCTATGGGGATCCTTACTGTTGTATCATCTTTTGAGTCTGTTTTAATAAAAATTCTTCAAACTTGGACAGATTACTGCCCCTATCATCATTAGATAGTTCATAATCTAATTCAACCAAGCAATCACTCCTTGGAGCAATTTTATTGTTATTCTTAGCATTCTTCTTGCTACACACCAAAATCTCTTCTATCATCTGAATAGAACATTCATCATGATATGTGCCTTCTTCTGTTCCTACGGATGACAAACAAAAATCAGTGTCACTATCACTATCTAAAGAACTTACCATAGATGATGATGACGATACCTCACTGCATGCTTGTTCTAGTTCCATCATGTCTAAGCAAGCATCACAGGTCTTTTCAAAATGCGCCTCATCATGTAACCTACACCTTCCTTCAATTAAAACATTATGAATAGGCACTTTTAACAATTGACAATGTTGCACGTCTTTGGACAGGTGCATCTCAAAATTCTTGAAGTGATCTACCTCTATCTTATTTTTAGGGTTACAATTAGACTCTAAAATTATCATGTCATCCTGGAGATTATCATCATGAATGTGAACATCATACATGAGGATCTCTTCTATCCTGACAGTCTGGGGTCTGATGGAGTAGACTCCGGGTTCTACATCTACATACATGATCTCATTGGTTTTATTGTATTTAGTGATCATATGTTTCATGCGAGGTTAAGAATCTATCCGTATTTGATTAGGTATTCCTTTCCAAGGAAACCACATGTGACTAAAATTAGTGGATTTGATGCTAGCTGCATATGAATGTGATTTAGTTCTCCTACTACACTCACCTCATTTTTATCTAATTGTGTTATTGTCTTTAGTCACTTAGTAGGATGCAACCCTAAGGCATTGCATATAGATAGGGGCATCCCATTGGTAGATGCTCCTGAATCTACTAAGCAATTATGCAAATTTTTACTAAACATCCTTACAGTAAGGAGAAAAGGAGGTGACTCAGTTTTATCTCTATAAAGAGTCATGTGTGAAGTCTTTGTAGCTTGAACAGTGGCTAGAGTTTTGTGTTTAACAGTAACAGCCCTAACAGCATGATCCTTATTCCCAGTCTGACCTGAGGTATGATTATCCTCTTTTGGAGCAGGATCATCTAATGATTTCATGAAAGCTTTTTTGATAGATGGGGTTTTGAGTAATTCTGATAATGAGAGACTGATTTTGATCTTTTTCATTTCATCTGCTAAGTATGTGACCAATTTATCAGAATCAGGAGGCAGATTACCAGCTTTTGGTACTTTATTTTGCAGTACTAAGTACTGAGCATTAACCTTAGGAAATCCAGGGTTATTGCTTGCCTTAGGATCAAGAGGAGTGTTGAAATTATTTAGAGGCAAGGATGTGGTCAAAGGACCAACAGGTCTATTTGAGTTATTACTTAGGTTGTAATTATGCCTACCCTAATATTGTTGTTGATAAGCATGTACTTCTTCATGTTCAATTGATGTCTCATTTTCATCTTCAAATGGAAAAACATAATTAGTTTCAAAAGCCATGGCTAACTCTTCACATGCTAAGGTGTAATTCTGATGAGGTGGCATTGCCTACTGATGAGGATGATTAATGAAACTTTCTAGTACTAGGACAGAATCATATCCACAGGGGACAATTTCATTTCCTTCAAGACAAGGTGGATTACCTAAAGTGTTGGATACTTCAGTTTGGAATATACTGGCAGCAATCCTGAATTGAGGACAATCTAGCTCTGTATGAGCACTGGTGTTATGTATCCTGCACCAATTTGTAAGGGCTGCCTCTACAAGGTTTACCCTAATGGTCTGCTTAGGTTCACTAGGGGTTGATTATCTAGTAGTGATGGAAGAGAACCATTGTTTGGCCTAGTGTTCCACACTCTAGACTGTCTAGGGGGATTATTATTACCATTGTTGTTATTATAGTTATTATTGTATCCCCTATTAGGATAATTAGGTCTATCATTGGCATATCCTCTATTCTGATTTGGTTGAGAATATAAATTTTGACTCCTCAAATGAGTGATCCCAATGGTGAGTTTCCTCAGTTGTGCTGATATCTCTGTTTGAGGTTTGAAGAAGGAAGATCCATTGTTATTATTGTGATTGGACTGTTCCACAACCTGAGGTACCTGTGTATGTCCTGAATATTGTAACATTTGACCATTTCCATTTGGAGGTGGCATGATACTGAGTGGAGGTATCTGCAAAGGACTTGGCATTACAGATGGAGGTATCATGGCTCCATTGGTCTATTATTAAGTAGGATATGTAGGATAAGCAGGGAGTCTAGGAAATACAATATTAGGTGTTGGAGCAGGGATCAACTACTGACTGACTTTGATAGCTTCTTCAAAAGCTCCTGTCAAGGTTGTAACACTAGGATGTGCTCTTCTGATAAACATAGAAGTCAAGGGATCTAAGGCTGAGTAGTAAATGCTCCTGGCAGCTTCATCTAGTACAGTATAGGGAGCAACTAGCTTTGAGAGCATCTTTTGGAATCTTGCATTGAAATTAGCAATAGGCTCTCCTTCAAATCTCTTGATTGTGGCAAACAGATGATAATTCATTGAAGGATCTATAGGTATTTTAAATATATCCTTAAAGGCTTTCTCCAAGGTAGCCCATGAACCGACTGAACCTTGACCAAGACTGATATACTAGTTATATGCCTCTTCCCCTAAGGAAAATGGAAATAACCTATACACCACATCTTGATGTTCAATTCTAGCCGTACAACAAGCTTCCTTGAATGTTCTAATGTGATCATCAACATCCTGATATGGATGATATTTAGGACAAATCTTGTTAGGATTTTTAGGTAAAGGATGATATACCGTGAAAGTCAAAGGTGCCTCTACAGTAAATAATGACATTGTGACTGGTAGAGGTTGAACCTGAGGTGTGACAGGTGGTCCTGTAGCTGTTTGCAACCTGATAGGAGTTATAGGAGTATGTTCTAGTGAAGCTTCTGATGCACTAGAACTAGGAGAATGATGAATATCTACTGTTCTAGGTCTAAATCCTTGGATAAGTAGTTCTTCAAAGACTCCACTGGATCTGGACCTGGTATTTGGCCTGAGAGCCAGGATTTCTTGAATTTTAGGAAACTTGGCTTGTTTGTTGTAAAGATCAGTTAAAACACCGTAGCAAAGGCTATATTTATGATCAGAATCTGAAACTGACTAGATATTTATGCAATATTTGTAGAAATGTTGTAAATATCAGGTGATATGAGGTTTTGGAACATGAACAACCAAATATCAGGTCTCTAAAGCAAACTACCTCAAAGCTTTAGCAAAAAGACCTAAAATAGAGCTAATCTCTGAAATATCATGATGATCGACCACAACACTTGAAATATTTATGATCAATTTTGAAAACTTTGCAATGGACAAACATGCACAAACATAGAACAGCAAATCTTTGCATATGACTTGAAATATAGAGCTGCATGAGTATTACCTTTCTGTCTGTGTCATCAAATCAGACAAATCTACTGATGAAGGCCCTCCTTCTAGCGCCATTTTATGTTGATAATGATTGTGAGTCATAACAACATGTATAAAAAATTGTACATCAAACCTTTATTATCTTGTAAAGTACGATCAACTTAACATAAGTTGATGACTCCAAGTCTCCATTGATCAGGTCATGATCGTATGACTTTACTCAGAGGTTGATGTGACATGCTATTTTCCATTTCAAGGGGTCTTACATCTATCTAGATGACCAGTAATGCTCTGTATCTTGTAAATTTACTCCACAGAGAGGTTAACTCTACTCTATTTCCAAAGATATCTGGTATATTTGCAAGTATTTCATGAATATTTGTATGAATTTGCATGATATTTGTCAATTTAACATGCTTTTACTCTAAATATGCTCTGTATTTTCAATTATCTATGAGATATCAACATATTTCATGTTATTTGCAATTATGGTGATGATCTGCTATGAAATTGAAAGAAATTTAAAAGAATGCTTCTAATTTTAGTGAATCTTTAGCCATTGAACCACATACATATGAGATACATTCATGAGGAGAAGAAATCAAACCATATTGTCACTAGTATGTTCCACAACTAGATATGGATGATGCTAACTTCAAAGGATAAGGAATGAAAACAACACATGCAGAATGACAAGCACTCCAAGGGATGCAGTTGATCAATGAATGTATCTAGAATTGAAACACAGATTACTCAAGATTTATGATGATTTGTAATCAAATTGTCTTCTTTTTCATTCAGTATGCATAACATTGACATTTACAACAACTTTGAAATGAGTCTTGATATTTTAGCAATCAAATTTCAATTAAGTTTTGAATATTCAAAATATGGCACCCTGCACCTTTTATAGAATAAGGTGAGGAGGCAGTTACAAATGACCTACGGTCAGGGTTTGTCAATTAAGATCTTTAGTTGATAACAACTCTTTGACTCAGTCAACACTTCCTCGTGGCACAGGTCGCCAGCTGGCAACCATCTGGATGACTCATTATCTTATGAGTGCCTTATGCATATGTCTTCTTTGTGATGCATCTTCATTCATTCTCTGGGTTCCTCCTCTTCATCTTCTTCTTCTTCATCATGTTCATCATCTTCATTACTTTCTGTATCACTGTCACCCTAATGAACATCATCCTGTATATGGACCTTCATTGCTATCCTGATATTCTCATAGACCTACACTATTTTATCTACCTCCCTGCCATCTTGGTTTGGCTTTTGTTATGGCATGCTTATGGGACTGGAATTTAGCTTTGATCATATACAACTTACCATTTCTGCTATTCAAAGTCTCATTATAAGTCTCCACCCTAACCTTTATCCTCATGATCTTGTTCATTGCCTCTTCTGTCAGGTGGGTGAGGGGGTCATCTGCTACCGACTGGAAATTATCATGCAGAGCTTTGATAGAAAAGTCTGTGTCTTGATTTTCAATCTTTCCCTCTACTTTCCCTTCTAATGCTCCAAGGATCTCTGATTCATGTACCATCATGCTGTGTAGCTTTATACTGATATCCCTGAGCTTGCCATTGCATTTCTTTAGGATATCACAATCGAACCTGATATCTTTATACCATACATCTATCAGCAGGGCAGTGTTATTATTCAACACTTGATTGTTTATTAGGATTTGAGGATCAATCCTCTTCATCTCGTTCAAAGTAGTTAGGTCCTTTTCCAATTGGAATGACCGTCTTCCTATTTCATTTTACATTTTATCTACTTTTCTCTCCAAACTACTTAAAGAATTCGACCTCTGTAAAGAGGTTCTCAATACATCTTCAGCTCCTGTGAGGGCTGACAACATCCATTTCTCCATGATCATGGCCTCATGCTTCATGAGGTCCAACTTGGTGACCTCCTCCTGGGATATGATAGTCAATGGGACTGCTGGATCCACTGGTATACTATCAGGGTTAATCAACCCCTTTATATATGAATGCAGCTGAGCAATGTGCTCTTTATGCTGTTTATTTTTCTCTTTCTCCTTCTTTACCCTTTGGGTCAAGGAAACAATGATGTCCTTCCCTTCCTGACCTTCTTGGTCCTCATTAATAAAACCCAAATCAATAGTTGTGATTTGGAACTCTTCAAGGGTGATCTTGCCCTTCTCTTTCTCTACTATGGGAAGTGCTACCTATGCAGTCCTTCTACCTGTAGTAGTATCTCTTCTAATAGCCCATGTCAGTCTAGCTTTCCTCTTGGGATTCATTATTGTTTCTGCAAACAAGGTGGAAACGTCAAACTCTTGGATGTCAGAGCCTTGTTTCATACCTATTTCTTTCTCCAGCCACTAAGGCACTTCATCTCTAGATCCCCGATGTCCTTTGTCATCATCCTGTTTGTCCTGATCTCTGGTATCTATCTCTATTCTAGGTGGAGAAGGTGACTTCCTAGTTTCTTCCTCATGGAGTTCCTCATGAGGGGGATCTTGTTGCATATCTTCTTACTGAGGGGTCTCTTTCTGTGGGGAGGATCCTGTGGAATGTGCACATGATGATCCTGCGCCTGATCCTGCACTCCCTCTTCCTGAATTTTATCCACCTTAGTATTTTCCTCATCTTGAGGCATATTAACATCCGTGGTTGTCTATGTGATTGGGCTTGGTGCATCACCTTGATCTTGGGCTACCTCTTGTTCTGCACCGGAGGCACGAATGTCTTGTGTCTTAAGGTCCTCATGACCTGATTTATCTTTTTCTCCTATATCTCCTTGATTCTGGATAGCAGCATCACATGATGTATCTTTATCACCCCCACCTTTCTGTTGGACTTCCACTGTCTTTGGCTCAACAGGTATCTCATGTTGTTGCTAGCCCATATCTAGAGCATTGCTCTCTTCTTTTTCGTACTTGGCCACTTCAACTTTCTCTGTCACATCAGGTGCACCTGCTTTGTCTTTAGGGCTCACATCCTCCATGTATGTTAAATCTATAACTACAGGGCTAGTCACCTGATCGACCAATTTATCAAGCCTGATTTGTTGGGTTGCCCTTTCTAGGCTACTTTCTTTTTCTCCCTCTATTTGTTTTACCTCCTCTAATACCACCATTTCTGCTAATGGGGTCCCATGTGGAGTCATGCGGGTACTGGAGTAGAGGGTCTCCATCTTTTGAGAGGCCACATTCTGCACTACTTCATCATCTGATAAGTCTACAGTGTCCTCCAGAGAGAAATGACCACCCTGACCTGCTTTGAAAGTCTCTTTCACCTGTTCCTCGGCCCTCTCAGTCTTAAACTTGATTATGTTGGGAAGGGGCACATCATGTTGCATCTCCTTCCTAAATTCTTTGCCACCAGCTCCTCTTAATACAATGGGATCAACCCTGATATCACCCTACATAAATGTTCTTTAGTTCTTGGGTGGTGAGGTCAGCTGCGGGTCCCTCCTCTTTCTGCTAATCATCATTGGGTCATCACCTATAGGCTCTTTATTTACTGGCTCTTCCTCAAAAGGGATATCTTCTTCCACTTACTATTCTGAGGTCTGGCCTTCCTCCTATATTTCTATAGTTTCTATAGCTGGCCTCAGGATCATCTTAGTTTTTGGTTTGTCCATCAGAGGTGGTGTAGATATTGCGGATGCTTGTCCTAATGTTGATGCATCTGCAGCTGGTATGGCAATTCTTTCAATTATCAGCCCTTTAGGCTCATCTTTAGTTTTCTTACCTCTAGGGGGACCCTTCCTCTATTTCAGGGTGGGTAACCTCTCCCCATTGGACTTTCTCTTCTCATTGAGGAAGTCATCATACTCCTCATCAGTTAGTTCCTACCTCTTCTTCTTGGCATCTACAGTAAGGGCTATGCCCCTTTTCTTCAATTTGTTTATTTGTTCATCAACCCAAGCTTGGGTTAACTATAGCACCCCACCTGTAAATTGATCCAAGGATATGTCTTCTGGCTGTGTTAGATCAGGGGCTGATATGGTGTCATTGTACACCTTCTTGTCTTCATATTCATTTGACATAGTTTTTCCATCATCCTTCTTTAGCTATGCTGGCACTTGGATGCAGTCAAATGTCCTTATCTAGTTCAAGGTGAGCCTCTGGTAGTTTCTTCTTCTTACCTCGCCTCATCCTCACAATCAGTCTAGAAATCTTCCAGATGCTTCTGGTGAATAGGTTTTCCTATTATTTTGTGCATCCTGTCATAAGGGTCATAAGATCTAGCCAATGGAAATGGCTGCAGATACATCAGTTTCAGACCTCCCATGGCATGCTTTATGCTCTGTGAATCTAAGCACATATACCAGCCCATAGACACTAGGAATAGTACATGAGGTATCTCCTTTTGTGCTTTGTATGCCTCCACTATGGTAGACACTTGTCTAAGAAACTCCATCAGGACCACCCCATCAGTAGGGTACCTGGGTAGCATAAGGGGTTGTCCTTCAAATCCCTCTATTATTAGATATGAGAAGGTGGCATACCGGATGAACCAGGCCCCATGTTTGTAAATAACTTCCTGAGCCTCTATGCTCAGTCTTTTGGTTCTGTCCTCCTCCATGGTTCTAACTAGATGCATAGAGAATGCATCATTCACTAATTTGTAATTTAGGAGGTAGTTATTTCTCTGTATCTCAAGATAGTGATCCCATATGTGGGCATCATCTACATCACCACCAACCTTACCCACTGTAGTCAAAGCATCAAATATTCCTTTGTAAGCACATGAGTACACAACATATGAGGTCATGTGAAACATGCATGCCTGACCTCCCAGGTTCCTCATGCCTTCATCTAGTGCATCACTGATGACCTTGGCCCATTATGGCTTATTATCTATGTATAGGACCATTTGGATGATCCCAAACATCCAGTTCTAAAAATGTCCTACATGAATTTTATCTGTCATCCTACTTAGCAGGGCAATGATGTATTGGTACTCATCATCAAAATCAAATTTATACAAGTGTACAGGCAATTTAGTTATAGGTGCTACTCTTAGACCTCCACTGATACATCCTCTTCCTTCCATTCTTTTTATTGTTGTTATATTTTGTTTCTAGTTTTTGTAGATTTACACTGACCACCCTCTTTCCAACTAGCAGATTGAAAGTAGAGGTGACGCCCTTGACTGAAAAGTAAGCATATACTCTTCTGTGCTTCTCCACCTGCCTGGTCTGAGTGTCACAGTTCCTGGCACTCTCTACTACCAACTCTGGGGTTTCCATGGCATAAGGAAATCTGACTGCATGCCACATTCTTGAAATATATATTGCATCCAGAAGGGTATTGTCTTTATCATGATAGTTGACCATACTGCTAGATTTGTATCTCCATGGTGAGTGTCACCAATGATGCCATACTTAAATTGTACCCCTTCGGGTTGAACAAACATGAGCTTAAGAAATTCTAAATTCGACCTGTTCTGCCTAAGGTCAGCCATGGACTCCTGCAATAAAAATGATCTGTCTTACTTTACAATATCTATATGCATTCATACAACATTATATAATTCTACGGCAACATGCATACTATGTCTATCATCTTTTAGTTCATCATAATATGCACATTTATAGATTCAAACCATAAGAAAAAATATACTACTTGGACATGCAGAAAATGATGACAGGAGGGTTTTTAATTAATTACTTGATAATGCTTTCCTCCTAGGTTAGATGGGTGATTACGGAAAAGGGTTGTAAATGCTAAAGATCACCTGTTCCGTTACACTGGAAGATCTAGTCCGTTCACAGGTAGCTCGTATGAGGGTTTGACTTCTCTACTCTGTAATTTCTTGCTTTTTTGCAAGGTAAATGAATGTAACCCTAGAAAACTACATTTAAACACGTGTAGGGTGAATTAGGGTAAAACTATGTTGGGATGGCTTAATCCATCAATCTTCTAAAGAGAATCCATGGATGATGCCAAGCATTTGAATTGTATTCGCAATTGGTGGGAATCCATCTACTGCATTTAAGTGCATTTAATGTTAGGAAACAAGGGGGGGTGATCTTTGAAAGATCACATGATGTTCAAAATATGACTCCCCTGGATGAAATGACCTTCTGCCTTTGAGCGTCAAAACTAATGCAAAGGAATCGGGTGATGTAGTCAACGTTGACCAGGTGTATATCAGGTCTAAGTTAAAATCAGGGGATGTTCAAAATATGACCCCCGCAACTAAAAATGATCCCCTTTGGAAAAGATTGGGGTGATGTCAGGATGTCGATGACTTTGTTTAAGCATTGTGTTGTAATGACGTCATCGTCATGTTATTGAATATGGTGGGCATAGGATATATACCTCTGCGAGGTAAAATAGAATGATGACATCATCACCAAGGTGATTTTCTTCATTCGTTGGGTTTAGATGACGTCATCGTCATATTGGTGTAGGGTGATATTTTGTAAAGAGGGTGATATTCGTAAGATGACAGATATTAAAAAATATGACCCCCGTAAAATATATGAAGTCGTTTGACGCGCAGATAACAACTACTACATAAAATTAATGTCCGGACTCCTTGGACCAAGTGATTATCAGGTGATAATACACTATCGGGGTGATCTTATATAATATGACTGATATTTGAAATATGACCCCCTCCTCAGAATATCAGGTTTGACCAAAACTTTGACTTAACATAACTTTCTCCCCTTAGAGAATTTTGGGTTGATCCAAAAGGCAAACCTGCATGGAATTTTGTACACTTCCCAACTATGAGGTTAATAATGTGAAATACTAAACTTGGAAGCTGACCTCATCATGGTGACCTATCCACCCTCTATAGGGTTACATGCATGACTTAATTTTACCAGACCACCCAAAGAAGAAAAACAACAATCCAAAGTAGCAAAAAAAAGTTTGGTCCCTGTTTTGTCAAGTCAAAATGGGGTGTATTATGTAACCACACAACAACTTAACACCAAAGAACATAACTAAATTCCAATGATTCAAGTGATGTGATCACATTCTAACATAGTATTTTAACTCTTTCTAAGTATAAGTATTATAATCTTTCTGAATGATAAGATTTTATCATGGCAACAATGCTAACAAAGGATCAGTTGTGTGTAGATGATTAATTATCCTCATCTTGAAAGTAAGTTGAAAACATGAGTAACTGATGTTAAGCTACATAGTTTGGGAGCATCCCTCATAGCCAACCTGGATAGACCCTTGTTACCCATAGGTGTCTATAGCCCTGGCAAGGTTATCTATACAATCTCCCTAAGTAGAGCCCCACTGCCAGTAGACATCTATAGCCCCAGTAGAGTTACTTAGATGGCCTAATTTTATTTCTTTTTAGATTTTCAATATTTATCTCTATATTCATATGATGTCATCATGTAAGCTTAATGTGTAAGGCATGGTCACTTGCTGATTTAGGTTGGAGATTGCATTGGTAGCAAGGAAGTCACTTTAGATTTTTCACTTAACACCTATACTTATGTGTTTCACAAACCCAAGGCTGTTAGGTGAATCATTGTGAAAGAATCACTTTGGTCAAGAAAAGTCACCCTGATGAAAAGATATCACAGACCTGATCACCACACTTCTCAAAATGAGTCATAACCTATATATGAATTTGTTCTCATCACTTGAATCTTAACAATTTGGTTATTTTCTTAGGGTGATGAGCTGCTTCATCTTGACTAACCAAAACATAACTCAACAAGCAAATAAGCAAAACAAAACCAAACTATACAAGCAACTATACAAATATGCACACTATGATACACATGACTTGCATGACACTATTTTAGGCTTGAAAGTAATGTTTGAGAAACTGTCCAACTAGTAATGGGACATCCTCACCAGTTAAGGTCTTTAGCCTATAGGTGTTGTCTCTTAAGATTTCTAAAACTTGAAAGGGACCTATCCAAAGTTTATCAAATTTACCATGATCTCCTTTCCTTTCATGTGCTTTATCCCACATAAGGACTAAATCTAAAATTCTAAAAGACTTAACACTGGCTCTTTTGTCAAACCAACGGTTGACAGCAGCCTGATGTTTAACAAATTGATCAATTGCTTTATTTCTTTTTTCTTCTAGGTGCATCAACTGAAGCAACCTAACCTCTTGTTTGTAATCTATGCCTAGATATTTTTGTGCAAACTACAATGTGGGAATCTTTAGGTTAATAGGGAGGATGGGATCCACCCCATATACTAGGTGAAAAAGAGAATTTCCTAATGCAACCTTCATCCTAGTTCTATCTACCCACAAGGCATACTTCAATAGGGTATTCCACTCCCTTGGGTTCTTTTCTATCAATTTCTTTATGATGTTCAATAAATTCTTGTTTGTGGATTCTGCTAATCCATTCCCTTGAGGATAGTAATTTGAGAAAAATTTCAAGATGATTCCATGGTCAAAAGCCCAACCTGATAGTCTCATTGAAGCAAAGGTAGACTCATTATCACACACTAAAGCATAAGGAACTCCATACCTGGTTACTATGTTACTTTCCAAAAACTTGATTACATCCTCAACATTGCATGTCTTACTACTAATAGCTTCAGTCCACTTGATACAATAATCAATAACAGTCAACACATACCTGTGGCCTGAAGATGATGGAGGGTTGATAGGTCCTATGAAGTCCATTCCCCATTGAGCAAATGGGTGCATCTCCATCACTGGTTGCAAAGGCTGAGCAGCATATCTTTATATATATATATAAAATAAAATAAAATAAAACTTTTCCATGTACAGTAGTATACGATCAACCCAATTCCCCATCATTATCACCTCCATCTCCCATTCTCATAAAACCGTCATCCCAAATAAATAAAACATATGGTCTACTCTCCCAAGAGATCTGAATTCTTGTTATACTCACAAGGAGTATACATCCCAAACAGAGCCACTGTTAGGACAGGAAAATTTAAAATTTTCTTGTATTCCTACTCACCCATATTCAACCAAATTAGAAAATATTATGCCCAAAATCATGATGATAACTAGTGTATTCCATAAAAATCACAAACTTTCACCACAAGTGAGTGTATCACTCACTAAACTACACTAAATGAAGGGCTTCAATTCCTAAGCTTTGGCAAGACCTCCCTTTTTGTTATACCAATCCATGCTCTACGAGAAACTAGTTGAAATGGCTATCGGCATGAGAATACGGATTGGGGAGAATATTTTAGAAAACCTCGATGGAGAAAGTGGCATTGATGACCTTTCATCGGACAGAGAATGTGTGGTCACATCGATTGGTATAAGGAAAGACTATCAGAGAATACTCCGAAAACCCTCCGACAGTGTAAGTCATACTTGTCATATTTTGCCTATCCCCAAAATATTCTTGTCCCCCTCTTTCTATCAAAGAAATCCGATCAGAGAAAGCCTAAATAGAAAGAGGAAAGTCTTAAATCCTACATTTCCCCATTCTATGCCTTGCAAAATTTCCCAAAATCTTACCTTGAGAATCCTTAAAGAAAACCCAAAAAAATTTAGAAATCTTTTGTCTCCAATTGTTTTCTATCGCAGAGATTTCTCAATTTTATACTTAGCCATTTTTCATGTATATGATGATGATGTCATCCTTGTTTTGGGTTTTCTATCATTTGGTTGAATTGCATCTCAGATAGAATTTTTCCTTGTATCTTGGTCATGTACAAAGTTACTATACATCGGGTTCATTGTAGGTTATGATTGTATGTATCTCTGTTTGTATATCACACATACAATTACATATACAAAGGTATATACAAAGGAATATGCAAAGGGGAGATACAAAGGTTGGGGTCCACCTATTGTATGTGTATGCGATTGTATCTTTATATAGACAATCTTATATACAATGGCATATACAATCCCAGACCCGAGGGAGTATGCATTTTGGTTTAGAAGGGCAGATGTGGTTGTATGTATCTTTGTATGTATGTTTGCATTGTATATTTGCAGATACAAAGGTAGATACAAGGTCATATACAATGTCACATACAAGGGTCAGATGCAATGTATTGTATGTACAAGCAATTGTATGTGGTTTTGTTTGTATATTTCGCATTGTATATGCGATATACAAAAGGTGATGCAAAAGGAGATACATACAATCTGGATGCGATGAAGAATCAAATGTGGCAAATAATCCCTTGGGGTCTACGGTTGTATATCGCATGTGCAAGGTCCAAAAAGTGCAACATACAAGAAGGTAAGATATAAAGGCTAGACTCGATGTTAATTTCAATTTGCTTTATAAAAATGTTGGGGTCTGCCTTTGCATGTACATGCGATTGTATGCATATACAAAAGTTAGATACAACAGGGATATACAATGCGGACCCAACTGGGAAATTAAATTTGGCAAACTTTGGTTTGGGCTCCACCAATTGTATGTACATGTGATTGTATCTCACATACAATTGCGATGTACAAAGACACATACAAAGGATTTTCGGTGAGACAAGCCTTATCGGTGGTTTAGTTTGAGGTCTTTCCAATGGCTGATAAAGACGCAAATGTTCAGCGATGGGTCCCAGGTTCACCTTAGTGGCCAATTAGATAGTGCCATGTGTTAGGCAGTTTCAGAGGCTGATTTAGATGGTGATTCAAGTCGCATATACAACGGCCGATACAAGATGAAATGCACATCAGTGAGGGACTTTCCGAGGTCTCCCCGATAGCCTGATATATACAAAAGCTATGTATATGTAGAAAAGCAAAGGAGGATTTGTATGTTAGTGAACCTAAATGTGCATGTGCAATTGTATATACAATTGCAGATGCAAAGCGATATACAGATGCAAGATGCAGTTGACCGTAACTTTGACCGCCCATATCTCCTTCATCCTGAGGAAGTTCTGCATGCTCTAAAAGGCAAATGTGTTTGTTTTTGCCTCCTCTTTCATCTGGCAGGCTTTGAGGAGGATATTTTCAATTTTAGAATTTGATGCAAATCTACAGGCTCGACTGATTGGATGTTTCAGCGACCGATTTAGAATATGCAGGGGCTGATATTGTTCCATTTATTCCAGTTGTTAGGCTTTGCAGGAGGATTCATGGTGGATGGCTTCACTCTTCAATGCATATGGGCTCTGTGTCTTGTTGGCAGATCTTCTTGTGTTTGGCGATGACTTTGGGGCTCTTCTCTTCAATGCCCTATCCTATCTTGCATTTGGGCCACTGTTTTCTATGGTTTTGGACCTGCCAATGACATGGTTCATGTCCTTTCACCATGCCCCTACCTCTACGTCCCTATTCCTGCATTGATAAATACATTTTGCATTCCTGGGATCCTGTGCAACTGTTTCAGGAGTTATTGCATAGTTTTGACTTATTGTAGCTATTTTGGAGAGTATATAGTCATTCTTTTGACTCCTTGTAGAGAGTTCTTTCCATGTACCATTCTAGAGTTAGTGATTTTTTTTGAATCCTACTCAGTTCGAGTATGTTTTTTGTAACTCTTTGGGCATATGAAATACAGATAACACCTTGGATACCATTGACAGTCAGATTCTTGCCTTCTTGTTTTGTAGTATTGGGTGTTTTAAGTGTTTGATCAGGTCATTTGTGAGGTAAATCATTTCCTTGTGACTGTCTTATGTTTTTAATACCCTTTTTCTATAGAAGCTATGTTTATGCAGGTTACAAACTGCATCTTAGAGTGTTATAAGGCTTTAAATTGTTAAGTTTGGCTTCCTTTTAAAGATTTTAATGCAGTTGAGCCTCTTTGTCAAGTACTTTTTTGCAAACATACAGTGATAAGTTGTGCAGGTTTTATTTTCTGTTGTCTATGGCCAAGTGTATGTAGGTCTGAGTTTCATTTTTACCTTATCAAGTTTGGTGAATCACCCCTTATTTTCAAGTTTTCCAGTTTTATCTTCCATCTTTAAAAGCATTCCTTCTCTTTTTTTCTCTGCAAATCTAGTAGATTTTAGGTGATTACCAGCTAGGAAGCTAGCCTTCTCCGGAGGTTCTTTCCAACACAGGTGATGCACAGACCTGGAAAGATCCCATGTTTCTCCAGATTGCCAAGTTTTACAACTCAGCAAGGGTGCAAATCAAAGAGATAATAGTTTTTGGCACGCCTGGTGGGACTATTCGAGTTTGAACAGTGCTACATTACAATCATATTGCTAGTTTTGATATGCTGCCAACATTATCAGGCCTTTAAGAGGTAGTTTTCTACATATCTGGCAACTCATACTAAGAAAGGACAAGTAGATCAGTGTTGTTACATTTTTTATGAGAAAGTTACAGACTCAGAGTTCAAGTTCATTTAATTATTTGCAATTGTCTCCTAGAAGACAAAGTAGAACTGTGGTGAGAACTCTGGTTTTAAAAAGAATACAATCAACCCCACCAAGTTTTAGGCCAGTAGTTCCTATAGTTCATGTACTGGTTCAAGTAAACCCACCTCCAGCTATTCCAATGGCAAGGAATCAACCGTTTGTGGCTTTTGATGGGGGCAACCCATTGAACTTGGTAGTGCATGATAATATATCCATGGTAGCTTTGAAGAGCCTACCTTATTTCACTGGGGAGGATCAAACTACCCCAATCAAACACATTAGAGATGTAGCTTCTCTATGTGGTGTTCATCATGTAACTTAAAAAAATGTAACCATCATGCTGCTAGTTGCCTCGTTTAAAAGGAAAAGCATTATAGTGGTTCATGAGTTTACTAGTGCAAACCATTGCAACTTGGGATGAGCTGGGTGATAAGTTGAACAAGCAATGTCAAGATAAGTCTGATAACTTATCACTGGTTGAACAGTTGACCATAATAAAGAGAGCTCCTCAGGAGCAAATGATGGATTTCAATTTCTAGTTTCAGAAGACATGGAATAGAATTCCTGCCATAGTAAGGCCTTCATCAGAATATGCACTTCTATTTTTTTTTAAAGCTCTTAATAGTGACATTTCAGTAATGATACAATCGATGGGAGGTACAAATTTACCTAATGCATATGAAATACCTATTAGAGCAAAAAATAGCCTGATTCAGGCTGGAAAAATAGCACCTAGACCACCAGTGCCCATTTTTCCTGAAATTCAAGCTTCAATGCCTTTGCCGATCCCATTTTTTGCCCCTTTACCTGTTGTAGTAGCATTGCCAAATATTGCCAATCCTGAGACTGTTGTTTCTAGCTCATCACAAGAGTTAAGAGAGATTAAAAATAGCCAACAGAAAATAGAGAACATCCTATAAACTTTTAGGAATGAGTTGGTGAATATCAAAAAATAGCAGTCCCAGAACAGACAACCTTATCAGCCACACAGTCAAGGGTAAAATTAGCCTTATTAAGGGCAAAACTAGCCATACCAAGCTAATAGGCCACCTTATCAAAGCAATTACTAGGGTGCTAGGCAGAATGTGAACTAGAAGCATTTCCAGCCTTACAATCATGCACCCATTAATGCAGTTAGAGACCTTGTCCCTGTTCAGAACAACCTTGCAGCTGAGTATGAATATTGTTTTCCATGCAATCAGCCACATAGTCAGACAACCTATTCAAATGGACTGATAAATCAGGCTCTAATGGTGCAAAATGTTGCAAATTCATAGCTAAACACACCTAATGATGGGGCTATACAACAGCAAGAACAGCCTCAGAATGATACTGCCTTCCTAAATTGGCAGGGAGATGAGTTTTGTGGTGTGAACAAAGATGATACTTCAATTGCAACGAATACAAGAGCTAAAAAGAAAGGTTATGAAATAGATCAAGCAACAAACAAAGGAAAAAAACTTGCTGATCCTTCTACATCCTAGATTCACCATATTTTGCAAAGGAACACTCAAACAACTGCCAAGAAACAGCCTCATTTTCAAGCTGATATTGTTGCTACAAAGTCACATCAAAAGGTAAGTGTCACTTCACCTTTTAATATCATTGAAAATATGATGAAAATGATTGTGACAATATCTATGTGGGATTCCTTAGCCATCCCAGGTCAAAAGGACATGTTACAATCTGCCTTGTTTGATTTAAAAGTGTCAAATGATGCAACTGTTGACCCAGCTAGGGCTGTCCTTACCAATTCATCCCAGTACAATAGTAAATAGCCAAATAAGAGTGCTAAACCACTACCATTTTATGTATCATTAATAATAGGAGACAAGTTAGTACATAACTGCATGGTGGATAGTGGTGCAAGTAGTTCTATAATGCCAAAATAGATTATAGACTAACTAGGATTGAAATACCAACCCCTTAAGAAGAGTGTATTCCAGCTAGATGGCATAGCTATTAACACTGTAGGTGTGATAAAAGATCTAGGTCTCACTTTACATACCTGCCCAAATGTTTCCATTTCCCAAGAGATATTCATCATAGATCTACCTCCTCATTTTGCCATGTGTTTGTCAAGAGAGTTCACAGCCAAGATTGGAGGATATTTATCCTCAGACTAGTCCCACATGTTTTTTAGGACCCGATATGGCACAAAAGTGACTGTAAAATCTGAATTGCTTGCCAAATATCACATAGAACCTTATGTCCCAAGTGTTGTTAATGCAAATTGTGTTATTTCTGATGATCCTGTGCTTGTTGTTGCTCAAGAACTGCAAGCTGAAAGTATGCCAGAAGTGTTGTTAAAGGAGTGGGCCTTAGAAAATACTATATATGATCTTGAAGGACACATTCAAGAAACTGGTATGGGGGTTTACATGGTGCATGAACCTAAAACAACAATTCCAAACCTTGTAAAGAGTGCAAAACAATAGATAGAATAGCAAGATGAGGTATGGAAAATGTACTTTGACGGCTCTAGGAATAGGAATGGATCTGGTGGTGGTGCAATGCTTGTGTCTCCACATGGTGACATATATTATTCTACTTTATGTTTTACTTTTTCATGTACAAATAACACTGCTGAGTATGAAGGGCTGATTCAAGGTTTGCAGTGGGCAAGAAAGAGGAAAATTGGCTGTTTGCAGGTGTATGGGGACAATGAACTCATTGTAAATCAGGTGAGAGGACTGCATGTTACAAAGAATGATGTTTTGAAATGCTATAAACGTAGGGTATGGGATATGATTGAGGAGTTTGATGCTTTCAATCTAATCTCTATTCCAAGAAATTAGAATCATCATGCAGATAGGTTAGCTATGATTGGAGCTCAGTTCCATATCCCCAGTGATATTCAAAGAGAAAAGGTACAGCCTCATGTGAAGATAGTTGATAGGCCCTCTATTCTTGACAATAACATTCATTGGCAGGTTTTTGAGAGTGAGGAGCAGGTTTTACGTTTCTTGTTAGAAGAGGATGAGTTTTCTGTGATGAATCATAACAAACAGTGATGATCAAGTTGTTCAGTTAAGGACTAATAAGCTGCCCAGAGGGTTGGTAACCTTGGAATCCATTTTTAGTACTGATGATCAATTGAAGAAGAGAAAAACCAGCATGCAGGTCAAAGAGGAACATTATGAGGAGCTAGAAATTTTCAAAGGTAAGCTTCTCAAAATTGGTAAAATCTGTTCGCCTGAGGATAGGAAAGCTTTTATTGCTCTTTGTCAAGAATTTGAGGCTGTGTTTGCTTGGGAATACTCAGAATTAAAAGGGTTTGACCCTCATATTACCTAGCATACTATAGAGTTAGAGCCAAGTGCAAAACCTGTAAGGCAGAAACAAAGACCTTTAAACCCAAAACTTGAGCCTCTGATGATTAAGGAATTAACCAAGCTGATCGAGGGAAACATCATTTTTTCGATCAAGCATACTTCTTGGGTCTCGAATCTTGTTCCTGTGAGGAATAAGAGTGGAGAGATTAGGCTGTGTGTTGACTTTAGAAACCTTAATAGAGCCTCCCTGAAGGACCACTACCTATTGCCCTCAATGGACCAAATTCTGCAAGTAGTGTCTGGTTCAGAAAGATTCTCCTTACTTGACGGATTTTCTGGTTATAATTAGGTATTGGTCAAAGAGGAAGATCAGTTTAAAACCCCTTTTACCACAAAATGGGGCACCATGGTCTACAAAAGGATGTCTTTTGGTCAATCAAATGCTAGCTCTACTTTTCAGAGGGCTATGGATATGGCTTTCAAAGATTTTCTTTATAAATTGGTACTTGTGTACCTTGATGACATCACAGTTTTCTCTAAGGATACAGCTAAAAATTTATCCCACCTGAAACAAGTATTTGAGAGATGTCAAGAGTTTGGGATATCTCTCAATCCCAAGAAATGCATTTTTGTTGTGCATGAAGGCAAGCTTTTAGGATACATTGTGTCAAAAGAGGGAGTTATCATTGATAAAGAAAGAGTAAGAGCTATTTTGGAGTTGCCTTTACCCAGTCACAAGAAAGGACTACAAACTTTTATTGGCATAATTAATTTTCTATGAAAATTTATACCTGACATTGCAAATTTATTAAAGCCATTGACCTCTATGCTAAAGAAAAATGTAGTTTTCAATTGGACAAAGGAAGGCAAACTTAGTTTTGAGTCCATAAAAGAAGCGTTATCAACTGCATCAACTCTGGTAAATCCTGATTTCTCAAAAGATTTCATTTTGTATGCTTATGATAGTATAGATACAATTTCTGCAATTCTGGTATAGCAACAAAGTGAAGGCTTTGGGCAGCCAATTGCTTTCTTTAGTCAAGGACTGGAGGAGAATGAACAGAGGTATAGTTTCATTGAAAAACATGTCCTTGCAGTGGTCAAGAGTCTCAAGAAGTTTAGGCATCTTATTTCTAACAATAAGGTACATTTGATGGTTGCTCACCCTAGTGTGAAAGAGTTTCTATTAGGTAAGGATGTTAATGAGAAAAGGGTTGGTTGGATTACCAAAGTCATGGAAAATGACATAGATATCAAGATAACCAAGCTCATCAGAGGTAGAGGACTCAGTGAATAGCTTGCTACTAGGGCTGAAAGTGAAAGAGAGAAGGAAGAAGAAGTGCTTCTGATCATTGAAGATGAACATCAGAATGATACAACAAAAGTTGGAACAAGTTGGGTTAATGACTCATTTTTTACAAACTGGTGAATGTCCAATAGGTTTAGATAGAGCTAAGAGAAGATATTTTAGACTGCAGTCTATTCCATATATTTTAATTAATGATATCCTTTTCAGAAAAGATTTTAATGGTCTGTTGTTAAGATGCATTGATAATGATCAAACTGACAAGGTACTACATGAGTTTTATGATGGAACAACAGGGGGTCATTTTGCCCCAAGAACTATTGATTGGAAAATAATGAGAGCTGGCTATTACTAGCCCAGCTTATGCAAGGATGCCCATGCATGGGCCAGAAAGTGTGTAAAATGTGCCATTTTTGATGGCAAAGAAAGGCTGCTAGCTTTACCTTTGCAGCCAATCCAGGTAGAACAACCCTTCATGAGATGGGGCATTGATTTTATAGGTCCCATTAACCCACCATCCAGTCCAGGCCATAGGTGGGTGCTTACAGCAATAGACTATTTCACAAAGTGGACTGAAGCAGTGGCTCTAAAGGAAGCCAATGAGAATGTTGTTTAGAACTTTTATTATGATTTGGTATCTAGATTTGGAGTACCTGAGTTAATCATCTCAGACAATGCTTTAGCCTTCGTTGGGTTGAAGATAATTGACTGGGCTATGAAGAATGGAATCTATTTGAACACTTCATCAAATTATTACCCACAGGGTAATGGTTTGGGTAAATCCAAAAATAAGAATCTCATAAGAATTATCAAAAGATCAATTGAGGACAACCAGAGAACCTCACACACCAATCTAAAATTTGCTTTATGGGTAGATAGAATAACTCCCAAGAGGTCTATTGGAAATTCTCCATATATGTTAGTTTATGGAAAAGAAGCAAGACTGCCTATATCTATAGAGATGCCAGTACTTGATATCATGAACCAACTGGAGATGTTTGAAGAAGAGGATCCAATGGCTGTCAGATATGCTCAACTCATGGAGCTTGAAGAGATCAGAGATAAAGCTATGAAAGCTATGGAGTATCATCAGCTTAAAAAAAAATGGTTTTTGATAAGAAAGCCACTCCCAGAAGTTTTAGGGAGGGTGATATGGTACTCAAATGGGATGAGTTGAAAAGAAGGCCAGGGAAGCACTCCAAGTTTGACAACATGTGGAGTGGCCCATTTATTATTACTGAATGCAAGGAGCACAATGCATTTCAGTTATCAAACATGGATGGAGAAAATTTGCCTATCCCAGTCAATGGGATACACCTCAAGAGGTGTTTTGAGGTATGAGTTGCCTTGTAAAATAGTAGATTAGGTTTCTTTCTTTCAATAAGTGTTGTTACATAATAGTTTAGATGCCTTTTTGTTTTCCCTAAGCGTTGTCTAGCACAGTTAGAGTTGCTTTTGACATTTTTGTTTTGGTCTTGGTTCTCCAAGTGTTCTTCATTGCTGACATGCTAAGTTACTAAGGTCAGGATTGATTGTCAAAGGTGTTTTAAGTCTTTGTATGACCCTGTGCCCAATGGATGTATAAGGCCACTAATCAATTTGTTTAGCAGACAAACATCCCTGAGAGGTCGCCAAAGATGTTGTCATATTTTTCTTAGCCCCAAAATATTCTTGTCCCCCTCTTTCTATCAAAGAAATCTGATCAGAGAAAGCCTAAATAAAAAGAGGAAAGTCTTAAATCCTACATTTCCCCATGTTGTGCCTTGCAAAATTTCCCAAAATCTAACCTTGAGAATCCTTGCAGAAAACCTAGAAAAACCCAAAAAAATTTTGTCTCCAATTGTTTTCTATCATAGAGATTTCTCAGTTTTATACTTAGCCATTTTTCATGTATATGATGATGACGTCATCCTTGTTTTGGGGTTTTCTATCATTTGGTTGAATTGCATCTCAGATACAATTTTTCCTTGACTCTTGGTCATGTACAAAGTTACTATACATCGGGTTCATTGTAGGTTATGATTGTATGTATCTCTGTTTGTATATCATGCATACAATTACATATACAAAGGAATATGCAAGGGGGAGATACAAAGGTTGGGGTCCACCTATTGTATCTATATGCGATTGTATCTTTATACATACAATCTTATATACAATGGCATATACAATCCTGAGATACAATCCTAGACCTGAGGGAGTATGCATTTTGGTTTAGAAGGGCAGATGCGGTTGTATGCATCTTTGTATTTATGTTTACATTGTATAGTTGCAGATACAAAGGGTAGATACAAGGTCATATACAATGTCACATACAAGGGTCAGATGCAATGTATTATATGTACAAGTGATTGTATGCAGTTTTGTTTGTATATTTTGCATTGTATATGTGATATACAAAAGGTGATGCAAAAGGAGATACATACAATCTGGACGCGATGAAGAATCAAATGTGGCAGATAATCCATTGTGGTCCATGATTGTATATCATATGTGCAAGGTCTAAAAAGTGAAACATACAAGAAGGTAAGATACAAAGGCCAAACTCGATGTTAATTTCAATTTGCTTTATAAAAATGTTGGGGTCTACCTTTGCATGTACATGCAATTGTATACATATACAATTGCATATACAAAAGTTAGATACAACAAGGATATACAATGCGGACCTGACTGGGAAATTAAATTTGGCAAACTTTAGTTTGGGATCCGCCAATTGTATGTACATGCGATTGTATCTCATATACAATTGCAATGTACAAAGACACATACAAAGGATTTTCAGTGAGACAAGCCTTATCGGCGGCTCAGTTTGAGGTCTTTCCGATGGCCGATAAAGATGCAAATGTTCAGTAATGGGTCCTAGATTCAGCTTAGCGGCCAATTAGATAGTGCCACGTGTCAGGTAGATTCAAAGGTAGTTTCAGAGGCTAATTTAGATGGTGATTCAAGTCGCATATACAATGACTGATACAAGATGAAATGCACATCAGTGAGGCTTTCTAAGGTCTCTCTGATAGCTTGATATATACAAAAGCTGTGTATTGTTGGTCATGATGTTAGTCATTCACAAACATAGAATAAAAGTTACACAACAACCTTTACTCATCTTGAAAGATACGATGAATTCAGAGAATTCATGATCCCAAGTCTCCGTTGATTAGGTCTTAATCTACTGACGTTACTCAGTGGTTGATGTGTGTTGCTATTTTCCATTCAGGGGCCTTACGTATTTCTGCAAAGTTCATCATTATTCCTCCAAATATCCTGCTCTGCATGTCTGCTCTGCATAAATCTCCAACAATTCTACCTCTGCACTGTAAATTCACTCAAATAATGTGCCTACAGGCTGATATTTGCATGATTTCTACCATTATTTGCAATTCTTTGCATGATATTTTCAATACCATATGCATTTAACTCAAATATGCTAATGATTTTTAGTTACCTATGGGATTTCAGCATATTTCTCTGTTCTGCTTGTTATTTATCATGATTTGCAGTTATGATGATGAATTTATGAAATTAAAAAAAAGGAAAAGGGTTAAAGAATGAGATTCCCAAAACTACTTGATGTAGATCACTGGTCCACATACAAGCTCCCATACATGCAATGAAAATAAGGAAACTAGAATCATACTTCACCAGGACATTCCACAAATTCGCATGATCCAGTGCAAATCTTCAAAGGAAAAGTTGATAACAACATGTAATGAAATGAAAGCGCTTCCAGTTGAACACAGCATTCACCAGTACATATCCAGAAATCAACAGGAAGATTACGTAAAATTTACAATCAGGATGTAATCTGAAACTTCATATCCATTCAGTATGCTCAAGAACAGGTACATTTACAGTGATCTGAAGAAAGAACCTTGACATTTCAACAATTCAGTCTTCATTAGTCTCAGTAATCCGATCTCCTAATTGACTCTACAGTAATCGGCCCTAATGCGCCAGATGTATCTATCTATTAATGTATACCCCCCCTATGTATCTCAGGATCTGGCTCTTATATAGAACAAATGCCAGAAAATAGTTACAATGATCCAAGGATCAGGATCCTCTCATAATAATCAATGGTCCAGATGAAAAGCACATGCTTCACCAGTTGGCAAATGTACAGCTGGCACAAAATATTCTAGCATCTTTGATTTAATTCGGTCTCCAGCTGGCAAACAGTATATTTGACAATATCCTCCTCACTTCTGGTTCATGTTGCCTCCATGTGCAACTTTGCAATGCTCAGCAACAGCTCTAATAGCACATGACTTCCTACAAATAAACAGACAAACATTAAGTTCATCATCATGTGGATAAACAACATGAATT
Source organism: Cunninghamia lanceolata (assembly GCA_027924645.1). Classification (NCBI taxonomy): domain Eukaryota; kingdom Viridiplantae; phylum Streptophyta; class Pinopsida; order Cupressales; family Cupressaceae; genus Cunninghamia; species Cunninghamia lanceolata. Next base: position 26,356,575 of record BSBN01000047.1, read on the forward strand.
TAAACATTTTATTAACATGCCTCAAAATGTGCAGCTACAGGCAATCGGGTTCCAAATTTCTATCGCTCTGTTTTCCTGCCCATTTTCATGTATATCGGGCTCCAAATATGATCATGTATCTCAACATACTGTCGGAATGACAATTTTACATTAGGCCGACGGCTAAACTTATACCGACGCCAAAAATCATGATGATGTCCTCCATCGGGAAGACATGTTCTATCGGCATGATAACTCAAGATAAGGCCGACAGCAAGACTTAAAACTTTCGTCTGCATGATATTTTGGAAATATGATGCTTCCCCTTTCCGAATGTCCAGATGACGTCATCGTCATGTTTTCTGTATATTGGGGAAAAGAATGACATCATCATCATCATCATGTCGAAGGAAAATAGGAGGATATGAAATATGATCCTGCTGCTGAGGAATGGAATATGATGGTGACGTCATCGTCATATCCGGGCTTCATTAAAATGCAAAAGATGACGTCACTGTCATGTTTAGTTAAGATCAGGGGATAAATGTAATATCGGGTCACCTAAGGAAGATGATCAGGTGGTGAATGTAATATGACCCCTTTGCGGCCAAGGTAACTCTCTCGAAAGATCAGGATGATGATGATCATCAGGAACATGACGTCATCATCATATTTGCGAACCGGATCATGTTTTGGAAAATATCCTGCCAAAGGGAAATGTGATGATGATGTCATCTTGATATTTGCTTCTTTGTTTATCAGATTGGGATGACGTCATCAGGATATTTGCAAAAGATCATATTTCTCGGCAGGAGGACATTACGAAATGTCGGGTAGACAAACAAGATCATGATGATCTTGACAACATGACAGGATGAAATTATGATGATCCTCCTCATCGAATATTATGATAACGATCATCAGGATATCCGGGGCTTTGTCATGCGCATGCAAATATGCAGATGGTGGATTTTCTAAGCAGGGTGATATTATAATATCAGCATGATATTATAATATCAGGTGATGTTATAATATCATGATGCTCGTTGTTATGAAATATCGGGTTACACTCAAAACATGATGCTCACGCTGCGCCTAAGGTCATTTGACGGGTAAAACACACTATCACCTAAGATTGACGTCCAGATATTGGGACTGCATGATTTTTATCGGGTGATAGATCAAGATCATGATGACCTTGACAACATGACTGAGGATATAAATATGATGATCACTTGCGATTATCAGGTTTGACCAAAACTTTGACTGTGCATAACTCCCTCATATGGACGAATTTTCAGGTGATATAAAAGGCAAACCTGCATGGAATTTCAAGCTCTTTCTAAATATGAGGTCATAGAAACAAAATATGAACTTTGACAAACTGACCTCATGATGATGACCAACCTCACCGAATATCATGATGATGATGCACCTGACTCATTTTTACCAAACCGCCAGAAAGCAGACAACGCAAGGGAACAAGCCAGCAAAGTTGGGTCCCTGTTTTGATAATGCAAAATGGGGCGTGTTGTGTAACCACACAACATGTATATGCAGAAAAGCGAAGGAGGTTTTGTATGTTAGTGAACCTAAATGTGCATGTACAATTATATATACAATTGCAGATGCAAAGTGATATATAGATGCAAGATATAGTTGACCGTAACTTTGACCGCCCATATCTCCTTCATCCTGAGGAATTTCTGCATGCTCCAAAAGGCAAATGTGCTTGTTTTTGCCTCCTCTTTCATCTAGCAGGCTTTGAGGAGGATATCTTCACTTTCAAAATTTGATGCAAATCTGCAGGCTCGACCGACTAGATGTTTTAGCGACTGATTTGGCATATGCAGGGGCTGATATTGTTGTATTTATTCTAGTTGTTAGGCTTTGCAGGAGGATTCATGGCGGATGGCTTCACTCTTCAATGCATATGGGCTTTGTGTCTTGTTGGTAGATCTTCTTGTGTTTGGCGATGACTTTGGAGCTCTTCTCTTCAATGCCCTGTCCTATCTTGCATTTGGGCCACCGTTTTCTGTGCTTTTGCACCTGCCAACGACATGGTTCCTATCCTTTCACTATGGCCCTACCTCTGTGTCCCTGTTCCTGCATTGATAAATACATTCTGCATTCCTGGGATCCTGTGCAACTGTTTCATGAGTTATTGCATAGTTTTGACTTATTGCAACTATTTTGGAGAGTATATAGTCATTCTTTTGACTCCTTGTAGAGAGTTCTTTCCATGTACCATTCTAGAGTTAGTGATTTTTTTTGAATCCTACTTAGTTTGAGTATGTTTTTTGTAACTCTTTGGGCATATGAAATACAGAGAACACCTTGGATACCATTGACAGTCAGATTTTTGCCTTCTTGTTTTGTAGTATTAGGTGTTATTAAGTGTTTGATCAGGTCATTTGTGAGGTAATTCATTTCCTTGTGACTGTCTTATGTTTTGAATACCCTTTTTCTGTAGAAGTTGTGTTTATGCAGGTTACAAACTATGTCTTAGAGTGTTATAAGGCTTTAAATTGTGAAGTTTAGCTTCCTTTTAAAGATTTTAATGCAGTTGGGCCTCTTTGTCAAGTGTTTTTTTGCAAACATACAGTGATAAGTTGTGTAGGTTTTATTTTCTGTTGTCTGTGGCCAAGTGTATGTAGGTTTGAGTTTCATTTTTACCTTATCAAGTTTGGTGAATCACCCCTTATTTCCAAGTTTTCCAATTTTGTCTTCCATCTTTAAAAGCATTCCTTCTCCTTTTTTCTCTACAAATCCAATAGATTTTAGGTGATTACCACCTAGGAAGCCAGCCTTCTCTGGAGGTTCTTTCTAACACAGGTGACCCACAGACCTAGAAATATCCCATGTTTCTCCATATTGCCAAGTTTTACAACTCAGCAAGGGTGCAAATCTGAGAGATAACAATACCGATGGAGGAGTTTAGTAGGACTCTCACAGATCATCCAATGGAATGGAGGAAACTAGTGGTCATCGACATGAGATAAACATCAAAGAAAGGGAGTAGAGTGTCTCTAACACATTAATGTCACGGTGACCAAAGGGATTGTTTTTGGCATAGCTCACACCGATATGTATGAAGGATAAGAACCATCGATGAAGCTGAACAAGTCAGAATGAAGTTTATATATCTTACCGAATCGATGGTCACAGTGATAAAGATGTCAGTGACATGTCGTGAAGATCTCTTCGATGAAGAGTGTAAAGGAAGCTATCGGGGAAACAACCACGATCAGGTAACTTGAAATAAGTTATCCTGATGGCTTATCTTATCCTAACGACAACAATGACCATGTTCATCAACAAGACTCTCACCGATAGTCATATCGGTGACACTTAGGAGATCAGAGAAGAATGTTATTCACACAGCGATGAACAAAGTCATGCCGATGATGACCATGCCCACTTCTAAATTGGGTAAGCCTTTGAAATATCTTGATGATACAAACTCACAAATGAAATATCATGTCGAGGAGACAATTGAAGGGTTACAGTGATTGATTCATGAGCTAATGTTCGCACCATAAGAAGATATTAAAATCACCCTGATATTATGAAAATCATGCCAATGAGAGAAGTTATGACGATGTGACATTTCACAACGATCAAGAAAATTGAAATGCTCAAACAATTAATTACAGACGATGAAGAAATCCTCTGAGATACCATTCAAAATCATTGCAATTAAGTTTGAAAGAATTGTCTAAGAAGAGCCTACAAGCGGAGACTTGGAGGAGAAAATAGGGGAATTCGATCAGAGCCTCTGATAACATGTACCCATATACTAACCTCTGTGCAGTAGCTTACAATTTGAATTTGTTGTCCAAAACTAAAATGGAAAGGAAAGGGAAAGGAAAGGGCAAAAAAGCATAGGGTGATACTAGTAAACCTAAAAAACAAAAAATTGACAAAACCCCTGAGGAGAAGACAAAAGAGAGGAAATTGAACCAAGATTTAATTGATCAACTACTTGGATCAACTCCCAGAGCCCGAAGGTCTGCACAACTTAGGGCAGAAGTAGAGAAACTAGAAGATAAGTGTAAATACATGTTGTGATGTTCACAACATGCCCCATTTTACTTTTTTAGCAAAATGAGGACCCCTGTTGTGGCTGTTACTTTTTATTTGTGTGTGTTTGTTTTGCTTGGTGGTAAAAGGGAAAAGAGGGTTAAAATTGCAAACTTTGTTAAAACTAGAGAAAAAATGCATTTTCAGTACATGAGCTAGGGTTGCTTTTTGAACCATCTTAAAATTTACCATATTTTGTAAGTTATGATCATTTTGGTAAAATGTACAAAGGGATGGGTTTGCTGGTTGCATATACAAATCGGGTTGCATATACAAGGTCAAAACATACAAGGTCATTCATATACAATGTCCTTTGTATATCAGGTCTTTATACAAGTCAAAACATACAGGGTCTTTTGTATATCGCTTTACATATGCAAAGTTGTTTGTATAATTTTTATTCCTTGTATACATTTTGTTAAACATTCTATCTATACATACAAGGCGGATTTCTAAGAAGATTTAAATTTGATATAAAAAATGTATCAAACTTAAAGTATATCCAATATACATTAATTTATATACAACGCAGAACCGAAAGGTTTATTAAAAGTGTTTAAGTCAATGTATATTTGTGCTTTGCATATCGAAGACATACAATCTGAAATGTACATTGCCGCAGACTTGAAATCTTATGTAGCGGAGTTAAATTGTTGTATGCTTCGGACTTGTATATTAGTACATACATTTGGAACATGTAACGTCCATATACAAGTGCGGACTTGAAAGGGGTTTTAAACAATGTTGAATCGTTGTATAATTCTAGCTTGTATATTCACACATACATTGTGATATACAACGGTTTATACAATCACCGGAATCAAAAACATTATGGAATGAAGTTAACTCTTTGTACATTTCAGGCTTGTATATTTCATACATACATTGCGATATGCAATGACATATACATCGCGTGGACTTGAAGTTTATGAAATATGGTTAATTCGTTGTATGTATCTGGGTTGTATATTATCAAACATACATTGCACATCTACAAGTGCCGGAACCAAAAATTTATCAAACAAGGTCAAGTCCATGTATGTTTTAAACAATGCATATCGAAATATACAAAACAACATACATAGTGCGGACTCGAAAGAGAAATTAAAAAAGTGGAAATGCTTGTATGTTTTAGCATTTGTATGTTTCTAATATACAAACCGATATGCAAAATTAAACATACAAGCCAGAATCCAAATGAATTTAAAAGTGATATATCCTATGTATCACGTCCGACTTGTATATTGAGATATACATTTTGATAAGTATACATTGAGGAACATACAAAGGTGGAATCAAAAGGGGTTAGGCATGGAATATTCTTTGTATGTACATGCGTATGAAGAGATACATACAAGGGTGATATACATGGATTTGAACAAGGAAATGAGCGGGAAAATAGTATGATAGGGTTTTTGAGGCATTTTTTAAGCCCGAATGCATATTTTCGGTCAACGATGGTTGACCTGACTGGTTTTGACATTGTATATGCATTTGAGTTCATATTTTTCATAGATTCTTAACCTGATTATCTATATTTACACATTCATGCTCGGATTTAACATAGGTGTCTAAGTTTCCTATCGATTTATTAAATGATGTGCTTATTTTTTGATTGTTTATTGCGGGATTGAGGGAGCTGTTTGGAGTAGCTGAAGATTGTAGAATCGCTGACACATAGTGGCGGCGCGCAGGTGAAACTTAATGACGGATCTGATCACAGGAAGGTAAAAGGAGATAAGGATGCTGATGAGAGGTGACTAGTAGGAGAAACTTGATGGCGATCAAATTACCAAAGACATGGCAGAAGATATTTTGGTGGATTGGGTTTTTTAAAGCAGGATATTTATACAACAGTAAAGATCATGCTGCTCAGAGTTTTTTGGGCAGCATTTATTTTCCACCACCAGTTGACTAGGGTTTCTTTTTGGGCACTGTATTGGGGGAAATTTTGAGCCATGTATAAAACTCCCATTTTTATTTTTACAGGGGGAGGTCAATCATACCAAAAAAAATCAGACCTAAAACAATTTAGCATAGGAGATCAGATTACTAAGATTAATGCGGACTGAACTGTTGAAATGTCAAGGTTCTTTCCTCATGTCATTGTAAATATACATATTCTAAAGCATACTGAATGGAGATGAAGCTTCAGATCACTTTCTGATTGTAAATTTTATGTAACCTTCAAGTTGATTTCTGGATATGTATTGGTGAATGTTGTGTTCAATAGAAGCGTTTTCATTTTTATTGCATGTTGTTATCAAGTTTTTTCCTTTGAAGATTTGCACTGAATCATGCGGATTTGTGGACTGTCCTGGTGAAGTATGATTTTAGTTTCCTTCTCTTCATTGTTGTATTAGAATATGTATGTGAATTAGTGATCTCAGTCAAGTAATTTTAGGAATCTCATTTTTTGAACCTTACCTTTGTTATTTTTTCCCCTTTTCTTTTAATTTCATTGGAATCACTTCCATAACTGTAGTACATAGATAAATCAGAAGCAGAATAGAGAAATATGCTGATATCCTATAGATAATTGGATATCATTAGCACATTTGAGCTGAATGCATGTTAAAATGATAAATATCATGCAAAGACCTAAGTTCAGACACATTATTTCAAGTAAATAACTGTGTAGAATAACCTCTCTGTGTAGCATGCTTATAAGAAATAGAAATTACTGATGAACATAAGGCCCCTGAATGATTAACATCAATACACATCAACCACTGAGTAACATCAGTAGATTATGAACTAATCAACGGAGACTTGGGATCATGAGTTCTTTGAATTCATCGTATCTTTCAAGATAAACAAAGGTTGTTGTGTAACTTTTGTTTAGTGTTTGAATGTGACTAACATCACCATCAATAGAAACTGGTGCTAGAAGGAGGGCCCATGAACTCATTATTAGTAGGTTTTCTTGATTTTATAATACAGACAAAAAGGTAATACCAAAGCATCTCTGTATTTCAAGTTATATATAGAGATTTGTTGTTTTAAGTTTGTGCACACTAATCATTTGTGAAGTTTTCAAACTAAAAAATAAATATACAACCTTGGCTAGGGAGTTTTAACTGATCTTTGCAATAAACCAGCCAATCTTCCTTAAATCTAAGAAATCTTAGCTCCCAAGCCAAACACCAGGTCCAGATCTAGTGGACTCTTTGAAGAATCACCCATCACAGGATTTAGACCTAGAACTATAGACATTCGTTACTCTCCTGATGCTAGTACATCAGGAGCTTCACTAGAACGTACTCCTATAACTCCTTTTGGGTTTCAGACACCTATAGGACAACCTATCACACCTTGGGTCAAACCTCAACCTATCACACCTTAGGTCCAACCTCCACTAGTTCCAATGTCATTCTTTACTGCAGAGACACCTCTGACTTTTAATGCATACCATGCTCTGCCTAAGAACCCTGATAAAGTTTGACCCAAATATCATCCATATCGGGATACTGATGATCACATCAGAATTTTCAAAGAAGCTTTTAGTAGGGCTAGATTTGCACATCAAGGTGTGGTATGTAGGTTATTTCCATTTTCTTTAGGGGAAGAGGCATATAACTGCTATATCAGTCTTAGTCAAGGTTCAATCAATTCATGGGATGCCTTAGAAAAGGCCTTTAAGGATAGGTTCAGAACACCTATAGATCCTTCCATGAATTATCATTTGTTTTCTACAATCAAGAGATTTGAAGGGGAACCTACTGCCAACTTCAATGCAAGATTCCAGAAAATGCTCTCAAGAGTAATAGCACCTTATGCTATAGTAGATGAAGCCGCTAGGAGCATTTATTATTCGGCTTTGGATCCCTTGACTTCAATGTTTATCAGGAGAGCACATCCTGAGGTAATGACTTTGGCAGGAGCTTTTGAAGAAGCCATCAAAGTTAGTCAGCAATTGGCTCCTGCTCCCACCCCAAACATTGCCTTCCCTACATTTCTTGGCTATCCTACATATCCTGTTCACCAACAAACTAGTGGGGCCATGATACCTTTAGCTGTGATGCCAACCCCTTTGCAGGTACCTCCACTCAGTATCATGCCACCACCAAGTGGAAATGGCCAGATGTTACAATATCATGGACAAACACAAGTACCTCAAGTTGTAGAATAGTCCAACAATAACAATGGATCTTCCTTTTTTAAGCCTCGACTAGAGAATGTAGTGGCCAAAGTTCAGGAAGAGAAAGAAGAAATAAAGGAGATATCAGCACAGTTGAAGAAACTCACCACTGAAGTCACTCATCTGAGGAGTCAAAACTTCTACTCTCAACCAAACCAAAACAGAGGTTATGCCAATGACAGACCTAACTATCCTGATAGGGGATACAACAATAACTATAATAACAATGGCAATAATAATCCTAGTAGATAGCCTAGAGTGTGGAACACTAGGCCAAACAATGGTTCTCTACCATCACCCCTAGACAATCAGCTTCCTAGTGAACCTAGGCAGACTACTAGAGTAAACCTTGCAGAGGCTGCACTTACAAATTGGTGCAAGATACATAACACTAATGCTCATGCAGAGCTAGATTGTCCTCAGTTCAGGATTGCTGCTAGTATATTCTAAACTAAAGTGTCCAATACTTCAAGAAATCCACCTTATGTGGAAGAAAATGAAATTGTCCCCTATGAATATGATTCTACCTTAGTGCTAGAAAGCTTCATGCATCATCCTTGTCAGCAGACAATTCCATCTCATCAGGATTTCACCTCAACAAGTGAAGAATCATCCATGGCTTTTGAATCCAACTATGTTTTTCCATTTAAGGATGATAATGAGCCATCAACTGAGCATGAGGAAGCCAATGCTTATCAACAACAACCTCAGGGTGAGCATAATTACAACTTGAGAAATAACTCAAATAGATCTGTTGATCCTTCGACCACATCTTTGCCTCCAAACAATTTTAATACTCCACCTGATCCCAAGGAAAGTAATAACCCTAGATTTCCCAAGGTTAATGTTCAATACTTGGCACCACAGAATGCAGCACCAAAAGTTGGTAATCCACCTCCTGAACCTGACAAATTGGTTACATATCTGGCAGATGAGATGAAAAGGGTTAAAATCAGCCTGTCATTGTTAGAACTTCTTAAAACCCCTGCTATCAGGAAAGCTTTCATGAAATCATTGGATGATCCTACTCAAAAGGAGGATAGTCATGCCTTAGGTCAGTTTGGAAATAAAGACCATGCTGTTAGAGATGTTAATGTCAAACATAAAGTACTAGCCACTATTCAAGCTGCAGAAACTTCCCACATGACCCTATACAAAGAAAAGAGTGAGTCACCTCCTTTCCTCCTTACCATAAGGATGTTTGGTAAAAATTTGCACAACTACCTAGTAGACTCAGGAGCATCTACCAATGTAATGCCCTTATCCATATGCAATGTTTTAGGGTTACATCCTGCTAAATCATTAAAGAAAGTAACCCAATTAGACAAAACGGAGGTGAGTGTGGTAGGAGAACTAACTCACATACACATGCAGTTAGCTTCAGACCCCAGAAATTAGCACTATATTGATATTCAGGTAGTTGATATACCTGATACATATGGGATGTTACTCAACAGAGACTGGTCAAAAACCCTTAACAGATACATGTCAACTGATTTCAGCCATATGTGGTTTCCCTGGAGAGGGATGCCAAATGAAATAAGAATAGATGTTGAACCTCACATGAAGCACATGATCACTGAATATAACAAAACCAATGAAATCATGTATGTGGATGTGGAACTCAAAGTTTACTCCATCAGACCTCAGACTGCCAGCATAGAGGAGATCCTGATGTTTGATTTTCATAATCAGGATGATGACTCTCAAGATGATAAAATAACCTTAGAATCTGATTGTAACCATGAAGATGAAATAAAGGTAGATCATTTCCAGATTTTTGAGATGCATTTGTTTAAGGAGGTGCAACGATGTCAATTGTTAAATCTGCCTATTCATGACATTCTAATTGATGGATGGTGTATGTTGCATGATGAGACACATTCTGAAAAGACTTGTGATGCATGTTTAGACATGTTGGAGTTGGAACAAGCATACAGTGAAGCATCTTCACCTGTGGTGAGTTCTGCAGATAATGATAGTGAAACTAATTTTTGTTTGTCTTCTGCAGAAATAGGAGAATGTATATACCAAGATGAAGGTTCTAATCAGAGCACAGAAGAGATATTGGTATGCAGTAAGGGTAATGTTAAAGGCAAGAAGGAAATCACCCCAGGGAGTGATTGTTTAGTAGAATCAGACTATGAGTTATCTGATGAAGATAGGGCTAGTAATCTATCCAAATTCGAAGAGTTTTTGTCAGAAGAAATTTAAAAGATGACACAACAGCAAAGATCCCCACTAGATGTTTTGATTGATGGATGGTGCCGATTACATGAAGCACCACATTCAGAAACTGCTTGTTCATTGTGTCTACACATTTTGAAAAGGCAGACGCTACCTAATCCAGAAGATCATCCTTCTGATGATAAGAGAAAAGAAGAAATATCAGCTTCACACAGGGCAGATAAGGTGAAGTTTGAGAAAGTTGAGACACCAAAATTAAAGTGGATATCAAATGGTGCAGCTACCAGAGAGAAAAGGAAGAAAGAAGGCCTAGACAGGCCTTTAGTTGAAGATAGGCCATGGATCCTCAAATTTGATGGATCCAAGTCAAAACAAGAAGCTGGAGTAGGGACAGACCTTATTGATCCATCTAGAAAATCCTACTTAGTAGCATATAGATTGCAGTTCCCATGTACAAACAATGTGGTGGAGTATGAAGCCCTAATCCATGGGATACTATTTACATTAAGGAAAAAATTGAAAATTTTGCATGTCTATGGAGACTCAGAATTAGTTGTGAGATAGGTGAGAGGTATATACTCTTGCAATTACAAAAGACTGTCCAATTACAGACATAGGGTATGGGACTTAATAGAAGATTTTGAGGCATTCAACATCACACATGTACCCAGAGAGCAAAACCATAGGGCAGATGCCCTGGCCCAGGCTACAAGTACTCTGGAACCTTTGTCCATATCTGGTTTAAAGAAATTCTCAGTCAAATTGGTATCAATACCTTCTGTGCCTGATAATGTAACCAATCTCTAAGTATTTGATGACGATCAACACATATTAGACTTCATTTCCAACAGAAATATTTTTGAGGCATAGATCATTGATCAAAGAAATGTGGAGGACCACATCTGGGAAGAGGAAGAAATCCTAGAGCTGCCTAGCAATAAGATTCCTAAGGGAATGATAGAGCTGGAAAGAGCATTTGATTTGGATAGCATGCTGAAGCATAAATATCTCCCAGAAGCCGACGGAGGATAGTACTCATAGGTTAACGTTGGACATGATGAGAAAAGAAGCATTCTGATTGGGAAAGTCTGTACAGAGGAGGAGTTGGAAGGAATCATCCAGGCTCTCAAAGATTATATCCATGTCATTGCCTGGACATATGATGAACTAAAAATTTACAATACATCAGTCATCACCCATACAATACCTTTGAAGCCAGACGCCAAGCCTTTTCGGCAAAAACAGAAACCCATGAATGCTTTACTAGAGCCCATCATTTTTGAGGAGGTTAAACACCTACTTGCCTATAGAATTGTGTTTCCTATGAAGCATTCCACATGGGTGGCAAACCTGGTCCTAGTAAGGAAAAAGAATGGTGATATTAGGTTGTGCGTCGACTTTAGAAACTTGAATCGAGCTTCTGAAAAGGATAATTATCCTTTGCCTTCTCTGGACAAGGTCCTACAAAATGTGAATGGTGCCAAAATGATGTCATTCTTGGACGATTTCTCTGGCTATAACCAGGTGATGGTGGACAAAATCGATAGACTAAAGACCGCATTCACCACGAAATGGGGGATTTTTGAATACAGGCACATGCCGTTTGGGTTAATAAATGCTGGGGTGACATTCCAGTAAGCTATGGACATAGCCTTCAGAGGCTTGATTGGTAAGTGCATAGTCATCAACATGGATGACTTAACAGTTTTCTCTAAGGATAGAGGAAACCATGTAGAGGACCTGAGAAAAGTGCTCAAGAAATGTGAGGAATATGGGATATCCCTGAACCCTATGAAATGCGTATTCGAGGTAACCACAAGAAAATTATTGGGCCACCTAATAACAGAAAATGGGCTCATCATTGACCCTAATAGGGTGGCAATCATGAAAATATAGCTTCCTGGAAGCAAAAAGGAGCTCAAATCTTACTTTGGTAAGATTAATTTTGTTAGGAAATTTATCACTGGTTTTGCAGAAATTGTCAGACCCTTGACGCCATGCTCAAGAAGGATGCTAAAATTGAGTGGACACCTAAAGCTAGAGCAGTGTTTGAAGATATTCAAAGGGCCATATCAAATGCTCCAGTTCTGATCAGTCCAGATTACACCAGGGACTTTTACATTTACTCTTTAACTTCAGAGCATACTTTTGCAGCAGTGTTGACACAGAGAAATGAAGGAAAAGAAGAAAGGCCTATAGCCTTCATGAGCTGTCCTTTCAGAGATGCAGAGCTCAGATACATGGACGTAGAAAGATAGGTGCTTGCTCTAGTTCAAGCAGTTAAGAAATTCAGGCATTACATTCTGAGAAGTAAAGTGATTGTTGTAGTACCGGATGCAGCAGTGAAAATGTTGTTGATACAAAGTGAACTAGGTGAGAAAAGAGCTAAATGGATCACTATCCTCCATGAGTACGATATGGACATTACACCCATGAAGTTAGTAAGGGGGCAAGCATTGAGACAGATGATATCAGAGATTGATCCAAATATCATGAGCCAGCAGTATGTTGTGAATGCAAAGGATGATGGAGAATGGTACTCAGACATCAGACACATCCTGATTACTGGAAGGTGTCTTTCAAGGTTGCAAGCCTCACAAAGGAGAGCCTTAAAAATAAAGTCACAGAATTATATGATCAAAGGAGGAGTCCTTTTCAAGAAAAACTATGAGGGAATATACCTTAGATGCCTGGAAAGACAAGAAGTAGACGAGGTGTTAACAGAGTTACATGATAAGTTTGGGACTGCGCATGGATCATCTTTGGCTACTACCCATGCTATCCTTAGGGCTAGGTATTACTGGCCCACCCTTTTCAAAGACACTGCTGAACACAACAAATGCTGTCATATGTGCCAAGTCGCTGCAAACAGAGAAAGATATGCTGCTCAACCTTTGCAGCCAGTGGTGGAGATGCACCCATTTGCTCAATGGGGAATGGACTTCATAGGACCTATCAACCCTCCATCATCTTCAGGTCATGGGTATGTTTTCACTATTACTGATTACTGTACCAGGTGGACTAAAGCTGTTAGCAGCAAGACATGTAATGCTAAAGATGTCATTAGGTTTTTGGAAAGCAACATAGTAACCAGGTATGGAGTCCCCTACACTCTTGTATGTGATAATGGATCTGCTTTTGCTTCAATTAAATTATCTAGCTGGGCTTTTGACTATGGGATTATCTTGAAATTCTCCTCAAACTACTATCCCCAAGGGAATGGATTAGCAGAATCGACAAACAAGAACCTATTGAATATCATAAAGAAATTAACAGAAAAGAACCCCAGGGAATGGAATGTTTTATTGAAATATGCCTTGTGGGTAGATAGAACCAGGAACAAAGCTGCATTAGGAATCGTTGTATAATTCTGGCTTGTATATTCACACATACATTGCGATATACAATAGTTTATAAAATCACCGGAATCGAAAACATTATGGAATGAAGTTAAGTCTTTGTACATTTCAGGCTTGTATATTTCATACATACATTGCGATATGCAATGACTTATACATCGCGCGGACTTGAAGTTTATGAAATATGGTTAATTTGTTGTATGTATCCAGGTTGTATATTATCTAACATACATTGCACATCTACAAGTGCCAGAACCAAAAATTTATCAAACAAGGTCAAGTCCATGTATGTTTTAAACAATGCATATCGAACGATACAAAACAGTATACATAGTGCAGACTCGAAAGAGAAATTAAAAAAGTGGAAATGCTTGTATGTTTAAGCATTTGTATGTTTCTAATATACAAACCAATATGCAAAGTTAAACATACAAGCTAGAATCCAAATGAATTTAAAAGATATATATCCTATGTATCACATCCGACTTGTATATCAAGATATACATTCTTATAAGTATACATTGAGGAACATACAAAGGTAGAATCAAAAGGGGTTAGGCATAGAATATTCTTTGTATGTACATGCATATGAAGAGATACATACAAGGGTGATATACATGGATTTGAACAAGGAAATGAGCGGGAAAATAGTACGATAGGGTTTTTGAGGCATTTTTTTGAGCCCAAATGCATATTTTTGGTCAACGATGGTTGACCCGACTGGTTTTGACGCTATATATGCATTTGATTTCATGTTTTTCATAGATTCTTAACTCGATTATCTATGTTTGCACATTCACACCCAAATTTAACACAGGTGTCTAAGTTTCTTGTTGATTTATTAAATGATGTGCTTATTTTTATTATTTATTACAAGATTGAGGGAGCTGTTTGGAGTAGTTGAAGATTGCAGAATCACTGACACACAGTGGCGGTGCACAGGTGAAACTTAATGACAGATCCAATCATAGGAAGGCAAAAGGAGATAAGGATGCTGATGAGAGGTGACTAGCAGGAGAAACTTGATGGTGATCAAATTACCAAAGATGTGGCAGAAGATATTTCGGTGGATTGGGTTTTTTAAAGCAGGATATTTATACAACAGTAAAGATCATGCTCCTCAGAGTTTTCTAGGCAGCATTTATTTTCCACCGCCAGTTGACTAGGGTTTCTTTTTGGGCACCGTATTGGGGGAAATTTTGAGCCATGTATAAAACCCCCATTTTTATTTTTACAGGGGGAGTTCAATCATACCAAAAGAAATCAAACCTAAAACAATTTAGCATAGGAGATCAGATTATTGAGATTAATGGGGATTGAACTGTTGAAATGTCAAGGTTCTTTCCTTAGATCATTGTAAATATACCTATTTTAAAGCATAATGAATGGAGATGAAGCTTCAGATTACTTTCTGATTGTAAATTTTATGTAACCTTCAAGTTGATTTTTGGATATGTATTGGTGAATGTTGTGTTCAATAGAAGCGCTTTCATTTTTATTGCATGTTGTTATCAAGTTTTTTCCTTTGAAGATTTGCACTGAATCATGCAGATTTTTGGACTGTCCTGGTGAAGTATGATTTTAGTTTCCTTCTCTTCATTGTTGTATCAGAATATGTATGTGAATCAGTGATCTCAGTCAAGTAATTTTAGGAATCTCATTTTCTGAACCTTACCTCTGTTATTTTCCCCCCCTTTTTTTAAATTTCATTGGAATCACTTCCATAACTGCAGTACATAGATAAATCAAAAGCAAAATAGAGAAATATGCTGATATCCTATAGATAGCTGGATATCATTAGCATATTTGAGCTGAATGCATGTTAAAATGATAAATATCATGCAAAGACCTAAGTTCAGACACATTATTTCAGGTAAATAACTTTGTAGAATAACCTCTCTGTGTAGCATGCTTATAAGAAACATAAATTACTGATGAATGTAAGGCCCCTGAATGATTAATAGCAATACACATCAACCACTAAGTAATGTCAGTAGATTATGAACTAATCAACGGAGACTTGGGATCATGAGTTCTTTAAATTCATCGTATCTTTCAAGATAAATAAAGGTTGTTGTGTAACTTTTGTTTAGTGTTTGAATGTGACTAACATCACCATCAACAATACATAGGAAATGTTTGGACCCCAATTCGAGGTTATGAATTGTTTAAATTTCACTACAATAGAAGAATCAGGAATTTCCCAATGTCAAACCCATGGCATTTGAATTTGGGTAAATTGGTTGTTCCTCATGTGTTTTTGAATGCTGAACTCCTCCAACCTCTTGCTAAGCAGTATAATCCAAGTCTTAAGGCTATATGCAACCCACAAGGGGAGCTTATTATACACTTCTCTAAGAATGCCATTTGTGAAGTTTTTGACTTGGATGATTTATGTACTGTCGCTATAGTTTATGAGGATTTGGATAAAGAGTACTGGAGAATGGATACTACATATAATGGATGGAGTTTGCCTATTCACAAGCCTGGGGCAGAGGGAGAAATGGTGCCTCTCAGTGAGAATGATGGCCCTCCTTTTCATGCATCATTATTTCAACCCTACTTACAATACACCTACTACTCTATGGGCTAGGTCCTAGGATTAGAGGTCCCTGATTTCATGACAATTCCTCTAATGGTCATAGCTACAGACATCTAGTGCCACAATGCCAGGTAGTTTGATTATGCTACCTATGTTTTTAATAGAATTGATTCTGGTCTGACCGCAATAAAGAACAATGCCCCTTCAGTTTCCTTTGAACAATACTCACTTCTCATGCACATGGTGCTCTAATATCGCCAGGAAGTGGGGTTATGGCCAAATGAATTCAAAATTATTCCAGTAGACTAGAGGGGGCAAAAGTCACCCATGCAGATGTGGACCAGAATATGGTATAGTAGTTATGCCCATTCTAGCTATGTGCAATTTGAAGAATTCTGAGTGAAAGTGTTATATAGATATTTCAGTCATCCCTATGAGCATTCTTTATCAAATGAAATAAAGAGGATTCTTAGACCTAAAGATTTTGGTGGTCCTCCTACTGTTACTCACAATTGGGGAGACTAGTATTGTTTTGAAGATGCTACCATGATCAGAGTTTATTTTTTTGAGGATACTCCTTTTATAGTGCCTAATACTAATAGAATTGACTACTTAGAAATAGTTAGGAAAATGCATTGTTCTAATGTGATGCATTTGAGCTCCCATGACAAACAATCTTTTATGCCTAGTACTCTGTGTTGGAGATTTCACTGTGGTATCTAAAGAGGATTATGGTCTCATTTTGGATAAACTGATGCACTACAATATGAGGTGTGCTGAGGTAAGGAAAGGGTTTGATCCTGAGGGTTTTATTGACCTTGCTTGGAGAAAACAAAACCTCAGTGGATACACACATGTCCCCTATCCACACGATGATGTCATTAGGAATTTGGAAGAGATTGGAGTTGAACTGGTGGTTCAGAAATATAATACGGACTTAGATGAAAAGAGGAAACAACTGGCAGAGGTAGAGTTGTTATCTTCTAGTGATGAAGAACCTGCAGAACAAGAGGAGCCACATCAACAGACAACAAGAATGTCCAAATGAAAGATGCAACAATACCAGTCTTCTGGTATAGTACATGATGAGGAGGGGTCTGCTGATGAAGACCCAAGACAAATAGAATACAATTCTTTTATTTCAGATGATAAATTTATTCATTCTAAAAAATTCAAATCATTTTTATATAAATGCAAAGGGAAAGAAATCAGGGAGTCAGTTGATGATATCTTTGCCAACAATGAAAGATAGTTACTTGGTATGTTGAAGACAATAGTGGATAGTGAATTGCAAGATATGACCCCTAGTAAGGGTAGACAGCTGCTTAAAGAAGCAGGGGTGATGATCTTTCCTGGTCTTGATTTGAATTCTACTCTAGTATTTGATAGTTTTCTGCATAATACAGATGATAAATACAAGCTCACTCCAAAAGGTGTCACTGAAGTATATATGGGCACCAAATATAATAATGATGAAAATTCATTAATGATATGGGCCCTGTATCCTCCCCATAAAAAGATAACCATTATAGACATTGAGAAGACTTTTGACCATGTCATGACTTTGAAGCCAGGGGAGACTGACCCCTTGATCACTACAGACATTGGCATTAATGTTGTAAAGTTGACTAAGGCACATGCTCAAATGTTAATCAAAGAAAGAGATGCATACAAACTAAGCTGTGAGAGATTAACCAAAGAAAATGACTATTTGAAAGATGTTGTTAAGAGCACCTTTGGGGGGTCAGTAAAAAGATTAACCTAGGGAGAAATCTCACAAAGTACCCAACCACCGTCTATTGACCAGATTGCTCAAATCTAGATTGATACACTTGCCACAGTACTCTAGAACAGGCATACCAACATGATGCATTGGCTGAACCAATTTTGGGATAATTATTCTAAAAATTATAAAGCAATCTAAGAGCATGAGAGGCTTGACAAAAGGCTGTAGAAGAAACTAAATGAGACACAGAGTAAAGATACTTCTAACATTATAGGTACCTCCAGTGCAAAAGAATTGATCGAGCAGCATCAGAAGTATTATGACCAACTTAAGAATGACGCCAAAGAATGTGTTGAAGCCTCGAAAGCAGGAGTGCCCACATTGTTCAAGAGCGATAAAGAATTAAAGAGAAAAGAGGAATGGAGCAGATACTATCAAGCGATATTGCATGAAGTCTTAGAAGCTCTTAAGGACAAAGACTCTGCATCTGGGGAAGCCTGCAAGCATTTGGAGAAGATGGTTACGACGGATGTGATCACAAGAAACGCTATTGAATTTACTGATTCACATCGCAGCCAGGAGTACTTAGATCATATTGCTCAACTATACTTGTGGTTGAATAGAGCTTAAGCATTGTTATTTTATTGTTGTTATGTTAATCATGTTGATTCCCAAAAGACTTCTTTGAAGAGTTCTGTCTCTTCATAAGTATTCCTATATAAGTTGAACATATGATGCTAAATTATCATCAACAGTAGAATATAATACATAAAGTTTACAATGTTTTTCAAAGACCATGTTGCAAGTATATTATTGAAGAAGTAAATTGAAGTTCTTTGATTCTGTGGTTTTATTCTGGCATCAATCATTTGTTTAAATTACTCAATTGTATGGTTATTTCCAATTCAGTATTTCCTTATTATTCAAATTAATATATCAAGTATATATTTAATTTTTCAGTGCACATTTGATGTATTTGTGTGATTGGATTAATTGGTTTCCATTAGAGGAATTAAAATCCTTCTGATTAGTCACAGTAACATGGAAGTGTTAGTTTGGATAACTAAGAAGAACCATATAATTAGGATTGCCATTATGTCTCCAAGTTAAAATTATCTATTATTCTTGCATATTTCATTTAATTGGTTCCTTCAAGAAAAGATTAAATTACCTTCTGGTGAATAACAAGAAATTTGATTATATTGGTTGGATTATTAAGAAGAGTTTGTCAGTCATTTCCTTGCACGTTTATACAAGTTATAAACTAAAATATTGTGCCAAACAGTTAGAGTTACTTCCAACTACAAGCCACTAGTCTTAGTCTTCCATTTGACTCTGTTTACCCAACAAGGCACTGGTCTTATTTCAATTCATCACTTAAAAACCCCTTTATTAGTTAAGCACAATCATAAAATTCACCTTGATATTGCTTATACAATTTATACCAACCATTCATCAGATATTAGATATAGAATTAGTTAGCAAGATTTCATCTATTCTACATCATTTGCCACTATAGGTAGATTCATTTACTTAGTCAAAACATTTACACTCAATTTGCTTTAATTTCCAAGGTTCACCCGCCTAGGTGTAGCAGGACCTAAAGTGCAGGGAGTCATCAAACCCTAAAGGTTGATTCTGTCGCGTTAGTTCAAAAATGTCGTGAATCTAAGCATAGAGCCTGACATCCTCTTAGGATTAGCAACCTGCATTTTTGAGACCTAACAAATTGGCGACTCTGCTATGGAATAAATAAAAGACCTTAGTAACAAACCATTCCTTTTATAGAGTCATTTCAGAAACTTTAATTTGGTAACTCTGCTGGTAAGAAGAATCCAGAAAGATAAATTATAAACTTTTTCCTATTTACAAAATAGGTGGTGACTCTAGAACCTGTTATAACAGAAAGTTAATTCCAAATGGATGGTAGGAGATCCAAGATGGAAGGAAAGAAATTGCAATCATCTCCTCCAATTAGAAACATCTCCAAGAGAAATGGAACATCAAATTATTCTCACCAAAATAATAACCGGGAGGCTCAAGAGGATAATGCTGAGAAAACTATAATAACTCACAATAGTTTTACACCTCTGCATGATTCAAATGAAAATCTCAATGGGGTAAATGATGACATATTGTCAAAATACAGACCTGATCCTTAGGAACAACTTGAGTGTGAAGCATGGACCATGAGGGAAATTGATCAAAGACAAGCTGAATATGATTTTAAAATGTCATTACAGCAAGGAGAAGGTGTAAAATATGGATTCTCAACTCAAGAAATAAATGAAAGTCCAAAGAATTTAGTAGGTGTGAATCAAGCATAGCAAGATCTACTTAGTCTCCAGGAAGAACTTGAAATGATCAAGATAGAGGAAACTAAGAGGTTATTGCAACAAGAGATTCAATAGATAAAGAGTAGGGCTAAAACAACCCCCCCAAAATATGTACCTCCACATAGGGGAAACATTTCAAGGAATCTATTGTGATGCTCACAACACGCCCCATTTCACTTCTTAGCAAAATGAGAACCCCTGCTGTGGCTATGGCTTTTGCTTAGGGTGTGGGTTTGCTTAGTGGTAAAAGGGAAAAGGAAGTGAAAGTTACAAACTTGGTTGAAAATAAAGAAAATGGCATTAAGTACCAGAGCCTCTATTTCAGTTAGATGGATTTTTTAGAATATTCAGGACTCTATTGCCCAATGATTAAGGCATTGATATGTGAAACCAGAGATACTGGAGTTTGAAATGGGCAGGCCCATTTATCCAGCGCGTCGCCAGGAACTGTAGAGTGTCAAACACTCTACATTTTGTATCAATCATAGCGAAGTCTGTGGGTCTCTTCTATTTTTGTATATGTTTCAAAGTGTTTGCTGCGCGGGTTTCTAATATTTTTGTGCAGAAGCAGCCAAGTGTCAATCCACAGTTAAATCTGCGGTGTTTGTTTCGAGTATTAACTTTTGTGCGGAGAGTGTCGTGTGTCCCTTTTAAGTAACATGGAGGTTACCGCGTGTTGCTTTCCGCATCAGGTTATTGTTTGTAAGGAGAATGGTGGGCCACAGTGATGTTAAGTTTCAAGCCAGCGGAGAACGCCATGAGGTGGATGCAAAGGTAAAGTTGTTTGGTTTATGACCCTTTTCTGGTGAGAAACTTAAAGTTTCTAAAGTGACGCGGAACCCAACAAGTGTTAGCTTCTGTGGGAGTTTCAAAAGTTTCTAATGTTTCAACAAGTGATGTGGGTGCCGCCACCTATTAGTTATTGTGCACATGGAAGATGCCACCTGTCCCAGTTTCTCCCTTCGAAAGCTAGTGAACGCTGAGGTTGTGGGTCCCATTATTAATATGTTTGTTTCTTAATCAATGTGGGTTGAGATAGTTGTCAACAATGAAGTTCACCCAAGCATTAAGACACAATTTTGAGGGCTTTGTAGAAGAGGACACGTAGATGATTTTGAATGTTGCAGAGCACGACAAGTGTTGATTTCCTGTTCATTCCTGAGAGACAAAGGAGTTTCTCATTTTGCTGTAGACGCCACCATATCAAGTGTGCGGGTCTCACCATGTGTCTGTCCCTTAACGGAAGGAGTTGTGCCATATATTTTTCCCCAGACAATGAGCTTACAGGAAAGAGAAAACTATTGCAAATTTGCAAGATCGTAACCGCCTAAGACTTCCAGTTATCTTTAGTTTCGTTGGGTCGTTGGGATTCGATTGTTGCAGACAATCTAGGGTTAGATCTTCGATTATAAATATAAGACACAATTAGGAGGCCTAAAGATGAAGAAAAGTTAGAAAGGATAGATAAAATTAAAACTGATGAACAGACATAAGACATGAATATGCCAAATATAGAACAAATACATACAAAGGAAGATCAGGAGAAGGAGATATCAAAAGAAGAAGGTCCTAAAGAAGAAGCTGAGGATGGAGAAGACTCAGAAAATAGAGAAAAGAAATTAAAGGAGGGAGTTATACTGCAGGAACATATATGGACAAAGAGTCCAGGATGGGACCGCACCTGTGTAGAAGGTGTAATAAATAACTTCAAATCATACTTAAAAGAATGACAATGGTGCAGGGCACCTAGGAGCACCTTGGTTCCTAAAGTCACTTTGTTTGCATTTTTTTTGAAAGTTGTGGTTTTGATTGTAATAAGGCTTCAGCCATGAGTATATGGTCCTTTTTGTGTGGTCAAGATGATTGAGGTGACCATATAAACCTCAATCATGCTTAGTCCACTTGGATCCTTGTTATGCCACTTAGGCCTAGAAGGTATAAGGGTTGGTTTTTGAGTTTTTTTTTATTGTTTGTGTGTTTTATCATGTTTTGGGAGTATGGAGGATGTTTTGATTCCATTGGACAAGAAAAACAAATCGCCATCCTTTGGAAAATGCAAAAACTCCATAGTGTCAAGTGTTGTCAATGGTGTCAATGACACACTGACCGGTTGCAACTTCATTTTGGTTATTAAACTATTTGTAAAAGTTGTAAACTAACTTGGATAGGTTGATATGGAGGAAATCTTGCTCCAGTACGGAGGAGGAAGTTTTTATACAAAATTTGGGCACAAAAATCAAGAAAATTGACTATTTTTCACTATTTTTCTTGCTGTGTATGGACTGTATGGACTGAAATCTTGGTCTAATGTATGTTTTCTGAAACTAGAGAGAGTTTGGGTTCAAATGCAACTAGTTTGAGGTCTTGAAGTGGTCAGAGTCAAAAGTTATTGAATTTTCTTTCAAAACTGGTCTAGAAACCCTGTTTTCTAGGGCAGTCCCACAAATTTGGCCCTAGAATGCATTTCCACTAATGAAATTTCATGCCACTTAGTGAAATGTAGGCTAGGGGTGTATACTATTTGATTCCAAAAGCATTTTCTGAGAAAATACAGTTTACTATTTTTAATGTGATGCCCTAGGTCAAATATTTCTATGTATTTGACTGAAATTATGCAATTTGATGATGTAAATACAAAAGTCTAAGAGAGTGAGTGAATGAATGGTGGATTTGTGTTGTTTGGGGATGGTAGAGTCATTCCAAGTTCCTGCCCCTAACCTATGCACCCAATTTTGAGCACTTGCTTTGTAACCTAGCCTAAATTGATCAATTAGGCCTAGAGACCTAGTAGGCATTCTGGATTGCTGGAGTAGAGT
Organism: Cunninghamia lanceolata; assembly: GCA_027924645.1. Classification (NCBI taxonomy): domain Eukaryota; kingdom Viridiplantae; phylum Streptophyta; class Pinopsida; order Cupressales; family Cupressaceae; genus Cunninghamia; species Cunninghamia lanceolata. The sequence goes on from BSBN01000047.1 coordinate 26,379,744, forward strand.
TGGAGCAGGAGATTTGGAGGTTTGGTAGGATCCCCTGAATGGTGTTCAATTCCATCATTTTTTTGCCTAGACCTTTAGGATTTTGTCAAGTTTTGTTGAGAAAACCTAGTTTGGAGGGCTAGTAGCCTTACTAGTCAAGGTATAGGTTGAAGAGTTTTGGGAAGTTGGAGATCAAACCAACTAAATAGAAAGTGTTTGTTGATCTGTCTTAAGGTGTTGGAGAAGCCTTAGGGGTTGGACAATAGTCTGGACATCAAATCCTTCATATGCCTTGTATGTGCCTTTGGTTGGTTGGTTGGTTGAAGGCTAGTTGAAGTGGGTGAGTGGGCAAAGGACAATAGAGTAAACCTTTGTGTGTTGTGCTTCCCTTGTGCCACTCTGCATCAAGTGGTATCAGAGCCATCAAAGAGATGGGAGATAGAGGAGAAGAGGAGGAAATTCCTTCAAAGGTGACTAATGCCGAATTGGCAAAGATAGTGAGAGAGCAAGCAGCCAAGAACAAAAGGATGGAGGCTGAGATAGAAAAGTTGAAGAAAGACAAAGATAAGAAGAAGAAGCCAGAAGTCATCTTAGATTCAGATGAAGAGGATCAAGATGAGGAAGAAGAAGTGCCTATGGAAGAGCCACAAGGAGGCATGCCAGAGAGATAATTCCTAGATGCACTTGGAAAGTTGAGTAGGAAGGACACTAAGGTAGACTTACCTATGTTTCCGGGTAAGATGAATCCAGAGGAGTGTCTTGATTAGATTGAGGCAATGGAGAACTATTTTGAATGTGAAGAAATGGTAGAAAATCAGAAAGTAAGGAGTGCCAAATCAAGAATGAAAGGGCCAGCCTTGAGTTGGTGGAATTTTATTCAAAATGAAAGGATAGAAGATGATAGGAATCCTATCTCTACATGGAGGAAGATGGTACTTGAAATCAAGAAGCAATTTGTCCCTGAGGATTATGAGGTCAACTTGAACAAGAAGTTGCACAACTTGAGACAAAAGGACATGGACATGAGCACCTACACAAAGGAGTTTCACAAGATGACATTGAAAGCCAAGATGCCTGAGAATGAAAAACAGAAGCTTGCAAGGTATCTTAATGGCCTCAAGTTTTCCATTCAAGATGAATTAACTCTCTTTAACCCGGAGACAGTCCATAAGTGCTTTCAAATGACACTGAGGATTAAGGATAAGTAGAGAAGAAAAGGGGATTTTGGCAGCAGCAATAGAGGCAGAGGAAATCAGAACTTTAGGGGCAGGGGCAGATTTCAAAATAGAGATAATTTCTCTAGATTCCAAGGTGGCGGATCACAAGAAGGCAGCCAAGGGCAAGTTGATAAAAACAGTGCTGATAAGGGTTAGTTTAGGGGCAGAGGTAATGGCAGAGGAAGAAGTGGGGGCAGAGGTCCCAATGTGTTTACTGGAAGGTGTTTCTCTTGCAATCAGATTGGACATCAGTCCTTTAGGTGCCCGAAGAAGATGGGAAACACTGCTGCAAATCAGAAAGAAAGAAGAGTACAACTCCTTCAAGAAGAGGACTGTCAAAGCACCACAAGTTACCAAACAGCCTCTTCCAAGTCTGCAGTACCTCAGAGTGGAGAATGCATCATGTTTAATAGATCCCTCATCATGCTACCCACCAAGGAGCAGCCCCAAAGAAACAACTTGTTCAGTTCCACTTGCAAAGTGAAAGGAAAAGTTTGCAAGGTAATAGTAGATTCAGGTTCTTCTAAAAATTTGGCTTCTAATGAAATGGTGACTAAGTTAGGATTGGAAAGAATGCCTCATCCTAACCCCTATAGAGTCTTTTGGCTAACCAAGGAACAACAAATTGTGGTGAAAGAGCAATGTTGGGTTGAATTCAAGATAGGTGAATATCATGATAAGGTTCTTTGTGAGATAGTGGATATGGATGCATGCCACCTTCTTCTTGGAAGGCCTTGGCAACATGACACAAGTGCCCAACATGATGGTAAGAACAATGTGATTCATTTGTCCAAGAATGGTGAAAAGTTTACAATGACTCCTTTGATTGATGATTGCAAAGAGAAAGTCATTTCTAGTTTAGTTATGTTGGTAGGTGAAAAAGAGTTTTTGGCTAACCTCAAGGAAGAGAAAGTGCCATGTTTTGCAGTAGTCATCAAGCCCAAGGATGTGAATCCCAAGAAGGTCAAAGTGCAGCAACCTCTTAGGAGGATTGGACCAAAGGAAGTGGAAGAACTATTGGAGAGGTTTCAGGATGTGATAGCCGATGAAGGCAAGGATGCCCTTCCACCAAAGAGGGAGATTAATCATTGCATTGATCTCATCCCAGGATCCACCCTACCAAACCAAGCAGCCTACAAGTTGACTCCATAGCAAAATGCTGAAGTGGCAAGACAAATCCAAGACTTGTTGGATAGAGGGCTTATCAGGAGGAGTATTAGCCCATGTGCAGTACCTGCAGTACTTACACCCAAGAAGGAAGGAACATGGAGACTATGCACTGATTCCAGGGCCATCAACAAGATTACTATCAGGTATAGATTTCCAATGCCTAGAATAGAAGATTTAATGGATTGCTTGGGTAAGGCTAAGTATTTTACCAAGATAGATCTAAAAATTGGTTATCACCAAATCAGGATAAGGGAAGGGGATGAGTGGAAAACCACCTTCAAAACTAATGAAGGACTATTTGAATGAGTTGTCATGCCTTTTGGCTTGTCAAATGTACCAAGCACCTTCATGAGATTGATGAATGAAGTGCTAAAACCTTTCCTTAACAAGTTTATTGTTGTATATTTGGATGATATACTGATTTTTAGTGACAGCAAGGAAGACCACATAAGGCATATCCATCAAGTGCTCAGGAGGCTTCAAGAGGAGAAGTTGAGAATCAATCTTGACAAATGTGTCTTCTTACAAGAAGAGTTGATATTTTTGGGGTTTGTCATCTCCAAGGGCAGCCTAAAAATGGATCCAAGTAAGGTTGCAGCCATTCTTAATTGGCCCACACCTACAACAGCCTCGGAGGTAAGGAGTTTCCATGGTTTATGCAGCTTTTATAGAAAGTTCATTAGAGGGTTTAGTGGCATTTGTGCTCCACTTGTTGACAACATAAAAGGGGGTAAGAAATATGTGTTTTTATGGACAAATGAGGCCAATCAAGCCTTTGAACTGTTAAAGAAAAAAATTTCAGAAAAACCAATCCTAGTGCTACCTAATTTTGACAAGGTCTTTGTGGTAGAGTGTGATGCAAGTAAGATGGCTGTTGGAGGAGTCCTAAGTCAAGATGGGAGGCCTGTAGCATTCTTTAGTGAGAAGTTAAATGAGGCAAAACAAAACTACTCCACCTATGATCTAGAGTTATATGCCATGGTTCAGTCATTGAGGAAATGGAGACACTACTTATTGCCAAAGGAATTTATAGTTTTTATTGATAACCATGCATTAAGCTTCTTGAACAGGCAGCAAAAGTTGAATCATAGACATGTCAAGTGGATGGAGTACATCCAAGCATACACCTCTATAAAACATAAGAAAGGAGTGGCCAATAAGGTAGCCGATGCCTTAAGCAGGAGAAATCTTGTTGTGCAAACTATTCAGTTAGAAAGTACAGGTATTCATGCCATTAAAGATCAGTATACAGCAGATGAAGACTTCAAAGAGCCATACCTATCTTGCAAGGCCATGACAGGAAGGTATAATACTGATTTTTCTAATTTTTTGTTGCAAGATGGATATCTTTTCAAGGGTAGCATGTTGTGTATCCCAAGAGGATCTGTTAGAGAGAATATAATAAAGGAAAAGCATTGTGGTAGCATGTCAGGTCACTTTGGTATTGATAAGACCCTAGAATTGGTTAGGATGTACTATTTTTGGCCAAAATTGCCAACCGATGTAAGGAAGTTTGTTGAAACTTGTCAAATTTGCCAAAGAGCAAAGGGGCATACATCCAATGCAGGTTTATATACTCCTCTACCTATTCCTTCAAAGCCTTGGGATTCCATAAGTATGGACTTTGTACTTGGTTTGCCTAGGACAAAGAATGGACATGACAGCATTTTTGTTGTTGTAGATATGTTCTCAAAAATGGCTCACTTCATCCCATGTAGAACCACACATGATGCCTCACACATAGCAAGTCTTTTCTTCAAGGAAATAGTCAGGTTACATGGTTTACCTTTGTCCATAATCTCAGACAGAGACCCCAAGTTCATTGGACACTTCTGGAGGACACTGTGGAAGAGACTAGATACAAATTTGTCCTTATCATCTGCCTATCACCCTCAGTCTGATGGACAAATAGAGGTGATTAATAGGTCACTTGGCAACCTCCTAAGATGCCTAACTAAGGAGCAGGGTGCTAGTTGGGATTCAATTTTGGCTCAAGCAGAGTTCTCATACAATGACACTGTCAATAGAAGCACCGGCCTGTCTCCTTTCCAAATTGTTTATGGCACTCACCCAAGGGGTATTTTGGAACTAAGGGAGGTTAAAGGACTGGAAAACAACAGTGCCTTGGCTAAAGACTTCATTCAAGTCATGAAAGATGTCCATGAACAAGTACAACAGAAATTGCTGTCCACTTCTCAGAAATATAAACAATTTGCTAACAGAAAAAGAAGGGATTTGCAGTTCAAGGAAGGTGATTTAGTAATGGTTCATCTGAAGAAGGAGAGGCTCCCTATAGGTAAACACACTAAGCTACTCATGAAGAAGATTGGGCCTTGTGAAGTGATCAAGAAATGTGGAGAAAATGCCTACAAAATCAGACTTCTGGATGGCATTGCTTTGTCTCCAATTTTTAATGTTTCAGACCTTTATCCCTATAAAGGATTTGATCCTCAGACTGTTGTCGAAGAAGATCAAACTGATCACACACTCCAGGAACTCATTCCTTCATCTCCAAATCAGATTGAGTGCATTTTGGACAAGAGGATTGCAAAACAAACTAGAAGGCACACCTATCATGACTATTTGGTGAAGTGGCTAAACAAACCTCAGGAGGATGCCACTTGGATGAGTAGGGTAGACATTGAGAAGGCAAGTTTCACATTTGATAGCATTCCAACTCAAGAGACTTGAGTTCTCTTTGATAGTGGGTGTATGGTGCAGGGCACCTAGGAGCACCTTGGTTCCTAAAGTCACTTTGTTTGCATTTTTTTTTAAAGTTGTGGTTTTGATTGTAATAAGGCTTCAGCCATGAGTATATGGTCCTTTTTGTGTGCTCAAGATGATTGAGGTGACCATATAAACCTCAATCATGCTTAGTCCACTTGGATCCTTGTTATACCACTTAGGCCTAGAAGGTATAAGGGTTGGTTTTTGAGTTTTTTTTGATTGTTTGTGTGTTTTATCATGTTTTGGGAGTATGGAGGATGTCTTGATTCCATTGGACAAGAAAAACAAATCGCCATCCTTTGGAAAATGCAAAAACTCCATAGTGTCAAGTGTTGTCAATGGTGTCAATGACACATTGACCGGTTGCAACTTTATTTTGGTTATTAAAACTATTTGTAAAAGTTGTAAACTGACTTGGATAGGTTGATATGGAGGAAATCTTGCTCCAGTACGGAGGAGGAAGTTTTTATACGGAATTTGGGCACAAAAATTAAGAAAACTAACTATTTTTCTCTATTTTTCTTGCTGTGTATGGACTGTACAAACTGAAATCTTAGTCTAATGTACTTTTTCTAAAACTAGAGAGAGTCTGGGTTCAAATGCAACTAGTTTGAGGTCTTGAAGTGGTTGGAGTCAAAAGTTATTGAATTTTCTTTCAAAACTAGTCTAGAAACCATGTTTTCTAGGGCAGTCCCACAAATTTGGCCCTAGAATGCATTTCCACTGATGAAATTTCATGCCACTCGGTGAAATGTAGGCTAGGGGTGTATACTATTTGATTCCAAAAGCATTTTCTGAGAAAATACAGTTTACTATTACTGAAATTATGCAATTTGATGATGTAAATGACAAAAGTCTGAGAGAGTGAGTGAATGAATGGTGGATTTGTGTTGTTTGGGGATGGTAGAGTCATTCCAAGTTCCTGCCCCTGACCTATGCACCCAATTTTGAGCACTTTCTTTGTAACCTAGCCTAAATTGATCAATTAGGCCTAGAGACCTAGTAGGCGTTTTGGATTGCTGGAGTAGAGTTGGAGCAGGAGATTTGGAGGTTTGTTAGGGTCCCCTTAAGGGTGTTCAATTCCATCATTTGTTTGCCTAGACCTTTGGGATTTTGTCAAGTTTTGTTGAGAAAACCTAGTTTGGAGGGCTAGTAGCCTTACTAGTCAAGGTATAGGTTGAAGAGTTTTAGAAAGTGTTTGTTGATCTATCTTAAGGTGTTGGAGAAGCCTTAGGGGTTGGACAATAGTCTGGACATCAAATCCTTCATATGCCTTGTATGTGCCTTTGGTTGGTTGGTTGGTTGAAGGCTAGTTGAAGTGGGTGAGTGGGCAAAGGACAATAGAGTAAACCTTTGTGTGTTGTGCTTCCCTTGTGCCACTCTACATCAGACAAGGTAATGGAAGCAATAGTTTTGGGGAAAAGTCAAGTAAAAAGAATATTAGCGAGCATAAGCCAAAGAAAGGGGAATCTTATTTTTTTGAAAAGATTCCAACAACATCCTTTGAGAAGGAAAAGATGCCATTTAGATATTTTGGTAGATGGTTGGAGATGAAGGTGCACCCTTGATCAATAATGAAGGAATCTCAACCGTAGATAAAGTTTGTAGCCATAGTATGGAAAGTTTCAAAATCTATGTAAGGAACTTGGCTACTTGTACATTACTTACATAGGGATTTTGAGAGAATAGATGGCACTTGTAGTTGTTTGAATTTTTTGATTAGAAGGAACATTTTAGTTTAGTGGAGGTCACCTGTGTCTGCAATAAGGAATGCGTGGAGCATCTAGCTTCCTTACTGTATCGGTAAGATGTTTTGTAAGTTTTCTGTAAGTTGATTAATGAAACAAAGAGTCATTCATACATTGTAAATCATATGTGAATGTATATTTTGAATACAAATACATTTGGAATTCCTCGTCTGCTTTAGAGTGTTTTCTGGCTCTTGTTTGTATTTGAAATATTATCTCTTCAAAAGCTTGCAATCTTGAATGTATGTTCATGAAAATGCTCAGGGCTTACATTTAAAGGTTTAGTCTATGGATTTAATCAATTTGTTGTATTGCTTATGACGTGAATAACAGAGCATTTAGATCCTGTAGTAGAATAAAGTTCAATTTAATTTTCTCTAACTTTTCCCAAACATTTGAAATACTTAGATTAAACGTAGAAATTTAAAGGAGATTGTCTGATATTTGAAAAAAACATGAACAATTGAGTTAATATTTGACAATTTTTATAATATTTGAAAAGAAAAGCTTGTGTTGATATAAATCATATAAAGCTTTGTGATACAGTAACAAATTTGTGCAAAGAAATGAATAAAATGTTGATATTTGTGATATTTTGCATAATTAGAGTCCAGTAAGTCATCAATCACCTTAAATCAAGTAAGGCCCCTTGCATATTACAGTTTGACATTAACCTACTGAATTGTCCACAAGGTCAAGACCTAACCATATAAAAACTTGGGATTAAGTAATCTTAATTGATTTCTTCATATCTTTCAAGACAGTTAGGTTCATTTTGTGAATTTTAACTTTTGTTATGAATGTGTAAAAATAATCATCAACATAATCCACAACAAAATTTACACCAAAATACAGGTGGTGCTTCAAATTCACAAGCATCCGGAAGTCATCAAAATACCATTCCTAAAAATCCTAGACCACCTCCCATACATAATACCTCTCAACATATGGCTAATCCTTACCCACCCCCTGGCCAACAATATTATAGACCACAAAATCCTTATATAAATCCCCACATAAACCCACAGCAGCAATATGCTTATCATCAGCCTCCAGGTGGATATAATGACTATCCTAACCCACCACCCATAAATTTTCCACCTCAAAACCTCACAAACATATGTAGCCAATTTGATCTGACTAGATATCAGTTGTATCCATATCCTATGGATAGTAATTAGAGAAATATAGTTCCCAAGTTCACTGGGAATAGTGCAATATCAGTTGAAGATCACATCAGAAGCTTCAATGCTTTCGTACAAGATATTGGTATGAACTATGAAGACATTAGAATGAGGTTATTCATGATGTCCCTGACTAAAGATGCAAGAGACTGGTTCAATAGTTTACCTGATGCTTCAATTAGTTCAATAACTAATTTCCACAATCAATTCAAGGAGCAGTATGGCAATCAATATGCCCCTGAGTTTGCATTGCATGAATTGATAAGCATCTAGAAATACCAGAATGAATCAGTGTATAATTTCAATCTAAAATTTTCCAAATTACACAACAAAATACCACATGGATCTAAACTGACTAACCCAGCAGCATTAAACATTTATCTAAAAGCATTTGATCCCAAGATAGGGTATGAACTTAGAAATCAGTGCCCTACGACCCCGGCTGAAGCATAAAAAGTGGCATTAACTATTGAGAACAATAGGAAAGCTACAGGTATGGTTAGCAAGAGGGATAACCCTAGAAATCCTCAGAACCCAAACATTCAATAGACTAAACAAGAAGGTCAGCATAGCCATGAGAGGCCCAGGTTGCATGATATGCCATATAATACAAACTGGAAAGATGGGAGACCTATTGAAAATAGCAGAAAGAAAAATTATGGCAAAGATACCCCTGACCCTCTAAAAAGAAATGCGGCACATATGGTAGAAGATAAACCTTGGTGTCTGGTGTGCAATTTACCACACTCATTTGAATATTGTGAGGTGGCTAAAACAATACAACAAGAAGAATCATCATATAATTATAACAGAGACAATCACACAATAAACATAATGCAAGATACACCATATATGTTGAATGAAGACTATTCTTCTATAGAGGAAGAGGGATATGAATATGATATGGGAAATTAGAGACATCATATCAATATGGGAAAACAGGAAGTGTTCTCAGATCAGGAGGATGGTTATGAGAAACCTACCTATTATAACAATTAGCCATATGATCAGTGGAGAAAGCCCATTGAAAATGAAAGAGAAGCTCTTACAATAGTTGCAATAGCTCAAGCTAAAAATACCTATAACTTAAGGAACGAGATAGTGAATGTTGAACAAGGAACACATGGGAGTGTCTTTATAAAAGATCAGAATTACAAAAAGAATAATGCAAAGTCATCATTCAAAGAACTAGAAAAGGTTGATAAAAATAAAACAAAAGATAAATCACAAAATCAAGAAAAGGAACATATAAAGACAGAAAAGAATGATCAAACTATGGCCCATTCATTTGACATTGCTCATGCAATATCTCAGGCAAAGATATCAGTTCCACTTTTAGAAATGATGAAGATAGACAAATACATGAATACAGTAGTTAACCTGATTTCAGATATACCAAATCAAAAACATAAGGGATCACAGAATAGAACAAACAATGTTCACCAAGAAACATTCCAAATTCTTGAGGTATACCTAGGTGATACATTGACAAAGAATCCCTCACATGTGGACCCTTTCTACACTACATTATTGATCAAAAATAGGATAGTGAGGAACTGCATGATTGATTTAGGTGCGGCCATGAATATCATGCCAATAGTAGTTATGAAAGAACTGGGAATGTGGGTTGACACCACATTTGGTAGGTGTTATGCAATGGATAATAGATCCATCCCAGTTGTTGGTATTATGAGGGATGTGGAGATAAAACTTGCCTCATACCCTGAAGCAACTTATAACATTGATATTACTGTGGTTGACATCCCACCATATTATGGAATGCTTTTATCAAGACAATGGGCTGCAATGGTAGGAGGGAATGTCCAATTGGACTTATCATATGCCACAATACCCGTGGGAGGTAAAGAGATCAAGCTGTCTAGGGAGCCAAGATATGAGAATATTATAGAACACTTGGATCAACATCAAATAAATTTCTTTTGTGATACAGATTTGGGAGCTTTCAAGGTTGAGAAAAATTAGCCAGAATTACAAAATACTGATCCAATACATGTTGAATCTAAGAAAGAAGAAAATGATGTGTGGAAGATGTATTTTGATGGTGCATGTAGCAAAATGGGAAATGGGGCCGGAGTAGTATTTATCTCACCAGCAGGTAAAACTTTCAAATTCTCCTTTCTATTAACATTTGAATGCACAAACAATGTAGCAGAATACGAGGCTTTGCTCATTGGTCTGAATATAGCCACCAAGCATAAGATAAAGAAGTTAGATATATACAGTGATTCAGAATTGGTTACTTCCCAAGTGAGAGAGAAATACCTGCCAAAAAACAAGAGGTTGAGATAGTACAGAAATGCAGTCTAGGATGATATTGATTTATTTGATGCCTTTTCAATCAACTGGATTGATAGGTCAAAAAATATTATGGCAGATTTTCTAGCGAATATCGCATTAAAAATGGATGATGTCACATTAGGAGGTGTTGTCATATTTTTGCTTGACCCTACAAAGCTTAAATCCTTCAATTACCCATGCTCTGCCTTTCCAACAAATCCAAAAATCTCACCTAGAGAATCCTTGCCAAAAAACCTAGAAAAACCTAGAAATCCTTAAGCTTCAAGTATTTTCCATTGCAGGGATTTCTCAATTTCATGCTTAGTCTCTTTGTATGTATCCTTGTATATACATGTGCAATATACATTTGTATATACAAGTGCAATATATATTCGCAGATACAAGGGGAAGATACAAAGGAAAAGATGCATGTTTGTTTGTATATTTGCATTGTATATGCGATATATAAAAGTCAAGATACAAGGGTCTTATACATTCGCCACATGCAAGGAAAGATACATTGGCGACATACAAGGAGAATATGCAAAAGGATCATTGGTGAAACAATGCGTATCGGCAGCTCAACTAATAGTTGTGATTGAGTGCTTCTGGATTTGACTGTGTTCAAGATTTTTCTCTCAACGTTTTGGATCACACTTCATGATCCATCATTAGGAGAAAGATTCATTCTCTTCTCTAGCTATCTTTCTCCTGATGATGGATCACGGAGTGTGATCCGAAACATTGAGATAAAAATCTTGAACATAGTCAAATCTAGAAGCACTCAATCACAACAATATGGATTGTGGAAAATTAATGATTTCTATCAACTAATAGTCTTTCTGATGGCTGATGATGCAAAGGGGAAACATGTTGGATCTAGGGCATACAACTGAGAGGGGGGGGGGTGAATCAGTTGTATAGAACTTGTTCTATTTCAAACACTTTATTCTCTGTTGTTAGTTAGCAGCATATCAAATAATCATTCATGGAAGCACAATACATCAACACAAGAGTAGATAAGCATCAACACATTGAACACCAAGTTTTTGACGTGGAAAACCCGGTTAAGGGAAAAACCACGGGGTGATTAACCCAAGAATTATTCTCTGTTAGAAGAATAAGGAAAAATGAATGGCACATGCCAATAAGGGCTCACTGCCCGAGCACACTGCTCACAAAGAGGCCCACTGCCTACAAGGAGACACACTGTCTACAGAGTGATAAAAATCACAGTCTTGAACTGGAGAATGACATCTCTAACATGTCCGGATCAGTTCCAATTAAGCCCAACAATCTCTGCTCTGCCTTTCGCACCTTTCTTCGCTACACCATGCTCATCCACATGCTACACACTGAAATGAATTCACAAATCATTATTTATACAAGACATCGACTTAGGAACAAGCATCTAAGTCGGCAAACAACCATAGGAGTATCCGCAAGATGAATAACACATCCGGTCGGCTATCACAAGAACATTCGCAGGATGAACAACTCATCCGGTCGGCTAAACAGAGCAATAACTTCATCCGGAAGAATAACTTCAATTCTGGGCTCTACCATCAATGCAGACCAACAACACAACCTAAACATGATTCAAGAATCTTTACAAGTCTGTCTGAATGTCCGGATACATCCGCACTTCCTCTACTTACTGGGATCTCTTGACTTCCTCATCCGGAACTTCAAGAACACAGTCTGTCGCCACTGTCATAATGCAAGAGGTACTTCCGGACCTCCAAATCACACACAAATCAGGATGACACATCACAAGGACATCTAAAACACTCCTTCCAATCCGCAGATTATGATAATACAATTCCGGACCTCACCGGACCTTTTTGTGATCCTCTGTCACCTCCGGATACTTGCCGGACCCGGTTCTATACCGGCAGCCATAACTCCTTCAGATCTTCATGCGGACCTCTGAAATCTTAACTGTAGCATCTCAAGACTCATATCTACTAACCCTTTAATCCGCATCCTCCGGTTCTCATCCTATACAGTATATTTACCTTCTTCTCATCACTGTTCTTCACTGTTCCTGACTGAGGCTAATTTTCTCAATATCCTCAGCACAAAGCTTATCAAATCCTTCTTGTCAATGCAGTATGAGTATGTTGCCATCAATGACAACAATGGCTCACCTCATACTTGCAACAATCTCCCCCTTTGTCATTGATGGCAACATATGATGTGAAAAACCATCAAGACAAGAACTTCTCTTTTCTGTCACAGCTCCCCCTATCAACAACAACTCTTCACATGTCTTCCTTTGCTGCTCCCCCTTTGATCATCAACCACTTGTTTTTCACATGTCTTCTCTCCCCCTTTGACATCAATGGCAAAGGGCTCATACTTGCAACTCTCATGCATCAGAATAATACCAGCTGCTCCCCCTTAGTTGCAGCTCCCCATTAGTCCGGATCACAAGATATGACTGTGATAGCCACCGGACTGATGCACATCAGTGCATCTTAGCTCATCACCGGAGGGGCCATGACCCCTAACTTCTCGCGGAGATATTCAAAAGAGTCCTTGGGAAGAGGTTTTGTAAAGATATCTGCAATCTGATCCTTGGAGGGAATATACTCCAATCTGACTTCTTCCTTGTTTACTTGTTCTCTTAAAAAGTGAAATTTGATAGATATGTGCTTAGTCTTGGAATGCAATACCGGATTCTTGGAAATATTAATTGCACTTGAATTATCACAGAAAATTGTAATAGGCTCCTCATATTCAACTTTGATGTCTCTTAGCATCTGCTTCATCCACAAGATTTGAGTGCAACTACCTGCTGCTGCAATGTATTCTGCTTCAGTTGTAGACAGAGATATTGCATCTTGTTTCTTGCTTAGCCAAGAAACCAATCTCTTCCCCAAAAAGAATGCTCCACCACTAGTGCTCTTCCGGTCATCCACATCTCCTGCCCAATCTGCATCTGTGTAAGCATGAAGAGAAAAATCCGGATCTCTAGGATACCATAGACCATACTCAACTGTCCCTTTCAAGTATCTAAAAATTCTTTTGATTGCCATAACATGAGATTCTCTAGGATCAGCCTGGAATCTTGCCACAAGACCAACAGCTTGCATTATATCTGGTCTAGTTTGAGTGAGATACAACAATCCACCAATCATTGATCTATACTTTGTCTGATCTGCCTTTGGAGAATCATCATCTTTGCTTAACTTACATCCGGTTGCCATAGGAGTGTTCATAGGCTTTGAGTCTTCCATACCAAATTTCTTTAACAATTCTTTCACATATTTGGTCTGAGAAATGAAGATCCCTTCTTTTGTTTGAGTAATTTGCAGACCCAAGAAGAAATTCATTTCACCAAGCATAGACATTTCAAACTCACTTTTCATCTGATTTGCAAAAGTTTTACACATACTATCTCTTCCTCCAAAAATGATATCATCCACAAACACTTCAACAATCAGAATGTTTTCATGATCAATTTTGAAATATAAGTTGCTGTCAGCAGTACCTTTGTTGAATCCAATCTGCACAAGATGCTTATCCAACCTTTCATACCATGCTCTTGGGGCTTGCTTCAATCCATACAAAGCTTTCTTCAACTTGCAGACCATATCATTATTATCAGACAATTGAAATCCATCCGGTTGTTCAATGTAGACTTCTTCTTCCAGATCACCATTTAAGAAGGCAGACTTGACATCCATCTGATATACCTTGAAATCTTTGAAGGCAGCAAATGCAAGAAGTAATCTGACTGCTTCAATTCTTGCTACCGGAGCAAAAGTCTCTTCAAAGTCAATTCCTTCTATTTGAGAGTAGCCTTTGCAGACCAATCTAGCTTTGTTTCTGATTACTTCACCAGCTTCATTTAGTTTGTTTCGGAAGACCCACTTGGTTCCAATTACATTCCTGTCTCTAGGTCTGGGAACAAGATCCCAAGTATGATTTTTCTCAATTTGCATCAGTTCATCTTCCATTGCTTTGGTCCAATTTTCATCATTGCAGGCTTCATTTATTGTTTTAGGTTCAATCCTTGAAATCAGACAACATTCATTCTGATCTTGAGCAATATTCCTTCTAGTTTGTACACCTTTGCTTCTGTCACCTATGATCTGATCTTCAGAGTGATTCAGTTTTACATACCTTGGAATTTTGGGAGTATCCAGTACTGCTGTTTCTTGATCAGGCTCATTTAAACCTAACTCTTCTTCCTGATTTACCGGATCAGGCTGACTCTGTTTCACCGGAGAGGATTGAGTTCCTTGAACACTATCTTGGTCATCTTCATCAAATTCATAAAATCTTGAAGGCTTCTCAATTCCTTCATCAACCTTTACATTGGTACTTTCTATCATCTTCCTCAATCTCTTATTGTAACACCGATATGCTTTGCTTTGAGTGGAGTAGCCCAAGAAAATTCCTTCATCACTTCTAGTATCAAACTTTCCTAGATCTTCATCTCTTTTAATATAACACTTGCTACCAAATACCCTGAAATATTTCACAGTAGGAGTGATGCCAAACCAAAGTTCATAGGGGGTCTTACCGGTGTTGTTTCTGATTTGAACTCGATTGAGAGTGTAGACTGCAGTGCTGATAGCTTCTTTCCAAAACATTTGAGGAACATTTGCTTCCAACATCATTGTCCTAGCAGCTTCCTGGATGGTCTGGTTCTTTCTCTCAACTACTCCATTCTGCTGTGGAGTCTTAGGAGCAGACAACTGTCTCCTTATACCCTGTTTCTCACAAAAGTCAATGAATTCACCAGATGTAAATTCACCACCTCTATCAGACCTTAGACACTTTAGTTTCAATCCGGTTTGATTCTCCACCATAGCTTTGAAGATTTTGAACTTCTCAAAAGCTTCTGATTTTTCTTTTAGAAAGGTAACCCACATCATCCGGGAATGATCATCAATTAACAACATGAAATATCTATCACCTTGCAGACTCTTGATTCTTGTCGGACCACATAGATCAGTATGTACTAATTCCAACAATCCGGTAGAAGACTGATCTTTGCTTTTAAAAGAGACTCTGCTTTGTTTGCCTAACTGACATTCTTTACACACACTGTTTGTAGGTTTTATCAACTTTGGAAGATCTCTCACAGCCTGAGTATTGCTTATTTTGATGATGTTATCAAAATTTACATGACACATTCTTCTATGCCATAACCAACTCTGATCAATTTGAACAAACAAACAACTTTTATTTGAACCAACCAGATGAAAGATGTTACCTCTTGTCTGAGTACCGGATGCAATTTCAGTTCCGGAGCTTGTAAAGATTCTGCATTTTCCATTCTTGAACCGGAGATCATAGCCTTTGTCCACTAACTGACCAACACTGAGAAGATTGTACTTCAATCCCTTCAACATATAGTACATTACCTGTTTTGGCTTTTACATCAATGGAAATAGTTCCCCTACCTCTGATTCTGCCAGCAGAATTGTCCACCAAACTTTACCATTCCTCCTTCATATCTTTCCAAGTCTAAGAACTTATTCTGTGTCACCAGGTCATATGGTGAGAGCATCCACTGTCAATAACCCAATCATCCTGTTTCTTTCCACTTTGAGCAGCCAAGGCTTTTTCAGCAACTTTTGTGATTGACAGATTCAGACGAGCAAGGAATCTTCTTCCTTGATGGCTGATAAACACCCACTCATTTCCGGATTTGCTTCCTGGATCTGATTCATCATCTGTTACTCCTTCATTGTCATCTTCTTCATGAACATAATAGCAATTCTTTTGAAACCTTTGTCTGTGAGTATTAGATCTTGCAGATCTCTCCGGACATCTTGAGGCAAAATGACCAATCTTATTGCAGTTAAAACACTTAAAGGGTAGTTTTCCTTCATACTTACCGGATCCTCTTGGCAGTCTCTTTGCAATGAGGGCTTCAAGTTGAGCTGTTTCTGCTTCTTCTTCTTCCATGTCTCTTCTTGCTTGATCATACCATGACATTTTCCTTGATGAGTTTTCACCCGGATCAAATCTCTGTTTGCCTTTCACATAGGCACTGGCTTTAAAAGCAGACTCAGTCTTGGGTGGATCATCTCCAAACTCGGTCATTTCAAATGCAGCTAGTTTGCCAGCCAATTGTTCTCTTGTGACAGTTGTGTGGGCTCTGAATTCATCAATGGCAGCAACTTTGATTTTGTAGGCAGCAGGAAGGGATCTTAGGATTTTGCAGACAATCTCATTTTCATCTAGGGTTCCACCAGCATTTCTGATTCCACATACCAGCTCATTTACTCTTGGCATAAAGGTAGTAATGTTTTCATCATCTCTCATTTTCAATCTTTCAAATTTCCCTTTCAGACTTTGCAACCTTGCACTTTTGACAAACTCATCTCCTTCATACAGAAGTTCCAGTTTAGTTAGGATCTCATATGCAGTTGGTAGGTCAATGACATTCGAGAGATCTGAGTCATTCAATGCGCTTAGAAGAGCTTCCTTGGTCCGCAGATTGTTTTCAGCTTCTGTGGTTTCATCAGGAGTTGTCGGACCACCTTGTGGGGGTATATATGGTTTTGAAATCATAGCCAAGTATGCTTTTCCCATACATTCCAAATGACACTTCATGCGACCTTTCCAGAGAGTGAAGTTGGTTCCATCGAACTTCGGACTATCCTTCTTGTATGACGACATCCTGGATCACCTCAAGCGGTTAAGCTCCTATCAGAGGAACTCAGCTCTGATACCAATTGTTGGATCTAGGGCATACAACTGAGAGGGGGGGGGGGGTGAATCAGTTGTATAGAACTTGTTCTATTTCAAACACTTTATTCTCTGTTGTTAGTTAGCAGCATATCAAATAATCATTCATGGAAGCACAATACATCAACACAAGAGTAGATAAGCATCAACACATTGAACACCAAGTTTTTGACGTGGAAAACCCGGTTAAGGGAAAAACCACGGGGTGATTAACCCAAGAATTATTCTCTGTTAGAAGAATAAGGAAAAATGAATGGCACATGCCAATAAGGGCTCACTGCCCGAGCACACTGCTCACAAAGAGGCCCACTGCCTACAAGGAGACACACTGTCTACAGAGTGATAAAAATCATAGTCTTGAACTGGAGAATGACATCTCTAACATGTCTGGATCAGTTCCAATTAAGCCCAACAATCTCTGCTCTGCCTTTCGCACCTTTCTTCGCTACACCATGCTCATCCACATGCTACACACTGAAATGAATTCACAAATCATTATTTATACAAGACATCGACTTAGGAACAAGCATCTAAGTCGGCAAACAACCATAGGAGTATCCGCAAGATGAATAACACATCCGGTCGGCTATCACAAGAACATTCGCAGGATGAACAACTCATCCGGTCGGCTAAACAGAGCAATAACTTCATCCGGAAGAATAACTTCAATTCCGGGCTCTACCATCAATGCGGACCAACAACACAACCTAAACATGATTCAAGAATCTTTACAAGTCTGTCTGAATGTCTGGATACATCCGCACTTCCTCTACTTACTGGGATCTCTTGACTTCCTCATCCGGAACTTCAAGAACACAGTCTGTCGCCACTGTCATAATGCAAGAGGTACTTCCGGACCTCCAAATCACACACAAATCAGGATGACACATCACAAGGACATCTAAAACACTCCTTCCAATCCGCAGATTATGATAATACAATTCCGGACCTCACCGGACCTTTTTGTGATCCTCTGTCACCTCCGGATACTTGCCGGACCCGGTTCTATACCGGCAGCCATAACTCCTTCAGATCTTCATGCGGACCTCTGAAATCTTAACTGTAGCATCTCAAGACTCATATCTACTAACCCTTTAATCCGCATCCTCCGGTTCTCATCCTATACAGTATATTTACCTTCTTCTCATCACTGTTCTTCACTGTTCCTGACTGAGGCTAATTTTCTCAATATCCTCAGCACAAAGCTTATCAAATCCTTCTTGTCAATGCAGTATGAGTATGTTGCCATCAATGACAACAATGGCTCACCTCATACTTGCAACAAAACATGCACAGGGGCATATACATTTCTGAGATACAAAGCCTGACCCGAAAGGAGTATGCAATTTTATTTATAAAGTAGATAGTGATTGTATGCATCTTTGTATGTATGTTCGCATTGTATGTTTGCAGATGCAAAGGTCATATACAATGCGACATATATAGGTCAGATGCATTGTTTATAGGTACAAGGGCAATTGTATGTATGTTTTGCTTGTATATTCGCATTGTATATGTGATATACAAAGGCAATATACAAAGGGAAAACATACAATCTAGACCTGACTGGGGAATCAAATGCAGCGGATAATCATTTTGGGGTCCGCATTGTATATTGGCATATACAAGGTCAAAAGGTGCATACATACAAGAAGGTAAGATACAAAGGCCAGACCTGTTTCAATGTTTCATTCTAATTGATAATCTCTTTGAGATTCTACATTGTATGTATATGCGATTGTATCTCATATACAATCAAATATACAAAGAGCAACATACAAAGGATTTCGGCGAGACTTAGTGCATCAGTGGTTCAGTTTAAGGTCTTTCCGACGGCCGATAAAGCATGCGAATGTTCAGCGATGGGTCCCAAGTTCAACTCAGTGGAAAATCATTTAGTGCCATGTGTCAGGGCTAATTCAAAGGCCAATTAAAAGGGCACATACAATCACATATGCAAATCTAGAATATGCAAAAGGCAAAAGTGAATGAGACTTTGTATGTGGCACCAAGTGAAGCTAAAGTGCAGTTGCAATTGTATATACAATGGAATATACAAAAGCATATACAAGTGCAAATATGTAGAGTAATTTACAGATACAATATGCAGTTGACCGTATCTTTGACGACCCATATCTCCTTCATCCTAGCGAACTTCAACATGCTTCAAAAGGCAAATGTGCTTGTTTTTGCCTCCTCTTTCATCTTGCAGGCTTTAAGGAGGGTATCTTCACTTTCATATTTTTGATACAAATTTGTAGGTACAATCGACTGGATGTTTCAGCGACCAGTTTGGCATATACAGGAGCTGATATTGTTGCATCTATTCTAGTTGGTAGACTTTACAGGTGGATTCATGGTAGATGGCTTCAATCTCCAATGCGTATGGGCTCTATGTCTTGCTGGCGGTCTTCATGTGTTTGGCGACAGGACGTCTCAGTGGCAGATTTAGGTTTTGTAGAGGTCCTTCAATGCAAATATTTGTGGCATTTTTGTGGGTGCAGATCGATGATTCAGCAGCTTACATTGAAGATTCAAAATATCTTCCACCTGCCCTGTTCTAGATATTTGATTCAATAACTTCTTGCAGGTAGACGTCCCTTTTGGCGATGATATTTCCTGATAGGCCTATGTGACAGTAGTTTAAAAAGATTATTTTTTAACCAACTCAGGTCAAGGTGAAAATGCTATATATACAAAAAGATGATATGTAAAAAAGGTTGGAAGTTTTAGTAAGCTATGCTTCTATTTTCAAATAGAGGTTTTCCTCTACTGTAACCTTGCCTTCTGATTAAATACATGCTAGTTATTTTACCTCTTCATGCTACTTTTTACTGTGTGATCTAAGAATGATGTGTTTGTGAATGTTTAATTCCTTCTAATCATCTCTTGCTCCTTGCCTCTGTTAAAATCAGATTGATCCGTGTATGTTTATTGGTTGTATCTAGTCATTTTGTGCATCTTCTCAGTTCTGTGAAGGTTCTTTCAATGAATTTGGTGCATCACCTTAGACAGTAGATTTCATTTTTATGCAATCCTTCTTACCCTTTTCTCTAAAAATTCAATAGATTTTAGGTGATAACTAGAGAGGAAGCTAGCCTTCTCTGGAGGTTTGATCTTAGTTTGTAAGGTCCCACACTTCGAGATCATTCCCATGTTTCTCTAGATTGCCAAGTCTTACAACTTGGTAAGGGTGAAAATCTGAGAGATAACAGTCTTTGGCACGCCCGGTGGGACTATGGAATTAGAAGAAATTCAAATACTACCTTTTATTGCTAGTTTTGATGTGTGGCCAGTGATTTTCAGACCTGTAAGAGGTTAAAACCTGCATATCTGGTGACTTTGAGCTTTGGTTTAGCAAAATCAGTATATTTTCGCTTATGAGAAGAATACAAACCAGAAGCAGTTCTTCATCTTTTGAATATTTGCAATTATCCCCACCTAGGAGAAGAGGGATAACAACTGTCAAACCCAAGAAGACTTGTGTTGATTCTAGGAGAGCCAAGTCTACTCCTGTGGTTGGAACTCATACTATCCCAAGAATCTCAGTTACAACGATTCCTGTAGTCAGAAATTAGCCGTTTGTTGCATTCAACCAAGGTAGCCCACTGAATTTAGCTCAGCATGATGATATTCCTGTCACGGCCTTGAAAATTCTACCATATTTTAATGGTGAAGATCAGACTACTCCAGCTAAACACATAAAAGACATTGCAAACCTGTGTACTGTCCATCATGTGACAGAAGAGAATGTTGCGATTAGGTTGTTGGCAGCTTCCCTCAAAGGGAAGGCTTTGTAGTGGTTCAAAAGCCTACTAGTGAACTCCTTAGATTCATGGGATCATTTGGGAGAGGATTTGTATAGCTTCTTTGAAGACAAATCAGACCATCTATCATTGGTAGAACAACTGTCTACAATTAAAAGATCTCCTCACGAAGTTATGTCAGACTTCAACCACCATTTCTAGAAGATGTGGGACATAATCCCACCAATGGTAAGGTCTACAGCTAACCATGCTTTCTTATATTATTTGAGAGCTTTAAACAGTGATATTTCTATCATGATTCAATCTATGGGAGGAAATTCCTTACCACAAGCTTATGCCATAGCCATAAGGGCTAAAAACAGCTTCATACAGGCTGATAAAATTGCCCCTAGGCCTCCTTTGCCAATATTTCTCGCTATTCAGCCACCAATGCCAATGTATGTGCCTCCTATAGCTATTATACATGTCGTACCAGCATTACCAGCACCTAATATGTAGCCCAATAAATTAGGAAATGTTGTTCAAACTTAGTCTTTTGAGTTACAAGAGATCAAAGGATTATTGCAATCTTTTGGGAATGACCTAGTGAATATCAAAAAATAGCAATCCCAGAATAGACAGCCTTATCAGCCATACAGTCAAGGGCAAAATTAGCCTTATCAAGGGCAAAGCTAGCCATACCAAGCTAATAGGCCACCTTATCAAAGTAATTACCAGGGTGCTAGGTAGAATGTGAACCAGAGGCCTTTCCAGCCTTACAATCCCACACCCATTAATGCAGTTAGCAACCCTGTCCCGGTTCAGAACAACCTTGCAATTGAGTATGAATGGTGTCCTCCATGTAATCAGCCACACAGTCAGGCAACCTGTTCAAATGGAGTGATAAATCAGGCTCTAATGGTGCAAAATGTTGTAATTTCATAGCCACACACACCTGATGATGGGGCTATACAGCAGCAAGAACAGCCTCAGAATGATACTACCTTCCTAAACTAGTGGGGAGATGAGTTATGTGGCATAAACAGAGATGATACTTCAGTTGTAGTAAATACAAGAGCTAAAAAGAGGGGTTATGAGATAGATCAAACAGCAAATAAAGGAAAAGGACCTGCTGATCCTTCTACATCCTAGATTCCCCATATTTTGCAAAGGAATACTCAAGTAGCTACCAGGGAATAGCCTCATTTGTAAGCTGATATTGTTGCTACAAAGTCACATCAGAAGGTAAACGTCACTTCACCTTTTAATATCATAGAAAATATGAAGAAGATGAATGTGACAATATCTATGTGGGATTCCTTAGCTATCCTAGGTCAAAAGGAAATATTACAATCTACCTTGTCTGATTTAAAAATGTCAAATGATGCAACTGTTGACCCAGCTAGGGCTGTTCTTACCAATTCTTCCCAGGACAACAGTAAACAACCAAATAAGAGTACTAAGCCACTTCCATTTTTTGTGTCTTTAATAATTGAAGACAAGTTAGTACATAACTGCATGGTGGATAGTGGTTCAAGTAGTTCCGTAATGCCAAAATAGATTGACAGACCAATTAGGATTGAAATACCAACCCCTGGAGAAGGGTGTGCTCTAGCTAGATGGCACATCTGTTAACACTGTAGGTGTGATGAAAGATCTAGGTCTCACTCTGCATACCTATCCAAACGTTTCTATTTCACTAGAGGTATTCATCATAGATTTACCTCCTCATTTTGCCATGTGTTTGTCAAGAGAGTTCACAACCAAGATTGGAGGATATTTATCCTCAGACTGGTCCCACATGTTTTTTAGGACCTGATATGGCACAAAAGTGACTGTAAAATCCTAATTGCTTGTGAAATATCACATAGAGCCCTATGTCCCAAGTGTTGTTAGTGCAAACTGCATTGTTTCTAATGATCCTAAGCTTGTTGTTGCTCAAGAGCTACAAGCTGAGAGTATACCAGAATTACTGTTAAAGGAGTGGGCCTTAGAAAATATTGTAGATAATCCTAAGGGACACATTCAAGAAGCTGGTATGGGGGTTTACATGCTGCACAAATTGAAAACAACAATTCCAAACCTTGTAAAGAGTACAGAATAGCAAATAGAATAGAAAGATGAGGTATGGAAAACATACTTTACTGGCTCTAGGAATAGGAATGGATCTAGTGGTGGTGCAATGCTTGTGTCTCCATAAGGTGATAGATATTATTCTACTTTCTATTTTACTTTTTCGTGTACAAATAACACTGCTAAGTATGAAGGGTTGATTCAAGGTTTGCAGTGGGCAAGAAAGAGGAAAATTGGCTATTTACAGGTGTATGGGGACAACGAACTCATTGTAAATCAGGTGAGAGGACTGCATGTTACAAAGAATGATGCTTTGAAATGCTATAAACATAGGGTATGGGATATGATTAAGGAGTTTGATGCTTTCAATCTAATCTCTATTCCAAGAAATCAGAATCATCATGCAGATAGGTTAGCTACGATTGGGGCTCAGTTCGATATCCCCAGTGATATCCAAAGAGAAAAGGTACAGCCTCATGTGAAGATAGTTGATAGGCCCTCTATTCCTGACAATAACATTCATTGGCAGGTTTTTGAGAGTGATGAGCAGATTCTGCATTTCATGTTAGAAGAGGACGAGTTTTCTGTGATGAATCAGAACAAACTCAAATAGCAATATGATGTTGATCAAGTTGTTTAGTTAAGGACTACTAAGCTACCTAGAGGATTAGTAACCTTGGAATCCATTTTTGGTACTGATGATCAGCTGAAGAAGAGCAGAACCAGCATGCAGGTCAAAGAGGAACATTACGAGGAGATGGAAATTTTCAAAGGTAAGCTTCTCAAAATTGGTAAAATCTATTCGCCTGAGGATAGGAAAGCTTTTATTGCTCTTTGTCAAGAATTTGAGGCTATGTTTGCTTGGGAATACTTAGAATTAAAAGGATTTGACCCTCATATTGCCCAACATACTATAGAGTTAGAGCCAAGTGCAAAACCTGTAAGGCAGAAACAAAGACCTTTAAACCCAAAACTTGAGCCTCTAATGATTAAGGAATAAACCAAGTTGATCGAGGGAAACATCATTTTTTCGATCAAGCATACTTCTTAGGTCTCGAATCTTGTTCCTATGAGGAAGAAGAATGGAGAGATTAGGCTGTGTGTTGACTTTAGAAACCTTAATAGAGCCTCCCTGAAGGACCACTACTCGCTGCCCTCAATGGAGCAAATTTTGCAAGTAGTGTCTGGTTCAGAAAGATTCTCCTTGACGGATTTTCCGGTTATAATCAAGTACTGGTCAAAGAGGAAGATCAGTTTAAAACCACTTTTACCACAAAATGGGGCACCATGGCCTACAAAAGGATGCCTTTTGGTCTGTCAAATGCTAGCTCTACTTTTCAGAGGGCTATGGATATGGCTTTCAAAGGTTTGCTTTATAAATTGGTACTTGTCTACCTTGATGACATCACAGTTTTCTCTAAGGATGTAGCTAAACATTTATCCCACCTTAAATAAGTATTTGAGAGATGTAAAGAGTTTGGAATATCTCTCAATCCTAGGAAAAGCATTTTTGTTGTGCATGAAGGCAAACTTTTAGGACACATTGTGTCGAAGGAGGGAATTACCATTGATACAAAAAGGGTAAGAGCTATTTTGGAGTTGCCTTTACCCAGTCACAAGAAGGGACTGCAAAGTTTTATTGGTAGAATTAATTTTCTATGAAGATTTATACCTGACATTGCAAATTTATTAAAGCCATTGACCCCTATGTTAAAGAAAAATACAGTTTTTAGTTGGACAAAAGAGGGCAAACTCAGCTTTGAGTCCATAAAAGAAGCGTTATCAGCTGTACCAACTCTAGTAAATCTTGATTTCTCCAAAGATTTCATTTTGTATGCTTACGACAGTATAGATACAATTTCTACAATTCTGGTACAGTAGCAAAATGAAGGCTTTGAGCAGCCAGTTGCTTTCTCTAGTCAAGGACTGGAGGAGTATGAACAGAGGTATAGTTTCATTGAAAAACATGTCCTTGTAGTGGTAAGGAGTCTCAAGAAGTTTAGGCATCTTATTTCTAATAATAAGGTACATTTCATGGTTGCTCACCCCAATGTGAAAGAGTTTCTGTTAGGTAAGGATGTTAATGAGAAAAGGGCTGGTTGGATTACCAAAGTCATGGAATATGATGTAGATATCAAGATAACCAAGCTCATCAGAGGTAGAGGACTTAGTGAACAGCTTGCTACTAGTTTTGAAAAAGAAACAAAGAAAGAGGAAGAGGTGCTTCTGACCATTGAAGATGAACATCATAATGATAGAACAACAGTTGGCACATGTTGTGTTAATAACATGACTCAATTTTTGCAAACTGGTGAATGTCCAACAGGTTTGGATAGAACCAAGAGAAGATATTTTAGACTACAGTCTATTCCTTATGTTTTAGTTAATGACATCCTTTTTAGAAATGATTTTTATGGTGTGTTATTAAGATACATTGATAATGATCAAACTGACAAGGTGCTGCATGAGTTTCATGATGGAACAGTAGGGGGTCATTTTGCCCGAAGGACTACTACTTGGAAAATAATGAGAGCTGGATATTACTAGCCCAGCTTATTCAAGGATGCCGATGCATGGGCTAGAAAGTGTGTAAAATGTGCATTTTTGTAGGCAAAGAAAGGCTGCTAGCTTTACCTTTGCAGCCGATTCAAGTAGAGCAGCCCTTCATGAGATGGGGCATTGATTTTATAGGTCCCATTAACCCACCGTCAAGTGCAGGCCATAGGTGGATACTTACAGCAACAGACTATTTCACAAGGTGGACTGAAGCAGTGGCTTTGAAGGAAGCCAACGAGAATGTTGTTTTGAATTTTTATTGTGATTTGATATTTAGATTTGGAGTGCCTGAGTCAATTATCTCAGACAATGCTTTAGCCTTTGTTGGATTAAGGATAGCTAACTAGGCTGTGAAGAATGGAATCTATTTGAACACTTCATCAAATTATTACCCACAGGGTAATGGTTTGGCTAAATCCACAAATAAGAATCTCATAAAGATTATCAAAAGATCAATGGACGACAACCAGAGAACCTGGCACACCAATCTGAAATTTGCTTTATGGACAGATAGAATAACTCCTAAGAGGTCTATTGGAAACTCCCCATATAGTTAGTTTATGGAAAAGAGGCAATATTGCCTATGTCTGTGGAGCTATTAGCACTTGATATCATGAATCAACTTGAGATGTTTGAAGAAGAAGACCCCATGGATGTTAGATATGCTCAACTTATGGAGCTTGAAGAAATGAGAGATAAAGCTATGAAAGCTATGGAGTCTCATCAGCTTCAAACAAAAAGAATTTTTGATAAGGCCACTCCCATAAATTTTAGGGAGGGTGATACGGTACTTACATGGGATGAGTTGAAAAGCAGGCCAGGGAAACACTCCAAGTTTGATAGCATATGGGGTGGCCCATTTATCATTACTAAATGCAAGAAGCACAATGCATTTCAATTATCAAACATGGATGGAGAAAATTTGCCTATCCCAGTCAATGGGATACACATGAAGAGGTGTTTTGAGGTATGAGTTGCCTTGTAAAGCAGTAGATTAGGTTTCTTGCTTTCAATAAGTGTTGATGCACAATAGTTTAGATACCTTTTGTTTTCCCTAAGTGTTGTCTAGCACAGTTAGATGGGTTGCTTTCAACATTTTGTTTTATTTTTGGTCTTCCAAGTGTTCTTCATTGCTAATATGCTGAGTTACTAAAATTAGGATTGATCTTCAAAGGTATCTTTAAGTCTCTGTATGACTCGGTGCCCAATGGATAAGGTCTAGGCATTTGATCTGATGTTTGGTAGGAAAACATCCCTGAGAGGTCATCAAAGATGTTGTCATATTTTTTCTTGACCCTACAAAGCTTAAATCCTTCAATTACTCATGCTCTACCTTGCCAAAAAATCCCAAAATCTCACCTGGAGAATCCTTGCTAAAAAACCCAAAAAAACCCAGAAATCCTTAAGCTTCAAGTATTTTCCATCGTAGGGATTTCTTAGTTTCATGCTTAGTCTCTTTGTATGTATCCTTGTATATACAAGTGCAACATACATTTGTATATACAAGTGCAATATACATTTGTAGATACAAGGGACAGATACAAAGGAAAAGATGCATGTTTGTATATTCGCATTGTATATGTGATATACAAAAGTCAAGATACAAGGGTCTTATACATTCACCACATGCAAGGAAAGATACATCAGCGACATACAAGGAGAATATGCAAAAGGATCATTGGCGAAATAATGTGTATCAGCAGCTCAACTAATAGTCTTTCTGATGGCTGATGATGCAAAGGGGAAACATGCACAGGGGCATATACATTTTTGAGATACAATGCCAGACTTGAAAGGAGTATGCAATTTGATTTATAAAGTAGATAGCGATTGTATGCATCTTTGTATGTATCTTCACATTGTATGTTTGCAGATGCAAAGGTCATATACAATGCGACATACATAGGTTAGATGCATTGTTTATAGGTACAAGGGCGATTGTATGTATGTTTTGCTTGTATATTTGCATTGTATATGCGATATGCAAAGGCAATATACAAAGGGAAAACATACAATCTGGACTCGACTGGGGAATCAAATGCAGCGGATAATCATTTTGGGGTCCGCATTAAATATTGGCATATACAAGGTCAAAAGGTGCATACATACAAGAAGGTAAGATACAAAGGCCAGACCTATTTCAAGGTTTCATTCTATTTGATAATCTCTTTGAGATTTTGCATTGTATGTATATGTGATTGTATCTCATATACAATCAAATAAACAAAGAGCAACATACAAAGGATTTCGGTGAGACTTAGTGCATCGGCGGCTTAGTTTAAGGTCTTTCCGACGACTGATAAAGCATGCGAATGTTCGGCGATGGGTCCCAGGTTCAACTCAGTGGCAAATCAGATAGTGCCACGTGCCAGGGCCGATTCAAAGGCCGATTAAAAGGGCACATACAATCGTATATGCAAATCTAGAATATGCAAAAGGCAAAAGTGAACGAGACTTTGTATGTGGCACCAAGTGAACCTAAAGTGCAGTTGCAATTGTATATACAATGGAACATACAAAAGCATATACAAGTGCAGATATGTAGAGTGATTTACAGATACAATATGTAGTTGACCGTATCTTTGACCACCCATATCTCCTTCATCCTGGCGAATTTCAACATGCTTCAAAAGGCAAATGTGCTTGTTTTTGCCTCCTCTTTCATCTGGTGGGCTTTAAGGAGGGTATCTTCACTTTCAAATTTTTGATGCAAATTTGTAGGTGCAATCAACTAGACGTTTCAACAACTGGTTTGGCATATACAGGGGCTGATATGTTGCATTTATTCTAGTTGGTAGGCTTTACAGGTGGATTCATGGTAGATGGCTTCAATTTCCAATGTGTATGGGCTCTATGTCTTGCTGGCGGTCTTTATGTGTTTGGCGACAGGACGTCTAAGCGACAGATTTAGGTTGTGAAGAGGTCCTTCAATGCAAATATTTGTGGCATTTTTGTGGGTGCAGATTGATGATTTAGTAGCTCACATTAAAGATTCAAAATATCTTCCACCTGCCCTATTCCAGATATTTGATTCAATAACTTCTTGCAGGTAGACGTCCCTTCTGGCGATGATATTTCCTAATGGGCCTATGTGATAGTAGTTTAAAAAGATTATTTTGTAACCGACTTAGGTCAAGGTGAAAATGCTATATATACAAAAAGATGATATGTAAAAAAGGTTGGAAGTTTTAGTAAGCTATGCTTCTGTTTCCAAACAAAGCTTTTCCTCTACTGTAACCTTACCTTCTGATTAAATACATGTTGGTTATTTTACCTCTTCATGCTATTTTTGACTCTGTGTGATCTAAGAATGATGTGTTTGTGAATGTTTAATTCCTTCTAATCATCTCTTTCTCCTTGCCTCTGTTAAAATCAGCTTGATCTGTGTATGTTTATTGGTTGTATCTAGTCATTTTGTGCATCTTCTCAGTTTTGTGAAGGTTCTTTCAATGAATTTGGTACATCACCTTAGACAGTAGATTTCATTTTTATGCAATCCTTCTTACCCTTTTCTCTGCAAATTCAGTAGATTTTAGGTGATAACCAGAGAGGAAGCCAGCCTTCTCCAGAGGTCTAATCTTAATTTGCAAGGTCCCACACTTCAAGATCATTCCCATGTTTCTACAGATTGCCAAGTCTTACAACTCGGCAAGGGTGTAAATCTAAGATATAACAGGAGGTATTATAGAAGTTGAATTCAAAACTAGACCCACTATCCCAGATAATGTACATAAATGGCAAGTGTTTGATAATGATGCTGATATAATCAAGTTCTTGCATTGTGCTGATTATTATGAAAACCAAGAGATTGATTTCAATGCATTTGTAGAAGAACACAATGGGAAGGAAACCCTTTTTGGTCAAGAGATAGTTCATTTGAAAACAAATAAAATACCTAAGGGACTTATAGCATTGGAAAAGGCATTTGATGGACATGATAGATTTAAAATGAAAGACACACCAATGGTGTAAAATGACCTTGAGGAGATTAATTTGGGGACACAGGCAACCCCAAAGAATGTATATATTGGAAAGAATCTTAACCCCAAAATCAGGAGCATGATCATCAAATTACTTAGGAAGTATAGACACGTATTTGCTTGGTCATATGATGATTTGAAATCATACAGGGAAGATCTTTTCCAGCATGAAATACCATTAAAACCAGATGCTAAACCATTCAGGCAAAAATAGAGGCCTATCAATCCTACATTAGCTCCTAAGATGCTTGAAGAACTCACAAAATTAAGAGATGGAACTATCATTAAACCCATCAAGCATTCTTCTTGGGTCTCTAATTTGGTGCCTATCAGGAAGAAAAATGGTGATATTAGATTATGTGTGGACTTCAGGAATCTAAACAAATCCTCTCTTAAGGACAACTATCCCCTCCCTAATATGGAAGCAATATTACAAAAGGTTACTGGATGTGAACTATTGTCAATGATGGATGGCTTTTTAGGATATAATCAGGTGAAAGTCAAAGAATCAGAACAATATAAGACTGCATTCACCACACCATGGGGAACATATGTATATTTAAAAATGCCATTCAGGATCACTAATGTTGGAGCAACATTCCAAAGAGAAATAGCTGTGGCATTTGCTGAATTGATTAATAAAATCATGATAGTATATTAGGATGACATGAAAACATATTCCAAAAGGGATGAGGATCATTGTGCACATTTAGAACAAATATTTATTAAAGCCCTAGAATATGGGATTTCATTGAATCCTAAGAAATGTCATTTTGCAGTGACAGAGGGGAAGTTGCTTGATCACATAGTCTCAAAAGATGGAGTGATAATAGATCCTGAGAGAGTAAAAGCAATTGACCAATTTCCTATTCCTAAAAATGTGAAAGCTATACAGTCATTTTTTGGCCAAATTAACTTTGTCAGGAGGTTCATATCAAATTTTGCAGAAATTGTTAGTCCCATATCTAGAATGTTGAAGAAAAATTCAGAAGTGAAGTGGACCACAAAAATAGTGGAGGCATTTGCTACCATTAAGAAGGCAATCAAAGAAGCCCCTGTTTTGATATTCCCTGATTTCAGTAAGCCATTCCAACTATTCTCATTTGCATCTTATCATACAATTGCAACAGTACTATTGCAGAAAAATAATGATGGACATGAACAACCCATTTCATTTTTTAGTAAATCTCTTCAAAATGCAAAATTAAAATATGACATTGTTGAGAAATAGGCATATGCATTGGTGAAGGCAGTTATAACTTTTAGGCCATACTTGGTGGGAGCTGAAATCACAGCATATGTGCCTAATGCTGCAGTAAAAGATGTATTGGTCCAAACTGAAGTCACAGGTAGAAGATGCAGATGGATCAATAGAATTCAGAAGTTCAATATTGAAATCCAGATCACTAAACTAGTGAGAGGACAAGGTCTTTCTAGGTTAATGGATAAAAGTAATCTTGAGGCTTCTTAGATATGTAGTGGTAATGATGTTGATAATACAAGTTCTAGCATTGAGCATACTCCATGGTATATTGACATCATATATTATCTAAAGCACATGAAATGTCCTGAGGGGTATGATGATAACAAAAGAAGGACACTTCAATTACAGGCCTCAAAATATGTATTTATTGATGGGGATCTTTACTGGAAGAATAGGGATGGAATTCTACTATTATGGCTAGATGAGCATCAATCAAAACATATCATGAAAGACTTGCATGAAGGCATGTGTGGAGGTCATTTTTCAACAAAGACTACAACCCACAAGATCCTAAGGTTGGGTACTATTAGCCTAGATTTTTTAATGACTCATATCATTACACAAGAAAATATGAAGCATGTCATAAATTTTTAGGAAAGTTGAAATATCAGGGAGCATTACCCTTGAAACCCATGCAAGTGGAGGCTCCATTCTATCAGTGGGGTATTGACTTCATAGGAGAAATTGCGGAGAAGTCAAGTGGTGGACACAAATGGATTTTAATGGCGACAGATTACTTCACAAAATGGGTGGAAGCAATCCCAACCAAACAAGCAACAAGCAGGGTGGTGATTAACTTTCTGATGGAAAATATTATATTCAGATTTGGCACTCTAGTAAGGTTAATCACAGACAATGGAATGTGTTTCAGGTCTGATGAATTCAAAAATTTCTATAGTACACATGGCATCATTGTATCCTATGCTGCCCCTTATCATCGACAAGAAAATAGACAGGCAGAATCTAGCAACAAAAGCCTTCTGAAAATTATAAAGAGAATGTTGGATGGAAACAAGAAAGCATGGGATTCAAAGTTAAGAATGGTTGTATGAGCTGATAGGATTACTGTGAAAAGAGCAATTGGGAGATCTCCTTTTGAACTAGTGTATGGAACACAAGCAAGAATACCATTAGAAAATCTCCTACCAGTTTATAAATTTGTTCTTCAAGAAGATTTAAACATTCCTAAACCAATGGAGGAAAGATTAGAACATCTTGCAGAAATTGATGAAACAAGGAGACCCCAAAGGCAGAATATCAAGTTGCAATCACAAGTGAAATACCTTTTTGACAAGATGGCCAAAGATAGGAAGTTTGAGATAAATGACTTAGTACTGATGTGGGATGCTAGGTGCCAAGAGAAAGGAAAGCATGGAATGTTTGAAGCTTTATGGCTAGGTCCTTTTGTTATAACTAGCAAAGGAGGTGACGACTCTTACTATTTGCAAAACATGTCTAGAGAAGAGTAGGGACTGCCTATGCATGGGCAATATCTGAAGCCTTTCTTTTCATAATCATGCACAAAGAGGATTGATTGTTTCTAGTGCATGGACAACCCTTAAATAATTCTCAAAAATACTTTTATTCCATGCACAGTAGACTAGGGAAATCAAAAGAGATTAGGATCTGCCAGTACATGGACAATCCTATGCATCTCTATATATTAAAAAAAAAATCTTTTCCATGTACAGTAGTATAGAATCATCCCAATTCCCCATCATTATCACCTCCATCTCCCATTCTCATAAAACCATCATCCCAAATAAATAAAACATATGGTCTACTCCCCCAAGAGATCTGAATTCTTGTTATACTCACAAGGAGTATACATCCCAGACAGAGCCACTGTTAGGACAGGAAAATTTAAAATTTTCTTGTATTCTTACTCACCCATATCCAACCAAATCAGAAAACATTATGCCCAAAATCATGATGATAACTGGTGTATTCCATAAAAATTACAAAGTTTCACCACAAGTGAGTGTATCACTCACTAAACTACACTATAATGAAGGGCTTCAATTCCTAAGCTTCGGCAAGACCTCCCTTTTTGTTATACCGATCCATGCTCTATGAGAAACTGGTTGAAATGGCTATCGACATGAGAATAAGGATCAGGGAGAATATTTTAGAAAACACCGATGGAGAAAGTGGCACCGATGACCTTTCATCAGACAGAGAACACGTGGTCACACCGATCAGTATAAGGAAAGACTATCAGAGAATACTCTAAAAACCCTCCCAATAGTGTAAGTCATACTAATGGAGGAGTTTAGTAGGACTCTCACTGATCATCCAGTGGAATGGAAGAAACTAGTGGTCATTGGCAAGAGATAAACATCGGAGAAAGAGAGTAGAGTGTCTCTGACACATCGATGTCATGGCGACCAAAGGGATTGTTTTGACATAGCTCACACTGATATGTATGAAGGATAAGAACCATCGGTGAAGCTGAACAAGTCAGAACAAAGTTTATATGTCTTACTGAACTGATGGTCACAGCGATAAAGATATCGGTGACATGTCGTCAAGATCTCTTTGATGAAGAGTGTAAAGAAAGCTATTGGGGAAACAACCACGATCGAGTAACTTGAAATAAGTTATCCTGATGGCTTATCTTATCCCAACGACAACGATGACCATGTTCATCGACAAGACTCTCACTAATAGTCATATCAGTGACACTTAGGAGATCAGAGAAGAATATTATTCACACAGCGATGAAGAAAGTCATGCCAATGATGACCATTCCCACTTCTACATCGGGTAAGCCTTTGAAATATCTTGCCGATACAAACTCACAAATGAAATATCATGTCGAGGAGACAATTGAAGGGTTACAGTGATTGATTCATGAGCTAATGTTCGTGCCATAAGAAGATATTAAAATCACCTTGATATTATTAAAATCATGCTGACGAGAGAAGTTATGATGATGTCACATTTTACAATGATCAAGAAAATTGAAATGCTCGAACAATTAATTACAGATGATGAAGAAATCCTCTGAGATACCATTCAAAATCATTAAAATTAAGTTCAAAAGAATTGTCTAAGAAGAGCCTACAAGCGGAGACTTGGAGGAGAAAATAGGGGAATTCGATCAGAGCCTCCGATAACAGGTACCCATATACTAACCTCTATGCAGTGGCTTACAATTTGAATTTGCTGTCCAAAACTAAAATGGAAACTCTGGGGAAAGGAAAGGGTAGAAAACCATAGGGTGATACCAGTAAACCTAAAAAACAAAAAATTGACAAAACCCTTGAGGAGAATACAAAAGAAAGGAAATTGAACCAAGATTTAATTGATCAACTACCTGGATCAGCTCCCAAAGCCTGAAGGTCTACACAACTTAGGGCAGAAGTGGAGAAACTAGAAGATAAGTGTAAATACATAGGAAATGTCTGGACCCCAATTCAAGGTTATGAATTGTTTAAATTTCACTACAATAGAAGAATCAATAATTTCCCGGTGTCAAACCCATGGCATTTGAATTTGGGTAAATTGGTCGTTCCTGATGTGTTTCTGAATGCTGAACTCCTCCAACTTCTTGCTAAGCAGTATAATCCAAGTCTTAAGGCTATATGCAACCCACAAGGGGAGCCTATTATACACTTGTCTAAGAATACCATTTGTGAAGTTTTTGACCTGGATGATTTATGTATTGTCCCTATAGTTTATGAGGATTTAGATAAAGAGTACTAGAGAATGGATACTACATATAATGGATGGAGATTGCCTATTCACAGGCCTAGGGTAGAGGGAGAAATGGTGCCTCTCAGTGAGAATGATGGCCCTCCTTTTCATGTGTCATTATTTGAACATTACTCACTTCTCATGCACATGGTGCTCTATTATGGCCAGGAAGTGGGGTTATGGCCAAATGAATTCAAAATTGTTCCAGTAGACCAGAGGGGGCAAAAGTCACCCATACAGATGTGGAACAGAATATGGGATAGTAGATATGCCCATTCTAGCTATGTACAATTTGAAGAATACTGTGTGAAAGTGTTATATAGATATTTCAGTCATCCCTGTGAGCATTCTTTATCAAATGAAATAAAGAGGTTTCTTAAACCTAAAGATTTTGGTGGTCCTCCTACTGTTACTCACAATTGGGGAGACTGGTATTGTTTTGAAGATGCTACCATGATCAGAGTTTATGGTTTTGAGGATACTCCTTTTATATTGCCTAAGATTGTTCCTAACAGAATTGCCTACTTACAAATAGTTAGGCAGATGCATTGTTCTAATGTGATGCATTTGAGTTCCCATGACAAACAGTCTTTTATTCCTAGTACTCTATGTTTTGGAGATTTCACTGTGGTATCGAAGGAGGGTTATGGTCTCATTATGGATAAACTGATGCACTACAATATCAGGTGTGCTGAGGTAAAGAAAGGGTTTGATCTTGAGGGTTTTATTGACCTTGCTTGGAGAAAACAAAACCTCAATGGATTCACACATGTCCCCTATCCACACGATGATGTCATCAGGAATTTGGAAGAGATTGAAGTTGAACTGGTGGTTGAGAAATATAATAGGGACTTAGATGAAAAGAGGAAACAACTGGCAGAGGTAGAGTTGTTATCTTTTGGTGATGAAGAACCTGCAGAACAAGAGGAGCCACATCAACAGACAACAAGAATGTCCAAATGAAAGATGCAACAATACCAATCTTCTGGTATAGTACATGATGAGGAGGGGTCTGCTAATGAAGACCCAAGACAAATAGCATACAATTCTTTTATTTCAGATGATAAATTTATTCATTCTAAAGAATTCAAATCATTTTTATATAAATGCAAAGGGAAAGAAATCAGGGAGTCATTTGATGATATCTCTGCCAACAATGAAAGACAGTTACTTGGTATGTTGAAGATAACAGTGGATAGTGAATTGCAAGATATGACCCCTAGTAAGGGTAGATAGCTGCTCAAAGAAGTAGGGGTGATGATCTTTCCTGGTCTTGATTTGAATTCTACTCTAGTATTTGATAGTTTTCTGCATAATACAGATGATAAATACAAGAGCACTCCAGAAGGTGTCACTGAAGTATATATGGGCACCAAATATAATAATGATGAAAATTCATTAATGATATGGGCCCTGTATCCTCCCCATAAAAAGATAACCATTATAGACATTGAGAATACTTTTGGCCATGTCATGACTTTGAAGGCAGGGGAGACTGACCCCTTGATCACTATAGACATTGGCATTAATGTTGCAAAGTTGAATAAGGCACAGGCTCAAATGTTAATCAAAGAAAGAGATTCATACAAATTGAGCTATGAGAGATTAACCTATTGACTTTTTCCCAGACTGGATGCTTATTCCCAGATTTCCCTACAAGGTAGCCATCAGTGATCAACAAGATCTCTGGGCCAGGGGGCCAACAGTGTAGGAGATAGACTCTATATTTTATCTCCTCTTCTTCTTCAGGCTCTGCAAGACCTAGGGGGGTATTCCCTACTCAACATCCATGAGGATATGCATACAAGGCTGGGATGCTGACAGAAAGCAGATAGTCCTCTTGTAAGTAGACCAAAACTGAAAGATAAGAGCAAAGGGGCTAGCTTTGGGCCTATTAGCAGTTGTAGACAGAGGACTGAGGATCCTAAACTAATTCTAATGTCCTAATGTTTGTTTTAGATTTTGATTTGGATTTTAAGTTTGGATGCAAAGCTGGACATGGTTATAACACAAAAAACAAAGCATGATTGGTGCCTATCCAGGGCCTGGAGTCAGTAGACATACACCTGTGAATGATCAGCATGAACAGCTAAAACTGGATTTCAAGGGGATATATGTGATACCTGCCTTACAGATATCTCCCAATACAGAGTGTTAAGTTATCTCTACTTATGGCATCCCTACTGTAGTATACCCTTCCCAATGTTCAACCTGAAAATAGTTTAATCTACCCCTTGAGCAGAAGTTAAAAGATCAGACATTCAACATAGGAATTCTATGCTCTAGAATCTAAACATTACCCAAATATCCAGATTCAGAAGAAGAATACATGCAATACTGGAGACAGAATTAACACAACACATGCTAAGATAGCATTTCTCATATAAGATCAATCATGAAATCAGTGGGTTCATGCCAAAAGACATACAACAAGAGATACATAAACTCACAGGTTAAGCTGTACAGAGCAACCAGATCAGCTTGTTATGAGTTACAGAGCCAAAAATCTTCAACTTTCAACAACCTTGAATGAATAACACCGTCTGCATTATATAGCAGGAGGGTGTATTCAGCATTGACTACCAGGTTGACCAAAAATCCCGCTAGATACACAGTATCATAAAAATGGCGCTCAAACACAACCAGATTGGCACCCAAACTTGAATGCAGCAGGTAGGGGAGGAGACAGGAAGATTTCTCGAGCCCTGCGCCACTGTCTGCTGATGTACACCTTCAATCAGGTACCAGATCCGCCCATACCTCTACAACCTTCGCCATTAATGGCGCACCAACCCGCGGCCTTGGGAAGAACATCAAACAGTCGATCACAACCACTTCCCGCCGAGATTCATCATCATGATATTTTGAATATGCAGGATATCAATATCCCACATGCACCCCGCGATGACCTCATTAACACTTTATATACTAGGTCATGAGCATATATCATGTCAGTGCTTTTGCTCCTGACAACACTAGTATAAGACTTCATCATCATCATCCTCCAGCAGCATGATATCCTGTTGCTTGAAATATCACCCTGACGTCAGCATCACATCGCAATATAACCTGCATGATAATCGCCTTCATCGGCACAACCTGATCCATCGGAGGAACATCCTCCTGCTAAGCCTATACCAAAAGTCTGGCCGATGAACATCCTGATGACGTCATCATCATATCCTGCTGATGTCATCATCATATCTGCCTACTGCGCACCTCCTCATATCCGGATGACGTCATCATCATGTTTGCAAATATCAGGAGATCTCCACAAGATGATCTGTGTTAGAAATATGACCCCCCCGGACCTTGATGACGTCATCATCATATCGACATCAGGATGATATTCGGAAGATAACCGGATATTTGGAAATATCATCCTGATGCACAAATATCAGGTTGCACTGTAGCTCCACTATAAGATCGGGGCGATAGACGAATATGATGATGCTTGAAAAGATCACCCCCACTAGATAATGCACGAAGCCGGCAGGCGGATATTTCCTTGATATCAGCATCATCATGACGCTGGAACAAACATACACCCGGGTGATATGAAAATATCACCCCCTCCTTCGGAAATAGCATGATGCAGATAGGCAGAAAGATCACCCTGTCATAAGAATGACGTTAGCATCATCAGGATGACAAAACAATGAACCACGAAGTGATACAACATCATCAGGATGATATTGACTAAGATCATCCTGACGTTCAAATATGATGACCCCGGTGAATATCGGGTCACACTTAGAACTCTTCAGCAACATCATCAGGATGATCATAACCAAGATCACCCGATGATAAAAATATCACCCCGGCGAAATATCATGAAGGCAGAAAATATGATGACCCTCGCAAGCAACACGGTGATAACTGGAAATATGATGATGATGATGACCTCCCTTAAGAAAGAACAAGTTGGGTCGAACAACTCAAAGAATAACCCCTTCAGAATATCGGGGCAACATCATCATCATGTTTGGGCAAGGTGATAATTGGAAGATCACCGGATACTTGAAAGATCACCCTCCGCAAGAAAACTAAGGCACACTGTAGCTCATCAGCAGGATCAGGATGATAACCAAACATCACCCGATATTGAAATATGATGATGATGATGAAAAGAAAGTCGACAGAAAACATGATGATGCTGACCATCATCGAAGACAATATGATGATGATGACCTCCTCTTCAAAGAAAATATGATGATGCAGCTGAAAAATGCTGAGGAGGTCCAACACTTGGAGTATTTTTTTGGATTTTTAGGGAAAGTGCCTGCATGAGAATTGCTCAAAAATTGTCAGTCAATTCAGGCACTAACAGTGGCTCTGTCTGGGGACGTGCAGGTGCAAGACTGCAGCGAGAACCCCAGATCTCTGGGATGCAGACCAGTCCCTTATCCATTGGGCACAGAGTCATGATGTTATATTGATCTGCATCACCAAACTCATTATTTTTAAACATCATTTTGGCGGCCCCGGGCAACCAAAAAGGAAAAACCATAATTTTTTCTTGTCAAATGCCTGATTCCAAACTGGAATATCCCAATCCCAACTGAAAAGATTGGCATAATCTGCCCATGATGTCATCTGCTTAAAAAGATATTCCACCAGTTTTGAAAGCTTGCCACCATCATTTTCAGCTCTGTCATTTTGGATTTCAGAATTAGACATATAACCATACACATAATATTCTTCAACATTAGGCAGCACATGTAGGTTATGTCCCTTAGACAGTACATCATACTGCTCTTGGCACTCTTTATCATTTATCTGGCTGCTGCACATTATCAGGCACTCATCCAGCTGATCCAACAATTCAAAATACTCAAAAAATATGAGACCCCTAATATCTACTGATATTGAAAACAAATCTTGATCCACACATCCAATGTTACACATGTCTGAATCAGGTGATGATGAACATTCATTATTCACAGTTTGCAAATCAGTATCATCATCTTCAAACAAAGGGTTAATCCTACACCAATGAGGGTCATGACTCACAACATTATATGCATCAACAGGCTCATCATAAAGGGGATTAACACTCACTGCAAAGGCCTCTACTTCTTCTTCATGACATTCCAATTCTTCTTCATTACTATCAGATCCAGAGTCATAAGAAAAACAAACCTGATCCATGCACTGGCCATGGATATCATTTTTATCATCTAATTGCCCCGCATATAAGATTGCTATTGTTTCAATGCACTCTGAAGTTGAACAATCTGCATCATTTTCCAGCCCTCCAATGCTTCCCGATGAAACTGATATTGATTCTTGATCCATATGATCACAACTCTGCACAACTGGATCATTTAAACATGAAGACTCTTTGTTTAGGACTGGTATGCAAATATTACTTGAAAAATTATCATTTTCAACTTCACCTACTGGGCAAAAAAGGACATCCTCCTCTATGATAGAAACATCATCCACTTGGAATGATGCAAAAACTGGGACAACAGGGGTGTGAGTGCTACGACATTCATTGTCAATTCCTGAATTAAAACTTTCATCAACATTGGGGGCTGCAGGAGAACAAAAATTTTCAGAAAAATAACCCTTTTGTATTCCATACCTCCAATTGTTTTCAATATCTACTGCAAACTGATGTGCCTGATGCAATGTGGTGGGCTCCTTGTCTCTTAATCTGTAACTCATTTTCTTATCAAAGGCTCCCAAATAGACAACTAAGCACAGTGCATCATTAGGTCTCATGCATTCTGGAATTCTATTCAATGCCCTCATAAATCTGAGGTTAAAAGCTGGGATCAACTCATCTTCTTCAATATGGATGTACATGAAGTCACTAATAGCTGCATATTCAGAAACTCTTTCACCATACTGTACTAGAAATGCAGATTTAAAACCATGCCAAGAGCTGACAGAGTGAGCTGGAAGGTAGGAAAACCAGTCCCTTGCATCTTCATCTAGAGATTGAACAAATAATCTCATAACCACATCCTCATGGTCAATCTCAAAGTCATCTATCACATTCATAAACTGCTGCAAGTGTCTCTCAGCTGATTCATCCTTTATACCCTTAAATTTAGGCAAAAAATTTCTGATTTTAGGTGGAAAAGCATTTGGATAGCCACAAATGCCACTAAAATTTATGGGCTTATATCTATCTATGTTGAAGCTTCTTTTATTACATGGTTGGGATTGACTGTTATACATTTTTGCATTTGACACTTCACAAGGGTGCATAGGCAGATAATACATCCTTTATGTTTTTGCAACCCTCCTCTCTACTCAGATTTTATACTAACAATGACTTTAGGCACTCAAAATTCAAACTATTTTTTCAAACTTCCCTAAAGTCCTTTAAATGAGTCTTTTGAACAACATTGCATGCCCTTTGAAATACAAGGTAAGTTCTAATAAAAGCATGCAAGCTCTGTTTTCACCAATGTTCCCTTTTAACCAGTGCTTTTTCACCAAATAGGGAATCTGTCAAATAACATGAAATACCTGGATATGTTGCAGAAGCTGCAAATTCTTCTCTGACTGATTTTGTTCTTTTATCAAGTTCTTTGATGCAGAGTCGCCACCTCCTTGAAGAGGAATGAGCTTCAAACAAGCTGAAGCTGCAAATTGATTTCTTTCTTTCTGGGTCATCCACCAGCAGAGTCACATATACAACCTTTTTTCTCTGCTGCAACAAACAGTTTCCAGGTCTAATTTTTTAATCTTGTAGACTCAAACTTTCATGGATATGACATTGATCTCCCCAGCGGAGTCACCAATTTGTTGGTGACTCGGATGGGTCACAGATATATTACTGGAGATGATTAGATAGTACTTTTACTTCGATCCCCAGCGGAGTCGCCAATTTTTGTTGACTTTTTCCCAGACTGGATGCTTATTCCCAGATTTCCCTACAAGGTAGCCATCAGTGATCAACAGGATCTCTGGGCCAGGGGGCCAACAGTGTAGGAGATAGACTCTATATTTTATCTCCTCTTCTTCTTCAGGCTCTGCAAGACCTAGGGGGTATTCCCTACTCAACATCCATGAGGATATGCATACAAGGCTGGGATGCTGACAGAAAGCAGATAGTCCTCTTGTAAGTAGACCAAAACTGAAAGATAAGAGCAAAGGGGCTAGCTTTGGGCCTATTAGCAGTTGTAGACAGAGGACTGAGGATCCTAAACTAATTCTAATGTCCTAATGTTTGTTTTAGATTTTGATTTGGATTTTAAGTTTGGATGCAAAGCTGGACATGGTTATAACACAAAAAACAAAGCATGATTGGTGCCTATCCAGGGCCTGGAGTCAGTAGACATACACCTGTGAATGATCAGCATGAACAGCTAAAACTGGATTTCAAGGGGATATATGTGATACCTGCCTTACAGATATCTCCCAATACAGAGTGTTAAGTTATCTCTACTTATGGCATCCCTACTGCAGTATACCCTTCCCAATGTTCAACCTGAAAACAGTTTAATCTACCCCTTGAGCAGAAGTTAAAAGATCAGACATTCAACATAGGAATTCTATGCTCTAGAATCTAAACATTACCCAAATATCTAGATTCAAAAGAAGAATACATGCAATACTGGAGACAGAATTAACACAACACATGCTAAGATAGCATTTCTCATATAAGATCAATCATGAAATCAGTGGGTTCATGCCAAAAGACATACAACAAGAGATACATAAACTCACAGGTTAAGCTGTACAGAGCAACCAGATCAGCTTGTTATGAGTTACAGAGCCAAAAATCTTCAACTTTCAACAACCTTGAATGAATAACACCGTCTGCATTATATAGCAGGAGGGTGTATTCAGCATTGACTACCAGGTTGACCAAAAATCCTGCCAGATACACAGTATCATAAAAATGGCGCTCAAACACAACCAGATTGGTGCCCAAACTTGAATGCAGTAGGTAGGGGAGGAGACAGGAAGATTTCTCGAGCCCTGCGCCACTGTCCACTGATGTACAGCTTCAATCGGGTACCAGATCCGCCCATACCTCTGCAACCTTCGCCATTAATGGCGCACCAACCCGCGGCCTTGGGAAGAACATCAAACAGTCGATCGCAACCACTTCCCACCGAGATTCATCATCATGATATTTCGAATATGCAGGATATCAATATCCCACATGCACCCCACGATGACCTCATTAACACTTTATATACTAGGTCATGAGCATATATCATGTCGGTGCTTTTGCTCCTGACAACACTAGTATAAGACTTCATCATCATCATCCTCCAGCAGCATGATATCATGTTGCTTGAAATATCACCCTGATGTCAGCATCACATCGCAATATAACCTGCATGATAATCGCCTTCATCGGCACAACCTGATCCATCGGAGGAACATCCTCCTGCTGAGCCTATACCGAAAGTCTGGCCGATGAACATCCTGATGACGTCATCATCATATCCTGCTGATGTCATCATCATATCTGCCTACTGCGCACCTCCTCATATCCGGATGACGTCATCATCATGTTTGCAAATATCGGGAGATCTCCACAAGATGATCTGTGTTAGAAATATGACCCCCCGGACCTTGATGACGTCATCATCATATCGACATCAGGATGATATTCGGAAGATAACCAGATATTTGGAAATATCATCCTGATGCACAAATATCAGGTTGCACTGTAGCTCCACTATAAGATCGGGGCGATAGACGAATATGATGATGCTTGAAAAGATCACCCCCACTAGATAATGCACGAAGCCGGCAGGCAGATATTTCCTTGATATCAGCATCATCATGACGCTGGAACAAACATACACCTGGGTGATATGAAAATATCACCCCCTCCTTCGGAAATAGCATGATGCAGATAGGCAGAAAGATCACCCTGTCATAAGAATGACGTCAGCATCATCAGGATGACAAAACAACGAACCACAAAGTGATACAACATCATCAGGATGATATTGACTAAGATCATCCTGACATTCAAATATGATGACCCCGGTGAATATCGGGTCACACTTAGAACTCTTCAGCAACATCATCAGGATGATCATAACCAAGATCACCCGATGATAAAAATATCACCCCGGCGAAATATCATGAAGGTAGAAAATATGATGACCCTCGCAAGCAACACGGTGATAACTGGAAATATGATGATGATGATGACCTCCCTTAAGAAAGAACAAGTCGGGTCGAACAACTCAAAGAATAACCCCTTCAGAATATCGGGGCAACATCATCATCATGTTTGGGCAAGGTGATAATTGGAAGATCACCGGATACTTGAAAGATCACCCTCCGCAAGAAAACTAAGGCACACTGTAGCTCGTCAGCAGGATCAGGATGATAACCAAACATCACCCAATATTGAAATATGATGATGACGATGAAAAGCAAGTCGACAGAAAACATGATGATGCTGACCATCATCGAAGACAATATGATGATGATGACCTCCTCTTCGAAGAAAATATGATGATGCAGCTGAAAAATGCTGAGGAGGTCCAACACTTGGAGTATTTTTTTGGATTTTTAGGGAAAGTGCCTGCATGAGAATTGCTCAAAAATTGTCAGTCAATTCAGGCACTAACATAACCAACGAAAATGACTATTTGAAAGAAGTTGTTAAGAGCACCTTTGGGGGGTCAGTAAAAAGATTAACTTAGGGAGAAAGCTCACAAAGTACCCAACCACCATCTATTGACTAGATTGCTCAAATCTAGATTGATACACTTGCCATAGTACTCTAGAACAGGCATACCAATATGATACATTAGCTGAGCCAATTTTGGGATAATTATTCTCAAAATTATAAAGAAATCCAAGAGCATGAGAGGCTTGACAAAAGGTTGCAGGAGAAACTAAATGAGATAGAGTAAAGATACTTCTGACATTACAGGTACCTCCAATGCAAAATAATTGATCGAGCAGCATCAGAAGTATTATGACCAACTTAAGAATGATGCCAAAGAATGTGTTGAAGCCTCGAAAGCAGGAGTGCCCATGTTGTTCAAGAGCGAAAAAGAATTAAAGAGCAAAGAGGAATGGAGCAGAGACTATCAAGTGATATTGCATGAAGCCTTAGAAGCTCTTAAGGACAAAGACTCTACATCCAGGGAAGCCTGCAAGCATTTGGAGAAGATGGTTACAATGGATGTGATCACAAGAAATGCTATTGAATTTACTGATTCACATCACAGCCAAAATTACTTAGATCATATTGCTCAGCTATACTTGTGGTTAAATAGAGATTAAGCATTGTTATTTTATTGTTGTTATGTTAATCATGTTAATTCCCAAAAGACTTCTTTGAAGAGTTATGTGTCTTCATAAGTATTCCTATATAAGTTGAACATATGATGCTAAATTATCATCAGCAATAGAATATAATACATAAAGTTTACAATGTTTTTCAAAGACCATGTTGCAAGTATATTATTGAAGAAGTAAATTGAAGTTCTCTGATTCTATGGTTTTATTCCAGCATCAATCATTTGTTTAAATTACTCAATTGTATGGTTGTCTCCAGTTCACTATTTCCTTGTTATTCAGATTAATATATCAAGTATATATTTAATTTGTCAATGCACATTTGCTGTAGTTGTGTGCTTGGATTAATTGGTTTCCATTACAGGAATTAAAATCCTTCTGAT
This sequence comes from Cunninghamia lanceolata, assembly GCA_027924645.1. Taxonomy (NCBI): domain Eukaryota; kingdom Viridiplantae; phylum Streptophyta; class Pinopsida; order Cupressales; family Cupressaceae; genus Cunninghamia; species Cunninghamia lanceolata. Next base: position 26,424,727 of record BSBN01000047.1, read on the forward strand.
CAGTCACAGTAACCTGGAAGTGTTAGTTTGGATAACTAAGAAGAACCATATAATTAGAATTACCATTCTATCTCCAAGTTAATATTATCTGTTATTCTTGCATATTTCATTCAATTGGTTCCTTCAAGAAAGGATTAAATTACCTTCTGGTGCAAAATAAGAAATCTGATTATATTGGTTGGATTATTAAGAAGAGTTTGTCAGTCATTTCCTTGCATGTTTATACAAGTTATAAACTAAAATATTGTGCCAAGCAGTTAGAGTTACTGCCAACTATAAGCCACTAGTCTTAGTCTTCCATTTTCCACTATAGGTAGATTCATTTACTTAGTCAAAACATTTGCACTCAATTTGCTTTAATTTCCAAGGTTCACCCGCCTAGGTGTAGCAGGACCTAAAGTGCAGGGAGTCATCAAACCCTAAAGGTTGATTCCATCACGTTAGTTCAAAAACATTGCGAATCTAGGCATAGAGCCTGGCATATTCTTAGGATTAGTAACCTTTATTTTTGAGACATAACAGTAGAAAACTGACACATATGACAACATTTGATATGTTTAGTTGTATCTTAAAAAATAGTGGGCCAGTAATACCCTGTTTTGAGGATAGCATGAGTGGTAGCTAAGTATGATACATGTGTAGTTCCAAACTTGTCATGTAATTTTGCTAGCACTTTATCTGCTTCTTGCCTTTCTAGGCATCTATGGTATATTCCCTCATAGTTCTTCTTGAAAAGGAATCCTCCTTTTATCATGTATTCCTATGATCTTATTTTTAAGGCTCTCCTTTATGAGGCCTGCAATCTTGAAGGGCATCTTCCAGCAATCAAGATGCGCATGATGTCTGAATACCAATCTCCATCTTCTTTTGCATTTATGACATACTGCTAGCTCATGATGTTGGGATCTATTTCAGATATCATCTGCCTCAAAGCTTGTCCTCTCACTAATTTCATGGGTGTTATGTCCATATCATACTCTTGGAGAACAATTATCCATTTGGCTCTCTTTTCACCTAGTTCACTTTGCATTAAAAGCATCTTTACTACTGCATCAGGTACTATAGCGATCACCTTACTTCTTAAGATGTAATGTCTAAACTTCTTGACTGCTCAAACCAGAGCAAGTGCTTGTCTTTCAACATCCATGTATCTAAGTTTTGCATCTCTGAAAGGACAACTCATGAAGGCTATAGGCTTTTCTTCTTTAGCCTCATTTCTCTATGTTAATACTGTTGCAGATGTATGTTATGAAGCAAATGAGTAAATATAGAAATCTTTGGTATAATCTGGACTGATTAGGACTAGAGCATTAGATATGGCTTTCTTGATATCTTCAAAAGCTACTCTAGCTTCAGGTGTCCACTCAATTTTGGCGTCCTTCTTGAGCATGGCATTCAATGATCTGACAATTTCTGCAAAGCCAATAATAAACTTTCTAACAAAATTAATCTTACCAAAGTAAGATTTGAGCTCCTTCTTACTTCTGGGAAGCTGTATCTTCATAATTGATTCTACTCTCTCAGGGTCTATGATGATCCCATTCTCTATTATCAAGTGACCTAATAGCTTCCCTGTAGTTACCCCAAATATGCATTTCTTAGGGTTTAGGGATATTCCATAATGTTCACATTTCTTTAATACCTTCCTGAGGTCTTCCACACGATTCCCTCTTTCTTTAGAGAAGACTATCATGTCATCCATGTATATGACTATACATTTACCAATCAGGCCTCTAAAGGCTATATCCATTGCTTATTGAAATGTTGCCCCAACATTTATCAATCCAAAAGGCATGCGCCTGTAGGAAAATATTCCCCACTTTGTGGTGAATGTAGTTTTCAATCTATCTATCTTGTCTACTATCACCTGGTTGTAACATGAGAAACCATCCAAAAATGACATCATCTTTGCACCATTTACAATTTGCAAGACCTCATCCAGAGAAGGCAAAGGATAGTTATCCTTTTCAGAAGCTCTATTCAAATTTCTAATGTCTACACACAATCTGATATCACTATTCTTATTTCTTACTAGGACCAAGTTTGCAACCCATGTAGAATGTCTCATAGGAAATATGATCCTGACATTAATCAGTTTCTTAACTTCCTCAAAAATGATGGGCTTTAGCAATGTATTAACAGGTCTCTATTTCTATCTAAAAGGCTTGACATCTAGCTTTAAAGGTATAGTATGAGTGATGATTGATGTATCATAAGTTTTCAACTCATCATATGTCCAGGCAATGACATGGATATAATCTTTAAGTGCTTGGGTTATGTTGAATTTTTCCCAAATTGGATGCTTCCTAGTTGTCCCTACAAGGTCGCCATCATTGATCAATAGGATTTCTGGGCTAGGGGCCAACAGTACAGGAGATAGACCCTATAAATATCTCCTCTCCTTCTTCAGGCTCTATAGAACCAAGGGGGGTATTCCCTATTCAACATCCATAAAATATGCCTGTGAACTTACTGGGATGTTGACACAAAGTAGATAAATCCTCTCTTATGCAGACCAAAACTATGAAATAAGTACAAAGGGGCTAGCTTTGGGCCTATGCTCAGTTGTGAGATAGAGGATTTTGGTCCTAAAACCACTTTTAATATCCTAAAGGTTTATATTTGAAGTTTGAATTTGTATTTTGTGTTTGGATGCAAGACTGGGACCTTGGGTTGTAACCTCAATACAAGACCAGACTGATGCCTATCTTGGGGCTCAGAGTCAATAGACATACACATGTGAATGATTACCATAAACTTAATAACTGAGTTTCAAGGGGAAATTTTTAGTGTCTGCCTTACAGACACTTCCCAAGACTGAGTATTTAGTCATTCATACTTAATGGTATCCTTGTTGCAGCATACCTTTTCCCAATGCTTAACCTAAAATATTTAATTTGTTCCTTGAACAAAGATAAGAGATTAAACATTCAACATAGAAAATCCATGTTCTTGAATCCCAAATAACCCTTAGCTATTTAGATTCAAAAGAAAAGATGCCCACAACTTGGCAACAAATAACCAAACACATGGAACAAAGCACTTCTCATATAAAAAAACAACATGAAACTAGTAAAATTATGCATAAAACATTAAACATATGATTCATAAACTCACAAGACACCAAAACAAAGCCACCAGCAAAACTGTATCTTATTACTCCACCAAAATTTTGCCCAGGTCTTCAACAACCAGAAAAATGAGTGACACAATTTTGATATAAACCAAGAACGTGTGCTCAGTAATCAAGTACAATGGTCAACTCAAAATGTTGCCAAATACATTGCACCATCAGAATGGCACCAAGAACATTCAATGTCTAGGTAGAAGAAGAAGAAGGGAGTGGTTGAATTCAGGAAGTGTGCCACTATTTGGAGATTTTCCTTTAAAAATGGTAGCTAGCCTGTCCATTTAGACCCATACTTCCACAAATTTGCCATTAATGGCCAACCTACCGATTTTGAAATGTAGCAGTTTGCATGTTTTGAAATCCTTCCTTCAAAAATTTGAAATAGGGCCGTCAATTCCTTCTTCCTACTGAGATCTACAGCTTCAATTTGATCGGGCAATCCAGTCACCAGCTTTGAAAAGTCATCAGCCAATGAAAACGTGCCACGCAGGTGTCTTTTTTCCTTTTTGACTTTTTGTAGCATGAACATACATTTCTCCCCTTTCGCCCAATTTGCCTTCAAGTCTTTGTATATGCAGTTGTATATACATACAACTGCCCTTGGACACGTGGCAGCCATTGATTTAATCTCCATCGTTGTGTATTGCATCTCCATCGGCCATCAGAAAGACCCTAAAATGAGCTGCCGATACGCTAAGTCACACCGAAATCCCTTTGCATGTGACCCTTTGTATATATGATTGTATGTCCAAAGATACAATCACAAATATACATACAAAGTGGAACTCAAAAGATTATCGGCCACATTTGATTCTTCAGAACAGGTCCAGCTTGTAACTTTTCCATTTGTATATCAGCCTTGTATATCACATATACAATGCGAATATACAAGTAGAACTATATACAATCACTTGTTCATTGCAAACATGCATCTGACCCTTGTATGTTAACATTGTATATTCCCTTGTATCTTCCCTTTGTATGTCTATACATAGAAATGCGAATGTACAAGAAAAAGATGTATACAAACATGTCGGCCTTTATCAACTAAACTGTATACCTCTTCGGGTTTGGGCCTTATATATCAGGAAAGTATATTCCCTTGTATATGCGATTGTATATGCAAAGATAGAATCACCTATACATGCAATTGGTGGGCCCCAGGCTTTGTATCTATTGCTTATGTATAAACCTTGCATATTTCTTCCTTGCACTTGCAACTTGTATATGAGATACAATTGCCTTTTTATGTGTGGACCCCACCACTACTTAACCTGATTTGATAACTTTTGGGATCTGGGATTGTATATCATGCTTTATATGTCAAATTGTATCTATCACATACATACAATCCCTTTGATACAACTGCGGGCCTAACCACTGTTCACAACCTGATTTGAATCCTTCTGAAGTCTGCCACTTGTATATACCCGTTGTATATCGAATATACAACACAATATACATGCAAACTTTTACATACAATCATAGAATCTAACTTGGAATATGCCATATATAACCCAATATGCATACAATGATTTTCTCACTTTCAGAAGCTGATTGAAATTTATTTTCAGGTCCGGCCTTGCACATACAAAGACACATACATACAATGATGCACACAACCGTGGACCCTACCGTCTCTTAGAGATTTTTTGGACTTAACATTTTTTCTTTCTTTTCTTTTTAGCATGAAAGGAGAAAGCGGTAATGCAATGCTAAGGGGCCAGTCATTCAATGAGCTAAAAGGCTTAAGTTACAACTTAAACAACCGGGAACCCGCTACAGGAGGTCAATGACAAAATAGAAAATACAACGCAGGAGGCTGAGGGGAAATAAAACCTAAGGCATTAAGAGTTTGAGGGAATAAAAATATAAGCTTGCAGACTCGACTCAAACCCTAACCCTAGGTGGGCACCACCATTGGCTCCGACTGGGGACCTGCAGGCACAAGGCTGCAGCAAGAACCAGACCACTCCGAGATAGACTAGGCAAAATGCAAAATGCAAAACACCACCGACTATACAAGGAAGGTACATACTATTCACACCTAATTTACAATGTTCACACAAGATATTCATTCATGAGAAATAAGGTTTAAGGAATTGATCGTGCACAGGCAATTCCAGTAGTTCACCATTTAGGGCCTGGAGAAAGTAAGAATCTTCTCCATGAGTATTATTGATTTGATATGGGTCCATCCATAAGGGCTCAAATTTACCATGCTTTCCCTTATCCTGGTTCTTTGCATTCCAAACAAGGACTAAGTCACTTATCTGAAACTTCCTTTCTATGGCCCTTTTATCAAACAGATATTTCACCTTCTGTTGTTTCCTGATATTTGTCTTATGTGCTTCTCTTCTAATTTCATCCAATGCAACTAGTTGATTTATCCTTTCATTCATTGAATCCTCAATCTCTTTATAATTTTCTTGTATGAATCTATAAACTGGCAAGAGATTATTCATAGGTAACTTAGCTGGTGAGCCATACACTAGCTCAAAAGGTGACCTTCCAATTGATTTCTTCACTATTATCTGGTTAGCCCATAGTGTCATCTTTAACTTTGAATCCCATGTCCTTTTGTTCTTGTCTACCATCCTTTTGATGATTTTCATAAGGCTTCTGTTACTTGACTTTGCCTGACCATTTCTTTGTGGATGATATGGTGATGCATATGACAACTCAATCCCATAGTTGATGCAAAAATCAACAAACTCACTAGATCTGAAGCACATGGCATTGTCTATGACCACTTTGACTGGCACTCTAAATCTAATAATAATGTGTTCCAAAATGAAATCCATCACCACCCTACTTGTAGCTTTCTTAGTTGGAATGGCTTAAATCCATTTAGTAAAATAGTCAGTAGCGACCAAAATCCAACTATGTCCTCCACTTGATCTTTCTAAAATTTCCCCTATAAAATTAATTCCCCATTGCTGAAATGGAGCCTCCACAGTTACAGTTCTAAGGGGTAATGCACCTTCATACTTAAGTTTTCTTGAGAACCTTTGATAGGGATCACATTTTCTTACCATCTTTTGTGCATCTGAGAAAAGGGTCGGCTACTAATAGCCTGCTTTAAGATTTTTGTGAGCTGTTGTCTTGGCAGTGTAGTGTCCACCACACATTCCTTTGTGCATGTCATTTAAAATATCTATAGCTTGATTTTCATCCACACACCTAAGTAGTACACCATTAGGATTCTTCCAATATAATTCTCTTTGAATAATTATGTATTTGATAGCATGTAACTTTAAGGTCCTTTTTTGACTATCACTGAGATGGGAAGGGCAGTTCAAATTCTGCAAATAATACACAATATCCTTGTACCATTCAGATTCTGACATGTTAACAACTTCATCCTGAACTACATTTACCTAGCATGCTTCCAAATTTGATTATGTCATCATCTTAGCCAAACCCTGTCCCTTTACCAATTTTGTAATTTTTATCTCAATGTTGAACTCTTGTAACTTGTTAATCCACCTACATCTTCCTATCACTTCCTGCTGAGTGAAAATGTCCTTAACTGCTGCATGGGACACATATGCAACTATCTAAGATCCTACTAAGTATGGCCTAAAGCTTTTGACTGCCCTAACCAATGCATATGCCTACTTTTCCATGATATCATATTTCAATTCAGCTACCTGCAATGACATGCTAAAGAAAGCAATAGGTTGCTCAAAACCGTCTTTATTTTTCTATAATAAACATGTAACAATAGTGTGAAAAGAGGCAAATGAGAACAACTGAAGTGGCTTAGAAAAATTAGCAGATCTCAACATAGGAGCCACCTTTATAGCTTCTTTGATATTCTAAAATGATCTAGTTGCTTCACTTTCCCATTTGATAGTTTCACCCTTATTTAACATTTTAGAAATATCCTTTGTAATATCTACAAAGTTGGGAATGAATCTTCTAACAAAGTTAATCTGCCCAAAGAAAGACTGAATGCCTTTCACCGTTTTAGGAATTTGAATTCTATCAATTGCAGCAACCCTTTCAGGATCAATCCTAATTCCATCCTTGGAAACAATGTGTCCCAATAGTTTTCCTTCTACTACCCCAAAAGTACATTTCTTTGGGTTAAGTGAAATGCCATATTCCAATGCCCTAATGAAAATTTGTTCTAGATGCATGCAATGTTGCTCCTCTCTTTTTGAATAAGTAGTTAAATCATCCTGACATACAGCCAAAATTGAGTCAATTAATCCTGCAAAAGCAACATCCATAGCCCTCTGAAATGTAGCACCTGCATTTGTTAGTCCAAATGGCATTCTTACATATACATAAGTCCCCCATGGAGTGGTGAAGGTAGTCTTATATTGTTCAGATTCTTTTACCTTCACCTAATTATATCCTGAAAATCCATCCATCATGGATAAAAGCTCACAACTAGTTACCTTCTGCAACATCGTCTCCATGTTAGGCAGTGGATAATTATCCTTTAAAGAAGATACATTCAAATTTTTGAAGTCCACACAAAGTCTTATATCACCATTTTTCTTTCTAACTGGGACAAGATTGGACACCCAAGTTGAGTGTTTGATAGGCACAATTATTCCAGCCTCCCTAATCTTTACAAGCTCTTCCTGCATTTTTAGAGCCAGAGTTGGGTTAATAGGTCTTTGTTTCTATTTGAATGGCTTAGCTCCAGGCTTCAAAGGAATCTCATGCTAGAATAAGTCTTCTCTATAAGCTTTTAAGTCCTCATATGACCATGCAGAGACATGCTTATATTTTTTCAATAATGCAATCAACATACTCCTAATGTGTGGCTTGAGATGTTTGCCAATATATACCCTTTTGGGGGCATGGCATGTCCCCAAGTTTATCTCCTCCAAGTCATTCTTGTTTGTAGGAGATGCCTTTGTAACAAGCTGGTCTCTATTGTCAAATGCTCTTTCTAAAGCAACTAGCCCTCTGGGGATTTTATTTGTTTTAAGTTGAATTACTTCTTTCCCCAAAAGAGTTTCTTTTCCATTCACAACTTCTACAAAGTTCTGAAAATCAATCTCTTGGTTCTCATATTCATCTATACAGTGTAGGAATCTCAACAAATCTCTATCATCATCAAACACCCTCTAACTGCATATATTATCTGGTACTGCAGGTCTAATTTTAACTTCAACATTTTTAACATTAGATAGAGTGACATCATCAGGCCTTATGGCCACGTTAGCCAAAAAGTATGCCATGACATTCTTTGATCTTTCTATCCAATTTATTGAAAAAGCATCAAATAATTCAATTGTCCCATACAACGTGCTTATACTATTTTAACCTCTTATTTTTAGAAGCATATTTATCTCTCACTTGGGAAACAATTAATTTTGAATCTCTAAACACTTTTAGCATCTTAATCCCATGCTTCAAAGCAACATTTAATCCTAGTAGCAGAGCTTCATATTCTGAAATATTACTTGTGCAGGCAAACTTTAATAGGAAAGAGAATTTCAGCAGCTTACCTGCTGGAGACAAAAACACAACTCCAACACTAGAACCCTCCTTTGAACAAGCTCCATCAATAGACATAGTCCAGAGACCCTATTGGTCAAGTTCTTGAATGTAAAAATCTCTCCCTTTGCTTTCTTGATCATCTAAGACAATTCTGAAATTCTCATAGTCAATATCCACAAAATAGACATGCTCTTCTGAATCTTGATCTTCAACTATTTCTGGTGACCTCTCTTCTCTAACCAGTTTGACATCTCTACCATTCATTGGGATCATAGCATATGATAAATCTAACTGCGTACTTCCTCCAACCAATGCTGCCCATCTTCTTGACAACAACATACCATACTGTGGCTTTATGTTAACTACTGTTATGTTCATTCTATAAGTTTTTTTTGGATATGCTGCTAGCATAAAATCCACATCCTTCATGATTCATATAACTGGTACCTCCCTAGCATCCATTGCATAGCATTTTCCACATGCCTTATCTATTTTCAATCCATCTTGTTGCATGATAGCCAAAGGCATAATATTTGTTGATGCTCCTGAGTCAAGCATACAATTCTTGATTACTTTTCCATTGATAACAAGGGAGACATAAAACGGTTCAACCTATGAAGGGCATTTTGTCATTGTCACACCCAGATAGACTTCAAGAACCTCATCCTCATCAATACACAAGGCTTGTTTCTTACCCTAAGTCTCAACATTCTGCTCGGCCTGACAAGCTACTCCTGAAATTAGGGACAATGCTTTATTCCTGAATTCTTCAACTTTCATCATCTCCATTAACAGAACAGAGACCTTTATCTAGGATAAAACCTAAGTTACATCAAAGGGAGCATAATTTTGTATAACAATTGTAGCTTGAGCCATGGTTTTATTCTTATCCTGAGCTGAGCCAGCCTTAATTTTAATGGTCTTCTGACTGTCATCCACAGCCTGAGAATTTTTATTTTGATCCTCATTTTGGGGAACCTCATTTTCTAGTCTTTGAGAATCATGACTTGGTTTTTGCTTAGAATTTTTCTTATTATTGTTCCATCGAGTCTTATGTGGCTCAACGCCTTTATGATTATGCATTGGTTGGTTTACAAAGGTGTCTTCTAGTTGACGTGGATCACCTACCTGAGCCTTACCTCTAAGGTTATAGTTTCTCTTGACCTGAGCCACTACTGTAGCTGTGAGAGCTCTAATCTCTTCATTAGAAGGCCTTCTAAAATTATTTAGAAAGATGTGTGAGTCCTGCGCATAAGCATAGTTATCTTCATCATCCTCATCACAAGAAATCTGTTGGCAGACCTGAGTCCCATAATTCGTGCTTTCATCAGCATCATAAGAAGAATACCCCCTATTTGTGAACAACATATTGACACTATCATCCTCCATACAATGTGGCTCATTGCATTCATCACAGGAAAAAACATTATTATACAAAGATTGAACAATCATACATTATGATTGTGAGTGAGGCATTTGACAAATTATGCACCATGGGATATCATCAACAATGTTGACAGTTTTCTTCAAAGGATCAGGAGTCTCCTTAACATTTTGAGCTCTTTGATTAGTGTTTCTATTTGAGAGAATGGGTTTACCATTATGCCAATTAGTGTTATATGGCATATCATGCAATGATGGTCTCTTCTCTTGTCTTTGGTAAACCTGCCTTTCGGGACCTACCCCCTTTTCAATTTTAGCAAGTCTATAACTTAGGTCCTTAACAATAGTTGTCAATTTATCCAATTTCTCTTCAGAAGTAGATGCATTACCTTGAGTACTTTGAGACTTATTATTCAGATTTTGTAGAATCTTTACATCATCCCTTCTATTTGTCTTACTAGATGCTTTCCTATTATTTTCAATGTTGGTTGCAATTCTAAAAGCATCCCTGAGGCTAGTAGGACCCTTATCTATTAACCCATAAGTTGTTTTAGCATCAAAAGAATTTATGTATAGTACTATGCACATTGGTTCATTAGGCCTCATGTGAAGTGGTAATTTATTCAACACTCTAGTGAACCTAGCATTAAAATCTACAACCTGCTCATTTGACCCCTTAGTAATACCAGTGAATTCATTTATAAAAAAGCTTGGATCAGTCTTATCACCATATTATTCTTTAAAAATCCTTCTGAAGTCATCCCATGATGAGATACTCTGGTCAGGTAGACCTTTATACCACTCTCTAGCTTCATCAATTAAGGACTGCATAAACAATTTCATAAAAACATCTTCATGTTCAACCTCAAAATTGTCCATAACATTCTGAAAGGCCTTCAAATGATCTTCCCCTAACACAACATTGTTTCCTGAAGACTTTGGTATCTGAAGTCTTACATGTTTATCAATGGGATAAGGGTAACTAGGAATACCATTAAAAACTAGCTGCCTGAATCTATCCAACTACATAGGCTATCTACCAAACTGATTAACATTTGCATTCCTATTAGCATTCTGATTTCTCACATTGTTCAATGGTACCCTAACATTGTTTATATTTTATCTCTGATCATTCTGTTGATTCTAAATTTCATTTCTTTGCTGGTTTCTCAGCACATTTGCATTATCAAGGGTGGGAATTGAATCATGTTGAGCAATTTTTAGAGCTTGCACCCTTTGTCTCATATCATCTCTAATCCTCAAAGCCTGCAAATATTCTAATTCAACCCTTAGGTTCTTGATATCTTCAGCTAATTCTTCATCTTTAGGCATAGAAGAGGATGGTCCCATTCCATTTTGATCATCATCATCATCCCTTAGGGACTCAATTTCTTCAAATCTGTCAGGGGGATCTAAGAAAGGGAGTTCCTGAAACACCTCTGACCTCATTTTCAATCTATCACCTTGTTGTCTTTCATATACATCTTGAATTTCAGCCTCTGTGTTTGAAAAATAAGGTGCTTGCTGCTCTGAAGATCTTGGATTATCTTGGGTATTATCATTGTTTCTAGGGCTAGGAGAACCTTCTTGACTAGCTTGAACAGTCCCTTTTTTCCTATACATCATTTTTCTGAGTAATTCTTCAAGAAAAGGATTACGCACGGATCTTCTCCCTTGCATACAAATTTCACCTTACCAGTTGGGAGATTTTTTCGGAGTCACCACCTACAACTAGGAATTAGTTTTTTTTAAAACCAAGGTTCTTACACAAAGCATTCCCTAGTAGAGTAGCCAAATCTGTTGGGTTTTTCCCAAACTAGATGCTTCCTAGTAATCCCTAAAAGGTAGCCATCATTGATCAACATGATTCCCAAGTCAGGGGCCAATAGTACAGGAGATAGACCCTATAAATATCTCCTCTCCTTCTTTAGGCTCTACAGAACCAAGGGGGGTATTCCCTATTCAACATCCATAAAATATGCCTGTGAACTTACTGGGATGTTGACACAAAGCAGATAAATCCTCTCTTATGCAGACTAAAACTGTGAAATAAGTGCAAAGGGGTTGGGCCTATGCTCAATTGTGAGACAGAGGATTTTGGTCCTAAAACTACTTCTAATATCCTAAAGGTTTATATTTGAAGTTTGAATTTGTATTTTGTGTTTGGATGCAAGACTGGGACCTTGGGTTGTAACCTCAATACAAGACCAGACTGGTGCCTATCTCGGGGCTCGGAGTCAATGGACATACACATGTGAATGATTACCATAAACTTAATAACTGAGTTTCAAGGGGAAATTTTTAGTGTCTGCCTTACAGACACTTCCCAAGACTGATTATTTAGTCATTCATACTTAATGGTATCCCTGTTGTAACATACCTTTTCCCAATGCTTAACCTAAAATATTTAATTTGTTCCTTGAACAAAGATAAGAGATTAAACATTCAACACAGAAAATCCATGTTCCTGAATCCCAACTAACCCTTAGCTATTTAGATTCAAAAGAAAAGATGCCAACAACTTGGAGACAAATAACCAAACACATGCAACAAAGCACTTCTCATATAAAAAAAACATGAAACCAGGAAAATTATGCATAAAACATTAAACATATGATTCATAAACTCACAAGACACCAAAATAGAGGCAGTAGCAAAACTGTATCTTATTACTCCACCAAAATTTTGCCCAAGTCTTCAACAACCAGAAAAATGAGTGACACAATTATGACATAAACCAAGAATGTGTACTCAGCAATCAAGTACAATGGTCAACTCAAAATGCTGCCAGATACATTGCACCATTAGAATGGTGCCAAGAACATTCAATGCCCAGGCAGAAGAAGAAGAATGGAGTGGTTGAATTCGGGAAGTATGCCACCATTTGGAGATTTTCCTTTAAAAATGGTAGCTGGCCTGTCCATTCAGACCCATACTTCCACAAATTTGCCATTAATGGCCAACTTACCAATTTTGAAATGCAACAGTTTGCGTGTTTTGAAATTCTTCCATTTGGAATGCAGCTGGGAACACGCAAAAATCCTTCCTTTAAAACTTTGAAACAGGGCCGTCGATTCCTTCTTCTCGCTGAGATCTGTGGCTTCAATTTGATTAGGCAATCCAGTCACCATCTTTGAAAAGTCATCGGCTAATGAAAATGTGCCACGCAGGTGTCTTTTTTCCTTTTTGACTTTTCATAGCATGAACATACATTTCTCCCCTTTCGCCCAATTTGCCTTCAAATCTTTGTATATGCAGTTGTATATACATACAACTGCCCTTGGACACATGGTAGTTGCTGATTTGATCTCCATCTTTGTGTATTGCATCTCCATCGGCCGTCGGAAAGACCCTAAAATGAGTCGCTGATATGCTAAGTCACACCGAAATCCCTTTGCATGTGACCCTTTGTATATATGATTGTATGTGCAAAGATACAATCGCAAATATACACACAAAGTGGAACTCAAAAGATTATCAACCACATTTGATTCTTCAGAACAGGTCTACCTTGTAACTTTTCCTTTTGTATATTAGCCTTGTATATCGCATATACAATGTGAATATACAAGTAGAATTGTATACAATCACTTGTTCATTGAAAACATGCATCTGACCCTTGTATGGTAATGTTGTATATTCCCTTGTATCTGCCTTTGTATGTCTAAACATACAAATGTGAATGTACAAGCAAAAGATGCATACAAACATGACGGCCTTTATCAACTAAACTGCATACCTTTTTGGGTCCGGACCTTGTATATCAGGAAAGTATATGCCCTTATATATGCGATTGTATGTGCAAAGATACAATCGCCCATACATGCAATTGGTGGGCCACAGGCTTTGTATCCATTTCTTATGTATAAACCTTGCATATTTCTTCCTTGCACCTGTGACTTGTATATGAGATACAATCGCCTTTGTTTGTGCAGACCCCACCACTGCTTAACCTGATTTGATAATTTTTGGAATCCAAGATTGTATATCCTGCTTTATATGTCAAATTGTATTTATCACATCCATACAATCCCTTTGATACAACCACAGGCCTGACCACTATTCACAACCTGATTTGAATCCTTCTGAAGTCCGCCACTTGTATATACCCATTGTATATCGAATATACAACACAATATACATCCAAACTTTTACATACAATCACAGAATCTAACCTGGAATATGCCATATACAACTCGATATGCATACAATGATTTTCTCACTTTTCATAAGCCGATTGAAATTTCTTTTCAGGTCCGGCCTTGCACATTACACACTTGCACATACAAAGACACATACATACAACGATGCACATAACTGTGGACCCCACCTCCGCTTAGAAATTTTTTGGACTTAACATTTTTTCTTTATTTTCTTTTTAGTGTGATGGGAGAAAGCGGTAATGTAATGCTAAGGGGCCGGTCATTCAATGAGCTAAAAGGCTTAAGTTACAACTTAAATGACTGGGAACCCATTACAGGAGGTCAACGACAAAATAGAAGATACAACGTAAGAGGCCGAGGGGAAATAAAACCTAAGACATTAAGAGTTTGAGGGAATAAAAATATAAGCTTGTAGACTCGACTCAAACCCTAACCCTAGGTGGGCACCACCAGGTTATTCCTTCCAGTTCTTCTTCTGTACATGCTTTTCTGATCAGGACATTCCTTTTTTCATCATCATGTCCAATGTTAACTTGTGAATACTCTCCTCCATCTGCTTTAGGGAGATCTTTCTATTTCAGCATGTTGTCTAAATCAAATGCTCTTTCCAACTCTATCATTCCTTTAGGAATCTTGTTGCTAAGCAACTCTAGGATTTCTTCTTATTCCTAGATATGATCTTCCACATTTCTTTCATCTATGATTTGTGCATCAAAGACATCTCTGTTGGAGATGAAGTCTAAAATATGTTGATCATCATCAAACACTTAGAGGTTGACTACATTATCTAGCATAGAGGGTACTGATACTAATTCAACTAAAAATCTCTTCAAACCAGATATAGACAATGGTTCCAAAGTACTTGTGGCCTGGGCCAAGGCATCTGCCCTGTGATTTTGTTCTCTAGGCACATGGGTGATGTTGAATGCATCAAAATCTTCTATCAGGTCCCATACCCTATGTCTGTAATTAGACAACTTCTTGTAATTATAAGAATATATGCCTCTTTACTTATCTTATTACCAACTCTGAGTCTCCAAAGACATGCAGAATCTTCACTTTCTTTCTGAGTGAAAATAATATCTCATGAATCAAGGCTTCATACTCTATCACATTATTTGTGCATGGGAATTGTAATATATATGCTACTAGGTAGGATTTACCAGTTGGATCAATAAGATCTATTCCTACTCTAGCCCCTTGTTTTGACTTGGATCCATCAAACCTGAGGATCCATGGCTTATCTTCAGTTAAAGGCTTATCTGGGCCTTCTCTTTTCTTTTTAGCTCTAGCAGCTGCACCATTTGATATCCATTTCAACTTTGGTATTTCAATTTTCTCAGACTTCATTTTGTCTGGCTGATGTGAAGCTGATATATCTTCTTTTTCTTTACCATCAAAAGGAAAATCCTTTGGACTAGGCATCATCTGCCTCTTCAGAATATGCAAACATAATGAACAAGTAGTTTCTGAATGTGGTGCTTCATGTAACCTGTACCATCCCTCAATCAGGGCATCCTGTGGGGATCCTTGCTATTGTATCATCTTTTGAGTCTGTTTTAATAAATATTCTTCTAACTTGGATAAATTACTGCCCCTATCTTCATTAGATAGTTCATAATCTGATTCAACCAAGCAATCACTCCCTGGGGTGATTTTCTTGTTACTCTTAGCATTCTTCTTGCTACACACTAAAATCTCTTCTATCATCTGAATAGAACCTTCATCATGATATGTGTCTTTTTATGTTCCTACGGATGACTAACAAAAATTAGTGTCACTATCACAATCTGAAGAACTTATTGTGGATGATGATGACGATGCCTCACTGCATGCTTGTTCTAGTTCCATCATGTCTAAGCAATCATCATAGGTCTTTTCAGAATGCGCCTCATCATGTAACCTGCACCATCCTTCAATTAAAACATTGTGAATAGGCACTTTTAAGAATTGACAATGTTGCACTTCTTTGGATAGGTGCATCTCAAAATTCTTGAAGTGATCTACCTCTATCTTATTTTCAGGGTTACAATCAGACTCTAAAATTATCATGTCATCCTGGAGATTATCATCATGAATGTGAACATCATACATGAGGATCTCTTCTATCTTGACGGTCTGGGGTCTGATGGAGTAGACTCCGGGTTCTACATCTACATACATGATCTCATTAGTTTTATTGTATTCAGTGATCATATGTTTCATGCAAGGTTCAGCATCTATCCTTATTTGATTAGGTATTCCTTTCCAAGGAAACCACATGTGACTAAAATTAGTGGACTTGTATCCATTAAGTATTTTTGACTAATCTCTGTTGAGTAGCATCCCATAGGTATCAAGTATATCCACTACCTGAATATCAATGTAGTACTAGATTCTTGGATCTGATGCTAGTTGCATATGAATGTGAGTTAGTTCTCCTACTACACTCACCTCTATTTTATCTAACTGTGTTACTTTCTTCAGTGACTTAGTAGGATGCAACTCTAAGGCATTGCATATAGATGGGGGCATCACATTCGTAGATGCTCCTGAATCTACTAAGCAATTATGCAAATTTTTACTAAACATCTTTATAGTAAGGAGAAAAGGAGGTGACTCAGTTTTATCTCTATAAAGAGTCATGTTTGAAGTCTCTGTAGCTTAAATAGTGGCTGGAGTTTTGTGTTTAACAATAACATCCCTAACAGCAAGATCCTTATTCCCAATCTGACCTAAGGTATGATTATCCTCCTTTGGAGCAGGATCATCTAAGGATTTCATGAAATTTTTTTTGATAGCTAGGGTTTTGAGTAATTTTGATAATGAGATACTGATTTTGATCTTTTTCATTTCATCTGCTAAGTATGTGACCAATTTATTAGACTCGGGAGGTAGATTGCCAGCTTTTGGTACTGTATTTTACGGTGCTAAGTACTGAGCATTAGCCTTAGGAAATCTAGGGTTATTGCTTGCCTTAGGATCAGGAGGAGTGTTGAAATTATTTGGAGGCAAGGATGTGGTCAAAGGACTAGCAGGTCTGTTTGAGTTATTCCTTAGGTTGTAATTATGCTTACCCTGATACTGTTGTTGATAAGCATGTACTTCTTCATGTTCAATTGATGGCTCATTTTCATCTTCAAATGGAAAAACATAATTAGTTTCAAAAGCCATGGCTGACTCTTCACATGCTAAGGTGTAATTTTGATGAGGTGACATTGCCTGCTGATGAGGATGATTAATGAAACTTTCTAGCAGTAGGGTATAATCATATCCACAGGGGACGATTTCATTTCCTTCAACACAAGGTGGATTACCTGAAGTGTTGGATACTTCAGTTTGGAATATACTGGCAGCAATCTTGAACTGAGGACAATCTAGCTCTACATGAGCACTGGTGTTATGTATCCTACACCAATTTCTTAGAGCTGCCTCTGCAAGGTTTACCCTAATGGTCTACTTAGGTTCACTAAGGGGCTGATTATCTAGGGGTGAAGGTAGAGAACCATTGTTTGGCCTAGTGTTCCACACTCTAGGCTATCTAGGGGGATTATTGTTACCATTGTTGTTATTGTAGTTGTTATTGTATCCCCTATCAGGATAATTAGGTCTATCATTGGCATATCCTCTATTCTAATTTGGTTGAGAATAGAAATTCTAACTCCTCAAATGAGTGATCTCAGTGGCGAGTTTCCTCAGTTGTGCTGATATCTCTTTAATTTCTTCCTTTTCTTCCTGAACTTTGGCTACTACATTCTCTGTTTGAGGTTTGAAGAAGGAAGATCCATTATTATTGTTGTTATTGGATTGTTCCACAACCTGAGGTACCTATGTATGTCCTGGATATTGTAACATTTGACCATTTCCATTTTGAGGTGGCATAATACTGAGTGGAAGTACCTGCAAAGGACTTGGCATTACAGATGGAGGTATCATGGCTCCATTGGTCTGTTGTTGAGCAGGATATGTAGGATAAGCAGGGAGTGTAGGAAATGCAATATTAGGTGTTGGAGAAGGGATCAACTACTGACT
Source organism: Cunninghamia lanceolata (assembly GCA_027924645.1). NCBI lineage: Eukaryota > Viridiplantae > Streptophyta > Pinopsida > Cupressales > Cupressaceae > Cunninghamia > Cunninghamia lanceolata. The sequence continues at coordinate 26,442,880 of BSBN01000047.1, forward strand.
GACTTTGAAAACTTTTTCAAAAGCTCCTATCAAGGTTGTAACACCAGGATGTGCTCTTCTGATAAATATAGAAGTCAAGGGATCTAAGGTTGAGTTGTATATGCTCTTGGAAGCTTCATCTAGTACATTATAGGGAGCAACTAGGTTTGAGAGCATCTTTTGGAATCTTGCATTGAAATTAGCAATAGGCTCTCCTTCAAATCTCTTGATTGTGGTAAATAGATGATAATTCATTGAAGGATCTATAGGTATTTTGAATCTATCCTTAAAGGCTTTCTCCAAGGTAGCCAATGAACTGACTAAACCTTGACCAAGACTGATAGACTAGTTATATGCCTCTTCCCCTAAGGAAAATGGAAATAACCTGCACACCACATCTTGATGTTCAATTCTAGCCCTACAACAAGCTTCCTTGAATGTTCTAATGTGATCATCAACATCCTAATATGGATGATATTTAGGACAAATCTTGTCAGGATTTTTAGGTAAAGGATGATATGTCATGAAAGTCAGAGGTGACTCTACAGTAAAGAATGACATTGTGACTGGTGGAGGTTGAACCTGAGGTGTGACAGGTGGTCCTATAGGTGTTTGCAACCTGATAGGAGTTATAGGAGTGTGTTCTGGTGAAGCTTCTAACGCACTAGAACCAGGAGAATGATGAATATCTACTGTTCTAGGTCTAAATCCCCAGATAGGTAGTTCTTCAAAGAGTCCACTAGATCTAGACCTAGTATTTGGCCTGAGAGCCAGGATTTCTTGAATTTTAGAAAATTTGGCTTGTTTGCTATAAAGATCAGTTAAAACACCCTAGCAAAGGCTGTATTTATGATTAGAATCTGAAATTGACTAGATATTTATGCAATATTTGTAGAAATGGTGCAAATATGAGGTGATATGAGGTTTTGGAACATGAACAATTGGATACCAGGTCTCTAAAGAAAACTACATCAAATCTTTAGCAAAAAGACCTGAAATAGAGCTAATCTTTGAAATATCATGATGATCGACCACAACACTTGAAATATTTATGATCAATTTTGAAAACTTTGCAACAGACATACATGCACAGACTTAGAACAACAAATCTTTGCATATGACTTGAAATATAGAGCTGCATGAGTATTACCTTTCTATCTGCATCATCAAATCAGACAAATCTACTGATGAAGGCCCTCCTTCTAGCGCCATTTTATGTTGATGATGATTGTGAGTCATAACAACATGTATAAAAATTTGTACATCAAACCTTTATTATCTTGTAAAGTATGATCAGCTTAAGATAAGTTGATGACTTCAAGTCTCCGTTGATTAGGTCATGATCGTCTGACTTTACTCAGAGGTTGATGTGACATGTTGTTTTCCATTTCAAGGGGTCTTACATCTATCTAGATGACTAGTATTGCTCTATTTCCTATAAATTTACTCCACAGAGAGGTTAACTCTACTCTATTTCCAAAGATATCTCGTATATTTGCAAGTTTGATTAATTCTTCTAGTCATTTGATCATTATGAGCTTGTTCTTTCTTTTACACTATATATTTATTCAGATGGTGTATCTGTGAGTGGATATTTGCATGTATTTCATGAATACTTGTATGAATTTGCATGATATTTGTCAATTTAACATGCTTTTACTCTAAATATGCTATGTATTTTCAATTATCTATGGGATATTAGCATATTTCATGTTATTTTCTTTTGATTCTTTGTTATTTGCAATTATGGTGATGATTTGCTATGAAATTGAAAGAAATTTAAAAGAATACTTCTAATTTTAGTGAATCTTTAGCCATTGAACCACATACATACGAGATACATTCATGAGCAGAAGAAATCAAACCATATTGTCACCAGGATGTTCCATAGCTAGATATGGATGATGCTAACTTCAAAGGATAAGGAATAAAAACAACACATAGAGAATGACAAGCACTCCAAGGGACGCAAATGATCAATGTATGTATCTAGAATTCAAACACAGATTACTCAAGATTTATGATGATTTGTAATGAAATTGTCTTCTCTTTCATTCAGTATGCATAACATGTACATTTACAACAACTTTGAAATGAGTCCTGATATTTCAGCAATCAAATTTTAATTAAGTTTTGAATATTCAAAATATGGTACCCCTGCACCTTTTATAGAATAAGGTGAGGAGGTAGTTACAAATGACCTATGGTCAAGATTTGCCAATTAAGATCTATGGTTGATAACAAATCTTTGACTCAGTCAACACTTCCTTGTGGCACAGGTCACCAACTGGCAACCATCTAGATGATTCATTATCATATGAGTGCCTTATGCATATGTCTTCTTTGTGATGCATCTTCATTCATTCTTTGGGTTCCTCCTCTTCATCTTCTTCTTCTTCATCATGTTCATCATCTTCATTACTTTCTATATTGCTATCACCTTGATGAACATCATCCTGTATATGGACCTTCATTGCTATCCTGATATTCTCATAGATCTAAACTATTTTATCTACCTCCCCGCCATCTTGGGTTTTGGCTTTTGTTATGGAATGCTTATGGGACTAGAATTTAGGTTTGACCATGTCTAGCTTACCCTTTCTGATGTTCAAAGTCTCATTGTAAGTCTCCACCCTGACCTTTATCCTCATGATCTTGTTCATCACCTCTTCTATCAGGTGGGTGAGGGGGTCATCTACTACCGGCTGGAAATTATCATGCAGAGCTTTGATAGCAAAGTCTGCGTCTTGATTTTCAATCTTTCCCTCTACTTTCCCTTCTAATGCTTCAAGGATCTTTGCTTCATGTGCCATCATGTTGTGCAACTTTATACTAATATCCCTGAGCTTGCGACTGCATTTCTTCAGAATATCACATTTGAACCTGATATCTTCATACCATACATTTATCAGCAGGGCAGTGTTATTATTCAACACTTGATTGTTTATTAGGGTTTGAGGATCAATCCTCTTCATCTCACTCAAAGTAGTTAGGTCCTTTTCCAATTGGAATGACCGTCTTCCTATTTCATTTTGCATTTTATCTACTTTTCTCTTCAAACTGCTTAAAGAATTCAACCTATGTAAAGAGGTTCTCAATACATCTTCAGCTCCTGTGAGGGCTAACAACATCCATTTCTCCATGATCATGGCCTCATGCTTCATGAGGTTCAACTTGGTGATCTCCTCCTAGGATATGACAGTCAATGGGACTGCCAGATCCACTGGTGTACTATCAGGGTTAATCAATCCCTTTATATATGAATGCAACTAAGCAATGTGCTCTTTATGCTATTTATTTTTCTCTTTCTCCTTCTTTACCCTTTGGGTCAAGGAATCAATGATGTCCTTCCCTTCCTGACCTTCTTGGTCCTCATTAGCAAAACCTAAATCAACAGTTGTGATTTGGAACTCTTCAAGGGTGATCTTGCCCTTCTCTTTCTCTATCGTGGGAAGTGCTACCTGTGCAGTCCTTTTGCCTATAGCAGGATCTCTTCTAATAGCCGATGTCAATCTGACTTTCCTCTTGGGCTTCATTATTGTTTCTGTAAACAAGGTTGAAACGTCAAACTCTTGGATTTTGGAGCCTTTCTCCATACCTATTTCTTTCTTCAGGCACTGAGGCACTTCATCTCTGGATCCCCGACGTCCTATGTCATCATCCTGTCTATCCTGATCTCCAGTATCTGTCTCTATTCTAGGTGGAGAAGGCAACTTCCTAGTTTCTTCCTCGTGGAGTTCCTCATGAGGGTGATCTTGTTGCATATCTTCTTCCTGAGGGGTCTCTTTCTATGGGGGAGGAACCTGTGAAATGTCCACATGATGACCCTGTGCCTGATCCTGCACTCCCTCTAATGCAGAGCCAACACTCTATCATATAAACTGATCAGCAAGAGGGTTGTCCATGTATTGGTGATTTACTCCTATCGGCCAAACATTCCCCATCGGCCACCTTACCTTTTATCTTACCGACATTCAACTCTCCCCGATGTATGTCTTCAACTTTGTATCTTCCAAAAGATACATTCTTGATGTACATTTAGGATATACATTTGCGATATACAATCGCAATATACATTCGAACCACACTTGTCGGCAGGGCTCTTTGCATCGGTCAACCCAAAGTCTTTCCTACCGATACCCTAAGTCTGTCCGATGACATGTACTTGTTGGTGTGACCTTCCTCGTCGGTGAGTGCTTTGTATGTGCTCCTGATACACTGATAGAACAACTTGTATATACTTTTACCGATTTTTGATCACCGGTTTCCTTCACCGTCATTGCCAGTCACCTTTTACATCTAACACAATGTATATTCTCAATATACATTCAGAAGATACATTTGAAACATACATTCAAAATATGCATTCAGTGAGATTAACCATTGACTTCCCTTGTATCATATGAAATGCACATTCACCACATACAACCGCAATATGCACTTGCGAGATACACATGAACATACAACTGTGAGATACACATGAAATGAACCCTGACATACATTAGTGATATACACACATAATGTACACCCAATGAAACAACACGAATCTTTGCCGATTTGAACCTCTACAAACCCTGCAGCTTCACAGACCCGTTTCTCCAACTACCACACAGATCTTAGACTTCGCTAACCTAGCACATGAGGATGCTAGGATCTATCAGAGCATATTTCTTGTGATCCTGTAAACACAAAACGAACAAAATGAAAATACAAAAATGAACTGTACAGCCATTCCATGAACATGTACTGTATACCCAATGAAACAACACAAATCTTCACCGATCTGAACCTCTGCAAACCCTGCAGCTTCACAGAACCGTTTCTCCAACTACCACATAGATCTTAGACTTCGCTAACCTAGCACATGAGGATGCTAGGATCTATCAGAGCATATTTCTCATGATCCTGTAAACACAAAACGAACAAAATGAAAACACAAAAATGAACTATATAGCCATTCCACGAACATGTACTTGTTGGTGTGACCTTCCTCGTTAGTGAGTGCTTTGTATGTGCTCCCGATACACTGATAGAACAACTTGTATATACTTTCACCGATTTGTGATCACCAGTTTCCTTCACCATCATTGCCAGTCACCTTTTACATCTAACACAATGTATGTGCACAATGTATATTCTCAATATACATTCAGAAGATACATTTGAAACATACATTCAGAATATGCATTCAGTGAGATTAACCATTGACTTCCCTTGTATCATATGAAATGCACATTCACCACATACAACCGTAATATGCACTTGCGAGATACACACGAACATACAACTATGAGATACACATGAAATGAACCTTGACATACATTAGTGATATACACACATAATGTATACCCAATGAAACAACACGAATCTTTGCCAATTTGAACCTCTGCAAACCCTGCAGTTTCACAGACCCATTTCTCCAACTACCACACAGATCTTAGACTTTGCTAACCTAGCACATGAGGATGCTAGGATCTATCAAAGCATATTTCTCGTGATCCTGTAAACACAAAACGAACAAAATGAAAACACAAAAATGAACTGTACAACCATTCCACTGATTTCGAAGAAATCTAATCAGTGGAATGGATTAAGAATCTATCTTGACCACAAAATAGTAAATCGATTACACAGAGGGAAACTAAAGGAACCGAATGACAGAAAGATACACAACACAGAACTCGTTTATTATGCTTTCCAAAAATGTACATACACACAAATGCTCTGTTTCACAATTGCACAACTCAATTCTAGCTAATCTCTCTACAATGATTACATTCGATGATCTTGGGCATTTATCTACTCGCCCTCAGTAGTACTGAATTGACTCCAAGCGGCTGGGAGATCTAACAACCTCCAACTGCCTAACAACCTTTGTGATTATAGATCGACAAGTGTCCCTTGGGACTTACAACATAAACCTAGATACAAACTAAAATGACATGCATTGGTCAAACAGACCTTATTACATGAATGGTCTTTTAAGACCTTATTGGAAACAACAAAATGACATTAAACACAACATGACATTGAATGCCTCATGGGGGCCACTGTGGATTAGGTGTTCCTACACCATACTCCCCACTGAGAAAAGAACTCATGCCCCATGAGTTAATTCTTTGTCTTGATCTACCTTTATCCATTGTTGCTTCATGCCTTCCCCATGATCTGTGGACTGCAACCTACTTCCTTGGAATCAAAAACTCATGCCTAGCATTGTAGGCTCTAACACCTGCATTGTAGGCTCTAACACCTACATTGTAAACCTTGGGTGATGCTTCTTGTATTGCTGTTATGGTAGAATATGTTGGCCTTTCAACTCTTGTTGGCTCTAGAGGACAAACAATGGTCCCTACTATGATGGCATCCTTATCTTTCCAATCAACTTGTGGCTGCTTGTAGACCTGCTCTTTGACCTTCTACTGATCCATCTGATCTCCATCATTCAAAACTGAAATCACCTTCAAACTTTGATTCTTAGCGACCCCAGTCCTTGAGGTATCCTCAACTTTCTTTGTCTCTGCTTCATTGATCTTCACAAACTCTTTCTTACCCATCAAGATGACCTTGGCTGCCTTCTTTGCTTCAGCATCCTCCTGTAATGGTGTCATCACAAAAGTCCTCCTATCCTTCTTGATGGTGTAGGTGTTAGCATATCCATCATACAATGCTCTCCTATCAAATTGCCATGGCCTACCTAAAAGTAGGTGACAACATTCCATGGGTAAAATGTCACATAAAACCCTATCCTGTTATTCCCCAATCTAAAAATCAACATATGCTTGTTCATATACCAAAAGTGATTGACTATCACTTACCCAAGATTCTTTGTAAGGAGTTTGATGAGGAATCCTTTCTATGTTCAATTTATCCACCATTTCCTGAGATACCATATTGTCTATTGAACCAGAATCTATTACTACCTTGCATATTTTACCTTTTCTTTTGCACTTGGTCCTAAAAAGTGCTCTCCTTTGTAGCATGTCCTTGGATGTCTTCAAGAGTGTTCTCCTTAGCATCAATGCTTCTCCATCTTGAACTAGGGCTGCACTCCCAATTGGAAAGTTAATACTCTCATCTACCTCCTCTTCTTGCACATATTGAACCCTCTTTTCATTCTTCCTATTACCTCCTGATGGTGAATCTTGCCTTTCTAGACATTTGAATGTTGGGTGACCAATTTCATTACAATGATAACATCTCCTAGTGAAAACATTAGAACGTCTACCACCTCCAAATCTGCCTCTTGTGCCTCTCCATCCACCCCTGAAATTAGACTGCTCTTGTCCTTTACTAGTCTCTTCTTGTTTCTCATTGGCTTGTCTTGTTGTAGGGGCTGATCCTCTCCCCCTTACATTGTTGCCTCTTCCCCTCATGGACTTATCCTGTCTCCTTTTCATCTTCTCCTAAATCTTGATTGCCATTTGATAACATTCTTCCACACTCCTAGGGTTAGCCAAAACTAGTGCATCTTGTATATTCAATCTCAAACTAGCCAAGTATCTAGCAACCTTTTCAACCTCATTCTCATGATGACAAGACATCATACTTAACTTATAAAATTCCTCAGTATATGCTTTCACTTCCATTTCCCTTTGTCTTAAAAATTGAAGCTTTTCAAACATTTGAACTTCATAATCCTTGGGTAAAAATTTACCTTTGATTCTTGCTACCATCTTGTCCCATGAAGAAATCTTTGACTTTCCCTGTTTTCTCCTCTCTGATTGTATGTAATCCCACCATACCAAGGCATGACCTCCCAATTTGGTCTTTGCAATCTTTACTTTCTGCTCCTTAGAAACCTCCTCACATTCAAAATGATTATCTAATGCAGCAATCCAATCAAGTAACTCTTCCTCATTTAAACTTCCACCATACCTTGGAACATCAATCTTTGCCTTAGGTTTGTCATTCTTGACTGCCCTTAACAGCTTTGCAAATCTCTGATCTTCAGGATTCATATCTTCATCTACATCTTCAAATTCTTCACCATCCTCTTCTTTTTCTGATTCACTTTCTTCCACTTCCCTTCTTTTGTTTGTCTCCAAGACTGTAAGCCTGGCTTGGAGGGCTTCTGCAAGCTCTTGCATCTTCTTCATCTCTTTAGCATGCTTTTCCTTCATCTCTTGCAACTCTCTAGCAGTACCAATACTTTTCGGAGACATTTTACTAACCTCTTAGTTCTTCTACTTCTGCCTTCTCAATGACAAAATCGAACACACAAATGCCTAGACCTTTTGCTGGGCTCTAATACCAATTTTATGCAGAGCCAATACTCTGTCATACAAACTAATCATCAAGAGGGTTGTCCATGTCTTGGTGATTTACTCCTATAGGCCAAACATTCCCCATCAGCCACCATACCTTTTATCTTCCCAACATTCAACTCTCCCCGATGTATGTCTTCAACTTTGTATCTACCGAAAGATACATTCTCGATGTACATTCAGGATATACATTTACGATATACAATCACAATATACATTCGAACCACACTCGTCAGCGGGACTCTTTCTTGGCAAGAGACACATTGTAGCTTCATGATTGTTGTCATTGATGGCAACAAAGTTCATCCCACACATCCATAGGACATGGTGTGCCTATACTGGAAGTCAGATTGAAGAGTGTTATGGTCCGGTAAGCAAGAACAGAGCATGTGGCAAGGTTCGACAGTCAGGTCCGGATCTCTCAGAGGAAGTATCTTAGTAAAGTACGGACTTGGGGAAGTCAAGAGGTGTACCTTGACTGATACATTCTAGAGATTGAGCCTCCGGTGATGAAAGAGTGAAAAGATATGAGCACCTAAGTGTTGGGTTCCTGTTTGGTAGAATTGACAGAGGAAGAACTAATTAGCGGAGCATCAGACCTTAATCCGGATGAGTTATTGGTAGTGATCAAGTTTCTTAAGGTATCATTCATGATTGGCTGACATGATTGATGACTTCTATAAGCATCTCCTTGATATGTATCTGATGCAGAGGAATAATAATAAACGTTCAAAATAGGTGTAAGATACCCATTATACCCACAGAACCATAGGGTTATTCTTTTAATCACCTTTCCAACCCTCTTGTATGTCCAAATAATACCAAAATATTCAATTTCTTTACTATTGGCAAGACACCCTTTAATATCTCACCGAACTATGCTTCCATTCTTTACTGTCGGTAAGACTGCCTCTATCGATAGTGTCTCCATTTCTCTCACTGACATGCCAATACAACTGCCATTGGCCAGACCTTAATTCATCGGCCATTTCATAACTCCCTTCACCAATATGTCACCTCTCCCCGATGGCTAGAACCATCGGCCAGACTGATACTATCGATATAACTTTCCTTTAGTTATCCGATATACATACTCTTACCGATGTGCATTGCGTTGAACTTAACCATCGGTAAGACCTCTTGCTTTGGCTAGACTTCTACTTAAACTCTTGATAATAACTCTCACACCAATATGTCTTCTACTATCGGCATGACCTTTGCTCATTGGTGGGACTTCCAAGTCTTCTCCTGACAGTGCTTCTTACACTGATATCCTTCATCGGTGACACTTCACAATAGTCACCCTAATCAGTGAAACCTTCTACCATCAGCCCACTATAATTTCCTTAGCCCGATGCCTATGCTCACGCCGATGATCTCTCCACAGCTCTTGTAACCAAACAACCAAGCATAGAAACACTAAATCTACAAGACAGAAAACAATCTACTCTAAGGAAGACATTCCACTAGTTTCGAAGAAACCTCAACCAGTGGAATGCTTCCAAACTATATCTCAAGGGTTACACCAAAACGACAGAAACTCTTTATTTCCTTCTTCTAAATATTAATACAAATTTGTTCTTCCTCTCTATCTCCTCGTCTCACATACAGACTCACTATTTAAAGACTTGATTTGGTAGTTACAGAAGGTGGAAAACGAACCACCACTGCCAGTTACAAACTTTGTTCAGTTACAATCTTTTTTTCTTGACACGTATGCCATTACTCAGCCAACTAAGATACGACATGGCACTAAGGCCTTACAATGTAACATTTGGACACAACAGAAAATATGAGGGATCCTCCAGATCCTCAATGTCTTGAGGTGCTCCTGCACCAGCATCACTTGATAAGTAAGGATTCAGCTGACAGATCAGAGTTTGGGAAAATATTGACTATTCTAGATGCTAACTAGAAAGGTGTTGAAATAATTGGTGCTGATATATATACCAAATGGATTTGGATGTAAAGGTGTGTGTTGTGTGTTGTGGTGTGTGAAGAAAAGAAGAAGAGCAGTGTGGAAGTAGTAAGGTAGGTCCGGTATGTGAAAGGACAGCAGCACAAAAAAAGAGAAAGAATGAAGTGCAGTAGATTAGTATACTGAGCCTAGCCGGAACTGAACTCCAGCATATGTGGATGCTTCTCATCAGTTCAAGTATCTTGTTATTCTCTTTATAACTTGTAGACAGCGAGTCTCTTGTAGGTAGTGAGCCTCTTGTGAGTAGTGTGCTCGAGTAGTGAGCCCTAATTAGTAAGTGCCATTTTGTATTTCTATTCTTCTAACAGAGAATACATTCTTCGATTAGTCACCCCATGGTTTTTCCTTTAACAGGGTTTTCCACATCAAAATCATTGTGTTATGTGTATTGACTTTGTTTCTGCTTTCATGATTATGGATGCTTATTTTCTTTGATGCTGCACTAGTTGTTAAAGAAGAACATAAAGTTAAATTAATTAAGATAACTGATTCACCCCCCCTCTCGGTTATCAATAATTGGTATCAGAGCCAAGTCCCTCCAAATAGAGCCTAACAGCTTGAGGAAGATCTGGGAATTCAAATGGATGTGTATGGTATGAGGGAACAACTTCAGTATGCCCTAGATGATCTTGAGCAATCTAACTTTGAAGTCAATGAATTGAAGGAAAGACTCAAATACGATGATGATTTCATAAATGAACTAAAAGGGAAATTGAGTATCTATATGAAAAAGAGAAAGGATCTACTTCAGCAATTAGCAAGTCAAGGTGAAGCCAATCATACAAAATGAAGACCTAAAGAAGAAAACTAAGTTATGTGAAAAGTTATCAAAAGAGGTCATTATGGTAAGACATGAAATGGAATCAAGAGTTATAAAATTCACTAAAGAAATTGAAGAGAAAATAAAAAATGAAGATGATCTAAGACAATCTCTCAAGAAGAAATCAGAAGACTTCCACAAAATAGATAGAATAATCAAACATCTAGACTCTAATCTTGAAGAAGCTAGAGATAATGAAGAACAACTTGAGAATCAGATTGACACTCTTAAAAGGGATTTTTAAACAGCAAATGAATACAAAGAGAAATTCAAGATAAGCTTTGCTCAACTTGAAGTTCTTCTTCAAAGCCAAAAGAAGGTAGATGACAAGCAAGGCTTGGGGTATGAAAAAGGTGAAAGCTCTAAATCGGGTCAGAAGAACTCTAGATCAGAAAATCCAAGAAACAGACCTAGAAGACCTCCGATAAGGCAATCAAATGCTCAAAGATATCCTTCCTTCAATGGATACTACCACAATTGCAATAACTTTGGTCATAAAGCAAATTAGTGTAGAAGAAGAATGAATCAGACTAATTCATCCTTCTCCAGACGATGCTTTAATTGCAAAAGGTATGGTCACAAAACTCATGAATGCAGAAATATGCAGATGAACAATTCATTCAATGGTAGATGTTTTGTATGAAATAGAATGGGACATATGGAGAATTAGTGTAGATCAAGAGGATATCAGTCAAATATGCAAAGAAATGTTGTTTGCTACAATTACAATAGATCCAGTCACATTGCCAAATTCTACAGAAGTAAGAATCGGGACAAAAAGGGTCCGGTGCATCATAATCAAAACCAAGACAAAGGAAAAGGAAAAGTGAATGTGGATGAAGTTCAAAGGGATATGAACAAGATATGGGTGAAGAGAAGTACATAAAATGATGGGGATGGATCCACACCAGAATCTGGTGTTGATATTCCTTCCAGAAACTAAATAGATGAGCTCTGGCTCAGGGGGAGTCACAAAAGAAAATATTTTCCCCCAACCAGTCAATTGTTGCCTAAAATTGGCACATGGAAGGTTGCGTACTAAAAGGACTCTTAGAGAAACATCTAAATAACCCTTGGGGAAGATATGAAAAATCCGCAATGAATTTGAAGAGGTTAATCATCTGAGAAACAGTCATCCGATAAGAACAGGATTTTCACAGTTAGATCCGGTATGATTCAAATTTGAGGTAGTTTGATCTGTGGATATATCAAATGTTTGGGGAAAGGAAGATAGATTGTCATCAATCACTGAGAATAATTCTAAGTATATCTCAATAATTTGGAAAAGATCTTTCTCAGAACAAGGAGAATAAGGCAACCAGAATAACTTAAGTTGCGTATTTATTGCAATGTGGAATTAGGGTTTGCTCAGAGATAAAAGGGATCATTTGATCGTCATTTACACATTTGCAGACGAGAAGAAGAGAAAAAGAGCTTTGTAAACAAATTGTCTCAAGCCTCTCAAAGATCAACCACAGAAGAGAATTCTTACAGCAATCCGATCCAGCTCATTTCGTGAAACATAGAAGTGTAAAAAGGTATTTTTCACTCTTGATCAAACTCTCTCTGAATCTTTAAGATGGCTACTCTGAATGTTGTAAAGATGTCTGATAGGCCTTGCCCCAAATTTAAGAAACATCCCTACAAATCTCTAGAAGTGGATCCCTTAGGGGCATTTTCTAGCATTCCACATGGGGTTTTTCATATTGAAGATGTTAGGGCATATATTCATGCGAACATTGAAGATTTTGGGGAATCCAAGCTAGTAGATATCTATCACAATCAGTTAATAGATGACTCATTTGAACTCAAACCACAATATAAGGCTATCCAGGACAAACATTTTGCACAATGCATTCATTTCTCCTGTTTTGTAGAAGATGAATGGGTCCGGTATGTTCTAAGTAGAATACATGATAGCTTTATATGGTTGACAAGGCCATTCAAGATAACCAAGGATGCCATTAGGGTAGTTACCAGATTGTACTCATCCGGTGGGATACCTGCTATCAAATTTGTCAAGAATCAGATAGTGAGTGAGGCAACCAGATCAAAATTTGACAAAAGAGCTATGACAATTGAAGATATCACTGATCCGGATATCAAATTTGCCTCCATGATAATTGGTTAGAAGATATATCACTCTAGCAGGGAAAATTCAGTACTTGGAACTACAATTTATATAGCTTATTAGATGCTAAAAGAAAATGCTAACTATGATCTTTGTGAACTTCTTCTAAGCCAACTGTTGGAGAACCTACAAAAGATCAAAAGGGACAAGAAGAACTCATTCAAGTATGGTGGGCTGATATTATGTTTATTCTTCTACTTCATGAATGAGCTTCCTAGATCCAGTGGTTGGGTATGGAAGAATAATAGACCTGTAGCCATTCAAATCAGAGATTATATACATGGGCTTGGTGATGCCAAGGCACAAAATACAACACTTTGGGGCTATTTCAAGAACTTTTAGAGTATGATGCAAGCAAGAGAGAGAATTCCCCAATCTCTAGTTGAAAAGTATAAGGATACAATATGCTTTATGGTAGAAACTGATCAGTGCCTAATGGAGGCTGTGGAGCCAAGGATAGTCTAGATCATGCCAATGGGGCATGAAGTAGATGAGAAAATTATAGAGCTACATGTTCAACACATGCTTAGTCAACCCAAGGATCCCAAGGCAGAAAGGTTTGGAACCTTTGAAGAGTTGAGTGTAAAGATTCATGTGGAATTTAGACAACCGGAGATGAAGAGAAAAGTGAGAAAAGAAGTAGAGAATGTTGCCAAAAGGTATGGCATATCAAGAGAGGCACTTGGTGCCAATAGAGAGAAGATAGAAAGGGCAGAGAAAGAAATAGAAAAAGTAGAGAAAGAAGGTGCTCCAGTGGAAGTCCCCTCCCAGACTAGATCCTCTAAGACCTCTGCACCTACCACTGCTAAGAGGTCAAAGGCATCAAAACCAAAAGCAAAATCATCCGGTAAAGGAGAGAAGAGAACTAAGACAAAGGCCACAAGATCTTATGCAAGTCAAAAGGATGATGAAGAGACTGAATCTGATGAAGAGGTAAAGAAAATGAAGAAGAAAAAGAAAACATCTGGTGAACCCTCTACCGGTCAAGACAAGGAAGAGAAGGTAGAAGAATTTGTTGAAAGGCCCACTCTATCCATTGATGATGTAGTCAAATCAGTCATTGTGGATGGGAACCTAAAACCAATGACTGAATTCTATGATGATTACAATGAAGCTGACCAGAAGATCTTGCAAGAAGCTATAGTCAGGTATCTGAATATCTATACTAAGGCATTTATTTAAATCATATCTCTAATTACTAAGAGCCTAGAGAAGGAACTAGAAATAAGGAAAAACACTACTAAGGAAAAGGACCTTGAGATCTGGGAATAGATAGCTATTCATCTCTATCCTTCAATCACTCAGAAACAAATGAATATGATTTTCAAAGATTGCAAGGATGAGTTCTGGAGAAAAGCTAGAATGAATCAGCTTATGCTTGGAGAGACTAACAAAGTGGCCAAAGAGACTAAAGATATCCTCAGGAACGCCTATAAAAGACTTAATCTTCCTATTATAGAGGACTTAGATGATGAAACCTCTACCATGGATGACAAAGAAGAATCCACTGAGACAGTAGCAAAAGAGGCAAAGGAGACTAGTGAAGAAAAAGCTAAGGACTTAGATTCCTCTACTCCGGAAGAGGAAGTTCATGAAGAAGAAGACACTTCTCTTATGGATCCTCCTACATACTCCAGAATTGAAGAAAGAAAAGAAGAGAGCATCAATCAAGAAGAACAAGTAAAGGGAAGCGAAGAAGGTCAAACAGAAAAGACCACAGATGACAGTGATAAGGCTACAGAAGGGGAGAAAACCCTATCACTAGAAAGAGACATAGCAGAAGTAGTCAAATATTTCTTAACCAAAGAGATGATGGAATTTGATGAACTAGAACTTCTTCAAGGTCCATTCAATTTTGATTCCCTCTCCCCGGTTCAAACCATGAAGCTAGCATCCTTTACTCAAGCAAAGGCAAAAAAAAACTCCTGAAGTCTCACATGGAAGACTGTGAGCTCATAGAAGCTGCATCCAGTGTATTGGAGAAGATCATGCCATCCTTCCAAAAGGATCCTTCAGCCTCCACATCTGGTAATCTAAAGTCTCTTGTAAATTCTATTCATATGCATTTTGATTCCTTAGAGAAGTCAATAGAAGAAAAGGTACGGAAGGAGTTTTTGGGAAAAATATTCTCTGAAGTACAGGGTCTAATAACAAATGATAGGAGAGTTATGGATATTGGAATAAAGAGCTTGGAAAATTCTCTTAAAGATGGCAGAGATATCTATAAATTTTGTTTATCCTGGCCTAAAGTGACCAAGGATATTGAGAAGAAAATAAAAGAGCAAGAGGATAAACTGTTAAGTTTATCTCAAAGTTTTGATCCTCTCTCCTCCTCCATAGTAAATCAAGAGTGTAAGACTATTGTAGTCATAGATGAAATAAAGAAGCTTGAGAAGGAGAAGAAAAATAGAATAAATAGGTTGAGTGAACTTAGAGGGATCATCATCCCCAAGTTAGAGGCCATGCATGAGGCCCTAACTGATGCTCAGACAACAGCCCAGACCAATGATCCGACAGATCTTAAGAAGGCAGAAGCGTTTGCATTCCTATTGAGTGCTCACATCTCAATTTTGGATAGAATGAAGCAGAGTTGGGCTACAGAAGTTATACAGTTGAAGAATACTTTTGCAGACATATTTAAGTACATGTAAGTACAACTTGTATATACACTTATGCAGATATGTATAGATTGTTTTTCTTGAAAATTTTGGTGTGCAGACCCTACCCTTTTCCATTGATGTCAAAGTGGGAGTGAGGAACAGTGAAAAATGTGGAATCTAGCTAAGGGGGAGCTCCGGTAAAGTGTACGTTAGAACAGAGCATCAACCAAGGGGGAGTGTAGTATAACACTTAGTCATTTTTCACTAAGTGTTGCCATATATGCCAAAGGGGGAGATTGTTGGCAAGAGACACATTGTAGCTTCATGATTGTTGTCATTGATGGCAACAAAGTTCATCCCACACATCTGTAGGATATGGTGTGCCTATACTGGAAGTCAGATTGAAGAGTGTTGTGGTCCGGTAAGCAAGAATAGAGCATGTGGCAAGGTCCGACAGTCAGGTCCGGATCTCTCAGAGGAAGTATCTTAGTAAAGTACAGACTTGGAGAAGTCAAGAGGTGTACCTTGACTGATACATTCTAGAGATTGAGCCTCCGGTGATGAAAGAGTGAAAAGATATGAGCACCTAAGTGTTGGGTTCCTGTTTGGTAGAATTGACAGAGGAAGAACTGACCGCCAGAGCATCAGACCTTAATCCGGATGAGTTATTGGTAGTGATCAAGTTTCTTAAGGTATCATTCATGATTGGCTAACATGATTGATGACTTCTATAAGCATCTCCTTGATACACATCACGTGATAAGTAAGGATTCAGCCGACAGATCAGAGTTTGGGAAAATATTGACTATTCCGGATGCCGACTAGAAAGGTGTTGAAATCATTGGTGTGGATATATACACTAGATGGATTTGGATGTAAAGGTGTGTGTTGTGTGTTGTGGTGTGCGAAGAAAAGAAAAAGAATAGTGTGGAAGCAATAAG
Source organism: Cunninghamia lanceolata (assembly GCA_027924645.1). Classification (NCBI taxonomy): domain Eukaryota; kingdom Viridiplantae; phylum Streptophyta; class Pinopsida; order Cupressales; family Cupressaceae; genus Cunninghamia; species Cunninghamia lanceolata. The sequence goes on from BSBN01000047.1 coordinate 26,459,596, forward strand.
GCAGGTCCGGTATGTGAAAGGACAATAGCACAAAAGAAGAGAAAGAATGAAGTGCAGTAGATCAATATACTGAGCCTAACCGAAACTGAACTCTAGCATATGTGGATGTTTCTAATCAGTTCAAGTATCTTGTTACTCTCTTTATAACTTGTAGACAGTGAGTCTCTTGTATGCAGTGAGCCTCTTGTGAGCAGTGTGCTCGGGCAGTGAGCCCTAATTGGCAAGTGCCATTTTGTATTTCTATTCTTCTAACAGAGAATACATTCTTGGGTTAGTCACCCTGTGGTTTTTCCCTTAACAGGGTTTTCCACATCAAAATCATTGTGTTATGTGTATTGACTTTGTTTCTGCTTTTATGATTATGGATGCTTATTTGCTTTGATGTTGCACTAGTTGTTAAAGAAGAACATAAAGTTAAATTAATTAAGATAACTGATTCACCCCCCCTCTCAGTTATTAACACTCTTTGCATCGGTCAACCCAAAGTCTTTCCTATCGATACCCTAAGTCTGTCCAATGACATGTACTTGTCGGTGTGACCTTCCTCGTCGGTAAGCACTTTATATGTGCTCCTGATACACCGATAGAACAGCTTGTATATACTTTCATTGACTTGCGATCACCGGTTTCCTTCACCATTGCTGCTAGTCACCTTTTGCATCTAACACAATGTATGTGCGCAATGTATATTCTTAATATACATTCGAAAGATACATTCAAAACATACATTCAGAATATGCATTCGGTGAGATTGATCATTGACTTCCCTTGTATCATACGAAATGCACATTCTGTTAGGGTTAGCCGGCAGAAGATATCAATTAAATGCAAATAAAGAGTAAATAGAGAAATGGAAATACACAGAAATAATAATAGCGAGAGACAAGTTTTAACGTGGTTCACCCAAACTCGGGCTACATCCACCAAACAGAGAGTCCAATATTATTATCCAGTAAATCAAACCGATTACAATCAGCAATCCCTACAACTCAATACCGCTGCAAAATGCTACAATACAATATCAAAACCCTAACCCTTAGCCGCTTTTTATCAAGCTTTTTGTTGGTTACAAAATAGGGTTTTCTTATGTTGGTCAATGAAAAAATTAACTCCCGGTGCATTATAAAATAATAAAAAACCATGTGAGGTTTCGGGGGCGTTGCCCCTGGACCCCACAAGGGGTGCTGCCCCTTGACCCCGTCTTGGGGTCGCTGCCCCCAAACCCCCGCAAGGGGCGCTGCCCCTTGACCCCGTAGGAATTTGGGGGGAAACCGCGCTGATAAAAGTGGGGTAAATATAACCTCTGAGTCTGATTAGGCTCCATATAACAACACATTCACCACATATAACCAAAATATGCACTTGCGAGATACACATGAAATGAACCCTGATATACATTAGCGATATACACATAGAATGTATACACAGCAAAACAACATGAATGTTCACTGATCTGAACCTCTGTAAACCTTGTAGCTTCACTAACCCATTTCTCCAACTACCACATAGATCTTACACTTTGCCAACCTAGCACATGAGGATGCTAGGATCTATCAGAGCATATTTCTCGTGATCCTACAAACACAAAAGGAACAAAATGAAAACACAAAAATGAACTGTACAACCATTCCATCGATTTTCAAGAAATCTAACTAGTGGAATGGATTAAGAATCCATCTCGACCACAAAACAGTAAATCGATTACATAGAGGGAAACTAAAGGAACCAAATGATAGAAAGATACACAACACAGAACTCATTTATTATGCTTTCCAGAAATGTACATACACACAGATGCTCTATTTCACAATTGTACAACTCAACTCTAGCTAATCTCTCTACAATGATTACATTCGATGGTCTTGGGCATTTATCTACTTGCCCTCAGTAGTACTGAATTGACTCCAAGCAGCTGGGAGATCTAACAAGCTCCAACTGCCTAACAACCTTTATGATTACAGATCAACAAGTGTCCCTTGGGACTTACAACATAAACCTAGATACAAACTAAAATGACATGCATTGGTCAAACAGACCTTATTACATGAATGGTCTTTTAGGACCTTATTGGAAACAACAAAATGACATTAAACACACCATAACATTGAATGCCTCATGGGGGCCACTATGGATTAGGTGTTCCTGTACCACCCTCTTTCTGAATTTTATCCACCTTAGTATTTCCTCATCTTGAGGCATAGTAACATCCGTGGTTGTCTGTGTGTTTGGGCCTATGCATCACCTTGATCTTGGGCTACCTCTTGTTCTGCACCTGAGGCACCGATGTCTTGTGTCTTAACTCGTGACCTAATTTATCTTTTTCTCTTGTATCTCCTTGAGTCTGGACAGTAGCATCACCTGATGTATCTTTATCACCTCGCCTTTCTGTTGGACTTCCACTCTCGTTGGCTGAGCAGGTATCTAATGCTGTTGCTAGCCCATAGCTGGAGCATTGCTCTCTTCTTCTGCCTGCTTAGCCACTTCAACTTTCTCTGTCACATTAGGTGCACCTACTTTGTCTTTGGGGCTCACATCCTCCCTGTATGTTAAATCTATAACTGCAGGGCTAGTCACCTGATTGACCAATATATCAAGCCCGATTTTTTGGGCTACCCTTTCTGGGCTACTTTCTTTTTCTCCCTCTATTTGTTTTACCTCCTCTAATACCACCATTTGTCCTAATGGGGTCCCATGTGGAGTCATACGGGTACTGGAGGTGAGGGTCTCCATCTATTGAGAGGCCACATTCTGCACTACTTCATCATATGATAAGTCTACAGTGTCCTCCAGAGAGAAAGGACCACCCTGACCTGCTTTGAAAGTCTCTTTCGCCTATTCCTTGGCCCTCTCAGTCTTAAACTTGATTATGGTGGGAATGGGCACATCATGTTCATCTCCTTCTTAAATCCTTCGCCACTAGCTCCTCTTAACATAATGGGATCAGCCCTGATATCACCCCACATAGATGTTCTTTGCTTCTTGGGTGGTGACATCAGCAGTGGTGCCCTTCTCTTTCTGTTGACCATCATTGGGTCATCACCTGCAAGCTCTTTATTTACCAGCTCTTCCTCAAAAGGGATATCTTCTTCCACTTCCTGTTGTGAGGTCTAGCCTTCCTCCTATATTTCTACAGTTTCTACAGCTGGCCTCAGGATCCTCTTAGTTTTTGGTTTGTCCATCAGAGGTGGTGTAAATGATGTGGATGCTTGTCTTGATGTTGATGCATCTGCAGCTGGTAAGGCAATTCTTTCAATTATCACCCCTTTAGGCTCATCTTTAGTTTTCTTACCTCTAGGGGGACCCTTCATCTATTTCTGGGTGGGTAACCTCTTTGAGTTTCTCTTCTCATTGAGGAAGTCATCATACTCCTCATCAGTTAGTTCCTACCTCTTCTTCTTGGCATCTACAGTAAGGGCTAAGCCCCTTTTCTTCAATCTATTTATTTGTTCATCAACCCAAGCTTGGGTTAACTGCAACACCCCACCTGTAAACTGAACCAAGGATATGTCTTCTGGCTGTGTTAGATCAAGGGCTAATATGGTGTCATTGTACACCTTCTTGTCTTCATATTCATTTGACATAGTTTTTCCATCATCCTTCTTTAGCTGTGCTGGCATTGGGATGCAGTCAAATGTCCTTATCTGGTTCAAGGTGAGCCTCTAGTATTTTCTTCTTCTTACCTCAGTCTCATCCTCACAATCAGTCCAGAAATCTTCCAGATGCTTCTGGTGAATAGGGTTTCCTATTATTTTGTGCATCCTGCCATAAGGGTGATAAGATCTAGCCAATGGAAATGGCTGCATATACATCAGTTTCAGACCTCCCATGGCATGCTTTATGCTCTGTGAATCTAAGCACATATACTAGCCCATAGACACTAGGAATAGTACAGGAGGTATCTTCTTTTATGCTTTGTATGCCTCCACTATGGTAGACACTTGTCTAAGAAACTCCATCAAGACCAGCCCATCAGTAGGGTACCTGGGTAGCATAAGGGGTTGTCCTTCAAATCCCTCTATTCTTATATATGAGAAGGTGGCATACTAGATGAACCAGGCCCCATGTCTGTAAATAACTTCCTGATCCTCCATGCTCAGTCTCTTGGTTCTATCCTCCTCCATGGTTCTAACTAGATGCATAGAGAATGCATCATTCACTAATTTGTAATCTAGGAGGTAGTTCTTTCTCTGTAGCTGAGGATAGTGATCCCATATGTGGGCATCATCTACATCACTGCTAGCCTTACCCACTGTAGTCAAAGCATCAAATGTTCCTTTGTAAGCACATGAGTACATGATATATGAGGTCATGTGAAACATGCATGCCTGACCTCCTAGGTTCCTCATGCCTTCATCTAGTGCATCACTGATGACCTTGGCCCATAATGGCTTATTATCTATGTATAGGACCATCTGGATGATCCCAGACATCCAATTCTCAAAATTTCCTGCATGAAGTTTACCTGTCATCCTGCTTAGCAGGGCAATGATGTACTCATACTCATCATCAAAATCAAATTTATACAAGTGTACAGGCAATTTAGCTAAGGCAGTGTAGGTGCTTCTCTTAGACCTCCACTGATACATCCTCTTCCTTGCATTCTTTTTATTATTGTTATATTTTGTTTCTAGTTTTTGTAGATCTACACTGACCACCCTCTTTCCAACTGGCAGATTGAAAGTAGAGTGGATGCCCTTGATTGAAAAGTCAGCATATACTCTTCTGTGCTTCTCCACCCGCCTGGTCTAAGGGTTATAGTTCTTGGCACACTCTACTACCAGCTCTGGGTTTCCATGGCATAAGAAAATCTAGTTGTATGCCACATTCCTGAAACATATATTGCATCCAGAAGGGTATTGTCTTTATCATGATCTATTCTAGTTGACCATACTGCTAGATCTGTATCTCCATGGTGAGTGTAACCAATGATGCCATACTTAAATTGTACCCCTTCAGGTTGAACAAACATGAGCTTAAGAAATCCTAAATCAGACTTGTTCTACCTGAGGTCAGCCATGGACTCCTACAATAAACATGATCTATCTTACTTTACAATATCTATATGCATTCATACAACATTATATAATTCTACGGCATCATGCATACTATGTCTATCATCTTTTAGTTCATCATGATATGCACATTTACAGATTCAAACCATAAGAAAGAACATACTACTTGGACATGCAGAAAACAACAACAGGAGGGTTTTTAATTACTTGCTTGATAATGCTTTCCTCCTGGGTTAGATGGGTGATTAAGGAAAAGGGTTGCAAATGTTGAAGATCACCCATTCCGTTACGCTGGAAGATCTAGTCCATTCACAGGTAGCTCGTATGAGGGTTTGACTTCTCTACTTTGTAATTTCTTGTTTTTTCGCAAGGTAAATGAAAATAACCCTAGAAAACTACATTTAAACACATTCGTAGGGTGAATTAGGGTAAAACTACGTTGGGATGGCTTAATCCATTGATCTTCTGTAGAGAATCCGTGGATGATGCCAAGTGTTTGAATTTTATTCGCAATCAGCGGGAATCCATCTACCACATTTAAGGGCATTTAATGTTAGGAAACAAGGGGGGGTGATATTCGAAAGATTAGGTGATGTTCAAAATATGACCCCCCTAGATAAAATGACCTTTCACCTTTGAACATCAAAACTAATGCAAAGGAATCGGGTGATGTGGTCAACATTGACCAGGTGTATATCGGGTCATGAATTAAAATTAGGGGATGTTCAAAATATGGCCCCTGCAACTAAAATTGACCCCCTTTGGAAAAGATCGGGGTGACGTTAGGATGTCGATGACTTTGTTTAAGCATTGTGTTGTAATGAAGTCACCGTCAAGTTATTGAATATGGTGGGCATCAGATATATACCTCTGCGAGGTAAAATAGAATGATGATGTCATCACTAGGGTGATTTTCTTCATTCGTTGGGTTTAGATGATGTCATCATCATATTGGCATAGGGTGATATTTTGCGAAGAGGGTGATATTCATAAGATGATGGATATTCAAAATATGACCCCCACAAAATATATGAAGTCATTTGACAGGCAGATAACAACTACTACGTAAAATTGACGTCTGGACTTGGCGAACCAAGTGATTATTGGGTGATAATACACTATCGGGGTGATCTTATATAATATGACTAATATTTGAAATATGACCCCCCTCCTCGGAATATCAGGTTGGACCAAAACTTTGACTTAACATAACTTTCTCCCCTTAGAGAATTTTGGGGTGATCCAAAAGGCAAACCTGCATGGAATTTTGTACACTTCCCAACCATGAGGTTAATAATGTGAAATACTAACTTTGGAAACTGACCTCATCATGGTGACCTATCCACCCTCTGCAAGGTTACATGCATGACTTAATTTTACCAGACCGCCCAAAGCAGAAAAACAACAAGCCAAAGCAGCAAAAAAAACATTGGGTCCCTATTTTGTCAAGTCAAAAAGGGGCGTCTTGTGTAACCACACAACAGGCAACACCAACAAAAGTCTCAGTTTTATTTATTGTTCCTCATATAAAATATGCTCAATTATTCTATTTTATAAAAACATTTGTATTTGAGAGTTCCCACTCAGAATCTTTACTTCTTTTTAGTTTTCTAATCAAAAAAGACTTCTTAAGAATTTAATGTTTTTAATTAAGACTTTAAAGGCAACAAATGTCTAAAACTAATGGCTTCTAGATCTTAGGAATAATTTTAGAATAGAAAATACACAGCATTGTTCCATGATTCATAAAAAATATGTAGATAATGGACTATTTTGATTTCTAAAATAGTTTTGGAAAAGTTCTAAGTACTATATGATGAAGTTGTTGGAGTTCTAAATAATTTTTTGAATATTTACAAGTTTTTACTGCATATTTCAGAGAGCTAGCCACTCGAAGGATTCATATAGATAAGTATTTGTTCTTTTTGTGTTGTGTGTGTTAGTAATAAATTTTGTTAGTATTGAATTCTGTATCTTTAAGATGTGTTGAGTATAATGTGTTAGCCTGCAGGTTCTGTAGTATTGTGGTTTTGTTAAGTAAGTTAGTTCTATAATTTCCATTTCATGTTTAAAAAGGTTCTGAGTCTCTAAAGTTATATGAATTTTCATTAAGAAATTAAGTTGTCAGTTTACTATTCATTATCATAGTTAGAGTTTACATGCTTTAATAGATAAATTTCACATGCTTTCTAGTTTAAAATTGTTCTTGCTTTTATAGTCATATTTATCATACTTATTAGTTTAGTTTTCAAAATCTTTCCTAGATTAATTTATAATGCTTTCTAGTTTAGAAACTTGTTTGTATTTTCACTTTAAAGGGCCAAATACTGTAGTATTGAGATATCTAGTCTCCTTTTGCAAATGGCCTTGGACACTATCCTAGTTGACAAACTGATAAATCAAGTTAATGTATAAGGTTCAATGACATCTTGTTAAATGGAGTATGCTCACCCACTTCTATCATGATCTGAGATGTTATGTGCACTATGAGGCATAGAGTTCGATGACCTACACACTCCTTCAGGTATGCGCTTTCGAGAACATTATTGTTAAGTGTGAAAAAGATGAATGATGTAAACTAGCATGCACACTAGATCAAACCCTCTTTCACAATAACATTCAATGACAAGACCAAGCCAAATCTCTACTGAATGGAGGTGGACTCAACTATAGATCTTGTACTAAAGAGTGTTATGGAAATATCATATTTGATTAGGCCTTCTTATCAAACCCTAATTCAATGATGCAACAAACCATAATTCTACAATGATATGATTATAAAAAAAGATGTACAACAAATCTCTAGAAACTAATTGCATAGGGAGAATCAGGAAGATGTCAGAACATGTGTCCCAAAACCAAAGATGTCAGAGGACTATTTTAGGACTACCCATGTCTTGAAAGGTTGAATCTCCAAGAACTGTAAACTAGAGAAATGCTACAGAGATTTCCCTAATGCTGGATCTGGAGTCTGCTAGGGTAGAACGACTAGGGCACCATCACCCAAGTCTTGCATAGAGGAATATTCCTAAAATGCTATTGAATCACAAAACCCTAATCCTTTTTTAGTCTTCCTATATCTTCATATTTTTCAGATCTCGCACCCGTAACCTGCACACAAGGAGAAGAGGGGTTTGGGGGTTATGTTGTTTAGGGACTTGCCTCAATCAAATCTTGGGATAGAATTCAAGCTTCCCAACACCGTTGATAGATAAAGAGAGTGTGCCCTTGCAAGGTAGAGGTTAAACACAAAATCAATATGATGATAAACAACAATGATATCACCTATGTGAGGTAATCCTTAGGAGGATGAATGGCCTTAAACTCATAAGGAGAGATAGATGATAACTTCAAACCTGCAACAACACACACAATGACAACACAAATCTACTCTAGAATCACAATAAATGCTTTGAATGCTCTTTACTCCAATGATTCAAGTTGGCTATCTCTATCTAGGTTCATAATGAATTCAAAAACACAGTTATATGTTTTCCCTCTAATATTCATGAAATTAAACCAAAAGAGCCAACAAGGAGAAACCTTTTGAAAGTTCCCAGGATGACATACAATTAAATTTGCCTTGACCAATCAGGAGAGACTTGGGTGGTAACACCCAAGTCTTTAGGCTCCCTTTTGGTTTAGGGTAAGGTAAAATATGGGCCCCTTGTTCACAATTTACATTGGTTTCAAGGAATTTTGCATCGATATGAATATTTAGAATGTATAATGTAATCACAGGAACCTATGAGCTAAACAAGGAGGTAAAAAGGTATGTGTCCACTTTTTACTCCATAAAATTTACATGCACATAGCCTACGGGGTACCAATAGCTATTATCTGGTTGGTGTCATGAGAATACATCTACACCTTGAGGAGGCCATGGTAGTTTGGAGATCTATTGCACTAGAGAGTGACCTTTGATAGATTACAAAGTGTAGATGTGATCTGGAGACCTTATAGAGATATGAGGTTTTGGATGGGGCAATGTTGATAGCTAGTGTGGATGCAAAGGTATTCACTCTTTGTCAATCATCTCAATCACATTATAGTGCCTTTCTACTATGATCAGGTTGTAAGGCAATTTGGGTAGGTTCTAGGGGTGCCTATAGTAGTGTTGACATATGTGTGCTCACACTGTAATGTAGTGAGGCCTGGTCACATGCCACAACCAACCATAGTAGAGGTCATCTTGAGTGACTTTAATGACAAGGTCTAGGATGCAACAACTATATCTCCATCTGATGACATGGTGGTGACCCCAATTTACATAGCATGGTGAGCTTCATCTCATCTAGATCCCATTCACCTAGTAGACCGCCTACTAGGAAACACAAGTCCATGGGGTGACTAGGGTCAACAGGTGGTGGTTTCATGTGATGAGAAGCTTTTAAAGTAGAAGGGAGATGGCAATGAGGAGGAGAGGGAGGAGGAACCTGCACCAGCAGTATCAGAGAGGCATAGATATAGGGAGGAGGGTAGTGGCACTATAGGGAGAGGCCTAGGGCTCAACTCCAAGTGTCATGACCACTTTTGTCTATGAGTGGTGTGCCAAGCTAGTTTGAGATAAGAGGTTAAGTAGTGTAGTTTCTATAATGCCCCTACTTGTCCCAATAGTGAAAACGGTAGTCCTCACTAATCCTGATTGGCAGGATAGAGATCCTAGTGAGATTTTGATTTATGATTTGTGATTTGAGTATAACACTAGATGCTCACTTTGTTTTGATTTGATACATAATATATGATGAGATATCTAACATGATTCTTGTTGACATGATTCTTGTTTAATTTTTTAGTTGGCACACAAGCATGGCTCAACTTTATACGTCAAGTCTTAATGGAGATGGTACTCATTATGCATCTCAGACAGCCAGTGTGGGATAGCTATAGGCCACAACAGACTATCAGGTGACACATGGATATCTTTGATCCCATTGCATAGCTTTGAGTTGCTTATGAGGAGGGTCTAGTGTAGCTAGGCTGAGTCAAAATTGAGAGAGATCAGGCCATGGAAAGAGCAAACATCATTGAGTAGGTGCGTGATGCTCTATAGGAGCAACTAGATCTTGTTACAATAGCCTGATAGGGAGCCCAACCAGGACCAACACCTCCTATTAATCACCTCGAGTGTAGTCACTGATGACAGAGACTGACAGGCTTTAAGTTGAGGTAGCCCAGCTATAACAACATGAGGCAGATCTCAGGGTAGAGGCGACAAATCTATGAGGCACTGTTAGGGGCCTATAGTCATAGAGTAGGTCTAGGACTCACTCACAGTTTGTGGCCTCATAGCAAGAGCCATCTATTACCTAGACACCACTAGGGCTAGAGGGATCCGCTAGTCATGACCTTAAGGTGTGATTGAGATTCTGTATCTGTACTCTTTTTTGATACACTAGACATTTTTTCATAGTGGTAATTTTGTATACATGTGATGATGAGATAGAAATGTTTAGTGAAATGAAAATTGTAATCAAATTAAACAACTTGGTTAAATTGTTTAATTTAATGCAACAATGATTTATTGATATACATAAATGTTTAATTAAATACAATTATGATCTAACTAAACAATGTAATAATATTGTTTAATCAAATATGATGATCTAATTAAACATGGTGAAATAGTTTTTTGGATATCACTAATGGAATCAGGGATTGTAATTTAAATTCTACATGACTATTCAATTAAATGCTATACAAGATTTAATTAAACAATGGAGAAAGACTAATTAGTTGCATAAATAATTAACTAGAACAACATGGTAAGAAGAAGAAAGTAATTTTCACTAACAAGGAAAACTACTTGACAATTTAAGTCAACTAGATTTGTGTTGAGAATGAAGCAACAAAGCATAAGAAAAGAGGAGTAAAGTATTAAATAATAAACTACTCAATGCAATATGCTTTAAAGAGAGCATTAACATACCACATAGAAAGGGATATGATTAAATTGAAGGCAACGACATGATTTTAAATCAAGTTAAGCATAGAATCTATGTAAGTGTATATCATTAATAGGTTCATTGAGAGGTTTACCATCCATTCTAGAGAGTCTATACGCACTTGATCCATATACTTCAGTGATGATGTAGGGTCCTAACCAGTTCAGATTAAATTTTCCTTTTGCGCCTGGAGGAGCGTTGATGTTGCATTGGTTTTTGTAGAGGACCAAGTCACCAACTTCTAATGAGTGGTGGATGATGTGTTCATTGTAGTTGTGCATGAGATTCTTTTGATAGGCTTGGATATTTTCAAGAGCATGGATTCATTGTTCATTGAGCTCTCAAGTTGTTGAAGTCTTTGTTCCTTGTAAGTGTTATCATCTATGAGGCCATGGAGGGAAATCCATAGTGAAGGAATTTCCAACTACAAAGGAATGATTGCACTGACACCATACACATGATTGTATAGGGTAGCACTTGTATCCATATGAATACTCATAGTTCGGTATTCTAATCTTTACCATGTTTTTTGACTAGTTTTTGAAGAATTTGTTCGATAGTCTTATTGGAAGCTTATGATTTTTCATTTGACTATGGATAATATGGCATAGATAAGTGATGTTGAATGTGAAATTTATCTAAGAACCTCTTCACTTCTTTATATTTAAATGAGTAACCATTATCAAAATCCAAATTGAAAGGAAGGACAAATCAAGAAATGATATTATCAAGAAGGAAGAGACATATTACTTTAGCACTCGTGGATTGAAGTGGAAAAACTTTAGCCCATTTCATAAAGTAATATGTAGTTATGATGATAAAAGTGTGACCTTGAGAGGAAGAAGGAGAATTTTTTCCAATAAGATTAAGCCCCACATGGGAAATGGCCAAGGGGATAGTTGGGCATGAAGTTCATGCACAGGAGCTTGGATCAAAGTGTTATGTTGTTGGCATTTAGATAACTTTTTAATGAAAGCATAGGAATCTTGTTCCATGCTTTTCCAATAGTAACCCATGTGAAGTAGATTTTGAACTAAAGATATTACACCAAAATTCTCCTCGTAAGCACTTGAATGGGCCTCTTCGAGGGAAATGGGAATCTCTACTTTATTTAAACAATGGAGAAAGAGGACATTGTAACCTCAATGATAGAGAACATTATAAAGAATGATATATCTCATGGTGAGCTTATGAATACAAGCTTGAACACTTTTGGATGAAGAATTCAAAAAGGTAATATCATGCAAATAATTGGATATATGGGAGTACCATTCTTCTGAATCTATGTTTTAATAGAAAGAAGCATCTGAAGAGTTGTTAGATATAGTTGGTGAAGAGAGAGAGTGAATTATGAATTGATAATCATCCAGAGAATCTTCAAGGGGTATGAGGGAGGCAACGCTTTCCATTGCATCCGCATGTCGATTGTCCTTTCTTGGGATTTTGTAAATACTAAAATAAGAGAATCAATTCTGTAGTAATAAAGTTAAGTCATGATACTGAGATAACTTATCATGCTTCACTTGATAAGATCTAGTAACTTGCTTTATGCTCAACTACAAATCACCAAATATGTCAAGATCACTGATATTAAGCGACAACATGGCACACACGCCAACAATACGGGCTTTGTACTTAGACATGTTGTTTGTACAAATAAAATTTAGACAAAAAGAAAGGGGAATCAACTTTCCAAAAGGAGGTACTAGTATGACACCAGCATCAGATTCAATTCTACACCTAGATTCGTTGAAGAATAAATCCCATGGCTAATCAATATCCAAAGAAAGGGTGCTATCATTGGAAAAAGATTCTTGATGTGGAATAATGAAAGGAGAAGGATCATCAGCTAGGTGGTTGGCTAATGCTTGACCTTTTAATGCCTTTTGGGAGATAAACTTGAGGTTAAATTTTGTCAACAACATAAACCATTTAGCTAGATATCCTGAGAGATCAATTTTTGAGAAAAAATGCCTTAAAGTATCAAATTTGATGATGACATGTGTTTCATCATGAAGATGATAATGCCTCAACTTATGCATCACAAATACGAGAGTCAAACATTGCTTCTCTATTGTAGAATATCAAACCTCATAATATAGAAAAGTTTGGCTGATATAGTATACACCACATTCCTTGCCCTCATTATCATATTGAGCCAACAAAGAAGCTAGAGCATGGAAAGATACAAAAGTATAGAGGAGAAAAGGCCATCCAGAAATGGATGGTGTTAAGACAAGAGGATTACCTAAATATCCTTTAAGATTGTCAAAATATTTTTGACAATCCTTGCTCCAGTAAAAACAAACATTCTTTTTAAGAAGATGAGTGAAAGGGAGAGTCCAATCTGCTAGTTACAAAATGAACCATCAAATAGCCTGAAGCTTTCCCTATAAGTTGTAAAGATGAAAAATATTTCTTGGAGGTGGCATATTCACAATAGGATCTATCTTCTTCATAGCGACCTCAATACCACAATGTGAGACAATAAACCCCAATAATTTTCCACTATCGACATCGAAGGCACATTTATAGGGGTTCAACCACATGTTATAGAGAAATCTGTGTTTCAGCTCTTTAAAAAACATAATTTCCTCAAACAAGTGCTTTAGAGTGAAATAGTCTCACATACATGGCTTCTCATCACAACAATAATGTTGTGGTCCCTCCTCAAGGTTATAGGAAGAGAAAGACTCTTGAACTTGGAATAATATTTAAACCACATGATAGAACAATTAGAAACATTGAGGGACCTCTTTACATCACCAAATGTATAAGTGGAAATCCTACAAGAGGGGTCCTTATCAATCCTAACTATATGACTAATGTAATTACTGAAGAGTTCCTCTATGTGCATGATTTGATACAAGAATCTTATGAGGCCACACACGATGGTTAAGGCACATACTAGAGCTTTCCTCCTAGCTATAGGAAAAATTACATTATTGATTAAGGTAGTTGAAAAAGCTTTGGAATAATTATTTGACCTCATTCCTACATCTGACCTATTCCGTGTGAAACTAGGCCATCCATGGCTCAAATTCATGAATGTGGTCCCCTCTACAATTCATAAATGTTTAAAATTTCCTCACCAAGGGAGAATGCATGTTGTCCACCATAGTAGATAAAAGCATATAGTTACTCGTGGAAATTTCAGCCTAGACTACTTTTGGCCACAACCTACTGAGCCTCCTCAACCAAGAGAAGATCAATTCTTCCTGGGCTATCAAAGATACAAGGCAAAGTTGATAACAAAATTGGCTAGACCTCCTATTGAACAAGTGGAAAGTGAACAACATCTTGAATTGAAAGAACCCCCTTGACCACAAGGCAAGGGAGTCTTTGCTGAGGTTCCTCCTCTACCATCCTTACAAGGATCGAGAGATACTTGTAAAGAACAAAGTAGTTTATCCAAAAAGCTCAATTTTGTACCAGCTTCCTCCTCTGAGATGTTGAAGACTATGGAAAATCATGAGAATCTTTTTGTAAACATCACTAATATAACATGAAGGAACATGCAAGCAAGAGAAATAAGGAGGAAGAGACAAACCTTAGCTCAACAAGAAACACCTCAACAAGAAAACATTCCACCAACTACTATTGAATCAAGAAAGGAAGAGATAAAGGTTGAAGAGATCATGAACAATGATTCAAGTTGGGCAATAGTACCTTATTTACCTATTTTCTCTTGCATTCAAGATTGGGAGGAAAATGATTTTCTCAATGAGAACCGCTAGTTCGGTTGTGTAATAGGTAAACATTTCTAACCCTTTTTAGCCACCTCTGATGTAGCATCTCTTTGAGTTGCTCGCTTATGTGGCTTCATCTTATGTGTTGTGTTGTGTTCCCCCATGATGTGCTATATGTTGTTTAGGTCTATTTGGATGACCTTTGATACTCTTGTAAGGTCAATCATACAAGGAGACTGTCTCTATTGTGACCATTCTTCTATGTGTTCCTCTATTCTTCTCTTATCCTCTCATCTATTTTATTGTTGTGTGTTGTGCCTTGGGAGAATAACATTGTGGAGGATGTCTTGGGGGCATCTTCCCTTATTGTACACACAAGTCACCCTTCTCTCCTCTCTCATTTTATTTTTTACATTCTTCAGTGGCTTTATTAGTCAGCGGATGATGAAAACAAACAAATACTAATAAGGATTGTATGTTCCTTCAACAAGAAACTAAAAATGGACCTAGTCCATATATGAAGATGAGGTTGATATTTATATATTTGACGCTTGACTAGTAGAATCACTCTGTGTTGTGATTTGTATTTTGAAATTTCATTGTAACAAACCTTTGTAATACTCTATATCTACTTCAACGTACTTTGGATTGTTTTGTATCTCACCTTGTTGCTACACTCAGTTGTGAGATACCTAAAGTATAACCTCACATCTATACTCGGTTCTAAACCTGCAAGTGTAGCCTTGGTCTCTTATGTGATATGATTTCTACATAGCTTTCACGAATTGATTTGGTTGTGTTGAAATGAACCAGACAACTGAGAGGGGGGATGAATCAGTTGTCTCAAAACTTAAACAATTCTAAACCTTAAAATATCAAACACTTGTCCACTATTTGTTATGATTAAGTCATGAAAGCATAAACTCATAAACATAAACACAATTGCAAGATTATACACAAGTGACACCAGATTTTTATGTGGAAAACCCTGTTAAGGGAAAAACCATGGTGGATGTTAGTCCATAAGATATATAATTTATAACAAAACTAAAAATCAGAGGCTCACTGCCAATAGGGCTCACTCCCCAGAAAAAGGATCACTACCAAGGGGTGGCTCACTGCCAAAGGTTTTGAACTGAGATAATAGCATCTACTCCATGCCTGAATTTAGTTCCATTGAAGCACAATGCTCTTCCTCTGCTTTGCTCTGCCTTCTACACTTCTTTACTTAACTTTACATCTTCCCACAAGGACATCTTTTCCATGACCAAATTACAAGTATATATATCATTCATCAACCTTGGAATGTACATCAAAGTCGGCGTTACATTCATCAACCATTGGAACAATCTCCAAGGTCGGCATTACAAACATTTATAAAATAGGTCTTGACCTAATACACAATTATGCTAAGGAAATCTAGTAAAGATATATACAAATCACTCCATGCCTTAGCTAGGGCTCAAATATGATCTTCCATGCCTTGACATGCTTCTACAATCATCAATATATCTCCACAATCACTAGATTTAACCAAGTCAGCTAAGACTGGTTACACACTACATTATCTGGGAACAAACTTCAAACACAATCTCAATTCTTAACATGGACCAATGTAAATGCAAGAACACAATTAAGAGGCATCCACAAGCAAGTTGTAATCACCAGGAGCAACCGTACAAAATCTAACTACTTTATCCATGAGATTCTTCACACCAGAGCACATGAACTTCACTATCTTCAACTGTCAAAAAAGAAAGATAGCTTGCAGACCACCAAATCATGAACCATTGTAGTTGTAGGAACTTATCATCATCCCAGACTTCCTTCTAGAACTGCAGAGGAAAATACTTAATTGCGGAGGAATGCAGAGAAAAATACTTTCTCTCTGTCACCAGTAAATAATAAAAAAAAGTAGGTTTTACTCTGGTGAATGTAACTCACTCAATTATTCATAATGGAGACTCAAACTTAGGATTTTACATCTTCAGACATGACTCTAAATAACTTCCAATCCACAAATCAAGATATTTAATTTACAAGAAATACAGAGCAATCTTCTGCACTATTCTTTTATTAGCAACACACTGTCTTCACTACAATTTACTGCAATTCACTGTTTCTTCTGGAGGGGTAAATTTTCTCAATATCCTCAACATATAAAGCTTCTAGACAAATAAAAAAATAGGATACAGTTGACACCAATGACAACAAATATATGTTGACATCAATGACAACACCGATTGGGCACATACTTGCAACAATCTACCCCTTTGTCATTGATGGCAATATATAATGTGAAAAACTATAATAGTCATCAAGACAAGATTCTCCCCCTATCTCTTTACACATCTGCATTCCTTCTTTTCTAAGTTTTTCACATGATTTCTCTCCCCCTTTGACATCAATGGCAAAGGACACATACTTGCACTCTGCAGCTCTGAACCAAACACTCTCCATCTGACTACTCCCCCTGAGAAGTAGCCCTTTGAAGCATCAATTCAGATCTGGAGGTAGAGCTCTAAGCACCACCAGACTGATGCATTCTTGTGCATCTTAGTTTAGAGCAGGAGGGGTGATAACCCCAAACTTTTCTTTGAGATACTCAAAAGTATCCTTAGGTAGAGGCTTGGTGAAAATGTCTGCAATCTAATCTTTTGTAGATACATAATCCAACTTGACTTCATTCTCTATCACCTTTTTCTCTTAGAAGTGATATCTTATGGATATATGTTTTTTCCTTGAATACATTACTTGATTCTTTGATATGTTTATGGCACTTGTATTGTCACATAAGATTGCAATTGGATCTTCATACACAACTCTGATGTCCTCTAATGTCTTCTTCATCCATAACACTTGAGTACAACTACATGTTGCTACAATGTATTATGCTTATGTAGTAGATAGAGATATTGAATCTTGTTTCTTGCTTAACTAGGATACCAACCTTTTTACTAAGAAGAATGTACCTTCACTTGTACTTTTCCTATCATCCACATCTCTGGCCCAATCTGCATCAGTGTATGCACTAATAGTGAAATCATTGTCTTTTGGGTACCACAAACCATAATCGATTGTGCCTTTCAAGTATCTTAGTATTCCCTTGACTACCATCACATGTGACTCTTTAGGTTCTACTTGAAATATTTCCACAAGAAAAATTGTATGCATTATGTCAGGTCTGGTTTGGGTCAAATAAAGTGATCCTCCAATCATAGATCTATATCTTTTTTGATCTGCCATAGGTGAGTCATCATTTTTTCTCAACTTACAACTAGTTACCATGGGAGTTCTTACTGGTTTAGAGTCCTCCATCCCAAACTTATTTAACAACTCTTTTACATATTTAGACTGAGAAATGAAGATACCTTTATCTGATTGATTTATTTGTAGACCTAAAAAAAAATTCATCTCGCCAAACATGGACATTTCAAATTCATTTTGCATTTCCCTAGCAAAAACCATGCACATTCCTTCATTACCTCCAAAGATAATGTCATCAACAAATATTGCAACAATTAGAATTTGTTCATCATTGATCTTGAAATAGAGATTGTTGCCGGTAGTACCCTTATTAAACCCTAATTATATCAGATATTTATCCAATCTCGCATACCAGGCCTTGGGGGCTTGTTTTAGTCCATACAATGCTTTCTTCAATTTGCACACCATGTCACCCTAATCTGATGACCGGAATCCTTCTGGTTGTTCAATATAGACTTCTTCTAATTCTCCATTCAAGAATGCAGACTTCACATCCATTTGATATACCATGAAATCTTTGTAGGCTGCAAATGCTAAAAACATTCATATTGCTTCAATCTTTGCTATTGGTGCAAATGTTTTCTCAAAATCTATTCCTTCAACTTCAGAGTATCCTTTGCATACCAACCTTGCTTTGTTTCTTACCACTTCACCATTTTCATTCATCTTGTTCCTGAAGACCCATTTGGTGCCAATTATATTTTTATCTGTTGGTTTGGGAACAAGATCCCAAGTCTGATTTTTCTCTATCTGCATCAGTTCTTCTTTCATAGACTTTACCCAATTCTCATTGTTGCAAGCATCATTCATGGTCTTAGGTTCAATCTTGGAAATCAAACAAAACTTTACTTATTCTTCTGCAACTTTTCTTCTGGTCAGAATTCCTTTGCTCTTATCTCCTATGATTTGATCTTCAAGATGATTTAGTTTTGCATACCTTAGTGTCTTGGTGATAATTACCAGAGCTTGTTCTTCTTCATATGAATTGTCTTCATGTTGTACCACTTCTTTGCTTGTAGGAACATCTGATTCATCTGATTCATATCTGCTTGATACCTTTTCTTTCCTTTCATCAACTTTGACATTTGTCAGTGCAGTCATGATAGGAGGGTTCACATAATGAACTATCCAGACCGTGTAACAAGAGTAAACTCAATAGAAATAACTCAAAGAAATAAAGTAAATGTAGATTTAGTCATTTAGTATATCATAGAATTCAAAATAGAGATCCGCTGGCAACATGCGGGCTTACAATTAGGGCTCACAGGCTTGATTACATACATGCGCAAGATAAGGCTTTGAAGCTCCTTCGTACAAAATCTAAACTATAGAATATGAATCAATTTCTAACTTCTAACTACTTTCCTAAGGATCTATTACATCTTTATATATCATTTCTAGACCAATAGATTCCTCTGTGTCAGCCAAGGAAGATCACAAACTCCAATGAAGAGCTATAACATGTTCATAGATAGGTCAAACCTAAATGCATAGAACACTTCCTCAAATGAATGGAACAATGTACGGACCCTTGGATAAGATCGGCCATGAATCATAGAACATTGAATGATGTGTCAATGAGATCCGTAAGTCAAGGAATGATCTATAAGCCTTCTCCTTCAACTAATTATTAGGAACTGTCAGAATGCTCTTCTCTGAGAAAACAGTCAACTTATGATAGCGATATCTTTTCGGTAACTAATCCAAATGCTCTAAATTCTTGGTATGTTGTAGATGAATGAATGTAGATGCTAAGTCCAGATCTGCAAGATGTGAAATGCCACAACTGGACCACAAGATGAGAATTGCTACTGACTAAACTGCCTGAACTGAACTAGAAAATCAAAGATCTAAAATGCAAACAAACTAAAATGCAAAAATTTTTGGTTGATGCAATATTTCTCTTGAACCAGGGATGCTCCTACATCAGACATCTAGGGTTATTGAAAAAGTGAGTCCCTCACTTTGCTGGGGCTAGGGGAAAACCAAGACGGTTCACCTTAGCCTGAGAAATCCAAGATGAATCTTCTTCTGGTCGGCCATTCCACCTCACAAGGTATTCTTTGTATTTCCTTCCTCTAGTGTTGCGTCCAACTCTGCTATCCAAAATGTCTTCAATCTGTTCTGGTGCTTGTTGTGGTAACTGCTTCTTCAAGTCTTCTTCCATCCTATCACTGAACTCTACTTCATGATACTGATAAAGATCTACAATGTTGAAAATAGGTGAAATACCCAATGTCTGCGGTAATTCCACTTCATATGCATTTCCTGAATCAAATTTCCTGAGTATCTTACAAGGTCCAAACTTCTTCATCTTCAACTTGTTATATGTCCCAACTAGAAATCTTTCATTTCTTAAGTACACCATCACTTCACTTCCAACTTTGAATTCCTTATGTCTTCTCTTCTCATCTACTTTCTCTTTGTACTTACTATTCATCTCCTCCAAATGCTTCACCTGATTATGCATTGTCTTCATATGATTTGCAAATTCTTTTGCTTCTGCACTTCTTTTATCTTCTGTACTAATATTGCTTAATTCTACAAATCCTCTAGGATTCACTCTGGTAACAATCTCAAAAGGTGTTCTTCTAGTACTCCTATTTACTAAATTATTGTATGCAAACTCTCCTTGTGAAAGAATCAAGTCCCAACTTTCAATTTTGTCTCCAACCAAACATTGTAACAAGTTTCCCAAACTCCTATTCAGTCCCTATGTCTGTCCATCTGTCTGTGGATGAAAAGTTGAGCTAAACTTCAAATCTGTCTTCATCTTCTTCCAAAGTGTCTTCCAAAAGTAACCAACAAACTTTGTGTCTTTGTCTGAAACTATACTCGTAGGTAATCCATGTAATCTCACAATCTCTTTGAAAAATAGGTCAGCTACATGCACTGCATCAGTTGTCTTCTTACAAGGTATGAAATGAGCCATCTTTGAAAATCTATCAACCACTACAAATATTGAATCATATCCTCTCTGTGTCTTAGGTAATCCCATTGCAAAATCCATACTTATGTCTTCCCAAGGTCTCTCCAGAACTGTCAAAGGTTTATACAATCTAGTGTTCTGACTACTCCCTTTTGCAACTTGACAAACTCTACAAATCTACACAAATCTCTGAACATCCTTATGTATCTGAGGCCAAAAGTAATTTTCACTTACCAAGGCTACTGTCTTATCAATGCCAAAATGTCTTGCCAATCCACCACTATGCTTCTCCTTGATCAAATTATCGCGCATTGAACTTTTAGGTATGCACAATTGACTTCCTTTGAACAACATATCTTCTTGAATGAAATAGTCCAACCACTTACTTCTATCTATCACAATAGGTTCCTTACATGCTTTCCAAGGTTCTGCAAAATTAGTGTCTCATACATGTTCTTTAATTCATCAAAACCCAACACTTCAACTCTCATCTATGTTAACAAGTTTCTTCTTCTACTCAAGGCATCAACAACTTTGTTTGATTTACCACTCCTATTCTTCAAAACAAAAGTATAACTCTACATGAACTCTACCCATTTCATATGTCTCTGATTCAACTTTCCTTGAATATTCAGATACTACAAAGCTTGATGATCTGTATACAACAAAAACTCCTTAGGAAACAAGTAATGTCTCCACTTCTTCAAGGCTTGAATTATGGCGTAGAACTCTTGATCATTAACTAAATATCTTCTCCTTGCATCATTCAACTTTTTACTTAAATAAGCTACAAATCTACCTTCTTAACTTAACACTACTCCAATTGCATTTCCACTTGCATCACAATCAACTTGAAATACCTTATTGAAATATGGTAATTCCAAAATAGGTTGCTTTGTTACTTTCTACTTCAACAACTCAAATCTTTTATCTGCTCCTGATGTCCACTTGAAATCTTTCCTGTCACCTCTCATTGTCTCTGTCATAGGGTTACAAACTAAACTAAAATTTTTGATGAACTTCCGATAGAAACTAGCCAATCCATGAAATGATCTAACCTCTCCAATGCTCTATTGCTCTCACTTTCTTAGGTTCCATCTTCAATCCTTCCGTAGAAATCACAAATCCTAGATATACCAATTCTTCCTTCATGAAACTACACTTCTTGATGTTTATCAACAATTTCTCTTCTCTCAACCTCTGCAAAACTTGTCTAATATACAACAAATGTTCCTCCTTTGTCCTACTAAAATTCATAATATCATCCAAGTACATAATTACAAACTTACCCAAGAATTTCTTCAAGACTTCATTCATCAACCTCATGAAAGTACTTGGTGCATTTGTCAATCCAAAAGGCATCACTAACCACTCAATACAATCCTTCATTTGTCTTAAAAGCAGTCTTCCATTCATCACCTTCTTTGATTCTGATCTAATGGTATCCACTCTTCAAGTCTATCTTTGTGAAATATTTTGCTCCACTCAAACAATCCATGATATCATCCATTCTAGGTAAAGGAAATCTATACTTAACTGTGATCTTGTTTATTTCTCTAGAATCAGTACACATTCTCCATTCTCCATCCTTCTTCAGTGCAAGAATTGCAGGTACAACACAAGGACTCAAGCTTTCTCTGATCAAACCTTTCCTCAACAACTCTTGTATCTATCTAT
Organism: Cunninghamia lanceolata; assembly: GCA_027924645.1. NCBI lineage: Eukaryota > Viridiplantae > Streptophyta > Pinopsida > Cupressales > Cupressaceae > Cunninghamia > Cunninghamia lanceolata. The sequence continues at coordinate 26,482,115 of BSBN01000047.1, forward strand.
TTAGTTCTTCATTCTCTACCGGTGTCATTCTATGTGCTTCTTTGTTAGGCAAACTTGCTCCTGGTATAAGATCCATGTGATGACTGATACTTCTTATAGGTGGTAATCCATCAGGTACATTATTTGATATGATATCTTCATACTCTATCAGCAACTCTCTTATCTCCTCTGGTTCAGTCTCTTTCTTCAACGCTTCAGGCTTTTTAGGAATCAAGGCATAGCACATACTTTCCTATTTCAAACCATCCAAAAATTTCCTTCCATCTACCAAACAGATTCTAGCATTCCCACATACCACATTTTTAGGATCATCTTCTAAAGGAATCAAAATAATTCTTTTCCCATTTGTTGTTATATTATATGTATTCTTTCTACCATCATGCATAGCTTTTATATCATACTGCCAAGGTCTACCCAACAAGATATGACAAGCATCCATAGGCATAATATCACACAAGACTTCATCATGATAAGATCCAATATGAAATTTTACCAAACATTGTTGTCATGCCCACATTTTCCATGTGGTCACAACACACATCACACGTGTCATAGCCACATCTGTCATGTGGTCATGACACGAAATATCAAAAATTTTCTCGCGTTTCCCTAAAAACCCCCTCGCATGCGTAGCATGCTCGGTGGTGTTCGTTCAAGGCGAAAACACTACAGTTGTCGGCGGGGTACAAGTACAATTGCGTGCAACCAGACGCAAGCAGACCAACAAGGGGGTCTCTACGATGCCGTTAACGTCACTGCTAGGTTTAAAATATCAGGGTTCCTAAATCTAAATCTCGGCAAAATTCTGATAGCATAACGCCTTACGGCGCAAGTGGGAATTACTCAACACTATTTTACGCATGTGGTTCACTGACAGGTTAACAACTTCCCACGACGCCTTGTTCTGACTAAACCGACTCGTGATCTCCCTATTTAATCATTTTTCAACAAGGCATGGTTGTTTGTCTCCTCTCTTGCTTCCTGAAACATACTCCTCCTTCAACTTAGCATTCTCAACTAGGCGATTCGTTTGCTCTCTCTTCCCTTTCCTCAGGGTCTTAATTTTGATTGTATTTTTATCGCGCTCACCTTAACTATTTCTCTGATAATTTAGTTTGTTTATATTTTGGTCTCTCTCTCTTTCATTTTCTTTGCTTTCTTTATATTTATCCGATCCTTTCTTCATATTGAACATCAATCAGGGTTATCAGTGTATCTATTGTTGACATTAAACCTAACTTTTGGATGATCCAGGTCACATAGGCTGGTTTACTACTTCGCTGGACTCGGTCTCCTAGTCTTCTCCGATCTAGGTTTCTCCTCTACGTATGTATTAATTAAACTTGTTCCTAAACAAATTTTAGCAGGAGGATCCATCTACTTAGTTCTCTTATCCCATGTGTGATTTGCCGCGCATTTTCTCCTCTGTGTTTTCCAATGTTAGTTTTTCTTCTTCTGACTCTCTTACAGGTTTACTTATGTGGATGTTTATTACAGTTGAGATTAAGATGGTCTCACATGAAATGTCTGTGATGGCTCCTTAAGTTTATTTCCAGTGATCTTTTAAGTAAGGTGACGTGTAATTTTCCTCTTCATTTTCCCGGTATTGAATCGCGTTGATAGTGGAAACTTCTGAGAAACTCTTTCCGGAGTATTCCAGTAAATTCCTTTATGCTCTCTTTAAATTATAATTTTATTTTCTCTTAATTATAATTACTGTTGTTATTATTACTAATAATTAATATTAATACTCTTATTGTAAATCCTATATCATTGTTAATATATGTAGGAGGTTCTCCTCTTTATAAAACCCTGATCAAGGAAGCATAAATTCTTTGGTTGTTTTGTTCAACACTTAATAAAACCTAACTGTGAATATATATTTTTTGTTTTATTTTAATTTGCAAATCTCCTTGTTATGAATTATAGAGAGGGCCTCATAAAATGGTCCATGAAACCTCTTCTATGTATATATATCCCATATATATAAATATATATATGTAATATATATACATATAGAACTATATATATAATTATACCTATATTGATTTACAATTCCCTTTCAAAACATAAGGTATCAATAGAGATAATTATATCTCTCTCTCTCTCTATATATATATATATGATATATATATATATAAGACATATATTATGCCAACCAAGTGGAATATCCACAAACAAAACATATATATTTTTTTTGTTATTTAAATGAACCAATGCATATATGTTAGGGCTAAATAGACCTAACTTTTTTTTTTATGCTTAACATTTTATGTTTTTACTGTGATAGGGGACTGGCGGCAGGGGTCGGGCCGCACAGAGGGACGGAGGCCGCAAGAAACAGCAGCGGGCGAAGCGCTGCTGTGGAGCGGAGTTAAGAGCTCTGCGGGGTCGAAGGGGTGGAGGGATGTGGGGAGGGGCAGAGCCCCACCCACATCCCACGATGTGGGCTGTGGGTGGGGCTCCGCCCCTCCCCACACCTCTACTAAAACAAATGGAGACTGCGGTGGGGATTACTCCCCACCGCCCACCGTGCAAGCTTTGACTGTGTTTTACACAGCGATTTCTAATTTCGCTTTTATTTCGGTGGCCATAAAATTTAATACGAGTTTATTATTATTCAATGATAATTACATATCAATTAATATATATATATATTTCAGTTTTCAGAATATCTCATAATTTTCTCAAATTAAACACTTTATTCAGTTTCTTTTAGTCAATTAAAATGATCAAGTAATAAAGATTATATATATATAAATATATATATATATACTTAAGAAAATGAAGTTTTTTTTTTATTAGTTTATTTCGGCAATTAATACATGTCCATTTCAACTTTTGGGACAAACAGAAGTAATTATATAATAGATTTTCTTTAAAACTTGCAAAATAACTGAATCCATTACTTATGAAGAAGAAAACTTAATCATTTATAAACTATCTTTTCCATTAGAACAATGAACCATAAAACTGACGTTTTAATTAGTTTAGCAGTTCTATTCTTCTAATTACATATACAAACTCAGATTAGATTGCAAATAAGAAATGAACTCTTCCTTTCAATAACACATTAAACACAATAAAATTGCTATTTAAAAAGGTTTACAAAGCAACATAACTTGAAAATTTAAGGTATTTGTTTACCACATTCATATTACAGAAAAGTTAACTCTTCCACTACAAATAGCAAGAGAATTTGAAACCATGGATACATACAACTAACTTCCCAAATATGAACTTCCTTCTCCCAACAATATACAACTGATAGCTTGTGACAACCAAGTAAAAGTCCATCAATAACAAGATCAGGGAGGTGATTTCCTTCACTCCCAGGGTAACAATAAATTACAACAATAACAAGAGAGGTGCTCTCTCTTCAAATCTAATGAAATGAACCTGGCCTAATTCTCATGACAAAGAAGAATAAGTTGTTTCTTCATAAATATCCAACCAGAAGCTCCAAGAGAAAACCTGCGTATCAAAGACAAACAAAGAAGAAAACACCACTCATCTAGCTCTCCTCCCTTCCGTAGACCCGCAAGAGGGTCACCCCCGAGCTAGGGAGACCATACTCACACCTGGGTAACTCAAGCACTCCACTTCACAACAGTAACAACAACAATCCCAAAGCACACAAACACCTGTGGGTAATTTACACAACACGGAAACTCAACTATAGTGAGTTTCATAAGGGGCAGGAGAGTGGACACACTCGACTCCAGAGTGTCACCCTTACAGATAAGTTAACCAATACAATTTCTCTTGGTCTCAAACCAAGTTTGATCACAAATTTTTAAGAAAATCTGTATTTGACTCTCAAGTCAAAGATACAATCACAGATACATGCCCTCAAGGCTTTCAACATCCCAAAAGATGGAAACAGGTATGCACCGAGGAGGATCTCTCCTCCCCTACCCCAAACTTGATGAGCATTTCTCCCAAGTGGGAGAAGCTCTGTCAAACAACCCGACAAAAAACCCCACAGAAAACACATCTAAAACACAAATAATCATCTTTCACACACTTTACATACACATTCAGATATACGAAAGAAAGGTAAAGACCAAACCAACCTTACAAAGCCCTCCTGGAATGAAACTGATGCAAAGCTCCACTGGGTTCTCTTCCAACCTTAGCCAACAACTCCTCTCTCTCTTTTATCTCCTCTAAGCTAACTTTCCTATTCTCTGACAATAATCATAAAACTCTCCCCAAAATTCAACTAACTCCCTCTCCTTCCAAAATTGAAAACAAATAACCCAATTTCTTTTCAATTTAGAGGAATGGGGAGGTGACACTTGTCACCTCCTCACTCTCCCCCAAAACCACTATTCTGTCCTGGTGGCTTATGTCACTCACCCATCCCTAGAGTACTCCTTATCCCTCTCCTCATGTCATTTCTCTTACGCATGGGAGAAATAAAAGGAGTTAAAGGAGTAAAAGATAGGTGACCCATGCCTCTTCTTCCCTCCTTCACATGGGTGGCCCCACTTCACATGGGGGAATCTCACTAATGGAGAAGGTGACTTCAAGTCAATCCTTCAATAATGGATGGGTTTTGTAGTCATCTCTAACCTTGGGGAATGAAGAGGGATGGGTTGGGTGTTGGTACAACCCATCTTGTCCCCTCCATACCTCCAATTTTCGCCACTTAACTTCAGGGGGAAGTTAAGATGACTAGATGGAGGTTACTCAAGGGTTACCCATGCCAAATGGGCCCCTGGACCCATGGGGTATAACCCAGGGTCAACTTTAACCCATCCAGGACACCCCTGGTCAAGGTAAAGCACAAGAAAAGGCCTCATAAATTTAAATAAAATAAGGAAATTCAAATTCAATCTTTTTTTACAACACAAATTATAAAATAATGTTACATGAGGGTAACCAATCCCACTCGACCATACGAAAGACCATATTACAACATCACATCAAACACAGAAAGATCTTGGTTCCTCGTGGGACCAGATCAGCTTAACAGGGAATAACAATAACAAGGTGCGGAATGATCTCCGAAATCTGTGGTTCGATTAGTAATTCCTGCACACTAAATTACAAGATCAGTAACCACATAAAATCATCATAGCCGAAGCAACTTAAAAACATGCATTATCATGACATAGTTCTAATTAACATAAATGAAATCATATTACAATTTTCCATCATCACCTATTTAACTTTTCTGAAATGTAAACTTATCCAAACATCACCCAATTAGTTTTTCCGAAATCATAATAAAGTTTAATAGTTTGACAATTCCGGGAACTGCTATCCCACAAACATAAAAAAATAACAATAACAGTAATGTAAATAGTCATAACAACATAAGTAAAAAGGGTGGTCCTCACAATTGTTCACTCACCCGTACCTTATGATCATCCTGAATCAATGCTATCTGATAGGGCTTAGGGTGTTTTAATCTTTCCAACTTCAACTTAGTTACCATCTCCTCTAAAACTAGGTTATCTGAACTACCAAGTGCTATCAATTACAACTTTACAGCACTTACCTCCTGATTTGCATTTAGTTCTGAATAGACTTTTCCTCTATGACGGTTCCTCATTTGTCTCTACTTGAAATAGTGCTCTCCTCATCACCAATGATTCTCCTTTCTCTGGATTTCTAACTAAACAAGGTGATCCAATAGGTTCTTCTTCAACATAGGCTGCTCTCCCACTATTCTCTATCTTCTTGCTTGTAATACCCTGATTACATTCAAATGCTCTATGTACTTCACCTCCACACTTGAAACAAGTACCTCTGAATGTCTTCCTATCAAATCCTCTTCCTTCTCTTCTATATCCTTCATTCCGGTATGCACTATGGTTTCCTCTCTGGTAAAAATTTTTGTCATCTGTCCAGTAAGAATTATTATCTCTGTCATCCTTTCTAACTGGGCTGTCAAACTTGTTATGCTCCACAAATGATCTATCATATCCAAAAAATATTTTACCTCTTTGAAATTTACCTCCTCTGCCTTTTTGTCTATGATCATGTCTTTTATTCAGTTTCTCTTCAACTTTCAGGGCAAATTGATATGCTTCTTCCAAAGATGTCATCCTTACCAAACTTAGTTCTTCTTGAATGTTCAATCTCAGTCCATTGATGTACCTAGCTACTTTCTCCTTGATTGCTTCACTATGTCCTATTCTTATGATGATCTTATGAAATTCTTCAGTGTACTCCTTCACAGATTTCTCCTTTTGTCTTAGGTTTTGCAATCTTTTCAATAATTCCAACTCATAATCAGCAAGTATGAATTGATTTTTCAACTTTGTCACCATCCGGTCCCACTTTGTAATCTTCTCTTTTCCCCTTCTATTTCTTTCCAACTGAACTTCTTTCCACCATATAGTAGCATGTCCTTTCAACTTTGTCTTTGCAAATTTCACCTTCTCCAGATCTTCAATCTCCCCATATTCAAAGTATTCTTCCATGTCATTTATCCAGTCAATCAACTCTTCAAGATTCAAATTACCAGTATAGTTTGAAACATCAACTCTAGATCTCTTTCCAATCTTTGAAATAGCTCACAACATCTTTATCTGGTTTGATTCTTCTTCTTCATCACCTTCTAGGGTTTCGCCAGTATGTTCAATAGATTGAAATTCTTCCTCATCATCACATTCAACATTAGGTCTTGGTGTCAATCCTCTTCACCTATCTTCTTCAATAGCATCCAAATGAATTCACATTATTCTCATCAATTCTGTCATCTCATCCATTCTATTAGCCATTGTACCAATAGGAGGAACTCTTCGCAGCGACATCTTCCTAGGATCAAGTGCAAACTGCCTCAGGTTCGATGATCGGGCTACAAGTGACAACTTCCTCTCAATCGGTGATTAGTTGCACACAAGTAACCTACCTTGGATAACTGATCTGATTACAACAAGATCTTATGGAATCCCCTTCGCCAATTCTCTCCAAAGAATTGAACTTTCAATCTCCAAGATTTGAACTTTCACTCTGATACCACTTGGTACAGTCACTGTAGAAGGGTTCACAGAATGAACTATTCAGACCATGCAGCAAGAGTAAACACAACGAAAACAACTCAAAGAAATAAAGCAAATGTAGATTCAATCATTTAGTATATCATAGAATTCAAAATAGAGATCTGTTGGCAACATGCGGGCTTACAATTAGGGCTCACATGCCTAATTACATACATGCACAAGATAAGGCTTTGAAGCTCCTTCGTACAAAATCTAAACTATAGAATATGAATCAATTTCTAACTTCTAATTGCTTTCCTAAGGATCTATTACATCTTTATATATCATTTCTGGACCAATAGATTCCTCTGCATCAGTAAAGGAAGATCACAAACTCCAATGAAGAGTTGTAATGTGTTCATAGATAGGTTGGACCTAAATGCATAGAACACTTCCTCAAATGAATGGAATAATGTACGGACCCTTGGGGAAGGTCGGCCACAAACCATAAAACACTGAATAATGTGTCAATGAGATCTGCAAGTCAAGGAATGATTTGTAAGCCTTCTCCTTCAGCTGATTATCAGGAACTATCAGAATGCTCTGCTCTGAGAAAATAGTCAACTTCTGATAGCGATATCTTTTCGATAACTAATCCAAATGCTCTGAATTCTTGATATGTTGTACATGAATGAATGTAGATGCTAAGTCCAGATCTACAAGATGTGAAATGCCACAACCAAACCACAAGCTGAGAGCTGTAACGTGTTCATAGATAGGTTGGACCTAAATGCATAGAACACTTCCTCAAATGAATAAAACAATGTGCGGACCCTTGGGGAAGGTCGGCCATGAACCATAAAACATTGAATGATGTGTCAATGAGATCTGCAAGTCAAGGAATGATCTATAACCCTTCTCCTTCAGCTGATTATTAGAAACTATCAGAATGCTCTGCTTTGAGAATATAGTCAACTTCTGATAGCGATATCTTTCTGGTAACTGATCCAAATGCTCTAAATTCTTGATATGTTGTAGATGAATGAATGTAGATGCTAAGACCAGATCTGCAAGATGTGAAATGCCACAACCGGACCACAAGCTAAGAACTGCTACTGACTGAACTGCTTGAACTGAACTAGAAAATGAAAGAACTGAAATGCAAACAAATTGAAATGCAAATGTTTTTGGTTGATGCAAGATTTCTCTTGAACTAGGGATGCTCCTGCATTATTTGTACTTTCAATGATCTTCTTCAACCTGTTATTGTAGCACTGGTATGCTTTGCTCTTGGTAGAATATCCGAGGAAGATACCTTCATCACATCTTGCATCAAACTTACCTAGATCTTCATCTCTTCTGCTATAACACTTACTACCAAAAACTTTGAATTATTTCATAGTGGAAACTTTACCATGCCACAATTCATAAGGAGTCTTGGAACTATTACCTTTGACTTGAACTCTGTTTAGAATGTATACAATAGTGTGAATTGCCTCTCTCTAATATACTTCCAGTAGATCAGCGTTCTTCATCATTATTCTAGCAGCCTCTTGAACTATCCTATTCTTCCTTTCCACTACTCCATTTTGTTGTGGAGTCCTAGGTGCAGATAATTGTCTCTTTATCCCTTGGTCCTCACAGAAGAAGTTGAACTCATTTGATGTAAACTCTCCACCTCTATCAGACCTCAAGCACTTGATCTTCAAATCTATCTCATTCTCAACCATTGCCTTGAATACTTTCAACTTTTCTAAGGCTTCTGCTTTTTCTGTTACGAAGGTAACCCAATTCATTCTAGAATAGTCATCAATTAACAACATGAAATATGTGTCTCCTTGTAGACTTCTTACTCTAGTGGGCCCACATAGATCTGTATGTATTAATTCCAGTAGATCTTTAATAGATTGGTCCTTGCTCTTGAAGCTTATTCTTGTCTATTTTCCAAATTGGCACTCCTTGCACAATGTATTAGCAGGTTTCACAAGCTTGGACAAATCTCTTACAGCCTAAGTGGAACTTATCTTCACAATGTTATCAAAATTGATATGACACATCCTGTAGACACCCAAAAATGACCACTTTATTGCATCACTTGCATTTTAATCATTTCTTCCAAATAACCTGCATTTCAACATTAATTAAATAATCTAATTATTTAATTAATTTCATCAAAATCATCAAATTCTTCCAAATCTCCTAAATTCAACATTAATTAAATAAATTCTATTTATTTAATTAATTTAATCAAAATCAACTTTATTCTTCCAAAAATTAAATAATTTCAATTATTTAATTAAATCATTATCGTCTTCCAAAATTCAAATCCATGTCAATTGAATACATTAATTATTTAATTAATTTATCTTCAAAATCCTCTTATCTACAATTAAATAATTTTAATTATTTAATTAAATCAATTGTTCTTCCAAATTTAAATAAATCATTCAACTTTATTTAAATTATCTCAATCTCTAAAAATAAAATATAATAAAATATTTTATTTATGTCTTCTATCTTACACAAACAATTAAATAAATTAATATATATTATTTATTTATTTTTGAAAGAAGCGAAAATGCGAAAAAAAGCAGAGTGCCTACAACAAAGCTGCATTAACAATTTTGCCCGGAATGAAACTAGGGCATAATACCCTCAATGCGAATCACACTGGAAAGAGAAGGCTTCTCAGGGGGGCTGGGCTCCTCCTCCACAACAATATGAGGAACAGGGCTGGTAGATTGTTAGGAGTAGGAAATCATAGAGGGGAGTTAGGGCAAATGCTGGTGGAGAAAATGCCCAAGCCAGGGCTTCCAAAATCTGGGCTATCCCAATTACCTCATCAACCCCAGCATTCGCAGATGGAGCTAACAACACTTCATTGGGCAGGGAAAGAAGCCACATTGCTCAACTACCCCCTACGGTCTCCCACCCTTCCCTTCCAAGGCAAAGAATTGTGGAGGGTTTTTCAAAACTGGCCCCCAAGATCATTCATTCACAGGAAAAGCCCTTGATAAGCAATATGGTAAATCCCAGAGCACCCCACCATCAGCCAGTCTCGCAAAACCCTAAACTCAGAATACAATGTCTAACACTCGTGGGAGGGGCAACAATCAGGTAGTAATTCAAGGACAAGCAAACCCTAGACCCCAATGGTCGAACCAACAAGCGAGATCAAGACATTATCAAAAAACAGAGGTCGTGGGGAAGAAAGCGCCAATAAACTTTAGCAACATTTACTCAGATTGTCTGGGGAATCATTGCAAAACCCACGATTTTTTCATCCAATGGTGTGGGATAGGACAAATTGCGAAGGTAATCGTGGATTGGGTTCAAGTTCTCCTCAAAAATTAGGTAAGTATCACTATCACCTCTGAAGATTTCATATATGTTGACTACAAAAGTTCAGACCTCAAAAAAGAAATTTTAAATAGTAGAAGTTTGGTCTACAAAGGATATAATTTTGAATATATAGACTGGCAACCAAATTTTGACCCCAGTAAAATAAAACTCAAATCAGCCAGATGGGTCAAATTGCCAAACCTCTCGGTTGAGCTCATCCATAGCGAAATCCTAAGGGAGATAGGTAATCACGTGGGAGAATTAATAGGAATAGAAAAGGATTTCTTATCCAACTCTAATGTTCTCTTGTTAGTAAAATTGGATATAAGTATGGTAACCCTCGAACCTCTTGAAATTAAAACTAACTAGGCCAATTACTGTATTAAGCCAATATTTCATAAGGGCCCTCCCCATAGTAATTTTATCAATAGTACACCAAAAAAACATACTAATAAGAATCGCAAACCCCAGTCAGCAGAGGTAAACATCAGATTCAATGATAACGAATGTGGATTTATAGTGGATTACCAAAGGACTAGCCTTCCTTCCCATAAACAGCACCATTGTGGTAGAAGAGAGTTAACTAGACAAGATCAAAACCTGAGTATGGTAATAGTTTAGCACAAAAAATGCCCTAAACCATCTCATAATTCCAAAAGGAATACACAGAGGTAGAGTCATGAACTTACTATACAGAATATGAACCCCACACAGGAAATATTAGATAAAGGAACACCGGTAGCGGCTGAGACTACAAAGAAGAGTTATGAACTTCAGATAGGCAAGGTTAGGATGGAGTTTGAGGAGGGGGAAGTTCCTGTAGAATAAACTAGTAATATTAACCCCCAAGCAAGGGGAGGAAGCTTAGATCTAGAGGTTTGAGAAACACCAGAATGGGTCCCAAACACTTATGAAATAGAGGAAAAACATAAGGAGAATGGGAATCATAAGAAACCCATAGATAAGTTCAGCCATAGGGACTTTAAGGAGATCTGTAATGAGATCTCGACAAGGCAATATAGGAAGTAGTAATCGAAGAAGCAAACAAAGAGAAGGAAAAACTTATCACCAAGATCTTAGAACTGGAAAAATAGGAGAAAAGGCAGGAGAATGGTAAAGAGGACCTAAAAGAGTAGGGAGATAGAGAGCTAGAGGAAGCAAACCCACGGTTGGGAATCACCATAACTGATTTTAGTAAAGAAACCCCAGATTGTGCCAAAAGTAATAAAAAAAGGGGTAGGAAATCACTACTGGTACTAAGAGAGAAAGTAGGTGAGGCAATAGATTAGACTAAGATTACCACACTGTTTAATGCAGGGAAGGGGAAGGACCTTCCCATGGCACCATGAGAGTATACACTTGGAATGTTAGGGGTATCAACGCCCCTAACAAATAGTGAATCATAAAATGTTGTATAACCAACACAAAACCAGACATACTAATGTTCCAAGAAACCAAACTAAATAATGATGATAGACACTCTAAATAAGAAGCTAGGAATATGGGAACTACTAGGAGTCCCAACAGAGGGTGCCTCAGGGGGCCTTGGGGTAATCTAGGATCCTAGAATGGTTTCATTTAGTAACAAGTTGTAAATAGAACTGGATGGTGGGGAACGTCAAAAGCATCAAAAGCAATCTACACTTCTTTCTTATTAACATCTATGGTCCTTCCCAGAACTAGGACAAGAGATTAGTCTGGATAGAAATAGAACAATTCTTGGGAACCTTACAAGATCAAGTTTGTATTTTGGGCAGAGATTTCAATGCAATCTTAGACCCTAAAGAAAAGCTGGGAGGATCTATGAGGTTATCCACAACAGAAATTGACTTTAAGGACTAGGTTCATAAGAACAATTTAATGGAAATCAAAACTACACAAGAAGGTTTTACATGGAACAACAGAAGGAAGGGCTTTAGCAATATTGCAGAAAAATTAGATAGATTCCTGGTCAGGGGCAACTGGGCACAACTCTCTTCTATTCTGAAGACTGAGATCCTACCATACTCAGGCTCTGATCACTGCCTAGTCTAGCTAAGTATATCAGAAGACTGCCAACCCAAATGGTGCCCCTTCAAATTTGAACAAATGTGGGTCAAAGCTAATAACCTTTTAATCTTAATTGAGCAATGGTGGAAAGAAACTAGAGTTTCTGGATCTAAGCTTTTATGTTTAGTATCCAAACTAAAAACTATCAAATGTAAGCTTCTTAGTTGGAATAAGACTAACTTTGGTAATATCTTTGAAATCAAAACTAAGTTAGAAGAGGCACTTGAAAACCTCAATAGAAGTGTGATAACTAAAGGCATGGATGTAGAATCATATGCAAAAGAAAAATAACTGAAAACAGAATATGAAGATATCATAGCCAAAGAGGAAATCTTTTGGTGAAAAAAGTCTAGAGAGACTGTTGCAAGTATGGGCCTAACTTGTGTTGTCATTGATGTCAACATACTCCTATTGCATTAATGATAAGGTTTGGATGAGCTGTGTGCTGAGGATATTGAGAAAATTAGTCTCAATTAAGAACAGTGAAGAACAGTGATGACAGTAAGACAAAAGTCCAAGATAGGATGAGGATCAGAGGATGCAGTTTAATGGGTTTGTAGATATGTGTCTTAAGGTGATCCAGTAAAGATTTCAGAGGTCCGCATGAAGATCTCAAGAAGTTGTGGCCGTTCAAGTAAAATCAGTTCCAACAAGAGTTCAGAGGTGACAGAGTGATACAGATAGGTCCGGTGTGATCCGCAAATGCATTATCCTATTCTGCAAATTTGAGGGAGTGTTGAGGAAGTCTATGTGAAGTATCAACTTGACTCGTTCATGGTTTGAAGGTCCACAAGAATCTATTCTTTTGTGATAGTGGTGAGAGACTATGTTCTTAAGGTTCGAGATGAAGGAGAGAAGGATTTCAGTAAGCAAATGAAGTGCGGATGTTCTTGGTGAGTCAAGTAATCTTGTGAAGGTCTTTGGATCATGTCTAGCCTGTATTGGTGGTCCGCATTCAAGTTGGAGCCCACAATTGAAGAATAACTTCTGAATAATGATGTTCTTCCTGAGATTGGCTGACTGGATGAGTTACACATCTTGTAGATGTTCTTGTAGATGTTTGCCAACTTAGATGATTATTCCTAAGTTGATGTATCGTATAAATAAGGGGTTGTGAAGTCATTTCAAAGTTGTCCCTGTGTAGATCAGAGAGTGGTAGCAAGGAGGAGAGCGAAAGGCAGAGAAGAAGTATTGGGCTTAAATGGAACTGATTCAAGCATGATGAAGATGCTATTTTCTAGTTCAAGTAGGTGATACTTATTCTTTTGTAGATAGTGTGTCTCTTGTAGGTAGTGAGCCTCTTGTGAGAAGTGTGCTCGGGTAGTGAGCCCTAATTGGCATGTGCCATTTTGTTCTTTCTATTCTTCTAACAAAGAATACAATCTTGGGTTAATCACCCCATGGTTTTTCCCTTAACCGGGTTTTCCACATCAAAATCTTGGTGTCTTATGTGTTGATGTGTTTCTGCTTAATTGCATTATGTTTCATGATTGATATACTGCTAAATCACTAAGAGAATTTAAGTGTGATATAGTGAGAAAGTTTTGGACAAATGATTCACCCCCCCTCTCAGTTGTGTGCCCTAAGTCTTCCACAATAGCACGAGAGGACGCAGAAATGTAAACATGATCTTTAAAATTAAAGATGTGAATAATGTTTGGATCGAAGATCCTCAACAAATTGCATATGAAATGGTTAGGTACTTTGAGGATATTCTTAACAATGAGGAAGGATCTAATTGGTTGCACGAACAAGCCATACTAAAAGATATTCCAAGGATTTTCTCAGAGGATCAAAACAAAAACCTCAATGGTAAATTTACTAAAACTGAGGTTGAATTGGTGATCTCTCTAATGCAGCCAGACAAAGCTCTGGGACCAGATGGCTTCCCAACATTTTTCTTTTAGAAATGCTGGCACTTCATAGGAGATGAAATAGTTGATGCTTTAGAAGAGGTAAGAAATTTGGGCAGCCTTCTAAAAGAAGTAAATAATACTTTTCTCTCTCTCTCATACCAAAAAAAGAGAAGCTAGAAATCTGGGGGATCTACAGCCTATTTCTCTTTGTAATACTATATATAAGATCCTCACTAAAACCTTAGCGAACAGAATTTAGACAGTTCTACCAGACATCATAAGTGATGAGCAAACAGGGTTTGTCCCAGGAAGATCCATATTTGACAGAATTATTATAGCCCAAGAAGCCATTCACTCCATACAACAAAATAAAAAGCCTAGTATGTTAATTAAATTAGATATCAGTAAAGCCTACGACAAGGTTGACTGGTGTTTCCTTTGCAAAACTTTAGAAGCCTTTGGATTTTCTAAACAATGGATAAACCTCATTTATGCATGCATTTCTAACTCCAAGTTTTCAGTTTTAGTCAATGGGACCCCTGAAGGTTTTTTTAGTATATCAAGAGGATTGAGACAAGTGGACCCTATCTCCCCTTTTCTCTTTATTATAATGGCAAAAGTTCTATGGAGAATGATCACCAAGGCAAGGGTAGAAGGAAAGGTTCAAGGAATCAAAATCACTTTGGGTGTAGATCCTACAACTCATCAATAGTTTGTTGATGATACTATGCTCTTTGGTATGGGATGCATCGAAGAAGCTAAGGCATTCAAATAAATCTTGGACTCATACTGTAGGGCCTCTGGGCAAGAGGTTAATGCTGATAAATCAGTAATTTATTTTTTCAATACAGAGCTGGAAACTGAAAAGGAAATCTACAAAATTTTATCCTTTAAAAGAGGGGAGATGCCTTGTAAATATTTAGGTATACCTTTGGGTAAAATAAACAAGACTAATGCTCTCTGGGACCATATCACTTCTAAGATCAAGAAAAAAGTGGAATCATGGAAAGGCAAGTGGCTATCATCAGCAGGCAAAGTTACAATTCTAAATTCGGTTCTCTCAACTATCCCAGTATACCAATTATCCTGTATGAATTTACTAGCAGAAAAATGTGAATAAATCAACAAAACTCTAAGAACTTTCCTACGGCAGGGTTCAAAGGATAAAAAGAAAATGACACTTGTTGCCTGGGACAAAATCTGTAGGCCAAAAGAGGAAGGTGGCTTGGGTTTGAAAAACTTCAAGGAGCAGAGCAAGGCATTAGGTGCTAAACTCATATGGAAAATGTATCAGCAGCCTAATTTAAAGTGGGTTAAAATCCTTAGATACAAATATCTTAGAGGTGAGGAACCGACCTTCCTATTCAGAATGGCCAATCCCCCTAAAGGCTCTCGCCTTTGGAATTTCATGATGGATTACAGAAAGCTCATTATGGACAAACTAACTTGGAGTCTTGGTAATGGAAATCAAGCACTTTTTTGGGATTACTCTTGGGGGGGTTCGAGACATTAAGTAGCTTAGGTAACTTAGAAAATGCCAAAAGAATCCTAGAATCCCGATGGGGAAAGCAAGTAAAAGATTACATAGAATTCCCCAATAATGGGGAGAGTCAAGGTTAGAATTGGAAATCCCTAGAAAATATGAACCTCCTGAATAATGAAAAAAAGAAATTGATTGACATCCTTAATAGCAGGAAGGTATCCCTCAAAGGAGGCTTAGATAGATTAGTTTGGGATGGGGCCAAATTAGGAAACTATAAAACTAAGGACGGTTATAAAATTTTAATCAAACAACAGGTTAGACCAAAATCAGAGATCCCACTGAGACTCTGTTGGGATAAGAACTGTCTTCCAAAAGCTCGGATGTTTGCATGGATGGCCCTATAGAAGAAAATATTAACAGTGGATAGGTTCACGAAGATGGGTTATGAAGGGCCTAACAGATGTGATGCAGAGTGTCCAGTGCAAGCATTCAATAAAAGGGTGAATATCCATCAAACCCACAGTATAAATAGATTAATTCTTAATCAGCTTGAAATACCCTTCTCTCCATAGGACGATACCACCGTGACCTCATTTGAATTTGTTTCAAATAGACTTCCCATCACTGACTCCTATCGGTGAGACTGAATACTATCGGTAAACTTGAAAACTACTTCGCTGATCTCACATCTCTCACCGACTGTTCAACTCAATGCTTTGTCTTCGGCATGACCATTATCCTTGGCTACCACTTGTGAACACTAGCCAATGCACAGATGACTTCAACAGTTAGCGTGACCTCATTTGTCAGTGAGTTCCTAATTCGATCTCCCGATATGCTGATGGATGTTCTTCGGCGAGACTACCTTCACTTTTCCTCGATACACCTCCGATCGGTATAGTTTTCAAAATCTCCTCCAAGAGGCTTGTCACACCAATGATACTTCATTTACTCTACAACTCACGCAGACACTAAACAAATGAACAGAACCAGAAACTCAATAGAATGGTAGGATCTATAATCTTCTGCAACCCTATAACCGAACAACTCACACAGAAAAAACAACTCAACAGAAGGGAAAACAATCTACTCCTAAGGAAGTCATTCCACTGATTTCAAAGAAATCTCAACTAGTGGAATGCTTCTGATCTACATCTCTATGATTAGATCAAGATAGAACTTCTCATTCCATAGAAACTATACATACAAATCAATTTTCTTCATCTATGCCTCTCACTTTCTTCACGAACACAGACCGACTATATAGACAGTCATATCAGTAGTTACACAAGATGGAAGGTGAACCACCCTATAACCACCTCTTCTATTCAGTTACATCCATTCAATTTGGTTACAACACGTATACAGACTCAGTTTTATGCTGTTACTCGACTAAGCATGATTCAATATGGCACTAAGGCCTTACAACATGACACTTTGGACAGAACAGAATATGCATGGAATCCTCCAGATTCTCAAGTCTCAAGGTGCTCCTACACCATACAACCAACCAACAAAGATTTCCAAGTCCCTTGGAAATGTATCTGCAAAAACAAAACTACCTTTTCCTGCATCTCTGTCTGTCATCATCTTTCACTCTATGTCTTTAGCTTCAGGCTTCAAATCTTTACATCCATGGAATAGTGACCAACCAACCAACAATGGAAAACTACCATCAACATTTCAGAGTATCTTCAAGCTCCTTCTACTCCTAGCAATGGAGTACTCTCAGAATGATCAAATCCTCCATGACTACAACATAATGCTCATTCAGATGTCCATCCTACACGCTACTTCACAGACCCATTCCTCTCATCCAACAGCAGATCTTGGAGATGCACTACCACTTTCTCTCATAGTGGCCTCACTCTGCACCCTCTTCTAGCAAAATCTCTATTGGTGAATGGTCTTGATAGACCTCATCATCGTCTACCCATAGGAATCCTATTCCTCCTCGCAACTAGATGGCACGAGCATCTGCAATAGTCTAGCAACTACCGTCAACCTTCAATATACTTTCTATGATCTATGTTGTCAAAATGGTCACCAACCAAACATTTTTCTTTAACTCTTCATCTACCTTTTTAGTGACAGAAAGTAAATACACAACACCTCTGCCCAGAGCTTTCGCTAGCTCTGATACCAATTTGATGCAGAGTGCCCAGTGGAAGCATTCAATAAAAGGGTGAATACCCATCAAACCCACAGTATAAATAGATTAATGCTTAATCAGCTTGAAATACCCTTCCTCTCCATAGGCAGATACCACCGTGACCTCATTTGACTTCGTTTTAGACAGACTTCCCATCATTGACTCCTATCAGTGAGACTAAATACTGTCAGTAAACTTGAAAACTACTTTGCCGATCTCACATCTCTCACCAACCATTCAACTCAATGCTTTGTCTTTGGCGTGACCATTATCCTCAACTACCAGTTGTGAACACTGGCCAATGCACCGATGACTTCAACCGTCGGCGTGACCTCGTTCGTCGATGAGTTCCTAGTTTGATCTCCCGATATGCCAATGGATGTTCTTCGGGGAGACTCCCTTCACTTTTCCCTGATACACCTCTGATCGGCCTAGCACCGTTGATCTGTGTAGTTTTCAAAAGTTCCTCTGAGAGGCTTGTCACATTGATGATACTTCATTTACTCTACAACTCACGCAGACACTAAACAAATGAACAGAACCAAAAACTCAATAGAACAGTAGGATCTATAATCTTCTGCAACCCTATAACTGAACAACTCACATAGAAATAACAAATCAATAGAAGGGAAAACAATCTACTCCGAAGGAAGTCGTTCCACTGATTTCGAAGAAATCTCAACTAGTGGAATGCTTCCGATCCACATCTTTGCGATTAGATCAAAATAGAACTTTTCATTCCTCAAAAACTATACATACAAATTGATTTCTCTGTCTGTGCCTCTCATTTTCTTCACTAACATAGATAGACTATATAGACACTCATATTGGCAGTTACATAAGATGGAAGGTGAACTGCCCTATAACTACCTCTGTCGTTCAGTTACATCCATTCAGTTCAGTTACAACACATATACAGACTCAGTTTTATGCCGTTACTTGGCTAAGCATGATTCAATATGGGCCTAAGGCCTTACAACATGACACTTTGGACATAACAGAATATGCATGGAATCCTCCAAATTCTCAAGTCTCAAGGTGCTCCTGCACCAAGATGCCCCCTATGTGAAAAGGAGCAAGAAACAATAGATCATATTCTTCTCGATTGTTAGTTTTCTAATAAATGCTGGAACTAGCTAAGCAATAAGATGGGATGGATTACAGCCCTTCCTAATAACATACTAAACCTATTCCAGTGTTGGCCTAATACACACAAATAAAGCATTTACCATATGTTATGGACAATCACCCCTTCGATTATGATATGGGAAATTTGGAAAGAAAGGAATAGAAGAATATTTAAAGATAGAAAATTGACTTTTGAACAGGTAATTAGTAAGATTGAAGCCATTATCATAAAAATTGTCAATAGCAGGGTTCTTAGTAAACCTAAAGAAGATACCTCAATGTCTCATTAGGATGATAAGATGCGCAGGAAATGGGTACGATTAAAATTACCCTCCTTTGTGGGACCAGGCAGCCATAACACCACCAATAAGAGATAGGAATGTAAGTGGCAACCTCCTAAAGAAGGTTGGTTCAAGCTTAATTTTGACGGGGCATCTAGGGACAACCCGGGAGCAGTAGGTATAGGCTGTATAATTCATGATTCTAAAGAGAGAGTAATCGTAACCTTACCCAAACCATTAGGAGAAGCAACAAATAATATAGCAGAACTAACTGCTCTGATTGAAGGTCTAAAAATCTGCAAAGACTTGAAAATTGAAAAAGTTGAGGTCAAAGGAGACTCCGTAATCATCATTAATGCCTTACGTAAAGGGAGTATGCCTAATTGGAAACTAAATTCCCTTCTAACTATTGCCCTAGACTTTACTGCTTCTTTTAGAAGGTGCACATTTAACCATATTTATAGGAAAGGTAATAGAAAAGCTGACTCCTTGGCTAATAAAGGGGCTGATGGCATATGCCTTTCTACTAAAGGTCAACCCTAAAGAAGGAATTTTAAAACTCCTTCTGAAAATCTGAAGTAGTGATAATCACTTTTATATTTAGACCTGCTTATAGTCCTATAAGTCGCATCTACCTTTATGTAGCCAATAAGATCTCCACTAGTTCAATCACATATTCGAACTATTACTGAGTCTCCATAGAGTCCTAGTTTTAGGACAGCATTGGAGAAGGTAAGAACAACTAGATGAAACCAAATTCTTATTTATCAGGTGTAGATCACTTCAAATTAAAGATTTGAAGTTTGGTAATGATTTATAGTCCTTCAAACAAAATTAACTAAAAATTATAATCAGAAGTTATGATGCATCATTTTAACCAAATTTCAACCTTTCTTGAGTTCCGCATTATATGTATATTGTATAACCTGAAACATACATACAATGCACAAAACATACAACAATAAAACCTCATTTCATAATCTTTTCGGTTCCGTGACATGCATATAGCTTTGTATATCGTCTTGTATGTTTCCCTTTGCCAAACAAACAAACTCAAAATACATACAAAGCATCTTATACAAACCCTCTCTTTATACATATACATCGGCTTGTATATTGAAATATACAAAGCATCTTGTATATCGGCTTGTATATTGAAATATTCAAAGCATCTTGTATATCAGCTTGTATATCAAAGATATACATTGTTATTTATACAAGCTTCTTATGTTATATTGGCTTGTATATCAAAGATATACATTGTTATTTATACAAGCATCTTATGTTATATCGGCTTGTATATTGAAGATATACATTGTTATTTATACAAGCATCTTGTTTATCGGTATGTATATCAAAGATATACATTGTTATGTTATACATTTCAATATACAAAGCATCTTGTATATTAGTTTGTATATCAAAGATATTCGTGGTTATTTATACAAGACGATATGCAAACGGTGGAGCCCTCATTGTTATTTATACAAGCCCGATTTATCAGCTTGTATATTGAAATATATAAAGCATCTTGTATATCAGCTTGTATATCGAAGATATACATTGTTATTTATACAAGCATCTTATGTTATATCAACTTGTATATCGAAGATATACATTGTTATTTATACAAGCATCTTGTATATTGGCATGTATATCGAAGATATATATTGGTATGCTATACATTTTAATATACAAAGCATCTTGTATATCAACTTGTATATCGAAGATATATATTGTTATTTATACAAGCCGATATGCATATGGTGGAGCCCCACATTGTTATTTATACAAGCCTGATATATTGGCTTGTATATTGAAATATACAAAGCATCTTGTATATCGGCTTGTATATCAAAGATATACACTATTTTTTATACAAGCATCTTATGTTATATCGGCTTGTATATCGAAGATATACATTGTTATTTATATAAGCATCTTGTATATCGGCATGTATATCAACGATATACATTGTTATGTTATACATTTCAATATACAAAGCATCTTGTATATCGGCTTGTATATCGAAGATATACATTGCTATTTATACAAGCCTGATATGCAGTGTATGTATATTGAAATGTATAACCTGAAACATACATACAATGCACGAAACATACAACAATAAACCCTCATTTCATAATCTTTTTTGGTTCCGTGACATGCATATAGCTTTGTAGATCATCTTGTATGTTTCCCTTGGCCAAACATACAAACTCAAAATACATTCAAAGCATCTTATACAAATCTCATCTTCTAAATGATTTATTTAATTTGTCATTCAAATCCGGGTTTTTATAAACTTGTACATCCATTGGAGATGGGCCCACATAGGTATCTTTGGTTTTTCGTACATTTGTATCCTTTGTATATCGTATACATATATTTTGTATATCAGATACATTTTCTTCTGTATACAAAAGCGGGCCCAACTAGGTTTTTGAAATAAATTGAAATCACCTTTGGATCTGCATTTGTGTCTCCTTCTTGTATATCTAATGCATGTGTTTTATATACATTAGCAGACCCCAGCTTGTATATCAAATTTCGGGTTTGTATTAACTTGTATATCCATGGGTGATGGGGCCCTCATAGGTATCTTTGGTGTTTCATGCATTTTTATTTACATTTCGTTTGTTTCTCATATGCATTTGTCTTTGTATCTTGTATATATACATCTCAATATACAATCACGGACTAGAAAGTTCTCAGAATTTAAACTTTCTAATTGGGTTTGGACTTGTTTGTACCCATTTGTATCACCTTTTTATATCACATGCATTCACCTTTTATACAATTGCGGACTTCATGGGATTTGTGAAACGAATTGGAATTATCTTTGGATCCTCCAATGTATGTATCTTGTTGTAGTACCTTTTTGCATATCATATACAATCATCTCCAACATACATACGTGGTCCCCACCTATTATTTATATCTCCAATTTTGTTAGGTTCTGTTTAATATTCTCTTGTATATTTTCTTCGTACATTGTCGTTTGTATGTTATCTTGTATAAGTGCACATACAAAGCATCTTATACAAACCTCTCTTGTATATTTTCATTGTATATTGCCGCTTGTATGTTATCTCATATAAGCACACATACAAAGCTTCTTATGTAAACCCCCTCTTGTATATTTTTTGTATTTTGTCATTTGTATGTTATCTTGTATAAGTGCACATACAAAGCATGTTATCCCCAGGAATGCTTTTTTCCTTTGTATATTGGGTATGTATAACATACAAGCACCCTGAACATATAAAGACTTTTCATGATTTAACTTTCTTGTCGCATCCGGTTTGTATCTCTTAGCTGCATCCTTTTTACTTGTATATTGGCTTGTATATCATTATTTACACAAGACCGATATGCATTCGGTGGAGCCCACATCACTTTTTGATTGTATCTTCTGAAATGCTTACTTGTATCTGATTTTTAGATACAAAGCCGAATACATACATACTCCTTTGCATCACCTCTTCGGACCTATTTTATTAACCACAGTTTACTTATTTTTTGGCTCCACGATGGATATAAAGTGAACCAAATCTCAACCTTTCTTGAGGTCCGCATTGTATGTATGAAATGTATAACCACACATACAATGCTCGAAACATACAACAATAAAACCTCATTTCATAATATTTTTGGCTCTGCGATATGCATTTAGCTTTGTATATCGTTTTGTATGTTTCTCTTTGCCAAACTCAAAATTCATCCATTGGACTTGACCAATTATTTATTTAAACTCTTAACTCTGTTAGGTCCGGTTCTATGAAAAGTCCTCATGTCTGGATCTTCATGCATATCGGGGTAAGCCTTGCCGAAGCACTTTTCTTCAATCAGTGAGACTTTAGAGTATCAGAAACTCCTTGATTTTTCTTTCCGATGATAATCTCCTACCGATGACTGCTAGTTCCCTTCATTCATTGGGATGCTTAGGTAAGATTCTTTCCGACCTCCACCATCGACATGACTTACACTATTGGGAGGGATTGTAGAGTTTTTGCCAATAGTGTTTCCCTATGCCAATCTAATTGATATGATTTGACAGGCAACAACATTTTCTATGATGGGTTAGAATTTAGTTGGAACAAGATATTTTGGTTTATCAACTTTACTAAGTGAAATGGTTGATCACTTACTTATGCCCACATGTAGATATATATATTAGTATTTATATAGTTTATATATATAGATGGTGGCATATTCAGTGGATCAGTCAACCAAAATGGGATGCCCCACTTAACCGGATTTAAGTTAACATGGAAACAAGTGTGTTTGATTAATTTTGATAAGCTTGGCAATAGCCAGTATTTTATTCTTTCATCTCAGGCATAGGTTTTCAAGAACTAACAAATGTTTGCAGGAGAATGAATTTTATGTTTTTTGTATAGCTAACAAGTGAAAATAAGTGGTAGTTTGACTATGGTTTCAGGTGAGACAGGTTTACTGGTAGGAGTAAGATAGAAGCCCTTTTAATTAGATAATGGACAGTTGATCAAATGTTATAAGACATGGAGGTCATCCTAGGAGTCGAAGAACCAAAAGACATCCAGCAAGAGAATATCATAAGAAAGGCCATGGATAAGGATGATGTCTGTATTTGTATCTCAATAATGGTTTAAGAAAATATGTTTCCTTGTTGGGCTTGACCTCGTATAAGTTCTATAAATAAATAGTATGTACTGGACTGCAAAAGTCCCAGGCTAGACCAGAGGTTTTCTTCGCTCTATTCTTTCCTACCGGTACTTGCACTAAACAAAGCTATATTTTATAACTGATTTTATATATTAATGGCCTTAACCTTTTACCAATCAAAAAAAAAATTATATTTAAAAAATACAAAAAAAATATATCTAAATTCAAAATATATATTTAATAATTTTTAATAATTTCTTTAATTGTTAAGTGGTATGCCTATACTTAACTAAACTATATAAGTTGAATACAATATATTTAGGGTTAAGGTTATGAGGATATATTTAATTATATGCATCTTTAAGAGGTACAAAGGGTTAGATTTAGAATTAGGGTTAGGGTTAGCATTAGTGTTAGGATACAGGTGAGAGTTATGGTTACAATTATAATTACGACTTGAATTGGTGTTTGGATTAGGGTTGGAATTAGGGTTAGGCTTAATATTATAGTTAGGGAAAGAATTAGGGTTAGAATTATGATTAGAATTATATATGGTTAAGCTTAGAATTAGGGTTGAGGTTAGAATTAGGGTTAGGTTTAGAATTAAGGTTGGGGTTAGAATTAGGGTTAGGGTTAGAATTAAGGTTGGGGTTAGGGTTAAAATAATAAAGTTAGGTTTAGGGATAGAATTAGAATTATTGTAATCATAATTCTATATCTAACCCTAATTCTATATCTAAATCTGACTTTAATTATGACTTGAGTTGTGCTAGCATTACATTTAGCATATATTTCTATGAACATAACCATAACCCTAATTCAATAAAAACCATAATCCTAATATTATATAACTAATGCATAATTATAATGTGTTGGAAATCATAACGAGTTTGAAATCATAACTAGTTGAAAACTAACATGCTAAAAATCATAACCTGTTGGAAATCATAACGTGCGGGAAATCATAAGTCATTAGAAATCATAACGAGTTGGAAATCATAATAGTTATGATTTCCAATACGTTATGATTTCCAACAACTTATGATTTCCCATGTGTTATGGTTTCCAGCAGATTATGATTTCCAACAAGTTATGTTTTCCACCAAGATATGGTTTCCAACTGGGTATGATTTCCAACTGGTTATGGTTTCCACAGGTTATTATTGCCAACTATTTATGATTTCCAACACATTGGAAACCATAAACTATTGGAAATCATAACCAGTTGGAAACCCTATTTTTTAGAAATCATAATGTGTTGGAAATCATAATCAGCTAGAAACCATAACTTGTTGGAAATCATACCCTGCTGGAAACCATAACATTATGTTTTCCAACACGTTATGGTCTCCAATTGATTATGATTTCCAATGCCTTTATAATATATAATTATAATTATATCTAACCCTAATTCTTTCTCTAACTATAATACTAACCCTAACCCTAATTCCAACCCTAATTCTAACCTTAATCCAAACACTAATTCAAAATCATAATTATAATTGTAACCATAACCCTATCCTTAATCCTAACACTAATACTAACTGTAACTCTAATTGTAACCCTAATGATAACCTTAATTCTATCCTAAATTTGAACTTTAACCCTAACCCTAATTCTATCCTAAATTTGAACTATAATCCTAACCCTAATTGTATCGCTAGCCTTAGTTCTATGCTTAACCTTAACCCTAATTTAACTCTAACCCTAGTTCTAATTCTAATGTATTTTTTCTTATATAAACAAACCCATAACCCTAATTCTATCCCTAAACCTAATTGTAAACCCAACCCTTTGGTTATATATATGCCCTTATTGTAACCCTAATTTAAACTGTAACCCTAAGCCTCATTCTATCAGCAACCTTGAATTTATTCTTAACCCTAATCCTAATTTAACTATAACACTAGTTTTAGTTCTATTATTTTTCACTTATGTATTTTGCCCTAATTATAACTAAACCCATAACCCTAGTTCTATCCCTAAACCTAACCCTCACCCTAATTTTGACCCTAAGACTAACACCAACCCTAATCCTAATTCTAACCCCAACCCTTATTCTAACCCTAACCCTAACTAAATTTCTAACCCCTACCCTAATTATCTTCATAACCCTAATTTTGAACTTGGTCATAATTCTATCACTAACCCTAACCCTAATCCTAATTCTAATGCTAACCCTAACAATTTATTTTGTTATAAATATTTTCCCTAGTTGTAAACCTAACTATAATCATAACCCTAACTATAATTCTATTCCAAACCCTATTTGCTATCCCTAATTCTATCCCTAGCACTAACCCTAATTCTAACTATAACCCTAACTTTTTTGTTTTATATATTTTCCCTAATTTTACCACTAATTTTAATCATAATTCTAACCCTAATTATAACCCTAACCCTAATTCTAATTCCAACCCTTTGGTTATATATATTTTCCATAATTCTAATATAAATTTGATTTGTAACTCTAACCCTAATTGTATAACTAACCTTAATTTTGTCCTTAAACCTAACCCTAATTATAACCCTAGTTGTAACCCTAATTCTATTCCTAACTATAACCCTAATTCTATTCCTAACTATAATCCTAATTCTAACTTTAACCCTTATAATTTCCTAGTTATAAATATTTTCCCTAATTCTAACCATAAACCTAACTGTAATTATAACTCTAACCCTAATTCTTACACTAATCATAATTCTATCCCTAACCCTAACCCTAATTCTAACCCTAATGTTTTTGGTTATATATATTTACCCTAACTATAACTCTAATTCTAATGGTAATTCTAACCCTAATTGTAGCCCTAACCGTAACCCTAATTCTAACCCCAACCCTTTGGTTATACATATTTGTTGGACCTAAATGCATAGAACACTTCCTCAAATGAATGGAATAATGTACGGACCCTTGGGGAAGGTCGGCCACAAACCATAAAACATTGAATGATGTGTCAATGAGATCCGCAAGTCAAGGAATGATTTGTAAGCCTTCTCCTTCAGCTGATTATCAAGAACTATCAGAATGCTCTGCTCTGAGAAAATAGTCAACTTCTGATAGCGATATCTTTCTGGTAACTAATCCAAATGCTCTAAATTCTTGATATGTTGTACATGAATGAATGTAGATGCTAAGTCCAGATCTACAAGATGTGAAATGCCACAACCGAACCACAAGCTGAGAACTACTACTGACTGAACTACTTGAACTGAACTAGAAAATGAAAGAACTGAAATGCAAACAAACTGAAATGCAAATGTTTTTGGTTGATGCAAGATTTCTCTTGAACTAGCGATGTTCTTGCATCATTTGCACTTTAAATGATCTTCTTCAACTTGTTATTGTAGCACTGGTGGGCTTTTCTCTTGGTAGAATATCCAAGGAAGATACCTTCATCACATCTTGCATCAAACTTACCTAGATCTTCATCTCTTCTGATATAACACTTACTACCAAAAACTTTGAATTATTTCACAGTGGAGACTTTACCATGCCACAATTTATAGGGAGTCTTGGAACTGTTACCTTTGACTTGAACTCTCTTTAGAATGTATACAATAGTGTGAATTGCCTCTCTCTAATATACTTTCAGTAGATCAGCCTCCTTCATCATTGTTCTAGCAGCCTCTTGAACTATCCTATTCTTTGTTTCCACTACTCCATTTTGTTGTGGAGTCTTAGGTGCAGATAATTGTCTCTTTATCCCTTGTTCCTCACAGAAGAAGTTAAACTCATTTGATGTAAACTATCCACCTCTATCAGACCTCAAGCACTTGATCTTCAAATCTATCTCATTCTCAACCATTGCCTTGAATGCTTTGAACTTTTCTAGGGCTTCTACTTTTTCCATTAAGAAGGTAACCCAATTAATTCTAGAATAATCATCAATTAACAACATGAAATACATGTCTCCTTGTAGACTTCTTACTCTCGTGGGCCCACATAGATCTGTATGTACTAATTCCAGTAGATCTTCAATAGATTGGTCCTTGCTCTTGAAGCTTATTCTTGTCTGTTTTCCAAATTTCACAAGCTTGGGCAAATCTCTTACAGCCTAAGTGGAACTTATCATCACAATGTTATCAAAATTGATGTGACACATCCTGTAGAAACCCAAAAATGACCACTTTATTGCATCAATTACATTTTAATCATTTCTTCCAAATAACCTGGATTTCAACATTAATTAAATAATCTAATTATTTAATTAATTTTATCAAAATCATCAAATTCTTCCAAATCTCCTAAATTCAACATTAATTAAATAAATTCTATTTATTTAATTAATTTAATCAAAATCAACTTTATTCTTCCAAAAATTAAATAATTTCAATTATTTAATTAAATCATTATCGTCTTCCAAAATTCAAATCCATGTCAATTGAATAAATTAATTATTTAATTAATTTATCTTCAAAATCCTCTTATCTGCAATTAAAGAATTTTAATTATTTAATTAAATCAATTGTTCTTCCAAATTTAAATAAATCATTCAAATTTATTTAAATTATCTCAATCTCTAAAAATAAAATATAATCAAATATTTTATTTATTTCTTCTATCTTACACAAACAATAATTTGCTTTGTTTATCTTCCCAATTCTTCTAAAAATAAATCTTATTCATCATGCACAAAAAATTAAATAATTTATTATTTAATTTTATTCAAATCATGCAAAAAGCAAATCTAAAATTGAGATAATTGACTTAATCATTATTGTTTTTATCACCAACTCATAAAATAGAAAAAAACATTTCTATTTTTATGAAATCTAAAAATATGTTTGTTCCATGTCTTTTTATGTCAAATCAATCAGTTAACTCAAACAAAAATATCTTTTTGTGTGACACATGTTAGGTGCACATTCATCATGAGTTATTTGATCTATCTCGACAATCCATTTTATGG
Organism: Cunninghamia lanceolata; assembly: GCA_027924645.1. Lineage (NCBI taxonomy): Eukaryota > Viridiplantae > Streptophyta > Pinopsida > Cupressales > Cupressaceae > Cunninghamia > Cunninghamia lanceolata. Next base: position 26,510,904 of record BSBN01000047.1, read on the forward strand.
ATTTATTTTGTCCATTGATCCATCATGTCTCAAAATCTATATAAACCCCCCTCATATCCATAACAAATCATCTTCATTCATTTATTCTAAGGCATTCTTGTAGTGCTTGGAGCATTCACCACATTGTTGAGAACATTGAGTACTTTGAGCACAAACACAATCTACATCTGCTTGGTGCAAACATGGTTTCACAATTTGAAGAGAAATCCACATTCAACCAAGATATCAATACAATCTAGGTGAAATCTTTCATTGTTTTTGTGTTATTCATTGATTATTTGGTTATGTGTTTAGATTGTTACCTTGATGTTATAGGATTGAGTTGTTGATTATTTCATTGTTTTTGATATTATACAATCTCGATTGTATTCCTATAAACATTTTGGCATGCTCGGTGGGACCCACTAATCGCTTGTTTTCTTTAGAAAATTTGATTTTTTGAAGTATGGTATGGAATAGCGTAGACAAACACAGAAGAGCACCTCTAGTAGCAAAAACAATGTGTCTTTAGGTGATATCAAAGTGACTTTGGTGCCACAGTCCAACGCTTCTGGCACAGCAATACAATGCCTTTGGATTCTTAGGGTTTTTAAACTAATTTTATGATTTACAGGGTCTAAACATATCATATTTTCATCATTGCTTATAAATCTTAGCTTTATCAATAGTTCTAGAGCATATTAATATCATGACATCATCTTTCAAATCTAGCTTTTTTGATGAAGTACTGAGTTTTGTAGATCTAGGATAGTAAAGTGCATCTGGTATCACAGTCCAACGCCTTTGGTATAACAATACAATGCCTCTAGTATCATAGTCCAATGCCTTTGGTCAGGAACAAAGCGCCTTCAGTAGCATAGTCAAGCACTTCCGGTTATGCAGTAAGTTGCCTTTGGTAACATAGTAAAGCGCTTTTGGTCAAATTGATTTATTTTTGCTAACTATTGAGTTGTGGTGGAACTAATCAACTGTTTATAGCTTCTTAGGACTCAAACAGAGAAAATGGGGTTTTCTAACATGTTCATGCAGGACGAGCTTTGAAGAAATTGCCAAATCTATCGTACTAAGTCTTAGAAACATATTGCTTTCTTAAGGGACAATTGAACAAGTCATCTTTTTTGCAATCTAAGTCTTAGGAACATATTGCTTTCTTAAGGGACAATGGACATGAATGCAAAAACACTTCAATTTTCTAAGGGACAATGGACATGAATGTCAAACACTTCAATTTCATAAGGGACAATTGACAACTACAATCATGTGTGTGCCTAATCTAGGTGCACCTTATTTTTCTTATAATGGGACAATTGAACCTTTGTTTGATGTGCTTGATCTTACATTTCAGTTATTCCTTTAGAAGGGTCTGCTTTTGGATTGTGCTTCATCCAAAAGGGATGACCCTAAGTGGAGTTTTCCTTTGAACCACTATATAAGAGGGATAAGGTGAAATCCAAGTCCTAACCGACATCAGCCTTACCTTGTGGTACCAAATTGAAAAGAGGTGTACTAGCCCTTTGTGGAAACAATTTTGACATTGTGCATAGTGTTTGATACTCTTAGTAAGATTGATCAAAGCTTTTAGTATCTTGTCATATTTCTCGTAAGGCGTTGGTCCCTTAAAGCAACTAAGAACCAATCTAGATAGTGACTACCCATTTCACCTCCAAATGTTGTGATAATCATCAATGCAAAGGGAAATCGGTACAAGCCCCCAAGATACTCACCATTGCCTCCCTTGAGAAGAGATAGTATTCCCTTGGCCATAAAGCTCTTGTGACCTACTTGAGATTTCTGAGGGGAGGGTGAGATATCCCTACCTATCATCTCTCGCAAAGATACAAATGTATGATAGCTATATGGAATGACATTTGGTCGATGAAGAATTAAGTTGTGAGCTGATCTACCACAATGAAACCATGTCTCTAGGGATAAAAAGTGCTTGAATTGTTTTCAATTGTCTTATACCTGTGGAAACATTGGGCTTTTTAATGAGCCTTGAACACACACTATTTATTGTGTTAGTCCCTTTTTTTCCACTTTGTTTGATGTGTTTTCTCTTGCCAAAGCAAATCCAATCAAAATCAAATCCAAATCTATCAAAATTTGCCTTATAAACATCACTGACACTAATTCAGTGCTTTTGGTATAACAATAGCTCACCTTTGGTAGTGTAGTCCAACACCTTTGGTATAACAGTTCAGCACCTCTGGCAACATAGTCTAATGCATCTAAAACACAGTAAATTGCCTTTGGTAGTGTAGTCCAGCATCACAATCCAAGCGCCTTTGGTCCAGTAAAATGTTCATCAAACTACCTCAGCAAACATCTTAGAAAAATCTCAAACATATTGTCCTAGGGTATCCCATGGTAACCACTAGACTCCAGCAATCTATGAAGGGTAAGAAAGTCATCCCAAGGAAGCACAAATTGACTCCTCATACACCTCAACCAAGCCAATCCAACATGACTCCAAAGGGTACTCCAAAAACACCAATGGAAAGACCAACCAACTTTCAAAATAGGCCGCAACATGAGCAACCAACCAATCCTTAAGAAGGTAATGTCCCTTTGGTAGATGTAACTCAATTCACTACTAGCATGCCTCATGATTTTGCTACACCTAGTTATACCATGGTTCCAGTCCCATCTCAAGAAGATAGACACTTTGAAGAAGGTCAATCCTCTCAAGAAGATAGACAAGACCTTGATTAAATCATGTGAGAGCCTAGAGCCATAGCTGCGTTTGACTAAATCCTTAGTGAGAACCAAGATCATTTCTTTCATTTTCTTGTGGAACAATGAGATAAACTACCCCAAGATTTTGACCTATCCAATCTTAAAGAGCCAAACAAAACCCATGATGCTATACCTGTTGTCCAAACTATGTCAACTATGACCACTCCCATACCTGAACAAAGCTCACAAGGGAGAACAACTAAACCTTTTGACTCACAATATGAGAATCCTCTTTATCAAAATCCAATAGCAAAAAGACCCATATCACCTCTTAGGACTCCTATGGAAATTTTCAAACACCAACAAGAGACTCTACATCGTCAACAAAACTAGCAAGACATGCCACTCTAGCTAAATAAAAAACACAACACCCTCCTAGCATATCACAAATGCCCATTGCAAGTAGAACATTGGCTACCCCATCATGAGATGGTTTCCCACCAAATTACAATCTGGGAAACACTTATGTAGCCATGCAACAAGGGTCTCAACCGACACCACCCCCAACATCATCAATCCTCTGAATCACTAACCCAAGCAATTTCATGCAACCATAACATTCACAAAACATCAACACAACCTATGTCCCTCCACCAAAACAATTATCCCCACTCAATCTCTCCTATTTCAATCAACCCCAACCATCACAAAACCCATCTACCTATGTCCCTCCACCAAAAACATCTTCCACTCTCAACCTAACCCACACCTATCTCAATCCTAAAAACTCTCAAAACCAAACTTCCTATGGCTATGTTCCACCATCGCAACCAAACCCAACAAACTTTAGCTTTTCTCCATGGAATTCTTTCTTCACACCACCTCCACAATACCAAAACTCTAATCTACAACCATCACAAAGCCAACATTCTTACCTAGCACCACCCCCACCTACCCAAAATCAAACAACCAAACCCAACCTAATCCAAATCCAACATACAACACATATGACCCAAATCAATCATACAACCCATATAACATCAATTCCTATGGATTCAACTACAATCTTCCATATGGGCAACAACAACCAATCCAAGTGCAACAGGAGCCTCTTCCAAGTCGTCCAACAACTATGGAGCTTAAACTTGCTGAGGTACAACAAGTAGCCGATTTAACATTTGGTCACACTAAGAAAACCTTCTCCTTGGAAGAGGTTTGTGCTTATCAATTTGATCGGTCATTGCAAATGATCCCTTTTCCTCCCAACTTCACTATACCCAAATTTGATAAATACAAGGGAAGAGGAGACCCAAAAGATCACCTTAGAGAATTCTATCTCACTTGTTTAGAGGTTGCACATAATGACACATATCTCATGCACCTCTTTCCTCACAGTCTTGGAGGTCAAGCTATAGAATGGTTCTCACATTTACCTACGGGTATCAAATCTTTTAATGAGCTTGCAGAAAAATTTGCTACCCATTTCTCATAGAACACAGAACATGAAGTCTCTATGAGAGACTTATGAAACAATAAATAGAAAAATGGGGAAACTCTCATCTCCTTCCTTCAAAGATGGAGACACATGGCTAGCAAATTCCCATTCAAAATACCTGAAAAATAGCTTGTTAGCATATTTGTGTAGAACCTTAACGAAGAATTTGGTTTCTATTTGCAAATACTTAGTGCTAGAACCTTTGACGAAATTACCTATAAAGGCATCAACACTGAAAAAGCCCTCATCGCTAAAGGCATGGTCAAAATCTTCAAAGACAATAAAGACAACCCTCCTCAACAACATCAAACGACAAACCAAAATACTGGAACAAAAACAAAATTGTGGTCAATGATGGTGTGGTAGATTCCAAACATGTCCAAACACTGCAAACACCCTTCATCTTTCATCCAAACAAAACCAACCTCCACCTCAACAACAACAACAATGACAACAAAACCAAAACCATCATCATCAACAAGAGTGGCCTCCCCAATATTACCCTCTAAGGCATAAGTTCACTCCCTTGGGTGAGCCTATAGAGTCGGTTCTACATAAACTTGTGTAAAATCGACCCGTCACACTACCAGATGCTCCCCCATATGGCAAACCTACTTAAAAACCTACATGGTATAAAGACAATGAATATTGTGAATATAATAGGACCAAAGGACATAAAACCATATCATGCATGAAACTCAAGCACATGATCCAAAACCTTATTGATAGAGGTGATGTCACTTTTGATGCACCTCCTACTCAAAACACCAACAAAGATCTCAACATGTACAAGGAGCAATTCCCTAACCATGGTCAAGGTCAAAATCCTGACAAAGGTAAAGGTGTTAACAAAGATTCAACTTCCTGTGACTCTATTGTAGGTCATTTTGAAGAAAGTCATGTGTCTACCCTCACTATCAAAGGTAAATCTATAGATTGTGCAGTCACAACTCGTCATGGTCATGTCACCCTTTGTGGGACTACACCAAGTCTCCCAACCCAATCTGATTACAATCTTGTCGAACATCTAGGGAAAACCCCTACACATATCTCTATTTTGGACCTTCTGCAGTCATCACCCGCACATAAAGTTGTGCTAGAAAAATCCCTACAAGTGTCTTTCGTTCCTAATAACATAGTGGTCACAGATTTCTAGGCTATAATAGGTAACATTACCTCACCTTACAATGTGGTCTTTTTAGAAAAGGACCTCCCATCCCATGATCCATGTCATAATGATGCACTTCACATTGAGGTTCTCATCCATAAATGAAAGATTAAATTCATAGTTATAGATGGTGGTGCTAATCTCAATATCTATTCTCTCAAGTTACATAAACAGTTGGGATACTCTGAGGATCATGTCAACATTGATCAAAGCATTACAATCAAGGGGTATGATGATGTTGAGCATCATTCAAAAGGTGTTATCCACTTGCCTATACAAGTAGGCCCCATCATGCTTGAAACTAGGTGCCAAGTCCTTGACATTGAGTTACCTTATAACATTATCTTAGGATGCCCATGGATCCATGCCATGAAAGTTGTCCTGTCAATGTACCATCAGACTCTCAAATTCCCATTTAATGGTACGGAGATCACTATCCTGGGAGACCCTAAACCCTTTGAATTCTATCGTACCTTACAAGGCAGTTATAGGAATAGCAACCAAGTGCCAAATAATGACAAAGCTCATGAATCCCCATTGTATGTCGACTCTAAAATTCTAAAAAAAGCCTCTAAAGTAGAACCTAATCCTAATCCTATTCCTGAAATCAAAGCTGACATCCATGATATAGGTTTTGGTGAATATGATATCTCTAAATCTTGTTGTGTAGGGTGGATACCATTATCCTCTAAATCGTATGGCCAAATGCCCATAGCCAAAGCAACTAAGAAAGCAGCTATGCCCCCAGTAGCATCTCTAACCCAATTCCAAGAAGGAAAATTATTTGCAGAGGAAACTATTGAAGACATCTCATCTTGGCTCTACAAGGAGAAAGAACTAGTCATCATACCAGTCAAACAATATAGCAATGGCTTAAGAATTATGAATGACATGGGCTACAAATGCAAAGGTGGCCTTGGGAAGGATAACCAAGGCAAAATAGAACCCATTATTGTGAAGAAGCTAGACAAAAAGGGGTTAGGATTTCGTAGGGAGGTACCACACGCCTTGGACATCGAGAGTATTCTCGATGAGGTAGCACAAAGTTCTCTCATAGATTCGACATCTAAAGAGGATATCATCGATGACTCTTACCTCCATATGATTGGCCTATTCACTGAATCCTCCATATTCATGCTATCATCTGTATCCTTAACATCCACCACCAGCACCCAAATTGTAACACTTGTCTACCCTGAACTTATTGATTGGGACCAACAAGGGTCCCCCATTCTACGAATTTTTTAGAATGATAAAG